>CM070771.1:19391800-20830550 GCA_036346955.1 Dipus sagitta | reverse complement strand
CAATAGAATGCAAGCAGAGTTCAGGAGTGATGAGAACCTGACCACAGGCTAAAAAGCCCCCCAGCCCAGTAAGCGCCTCTCAGCCCACAAGGAGGTTGATGCTATTTGTCCAACAGGCCAGAACTTAGCAAAAATGGCACCAAATGCCAGCCAGGAAGACCTGAGTCTGGGCCTTCACACACACTGTGACTCTCAGTAGGTCAGGTCAGCAGGGGAGGCTCATGGCTCATGCCACCCAAAGATGCCCGTACGTCGCAGAGAAAGGGCACATGAACACAATGGTGTGTGCGGGCCCAGACTCAAGTGTTCTCTCAGACATGTTGCCCTTTAGCAGGAAATGGATGGCCCACAGACTCTAGTTCAAAGACAACATGTCATCACATGAAGTACCTGGCATCAGGTCACAGGTGGGAGAGTCTGTGGACAGACCCCAGGGGTGGACAGCAAGTTTAGTGATGATGATAGGATTTGACTGGGTTATAATTAAAGATTAATCATGGGTCATTTATAACATGAAACACGTATGTCCTTTTCATACCTCTGTGTGTGTGTGTGTGTGCACGGGCCCCCATGTGTACACATGCATGTGCAGACATGAGGAGTGGGTTCCTCAGGCACCATCCACCCTTCGAGAGACAAGATCAGCCACTGCTCTGGATCTTACTGAATAGGATAGACTGGCTGACCAGCACCAGCACCGGGGATCAACCTGTTTCCACTTCTCCGACACATGCCACCACACCCGGCTTTTTGTTTTTAAATGTGGGGCTCAAATTTAGGTCCTCATGCTTATAAGGCGAGTACTTTATTGGTTGTGCTATCTCCCCCAATCTTTTATGCCATTTTTTAAAATACTGTTTTTAAAAAATTATTTACTTGAGCCGGGCGTGGTGGTGCATGCTTTTAATCCCAGCACCTGGGAGGCAGAGGTAGGAGGATTGCCATGAGTTCGAGGCCACCCTGAGACTACATAGTAAATTCCAGGTCAGCCTGAGCCAGAGTGAGTCCCTACCTCGAAAAAAAAAAAAAAAATTATTTACTTGAAAATAGAGAGAGATAGAGAGATGAGAGACAGAGAGAACGGGTGTGCCAAGGCATCTACCCACTGCAAACAAACTCCAGAAGCATGTGCCACTTTGTGCATCTGGCTTTTATGTGGGTACTGGGGAATCAAACTCAGGTCATTAGGCTTAGCAGACAAGCGCCATAACTGCTGAGCCATCTTCCCAGCCCCAGTTTTGTTTATGCTTTTCTTACTTTAGTCCCGTGCTTACCCATCACAGCAGCCTTGATACTAAGATGATGCATCCCATTTTAGAGATGAGGAAACTGAGACTCGGGGGAGTTTAAATAATTCACCCTTGGTCACCCACTGGCATTTAGGCAAAGCCGTCTCCCTCCCAACTCAGGTCTGAGCCCGAATTTCAGCTTTGGCCCACGACCTCTTCTCTCTAGGGGCCTGGACTGGATGTCCCAAGGATGGAGGAAGTGGAAGAGGGGAGTTCGCGCCCAGCAGAGAGGGTGTGAGGCTGCTGGCTCTAGCTTATGGACTCCCTGCCACTGTTTTATTCCCCCCTCCCACCCTCTGAGAAAATGATTTAATCAGCCTCTATTGCTCCTCGGGACTGACTAATTTTGGCATCAGTCAGTCTGTGCCTCGCTTTCATTGTTTAAAGACCATGACTAAAATGGACTGAGCCAAATTGTACTAGAGTGTGAAGATTTACTGCAACTTTTTCATTGTGAAGCCCTGTCTCCATCAAGCAGCATGAAACCCCCTGGTGTCCGTGGATGTTCAAAGACGGTGTTAGTCATTTTGGGGGGTGTTAACTGGAGCATAGCTTTATGTCCCCATGCCCAGAAAGTAGTGCAATAGGGGTGGCTTCTGGGAAGAGGGACAAGGAACCCATAGCCTGACAGGGACAGAGCAAGTCACAGATGGTCTCCAGTGGTCACACACTCCACTGCCTTCGTCCAGGTAGCCTGAGTTGACATGCCAATCTGGGAGAATTTGTCGTAATGTGCCCTGGGGTACAGTGTTCTCCACCCTACCCTCAAGACAGTGGCGGTCTTTGTCCATTCTGAAGGGGGATAGAGTGATCAGTCTGAAAAATATATCTCCGTTGTGAATAAACGGTTAGGAGAGTTAAGGACTGTTCTTTTTTTTCAGGAGCTTTTGAAAAGTTAAAGGAAGTTCCCTCACATATGGAACACTTGAGAAGGAACAGTCCCTCTCAGAAGGCACCAGTAGGTTTGGCCTTGCTGGCAGCAGCTGGCTCACCCTCCCTGCCAGGGCCAGAGAGGCTCCCCTTACCTCTGCCAGCAGAGGTCACCTCCCACTCACTGCTCAGGCTGAGTCCTGCCCACCTCTGGTCTTGGGGTCTGAGTTTGGGAGCCTGACCTTAAACTTCAGTGTCTCAAATCCAAAGAAGATGGCTTGTTCTTCCTCGTTGAGGAATGGAAACTATGTTGGAGGTGGGTGGGAGGGGAGGTGGATTGTTTTTGTTTTGTTTTCCACCGTTTGCAAAGTTGTTTGCAAAACCATGATTCTCTTGGCTCCAAATCACAGCTCAAAATCTTAACGCAAGGGCTCACAGACCAGCCCAAGACAGTGGAAATGTCACAGAGTGCCAATCAAACCCCCCTCATGCTCACACAAAGGATCACAGGGCTTGGGAAATACTGCTTTCTGTATAGTATCTGAGTTAACTGACACCATCTCCTACAGAAAAGTAGAGTTTCTTATTCAATTTTTTTAACCACAAGTCCTATAAGGAAATGCTTTTTTTTTTTTTTTTTTTACATGTGTATGTGAAGTGTGTGTATGTGTCCATATGACTATGGGTGCACACACACACAGGTGGAAGTCAGAGGTTGATAATGGCTGTCTTCTTCAATTGTTTCCCACCATATTCTTTGAGACAAGGTCTTTCCCTGAACCTAGAGCTATAGAATCCGCTCGACTAGCCAGCCAACAAATCCTGGGGAGTCCTCCTGTCTCCACCTCCCCAGTACTTGAAGTACATGAAGGTAATGATGATTCTGACAGCTGACCCCAATTTCTTTAGTGGAAAAGAAAGGAAACTAAGGGCTGGAGAGATGGCTTAGCGGTTAAGGTGCTTGCCTGCAAAGGCTAAGGACTCGTGTTCTACTCTCCCAGCCCCACATAAGCCAGACACACAGTGACATATGTGTGTAAGATCGCGCATGCTCACAAGGAGGTGCACGTGTCTGGAGTTTGATTGCAGTGGCTGCAGGCCCTGGTGCACCAACTCTCACCCACCCCACCCCGCCACTCTCACATGACGAAAAAGGCAGTGTGTTGGGTGGGCTTGCCTCAAAAAAAAAAAAAAAAAATTGCCAGGCGTGGTGGCACACGCCTTTAATCCCAGCACTTGGGAGGCAGAGGTAGGAGGATCGCCCTGAGTTAGAGGCCACCGTGAGACTTCATAGTGAATTCCAGGTCAGCCTGAGCTAGAGCGAGACCCTGCCTCAAAAAAACAAAAGAAAAAGAAAAAAAAAAACTAAAAGAGCAATTGTGGGTTTTTTGTAGCTTCAGATATCTGTCTTAGCTCATTACGTATGCAAAGGCTTGGGACCTCACTCAGTCAGTAAAGTGCTTGCTGCACAATGCCCAGAATCTTATGAAGGTACTGGGGACCCGAACTCAGGTCCTTCATGGCAGTTCCCCCCCCCCTCCAAAGCTGAATGTCCACAAATCCTCAACAAAAACCTCTAGTCATCACGGGTGTCACAACAGTCACACCCACACTATGACCCCCTCTCTGTCTTCAGGAACTGGGTCTGCCAACCTCAGATCTGTCCACCTGCTCCAGCTTCCCCATGCGCACCCCAAGTCCCCAATTCCAACTGGAACTTTCTGACCTGTCTGGGAGCCCATCTAGGCTTATCCAAGGTAGCAATGTGCCCACCCAGTAAGCTATGTTACAGGAATGGAAACAGGCTGGAAGGATCCCCCTCTGGTAACACCTGTGTGTCCGCGTCACTTCCCCTGACAAGTCACTCTATTCAGAGGCATCTGAAGGCCTATCCTTCTCTGGAAATCTCTGTGTCCTTCCTTGGGCTAATTCATCCAGTGGGTCCTTTGGCGACAGTATGGTCTGAGGCAGACTTTTCCACGGGAAGAGGGGAACAGTGCCTTCCCCCAGCCAAAGCAAAAAGCTTCAAAGGAGCTTTCATGTTTCACATGTTTCACTTATGTGAGTTGGGCTTGATCCCTCCAATAACACATGTGATTGAATGAACATGGCCGTATCCTGAAACTGGGGCCTGCTGGGTGCTCACACTGGCCTGTGGAAGGTGTTCGTACCCTCATTCTGAGGCAATTTGGGGTGACTGGACCCTCAAAACTTAAAATGAACATGTGTCCTTGAGCCTGCCCTTGTAGTCTTCACTTTACTACAGGTTCCAGAAGGATCTGGTTTCTCTTTATCTCTTTCCTAAAGGAGTATCCTAGATCTGTTTTTCTATAAGCAACCTGAGTCCCTCCTAGGAAGGAGTTTCCCCTTTCCTAGAGTTAAGATTCCTGATCCTGGCATTATGGTTGGTTAAGCTCGGCCTCCAAACCTTGGTGTCAGAGCTACGTAGCTCAGCCCCCATTCAGAACCTATAAATGACCCAAATTTGGGTCCCTCTGTCTTCAGGAGCTCTTTGTACTCTCTCCTCTTTCCTTCTCTTAGCCTAATACGGTCTCTCTAAACTTTACACTCTGGTCTGTGGATTTTAGTTCTTTGAATTCATAGGACAAGAAGGGATGGCCAGCCTTGGTGGGGCACACTTTTAATCCCAGCACTCAGGAGACTGAGGGAGGAACATCACTGTGAGTTTGAGGTCAACCTGAAGCTACAGAGTGAGTTCCAGGGAAGTGTGGGCTAGAGTAAGACCCTGCCTTGAAAAAAAAAACTCACCAAAAAAAAAAAAAAAATCCAGGGATACCCCAAAATTCTGGTATCATATTGTGCATGGTTGTATATTGGTGCATGAACCCCAGTTCCTGTATTATACTGGTGCATTGGTGTACATTTGTACATTGGCAAGGAACCCCAAAACTATGGTCTTAGTTCCCGTCCTCTACACTGACAGACTTCCCCTCCACCCTTCAACAGGGACAGACAAGTTGTCATTACTAAGACTCTTGGCTTCACGTCCAACAATCAGAAAACACCCGCAGAAACAAGGCCTATGGCTAGCCAACGTCCCCAAACCCAAGGCCAAGGCCAGCTTTCTTCAAATCTTACCAGTAGTCCCCTGAAATAAATGGACTTTGTTTCTTCACGTGGGAAACAGATATGCTGGCCAAATCAACACATCCTGTTAGATGTGAAGTAAGGTAGCCCAGACAGTGCATGATGGGCGGCTTTAAACACACGTCTGTGGACGGAGTTCTCTGATCTACAGAAACACAGGCTGAGCCAGTGAGACGGAGACCTCCCACTGGACGGAGTGAGAACAGGCTTGGCTTCATCCCAGAAGTGGTTTCTACCCCTGTTACTCAGGCAAGGCTTTCTCTGTGGTCACTGCTCTGGACAACAGGAAGGGGACACAGCCAGAATCATCCTCAGAAAGCAGTTCCGTGACATCGCAGACTCAGGATGATGGACGACCACCAGGCTTCTGGTGGGACAACATGGCTTCTCAGGGGGGAGGTGGCAGTGTGTGTATGCAGCTATCAACACCTTGCAGTGAGTTAATTGGTGCTTATCTTTGCCCATCTATATTTTAGCCAACTCAAGTCCTAGGAAATTATTTTTATTCAGGTGACACACAGTGATAAAGAAGCCATCAACAAATATTTTCTGCCTGAGAAATGTGCTCACTTGTTCCCTGCAACAGATAACCACACTTCTTTCCACCAGTCTGGGACATTGCACCACCCCAGGCCACCCCATGTCAGCCTTTTCCCTGTACTGCCTCCCAGCTTGTGATGTCACAGATGCCTGTCTGCTGAGTCCTGCTTCCAGCTCATGTTACACACGAGAGAACTTTGTGGAAGCACCAGATGGGGAGGGGGAAGCAGGAGATTGAGTGGTGACGCCATGGTGGCTGGGATAGGCCAAATAGGGGGGACCAACTAAAGGGAAGTACCTGATCCACAGGAGAGGTCACAGAGGAACTTCCTCGGGGTGTCTACACGGACACATCAGAGTGCTATCTCGTCCCTGCAGCCATGTCACATGTCCACCTGGGCACCCTCACAGCTGAGCTTGGGCTCCTGACCAAGTCAGCTTAGTGGTGTTTCATCATGCAAAGGGGCCCTTGCCCAGGAAGAAGGCAACATGATCTCCAGAACCCCTTCTAAACTTACCAGCTAAGATCTGAGAAAGAAACAGGACCAGTTCTCAACAGTGCCCAGAGCACCACTAAGGCCCAGTCTTGGGCCACTGACCTTCTGAGACCTTGTTCCTTGGTCAGTGGAGTCAAAGCATAGGGTGTGACCTGAGCAGTCCCTTCCCATAAGAGACACTGGAGCTGTCCCCTCTGGAGACCTTGTGGTGACAGCAGTGACCATAGAGTATTGGACAGGATGCAAGTTTTGCTGAAGTTATAACTTATAAATCCACCAGCCAGAGTAAATGACCCCTCCACAGTCTACTAGGCAGGCCTTCAAGTTTTCTCTCTGACATTGTGCTACCCCAGTCCACCCCCATGCCAGCTTTCCCCTCTACTGCCTCCCAGCTTGTGAGTTCACAGCCACCTCTCTGCTGAGGCCTGCTTCCAGCTCATCTTACACTTCCCTGCAGGTCCTCCCCCAACCCCCGCTGCCGCCCATCACATCTAGAACTTCTGATAGTGTCCATCGGGCATCTAAAAACTTACCATATTAGTCACTTTTCTTGGTGATGCAACCAAACAGCTGACAAAAGCAACTTAAGGAAAGAGGGAAGGAAGGAGAAAGGAAGAAGGAAAAGAGGGAGGGAGGGAGGGAGGGAGGGAGGGAGGAAAGAAGGAAGGAAGGAGGAAGGAAAAGAGGGAGGGAGGGAAGAAGAAGGAAGAAGGAAAAGAAGTAGGGAGGGAGGAAAGAATGAGGAAGGAAGAAGGAAAACAGGGAGGGAGGGAGGGAGGGAGAAGAAGGAAGGAAGGAGAGGAAGGAGGAAAGAAGGAGGAAGGAATAAGGAAAAGAGGAAGGGAGGAAAGAAGGGAAGGAAGGAAGAAGGGAAGAAGGAGGGAGGGAGGGAAGAAGGAAGGAAGGAAGAAGGAAAGGAGGGAGGGAGGGAAGAAGGAAGAAAGGAAGGAGGAAGGAAAAGAGGGAGGGAGGGAAGAAGGAAGAAAGGAAGGAAGAAGGAAAAGAAGTAGGGAGGGAGGAAAGAATGAGGAAGGAAGAAGGAAAACAGGGAGGGAAGGAGGAAGGAAAGGAGGAAGGAAGGAAGGAGGAAAAGGAGGGAGGGAGGAAAGAAGGAGGAAGGAAGAAGGAAAGGAGGAAGGGAGGAAAGAAGGAAGGAAGAAGGGAAAGAAGGAGGGAGGGAGGGAAGAAGGAAGGAAGGAGGAAGGAAGAGGAAAAGAGGAGGGAGGGAGGGAGGAGGAAGGGAGGAAAGAAGGAAGGAAGAAGGGAAAGAAGGAGGGAGGGAGGGAAGAAGGAAGGAAGGAGGAAGGAAGAAGGAAAAGAGGGAGGGAGGGAGGGAGGGAGGAAGGTGACAAGACCACACTGACAGATCCAGAGTTGGACGCAGGACCTCCCCACTTATCCACAGTCCGCATGTCTCCCGGCCTCAGCATCCTCAGCACAAGCAGCTCCATCCAGATGTTTAAGCCCGAGGCCTGGAGCCCTTCCCTGCTGCCTTCCTTTTCTGTACATGGTCACGTCCCGTGAAGACGATGTCTCAACACGTCTACACCTTGACCAACCTGGCCAACCACCACCATCCTCCCTTGACACACTCCAAACACACAGACCTTGCCACACCCAGCCCCCCCACCCCCCCGGGCCACACTTGCAAATGGGCCCTGGGCTTTCGCTGCTGCTTTACTCAGAACTCTTCGGAGACCCCTACCTTGAGCCAAGTCATCATGGGGCCTCGGTAGTAGTAACCAGCGGTCTCCTGGCCACAGCGGTCTCACTGTCTGCTACTGACTATCCATCTTTCCTGCTGAGGTATAAGCTCCAGGAAGGTAGAGACACAAATCCTCAGGTTCTCGAATAGCACTGCATGCAGCAGGAACACAAGAAGCACTGTGGATGGATGAAGAGAGGGAAAAATGGTAAGGAAGAAGGGATGCTGGGCGCTGGAGAGATGGCTTAGCAGTTAAGGCGTTTGCCTGCAAAGCCAAAGGATCCCGGTTTGATTCTCCAGACCCACATAAGCCAGATGCACAAGGGGGCACATGTGTCTGGAGTTCCTTTGCAGTGGCTGGAGGCCCTGGCACGCCCATTCTCTCTCTCTCTCTCTCTCTCTCTCTCTCTCTCTCTCTCTGTCTCCCTCTTTCTCTCATAAATAAATAAATGTTTTTTGTTTTTTTTAAAAAGAAGTGATGCTGGATGGTAGGGGAGGAGCATAAGGGTGGCTGGGTGGGTGGATGAAGGGAGTGGGTAGGAGAGGGGAAGGGTACATGGTTCGAAAAATGGAAGGGAAGAAGAGTACAGGAGAGAGGGAAGGAAGTAGAGAAGGCTAGAAGGAAGGAAGAGTTAGTCCTGTCATGGCTCTTCATGGCCTCTAATTCCTGTCTTTGGTATACGTGCTGCTGAGGTGAGCACCAATTGCTGGCTTTGGGTAGTAATCTAGTTTTCATTGGCTTTTTTTAATTTATCAAAAAGGTAGATTTTTTTTTTAACCCCCTTTTAGAACCAGGATTGGGGCTAGGGAGACTGGCTCAGCAGTTCAAAGCACTTGCTTGCAAATTCTGCCAGCCCAGCTTCAACTCCGCAGTCCCAGATGCACAAAGTGGTCCATGCATCTAGAGTTTGTTTGCAGCAGCAAGAGGCTCTGGTACTTTCTCTCTCCCCATCCCCCCAGCCCCCTCCCCCCGCATGAATTCAAAAAAATTTTTTTGCTGTTTTTTTGTTTTTATTTATTTATTTGAGAGCAACAGACATAGAGAGAAAGAGGCAGATAGACAGATAGAGAATGGGCACGCCAGGGCCTCTAGCCACTGCAAAGGACCTCCAGATGCGTGCGCCCCCTTGTGCATCTGGCTAACGTGGGTCCTGGGGAATCGAGCCTCGAACTGGGGTCCTTAGGCTTGACAGGCAAGCGCTTAACCGCTAAGCCATCTCTCCAGCCCGAATTCAAAAATTTTTTAAAGTACCAGGGGCTATCTGACTTGTACAACCCATGATGCTACCAGGAGTTTTTAATAATGTCTATTTAACAAGTCCTGTCCCTGTGTTGAGTTGGACAAATCAGAGAAGCACCAAAATGGGTTGACAGGGAAACATCCCCAGCTTGAACATTTGTACAGGTTATGTTTTATTTAACTCGTTTTAGCTCAATGATAACGGTCCCAGATACTTCATAAACTATCAGACTGGTCATTGTCCCCAAACACTGTGTCACTGGGGGGTTATGGAGTCAGACTCTGGAAGCCAATCTGTCAGTGGCCTCTCATCACAGCCATTAACAGGGGGAAGTGAAAGTAGGGGTGTGACCCCCCCCCCAGGTCCACCTTCAGTCTTCGCATGCCACATTCCGCTCCCTCAGATTAATTCTCAGTGATGGCACCGAACACGATGCCAGCCTGCATCTCCCCGTGGCTGCCTGTTTCCCAGTAGGGCAGCACTTAACACCTCTCCTCCTGTGAGTACTTTGTGTTCAGGCACATCCTGGTAGAAGGAGACAGAAGAAAGGCCAGCTTAGATCAGTGTCAGGCACAATCAAAGGGAAGGCCAATCTGTACTTGACATGACGAGAAGGGAAGAAGCCCTGCTTACCATCTCATGTGTATGCATGACAGGGCATGCATATACTTAAAATTATGCCATGTGCAGCCTACATATGCACAGACTGTCCCAAGTTATTTAACAGCCCATCTTTCAATCAGAGTAAGGACCCACCCTCATCCCCACCCTGCCTGGGGATTGACTCCTCCCTCTACCAAAACTCATAAAAGGAGCCCCCAGAAAAGAAGAAAGAAAGAAAAGAAAGAGAGAGAGAGAAAGAGCAGGAAAGGAGGGAGGGAGGGAAAGAAAGGAAGGAAGGGAAAGAAGGAGGGAAAGAAAGAAAGAGAGAGACCAGGAAGGGAGGGAAGGAAAGAAAGACAGAGAGAGAAAGGAAGAAAGGAAGAAAGGAAGGAAGGAAGGAAGGAAGGAAGGAAGGAAGGAAGGAAGGAAGGAAGGAAGGAAGGAAGAAAGAAAGAAAGGAAGGAAGGAGAAAGGAAGGAAGGAAGGAAAGGAGAGAGAGGGAAGGAGGGAGGGTGAGAAGAAAGGGCTCTTGAGCCACATGTTCACTTCAGCCCACACCAGCCCTGTGGTTCCATTGCATATGTTTACTTTCACTTTGTTTTTAAATTTTATTTATTCACCTGCAAGCAGAGAGAAACAGAGAGAGAGAAAGAGAATTAGTGCACCAGCACCTCTAGCTTTTGCAAATGAGCTCCAGATTCATGCACCACTTTGTGCACCTGGCTTTACATGGGCATTGGGAAATTGAACTTAGATCCTTAGGTTTTGCAGTAAAGCGCCTTAACCACTGAGCCATCTCTCCAGTCCCTGTGCTCACTTTTAATGAACCCATACTTTTAGCACTGCTCCAAGTCCTTTCCAATTCACTGTTTGAGACCTCTGGTCATAGCATCATGAGACATCTTGAAAACTCCCCTTTGTTAACACTGGGACGTACTACCTTGTTCTTGCCCACACCTACCTTTGGCAAAATCCTGAGATAGGGGAGAGCACAAAAACCAGGTACTTTTGACAAGAGACAGCTAGTGATCTCCCTACAGACCACTTCCAAAATGAGGCATGGCTGCATTGTCTACAGATAATAAGCACCCTGAGCAGGCTATGTTTATGTCTTCTGTGCAGATAGGATGTGCAGGTCTCCAGCCAAAGACTGTCAGAACTAAGTGACAGGAACTACGGAGAACACTGGTCCTAGGTCTGCCATACAGGTAAGCAGATGAGGTCACCAGGGTGGACCTGGAAGAGACAGTACCAGAGCCATCTCACCATTAAGATCGCCTTCTCTAAACTGGGCGTGGTGGCACACACCTTTAATCCCAGCACTCGGGAAGCAGAAGTAGGAGGATCACCAAGAGTTCGAGGCCACCCTGAGACTACATAGTAAATTCCAGGTCAGCCTGAGCTAGAGTGAGACCCTACCTCGAAAAAAAAAAAAAAAGTTCTTATAAGGGGGTAAAAATGTGCCCATATGTTTGCATATATAATCATCTGTTAGGTGTGCAGATTAATATGCTCTGGAGCATGTGTGACTAAGACTTGTCTCCTTGGTAGACCAGATGTGGGTCTGTACCAAGCACCCTGACTTCGAGACACTGTGGTCAGCCGCTCCTTGTGTTTCCACAGAGGCTGCAACCTTCACTTGGGAGCCTGTGCCCTTCCCCTGAGTCCTGCTCTCAGATGCAGCAGATCAGCCCACAAGCTCCATCTGTCAGAAACACCAGCAGACATATCCTCAGGGATGATGTTCTCAGGCAATGTGGCTGTCCAGTCTCCCTGGTCCGGGTTCTCACATCCAAACCAGAGCTCAGCAGCCCGGCCTATGTCCTACACAGCCTCAGAATAGCTCCCCACAAACTCAAACAGGCCCTGGCTGGCCCTTTGTAGATATGAGTAAATATTACTATTTGGTTCTCCCAACTTCTTGGGATAGTTTAACCTTGTGAAAGGGCATAATGAGAGAGAGATACATCCAAAATAAATACAAATGCTCTGAGAGGCTGTGGTAGTTTGAATGGATGTCCCCCAGTAGTTCAGGAGTGTCTATTCAAGCTTCTAACTTGGTGTCACTGTGGGTGGATCCTAAGGTCCAGCCCTAAGGTGTGGGGGAGGATCTGGAATTCCAGTCTAAAGATATGCAGAGTGCTTGAGCTCTGCTTGCTTATGGTGCTGGGGTGATTTAATCTCTCTGTGTGAACCTGTGAAAGGAGGTTAGCCTCTGTCGCCATTATGGAACTTTCCCTTGGATCTGTAAGCTTCAAATAAATGCCATTCCTCCCATAAACTATGCCCGGTTTGGAAGTTCTTCCCACCCATGTAAAGCGACTATGACAGACAAACATCTGCCATGTCACTTGTCCAGATTGTAGGACAATCTTGATCCTAGCAGTTGGACTACATATATTCTCCAAGATCCCATCCTGTGGTCCAGGAAAACCCTTTGGCCCACTTGGCCTCGTTGTCATTTGGGGGAATGTGATGTCGTCCCTTGGGTATGTCCCAGATCTCTAACGCTGAGATTTCTAAACGAAACAGAAGTCCGTGCACAGAGAGACCGCCTGAACGAAGGAACGCAAACTGCCCCAAAAGTCCCTTCAGTCCGCTCACCACCCCTCACTTCACAGAAGCTAAGTACTGTCATCAGTGCCCAGACATACAGTTGTCTCTGCCGCCTTCGGTCACACCTGAGAGCCTCAACTTCACAGACAGGAACAAACAACACTATAAGGATACTGTCCCTCTTGCCCCGAGATGCCTCACCAACGGGTGCTCGTCAGAAAAGCCCCCATTTATCTGGAGAGGGAGAGAATTCCCATCTGCAAAAGCAGTCCACATGTCTCCAGAGTTAGACCTTTGTCTTAAATGCGGCAAATGCCGTGTCCATAAAGCCCAGCCTGGGCTGAGGCAACACTCGGGGGGGGGGGGGGGGACTCAGGAATACTGCTCTTCTGCACATCCGCTGTGTCAACTAAGCAGATGACAGTAGAATCAAAGCCTCGTATCATATTCAGAAGATTCAGCGGGGCAGGCCAGGATGCACGGTATCTGCTTCCCACGCACGGGAGATGAGAGTGAGGTGGAGGCTGTCTTGGGCCTAATGTATCAATAATCTGCAAGCCAGAAATCCTCCACAGCATTTCCTAAAGATGTCCCCAAAGCTCCTGAGCACAGCACTTTGGTTCCACTGAGCTGCCCCAAGCTGCCTGTTGGCACATCCCTCAGCTTGCCTCCCTCAGCAAGAAGCTCTGGCGTCACGACGTTCATGGGTATACCAGGAAGCGAGCAGCCTGTGCCCCTAGAATTGAGGCTGTCTACAAGGGACGGATCACCTGGAGGCAGCCGTATCTGTTTCCTCCTGCTGCTCTAACAAAGTGCCACACACTTAAAAGTCACACAAATGTGCCTCGTCACAGGCACCGGGGATCAAAGGTCGGAAATCCATTTCCTTGGGCTGGCCAAATCCAAGGTGTTGGCAGGTTCTGTTCTTAGGAGAGAATTTGTTATTTTCCCTTTCCTGCCTTGAGACACAGATCTCCAGCTCTGTTCCCTCAGAGGACTCTGAGACATGAGCATTCCCCCTGCTCCCTCAGACTTTCAAGAGTTGGCCAGCCTGGATGGAGAGTTACCATGTCAGCCTCCTGCTGCAAGATTTCCAGGGCCAGCAGTGGGCAGGTGGTCCCCATAGACCTCTCAGTGATTGAGCGATCCCTCAATGAGTCTTTTCTCCTCCCCCAGCATCTGTCGCTGTCAACCCTTGCCCTGTGGATGTCGCCTCTGGAGTCCCCCGCCCAATACACCTAGAGCCAGTGGCCCCTCTTCATAAAACCACATCAAGAAAGCCACAGGGGCCTTCCTCAAAGACCTCACGGCCACCACCCTGACCTCGTATAAGCAGTTACAGCTCTAGGTCAGGTTTCAATGTTTTGAATTGAGTGCTGGCAGTCCCCCGATATAATTTACTAAATAATTTGTCTTTTCCAAGTTGAGATGTCATCACAAAACAACGGCAGTGCGTGGGGTCAGGCCTGCTCCTCCGGCCTTCACCACCGTGGTACTGAGGTCTCTGGCAGTGACATATGGCCATCAGAAACAGTGTGCCTCACACGTGGTCTCTGTTTTCCCCAGCTGGACTGAAGGGGGTTTTAGAGAGGGCTCTTTGAAGTGCCATTCTTACACCTCCCCACCTCCAAGCCCAGCGCTCCCTGAGCAGGAGCCGCTGTGGAAGGCTAAGTGTCCCCAAGTGGGTAGGAAGTTTGTCATCAACTCTCCACCTTCTCAATTGTCCCGCAGCAGGAGAGGACAAGGGCATCTCAGTGTGATTCAGGGGCAGTAAACACCTGACCCTCTCCACGACCACCCGACCACCAGCAAAAATGATGGTTCATTTTCACTGACTAGGTCATGCAAGCACACAGGCCAATGATGCCAACAGAGCTGGTCGACTGGAAGCTTTCTCCCACCAACCACCACTGCCAGGACACGCATGGGGTGATTGCCACTGAGGTTGTTAGCATTCCATAACAGGTGCATACAAATGCATGCAGAATGTGTTTAGTTACTTCCTCGTTATATGAGCAAAAATAGAGGGTTGGAAAAAGTGGTTTTTCCTGTGTGTGCCATAACTTCCCTCCATTCCTTCACTATGACTACAGTAACCGTAGCCCACAGCATCAAATGAAAGTCTTCCCACCAAGTCACGGCCTGTGGGGCTGGTCTGCCTCATCAGCCATGTTCAAAATACCCAAATAGAAGCAGCTTATGGAATATAACAAAAAAGAAAGGGTTTCATTTGGTTTAGTTTCAAAGGAAAATTTCATGCTGGGAAAAGTATGGGAGACCAGGGTAGGAAGCCTTTGTCAATTGTCACCAGAATCAAGAAAGCAAAGAGCTAACTGAACTTGGAGTTAGGCTATAACACCTCAAGCCCATCTCCAAGTGACCCACATCCTACAGCAAGGCTGGCCCTGCTGAAGGTTCCACAAACAGCTTCCCAAGTAGCTTCCCAAATAGCGCCGCCATCTGGAGACCAAGTGTTCAAACATGAGCAGATGCGGGATGGGTTACATTCAAACCATAACCCAGAACTGCTTCAGATTCCTCACAGTTGCAAAGGCATGCCATAGAATAGGGAGACCATGAACTATTTATCTAGAATCTTCTTTATGCTCTTGGACACCATTTTAATCTTTTCTGCTAAAACACTGATACAATAAATATCTTCATATACATTTCACACATGTGTAGATACATGTATATAATAAATTCATATAGTCAGGCTAGGTCATAGTATATGGAAGTTGGTACTTTCGTTAGGTATTAGACAATAGTTTTCCATAAACTTTGTGAAAATTTATACCACTGGGAGCAACAAATGAGCCTGAATGCTTCTTTAGGCTCTTGCAAACCATTGTGTTATAAAAATTTGTATCTTTTGGATATCTATGTTTCTCTAGTTGTAAGTAATGTTGAGTATTTTCAGCATGTTTAAGAGCCATGGATATTTGATTACATATAAACTGTTAGTACACACATTTTTCTATTCCTATGCTAATTAAAAAATTATTTGTACCGGGCGTGGTAGCACACACCTTTAATCCCAGCACTTAGGAGGCAGAGGTAGGAGGGTCGCAGTGAGTTCGAGGCCACCCTGAGAATACAGAGTGAATTCCAGGTCAGCCTAGACTAGAGTGAAACCCTACCTCAAAAAACCAAAATATATATATATATATTTGGAAGTGATTGTCACATATTAAGAAATTACTAAATCATAATGTAAACTTCATATATCTTTCTCATCATGCCACCTGTCTCTTAATTTTATTGTGTATGATTTTTGTCCTTAAGACTTGCTTCAGGCTGGAGAGATGGCTTAATGGTTAAGGCACTTGCCTGTGCAGCCAAAGGACCCAGGTTTAATTCCCCAGAACCCACATAAGCCAGATGCACAAGGTGGCACATGCATCTGGAGTTTGTTTGCAGAGGCTGAAGGCCCTAGTGTGCCCATTCTCTCTGCCTCCCTCCCTCTCTCTCTCTCTCTCTCTCTCTCTCTCTCTCATAAATTAATTAATTAATCAATTAAAATAAAAAAAATTTTAAAAGAATTGCTTAAAGCCAGGAGTGGTAGTGCACACCTTAATCCCAGCACTTAGGAGGTAGACGTGGGAGGATCACATTGAGTTTGAGGCCAGTCTGAGACTACATAGTGAGTCCCAGGTCAGCATGGGCTAGAGTAAGACTCTACTTCAAAAAAAGAAAGAAAGGAAGGAAGGGAGAGAGAAAGAAAAAAGAAAGAAAGGAAAGAAAGAGAGAGCAACAGAAAAAAAGAAAGGAGGAAAGAAATAAAAGAATTGCTTGATTTGACTGTAATTGGATTACTATTTTTGATACCATCTATAAATTCTTATGCATAGGAAGAGTTCCCTCTAGTAAATCCCAGGATTCAGATAAAACAAAAATGGTTGCTCTGTATTGGGTGCTTTTACAACTTTGTATTGCAATTTAAGTATTTGGTCCACTTTATATTATTATGATGAAAGGCATGAGGTTGGTATCACATTTCATTTTGGGGGTAGAGCACTAGGCTGTGCTCCAATATGACTTACTGAATAACTTTTTTTGAGGTAGGGTCTCACTAATCGCTAGCTTCCACCAACCTAGGAACTAAGAATGTCATCAGACACCATGTGAGGTGGACAGCAGAGATTTCCCCGCTTTGCTGGAACCTGCCTACCTGGTGTTTTCACTGATGTATTTAAAAACAGCTCAACAGATAAAGGCACTTGCTTGTAGGACCTGCTGGCCGAGCTTCAATTCTGCAGACCCATGTAAAGCCAGACGCAAAAAACGTGGTGCAGGCATCGAGCACTGCTTTGCAGAGGCAAGGGACCCTGGCATACATACACATGCAAATAAACAAATGAATATTTTCAAAAGAATTTCTTGATTTATAGGTTTTCTTTTGCTCTGTAAGTATATAAACTTCATGAAACTGTTACTAGGTTGGAACGTGGAATTTGGGGTGACCTCTATCTGTGTTCCTGGGCTATGGTCATTGATACATGGACTCCAGAATAAACTATCTCTAATTTCCTTTGAGATGAGAGCTGTGTTTATTTATTTATTTATTTATTTATTTATTTATTTATTTTTTGCATTGACAAACAGAAGACCACAGACTGGTTCATTTGGAATGTGGTCAGAGTGGTCCACAGGTCATTCTCTTACATGTGAGTCACCACCAATCAGCGAACTGTCTTAGACAAGAGTTTGGGGCTCCTAAGGGCCATGATTTCCTCAAAGCACATATATGGACTGAAAAAATCAATTTAAACTACAGAGAGCAAAGCCTGCCCCTCTGCTGGGGTAGACCATGGCAACCAACTCTCGCTGTTCTGGTAAGCCATCTTGGACTGGCCAACCTTCTTTCCCCGCAGAGCCCTTCTGGCAACTTAGTTATCGTGTTTGGCAGTCACAGGTTTCCTGTCTTCTTGCCATTATTAATCTTGCGTTGCGTAGCATTAGTGCACAACGTGTCAGCCCCCCTAACTGTGCCCTTGCAATTAGTCTCTGAGTGGCCAAGCTAATAACACTGACATTAGCCATGTTCCTCGGAGCCCGCTGCCGCAGCCCCGCCTGACTCGATGTGGCTTGGAATAAAGGGCCTGGATCCCTGTAAAAGGAAGCAAATAGAGCCCAAGGTAGAAATACGGTGATACATTTCTTATCCCTGACACCCCCACTGCCTTTGAAACTCAGCTAAACAGAATTTTTTTCTTTTTTTACTATTTTGAATACGACTGAATAGAATATTACATCTTTCTGCTCTGTGAGAAATTCGGCAAACCTGATTATGTCTTTGATATACAGGATACGGGTCTAATAAATATTACCTGAAATTGATTATCCCATGATTCCACGAGGAGGAACAAGCAAATGACTGTTGTGCATGATTAGCTGCTGGCCAAATACTATATTTTACATTTTACTACACAGATTACATATCCTGGCACACCAGGTTTTTTTTTTTTTGCCAGCCTGGTAGCTGTTTCAAGGGGCTTTTGATTGCTATTTCTGGAGATTGCAAGCAAACTGAATTACATTTATAAAGTGAAGGTATAGAATGATGCTCTCTGGCACAGCAAAAGCTATCATTGCAAGATACCCCTCCAACTCTTACTGTCTATGGTCTTAAAATACCTGATACCCTCCTCACTGGGCTCAGTGGTTAAGGTGATTACATGCAAAGCCTAACGACCTGATTTTGATTCTCCAGTACCCACATAAAGCCAGATGCACAAACTGGCACATGCAGCTTGAGTTCATTTGCAGTGTGGCTAGAGGCCCCGGTATAGCCATTCTCTCTCCTCCTCCCCCCCGCCCACCGTGCAAATAAATAAATTTTTTAAATACCCTCCTTGCAGTACTAGGGGGAATAGCTCAGCTGGGAAACTGCTTGTCTTCAAAGAATGAGGAGGACGTGAGTTCGCTCACCAGAACAAAACTCACATTAAAATGGGACCTGGGGAGATTGCTCGATGGTCAAACATGAAGGCATAGGAGGGCCTGAGCCCACTCAAGTTCAATTTCCCAGAATCCATGTAAGAAGTTGAGTGTGACCTCAGACTTCTATAACCCCAGTTTGCAGGGGGCAGGGAGGGGGGAGCAGAGACCAGAGTATCTTTAGGACACACTGACTGTTAAATTGCCACCCCAGCTTGAGGGCAGGAACTGTCTCAAGTAAAGTGTGCAGATGAGTGACAAAGACACTCAAAAGTCTCTCTGGCCCCTGCATGTACACACACACAGAGTACACATATCTGCACACACAGACATATGCATATGCCACCCAGAATCCCAAATATGCCACCCATGCACGCCCAAAAATGGAGGCGAGACTTAAGATGATTCAGTGGTCAAAGGCACTTGATCTACAAGCCCGCAGCCTCAAATCGAATCCTCACCACCAATGTGAGGCCAGATGCAAAAGTAGCATCCACACATGCCCATAATCCCACCGTATCTATGGCAAAGGGGGTTAGAATCAGGAGACTCCCAAAACTCTTTGGACTCACAGCCTGGCTTTACCAAGGACAAAACAACAAGAAAGACATTATCTCAAACAAGGTGGAAGGAGACAAATACCCCAAGGTTGTTCTCTGACCTCCACACATGTGCTGTGGCACTTACGTGTGTGTGTGTGTGTGCGTGTGTGCGTGTGTGCATGTGTGTACAAATCAGCATGGTGATGTGCATTTGAAATCCCAGTGCTAGAGAGGCCAAGACAGATGAATCCCTGAGGCTCACTGGCCAGCCAGTCCAGACTACTTAGTGAACTCCAGGCCAATGCCAATGAGGGATGCTGCTTCTCAGGTAGATATGCCTGAAGGACACCCAACATTGTCCTCTGGACTTCACACACAAGCTCATGTGGACATGCACACACACGCACACACACACACACACACACACACATGCACCCATAAACACAAGAAAACACAAAACCAAACATAACTCTTCCTCTCTTCAGAAACTGCTGGCTTTAAATGTGATTTCTGGCATCACTAACCCTTCACAAATGTTCCTGGTCAGGGGATTCTCAATTCACACAGGCTGGGAGAAGTGGGTGGCTGCAGATAACACATCCAGGTTCACTATTAGGGTTTATGGACCAAGCTATGCCAAGAATTTTGTGGCACAGAAAGAACAGCATACCTATGGCACATGAGGGTCAGGCCGCATCTGGGCCCCCAGCCCCTGCTGTCCTCTGACCTTCCACATAGGTAGCATGGCCTCACAGCAGGCCTGACTAGTCCCTGAGCCCAGGAGGGAACAGCTCTACCCCACTGCTGGCTTGAGCACACTCAAATTCCTGGATAGTGCTGAATATCACTTACTAGCTATGCCCTGGTCCTCAGTATGGGTCCAGTGATATGCCAGCTCCCGCCTCCTCAGCCCACCTTACCACCCCTAATGTGTCTCACAGCTGTCCTTGCATGATCTTATTTTCCAAACCTGAGAAGCTGGCTTCCCACTGGACCCCTCCCCCCACCCAGGCCTCCTGCCGAGATGATAGAAAGTCTTTTTGGTTGGGTCACGCAGGCCTGCCAGGCTAGACTTCTCCACGACTCGTGGCCCATTGTCTACACCTGCTCTGACGCTGAGCCCACAGCTAGAAAGCGTCATGGCACTTTTCCCACGATGGACACTTCACTGCCAAGGTCATCCTGTTACAAACAGAAATGCACGAACAGCGCCAAGCCAGGCCATGGCCTGCCACTGGCCCTCCAGTTGGTAAAACTAAGTCCCCAGGGCTATGTCGAGGGGCAAAGGTGGTCATCTCTCTTGATCCCCGAAGAACCACAGGGTGGGCCTGGGGAGACTTGGTTTTCCACAGCACTGCCCTGGTCTGCCCAGAAACACTCAGGGCAAGTTGCTTAGTTGTGCCTGACACCAAAGCTGCGTTGTGAGGACTCTGCTTCAGGGGCATTGTTTCATCTCGAGGCAGGCACCTGGCCCAGTAGTCAGCACCTGTGCCCATGGTCAGCGCCTGGTGCCCACAGTCAGCACCTGATATCCGTGGTCAGCACTGATGTCCATGGCCAGTACCCATGTCCATGATTAGAACCTGTTGTCATTGGTCAGCACCCGATGTGTATGGCCAGCACCTATATCCATCATCAACTCCTGTACCCATGATCAGCATCTGATGTGTGTGGTCAGCTTTGTGCCCATCATCAGCTCCTGTGCCCATAGTCAGTACCTGGTATCTTGGTGGTCATCGGGTGATACCCATGGTTAGCATCTTGTCCCTAATGGTCATCTATGTTCAGCACCAAATCCCTTCAGTCTGTTACCTGCTGGTAATAGTTATCATTGTCCCCAAGAAGCTGCAAGTCTCCACAGCCATGGAAACTTTTGTTGAGAAAATATTTTTCTCATGGAATGCTGTTAGCATATACCAAAAAAAAAAAAAATTAAAAACAAAAAGACCCGGCTTGCTGCGAACACCCTTTGTGAGCATTACATTTGAGCAGAATCCAAATATATTTTAAACCCAAATTCCATACATTTTACAAATTGCTTTTTGTTGTTGTTGATGAGTGTGCTTTCTTAATTTCTGGTAATGCTCGAGCGTGCGGTTTCCTCTGGAAGGGCTTTCTAAGTCTTGATCCCTTCTGCTGCCAGAAATTAAAACAAAAAGACCCTGTGACTCCCTTGTTCTGACTCCTGAGGTTTCAAAAAGAAAGCTATTGTTAACTGCGAATTACACTGAATAACTCACTTGGTATGGGTTTTCCTCTCGATTCTAATTATTAATAATTACCTTAAAGTTTTGGAGCTGAGTGTAAAAGAAAACATTCCTGTTCCTACACACCAAAAAGACCATGGGCCCCCTTCCCATTTGGCCCCCAAGGAGCCTTCCCAAGGAACAGAATGGGAGGAAACAGTGTGTAGTTGACCTTGTTGTATGAAAAAATATACTCATGCAGTATAGTGGCGACTATATATTATTTTTAATGAACCAGAAGGGCTCACAAGCCCTAACAATAAACCTTTCAATATATCAAGTATAATCAGGAAGAAGCATTGCCTAGTTTGTCTAAGAGCTTTGTACATTAGGTGTTAGTAGAATACTCTTTAATTAAGCAAGAGCACAATCCTATCAGGTGTGTCACCTCATAGTACAGGAAGCCTTCATACAGAGGTTTTAAATAAAGACTGATGCCCTAACAAATCCTCCTAAGGGACCTCAGATGTAGTGTCAGGCCTGGGGGCAGGAAGAGCCCAGAGCACCTGCCCTCCGGGCCCCGGGGTCAAGGTTAGCCAGACGTGTTAATTATCTTGTCCTAGCTGAGTCAAGATACCTCACACAAGCGAGCTTAAGGGAGGAAGGGTTGATTTCAGTTCCGAGTTCCGGGTTCCCATCCCTCATGGCAGAGAAGGCACAGCCGTGGGAGCTTAAGGCAGCTGGTCATATTCACTCCACAGCGAGGAAGCAGAAAGAGAGGAATGCTCAGCCAGCTCTCTCCGTGGCATTCAGTCCAGCACCCCAGTCCAAGCCCATGGAAGGGTGCTACCTGAAGGTAAGATGGACCTTCCCACCTCAATTAACCCAATCAAGATAATCCTTCACAGGCATGTTCAGAGACTCGCCTGAGCTAGCTAACTCTTCACAGGTGATTCCTGGGCCTGTCAAGATGAAGTAATGAGGTGGCTGGGGTGGGACACTCCGTCACAGCTGGACCCATGACAGAGTGGATCTATGTGAGACCACCACAGAAGGCAGAAGGTCTGCTTATGTCAAAATCTTTCTGTGGTTCTAGGTAGTTAAACATCTTATATTGCCATGGTACCCAGAGTCCAATGTTGAAATATTTTAAGAAAATGGAACCTGCCAGGCATGCTGGTCTACGCCTTTAATCCCAGCACTTAAGAAGCAGAGGTAGGATGATCACTATGAGTTCGAGGCCAGCTTGGGGTTACAGAGTGAGTTCCAGGTCAGCGTGGGCTAGAATGAGACTCTACCCAGGGGGATAAAAAAGAAGGAAGGAATGAAGGAAGGGAGGGAGGGAGCCAAAGAAAATAGAACCTTCGAATTCAGAATCTGAATCTCAGAACATGAAAAACAGTGCCCATGTGAAGCTGGAAGCAGAATGCTCAAAATTTTTAGTTGTTTCTCTCAATGAGGAAAGGAGATGGGTTTGTAGTGATGGCATATTGCTGACGTTTGATGGTCTGGCTTCTTGTTCACCTTGGTCTCTCCCCTACCCACGTCCTTGAAACAGGCAGAGGACATGGATCCCAGCCATTCGGTCAGCTCAGTCAGTCTTGGCACCAGAGAGAAGAGGTCACCTGTGTCCTAAAAATGGCAGGAACCATGAGCACCTGGTGATCGGACCCTGGTGGGTGGGGCCACGGACAGACAGGATGTCACAAAGGCCTCCCGTTCTTTGAATACTGTCAACCAAAGACGCTGCCTCTGGAGCTCACGTGGGAGACGCAGTGAAGATCCATCCACCAGGTCAGGCCAGCGGAATCGGGATCTATGGAATCAGTACTGACGCATCACCAGCAAGACGAGCCTGCCACAAACTAGTCAAAACGTGAGGGGCGGGGACTGAGGTTTCTTCCTTCTTCCTCATCCTCCCTCCCACCATTCCAACACTGTATCTAATTGACTTACAATTTTTCCCTAATATAATTCTTTATAAAACCCGCCTTGAGCAAAGGATCTGTGATTGCTCACCGAGGGTCGTGCCTCATTTGTTCCTGTAGATTGTGCCTAATTAACGCTAACTTGTCTGTACATAAAAAGTACAATAGACTGTCCTTTCCAATTTAATTCCGACAGTTTAATCGAATCTGTGTTCTTTCAAAAATAATTAGATCATTTACACTTCATTAACATGTAATGTAATGTTGGAACATCCATCATAATGATTTCTTATTTTTCGTGCACAATATTATCCCCTCTAATGAAACTGCTAACACCATGCATGCCTTAATTAGCTGTATCATATCACTGACGATGTCTGAATAAAGCCCTTTTTACAGATGAAATTGAATTATCTCTGTAGGTACATTATCAGCAGAATTTTGTCCTTTTGTTGTTGTTGTTGTTGTTGAAAACACCTTTCGGGGCCCAATCTCACAGTGCCATGGAAGGCCATAGCATGACATGACAACCTAACATGGGCCTGGTTGGCAGGAAGAAGCCTGTGAACATGGCAGAGCCAACTTCCCACGCTGCGCTCAACACAACCTGACAGGCTGCAGCATGTGCCCTGGACGGGAGAAGCAGCGCATTGCTGTTGGGACAGGCCTGTACCATTGCTGCCTCAGAGACAACAGAGAAATGCAACCCCTAAAGGTCAGACAAGGGCATTCTACTGCACAAAAAAAAAGGTGAACATTTGGGGCTGGAGAGATAGATGGCTTAGTGGTTAAGGCACTTGCCTGTGAAGCCTAAGGACCCAGGTTTGATTCCCCAGTACCCATGTAAGCCAGATGCACGTGGTTTTCAGTGGCTTGAGGCCCTGGCATGCCCATTCTCCCTCTTTCTCTCTCAAATAAATATTTTTTTTTGTTTGTTTGTTTCAAGGTAGGGTCTCACTCTGGCCCAGGCTGACCTGGAATTCACTATGGAGTCTCAGGGTGGCCTCGAACCCACGGCAATCCTCCTATCTCTGCCTCCCGAGGGCTGGGATTAAAGGCGTGCGCCTCCACACCCGGCTTCAAATAAATAAAGTGTTTAACAGTTGACACTGCAGACCCTCCTGGCTCAGGTGGGCGGGAGTGAAGTCCTTCTTGGGTCCTGAGCTATCCGACACCCAGAACCACCATGGCACCAGCCACAGCACTAGCATGAGGCCCAGCATCCAGCCCTTCTCCGGGACTTGTCAGATGAGTGGATAAGGTGACCACACCCAGCAGCCCCTACTTCAGCTGTTCTGTATGGGAGGACGTCTGAAGGAGGAAGGGACACTTCCTGGACAGGGATGAGCAGCTGCTGGCAAAATGCCCCACACTTAAGCCCTGTCACCAGCTCCTGATGGTAAGTCATCAACTTCCTGTCCCCAGCTCTTATGCCTCACTTCTCAGCCTTTCCTCTGGGCTCTATTAAGGCATGATGACAAAAATCATATATGTATCTCTCTCTCTCTCTCTCTCTCTCCACACACACACACATGCACACTTTCTCTCGCCTCTTGCCATATATATGTGACATGGGGAAAATGAAAAGTCTGTACTGGCCACGTATTGATGAACTTTTCTAGTTTGGTTTCTTGCCTCTCTATGATTTCTCTCCTCTTTCCGCACACTGACTTGAAGCAGATAGTGGGAATGGATCCCAGGTAGTCAGCTTAACCTATATTTGGGGGTGCACCGTGTGATGTTAATCTGGAGATACTTGTTGGAAAGATTAAATCTTTCTGATTCTAAGACTGACATGTCCGCTTCCTCGCATACGTGCATCTTCTTTGTGATGACAAGATTTAAGATTTACTGTCATCATAGCTTTTATTTTTGGTTCCTTCCTTCCTTCCTTCTTTTCTTTCTTTTTTGAGACAAGATCTCATCCTAGCTCAGACTGACCTAGAACTCACTCTTTGTAGCCCAGGCTGCACAGTGATCTTTCTACTTCAGCTTCCCAAGTGCTAGGATTATAAACAAAAGTGGCATGCCCAGCTTATAACTTTCAAGTGTATGGCACACTATCGTTAACTGGTTACCATACTGCTCAATTAGGTCTCTCAAACTTATTTCTTCTGTCTGAAATTTGTGCCTCTTTCCCATTTACTTTTATTTTTTTTAATGATCATGCAAAGTAACAGGCTTTCTAAATGACATTTTCATATAGATTTAGTTTTGGTTGACCTTCCCCCCACCACCTGCTCCCTTTTTCCCATCTCTCCACCACCATCTTATACCTTATGCTCTCCCCAGTGCCCCTTTCCATTTTAACACCATATGTTCTCCATCCGTCTCCCTACCACCACCTTAAATCCTCTTTTCTCTTCTCTAGCTTCTAGGCTTCTATCCACACTCATACCATGACCAGAGATTCAAGGTTGGTGCTTTAGTCAGTGTCACGATGCTGGGATGAGCATCCAAGCCCAGCAAAGTTCAGAGGAGGAAGCGATGTATTTCAAGCTTACAGATCCACAGGGAAGCTCCATCACTGGAGGAAGAAGCCGCCTCCAACCATCCAAGCACACAGGAACCATCACCAGCCAGCAAACACCAAAATCAGGAGGCACAAAGCAGGCAGCAAACTGCGAGGGACCCAGGCAGAGATGAAACCTCTCTCCATACCTCTGGGCTGGAAATGAGCCCCACCTCCAAACAAACCTTAGGGATAGACTCCAGGATTCCCAGCGACACCTCCTCCAGACAGGCAGCTGCAGATGCCAGTTACAAGCTTAAGGAAAACACCTGAGTCTGTGGGGGACATGCATTCAAACCACCACAGTAGGTCAAAATATGCAATTCAATAAACATAATATGCCATATTCGCACTCTAACAGACAGAAATTACATGATCATCTCAATACATAAACTTTTGCACCTTCTGACCAATATCTCCCACAACCACCTCATACCACAAACTCTGGTTACAGCCATTCTCTTCTCAGTCTCTGAGTTCATTTCATTTAGATTCTACGAAATAGTGAGAGCATACAGTTGGCTTATTCTATGCAGTCTAATGTCACCTGTGTTCATCCATGTTGTCGCAAAGGTCATGACCTCCCTCCTTTATAAAGCTGAATCATATCAATATTCCTCCAGAAAAAAATGTTAGACACATGCCTTTAATCCCAGCACTCAGAAGGCTGAGGTAGAAGGATCACAATGAAATCAAAGCTGGCCTGGGGCTACAGAGTGAGTTCCATGTCAGCCTGGGTTAGAGTGAGACTATGCTTTTTAAAAAACAAACAAACAACAACAACAACAACAAAAACCTGTTACATGTAACAGGACAGTTTAGTAAAGTTGCAGAATACCAAATCAGCATACAGAGATCAGCAGTGTTTCAGTGCATTAACCATGAATTATCCAAAAAGGAAATTCTGTAAATAATCCCATTTACAATAGAGTAAAAGAAAATGAGGAATAAATTCAACCAAGGAAATAAAAAAAATCTGTATGATGGAAACTATAAAACATTGATGAAAGAGTTGCATGATTAAAAATGGAAATATATCCCATGTTCATTGATTGGAGGAACTGATATTGTTAAAATATCCATATACCCAGAGCAAGCAATCAATTCGATGTAATCCCCACCAAAATTCCAACAGTATTTTTTTTAGCACCCTAAGACTCATGAAGACCCACAAATGACATCAAATAGCCAAAACAATCTTGAGCAGGGAAAAATTGATAGCACCATAGTTGTTGACTTCAAAATAATATTATAATAATATTATAAATAATAAATAATATTCACAAAGCAATAGTGATCAAGACAGCATGATTGTAGCATTAAAACAGACATATAAATGTGTGGAACAGATAAAGTCCACGTCAAGTCTATACACTTATGACCAACTTATTTCTCTGACAAAGCTGCCACTAATATACAATAGGCAAAGGAGAGTCCCTTTAATAAATGTTGCTAGGAAAACTGGATATCCACAGGCAGAATGCATATTAAATTAATTCAAATCAAGTAAAGACCTAAACAGAAGCTGGGAGACTGCAAACCTATTAGAAGAAACCATAGCCGACAAGTTCGCTGATATTGGTCTGAGCAATGACTTTTTTTATTTTTTATTTTGAGGTAGGGTCTCACTCTGGCCCAGGCTGACCTGGAATTAACTATGTAGTCTCAAGGTGACCTCGAACTCACAGCGATCCTCATACCTCTGCCTCCCGAGTGCTGGGATTAAAGGCATGCGCCACCATGCCCGGCTGCAATGACTTTTTATATTTGATACCAAAAGGAAGAACACACAACAAGAGAAACAGAAATGGTATTACAACAAACTAGAAATCTACCCAGCATAGGAAATCAACAACATGGTAAACGGACAGCCTACAGTACGCGAAAGAATGTTAGCCAATCAGACATCTGACACAGGGTTAATATTCAAAGTGAATGAAAAGTTCACACCAATGAATAGCAATAAAAATAAGCAATCCTTTCTCTTCTTTTTCTTTTTGTGTTTTTGTTTTTTCAAGGCAGGGTCTCACTCTAGCCCAGGTTGGCCTGGAATTCACTATGTAGTCTCAGGATGGCCTGGAACTCACAGCAATCCTCCTATGTCTGCCTCCCAAGTGATTCTGCCTCCCAAGTGATCATCCAGTTTTTAATTTCTTTTTTTTTTGTTTTTTTTGTTTTTTTTTTTGTTTTTCGAGGTAGGGTTTCACTCTAGTCCAGGCTGACCTGGAATTCACTATGTAGTCTCAGGGTGGCCTCGAACTCATGGAGATCCTCCTACCTCTGCCTCCCGAGTGCTGGGATTAAAGGCATGTGCCACCATGCCCGGCTAATTTCGTTTTCTTTACTTGCCATTTGTGTATGTGTGTGTGGGTCTGGGGGGGGGGCACTAGGGCCTCTTGCCTCTGTGCAAATGAGTACCAGACACTTGCCCCACTTTCTGGGTCCAGCTTATGTGGCAGCTTGGGGATTGAACCCTGAGACCAGCAGGCTTTGCAAGCGAGCACAGTTAACTACTGAGCCATCTTCCCAGCCCAAATCCAGCACTTTTTTTTTTTAATGGACAAAGAGTATGAATCAACAAGTCTCAAGCGAAGGTGTACGAATGACCAACAAGCCTATGAAAAAGGAGTCAATATCACTAACCATCAGGGAAATGTAAAGCAAACACAGTAGGGTATCACCGGACGCCACATAGAATGGCTGTTTCCAGAAGGAAGAAAGATAACAGCTGCTGGAGGAGAGGTTTCGAAAGGAAACACTGGCTTCCAGCTCAGAGTAATGTAAATTAGTGCAGCTACTAAATGCTGATATGGTGGTGCAAACCCATAATCCCAGAATTTGTGTGGCTGAGACAGACAGATAGCCAGGGCAAGGTGGTTGGCTAGACTAGCTGCTGAATCTACAAGCTTTGGGTTCAGTGAAAGTCGCTGTCTGAGTGATTGAGGCAAATGATGTTGACTTTTAGCTTCTACACACATGTGCCCCTGTACACACACTCATACACACACACACACACAGAGAGGGGGGGGATGAATACCTGCAGTGTGAGCACATGGTCTTTAGCATGGGTCTCACACATGTGTCATTGCATGTTTCCAGGGAAAACTTGAGTCTTGCAGCTGTTCCTGCTCCTATCCAAGAAAGCCATCTGTCCTGTGGCCCACAGAAGCCAGAACCAAGGAGGACGGTGGAACGGGTCAGAGAACTGGCCAGGTGAAATCTAACATTTGCTTCAACAATGCCCTTTATACGAGGCGCTTTAATTGTTCTGAGAAATGATCCAAGAAAAGAAGAGAATATATTCATATAAACCCAGGTCTGGGTTGGGGGAGGGGGTCAAAACTATTGCTCAAATCCTATGATAGGAATGAAAGTAGTCAGCTTGCAATAACTCAGAAAGCAAAGCGGGAATAGAACACAATAGAAGTCCAGGAGCATACAGCATTGACCTTAATACATCTTGTTCATGCACAGAACTATCCCGTTCCCTCCCGTTGGGACACCCAGCCTTGCTCCTGGGTTCCCTGGCTCCAGGTTCTGGCCAGAGTTAAACACACTTTGTTCATCTGGGGCTCCGACCCACGCCGGTGCTCGGCAGCACTGTGGGTGATTGTTCCTGTGGGTGGTTGTTTTCCTACCGGCCTGTTCTCCCCATCTTTTCCCCCGCCATTAGATAAGCAGAAGCCAGGCATTGGTTTGTACTTGGGCAAAGAAAATGGAGGAGCAGGAACTACGGCGACCTCAACGTGGCTAGATGCTCGGTGTTTACTCGCTCCTCCAAGGACGCCGTGAGGAGTTTGTTGGGTGACGACAGGACCACAAAGCTGAGGTAGCCAAACGCGGCTCTCAGACACTGAGTCTTTTGAAAAACGGCACAGCGTAATTGTCCTGAAAAACATTTTGGGGACGCCAGGCCGCTAATTAACTGCTAGTGCATCAATTAGTTATAATAGCTGTAATAATACACAAACAAGGGCACGGGGCGCAGTGCCGCTGAGTCTCTCGAGTCTCTCGGTGCATTTGGTGAGCCTATGTATATATATATATATATATGTATATATATATATATATATATATATATATATGTATGTATGTATATATGCCTTTCCTTTGAAGACTTAAGTTAATAATTTATTCCTAATGAATTGAGTCTTTCTGTTTCCCCGGAACAGAAGGCATTTAAACGGCTGGAAGAAACAATGCTACTAACATGATTTTGTTTCAAAGAAAACTTTTCAACAAGAGGAGGAATATTTTCCTATTAAGGTTTCTGTCATTGGGCTGGAGGGATGGCATAGTGGTTAAGGTGTTTGCCTGCAAAGCCAAAGGACCCAGGTTCGATTCCCCAGGACCCATGTTAGCCAGATGCACAGGGGGGGGTGCGTGTCTGGAGTTCGTTTGCGGTGGCTGGAGGCCCCGGTGCGCGCCCATTCTCTCTCTCTCTATCTCTCTTTCTCTCTCTCCCTCCCTCCCTCCCTCTTTCTCTGTCAAATAAATTAATTAATTAAACTTTTAAAAAAAGTTTTTAAGAAAAACAAAGGTTTCTGTCATGGATTCCAGGGGCATCATAGTGAACCAAGCCAGTTCAGTGGAAAGAGGTCCAGGTCTGAGTGGGATGAAGTTACAGGAAGTTGTTTTGTTTATTTTTTTCCTGATGATGATGATTTGATATTTCATGAAAACTTAGTTCCATCTTCTATCAGCTAAGCACTTGTGCCATGAACATGCACGAATAAAACTAATCCCCAATAAAGCGAACTTATGTGGCGGCTTTATTTACCCTTCTTGGTTGAATAAGAGAAAGTGATTCATAGAGGCAAATCTATTCTCTGGAACAAATTTCAAGTAGTGAAAAGGCTTCCAGCATGCATCGGCAGCTGTCCACGCCCCAGACAGATGTTCTCATAAACACGGAGCTGGGGACAACACTCTCCTCTCTTTTTTCTCTATCCTCCAGTTGAATGAAGTGACATGTCTTCCTCTCAGGGCCCTTTGTGTTTCTCCTTCAGGCTTTTGGACCCCTGTGCCTTTGCACCTGCCGTGTCTTTGATGAGTGGCCATTCTGGGAGGTCCTCCCACATATGCCATGAACCAGCATGCCAGCACCTTCTACTCCGCTTGGAAGCAGGCATGATGTTAATTAGGAGACCTGTCTGTAGTCACAGGCAAAGCACAGGGCATAGGCCAATGCATTAAGAACTTGACATGGGGCTTTAAAGTAGTTAAATTACTGAATTATTATTACTAATTACTGTTTCTGGTGGTCGTCTTTAAATTTTTGTTTATGTACGCATGTGTACGTGTGCATGTTCGTGTTTGTAGGATGTATGAACTGGCATGCATGCGGACCTCAGGGGACAACCTTGGCGTGTTGGTCCTCTCCTCCCATCTTGTCTGAGACAACGTCTCTCTTGTTGCTATGCCACTGGGAAGACCAGACTAGCTGGCCCATGAGCTTTGGGATTCTCTTGACTCTTGCTCCTGTTGCTCTGTGTCCTTTGGGATTCCAGACTCATGCACTGCCTTGACATACTGCATTTTATATGGGTCCTGGGAAGTCAACTCAGGTCCTTACGCTTGGGAGGCAAGCGCTTCCCCCACTGAGCCATCTCCCAAGTTTCTTGAGAGATCCTGTTCACACAGCAGCACTTACCAGCTCAGTGGCCAGCTCAGCTTCACCTGAACGTGTGGGACTATTTAGGGACTTTCAAATGCTTCAAGAAGGGCGTTGCAGTCCCTGGTGGATTTGCCTCAGCCTACAGTCCGCAAATGGTCCATCTCTGGACTCCCACTTGCCACTGACCCTGGGTCACCACCAAGCCCCAGGCGTTTGTACGAGATGTTGGTCCTGCTCCGATGTCCCGATGCCTCCGCAAGCACAGATCTTGTGTACTCCATTGCTGAGCCAGGGCCATCACCTACCTTCCCACCACCAGTGCAATGTCTCCACTGGAGCTCACCCTACTTTTGCTCTTCTGCTTCTGGTTTGCACGGTTTGTCTTCCGCCTTCCTCCTGGGCTCCAAGCATCTTGGTACAGGGTCTGGTCTTACTCATCTTTTCTCTTCCTCCTCCTCTATACCCCAATACCAGCATAAGTGTGGGTCAAGAAAGGGGCTGATATATTGCACTGTCCAGCTCATGCCTGGCAGTGCCCAACAATTGAATCTTTAAGGAAACGAGTTAGCAGAGTGGGGAATGCAGCTTGGTATGCCTTGCTTCATTGCTATGTCGCACCCATAAGCCTTTCTCTGCCTAGACCCTGTGGATTAGCTGACAGTGATCTATTCCTATCTCAGAAGAACCTGGGATAGAGGTGGTTTCATGCTGTTGCCCCAACTGAGGCTAGGGGAGCCTCAACCAGTCTAGGCCATAGATGTCGCTTTTAGGAAGTTTCAAGCAATACAGAATCCCTCCCACGAACTTCAGCTTTAAAAACTGTCGAGCTGGGGAGATAGCTCAGCCAGTGGTTAAAGGCGCTTGCTCTGCAAGCCTACTGCACAGAGTCTTGTATCCTCAGCCTACACAGTGGAGCCCAGGGATCCTCCTGTCTCCACCTCCCCAGCATTGGTTACAGGTGTGTGCCTCACTGGCCAGCTAGTCTAGCCTAATTTGTGGATTTCAGGACAATAAGGGGCCCTGACTTAAATTTAAAAAGCATGGATAGCACCTGAGGAATACCACCCAAGTTTGTCCTCTGGCCTCCACACACACACACACACACACACAAAAAAAAAAAAAAAAAAAAAAAATACGGAGCTAACAGTCTAAAAAGCCATAAGCCTATGACCCTACATTCTAGAGATCTGTGACCTGATCTCCCAAGTCCTCCTTTCTCCATGTGGAGAAATACAGTGGTAGGAATATGGGGAGGGGTCAAGATGGACAAAAGCGTAGGGAGTGTGGCTCAGTGGCAGAGCTCTTGACATGTCTGCATGACGCCCTGGGTTCAATGCCCAACATGGGGGTAGGCAGGGAGTGACATGCCAGAGCTAGCCCAGAGTGCATTCCACCAACACCTGAAGGTCAAGATAGATAGATGTGATCGCCCCAATGTGCAATCAGACACCTTGAATCATCCAATTCTCTCCTCCCAGGCTGCCTAAGAAAACAGTCTCTCACACAAGGCAATGAAGAGCCCCAAACACACCTGTGTGGTCCAGCACACGGCCAGTGCTGAAGGAGGGAGCCATGTGTCCATCCTCCCCAGCACCAGCAGATGGGAATAGGGCAGGGTCCCATTGGGCCCCCACCTCTTCTCTTCGGTGGGCTTTGTGGGGCCCACTGCTGAGCTGAGCACCTAGGGGCTGACACCCTGGATAAAATCAGGCTTTCCCTTCCTGTTTTCTCCCTGTGGAAAGGGTCCCCCAAAGAGACTGCCATTTGATAACCGGGAACTCTGAGGCAACCTAAACTTTTTAATTAAGGTTATCCCTCAGCCCCCATCTGGAATCAACAGCTGTTCGGAGGTGGTTAACTTTTGAAGATTATTAATGTGTTTTTATCCAGAATGGAGGAGGAGCAGTAGCTCTTGCCAGCCACCTCACCAAGCCGGGATGCATCCCAGCCTCTCCCTGCATCCCGTGGAGGCCAATAGGCTACAGGCCACTCTGCCAGTGTCTACCAGGATCAGACGGCCCAGGGTGCCGTGGCAGGGCACCAGTGGATCCTGAGGGTGGCTATACCAGGGTTCGCTGCCGTCGGGAGCAGGCTCCATAGACGCTTTCAGACACCGTAGAGTTCAGAGCATTGATCCTATGTTTGATGTGAAAAGAAATTAAAGCCGTGGTCTCATTAGATGAAGCGGTTCTGGTGAGAGGTCACAGGCAGAAGCCCTCTCCTTTTGTCCACACTGAATGGCCACAGCAGGCAGCTCCTTGCGCACAATTGATCTCAAGCAGAGTTTTGTCTGAGAGATGCTTCTAGATTATGGCAAGAAAGCATTCTGTAATCCTCCTGCCAATGCAGTTATGTTTAACAGACGTGCCGCTCCTATCGCTGACTGATAACACTTAACTCAAAACATATTTCAGCTTCGGGAATGTCAATATTTTGCCTCCGACTGAAGGTGACCCCCCGCTCCACTCGCTTGCCAGTGTGTGCCGCAGCTTGCCGGTGACTCTGCGAGGGTGGCTGTGTGGGAGGCTCTTATGGATTTGCTATCTTAGCCTGAAGTGTTTGCTGCTGATTATGTGATTAAATCAATAATAATTTCTGCTTGGATCCCCGTGCTGCCCGACTCATCCCAGATCCAAGCCGCAAAGCAGAATGACGAACTCCCATTCCAGAGCCTCCGGGGCTTTGTTGTGGGGCGGGCCGGGGGTTGGGGGGTGTTGGAAATGTCAGAGCAGGCGCCTCTCCTATCTCTTCAGAAAGCAAACTATTATAATAAATGTGCAGGTAAACAAATAAGTGGTCCCGGGCTGCAGAGGAGGGGAGCCTGGCAGGTGGGAGACGGCTGCTGAATCGATGGGGCTCTTTGGTCTGTTTTTTACCTGAGGCCGCTCCTGCACAGAACCCTCATTTCATATTAAACATTTCATATTAAATGGCGGACGAAGGTAACCCTCAACAGGTGTGACCGTCATTAGCCCCCCCTGGGCATTTTGAGCTGACCAGTACCCCCTCCTTTCTTGAGGATAACAGGTATGCCAGCGGATGAGGCCTGGGACACTTCCCCCAACACCCTAGGTCCCCCAGAAAATACACATTCTGTGACATTTGTGTCCTCGGTTGTCTTCAGTGGCAGTCAGTGGCTCAGCTTATAGCAAAGGGCATCAGAAATGCCACTTGTCATCATTCTCATACCCATCCACAGTGTGCTGGGAGGATCTCTCTGCCTGGGTCATCTTTCTTCATGCTCCTCAGGGTCCAGGTCACAGAAAGAGATGCCATCTCCAGTCACGGGACCCTCCACAAGATAATGGAAGTCGGGGGAGGCACCTGGATCTCCTGTTGGAAATTCCTGGGACTCCCAGCAGACAGATCTTTTCAAAATCAGAACATCTGGTCAGTCACCTTCTCCATATGGGTAAACAGGGTTTTGTTAATAAGGCCAGGTTGGGAAAGTGCTGGAGACGAAGGTCGTTCCCACTATGACAGGATGGCACTGGGGGGGGGGGGGGGGGCTGGGCTAATGCTCCAACCCAGACAAAGGCATGCACTCAGATGGACAGCAACAGTGCTAATCAGTTCCCTTAAACAACAAATAGCTCCTAGTGATGTTAAATATTACTTAAAAAAAAAAAAAGTAAGGCAGCCCCAGGGATCGTGTTCATCACTTTGTTGGTAAAAGGCTTGCTTCCTGAGGTTCCGGCTCTGAGAGCCAATTCAGTATTTATTATTCGTACGCCATTGAAAGTGTAATTATTATTTATCTATTGGGAATTTGGGCCTTTTTTCAAAAACAAAAGTTTATTTTATTGAGAGAGGGAAGGAGAAAGCTCTCTATTTCTAGATCGTAGTCAAACTGCCGGCGGCTCAGAAGAGGGAAAGTAGGTGTGAAGCCTGGCAACAGGGCCCTGTGCTGGGCTTTGATCACTGCTGGGGGGCAGAAACAAGAAGCTTCTCTGGTCTCCACCAAAGGCCGAGCTGTCTCACTCCCTGCTGTACGTTCACTCCCATGCAAATCAAAGGCAATTCCAACTGCCGGTGCACATCAAGACCTGCCTCAAGCTTCTGGACATTGAGTATCCTATGACCATTGTCCCCAGCACAGCCCCCACTCCCAAGGCCCTGGCCAGCTGCCCTCCATAAGCTGAGGAACTAGCCAGAGAAAACTACACACCGCTAAAGACCAAGAAGGAGGACCCTGGGTCTTCTTGTATGCCAGCCCCAATTCAGAAGCACACAGTCCGCGCGTGAGGTGACCTCTCCTCTTCCCCTGGGCTCTGCATCAGGTCCATGTTCCCTGATGCACCACTTTTCGCTTCAATGTGATACCCTGCTGGTGGGCATCTGTCCATCTCCATGAAACCTGGGCCAGTGCTTCAACAGACAAGTGAGTTTCCAGAATGAATTGCTGTCTCCAGACTGAGAACAGACTCTATGTGTACCACCCTTGCAGAGAATTCCAAACAGGAAAATCAAAATGAAGTCCCATCCCTCTAGGGACAGACCAGGGTTAGCAGCAATAGCGTAGTCAACAGAACCTGTGTGCAGAGGGTAGAGGTCCCGATGTCCCTGGAGGCTGGGAGGGTAATGTCAGAGACAATGTCTTCCAGGTTGGTATGGAGGCTGGAAGGGTATCTGTCAGCTTCCCCAGCCCAGCCAACACAGGGATGTCCTTCATGTACACCCTGGGAGACTGATGACTTCGGGAGCCCTTGGGTGGCAGGAACTTTAAGCAGCTGGTCACCTTTGGAGTCTGGCCTTCCTACACCACACAGCAAGAAGCTCTGTTAATGGCTCTCACAGAGTCCATTTTCCTCGTAACTCTTCTGAGCGAATGAAAGGCAGGTAACCCCAGGGACTTTCTCTTTTCTTCCATTCTCACTTCTGCCCTCCTCTTTATTTTTGGAGGAGCTATAAGGTAACCTCTGGAAACAGAGTGTCTGTCTCAGCAAACCCTAGCCCATCTTCCCATCCTTCCTGTGAAGTATAATTGCAAGGTGACCCCAGATGGATGGCCCCCAGGAGCATTACTGGGTCACAGTGGACTGTCCAAACTCCCTCTTTGCCTACTTCTCTTTTTTCATAGGGAAAAAATAATATTTTATTTCCAAGGATTTGTGCAGGCAACCATAAGTTAAAAAAAAAAAACTGTATAAAGCCTAATGTGGTGGTACACACCTTTAATCCCAACACTCAGGAGGCAGAGGTGGGAGGGTCACCATGAGTTTGAGGCTACAGTGAGACTACATAGTGAATTCCATGTCAGCCTGGGCTAGAGCAAGACCCTATCTTAGGGGGAAAAAAAAACAACTATTCCAATGATAAAAGGAACTGACTTCATTTTGCTTTGGATTATAGAAATTATGATGACATCTGTTTGAATATGAGGCAATATTGCTATCCTTGTATCTGCACCCCTAAAACACTGTCCTGGAGGAGCATTTTATCATTTTTTAGTCAAAAATATGAGACATCAACCAAAATAATGAGTAAAGTAAAGCAAGTTCCTATTTCCCTGCTTACATAAAGTCAAGAAATAAAATAGTTGTGCGTTTGCTTCTTGCCTTGTGCACTTTTTGGTACATTCTAAAAAAAAAAAATATATATATATATATATATATATATCAACTTAAAAATTTAGGCCAAGAATGCCCATGCAAGAAGCTGTAAAATTGGTTTGAATTAGAACTGCACAACGAAACTAGTATAAAATATGAAGCAGTTCCCCAAACGAAATTTACAGACACTGTCCCTATTAGAAAACAAGTCATGAGGGATAGCTATATGGCTCAGTGGTTGAAGGCACTTGCTTGCAAAGCCTGACGGCCTGGGTTCAATTCCCCAGTACTGCTCATGTAAAGCCAGATGCACGAAGTGGTGCCTGTGTCTGGAGTTCGCTCGCAGTAGCAAGAGGCCCTGGCGTACCTATTCTCTTTCCCTCTCTCTCTCCCTTTCCCTCTCTCTCTCTCTCTCTCTCTCTCTCTCTTTCTCTCTCTCCCTCTCCTTTCTTCTCTCAAATAAACAATTGCTTTAAAAAAAGAAAGCAAATCACGGGGCATGGTGGCACACGCCTTTAATTCCCAGCACGGGAGGCAGAGGTAGGAGGATCACCATGAGTTCAAGGCCACCCTAAGACTACATAGTCAATTCCAAGTCAGCCTGAGCTAGAGTGAGACCCTACCTCAAAAAAGAAACCAAAAAAAAAAAAAAAGAAAAGAAAAAGAAAGAAAGAAAGAAAGAAAGAAAATCATTAATGCTCAAAACACTAAGTACAAAGTAAACACTGAGCCTGTTTCTAACTAGTGACATTTCGTTTGGCCAACAAGTCCCAAACTCTTTCTCATTCCACGAGGTTTCCTTTCTCTCATGTGTGAGATAAATGATCGTGGAAAACATGCAAATCACTAAAGTTTTCCCTGTGGGCCAATTCGTGACGAGATGACAGGCATATCTGAGATGATTGGACTCATAGTGTGTACGTCATGACTTTCTGTTCTTCCAGAACCCCCCCACCGCACTAAACTGTGGATTTCGGAGTCTGAACTTCCTAATGGCTTTTATTCTCTTTTATTCTTTTGGAATAAGCAGGCAAGATCATTTATCACCACATAGGAGGCAACTGTCTTTGCCTACTTCTAAATGCATTGAGCTCTAAGGCCTTTTCAGACATGTAGCTTGGCACCATTCCTTATTATTATGAAGGCAATTTTAGATATTCCTTAATTGTCATATAGCAGGAGCATAAAGACTTTTGTTCTCTATATATTCTTTCCCACAGTGTTGCCCAGGCTACATACTTAAGAAAAAAATATGTTTAATGATACATTTATAAATTTCTTATTATTGGTATATATCTATAGTACAGAGTATTGGGTTCACAAGAACATTTTCATAGAACTCTACAATAGACTTTGACCATGTTCCCTCTCATACCCACTCTTCTCCACTTTGCCCTCCCCTCCAGTTAGATCCTTCTTTGCTTTAAACTGTCTCACTTCTATTTGCATGTCCTATATACATATATGTACTATATATATACATGGTTTCATGTCCTATATACATACATGATTTCATGTCCCACATATATACGTATGTATATATGATTTCATGTCCTATATATATAAATGTCCCATATATACATGGCTCATTTTTGAAATCTAGGACCTACAAATGAGATAAAGCATGTGATATTTGTCCTTGTGAGCCTGACATTTGTAAGTTTCTTTTGTAATTTTTATTTTGGTTAATTGGAAACTTTTTGTATGAACAAATCATGTGATGGTTCCATTCCCTTCCTCCCACCCCTATTCCACTGAGGACTCCCCTAAGTGGGTTTATTCACCATGTGATTAGGGGTTATTAGTTATGACAGCAGCAGTTGGTCATGGGGGGGGGGGGCAATGCCTCTGGATACTCCTGCCCACCCTGTGGTTCTTACAATCTTTCTGACCCCTCTTCTGCATGTAAATCTCTAATCTCACTCCTCTAGTGGGTTCCTGGTGGGCAATCAGGCAATGTGAAGGCACATGGATTTGGAACTAGTAAAACCCAACTTGTTAAGAAGTCCGGCAAGTCCCTCCTTGTCTCACCTTTCACACAGCATCTCAGTCTTCCAGATCAGCCACACCAGAATTTGACCCTTCTGCTCAGGAAAATTCCACCAAACTTACAGTGGCATCAATACAGATGCTGTCAAATGTCCCTCATGGTTCCTTCACGAGGACTGAGATGGTTAATAGTGTCAGCTTGACAGGCTCTAACGTCCCCTAGAAAACCACCTCTGGGTGTGTCTGTGAAGAAGTTTCTAGATCAGGTGAAGTGAGGTGGAAGACCCACCCTGAATGTGGGCAGCAGCATTTCAAGGGCTCAGGGTCCCAGGCTGAATAAAAAGAAGGGAGCAAGCCAAGCACCGGTATTCATCTCTCTCAGCTTCCTCGCTGGGGACGCAATAGGAGCAGCTGTCGCATGCTCCTACCATCATGGCTTCCCCATCTCTGTGGACTACACCCTCAAACTGCGAGCCAAAACAAACCCTTCCTGTGGTTTTGCTTTGGTCAGGCATTTTGTTTTAGCAACAAGTCAAGGAACTAATAGAGGGACCTCGAGAGGTTGGTGATGCCGCTGCCTTACTTTTCCTCAGGCAGCATATGGTGGCCACAAATTGATACCTCGAGCCACCGTTAAACCAGGAGGAAAAGCAACTTCTGGTGAGTCAAGGTTCTGCACCTGGGTCTACCTCCTGGCTCTGGGGACAGAAGCTCTTCTGTCTTCAAATCAGGGGCGACCCCCATCTGCCTTTCAGGGTGAGTGCTGGCTGATCGTGTCTCCTGTCACCCATCATCTCTTGGATTCCTAAGTCCAGGAGTTCTTGTCTGTCCTGGGGAGGCCTGTGGCCTTCTATCATCCTAAACTCACTGCATTTCTGTCCCCGTGAAGAGGTCAAGATACAAAGGACAAAGCCAGGCATGCCGGGTAGTTAAGGGTAAACAAAATCATTTAGACTTAAATTCAAAGTGAACTTTCTAGCTGGGCATGGTGACGCATGCCTTTAATCCCATCACTCGGGAGGCAGAGATAGGAGGATTGCCATGAGTTCGAGGCCACCCTGAGAATCCATAGTGAATTCCAGGTCAGCCTGAGTTAGAGTGAGACACTACCTCAAAAAGCCAAAACAAAAATAAAAGTGAACTTTCTGGCGCTTGTCGCCTATATGGAACTAGCAGCCTGTGCTTGCTCCTGCAACCCAAAAGGGTCCCCGTACAGGTGACTGGAAGATAACCCTGCTGCAAAGGGGGATGTGTCTCTCTGCATATCAGCCTCACCTTCACAAATAACCACCCTCACTACTTGCACTGTCTCCCAGCACATAGAGCCTCCTGCCTCTTCAGTGATGACAACTTCACACGGAGGCTAAGAATTTTAAGTCGCTTCCACCATTTCACTTCTGAGGGGAATCAGATGAGCCAGCAAAGAAAACCAGAAGGGTAGACAGAAGAAGGTGTGGGCATGTAGAGAGAGGGGGGCTATGTGGTACTTATAAGTGACCCCAATTCATGTGCAAGCAGTTCCTGACCAGTGAGAGAAGGCTCCCCTCTGAAAATTCTCACCTACACTTGCTCATAACGGAGCATCTTTCTGCATCTTAGCCATGACCCCAGGGCCACAGCCAAGTCCCCGCACCAGGTCAGGCAGAGCAAGGCCTGGCTGTACTGTTGACATGCCTGTCCTTGCTTGCATTTTGCTCCCCAAGGATGCTCATAAAACACAGCCAGCCCACGCATCCCTGCAGCACACGTACACAGTCACAGGCCATTTGGATCTTGGGGGGCAGAAAGCTGTGGAGATAAGTTGAGCAGTGGGGAAAGCCCAAGATTTACTTCCTGCTTCCCCCCCCCCAAAAAAAAAAAAACTGTGTAGAGATTAGGGAGCAAAGAGCAGCTGCTGTTAAGTGTATCTGGTGAGGAACCTGGGGTCAGGTGATTCTGCACTGACTTTGGACAGTGTTGACCAAAGAGTGGAGATTAAACAGGGTTATCTAGAGGAACAGAGCAACTAGAATTTCTTTATTTAAGGCCTGGGATGATGGCACAGAGAGGCCCGCTGGCCTGGGTTCAATTCCCAAGCCACCCACATAAGCCAGACACAAAAAGCGGTACAAGCATCTGGTGGTCGTCCTCAGTGGCAACAGGCCCTGGCATGCTGTGGTGGTTTGATTCAGGTGTCGTCCGTAAATTTATGAGTTCTGAATGCCAGGTCCCCAACTGGTGGCAATTTGGGAATTAGAGCCTCCTGGAGATGATGCATTGTTGGGGGCGGGCTTATGGGTGTTATAGCCAGCTTCCCCTTGCCAGTGTTGGGCATACTCTCCTGCTGCTGTTGTCCACCTAATGTTGGCCAGGAAGTGATGTGCACCCTCTGCTCATGCCATCATTTTCCCCTGCCATCATGGAGTTTCCCCTCGAGTCTTTAAGCCACAGTAAACCCTCACCTCTCATAAGCTGATTGTGATCAGGTTCTTTGTGCAGCAACTCAAAACTCTCTGGAACATATGTCATTACACACACATACATGTGTGCAAATAAATAGTTTTTAAAAGAAAAATAATTTATACATACATACATGCATACACATATTCAATTGTATTAGTTAATTTTCTTGTCACTGTGACCAAATACCTGACAAAATAACTTAAGGGAAGAAGGATTTATTTTGTCCAGTAGTGTAAGAGTACAATCTATCATGAAGGGAAGGCATAGAAGCAAGCATAGCTCCTGGCTGTGGCAGGGGGAGTATGAGGCTACTTAATCAGATCTTGGAAGACCTGGAAATAGAGAAAGGACAAGAACAGACCCAATAGGCTCAAAGCCCACCCTCCAGAAACCTGTTTCCTCCAGGCAGACTATACCTCATAGAAGTTGCTCAATCTTCCAAAACAATGCCACCAACTGGGGACCAAGTGAGAAGGCTAGGTTATTTCTGGCCGGGGGGTGTGGACATCTTCTGCCTGGCTGTCTGTGTTTAAGGCGGGAGGAATTCCTCCATCTCTTCATCATGTATCTTATGAACTATCACACTGGGTTGTCCAAGGAACACAAAAATAACCTGTGGGGAGTGGGGGAGCGGATATTATGGAGAATGGAGTTTCAAAGGGGAAAGTGGGGGTAGGGAGGGCATTACCATGGAATATTGGTTACAATCATGGAAGTTGTTAATAAAAAAATTTAAAAAATAACCTGTGGTCTGGTGTGTATGTGAAATTACTCATGGCTACTATTTAAAATAGAAACTGAGCAAGTCTCTGGAAAGGAGAACCTACATTCAGAGACTACCTGAAAGAGTTATCTCTTCTGGAGTATAGCACTCATGACCTAGACCTTTCCTGCTGTGGCCATGACCTGATCCCCAGGCTGCCTCCAGTAGGGAAATGAAGTGCTTTAGAGGCCTTGGGATGCTGAACTCCTCCAAGATGCTACTTTTCTTTACTGTATTCACTGGTGTGTGTGTGTGTGTGTGTGTGTGTGTGTGTGTGTGTGTAATTATAATTTTATCGCATGGCATATCTTGAGGCATCATTATAAACTGTAGAATTTCTTGAGATCCAGGTCAGCCCTACTTGGGCCTCTGGGGATTGAGTCCATCTTTAACCCTCACCCAGAGCTTCCTGAATACCCTAGAGCCAGTTCATCCTGACCCTAGAGTGCACATCAGCATGATTTATGTTCCCTCAGGAGGCCCCACCTAGACCCTCAGTCTGGAGCCTAGCCCAGGATGAAGTCGTCATCGAAGGAGGAAAGACAGCTATCATCAGTCTTACACACACACTGGTGACTCCTTGAACCCTGGCCCACTGTCTTCCAGGTGAAAACCAGCTGTCTCTGAGTACCTGACAGACACTCAGACTTATCACATGACATCCTAAGCTATGAAGGAGGCATAGTCAGGGGCACCACCACACCTGGCACCCCGTTCAGCTCAGAGGCCCAGGTGGCTGGGCAGTTTCTTTTCAATGAAGCAGAGAGGTGCCAAACTTTTGGCCACCCAAGCCTTTCAACCACACCAACTCCATTTGCTTTCGTATTCTAAATACTGAAATTCAACTGATTCATTCAATGTGAAAAGTATCTGGGGCTGAGCGATGGCTCAGAGGTTAAGGTGCTTGCCTGAAAAGCCCAACAACCTGGGTTCAATTCTCCAGTACCCACGTACAGCCAGATGCACAAAGCCGTGCATGCATCTGGAGTTTGTACGCAGCAAGTAGAAGGCCTGGTGCGTCCATTCTCATTCATTCTCTCTCTGTCTTTCTCACTCTCCTTGTCTCTCTCTCTTTCTCCACTTGAAAATAAATTTTAAAAAAATTTTAAGTGTCTTATAAAGTATTCCTCTTCCTCATTAATGTACTATAAAACCCATATGTACCAACTATGAGGACTGCTTTCAATTAGGAGCAAAACAAACTAAGGAACTACTGAGAGATAGATAGATAGATAGATAGATGTAGATATATAATATATATTCTTGTATTTACCTTTAAGAATATATAGGAAAATATGTAGATTATAAATTATAAAAATTATTTTGGGGGACTTAAGTTATTACTCTTTAAAAATAATAAGCACCATACTAACACAAATTTACCTCTCTAATCAGTCATTCATTATTTACCAAAATACAATAAGGTCTATATGTTCTTTTACTCTTTTAAGAATTCTAAAATTTTAACTTAAATTTATTTTAACTAATACATAAAAATCATATGTATTAATGGAGCACTGTGGTATATTCACACATGTATTCATTGTGTACTGTTTACAGCAGATTAAACATGTCTCTTGAGCATGGCGTGGTGGCACACGCCTTTAATCCCAGCACTCACGAGGCAGAGGTAGGAGGAGCATCATGAGTTCTAGGCCACCCTGAGACTACATAGTGAATTCCAGGTCAGCCTGAGCTAGAGGGAGACCCTACCTCGAAAAACAAAACAAAACAAAAAAGTCTCTCTCCCCAGACCTTCATCACATCTATAGTGAAAAGATTTCAAATCCTCTAGTTTTCTTCTTTTAGAATGTCTGTGTGTTCATGTGTGTAGTACCAGTGGTAAAGTAGTAGGTGTGATGTGGAGTGTGTGAGATATATATGTGGCATATTGATCTGTGTGTGCAAATCAGTGCTCCACGTGTGCACGGGGGCTAGACAGAGGAGAACGCCAGTGTTCCTTTCCAGTTCTCATTGGCTTGTTTCCTCCACATGGAGTCTCTTCACTGATTCCAGAACTTGCCATTATTCTTAACAAGCCCCAGTGATCATCTGGTCTTTGCTCTCCACAAGACTAGGGTTACAGACGTGTATGTGCACACCCAGCTATTCATGTACATGCTGGGGAGTCAAACTCAGTGGTCTCAGGCCCCCTCAGGCCCTCATGCTTGGGCAGGAAGCACTCATCTTCTGAATCAACTCTCCAGCCATCTGTACTATTTTGAGATGCTGGGACATTGTGGTTATCTATGCCCCCACGGTACAGAAGCACTCCCGCACCTCCGGCTCATGTCCAGCTACAGCTTAGCACCTGAGCATCAGCGTCTCCATGTCGCTACTCCACCCTCCCTCCCCCAGCCTTTTCATCATCATCATTGGTAATCATCATTCCACTCTCAGGTTCTGTAGACCAAATGAGACTCCCATGAGGGAGGTCACATGACACTTGTCTTCCTGAGCCTGGCATATTTTACTTAATGTAAAATCTCCTGTTCCATCCATCTATATATATATACATATTTATTTAATTATTTATGAGAGAGACATAATGAGGCAGATAGAGAGAGAATGGGTGTGCTAAGGCCTCTAGCCACTGCAAATGAACTCCAGATGCATGTGCCACTTTGTGCATCTGGCTTTACATGGGCACTGGGGAATCGAACCTGGGTCCTTTGGCTTTGCAGCAAGCACCCTCACCTCTAAGCCATCTCTCTAGGCCAGGATTTCATCCTCCTTACGGCCAAATAGTATCTCGTTGTGTGAATTCATCACAGTCTCTTTATCCATCATCAGTTAATGGACATTTAAACTGTCTCCATCTCTTGCCTACTGGGGCCAGTGCTTCAGTATTCAAAGGAGTGCACGTGTCTTTTCAACACACTGATTCCATTTCCCTCAAGTATATGCCAAGTGTGGTGTAGCAACTCCATCCCATTCTCCACAAAAGCTGCACTAATGCACATTTCCACCAACCGTGTGTAAGGTTCTCTTTCTCCTCATCCTCACCAGCACCTGTTATCTTTTTAAATTTTTTAAATTTTTTTTATCTATTTATAGAGAGAGGGGGAGGGAGAATGGGTGCACCAGAGCCTCTAGCTACTGCAAATGAACTCCGGGCACATGCACCACCATGTACATCTGGCTTATGTGGATATTAGGGAATTGAACCTGGGTCTTTAGGCTTTGCAGGCAAGTGTCTTAACCACTAAGCCATCTCTCCGGCCCAAAGCACCTGGTATCTTTCTACACACAAAGAAAGCAGAACTGTTTCCGCATGAAATCCTATATCTCAGAGGTACATTTGACCTGTGCCTGCCTGGGTATATTTCCCGGGGAAAGGGGTCAAGGACAGCCCTTCAGGGTACTCCCTGAATCCACTATGTCCCTGTGAAGCCAGCAGACTGAGAGACCCCATCATTGCTGTTGTGTCAATGTCCTACTCCACAGTCCTGTGTTTTAGACATTTCTAGCATGTAGCTGCTGGGGTAATTTCTTTTAAAAGCCACATTCGACATCATTTGGCAATTTTATCACTCCAGGTATGACAAAAAATATCCATGATTATATGTGATTTGGTTAAGTCTCCATCAAGCTCTCTGATTCAAAGCAGCCGGCTCCACAATGAGTAACTACAGCCCAGAATTAGTGATCACAGATTTTCCCAAGTTTAATTGAAACTGATGTGTTTTGAAACCATACTGGGGGCTTCTCAAGAAAAGTGCTATGTGTTATTCAATCAGCACACACCAGGCTGCCGTCAGCAAGGGGCTCGGTTACACCCCAAGACCAACAGTACCGCTGGCAGCATTGGGCAAGAGCACCACCGCTTGCCCAGTGGATAAATATTTAAATTATACGTGTGCGGTGTTCAGAGCAACCTGAAAGAAACCTGCGCTCTCTTTTCCCTCCCCTCTGGCTGAGAGCTGTCGGTGCAGCTCTGCCCCAGAGTGGGGGCCTCTGTGGTTGGCAGAGCTAACTGGCCTGCTGGGGAGCCCTTCTTCTATACCCCCCCTTTTCCCAAGATGTGCTTATCCAAGCTGGGAAGGGCATTTGCAGTCAGTAACAGTGTGATTTGGCACCTCCGTCACTGAAAAGGTTCAGTGCTAAAAGGTAAACATTGGAGTATAGGAGGAAATGCTCACACATTTGAGCTGCCCCTGTTTTATGGAACCCTAGGCCACCATCAGTCCATAAAGTTTTCACAATGATCATAAAATTTCTTTTTAATTTATTCTGATTCCCTGCCTCTTTCTTTGCTCCCAGAGTCTATTCATAACACGTTGAGGCATACCTGGGCCACAAAATACGCTAACATGTACCTCAAGACAGATAGCGGCCCTGTCATTTGAACTGGATGGAACAATGTCCCCAGCCTGTAACACGAGGATATTTTACTCTGTTAATCGCCACCATCGCTGGTCTCATTTCCCAGCATCACGCAAGTAAACACATTACCTGGCCAGCAGGACCATCTTCGCAAAGGGCCAATGACATTTGCTGAAAAGAGAGGGTGTCCTTTTGAAAGCCACTGTGACAGCAGGTTAGGGGTGGGGGTCTGGTAGAATAAAAAAGTATATGTCCTTAGACCTTTAGCAGGTTAAAAGGCCCAGAGTGGCAATGTTTGGAACATTCTGGAGAAATGGGATTGTGCCCATGAGCACATCAGGGTGTCTGAGAATGATTCAGTGTTGGCCTGACATGATCAGTACTAAGGATTTACCTGCATGTGAACAGTAGTGTGTTCAGAGATACTTGTGGGATCCAGGATCAAATCCCAGGGAGCTCTGAGACCTTTCTCCCACTTTCTCCACTCCCACCAAGCAAATGGAAAATCTTGGGCACAGTATCCGCGTCATTTCAGAGGTTTACACTTATCGCCAAGGGTGGCAGGATTTGTCACTGCATCTCCAGGGACAGGCTGGTAGCATCCAGGAGATGGACTGGAGCCTTAGGGTAGAAAGACTATATGGGCATCACCTCACCTACCCCTGCAGGCTTTTTTTTTTTTTCCTGAGCCCCTCCCAGACACAGTGCCAGAAGGACTGGCACTTGCTGGCTTTATTGAGAGCACCCTCAGCAGCCCCTGTGCCATGATGGAAGGTAGACAGGCACCATGCCTGGACAGGTATGGCTGTGGTCCACAGTGACAGGACCATGGACCAAACTCAGTTACTATGGTAAACAGAAAAGAGACACTTTCCAACCCAAGTTATAGCTCGGCAAAATTAGAGATTTGATGGAAGTTTTTGTTTGTTCGGCTTTTTGAGACAGGGTCTCGTGTAGCCCATGCTGTCCTTAACTTACTGTGTTGCCAAGGCTGGCCTTGAACTCCTGATCCTCCTGCCTCCACCTTCCAAGTGCTAGGATTGCAGATGTCTTCAACAACACCTGGCTAGATTTTTTTTTTTAAATAAACTATAACGTTTACTCAGTTTTTTTTTTCAATTAACCACAATTGATCCTTAGCTTCTATCCAATGTCAACCATAAAATTAATCTGATGGATAAAAATGAAAGCTCAGTCTATGTCCTTGCTGAGCCAATGCATATTTAATCCAAGGATTCTCTTTTTTTTTTTTTTTTTTTTGTTTTGTTTTTCGAGGTAGGGTCTCGCTCTAGCCCAGGCTGACCTGGAATTCACTATGGAGTCTCAGGGTAGCCTCGAACTCACGGTGATCCTCCCACCTCTGCCTCCTGAGTGCTGGGATTAAAGGCGTGCGCCACCACGCCCAGCCCCAAGGATTCTCTTGACTGAGATGGAAAACACAGCAGTATGTTGGAAGTAGTTATATCCTGAGACTATTAGTTCCCCACAGGGTAGAACCCATTTTCCAGAAAGTTCCAAGCACCCTAGTCATGTAGGTGCATGGTGAGTGTGGTCAGCTGCTGGCAGACACTGTGTGACAAGAAATCATATTCTCTGAGACTGCCCGTAGGCATCTTTAGGTGTGAAAAGATTTAACTTCATTTGTTTGTTCTGTAGTGCTGGAAATCAAACCCAGGGCTTCATGCATACTAGGCAAGCCTTCTACCACTAAGCTACAGGCCCAGCTCAACAGGACTGCTTCATAAAACATTGAGGACCGATTTGCAAAAGAGCCTGCCAAAGCTGTTCCTTCACGAGAACAATTTTTAACTCCAACTGGAAGAGTGCTCACACATAAACACACACCTACCGCCGCCCACAATGAGAAGCAGAAGCTTGACTTGTGAGATTAAGTGAAGACGCGAGCAAAATAGGCAAAGACCTTAGAGGAGAAGTTTCTAGAAGAGACCTGGAGGGGAAGAGGCTGCAGGGACTGGAGATTCCACATGAGTTCCCATCCTGCTGACCAAAGGAAACGGATCATCTCACCCAGTCTTGCTCCCAGGGGTTTCTGGGAAGGTTGAGGTCGTGCTTCTGGGTGTCTGAACCACCCAGAGGCCAGGGCCTATCCAGTGTGATTTACTCCCTTCCTTGTACATGGCAGCCGTGATGTCAACGGAAAGCATTTGATTTTTCAAAATTGTGACTTATACAATGATCCGAAACAGGTTGGCGACGACTGTATTACAACTCCATACTTAGCGGCACAGCGTTTGAGACCTACGTGACTGCAGAGTGAAGTGTCCCTGTGTCTGCTTTCTCACTGAGTAACGGAGCACCCAGGAGGGTCCTCCCTTAGAGATGGAAGCATCTGAGCTTAACCGATGAATGAATAGAACAGGACTCTCAAGAATTCCCTTATCCGCACAGTAGTCAGGTGAGTGCTTCTAGGTATATGTGGCAATGTCAACATGTGTGCATGTGGAGCCCAGAGGTAAAGATCTGTGTCTTCCTCATATCTATGCCTTCTTCAATCATTTTCCAATGTGTGTGTATGTATGGGGGGCAGGGTTCAAGGTAGGGTCTCACTCTAGCCCAAACTGGCCTGGCATTCACTATATAGTCTCAGGGTGTCAGGGTGGCCTTGAACTCACTGAGATCCTCCTACCTCTGCCTCCTGAATGTTGGGAGTAAGGTATGTGCCACCGTGCCTGGCTTAATTTAATATACTTTTTAACAAAGGTTGTAGTCTTATATCCCCTCTCCCTGCATCCCACTTTCCCTGAGGACTCTCCTCAGGGGAGTTGTTTGTCCAACTTATTCTTGGAACAGGGTCTTTTGTTGGACCTGGAGCTCACCGATTCTGCTAGATTATCTAGCCCACAAATCCCAGGGATCCTCCCAATCTCAGTCTCCCCAGTGCTAGGATTACAGGCGCACACCACCACACCTGGCTTTTACATGTCTGCTGGAGATCCAAACTCAGGTCCTGATGCGGGCAAGGAACACACTTTCTGACTGAGCCACGTCCCAGCCCCTGCGTACAGTCTTGTCCACGGTGGTCATTGTTTACCGTGACAACCTTACTACCGATACCAACATGCCCCTGCTTTTCACTCCGTATTTGGTTGGGGTTGGGTATGGGTTGGATTTTTCATTATAACACTAGATTGGTCCAATTTCACCATTTGAATAAAATTGCTGATGATGGAATTGTACTTAATTGGCCTATCCCCATTTTCATCATTCCAAACTTGAGCTGTGTCCCCAAGCACTGAGTCCAGAGTCCGCTACCTATATGAAGGCTTCACACCCAGTAAATGTACTAGCAGAGCTGGAGAAAACATGTATGTCACCACTGCTTAGCGAGCTCCAGAAGACTTCTACTGCCTTGGGGACAATCCAGACCCACACACAGGCCCCACATAAAGCAGGGGAGACTCGTGTTTGCGTGGAACTTTCACTATGGTGAGTGTTTGAGTCAATTCTCACTGGCTCCTCAGGATCTGGGAGCCTGGCTTGGGGTCAGCAGTTTAGCCTGATCCGAGATCTATCTCGCTCTACCTCCTCCAGCTTGCTTTCCAAAGTTCCTTCTTCAGATGGGCAAAAGTTTGCACACAGCCTCCTCTGAACAGGTGAGATGTATCAGGTAATGTCCACACTGCCCAAACCCACTTGTGTGTCCGAGCTCATCATCAGTAAGGGAGGCACTTGTCCAGCTGAGCAGGTTCCCAGACCTTGCAATCAGCACGAGTGCTTAAGGGGCCGGGAGCCAAGCTATGCCCACCCCAGCGACAATCGGGTGGATGGAGCTGGCAGCATGGCAGGCAGGGGAGTCCAGATGGTGTCAGGTAGCCTTGGCAGAGCCATGTCTTCCTAAGTGACACTCAGTAGAGGACAGAGCCTAATATCTCCCCATCATGGGCAGCTGTCCTGAGCTCCAAGATGCTCCAACATCCAAAGTCTCTCACTGACTGAGCGAAGATGAGGCAAGAAGTAGATACCACAGGACCTCAGGAGAGGTAGTCTAGCTTTCCCAGGGTCATAGAACATTAGAGGGAATGATGTAACCTGAGATACTAGAATGTTCTTGATCAATCCTACACTTCCCTTCCCACTGAGACAGATGTCTCAGCCTTCATTTCCTGGCAGCAGAAGGAGGTCAGGTCCAGTGACATCCAAAGTACCTAAGCCCACCTAGTTCAAGACCAAAGATGTTCCCTATGTCACTGGCAGCTGGTCTTGAGCCTGGTTAAATGACACCTTCATTAGTGAAAAGGCTCTCTTTTCTACTGTGGGGGGGTCTGAAAGGTGCTAGTTTCTGCAGCTCTAACAGAAGCCGGCATGTGACCTCATATTCCCTTCACTCCAAAGCCTAAGACAGACTCGTCAAATTGCCGTCAGATTGTTTCTCTGGGTGGAGTAAGCAAAGAGGGACAACCAAAGCAGTTGCCAGGCTTCCGTGACCTCATGCTGCCTGCTTGCCCGTCAGGAACCGCGTGGAGAAGCAAGGCACAAGCGTTCCAAGCTCTCTGACATTTGAGCTGCAGAGACAATGACCGATTCTGGGAGCAGCAGTGTTGATGAAGTTCAGGGTGGGCAAGCCAACTCTATCTAGAAGATTCTGCTACCAAAGCGGTGCCCGGGTGGCAGGTCGACAGAACGGAGTCAAGGGTCCCATGGGAACCTACAAGCCTCTGCCGCTAGGGATAGTTCCAGAAATTTTACCATTCCCCTCTTCCAAACCTTGGAGCTGTCCAAAAGCTTCCGTCTGCATGAACACGAATAAACTTCATGCACCGTCGGCACATACATACATACTTTCAGCTTGTCACATGTGCATACAGCATACATATCCAAGCTCACACCCATTATACTAACATACCACACATGCACAAGTACTTACACATCACATACAGGAGCACACAGTCACACATTTACACACCTGCACACATGTGTACATACATATTCACATGGCCACACACTCATTCTCTTTATTTAATTCGGAGTCCCTACATTTTATATAGGAACACAAAATTTTTTTTACCATTTCTTTCTTTAACTTTCTATTGACAACCTCCATAAAGAACAATATATCATGCTTATAATCCTCTTCCTCACTTCCCTTTCTTCCTCCAAGTCCCCCAAACACTGAATCTCTCTTCTTCCTACTAGTCTCTTTTATTTTGATGTGATCTTTTACCTTTTCTTCCTACTATGAAGGCCTTGTGTAGGTCGTGTCAGCCACTGTGAGGACATGAATATCAAGGTGACTTTGTGTCTGGAAGACAGTATTGTAAGCACTCCTCCCCTTCCTTTGGCTCTAATGTTCTTTCTGCCCCCTCTTATGGAATGGCCCCTGAGCCTTGGGGGTGTGGTACAGATGTCTCACTCTGTGCTGAACACGCCACTGTCACTTCCAGCACTATGGTGAGTTTTGATTGACCCCAGTGGTCACTGCCATCTGAAAAGAGAAGCTTCCCTAACCAAAAGTAAAAGTAGCAGCCGGGCGTGGTGGCGCACGCCTTTAATCCCAGCACTCGGGAGGTAGAGGTGGGAGGATCATCGAGAGTTCGAGGCCACCCTGAGACTACATAGGTAATTCCAGGTCAGCCTGGACCAGAGTGAGACCCTACCTCAAAAAAAAACAAAAAAGTAAAAGTAGCATTGTTAGATGGCTATAGACATAGTGTTTAGAGGGCAGTTTGATGGGGATAATATATGCGTTTAGCCGGACTGTTATGGGATTTGGGTTATTCCCCCTTGATCTGTGAATCCTAACTTTTAGATTCTTGCCTATTTCAAAAAGCTTTGAGGAAATGGCCTCCGGACAGGGTAAATTATGAATTGTAAGATTTATTTGAAGAAAGTTGATGTCCAGGGGGTGGTTAGGAAGATTCAGGACGGAAGAGTCCCAGCTCTGTGGAGAGGGAGGTCTAGGGAATGGAGAGAAGATGTGAAAGGGAGATTTCCAGGGAAGTTGGAAAATAGCCAGGACCTAGAGGAGCATAAGAAAGTAAGAGGGAAGAAATCCTTTTCTTCCCCCATCCCAGCCAGAGAAGGACTTATCAGAACAGAGACCTGGAGGTTCAGATGTCAGGAAGAAAATGAGCAGCCAAAAAAAAAAAAAAAAAAAAAAAAAAAATTTGCCCACATGGCAAGAAGCCTTTCTCATTGTTCATTTGGGATGGGCTTTATCATTAAACTCAGGTAAGTAAGGAAGACAGCTGATGGTTTTTGGACTCAAGAGGCTGACACAAGAGGAGCCAACTTACCCAGGTATGCCAGATTGGGGAGGAAGCAGTGGACACTGTCTCTGAGGAATTCTTCAAAGCCATCTTCGATGAGACCAGATCAGATGCCACGTTCCAGCTTTGCCAGGATAAGCGAGGTGGCATCTCCTCATTCCCTCTCTTTGGACCTTTATCCCTGACTGACTACCTATGTTTAAAAAGAAAGCTATCTGATTCCTATTTCTCTTTCAAGACAACAATAGTAGTCCCTGCCCCCAGGGCCTATGACCTCCCCAGCCATAGGCTTGTGGTTAGGTTTTCAGTGCCAGGCAGAAATTCCCTCCCCTGGATCCAACCTCAAATCCAATTAGAGAGCAGTCTGTTTCCCCCATAACAGACATGCCATTGTTGCACCGGTTGGTACATTTGACCTGGCTGGCCAGCCACAGGTTTATAGGGTCCACTGCTAGTTAAGACCATTGATGACTTTTCTTTCCCCCAAAGGCTACATGCTACACAGCTCTCTCCAAAATCCTGACAGAGAGGAGGCTTCCAGCTCAGCTCCAGCTTGATTTCTCAGTGACCTGCAGCCCAAACATGTGGAGTCTTCAGCAATACAGTCTTACCTGCTAGTTCTTGTGGGCAACCAAGAGCTTTGGCTATCGTCTGTAATGTTGGGGGGGACATCAGAGGTCTCCCTGGCCATGTATGTTTATATTACATAAAAGTTGAAGTATGAGAATCTAGATAATTTAAATATATAAATATTAAAAATAAAAAGAAAGCTAGGCATGGTGGTGCATGGCTTTAATCCCAATAGTTGGGAGGCAGAGGTAGGAGGAACACTGAGTTCGAGACCAGCCTGGGCTATAGTGTGACCCTACCTCAAAAAAAAAAAAAAAAAACCTGGACTGGAGAGATGGCTTAGAGGTTAAGGCACATGCCTGTGAAGCCTAAGGACCCAGGTCTGATTCTCTAGGTCCCACATAAGCCAGATGCACATGGTAGCACATGCATCTGGAGTTTGTTTGCAGTGGCTAGAGGCCCTGGCGTGTCCCATTCTCACTCACTCTCTCTCCCTCCCTCCCTCTGTCTGTCTCTAATAAATAAGTGAAAATAAAATCTTTTAAAAAATAAATTAATTAATTAATAAATAAGGAAATACACCCAGGCTAGTGCACATTTCTTAGAACTTCACCTTGGTTAAGAACTTACAGAATAAAGTAAAGCGTCACCTCTGCTGCCCTGCTGGTGGAGAAGTCTGAAAGGACTCTGACGGGTGCCAACGACGATGCATGTGCACACGCTCCAGCCTGCTTGCACACAGGTGAGTGGGAAGCAGCGTGGAAGGGTGTATCAAGAGCCTGACAAATGTCTGGATCCCCCTCGACCCAAAGTTCGATGTTCAGTGTTCTATGGTAAAAGAAGCCATAGAAATACAAGCAAGGTCTATGTCTGAAGTCTGCTCTGCAATCACTGGGACCATATTCCATCTCAGGGTAGTGGATGCGGCCATGGCCATGCTGCACTGGTATGCCAGAGTGATTGGTAAGCTACCAAAGTTTCCTCAAAGCAACAGTAACAACAAGATTATGCCAAGACTTGAAGGGACTCAGAAAGCATGTGACGTAACTTCCCCCGCCACGGCCCACTCCAATCACCCAATGGGGACACTGGAAATGGAATTCGGGGGCTTCCTACAGATGCTTCCCCCGGCAGCTGCAAAACCAGCACTGGCTCTGACCACAGCTGTGGGTAATTTGATGCTTCTTGTTGTGTTTTAATGCCCGTGTTGTCAGTCTTTCTTCTCACACCAAAGCAGGAAGGGAAAGTAGTCAAGACAAAAGGACAGAGGATTATGGGAAACCACAAGGGGATTAGGTATCTGGACCATAGTCCATATCTGAATACACACAGACACACACACACACATACATACATACACACACATATGCACACACATTCACACACACATACACACATACATACACACATACACACACATATATGCACGCACACATATATACACACAAACATACATACACACACACACACACATATACACACACAATCACACACTTTCTCCTGAATGAGCCCATTGTTCATGGGTTCTTTGTTGCTAGAGATAGTTCTTCCCAAGTTTCTAAAACTTCTGGTCAGAGTTGCTTTTAGAATTAAAAGAGAAAGAGAGGGCTGGAGAGATGGTTTAGTGGTTAAGTGCTTGCCTGTGAAGCCTAAGGACCCCAGTTTGAGGCTCAATTCCCCAGGACCCACTTTAATGGATGCACAAGGGGGCACACGCATCTGGAATTCGTTTGCAGTGGCTGGAGGCCCTGGTGCACTCTCTCTCTCTCTCCCTCTCCCCCCCCCCCCTCTCTCCCTCCCTCTCTCCCTCCCTCTTTCTCTCTTTGTCACTCTCAAATAAAATTAATTAATTAATTAAAAAAGAGAAAGAGAGATAAATATTCCAAATAGAAATCATAAGGTGGCAGGAATGTTACACTCAGAGTTGGCCACAAACTGTACACGCCGATCATTGTGGCAGCTTCCTCCCTTACCTCTAATTGTATTCTTCTAGAAGGCAAAAGGCTCAAAATTAATGCAGTTTCCTTCTCAGGAGGCATTCTCCACAAAAGATGAAATATAGCAATTGAACACAAACTTGTTTTTTTTTTTATTTCTAATGAGGAAAAATCAAAGCTATACAAGAAAAATTGAGTAGGTCATATAACGGGGCTGCATAGGAATTGTTTTCCAACAAAGGCAATATTTAATTTGTAATTTGGTGATAAAATGCAAATTATAATGTGCAATGAGTGTTGAGAATACATCCATAACATCATTTAGTTTGCCCAAAGTAAAATTAATAGCAAAATGAAATACATAAGGTCTTTGAAAAGAACTCATCCTGAAAAACATGCTTTGTTTGTGAAGTTATAATTTTCCTCTTAGGAAATCAAATTGTTCATAAAAATTCCACTACTATGAGAGAAAACCCTTACCCTCTGCTCTACAAAACACACTTTACATTTTTTCTCATGCTGCATTTTGCTAACATAGATTAATGTCACTAAGAATGCCACAGAGAATGGTGTGCAACCCAGGCACACCCAGCACCATTGATCTGCCCTAATCAGCCCACGGTCAATGGCTCAAGTGCCCCTTTAACCACAGTCCTGGGATTTCTGCCTCCAGAGACCTTCCCAGATCATGTTTTCCATTGCTCTTTAAAAGTTTCCTTATGATAAATTAAAAATAAGCTAAAAGGCTTGGAGAACTCATTCACTATGTCTGTGCTTAGCATTCGTGACTAATAATTTGGTGATAAAGTCAAAACTTTCTGCTATCTGTGCAGAAAGAGAGAAGTGAGAAAACAACTTGTGTGTGCATGTGTGTGTGTAAATGTGTATGTGTAAAAGTGGGAAAGTTTACAAAGATGTTTAAGTGTGTAAGTGTGTGCGTGTATGTGCAATAGTATGTGTGCAAGTGTATACATACAAAAGTGGGTATATGTGTAAATCACAAGACTGTGCAAATGCAAATGTATGTAAGTGTGCAAAAGCATGAGAGTGTGTGAATATATAAGGGTGTTATATAAATGTTCAAGGGCATTTACGTGCAGGCAATTGTGACTGTGTTAGTGTGATTGTGTGTTTGAGTGTGTAAGTATAAATGCATAAGCATATTAGTGTGTTCATAAGTATAAAAATGTGTGTTGCATAAATGTGTGATTATGCAAAAATTTGTAAGTGTGTAAGATTAAAATATGTAAGTGTGTAAGAGCACTTAAGGAAATGGCAACAGACAATATGCTTAATGCATGTGTGTTAAACTGTGAAAATGTATTAGTGTGTTAGTCTGTAAATTGTGAGTGTGCAAAATTGGGAGTATATGAGAGTGCTTAAGTGTGTAAGGTATAATTGTGTGTGATTGTGTGACTTAGTATGCATACATGTGTGTTTACAAGTGTGCAATTGTGCCCATGTGTAGTGTGTATGTGTACCTGTGCGAGAGTGTTAACATGTAAACAAAAATGTATGTGCAAGTGTGCCCATAAGTGTGCAGATGTGTGAGGGTGTATATAAATGAAGTTTTTGAATGTGCAAGAATGTGTTAATCTGTGAGTGAGCAAATGTATGTGTGTGTGCCTGTTGGTATATGTGTTTGTAAAGTGTGCAAGTGTGTTTACATGTACAAATGTGTAAATGTGCAGGTGTGTGAGCATGCAAACCCAAATATGCGAGTGTGGAGGTGTGTTCATAAGTGTGTCAATGTGTGAGTTTGTAAGTATGTAAAGAGGCAAAGTTTGTAGGCAGGCAGTCCACTCATAGGAGTAGGGAGGACCGTCTGCCCACCTGTGGGTCCATGGCCAAGAACACAGCCCATTCTTGGGCCCCTATAATGGAGGGATGGGGGGGAGCTTGTCCAGGGGTGCTCTGAGGCAAGCCAGAGCAGAATGCCATGCCTGCAAGCTTCACAGGGCACCTCACCTTCTGCCTGTTTCTTATTGAGCATGCTCCAAGTCCCATACCCCTGTGTCAATATGAGGACCAGAGGCAGGTCCTGCTATGGGGAACCAAGTTGGCCCGGTTGATGGCAGACCAATGTCCTCCATGACCATGTGATGGATTCCACAACAAGGCATGGGGAAGGGGTGTGGAGACATAAAAGGAAAAGCTTGTGAGGTGGCGTGAGTGTGACCATGCCACTGATTTAGCCTCATCGCCACACCAGTGAGCAGCTTGGCTTATCCAAGTCAGTCCCCAAGACTGCTCTGCCGGTATTGTGTGACAGGTTCCGAACAAGGACAGTCACAGAACTGGCAGTCAAGGAAGCCTGGTTTTATTTATCCATTATTTCTATACAATCTTTCACGACAAGAGGGATATGGGTCCCCAAAACTAAAAAGTAAAGAACTTGATTCTAGCATCCCCACCAGTGACTATTATTTTTAAGGTAACTTGAATGTCATTATATGATAGCCTCAGCCCCCCACCACCACGCCTCCATGCTCCATTGCAACAGATCTCAGCACCTTCCTCGCATGAAGAAACTGGGGAGATGAGGCCGAAGGGATGTTCAGATAACCGTTCTTTCCCAGTCCGGCGCTCCTGCTGGTCTTCCCTCCAGCACCCTGCTTTCTGCTGGCCTCGGAGCTGTCCGTGGTCCTCGGCGCTCTCACTCTCTGACTCACTGACTTAAAGTCTCAGTTTAAACTTGCTTCTTCCAGTGTGGCTACTGATGTGCCTGACATGGGCGTGTTGGGAACAGAGGAGGCAGGGCTTCATAGAGGTGGATGGAGTTACTACTGGTGTAGGGAGGAGAGGGCTTGCTGAAAGTGTACTTTCAATTTATCATCCCAGCCATAGAAAAGTAGTACATCAAGTTTTAATTATCTTTTATATTTTATTTATCTTAAAATTTTTATTTATTTATTTTATTTGAGAGAGGGAAAGAGGCAGACGGAGAGAGAGAGAGAGAGAATGGGCGCGCCAGGCCTTCCAACCACTGCAAACGAACTCCAGATCCATGCACCACGCTGTGCATCTGGCTTATATGGATCCTGGAGAGTCGAGCCGGGATCCTTTGGCTTTACAGGCAAGCACCTTAACCACTAAGCCATCTCTCCAGCCTCTAATTTTTTTTTCTTTGCTTTTCGAGGTAGGGTCTCACTCTAGTTCAAACTGACCTGGAATTTACTCTGTAGTCTCAGGATGGCCTTGAACTCATGGTGATCCTGCTATCTCCACCTCCTAATTTATTTATTTTTAAGCAGAGAGAAAGAGAGAGAGAGAATGGGTATGCAGGTCCTCTGACCACTGTACACAAACTCCAAATGCATGTGCCACTTCGTGCACCTGGCTTTACATGGGTGCTGGGGAATCGAAACCAGATCATTAAACTTTGCAAAGAAGTGCCTTAACTGCTGAGCGATTTCGCCAGGTCCCAACATCAAGTTTTAGTTACACTGACCTTCAGCTTTTCAAAACTATAGAGAAATCTGAGGCTGTCTGACAAGAGCATCTAATGAGGCAAAATCACTGAGAGCCACAAGAACACGGATTCAAGCAGAAAATCTTCATTTAAAAGATGTGGTTGTTCTGATTGTACATGAAACATCCTCCCACCCCCTGGCCACACACACACACACACTGGCTCATGTCTAAAATACTTGGTCTCCAATTTGTATTTCTGTTTTGAAAAGTTCTGGAAGCTTTGGTAGAATGGGGGCAGAACAGAAGGAGGTATGTTGCTGGGTACAGGTCCTTGGGTGTTGTGTTTTGACCCAGGCCTCTCTATGTGTGTGTGTGTGTGTGTGTGTGTGTGTGTGTGTGTGTGTGTCTGTTTTCTGTCCACCATGATGTGAGCAGCCCATGCCACTTTCCTGGAACTACGATTGAGGCCCAGAATCAACAGAACCAAGGACTATGGACTGAACTCTCTGAAACCCTGAGCAAAATAAATACTTCCTCCCTTAGAGTTCATTTTCTTAGGCCAGAAAGAGATGAAATTGCCTAACACAGAGGTCCTCTGCTTGTCTCTGTGATTACAGCCTTAAGTGAATGAAGATTGGTTCTTTGTAGAGCATTTAGGAATATTTGAGAAGTTGAATGTGGGATTGAGAAGACAGCTCGGTGGACAAAGTACTTCCATGAAAACATGAGCGGCTGGAGAAATGTCTTAGCCATTAAGGTGCTTGCCTGTAAAGCCAAAGGACCCAGGTTCTATTCCTCAGGACCCACATAAGCCAGATGCACAAGATGGCGTGTGCATCTGGAGTTCACTTCCAGTGGATGGAGGCTCTGGTGTGCCCATTCTCTCTCTCTCTCAAATAAATAAACAATTTTTTAATAAATTGAAAACCATGAGAACCAGAGTTCAGTTCCCTAGCCTCCACATAAGAAAGCTAGCTATGTCAGTACGTGCCTATTATCCTAAAACTGGGAAGGAAGCGATGGGGGATTCCTGAGGCTCACTGGTCTAAGTAAATCAGCGAGTGAGACCTCATTTCAAAAATATAAGGAGGAGAGTGACTAAGGAAGACACCCAACGTCAACCTCTGGTCTCCACATGTGCATGCACACGCAGACACACACACACACACGCGCACGCCTGCACACTCACACACACACCTGCACACTCACAGGAGCCCACACATACACAAGTATGCATACAAGCGCCCACATCACACACATACACATGCCAAAAAATTTTTTCATTTTTTCTTTTGGTTTTTTTTCAAGGTAGGGTTTCACTCTAACTCAGGCTGACCTGGAATTCACTATGTAGTCTCAGGGTGGCCTCAAACTCACAGCAATTCTCCCACCTCTGCCTCCAGAGTGCAGGGATTAAAGGCGTACACCACCATGCCCGGCTTCAGAAAAAAAAAAAAAAAAAAAAACTGTTTTAAGCTGAATCTTTTCTACCTCTTACAGGCCAGCTTCAAGAGGTGAGAGCCTAAGGCTGCTTGGTAATGCTTCACGGGTATTTCCTGTGGGCCATGAGGGAGGTGGGGGAAGATCGGAGGTTCTGATACAGCTACAAGAGATGCCCACCTACGAGGGTCTCTGACATTAGAGGGCCCATCGTGGAGGAACTGGTCCTGGTACTGTAAACAAAGGAGCCACCCCGCCCCAGCCCATGCATGGAGTACAGTGCTGAAGGGGACTCAGCACCCAGCTCCCTCGGAAGAGCTGTGTCCCAAGGTCTGCGCACACCAAGCAAGGCCTGTAACTGACACCACCCACACGGGAGCGGCGCTCTCAAATAGGGCAGAACACCGTAGTGCCAGGAGAAAGTGACATAGGCTTCTCACATCGTGGTGGACAGAAAGCCCACACACACACACACACACACACACACACACACACAGTGGGTGATTATCGCCATTTTGTCTATGGTGATAATGACCTTTTCAAAACAGTTTCCAAAATGTCCTGCTGGGGCCTCAGGGTCCAGTTACTGAAAAGTCTTCCCCCACAGCCCCCAGTAGTTCAAGTCTGACTGGCTTCACAATAATGAATTCTGACTGGTTAGATTTTTTGTTGTTGTTGTTGTTGCAAATTGTTTTCAGTCAAATTAATGGAGAATGAAAGCACAAAGCTTTATCTTCTTCTTCTAATGTGATATTTATGTACAGAATTATGTTATAATAAAAATTCTCTGTGCTCTATAAAACAACTGATTTAAAGCTCAGAAAGAAATATCTTGGTGCCTTGGCTAACACCAGCTGCTAAAGGGCAGTAAAATGTTTATATGCGTAAGAGCACATCCAAGTCATCCAGCCTTGCAGAAATGTTCTTTAACATCCACGTGTCATGTGTCATGTGTTTAGAAAGACCACAGAGCCTTCTGGGATGCTTGCTCATCATTTCTGCATTAGCTTCCATTGATAATGTTTTAGCTATCTCTGCATTTTGTCATTGTCTTTGTGTATATCTGATAAATGTTTTACCACTGATCTATATTCCTAGGCCTCTTTTCACACTTTTTTTAATTATTTTATTTATTTATTTGTGAGGGAGAGAGAGAAAGAAAGACAGCAGAAAGAAAGAAAGAGAGAGAGAAAGAAGGAAGGAATGAAGGAAAGGAAGGAAGGAAGGATGGAAGGAAGGAAGGAAGGAAGGAAGGAAGGAAGGAAGGAAAGAATATGAATGGGCATGCCAATGCTTTCTGCCACTGCAAACAAACTCCAGATGCATGATCTAATTGGTGCCTCTGGCTTTACATAGGTACTAGGGATTTGAACCAGGACCTGCAGGATTTGAAAGCAAGCACCTTTAATCACTGAGCCATCTCCCCAGTCCTCTTTCTCCATGTTATTTTGAGACAGGTTCTCACTAAGTTGTTCAGGATGGCCATGCACTCCCACCATAGCCCAGGCTACCCTTGAGTTTGTCTACTTAAATGTATCTATGTATGCTGACAGTCTGTGTGATTATTTCAAAGCATTTATTTTGACACCTGGTTCTCAATCCCATCACGGTGCTATAAGTGGACAATAGTCATAACATAATCCATCTAAGTCTACACTGACCTGCCACATCATGGAGTACATGGGACAAGAACATAAAAGAGTAAGGTGAGGCTGGAGAGATGGCGTAGAAGTTAAGGCATTTGTCTGAGAAGCCAAAGGGCCCCAGTTCAATTCCCTAGGGCCCACATAAGCCATATGCTCAAGGTGGTGCATGAGTCTGGAGTTCGTTTGCAGTGACTAAAGGCCCTGTCACGCCCATTCTCTCTCTCTCTCTCTCTCTCTCTCTCTCTCTCTCTCTCTTTGTCTCTCCCTCTCTCTAAAATGAAAAACAAATTAGAAAAAAAATAAGGTAACTTGCATTCCAACAGAAAACAAAAGGAGAGCAGACCCACAAACATCTTCTAGAAGAACACCAATGCAGACATCTCATTCGGTGGACATTTTCACGCATGGACCCATTTCCATACACAGGAGGACCAGCATAAAGGTTTTGTCCTTTTTTTTTAACTCTCAAGATGAAAGTTAACAAAGATAGTAGAGAGGAAGAACAGAGCTTCCTTGTAGAAAAGTCCCAACTAGTGGATGTGGCAGAAATGAGGGGAGTGGAAAATCACCACAGAGCACACACCAAACAGCAGCCACGGGGTGCTAAGTCCACACCACATCTGCAAGCTGGGAAGCAGAGAGTCCCCACGTTTTCAGACCCCACCCCCACAGCATGTCAGTCACAAAGGCAAAGTAGATCACAGAGGGATTTGACCAGGAGGATAGGTCAAAGTCCCCAGCCGTGAAATACATCCATGTCGCATCCCTTCTGATGAGTCACAGTGAGAACACCTCCTCTTTGGTGCTCTTGCCAAAGGAATACAACTTGGGACTAATCGGGGGAAAACACCAGAAAAGACCAAGTTGAAGAATGTCTTACAAAGGTACTTGACCTTTTTTTTTTTTTTCAACAATTTTTTTTTTTTTTTTGAGGTAGGGTCTCACTGTAGCCCAGGCTGACCTGGAATTCACTATGAAGTCTCAGACTTGCCTCCAACTCACTCAGACCTTCCTACCTTTGCCTCCCAAGTGCTGGTATTAAAGGCATGCACCAGCACACCCAGCTCTTGGCCTTTGAACATTGAGCTAAAATGTGAGCAGTGGATGAGAGGCTAAAAGGGCTACATGACCCTTAAGCAACATTAAAGTCATAAAAGACAGAAATACTGAGGAGCAGTGAAGGATAAAGAAATATGAAGTGCACATGTGGTGTGAGGCCCCACCATGCCTGTGAGATCCTGAGATAAGAAGAAGACATTACTGGAAAACTGTGAGAGCAAAATGTAGTCTCCCTGCCACCAGGGTTAATTCTCTGTTCTGTGAGGATTTCACAGTCACACAAGATGCTAACATTAGAACAAGCATGATGAGATTTCTCTGTACAATTTTTACGATCTTCCTATAAAGCTAAAATCATTGGGAAATTTTAAAGCACAGGTCCTAATGTTCTTGCTGCATTGTGCTGATTTCCTTGCAGTGACTTGCAGACAAGTCCAAGAGCCACCATGCCAGGGCATCGGCCTGCATGGAGAGCTGGTTCACAGGATAACTGCAAGTGGGAGAAAGGCTGCTATAAGTCAACTCGGATGTGACAGCCAAATCCCAGCCAGAGCTCCTAGTCTCTGGTCTCCATGCTAACAGCAGACTGGTGTCACCATTAAAAACATTGGTCATGGTAGTAGCCGGCTCCAGGGAGATGGTGATGGACACTGAGGACACTCAAAACTCATCAAAGCAGAAATCCAGAGGCTGCAGAGAGCTCAACACAAAAGTAGACTTATAACACACCCACCAAGGCTCAGGGAACATTGTGGAAGAGGGAGCAAAAAAAAAAAAAAAGAAAAAGAAAAACAGGATGGGAAGGAGTATCCTAAAGCATTGCCCTGCCCCCGATGGAGACTGACTATTGCATTGAGGACCCCACAGTGAATTCCACTAACCACTCCCCCCACGAGGAGCTCCCTCAATAGAATCGGGGTAGGGAGAGGGGATATAATATTATAACCTGGGGGGAATAAGATCAACATTCAATTTGTTCATACAATAAAGCTCATAATTAATAGAAATTAAAAACACACACTGGGCATAGTGGCCTATGCCTTTAATCCCAGCACTCGGAAGGCAGAGGTAGGAGGATCACCATGAGTTCAAGGCCACCCGAAGATTATGTAGTGAATTCTAGGTCAGCCTGGACTAGAGTGAGACCCTACCCCCAAAAAAACAAAAAAAAATTTAAAAACACTGACTACGAGACTGAGGAGATGGCTCAGTAAATAAAACGTTTTCCACGCATGTGTGAGGACCTGAGTTTGGATCCCCAGAACCCACACAAATGTGCAGTGGGCTTGGTGGCCTACATTTAATCCTAGTGCTCAGGAGGCAGAGAGGGGGATGCCTAGGACAAGCTGGCGAGCTAGACTAGTCAAATCCATGAGCCCTGGATGCGCAGCTAAGAGACTCTCCCTTAGTGAACAAAGTGGCAAGCAATTGAAGAAGACACATGACATCAGCCTCCGGCCTCAACATACATGAGTATGCACATGTGCACTTACACCTGAATAACCATGGGCCTACACCTACGAATACGTGTACACGCATGCGCATTTCACACACACACACACACACACACACACACACACACAAGAAAAGCATTGGCCATGTCAACTGTAGGGCATGGCCATACACACCAGTGAACAAGCCAGTCAAGATAAAGTAACACAAGAGTTGGGGAAGAAAAACAGGAGACTATTTCCAGAGTTTTCTGGCTCCCCCGTGTCCCAACATGAGACTACATCTTATCACACTAACTGGCATGGAATCCAACCAGAAGTCCTGTCATTTAGAAGGTGCATTTTCTGTGTGGATTAAGACAAAAGGAGAAATGACACTTTTAAGTGAAATGCCTCTAGTTCATCCACTAGGAGAAAAAAAAAAAATACCTGCTTCTGCGGAGGCCTGTTCTGAGACGATTTAATGAAGATTATAAAGGATGCCACACTCTTCGGGCATCTAATGTCATGTTATGGCAGAAAGAGACCCCTGAAATATTTATATGAATAGGATATGAAACTTAATTAATGATGCCTACTTCAGCCCCATGTATCTTCATATTGCTGCTAAGCTGGAAGCTTTCCTCAATACTTTACAGCTTGCCAAGTCCCTCCTGAGCCATGTGAGGCCTCCAGGTTCTTTTATGAACACTGCCTGTCATTTATTGTGTGATCGATGTTCCACAGAAAAATTATATGGGGTGGTTAAAAAAAAAAGAATGCTCACATTTTACACTGGGATTTGACTTTACAGTGTGTGTACTGGTTATGCAAAGGCAATCTTCTGTTTGTTGAAAATGTTCAGAAAGGTGTTCATCATTATAAATGAGGAAAGCACAAAAACTGAACTAACTAGGGGCTGGGATTCCACACTGAGTCATCTCCAGATATTTTTGCTGTTGTTCTGTTGATCTATTTTTTTTTTTCTTTTTTGAGGCAGTGTCTCATTCTAACCCAGGCTGAGCTGGAACTTACTCTACAATCCAATTTGACCTCAAACTTATAGCGATTCTCCTACCTCAGCCTCCTGAGTACTGAGATTTTAGGTGTGAGCCTCCTCACCCAGCCTCCTCTGGCTTTCTTGCCATGCCCTTGATGTCATCTTCCACACTAAGGCAAGTTCCTGATGATTTCAAACCCAGAGCCTGGTTAGAGGAGGTACTCAGCAATCCTCACCTGAGATCAGGTCAGCCCCCATGGTGAAGGAGGAAGGCAGGAGGACTTCTGTTATGATATGTCTGTACACATCTCAAGGAGGCATGGGGTAACTTACAGTACAGGGGACAAAGACCATGCATCTTAAAATGAATCAATCACTCTGTGAGGTGCCATCAGTCAAAGGAGTGTCATAAACACAGCTGATGTCCACGGGCCATTGCCAGATCCAGGTGGGTCCACCTGTGGAGAGACATTCACTGAGCATCTACTGGTGGCTGGTCCTTGTGTCCTACTCATGATTGTTAGCCTTGGCCATGGTCTACAGAACAGAGGAGGGAGCCTGGGGGATTGCTCTGCTTCTGCTTGGATCCCCTCTGATGTGAGTCCAAGAGCCTGGCCAGCCCCTCGCTGTGCTGACCTATGCCTCACTGCTGCTCCCAATTAGAAGGGGTCTTCTCAATGCACTTAACCTAATCCAGAAGACCCATCAGAGACAGGCACACCCAGAGACTTGTTTCCATGCTAATTCTAAATCTTGTCAAGTTGACACCCGAGATTAGCCGTCACCCATCGGAAATGATTTCCCTTGAGTTCCTCTCACTGGACTCTTCCTCACCATGGGAGGTCAGGCCAAGAGACAGCTCCAAAGGCTCCTGCAACCAAGACCTCCTCCATCTGTGGTATCTCCAAAGATAAACCAACATGCTCTGAAGCCCCCCTCAGAACAACGGGGAACACTTCTTCACCAGGCTAGAGGGACCGGCTTCTCTGCTTGGTGTGGCTGTGAGACATGAGAAGTAACAGAAAGCAGGAAGGGGTTTGAAGAGATTGCTCAGTGGTTAAAGGTGCTTACTTGCAAAGCCTGACAGCACCCATGTAAAGCCACATGCACAAAGTGGCACATCGGTCTGGAGTTCATTTACATTGACAAGAAGCCTTGGTGGGCCCATACTCACTCTCACTTTCTCTGTCTGCCTCTGTCTCAAGTAAATAAATTAAAAATATTTTACTGAAAAAAGTAGAAAGCAGGAAGGGATGGAGGGGATATGAAGGGTCTGGTGACTGTGCTCTTCAGGGCAGGCCCTGCACTGGTCAAAAGTGCAGGCAAGTAATCTCTTAGGCTATGCAAAAATCTTAGCCACTCTCTCAAATTGTTGTCAGATGTGGTGGTTTGATTCAGGTGTCCCCCATAAACTTAGGTCTTCTGAATGCTAGGTCCCTAGCTGATGGCAATTTGGAAATTAAAGCCTCCTGGAGACAGTGTATTGTTGGGGGCAGGCTTATGGGTATTATAGCCAGTTTCCTCTTGCCGGTGTTTGGCACACTCTCCTGTTGCTCTTGTCCATCTGATGTTGGCCAGGGGGTGATATCCACCCTCTGCTCATGCCATCGTTGTTTTCCCCTGCCATTGTGGAGCTTCCCCTCGAGTCTGTAAGCCAAAATAAACTTTTTTTTCCCATAAGCTACTCTTGGTCAGGTGATTTCTGCCAGCAATGTGAACCTGACTGCAACAACAGACAAATGAATTTACTGGCTTTCTCCGGCTGAATAATGACTTCAGAATCCCACATAAATGAGCATTTGGCATGCTGAAAACCAACATAGGTATGACTCCATGTAAGGCTGGGCCGTGCAATGATCTTCTTGAACACCTTGGGTCACCGGACTCCTTTGCCACGGACACCAACCAGGTCACCAGGAGGGAGAGCCCAAGATGTGCTTGAAGCATCTGTCTCAAAGAATGGCAAACAAATGTGAACCATAAAACCCAATTAGTAGCTGAGCACTCATAGATTATGTTCTCAACAGCTTTGGTTTCTGATTCATTTACTAAGAGAATGTGGACCTAGACCCGGGTCCCTGCCATGTGTACAAGGTTAGGATACACAGTGTAGGTGGGCTGGGAAGGTGAGAGAGCCCAACCTCTCCAGATATTGCCTCCCTGGAAGGCGTGATGGGGACTTGTTCATTCACTCAATAAAGTCTTGTTGGGCTCTTCCTCTCACCAAACCACTCATAACACTGGGATGCCATGGAATAGACTTCCATGTGGTTTTGTTCTCATGGACAAGCAGGTGGGACAATTCAGGAACACAAATTGGGAGCTGTGAGACAGTGAGTGGTGGCCCAGAGGAGGGATCCACAGGGGTGACTACACAGTTCCCATCCGTGGCTTCCACAGGAGCCTTGGCTGTGGGTTATAACCAGCAATAGCTTCCCACACAGATCTCCATGGCTCCCTGTGCCTCAGTCACTGGAAAGCATTTGGGTTAAAGGCGGAGCAGGAATACACCCTTGTCCTCACTCACCTACGACACTCAACAAAGTTCTGTGAAAGTTGTAAGCCCAACTTCTCCAAGGCTCTCAGGAAAATCAACCTGGGATAGGCTCCAAACCTTGGGGTTCAGGGCCATGGAGAGGGAAGGGCTGAGTGTAAAACCTTTCCTGCTTATTCTTGCCTTAGTAAACCTCAGAACCGGAGACACCTTGCAGGACTGAAGCATGGGGGAGCATCACTTACCACAGGATTACCTCCACAACACTCAGAGGCCCAGGAGGCCTCCCCACAACACTTGAGGTGGAAAACAAGACTCTTTACCTCCCTCAGGTCCCCCAGTGTGAACCAAACCCCACATGCCCTCTCTAACCTCCAGGAGAGCAGAGCAGCTGACTCTGTTGCTCTCTATATCCAACTGTGACTAGGCCTCACACTGCCGGAGACCTAGACCTTCACAGCCAGAACCTTCTCTGAGGCTCAGTCTTCGAGAGTTAGCAGTCTTGCCTCGTGTCAGTCTCCTTGCGACTTCTCTCTCTCCCACCAGAGAGCCCGTAGGCTCCAGGACCACCCTGACAGCACTGCTCTAAGGAAACTCACAATAGGGAGTCCTAGCTCCAGCTATAAGTGATCCACACTGCTGCTGATATCTGAAATTATTCAAAGACCAGGAGTTGAATTAAGGAAAGAAAATTTAAAAACAAAAAAAAAATAACATGAGCAAAAAGTAAAAGTAAAATCACCCTAAAGCCCATGGGGCTGGTTCAGGCTCCTTCTGCCTGATTGGACTTTCTCAGATGAGGACCAAGCAGATCTCAAGGGCCAAGGGAGCACCACTAAACCCAGTCAGATTAATCAGGAGGAGCCTTTGGAGCAAGCTGTCCCTGAAATGTGGCAGTCAGTCTGTCTCATGACACAGAGATAGATGCTAGCCTGAAGCTGCTGTCCACAAAATGTCCTCAGGCCACCTCTGAGGGGCTGTGCCCTGCTTGTTATCATTCAGCATTGTCAAGGACGTTCCTTGTGACTGTTGACAAAGCATGACCTTCAGCACATTCAAACGCCTTCCCAAGATTCTCTGCTCTCCACAAAGCACCTGGATAGAGCCCCCACCAGATCCTGGCAGCTTGGGGCTCTGACACTCAGTGGGTTTTCACCTATAATCCTCTTTTTGTTTTCTATCACTTGTGTCTATGTGTGTATGTCATGTGGTGTGGTGTCGTGTGTGTGTGTGTGTGTGGTACATGCATGTGTATATGCCCTTAAGGTGCCTCGTGCATTCTCCTGTAGCAGGGTGTTGGGGGAGGGGTGCCCACTACAGTGACTGGAGCAAAATGCAGGTGCCCTGCTCCACCCGTCTGCGGCCTATTCTTGTTTGAGCCAGAGTCTCTCAGATCTGGCAGCTTGCTGCTTTTCACAAGCCACCCCAGCTGGTTACATGGGTTCTGAAGTTTCAAACTCAGGTGGTTTCAGACCACCTGAGGCCCTCATGCTTGTGCAGGAAGTCTAGTGGTCAAGCACTGTGGCCCTGATCCATCAGCAACTTCAATTCCCATGTCTCCTAGGGACACCCTCACACATGCAAATACACAGATACACTTGCTGTGGCTCCAAAAATCAGAAATAATCAGCACTTGGGAAGATAGAAAGAATTAGGTCCAGAAAGAAATATCAGTTTCCTAGAATATTTTTTTTTCTTTTTTTATAGGAAGGGCCACAGGGTAGGGGAGATGCAGTAGGATGACCACCATCTCCACCCCACACTCCATTTTCCTCTCTTCCATGTAGGCTCAAGTATGCAGTGTGGTAATGGCATCTGAGGCTCCATCGCCCAGGGCCTGGAGCCAATAGCAGACACCATGACAGTAGTCAAAGGACTTGCTTTCTCATGCTCAAACTCAGCACAGGCTTCTGGAGGAATTGCATTCCAGCAGAACAGCAGAGAAGACCAAGCCTCATCTTAGCCTAGAAACAAATGTCTCCGCAGCTGACGCTGAAGAAGGGAATGAGGTCACTGCGATCAGGGCTGTTGCAGGAAAGCAAACAGAACACAAACACAACAAAGACAAGAAATCCCCACCAGAGAGCTGGAACCAGAAATTGGTAGCAGAGGCCGGTAAGCTGGTAAAAGTCTATAAGGGAGGGAGGAGAGGGAAGGACTTAAGGGGATGGTACTGTATATATGTAAGTATAAGAACAGATTACAGAGAGGGGAAAGGCCTAAGTGAGGCCAGAAGAGATTGTGTAAAAGAAAGGCGGGTGGGGGAGGGTCAATCCAAGATATTCTGAATCAGACATATGAAAACCTACTTTTTTGAATAATGGCACATCCAGAAGCCATAGATTGTCACTAGAAACTTTTCAGTGCCAGGGATAGGATACTTTCCAGTGAGTTGTTGGCCAGGGAGGTCCCTGTTGCCCCCAAAACATTGCAGGCTATTGTCAAGGCCCTTGGTTTACCATGAAAAAGAGATGGTAAGACTCTATTGCTGAAGACTTCACATGCCTGAGTGGCAAGGTCACTGAAAAATCAAGCTGGTGCTGAACTGAAAACCTTCTCCCTGTAGACCAGCCAACTGAAAGCTGGAAAACACTGCACTGTATGCAGCCTTATGGGAGACAGAAGTCTTCAGCGGTGAAAACAGTGGACACTGGAAGCCTCCAGTTTGGCCAGACAGGCCAAATGACCAAGTGGGTACAATAGTGGCATGTCTGCTCTGGGGGAAACCAATTGCTCTCTAATTGGACTGGAGGCTCACTCTGTGGGAGGGAATACATGCCTGGTACTGAAAACCTAATCAAAAGCCTATGGCATGGGAAGTCATGTGCCTTAGGGAGGTCATGTCTGGCTAAATGTATATATTATTCTCACCAAACTACCCTGAAAGTACTACACTTAATGTTCATATTCACATATTAATGCTGCTGTTACTTATGGTTAGAGAAACTTCTCTTTTTAGATGGCGATGACCACTGAGATGACCCAAAAGGCAACATAGTGCTGAGAAGAAGGGATGGAGGAATGTCCAGCACTGAAACATCTCACACCCTTCAAGGTTCAGGGTCCATTGCAGAAGAAGTGGCAGAAAGAATGTAAGAGCCAAAGGAAGGGTACCTTCTTACAATGCAATTGTCCAGACAGAAATTGGCCTCGATATTCATGACTTCATAGTGCCTAGCAATACCTTCAAAAGACCCTCATAATAGGAGAAAAAGATGATGACATCAAAATAAAAGAGACACTAATGGAGAGAGGGAAGAGATATGATGGAGAGTGGAGTTGAGAGGGGAAAATGGGGCTAGGGAGGGAAATATCATGGTTTATTGTCTGTAAGTATAGAAGTTGTCAATAAAAAAAAAAAAAGAAAAAGAAATTCACACCAGAAAGATCTGCTGGTGAGATGTTTGTGCTATTGATTCTCTTTTGCAGAGGTTACCAATTACAGGAAGAATTATTAAGATATTTGCTGAGCTCACCTATTCCAGAGATCTTCTTGCCACTCCATCCTAGAGATGCCATCCTGGGCTCTGTTGAGTCCACAGCCTGAGAATACAGTTGAGCAGAGCCATTTTCTGTGTCTACATCCAGAGCAGACGGTGGAGGGGGGAGGGTGCAGTGATGTCCTGAAATAAAGAAAACCATTCTCAGAAGATGGGTCTCCCCCGTGTGGATTTCCAAGGCCCACCCTAAGCACAAGTGTCAAGGTATATATGAACCTCGTCAGCTGCTAAAATGCAGAAATAAAGATTTCTGAGGCTTCCCAACAGTTTAAAGCAAGTTCTTTTAAAAAGCATCACTAGGGCTGGAAGAATGACTTAGTGGTTAAGATGCTTTCCTGCAAAGCCAAAGGACCCAGGTTTGATTTCCCAGGACCCACACAGGCTAGATGCACCAGGTGGTGCATGTGTCTAGAGTTTATTTGCAGTGGCTGGAGGCCCTGGTGCACCCATTCTCTCTCTCCCTCCCTCCCTCTGTCCCTCTCTCTCTCTGTCTCGGTCTCTCTCTCTCTTTCAAATAAATAAGTAAATATTTTTTAAAAAATAAAATAAAAAGCATCACTAGCCAGGTGTGGTGTTGCACACCTTTAATCCCAGCATTCAAAGGCTGAGGTAGAAGGATCACCATGAATTCAAGGCCAGCCTGAGACTACATAGTAAATTCCAGGTCAGCCTGGGCTAGAGCAAGACCCTACCTGGAACAGAAAAGCCACACTACAGCCCAGCAGGGAAGCAGAGAGTATAATCTAGAACTTGGAAGACTGAGGCAGGAGAATCATGAGTTTGAGGTCAGCCTGGGCTATTAGAAAGTTCCAGGCCAGCCTAGGTTGTCCTCTGTGAAATCTTGTCAGAAAGAAAGGAAGGAAGGGAGGGAGGAAGAAAGAAAGAGGCTGGAGAGATGGCTTAGGGGTTTAGACACTTACCTGGGAAGCCTAAGAATTCAGATTTGATTCCCCAAAATCCACATAAGGCAGATGCACAAGGTGGTGCATGCATCTGGAGTTTGTTTGCAGTGTCTGGAGGCCCTGGAACACCCTTTTACTCCCTCCCCCCAATAAATAAATATTTTTTTAAAAAAAATTTAAAGAAAGAAAGGAAGGAAGAGGGGGAATGAGGAAGGGAGAGAAAAAGGGAGGAAGGGAGAGAGGGAAGGAAGGAGAAAGGGAAGGAGGAAGGAAGGGAAGAAAGGCATATTGCCAAATAAGGCCACATTCAGGCAGATCACCAGTAAAGGACAGACAGCCACCAACTTACCCCTAGCCCCCGAGGGTGTTAGTCCCTTGCTCTGTAGGAGGGTATGGGTAGGAGGACACCTGTGAGGGTCCCTTGACTCATTCACACAAACCCTCGTGTCCACGGACAATGTCCTAATATGCCCCCCATAGACAGATGGTTACCTTTATTTTAAGAGACTTATTATGTTTCTATCTGTGATCGCTGGAAGTTTGATAAATGATACCATGCAATTTATTATTTATGCTGTGTCCTTCACGCCGAGCATCCAGAACGTTCAGCAGCATGAAGGAAATGGTGAAGGGAGAGCTCTGTGCCACGTTAGCAAAAACTTTACTCAACACAGCAAAGGTGTGCCACCCAACATCCTCACCCCCATCTGAGCACACAGCCTTCCATCTGACCCAAGGACATACCTCTCCAGGCCTCCAGGAGCCAAACCCAGGTCTTCAAGTGCCACAGCAAGTCCACAGCATTTGGGACTCAGCCACGGGTAGCTGTCTGTCTGTCTACCCCAATCAAAACCACACGTGGAGTGGCCCAGAGCCCAGACACAGAGACACAACTTCAAAGCGGCAGAGCGACCATCCGCACTCTGGGGTCTTTGATTTTGTTGTTGTTGTGTTGTTTATTCTGAAAAGCAGGCCAGACTCATTTTACTGCAGTTGAAAATCATGCAGATATAGTTTAGGGAGAGGCATTTAATTCTTTATTGCTCTAGCACACAACACAAATAGGACCTCCCGAGCCAGCTCGGCTGACTGTTTTTAGTGTTATTCCACTATACAGTACATCACAATGTTAATTTTCCACATTACTTTATTCCTTCTCCAGACCATATTTTACAACAGAGAAAACAAACTGCTAGTAATTACACGGCATGCCAGGACAAATTAAGTAAACACGCATTTTTAATGCTTTGGGCTGTTAGGGTACAAAACAAAGGACTTCAGTTAAGGTCAATATTAGAGTTATGCAATTGCCCAGGGAAACAAAAAGACAACCCCTTGATTGAATGTGGGCAAAATGGAAATGGCTCCACTCGGTGCCCCAGAGCTGGATTCTCCAAAGTAATGCACTGCCAAGAAGGCTGGGACATAGTTTCTATTTTATATTCCTTTTCTTGGAGATTGATGTCCATGCCAATAAAAAAGAAAAAAGAAAAAACTAACAGAAAAATCCATCCTGTCATTAGTTGGGATGTAAGTCGACTGCTGGCAAGTCCCCTTTCTTCCACACCTGCCTCTTACCTGGCCATCCAAACAAGACATGGGGAACAGGGCACAGAGAGCTTCATGCTGTATTCTCTCTCTCTTCTTACTCCTCGGCTGCAAATTAGCAGTTGACAATGTTCAAAGTGGGGAAAATGGAGAATAGAGAGAGACCTAATTTTTTTAAAACTTTTTTATTGACAACTTCCATACATACAGACAATAAACCACGAGAATTCCTTCCCCTCCCCCACTTTCCCCTTCACAAATCCATACTCCCTCATATCCCCTCCCTCTCTCCATTAGTCTCTTTTATTTTGATGTCATCGTCTTTTCCTCCTATTATGAGGGTCTTATGTAGGTAGTGCCAGGCACTGTGAGGTCATGGATATGCAGGCCATTTTGTGTCTGAAAGAGTGCATTGTAAGAAGTCCTATCCTTCCTTTGGCTCTTACATTCTTTCTGTCACCTCTTCCACAATGGACCCTGAGCCTTGGAGAATATGATAGAGATGTTTCAGTGCTGAACACTCCTCGGTCACTTCAAAGCACTATGGTGCCTTTTGGGTCATCCCAGTAGTCACCACCATCTGAAAAGGTAAGCTTCTGTAGGCAAAAGTGAGAGTAGCATTAATATATGGTACGAACGTTAAGTGAAGTGTTTACAGGGCAATTTGACCCAGCCCAGTGAAACAGAACATCAGTAAGTGTCCAGCAAGACTCAGGAACATCAGAAATACAGGGTACCAGCCTGAGAAGATGGTTCAGTCAGTAAGTTCTTGCCTTGCAAACATGAGGACCTTATTTCTATCCCCAGAACCCACACAAAAACGCTGGGCTTGGAGGTGCACACTTGTAATCACAGCACTAGGGAGGTGGAGACAGGTGAATCCCTGGGATTTGCTTGCCAGCCGGTCTAGCCTAATATGAGCTCCAGGCCATTTAGAGACCCTATCTCAAGAAAACTTAGAAAGGTGACCAAGAAGGTTAAAAAGAAATGATAAAGAGGTAGAGGGGAGGGAGCTGGTGAGATGGCTCAGCAGTTAAAGCACTTGCCTGTGAACTGAGCCTAACGACCCAAATTCAATTCCCTTGTACCCATGTACAGCCAGTTGTACAAAGTGGCGCATGGAGTCTCTAGCAGCTGGAGGCCCTCTCTGTCTGCCTCTCTTCTCTGTCTCTCTTCTCTCTCTCTCTCTCTCTCTCTCTCTCTCTCTCTGTCTGTCTTTATCTCTCTGCCTATAAATAAAGAAGTAAAATTATTATTTTTATTTTTAAAATATTTTTATTGACAACTTCCATAATTATAAACAATATCCCATGGTAATTCTCTCCCGTCCTCCCACTTTCCCCTTTGAAACTCCACTCTCCATCATATCCCCTCCCCCTCTCAATAGTTCTCTCTTTTATTTTGATATCATGATCTTTTCTTCCTATTATGATGGTCTTGTGTAGATAGTGTCAGGCACTGTGAGGTCATGGATATCCAGGCCATTTTGTGTCTGGAGGACACACTGTAAGGAGTCCTACCCTTCCTTTGGCTCTTACATTCTTTCCACCACCTCCTCTGCAATGGACCCTGAGCCATGCAAGGTGTGACTGAGATATTTCAGTGCTGAGCACTCCTCTGTCACTTCTTCTCAGCACCATGGTGCCTTCTGAGTCATCCCAAGGTCACTACCATCTGAAAAGAGAAGGTTCTCTAGCCAAAAGTGAGAGTAGCATTAATATATTGGTATGAACTTACTGGGTAGGTTGGTGAGCATAGTATATACTTTTAGCTAGACAGCAGCAGACGTTAGACTCTTAGGGTTCATGACTATCCCTGTTGTAGGTTTTCAGTATCAGGGATATATACCCTCCCATAGAGCAGGCCACCAGTCAAGTTAGAGGGCATCGGTTTCCCCCATACCAGACAGGTCACTATTGCACATGTTGGCTCATTTGGCCTGGCTGACCAAATATAAGGCTTGCAGTGTCCACTGTTGAGTATCTTCACTGATAGTTTCTCTCTCATTGAACTTCATGCAGAATGTCTTTTTCCAGCTTTCTGTCAGCTGGTATACTAATTTCTAAAAATAAATAAATAAAAATAAATTTAATTAACAGGTGGACCACACCTGAGGCAAGACATCCACAGTTGCCCTCTGGCCTCCACGTGCACTTGTATACACAAGAACACACACACACACATGCAGAAAAAGAAAAAAATGAAGAAACAAGGGTTCGCCCCTGCCAACTACCCTCACAGGTCAAAGTCTGCTGCCACCAGCGCAGAGGGTGGACCTGGGAAGACTGGTAGAGAGAACTGCACGGGAAGAAAGTGACAACCCTGGAGCCCAAAGACACGCTTAGGAAAGTCCCTTCCTGACCCCACATATGCTCTATCACCACAGAGGCTTTTCCAAGATTCACGGGCTAGCACGCCTCCTCCACATCACAGGCTAGCATTCCTCCTCCACATCACGGGCTAGCACTCCTCCTCCACATCACGGGCTAGCATTCCTCCTCCACATCACAGGCTAGCACTCCTCCTCCACATCACGGGCTAGCATTCCTCCTCCACATCACAGGCTAGCATTCCTCCTCCACATCACAGACTAGCACTCCTCCTCCACATCACAGGCTAGCATTCCTCCTCCACATCACAGACTAGCACTCCTCCTCCACATCACAGGCTAGCATTCCTCCTCCACATCACAGACTAGCACTCCTCCTCCACATCACAGACTAGCATTCCTCCTCCACATCACAGGCTAGCATTCCTCCTCCACATCACAGACTAGCACTCCTCCTCCACATCACAGACTAGCACTCGTCCTCCACATCACAGACTAGCACTCCTCCTCCACATCACAGACTAGCATTCCTCCTCCTCATCACGGGCTAGCACTCCTCCTCCACATCACAGACTAGCACTCCTCCTCCACATCACAGACTAGCATTCCTCCTCCACATCACAGACTAGCACTCCTCCTCCACATCACAGACTAGCATTCCTCCTCCTCATCACGGGCTAGCACTCCTCCTCCACATCACAGACTAGCACTCCTCCTCCACATCACAGACTAGCACTCCTCCTCCACATCACAGACTAGCACTCCTCCTCCACATCACAGACTAGCATTCCTCCTCCACATCACAGGCTAGCATTCCTCCTCCACATCACAGACTAGCATTCCTCCTCCACATCACAGGCTAGCATTCCTCCTCCACATCACAGACTAGCACTCCTCCTCCACATCACAGACTAGCACTCCTCCTCCACATCACAGACTAGCATTCCTCCTCCACATCACAGACTAGCACTCCTCCTCCACATCACAGACTAGCACTCCTCCTCCACATCACAGACTAGCACTCCTCCTCCACATCACAGACTAGCACTCCTCCTCCACATCACAGACTAGCACTCCTCCTCCACATCACAGACTAGCACTCCTCCTCCACATCAAAGACTAGCACTCCTCCTCCACATCACAGACTAGCATTCCTCCTCCACATCACAGACTAGCACTCCTCCTCCACATCACAGGCTAGCACTCCTCCTCCACATCACAGACTAGCACTCCTCCTCCACATCACAGACTAGCACTCCTCCTCCACATCACAGACTAGCACTCCTCCTCCACATCACAGACTAGCACTTCCTCCTCCACATCACAGACTAGCACTCCTCCTCCACATCACAGGCTAGCACTCCTCCTCCACATCACAGACTAGCACTCCTCCTCCACATCACAGACTAGCACTCCTCCTCCACATCACAGACTAGCACTCCTCCTCCACATCACAGACTAGCATTCCTCCTCCACATCACAGACTAGCATTCCTCCTCCACATCACAGACTAGCACTCCTCCTCCACATCACAGACTAGCACTCCTCCTCCACATCACAGACTAGCACTCCTCCTCCACATCACAGACTAGCATTCCTCCTCCACATCACAGACTAGCACTCCTCCTCCACATCACAGACTAGCACTCCTCCTCCACATCACAGGACTAGCACTCCTCCTCCACATCACAGACTAGCACTCCTCCTCCACATCACAGACTAGCACTCCTCCTCCACATCACAGACTAGCATTCCTCCTCCACATCACAGACTAGCACTCCTCCTCCACATCACGGACTAGCACTCCTCCTCCACATCACAGACTAGCACTCCTCCTCCACATCACAGACTAGCACTCCTCCTCCACATCACAGACTAGCACTCCTCCTCCACATCACAGACTAGCATTCCTCCTCCACATCACAGACTAGCATTCCTCCTCCACATCACAGACTAGCACTCCTCCTCCACATCACAGTCTAGCACTCCTCCTCCACATCACAGACTAGCACTCCTCCTCCACATCACAGACTAGCACTCCTCCTCCACATCACAGACTAGCACTCCTCCTCCACATCACAGACTAGCACTCCTCCTCCACATCACAGACTAGCACTCCTCCTCCACATCACAGACTAGCACTCCTCCTCCACATCACAGACTAGCACTCCTCCTCCACATCACAGACTAGCACTCCTCCTCCACATCACAGACTAGCACTCCTCCTCCACATCACAGACTAGCACTCCTCCTCCACATCACAGACTAGCACTCCTCCTCCACATCACAGACTAGCACTCCTCCTCCACATCACAGACTAGCACTCCTCCTCCACATCACAGACTAGCACTCCTCCTCCACATCACAGACTAGCACTCCTCCTCCACATCACAGACTAGCATTCCTCCTCCACATCACAGACTAGCACTCCTCCTCCACATCACAGACTAGCATTCCTCCTCCACATCACAGACTAGCACTCCTCCTCCACATCACAGACTAGCAATCCTCCTCCACATCACAGACTAGCACTCCTCCTCCACATCACAGGACTAGCACTCCTCCTCCACATCACAGGCTAGCATTCCTCCTCCACATCACAGACTAGCACTCCTCCTCCACATCACAGACTAGCACTCCTCCTCCACATCACAGACTAGCACTCCTCCTCCACATCACAGACTAGCACTCCTCCTCCACATCACAGACTAGCACTTCCTCCTCCACATCACAGACTAGCATTCCTCCTCCACATCACAGGACTAGCACTCCTCCTCCACATCACAGACTAGCACTCCTCCTCCACATCACAGACTAGCACTCCTCCTCCACATCACAGACTAGCATTCCTCCTCCACATCACAGACTAGCACTCCTCCTCCACATCACAGACTAGCACTCCTCCTCCACATCACAGGCTAGCACTCCTCCTCCACATCACAGACTAGCACTCCTCCTCCACATCACAGACTAGCATTCCTCCTCCACATCACAGACTAGCATTCCTCCTCCACATCACAGACTAGCACTCCTCCTCCACATCACAGACTAGCATTCCTCCTCCACATCACAGACTAGCACTCCTCCTCCACATCACAGACTAGCACTCCTCCTCCACATCACAGACTAGCACTCCTCCTCCACATCACAGACTAGCACTCCTCCTCCACATCACAGACTAGCACTCCTCCTCCACATCACAGACTAGCACTCCTCCTCCACATCACAGACTAGCACTCCTCCTCCACATCACAGGCTAGCACTCCTCCTCCACATCACAGACTAGCACTCCTCCTCCACATCACAGACTAGCACTCCTCCTCCACATCACAGACTAGCACTCCTCCTCCACATCACAGACTAGCATTCCTCCTCCACATCACAGACTAGCATTCCTCCTCCACATCACAGGCTAGCACTCCTCCTCCACATCACAGACTAGCACTCCTCCTCCACATCACAGACTAGCACTCCTCCTCCACATCACGATCACAGCTAGCACTCCTCCTCCACATCACAGACTAGCACTCCTCCTCCACATCACAGACTAGCACTCCTCCTCCACATCACAGACTAGCACTCCTCCTCCACATCACAGGCTAGCACTCCTCCTCCACATCACAGACTAGCACTCCTCCTCCACATCACAGACTAGCATTCCCTCCTCCACATCACAGGCTAGCACTCCTCCTCCACATCACAGACTAGCACTTCCTCCTCCACATCACAGACTAGCACTCCTCCTCCACATCACAGACTAGCACTCCTCCTCCACATCACAGACTAGCACTTCCTCCTCCACATCACAGACTAGCACTCCTCCTCCACATCACAGACTAGCACTTCCTCCTCCACATCACAGACTAGCACTCCTCCTCCACATCACAGGCTAGCACTCCTCCTCCACATCACAGACTAGCATTCCTCCTCCACATCACAGACTAGCACTCCTCCTCCACATCACAGACTAGCATTCCTCCTCCACATCACAGACTAGCATTCCTCCTCCACATCACAGACTAGCATTCCTCCTCCACATCACGGACTAGCACTCCTCCTCCACATCACAGACTAGCACTCCTCCTCCACATCACAGGCTAGCACTCCTCCTCCACATCACAGACTAGCACTCCTCCTCCACATCACAGACTAGCACTCCTCCTCCACATCACAGACTAGCACTCCTCCTCCACATCACAGACTAGCACTCCTCCTCCACATCACAGACTAGCATTCCTCCTCCACATCACAGACTAGCACTCCTCCTCCACATCACAGGCTAGCACTCCTCCTCCACATCACAGACTAGCACTCCTCCTCCACATCACAGACTAGCACTCCTCCTCCACATCACAGGACTAGCACTCCTCCTCCACATCACAGACTAGCACTTCCTCCTCCACATCACAGGCTAGCACTCCTCCTCCACATCACAGACTAGCACTCCTCCTCCACATCACAGACTAGCACTCCTCCTCCACATCACAGACTAGCACTCCTCCTCCACATCACAGACTAGCACTCCTCCTCCACATCACAGACTAGCACTCCTCCTCCACATCACAGACTAGCACTCCTCCTCCACATCACAGACTAGCACTCCTCCTCCACATCACAGACTAGCACTCCTCCTCCACATCACAGACTAGCACTCCTCCTCCACATCACAGACTAGCATTCCTCCTCCACATCACAGACTAGCACTCCTCCTCCACATCACAGACTAGCACTCCTCCTCCACATCACAGACTAGCACTCCTCCTCCACATCACAGACTAGCACTCCTCCTCCACATCACAGACTAGCACTCCTCCTCCACATCACAGACTAGCACTCCTCCTCCACATCACAGACTAGCACTCCTCCTCCACATCACAGACTAGCATTCCTCCTCCACATCACAGACTAGCACTCCTCCTCCACATCACAGACTAGCACTCCTCCTCCACATCACAGACTAGCATTCCTCCTCCACATCACAGACTAGCACTCCTCCTCCACATCACAGAGCTAGCATTCCTCCTCCACATCACAGACTAGCACTCCTCCTCCACATCACAGACTAGCACTCCTCCTCCACATCACAGACTAGCACTCCTCCTCCACATCACAGACTAGCACTCCTCCTCCACATCACAGACTAGCACTCCTCCTCCACATCACAGACTAGCATCTCCTCCACATCACAGGACTAGCACTCCTCCTCCACATCACAGACTAGCACTCCTCCTCCACATCACAGACTAGCACTCCTCCTCCACATCACAGACTAGCACTCCTCCTCCACATCACAGACTAGCACTCCTCCTCCACATCACAGACTAGCACTCCTCCTCCACATCACAGACTAGCACTCCTCCTCCACATCACAGACTAGCACTCCTCCTCCACATCACAGACTAGCACTCCTCCTCCACATCACAGACTAGCATTCCTCCTCCACATCACAGACTAGCACTCCTCCTCCACATCACAGACTAGCACTCCTCCTCCACATCACAGACTAGCACTTCCTCCTCCACATCACAGACTAGCACTCCTCCTCCACATCACAGACTAGCACTCCTCCTCCACATCACAGGACTAGCACTCCTCCTCCACATCACAGACTAGCACTCCTCCTCCACATCACAGACTAGCACTCCTCCTCCACATCACAGACTAGCACTCCTCCTCCACATCACAGACTAGCACTCCTCCTCCACATCACAGACTAGCATTCCTCCTCCACATCACAGACTAGCACTCCTCCTCCACATCACAGACTAGCACTCCTCCTCCACATCACAGACTAGCACTCCTCCTCCACATCACAGACTAGCATTCCTCCTCCACATCACAGACTAGCATTCCTCCTCCACATCACAGACTAGCACTCCTCCTCCACATCACAGACTAGCACTCCTCCTCCACATCACAGACTAGCACTCCTCCTCCACATCACAGACTAGCATTCCTCCTCCACATCACAGACTAGCACTCCTCCTCCACATCACAGACTAGCACTCCTCCTCCACATCACAGACTAGCATTCCTCCTCCACATCACAGGACTAGCACTCCTCCTCCACATCACAGACTAGCACTCCTCCTCCACATCACGGGCTAGCACTCCTCCTCCACATCACAGACTAGCACTCCTCCTCCACATCACAGACTAGCACTCCTCCTCCACATCACAGACTAGCATTCCTCCTCCACATCACAGACTAGCACTCCTCCTCCACATCACAGACTAGCATTCCTCCTCCACATCACAGACTAGCACTCCTCCTCCACATCACAGACTAGCACTCCTCCTCCACATCACAGACTAGCACTCCTCCTCCACATCACAGGCTAGCACTCCTCCTCCACATCACGGGCTAGCACTCCTCCTCCACATCACGGCTAGCACTCCTCCTCCACATCACGGGCTAGCACTCCTCCTCCACATCACGGGCTAGCACTCCTCCTCCACATCACGGGCTAGCACTCCTCCTCCACATCACAGACTAGCACTCCTCCTCCACATCACAGACTAGCACTCCTCCTCCACATCACAGACTAGCACTCCTCCTCCACATCACGGGCTAGCACTCCTCCTCCACATCACAGACTAGCACTCCTCCTCCACATCACAGACTAGCATTCCTCCTCCACATCACAGACTAGCACTCCTCCTCCACATCACAGACTAGCATTCCTCCTCCACATCACAGACTAGCACTCCTCCTCCACATCACAGACTAGCATTCCTCCTCCACATCACAGACTAGCATTCCTCCTCCACATCACAGACTAGCACTCCTCCTCCACATCACAGACTAGCACTCCTCCTCCACATCACAGGCTAGCACTCCTCCTCCTCATCACGGGCTAGCACTCCTCCTCCACATCACAGACTAGCACTCCTCCTCCACATCACAGACTAGCACTCCTCCTCCACATCACAGGCTAGCACTCCTCCTCCACATCACAGGCTAGCACTCCTCCTCCACATCACGGGCTAGCACTCCTCCTCCACATCACAGACTAGCACTCCTCCTCCACATCACAGGCTAGCATTCCTCCTCCACATCACAGACTAGCACTCCTCCTCCACATCACAGACTAGCATTCCTCCTCCACATCACAGACTAGCACTCCTCCTCCACATCACAGACTAGCACTCCTCCTCCACATCACAGACTAGCATTCCTCCTCCACATCACAGACTAGCACTCCTCCTCCACATCACAGACTAGCACTCCTCCTCCACATCACAGACTAGCACTCCTCCTCCACATCACAGGCTAGCATTCCTCCTCCTCATCACGGGCTATCATTCCTCCTCCACATCACAGACTAGCATTCCTCCTCCACATCACAGACTAGCATTCCTCCTCCACATCACAGACTAGCATTCCTCCTCCTCATCACGGGCTATCATTCCTCCTCCACATCACAGACTAGCATTCCTCCTCCACATCACAGACTAGCACTCCTCCTCCACATCACAGACTAGCACTCCTCATCCACATCACAGACTAGCACTCCTCCTCCACATCACAGACTAGCACTCCTCCTCCTCATCACGGGCTAGCACTCCTCCTCCACATCACAGACTAGCACTCCTCCTCCACATCACAGACTAGCACTCCTCCTCCACATCACAGGCTAGCACTCCTCCTCCACATCACAGGCTAGCATTCCTCCTCCACATCACGGGCTAGCACTCCTCCTCCACATCACAGACTAGCACTCCTCCTCCACATCACAGGCTAGCACTCCTCCTCCACATCACAGGCTAGCACTCCTCCTCCACATCACAGACTAGCACTCCTCCTCCACATCACAGGCTAGCACTCCTCCTCCACATCACAGACTAGCATTCCTCCTCCACATCACAGACTAGCACTCCTCCTCCACATCACAGGCTAGCACTCCTCCTCCACATCACAGACTAGCATTCCTCCTCCACATCACAGGCTAGCACTCCTCCTCCACATCACAGGCTAGCACTCCTCCTCCACATCACAGACTAGCACTCCTCCTCCACATCACAGGCTAGCACTCCTCCTCCACATCACGGGCTAGCATTCCTCCTCCACATCACAGGCTAGCACTCCTCCTCCACATCCCGGGCTAGCATTCCTCCTCCACATCACGGGCTAGCACTCCTCCTACACATCATGGGCTAGCATTTCTCCTACACAGTGGGACTATTTGATCTCCCCAACCTTTTAGGCACTTCTAAGTGCAGTCCTCATTATTCCCAGAGTTCTCTATCTGTTAATTCACCCAGTGTAATTAACTTGTAAATGCATGTAAACTGCATGACCTGCAGTCAATACGTAACCACCATTTCGCGCTCTCCCGTGGGCCTCCACAGAGCAGCAGCCACAGAGTGAACCGCGGCTTCCCTGCAAGTTCCCTGTGTGTGTGCTCCTGCCCTTGGACTATGAACACGTATACTTTCCACGGTGTGCTGAGTGTTTCTTGTGCAATCTAAATGGCCCCTGGCATAGGACTTAGCACTATCTATTGTCATAATGGAGGCTGTGCTCTGTCTCGTGGACATCTATGTGTTGGGAAGCTTCATTCTGACATGTTGGCGTGATTTGCATGCTAACAAGCCAACAATGCACATTACATTAAGTAAGGTGTCTTTAAATACAAACACACATTGATCGTTGCCCTAGGTTGATTGCTGATGACACTACTCTGATGACCAGAGGCCTATAGGCGCCTGCCCTGTGTCTCCCCTGGACATGATTCAAGATTCCTTAACTGTCCATGATCACCTTAGGGTATAGAACAAAGAAACATAAATGATAGCACTGCACTTGACATCCATGCATAAAGACATCCGTGTTTGTATACATGTACTTTGGACCGTTATTATACAGTAACACTATCAGAATACAAAGTACCCTCCTCCAGGGAAGGAGGGCAGCAGTGGGTGGGAATCCTTGATACCCAGCCCTGCCCTGAGATGCCTTCCTAGCAGGCCACCAAAATGAGAGAAGAAGACTGGAGGAAGAGAATGGTGCAAGGCATCAAAGCACTTAGCACACAACTGTGAGGACCTGGGATTGGGTCACCAGCATGCATGGATATGGTGGCATGGCTGTAGTCCCAGGACTTGGGAAGCGATGGTGGGATCCCTAGGGCAAACTGGCTAGCTATATTAGACAAACCAATGAGCCCTGTGTTCAAATGAGAGGCCTATGTCAAATAATAAGGTAGAGAACAGGTGAGGAGGATATGTGACATCAACTTCTGACCTCCACACGTACAAGCACTCACATACATGTGTGCCCACACCTGTACACTCATACATATGCCAGCACTCATACATAAGCATTCAAAACAATAGAGAAAGGGCTGGAGAGATGGCTTAGTGGTTAAGGTACTTACCTGCAAAGCCTAAGGCCCCATGTTCAACTCCCCAGATCCCATGTAAGCCAGATGCACAAAGTGATGCATGCACAAGCTTGCACATGAGCATAAGGTGGCACACACATCTGGAGTTCAATTACCTTGGCTGGAGGCCATGGCATGCCAATTCTCTCTCGCTCTCACTCTCTCTCATAATAATAGGTCAGTCTGTTGGGCTTGCATCAAAGAGAAAGAGAGAGAGAAGCCATGGTGGTACAAACCTTTGATCCCAGCACTACAGAGGCAGAGGTAGGAGGATCACCATGAGCTCTAGGCCACCTTGAGACTACATAGTGAATTCCAGGTCAGCCTGAGCTAGACTGAGACTCTACCTCAAAAAAACCAAGAGACAGAGAAAAAGAATGAGAGGGAGGAAGCTCTGCAGAGTTCCACTGTCCTCCTAAGCAGCAGTATAGTAACACAGAGTACCTTCAGCTCACACCTACTTTTTCTTACAGTGTCGAAAGACGGTTGAAGCAATCCCAGAAGAGTATTTCCCCTTCAACCTTCCTTTATTATATAGTTTGTAACTTCGCAAAACGCCCCAATACTTCTCACTCAACTTCTTAGTGCCAAGATTTTCAGGTGTTTTATAACCTGCAAATTGGCAGTAAAATTTGATGTTGGACCCCAGTCTTCAGTTCCATGGTCTGGTCCCAACAGTCACGCAGGTGGATAGATGGCTTCCTCCTAAATTAATGTCCACTCAGTTCTTTCGTTCCACAGCAAGAATGGAGGTGTCTTGTTTTCATAATGAGGACCATGCTGGGATGTGCTAACAAAGCCACGTTTATGCCACGTTTACTTTTTAGTATCTAGACAAGATTCCTTCTCTCACTTGAACAGGGACTTAAACTTATCTTTCACAGGGAGCCCATCTGATAGCTATTTGGATCAAAGAAGTCTTGAACCAGAAAGAGAAAAATAATGGGTCCATTGGCTATCCCTCAAATCTGCAAACACCAACGGTGAGACTATTGAAAGAACAGAAGTTGGTAATTGTCCTCCCAGAGGAGCTCAATGCCACCCCAGAATAGGAGGTAGTTTGTCTTCCTTAGCTGCAGATTCCGTGCATTTCCATCATGAGAGGCAGGCGTAAAAGAACGGTCATTATGGAAAGTCAAACTCCCTCCAAGTAAGCAACTCCAACACACCAGCAATCACAGTGGCATCACGGTGCTGCCAACAGACACCTCCATGCCAGGGCCTCGACAACCAAGTCAGCTCCTGGGGCCCTTCAGAGGTCAACACACTATGCATGATCCAGACTATGTCTGACCCAGTCTCCCAGGATCCAGAAAGCCATGCGCAGCAAAAGAATGTGTGTGGCACGGCATGACTCCCTTCTGTGGGGGGCCAGGGTGTTATTTATGACACCTGAATATTCATCAGTGTGTCAGCATGACTTTCTGCTATTTAAACTCTGGCTTCTGAGATAAAAATCATCCTGTTAATGAGTAACAAAGCAAAGATAGATAATACACAACTTGATCACCCCAACCCTAAAGCACAACATGCACACTCCATGCACACATCAAACAGAAACGCATGGAAGTATATGCATGAGCACACACATTTCCACTTATCGTGCATGTCCATTTACCAACACACATATGTGTGCATGCAAATACACATGGTTGTAGCACAGAACACACACATACCAGTCACAGATGAGTCAAGTGATCTTTTTCCAAGCGGTACAGAGGCAGCCGCGGAGATCAGACATTAATTCTGTGAAATCTCCACCCTGAAGAGCAAGAAGAAGCCCTCGGAACACCTCAGAGTCGCTTTTTAGCTCCTCTTCTTCTTCTGCCTCTGCTCCTGCCTAGAGCCTTCCCTGAACACTGACCTGTACCTTGCCTGTCCTTTCCACAGCACTGGGGACTAGAACCCAGAAAACTGTGGCCTGTCCAGGCAAGGACACCAACGAGGGCTGGAGAGATGGCTCAGTGTAAGGTGCTTGCCTGCAAAGCCTAATGACCTGGGTTTGATTTCCCCGGTACGCACGAAAAGCCAGATGCACAAAGTGGCACATGCATCTGGAGTTTGTTTGTAACAGCTAGAGGCCCTGGCATGCCCATATTCATTCTCTCCTTTCTCTCTCTCTCTCTCTCTCTCTCTCTCTCTCCAAATAAATTTAAATATTTTTAAATTTTTTTAAACAAAAGAAGACACCAAGGTCACAGAGGACCAGTGACCCCCTGAGAAGCTTGACCAATATATTCTGCAAAAGAAATGATGTTTTTATATTTTATTTATTTATTTATTTATTCATTCATTCATTCATTCATTCATTTAAGAGAGAGAGAGGGAGGGAGAGTAAAGGGCAGATTGAGAGAGAGAATGGGCACACCAGGACCTCTAGCCACTGCAAACGAACTCCAGATACATGCGCCACCTTGTGCATCTGGCTTACAAAGGGACTGAGGAATCAAACCTGGGTCTATAGTCTTTGCAGGCAGGAGCCTTCACCACTAAGCCATCTCTCCAATGCAAGAACTGAATTTTGTAAGCATTATTTAATTCCAGGTTCTTTTAAAATTGCAATAAACAGGAGCCCTTGAGTGAACAGGCAAGGGTGGGTAAACTGATTCCACAGGTTCACACTCAGCCAGAAGGCCAAGTGCTCTCCACTCAAACACGAGTCTTGAGCTGGCCCACAGGGTAGTGCTCTGCCCTGCTGAACTGTGAAGCCCGCACTGGCTGTGAGACCCCTGGCAAGAGCTACCACAGCACAAGGGCCCCACCTCAGGAAGCGCTATATCCCATTCACTAACTCTGAACCTAGAGTTCACAAACCATGTACTCCTTCCCTTAAATCCTTCCTTAATGACCATCTTTCCAGCCTGCATCTTATGATGGATTTTCAGGGAATTTTCAGCTCAGTAAGATAAACTGTCTCACATCCTGGCATGGACTGAGCACTTTTGTGAGGAAAATAACCAAGTGCTATTCTTGAAGGGGGTCCATATTGGAACACCAGGCTGGAACCAAAAGGAAAACTAGCTTCTGCTTGGCTAGCACTCATGGTGCTGGAGGGCCCTATGGGAGCCACTGGAGGACAATGCTCACCAACAGTATGAATAAATAGGGGACCCTGCAGACTACAAAATCAACCAGCTGGACAAGAAGTACACACTTGTGCAGTAATGGCACACAGCCTCTGCAGGTAACCAATTGCTCTCTAATTGGACATGAGGCCTGCTCGTTGGGGAAAAAACTCACATCTTGTACTGTAAACCAAGTCATAATTCCATGTTCCAGAAACTCAGACATCAGAAGGAAGCCCCCACTGCTCCCTGCTGAAAAAGAGTGGGCTTGCATACCAAAAAAAAAAAAAAAATCTCTCCAATAACTTTGCATGCCCTCCTTTAATTCAAGCTGCTCTCACTCTTGGCTGTACAATCTGTTTTATCTTACAGATGGCAGAGAAAATCGAAGAAAGCCAAGATTCTTGATAAGACATGAAGATAGCCAACTGCCCACCACAAGACTTACCACCTCTAACACATCTGCCAGGGCCCAGGAGAACTTGCACAGAAAGCAGTGCCATAAACACTGCTCTTACTGCTAGCCTGACAACCAGCTCCAGGGCGATGGTGACAGACACAGTGATCATGCAAAACCTACCAAAGCAGAAATCCAGAGGCTACAAAGAACTCAGCACTAAGTCAGACTACCAACAGGCCTGTCATGACTCAGGGAACATTGCAGAAGAGGGACCAGAAAGATTTTCAGAGCCACAGAGTGGGTAGGAATACTCTGAGGCATGGTCCCCTGCTACCCCTGACTGAAGCCTTCATGACCCCACAATAAATGCCATAACCCCACTGAGGAGGACCTCCAGGGAAATGGGAGCAGGGGTGAAAGCATAAAAGAGTATAACCAGACTGGAGGGATGGCTTAGCACTTAAGGCACTTTTTTAAAAAAGAGTATAACCTGTTATATATAATAAAATAAAAAATGTAAAAAGAAAAGATAGGAAAGGATCCATGACAAGGGCACCATGCTATGCATCATGGAGCACAGAGATGTCTGAGGCCATCCTAGGACATGTGAGGCGGTTGATTACATACTTAGTGAATCATACAGCAAACTGCGGGGGAGATACTGAAATCTCAGGATGCTCCGAGAGTGGACCCAAGAGGGCATGGCCAGCTAGCTCCTCATAGCAGCCCATAGTGGTTCATTCCACATCACAGAGGTCACGCTGCTAGGTGGAACAGACTTTGTCACAGCCACATGGTGGGACACTATGCACAGAGACATTGCCTCTTCCCCATAACTGATGGCTAACCCCACAATACACGACCCACATTCCCCAATGAGGAGGGTCCCCAGAGGAGGGGGGAGGACAGGGAGGAGGCTAACGATGGTACCAACGTAGGTGTATGTGCACTGTGTACATAACTAATAAGAAAGTGAATGTTGTGTGTAAGACGCACCCCTTACTCACACGTGCTTCCTTTGCTTGCAAACAGAGAAAAATGCCACATTTACTATAACTTAGAAATCAAAGTCCATTTTGCCCACAGTCAGAAAGCTAGTCAGTTTTCAAAAAGTCAAAACTGTGGCACAGCTCAAATTTTAGCAACTGTACCTGTCTGCGTAAACTGCAAACTCAGCTCACCAAATTTCTGGAACTCTCTGCTTTGCTGTTAATGTCTGTAGACTGCTGTTGATCACTATTATATTTTGTGTTTCAAAGACCTATGTCACCACACAACATGCGATACGCACTTGAGATTAAAAAGCACTCAATCCAGCCAAACACGGTGGCATACACTGTCATCCTAGCACTTGGGAGGTAGAAGCAGATGGCTCAGGAGTTCAAAGCCAACTATGTAGGAAGTTAGAGGCCAGCCTGCACTACATGAGACATGAGACCTTTCCTCAAATTAAAATAAAATAAAATAAAATAAATTCAAAATTCCAAAGATATCTGTTCTTAAGATGATTGGTGATAAAAAAAAAAAATTTCCGCTAGGCATGGTGGCGCACGCCTTTAATCCCAGCACTCAGGAGGCAGAGGTAGGAGGATCACCATGAGTTCGAGGCCACCCTGAGACTCCATAGTGAATTCCAGGTCAGCCTGGGCTAGAATGAGACCCTATCTCGAAACACCAGAAAAAAAAAAAAAATTCAAAGCAAAGTGCTTAACAGCATTGAAAATTTTCTGAATGGAAATGATCCTTTTTAATTCTAAGGTTCACAGAGGGAAGCTGTGTAAAAGTTGAACGAGAAGGACCCCCCCCCCCCCCCGCACAGTGGTTCTTCCCTTACTGAGGACAACTGGCCTCCCACACTTGAGGCAGCGAGCTGCTGACTGGCTTAAGGTGCCCATGCCACACTACTGACTGAAAGGTTGTAGTTCCTGTAACACGTGTGTGCCCCACCACTGTGGCCCTTGCTGTCCAAGAAAATACTCCCAAACAAAGAATTCCAGTTTTAAAACAAAATCTAGTTTACCATGTCAAAGAGCAATAATGCGCAAATTGCTGTCATAAGCTAGCCCCTATTGCTCAGCCCCACATCTCCCCTTCCTCCTCAGCAAGATGCCCCATCAGAGAGAAGAGCTGGCTGTTTACAGTCTTCAGATGTTACCTTCAGTAAAAGACACTTCAAAGGATGCGTGTAGGACTCTCCCCCGGCCCAGCAAACACTGAATCCTGTGGCTGTGACTGATGGGCCTCTCCCAGAGTTAATAAATACAAGCAGTTTGTCCGCTTCTCTTAATGGGCTCCCAGCTCACGGGTGGCCTGGCTGGGCCTAGCCTAAGAAGTAGATGGGCTTCAATGACTACCCGGGCCTCCTTTTATGCCTTCCCGAATCTCCCTTCTCTAGAACATCAGACAGTTTGTTAATGTTTCCGCCTGGGATTCCAGGATCATGACTTCATCTTTCTATACAGGATGATTCCCATAAAGATTGCTCCGTTCTTCTCTTAATATCAAGTTGCCCAAATGGGTTTGATGAGCACCCTTAATTAACTACAGAATGTAAATACATTCGAATGTTACCTCACCAAGCACATTAGCAGTGGAAGGCTTAATGTCGTCAGTATCCCCAGAGATCGGCCAAGGGTGAGTCCCTCCTTTGTCACCATGAGTAACTGAGGCAAAGTTGTCCCTAGCACCCAGCCCTTGCCAGCCTGCCCACTGCGGAGAGTGTGGAAGGAACGTGTTGGAGAGCTCTCTTCTGGGTATGACTTGCTTTATATTGCTCGGTGTCCCTGATAGCAAGGACTTCAATGCTCCAGAATCACATACTGGCCACCCTATAAGACACTCGCTTTATCTTCACTGTCATTAGATTATCTGGCCCCTTTCATTCATGTGTGTGTGTGCACACGCACATGTGCACACATGCATGCTTAGGTATATGGGGGCCAGAGTACAACCTCGGGTATTATCCTTTTAGGATTGCTATCCACCTTTTTAGAAACAAGAGTCTCTCATTGGCCTGGAGCTCACCGGGTAAGCAAGGCTTGCTGAGTAGAGAGTTTCAGGGGTTAGCCTGTCTCTGTCTCCCTGACGCTGGAATTACAAGCACACTTGGCATTTATTGCATAGGTTCTTAGGATTGAACTCAGGTCCTCATACTCATGAGGCAAAGCGCTTGCCTGGCTAAGCCTGTCTCTCAATCCCTTCCCCCCTTCTTAGTTTCATATTTATTTACTTATTTATTTATTTATTTATTTATTTATTTATTTGACAGAGAAAGAGGGAGAGAGAGAGAGAGAATGGGCTCACCAGGGCCTCCAACCACTACAACCAAACTCCAGATGCGTGCGCCCCCCCCCAACCCGTGCATCTGGCTACCGTGGGTCCTGGGGAAACAAATCTGGGTTCTTTGGCTTTGCAGGCAAACACCTTAACTGCTAAGCCATCTCTCCAGCCCCTTTTCCCCCTTCTTAAACACAGAAGAAACTGAAATGGAGTTGAACCAGGTTCAGTCAGAGAGGGTCTCACACTACTTCTGACTTCCAACATGCATGCTCATTTTTACACAAGGCAGAGTCATAACTAGATGCAACGGTGTTTTGAAAGCCCACCTCCCACCAACATTGGAAATACCTCACTGGGAACTAAGCCCAGTAAGTAAAGTTCACATCACACTTTTCTCTAAAGGGACAGTGACCTCAAGTTGTTTAGAAAGAGCCAGGCTACAGACTGTCATATATGGGAGCGTTTCTTTTTACTATTATTATTAATTTTAAATATTATTTATTTATTTGAGAGAGAAAGAGGCAGGTAGAGAGAGAGAGAGAATAGGCACACCAGGGCCTCTAGCCTCTGCAAATGAACTCCAGACAAATATGCCACCATGTGCAGCTGGTTTATGTAGGTAATGGAGAATCAAATCTGGGTCCTTAGGCTTCATGGGCACAGGCAAGTTCTTTAACTGCTATGCCATCTCTTCAGCCCAAGGAGTGTTTCCAACAGAGTCCATGCTTTTATTTTTTTTTTCAAATGCCTTAGTCTTTATAATCCAGCTTTTCTTTTTTTCAAGGTAGAGTTTCACTCTAGTCCAGGCTGACCTGGAATTCACTACGTAGTCTCAGAATGGCTTGAACTCACAGAAATCCTCCTACCTCTGCCTCCTCAATTCTGGGATTAAAGGCATGCACGGCCACCTGGCTTATAATCTAACTTTTTAAAGAGAGCATACAAAATCATGGGTTTTATTATGACCTTTCCATAAAATGCTGTATCAGCTTCCTGAGCTGCCAAGTGCCACTCTGATATTGAGCATGTGAAGAAGGACCCTGGCAGGGTTCAGTGGCAGCCTTAGGCCCACCCAGTGAGTCTGGTCAGAGAGAAGCTGGGTCTTCAATTCAGATGGTCCTATAGAAAGGGGAGCACAGCAGATTCCCAGAGTATTCTGACCACACAGATCCATAGATGCATGTTCACCGATGAACAGAAGGAAAGACAACTCAGAAAACGAGGGCTGTATTCCCTCTGTTCAAAGTCCCCACAGAACAAATGACAGGGGAGGAGAGGCCCTTGAAGCAGCAAGGATCTGCATTTACCTTAACCATGACAAAAGCTCTCTGCTCAAGTCCTGAAGGCCCCCGCCCCTTTGGCAACTGGGCACGTCAGCTCCACCACCTGGTCGCCACACTAGGACGAACTCTCTAGACTCGACGCAGGTCAGCCACAGAGAGTTAGAGATGTGTGTAGAAGAGCCAGAGCTGAAGTGAAAACCAGCGCTAGCCTGGATTTTCTGGATACCAACACCCTATTGCAAGAGCTGTTGAGGATGAGGAGAGTCCTTTGCAGTCCCGTGACCATACTCTGCAGAATATCCAGGGCAGACGATGCACTTAACCTCACCCTGAGCTCACACGTGCACACTGGGCAATTTACTCAGCTCTCTCGGGAACCCTGAGCAGCCGGCATTCCCATCCGAGGAAATAGTAATGTGCCCAGGTGTCCTTTGCCTCTTGGCAAAGCAAGGATTTGAACCAGGGATCTGGTTCCAAAGCCCTGTCAGCTCTGGGCTCATGATCTCAATTTAAAACAAGCCCTAGTGGGACTGGAGAGATGACTCAGTGAAGTGCTTGCCTCACAAGCATGAGGACCTGAGTTCAAGCCCCAGAGCCCAGGTAAAAATGCTGACACAGTAGCTCATGCCTATAATCCCAGCACTGGGAAAGCAAAGACAGAAAGGATCCCAAAGCTCACTGGCCAGCCAGTCTAGTCTCCTTGGTGAGCTCCAGGCCAATAAGAGACTCTGTCCAAAAACAGCTGAGTGGCATAACCTGAGGACTAACACCCAAGGTTGTCCTCTGGCTTCTACATGCACATGCATGCCATGTACACACAACCTCACATATGCATGTACCCATACACATATACCTAGGGACACAAATATACATGCATGCCACACACATACACACAGAAACAGGTCATAGAACTCTGAATTTTGTGTAAATTGCTGGATATCAAAATTCTTTCTTAGTGTTCTTTTTCCTGATTTCTTTTTTTTACTTGTATGCATCAACTTCACTGCAGAACGAAGAATGGGGGTCAAGAAAGATCATCAGAGCTTAAGAGATGGCTCAGCAGTTAAGGCATTTGCCTACAAAGCCTAACAACCCAGGTTCGATTCCCCAGTACCCATGTAAAGCCAGATGCACAGTGGTGCATGCATCTGGAGTTCGTTTGCAGCAGCTGGAGGCCCTGGTGTGCCCATTCTCTCTCTCTCTCTCTCTTTCTCTCCCTCCCTCCCCTTCCCTCCTCTCTGTCTCTCTGCTTGCAAATAAATAAATATATTTTTAAAAATATCAATAGTCATATATAATGGTATCGTTTGTATAATATGAAACTTTCTGAATTGTGTGGTGGTTTGATTCAGGTGTTCCCCATAAACTTGTGTTCTGAATGCTTAGGTTCCCAGCTGATGGCAATTTGGAAATTGAGTCCTCCAGGAGGCAGTGCATTATTGGGGGCGAGCATATGGGTGTTATAGTCATCTTCCTCCTGCCAGTATTTGGCACACCCTCCTTTTCTGCTGGCCATCTAATGTTGGCCAAGAGGTGATGTCCACCCTCATGACATCATTTCCCCTTGCCATCATGGAGCTTCCTCTCAAGCCTGTAAGCCAAACTATACCTTTTTTTCCCACAAGCAATACAAACCTGACTACAACAGACATGTTCTGGCTTCTCCAACCCTTGGAAGTATGATGACTCTTGTGGCATTCAACTTCTTTTTCCAGGCTTTATTATCTGTAAGGAAAACTTCAGTGTTTCGTCCACAGTCATCATGACACCTGCATTATCCAACTCTCCATGGTAACTGGGTGCAGAAGACAGCATGACCAGCAGCATAACCACCTCTTGGAAACACTACACCTCCTGTTCATCTTCAAGCCCTGGTGGGTGCCACGTGTAAGATTCAAACTATGTTTGTGTGGAAATGTGGCAGCTACATGTGCATCAAGATTGTGTTAGTCATTTGTCTTGTTGAAGGTGGAAGGGTTTACTCTGGCTCACAGTTCCAGGTGGCGGTTAATCATGACAGGGAAGGAAGAAGGTATGGCAGCAGGAGCATGAAGCAGCTCGTCACGTGATCGCAAGCTCGGCATCCACAATCAGGAAGGAAGGAGAGATGAATGCTAGTGCTCAGTTTGTTTTCTCCTTGTCATTCAGTCCAGAACCCCAACTCATATGTGGTATTGTTCAAAGCTAGGGTGAATCTTCCCACCTCAATTAACTTGATCTAGGAAGCCCCTTACAGATATGGCCAGAGATTTATCTCCTAAGTGACTTTAGATCCAATCAAGTTGACAATGGAGATTAATCATTATAGTATCCCTTGGCCACTTTCACCTCAGCTTAGAATTTCTTTATCTGTGTCACACTACAAAAAGCATGAAGGATGGCTTAATGGATAAGGTGCTTGCCTGAGAAGCCTAAGGATCCATGTTTGACTCTCCAGATCCCACGTAAGCCAGATGCACAAAAATGAGGCAAGCGCAAGGTTGAACATGCCCACAAGGTGGTGCAAGTGTCTGGAGTTCAATTGCAGGGGCTAAGGCACTGGCACACCCATTCTCTCTCTCTTCGTCTCTCTCTTCTCTCCGTCTCTCTGCTTGCAAATAAATAAACATTAAAAATAATGATTTGTTGGGCTGGAGATATGGCTTAGAGGTTAAGATGCTTACCTGCGAAGCCTAAGGACCCCTGTTCGACTCTCCAGATCTCTCATAAGCCAGACGCACAAAAGTGAGGCAAGTGCGAGGTCAAACATGCCCACTAGATGGCACAAGCATCTGGAGTTCAATTTCAGAGGCTGAGGCCCTGGCATGCCAATTCTCAATCTCTCTCTGTCTCTCTCTCTCTCTCTCTCTTTGCCTAAATTTAAAAAAAAAAAATAGAAAAAGCACAAAGGAGACTTTAATATTGTGCCTCAGTTGGTCAAATAACTCTTTGAGTTGCTCCATACATCTACTCATGAACTTCCATGAGAGTACCTTCCATGGCCACCATAAGGAAACACTTAAAGCAGCCTGGAAACACTCCCCAGACTTTGACATTGTATCTTCTGCATGCATCGCAAAATCCATAAATTCTAAATTCTAGTGAAACTGGTACACTCCTGGTTACCTCTGAAAAGAGAATATTCTTGGGATATTTGATTGTGCAGACCACTAAGAGGACAAAAAGAGGTAGATGCTCTTCCCCTGAGAGCACACTGGGGTCACTATGTGCATATTCTTCAGATTAGAACCCACCTCCCATAATGTGGTGGTTTGAAAATAAAATCTTCCCTCCATAGCTTCAAGTGTTTGTGATTAAGCCTCCTGCTTGGTCCCCAGCTGGTGGAGCCTTTGGGATATGGAGCCTCGCTGGAGGAGGTGTGTTGCTGGGGACAGACCTTGAAGCTGATTAGTTCAGAGCTGTCTCACTCAGACTGCCTCTCTCTCTGTACTGTGTGAGAAGATGTGAGCCAGTTACCTACTCTGCTGTGCTCTCCCCACTACAATGAAGATTTCCTTAGAAACTGTGGGCCTGAAATAAATGATTTCCTTCTGTAAGCTACTTCTGGTTGGGTGTTTTGTCCCAGCGACAAGAAAGTAACTGATACACGTAGAAACCACACATACACACAGGGAGTAGAAGTTAATATTCCTAGGATGTGCTCAGTAAGGGAAATTATAACCCTTTATTTTTATGTTATTTAATTTATTTATTTATTTATTAGAGAGAGAGCCAATGGGCACACCATGGTCTTCAGCCACTGCAAACAAACTCCAGATGCATGAGCCACCTTGTGCATCTGGCTTATGTAGGTCCATGGGAATTGAACCTGGGTTCTTTGGCTTTGCAGGCAAGTGCCTTAACTGCTAAGCCATCTCTGCAGGCCACAATCCTTTATTTTAACTAAACCTTCGGTCATAGCCGTGGTCACGCTTTCACAGACCAAGGTGTGTCGTTCTAGAGTTTTCCGTGCTCTCATCTGCCAGCACTTTCTCATCTGCACCACATCTGCAAAAGCCTCATGGGTGACAGCTTCAACCTTCATTCCGCTCCTCTCAGCTGGTGGCCCACGCATTGGCTCCCGTGGCCTGAACATTGGGAGTAATTTGTTCCACCATCACAAGCCATTTCCCAGCCTGCTTCGGGCAGTGTTCAACCCAATTCTGACCCAGACCCACACACCATTCCTTCCCCTCCTACCCCGTGGCCTCTGAGTGCCAACCCTGACATCCTAGATCCTCCAGTGAGGACTTTGTTCCTCCTCCAGCACAGCTTCCTACTCCTTTCTTTTACATGCAATGTGATATGGCTTTGGGTTTTTTTTTTTGTCATTGTTAATGGCACTTACATTCTTACTCCTCCTCTTTTGTGGCTTGTTCTGAAGGAATAGAATAACCACCTATGACTGAAGGGCGTGAGACAATCAGATGCCAGTACACTCTCATGGGATCTCTGTGGGATTTTTTTTTTTTTTTTTTTCATTTCTAGGAACAGAAAATGTTTGTGCTGTAGATTGTCGTTTGGTAACACAGAACACGCCCCCTTCCCCAGCGCCCCACACGTGCTCTTTCCTGCCACCTAGAGGATAGGTGTGACTCTAACATGACTTCTTTCATAATACAAGCAAACCCCCAGCACTCCCATACGTGTACTTTCTTGCAGACTGGGGTAGGCAGCGGATCAACATGGGGTTGATCTGACTCAAAACCCTCTAGCAGGGCTGGAGAGATGGTTTAGCGGTTAAGATGTTTGCCTGAAAAGCCAAAGGATCCCGGTTCGATTCTCCAGGACCCACGTAAGCCAGATGCACAAGGGGGAACGTGCATCTGGACTTCATTTCCAGTGGCTAGAGGCCCTGGTGTGCCCATTCTCTCCCTCTGTCTACCTCTTTCTCTCTCTCTCTCTCTCTCTCTCTCTAATAAATAAAAAATAGGAACTAACTTAAAAAAAAAAAAAAAAAACCCTCTAGCAGCCTGTGCTCAGAGCAGGACCCTCTATTGCCCCTGGTGGTAGAATTAACACAGAAGACTGCAACCTTGAAAGTCCATGTTAAGTCTGCTTATGAGAACCCGCAGGGTTCAGCGGGAACCCCAAGAAACTTAGCTGGAGTTGTAGAACTTAGAGCCAACAGACCAGTAAAGCTAATGGGATTGTATGAAATGGGCAAAACAACTCTGAGAACTGACTGAGGTCCAAAGACGTCCTTTGAGTTAAGGGGAAAAAAAGTAATGTCTGGGGGTATCCCACTGTGAGCGCAATGGACCTCGGTCTCCGCCTACACAGCTGAGCACGTAGGTACGATCGATGAGCCTGCATCTTGGGCAGGCTATTCAAGGGAACCATGTGTCCTGTACAGGGAACTTAGTGCACACAGTGTGCATTTAGACTGATTGTTGGACACACTTTCCTTATTGCACACACACAAAAAAAAACAAGGGGTCTTTTAATTCCATAAGAAGAGACAGAGGTCAGAAGGGCTCACATCTGCAGACCCCCCTATGTGGTAACAGGGAGATCTCCAGCACTCCCCCCATCGCAGTGTCCTGTTGATGGGTGGGCTTTTCTGAGAGCCACCCAGGGCTTAGGAATGCATCTTTGAGCTAATAATAGACAAATGAAAGACCACAGCTTAGGCTCCTTGGAAACCCTCAGTCCAACAGCTCATCGTGTGTCATGGAAGAACTCCCTGGTCTCCTGTCTCTCCGTGCAGGAAAGAACAATGCTTCCAGCCCGTCGGTCAAAGGGCAGGGTGTGGCACGTGCGCATGCGTACAAAACATGTTCTCCTTCCCTTGCAATGAACCCCATCTACTTCTGGAAGGCCATCTCTCATTAATAGAACTATTGTAATTAAGAACTGAAAAATGCAAGAAATATAAAATTCAAAAGCCCAGTTGTGGCTACAAGGTAATTACCAGCTTCCTGATTGTAACTGTTTCTTACCTATAATCCTTGTCCCCACACTCATTAGCGTCGCTATTATCATCATCGCTGGAGTCTCGCATTAGCAACAGCAAAATTTCCATCCTGTGAAGGAGCAATTAGCTGGGCTGCCTCCCTCATCTGTCCACTCGGCCACCAGTGAGGCCAGGAGGAACCAGCACATACCCTGATGCCGTGTGCAGAAAGCAGAGTCCTGGGAAGAAGCAGTTTGTCGTCATGGGGACCGGCAACAAGTTGTTCTCTTGTCTGTGAGCGTGTGCCTCCTGGGAGTGAGCAGCTCGGGCCGGTGATTAACAGATCACACCTTTAAAAAATTACATTTTGGGGGCTGGAGAGGTGGCTTAGCAGCTAAGGTACATGCCTGTGAAGCCTAAGGACCCAGGTTCGATTCTCCAGGTACCACGTAAGCCAGATGCACAAGGTGGTGCATGTGTCTGGAGTTCGTTTGCAGTGGCTGGAAGCCCTGGTATGTCCATTCTCTCTCTCTCTCTCTCTCTCTCTCTCTCTCTCAGTCTCTCCCCCCACTAACAGTAATAAATAATTTTTTTAAAAAAATTAAATTTTGACTGTGGCTATAGCTCATTTGGTAGAGTGCTTGCCAATATGCATGAAGCCTTGAGTTCAATCCCCAGCACCACATAAGCCGAGTATGGTGGTGTAATCCCAACACTCAGGAGGTAGAGGCTAGCCTGGGCTTCAGAAAAAAAGTCGTATTTCTCACCAAATTATATGATTATTTCCTTTAAGAATGATGCTTAAGATCCTTTTGTGTCCAATGTTGCACAAAGGGTTCCCAATGTTCTGGTCTGTTCTAGCCCAATCTGCAAAAAAAATTCTATCAGATTTTTAAGAGCTTCCATCCGCCTACTTGGGACACATGGGTAAACTCATGCCTAAAGATCTACAAACCATTCAGGGACTGTGTCCTGAGGCCTTCTACTCCTTCTAGGGGCTTCAGACTGCCCAGGGCCTGCGTCCTCAGCCCCCACCACCCGTCCGGTCAGTGCACCCTGTCCTCGACAGCTGATGACAATTAAATCTACGGGTGGAAGGAATTCACCCCGCGCCACTCTGCTGTAATTATAACTTTGCTGGGACTTCCAGCTCTGACAGGCTCCATCTTGTCTGCCCCTTGGTGCTGTGGCTTTTATTTACAATTCCAATAACGAAGAGGATAGCGAGCACCCATGCCAGAGACCCGCGATGGAAATACGGTGGGGTGTTAGTAGAGTCAAATATCGAAGAGCAGAGACTGGAATAATGGGCAATTATGTAAATTCTTCAGGAAACTTTACGGCGACCTTGGCAGCAAGGAGTGACATCTAAGGCCAGACAGAGGAAGACACAGAGGGGACACAGGCAGGTCTCACTGTGTTCATCCCCAGGCGCCCGGGACTTGGAGAAGTCTCACCAGGACAGCAGGCAAACACAGATAGCAGAACCCAGAAATGGGCTTTGAGTCACTCTCTCCATCTGATGTGGGTTTTTCTCTCACATTCACTACATCGCTGATCTGTGGCATTTTACAAGTCCTCACTTACCAAAGTGATTTCCCAGGACTGTGCCACCTGCGGGAATGCTGAGCTGACCCCAGCTGAATTACAAAGAAAGGCTTCTGTACATGGCAGACCCAGAAGGCGGCCCTGAGAATGAAAGAAAGACTTGCCCTTCAACCCGAAAAAGTACGAAGTAGATTCCGGATTGCAAGAAATCACTGCCCCTCCGTAAGATGCAGGATTCACAACACTGCTGAGATACCGCAAGCTAGACACGGGGCTGAACGCCAAGTACTTAAAGGGGAAATTGCCCAATCAAGTAGCATTTTACATGTAACATCCCATTTCAAATATCCCACTCCTTCAGCGTTGAAATGCACATGCTTTTCTCATGTTATTCGATATGTATGAGTAGATTTTACATGATGCAATTTGTAAGTGGCTAGTATGTTTACAAAAACTAAATTTGGGGAGGGAGAGAAGAAGGTCAGTCTTTGGGGAGATTTGTTACATAAATTCAGATCTAGCCAGGTGTGGTGGCGCATGCCTTTAATTCCAGGGCTCGGGAGGCAGAGGCAGGAGAATTGCCCTGAGTTCAAGGCCACCCTGAGACTACAGAGTAAATTCCAGGTCAGCCTGGGCTAGACCGAGACCCTACCTTGAAAAACATATTCAGGGCTGAAGAGATGGCTTAGTGGTTAAGCTCTTGCCTGTGAAGCCTGAGGACCTCAGTTCGAGGCTTGATTCCCCAGGACCCACGTTAGCCAGATGCTCAAGGGGGAGCACGCGTCTGGAGTTCATTTGCAGCGACTAGAGGCCCTGGCACACCCATTCTCTCTCTCTATCTGCCTCTTTCTCTGTCTGTTCCTCTCAAATAAATAAATAAAAATAACCAAAAAAATTTTAAAAAAATACATATTCATATCTGTGGGTTGTTTGTCCATCTGCAAAATGGACACTGTGACCTCAGCCTCGGGGTCCTTCTTCGAAGGCTCTGCTATGGGAGGCATAAGCATGCTGAGCTGTCCAGGGATGAGCCCTGTCCACTACTCTACAGAAGCGCCATCACTCCGGAAGTAGCACTGTGCGATTGTTTGGACTTCTTACAGCTGAGCTGTGAGAGGAGCAGGCTGTCTATGAAACAGTAAAGAGTTTAAGGAGCATCTGCATGTGTGAGAGACCATCTCTGTGGCTGAGTCCACGCAGGACCACTCGAAACTACACGGTAGAGGAATATTTCTTGTCGGGGGAAGTGGTTACAGGACAGGAGGTGGAAAACAGGTGAGTGTGTTCCCCATGTTAAGAAAGCAAGAAGAGGGCTGGAGAGATGGCTTAGCTGTTAAGGCATTTGCCTGCAAAGCCAAAGGACCCCGGTTCGATTCTCCAGGACCCCAGTAAGCCAGATGCACAAGGGGGCGCATGAGTCTGGAGTTCATTTGCAGTGGCTGGAGGCCCCCTGGCACACCCATTCTCTCTCTCTCCCTCTTTCTCTCTCTCAAATAAATAAATAAATAAAATATATTTTTTTTAAAAAAAGAAAGCATGAAGAAAACAGATGATGCATAGACCAAGGCTTCAGGAAATGCACTATGTCTGTCCTCTAGAGTAAGGAATCTGGAAGGGGACGTTTGCTTCTCCCTTTGTGTTTCTCTGCTGTTCTCACACTCCTTCCCTGGCATGCACTTCCCTTGCAGTCCAACAGAAAAACCATCACACTGTTGGGCTTGTTTGTTTGTTTGTTTGTTTGTTAGTGCATGTGTAGTATGTGTAATACAGTGGTTTACAGATGCACGAACCCTGTGCGCATGGGTGAGGAGTCCAGAGGAGAATGCTGGATAATCTCCTCTATTCACTCACCAACCTTTTTGCTTGAGGCCAAGTCACACAGTCCAGAGGTACCATTTTCAGTCAGCAAACCCTAGCCATTCTCCAATCTCTGCTCTACATAAGACCGGGGTTACAGAAGTGTATGGTCACATCCAGCTGTTTACATGGATGCGGGGAGATTGACCTCAGGACCTCCTGCTTGAGCAGTAAGTGCTATTACCAAGTGACACATCTCCCCAGCTCCTGGGCTTGTTTTTGTTTAACAGGTGCCTGTTTTTCAGTCTAGGACCTTTCCCGTCTTCTTCTGATCTCTGATTCGAGTAGAACTCTTAGGGTTTCTGGACCATTGAGAAATGCTCTTTGAGGCTATAGGAAACAGACAATTGTGTCCTTCCCTCTTCAGCACCAGTGCCTCCAGACACACATCACAGCCTCCCTTCGTTGTGGTCCAGGTTCAGGCGAGGGGTGGAATGAGAAGGGGCTGAGGCCAAGAGCAGTGGATGGGACTTGGGGGTGGATAGAAGTCAGAAGAGAAAGGACCAGGAAGCATAGGGCGCAGGTAGAGCAGCAGCCCAGCACACTGGTCACCCTGGCTAAGCAGGTGCTAGATGCTCACAGCCATCACTTCCAGATCACAGGACTGGAGCAAAACAGCAAATAAGCAGGGAAGTCAAAGGCCCACACTTTCTTCAAGCTCATCGCATCCCCAAACACACTGCCAGCAAGTATGCAGGACGAGAGGGCCCAGAGGGATAGGTTTCTGGCTTGGGGTCCAGAACACTGCACCTAACAGAAGGAGAGGAGGGTCTGGTGGGGCGGGGGACGGAAGGGGTGTGCTCTGGAGTCCTGCTACCCCCACCCAGGTCCTGATCAGATTGGAGGATTGATTCCAGGTAACCGGTTGGTTGCTGGGCGGTAGTAAAGACTTTCAAATGACACAGTTGCATTCTTTGGGGAAATGAATGTTAATTGCCGTCTAGACATTTTATTACTGCAGTGGGGGGCACTGTTCATCGGGCCATCACTTCGTTTACACATGGAATTCTAGGAGAGCCTGAATCGTCTGCTTCTCAGGGAGGCTGCGGCGGAGCAGCTGAGACTCCGCAAGCAGGTGCTGGGCGGCAGGCAGCGAGCGGTCAGTCGCGTGACTGTGGCAGGCCTGTTCTGTACACACAGGTGACCTCGCCTGGAAGCAAAGCGATCCCCTGTGGTCTTGACCACATTCCTCTGGGCACACGGCTTCTTTCCCTGTGATGGGCGGTCTCCCTCTCACCCATTCGTACAATAGTTGTTTTCCTTTTGTTATTATCTTTGTGTATGTGTGCATGCTGTTATGAATGCATACGTGTGTGTGTGTTCATGCGTGTAAATGCAGGCGTGCACATGTCACAGTGCACGTGTAGATGTCCAGGACAGCCACGCATGCTAGTCCTTGGCGCTTATTTTAAGGCAGGGCCTCTTGTTGCTCACCGCTCCGTACAATGGGCTAGCTGGTCTACGAGCTTCCAGGGAGTCTCCTGTCTCCACCGCCCATCTTTCACTGGCAACATGGGAATTACGGACTCTTGCTACTACGTCTGGCTTTACATGGTCTCTGGGAATTCTTTTTTTAAATATTTTTTAATATTTATTTTATTTTTATTTATTTGACAGAGAAAGAGGGAAAGAGAAGGGGGGGGGAGAGAATGGGTGAGCCAGGGTCTCCAGCCACTGCAAATGAACTCCAGACGCATGTGCCCCTTGTGCATCTGGCTAACGTGGGTCCTGGGGAATTGAACCTGGGTCCTTTGGCTTTGCAGGCAAATGCCTTAACCACTAAGCCATCCCGCCAGCCCTGAGAATTCTTTTTGTTATATATGTGTGTGTGTGTGTTTTTATTGAATGATTTCAGAGAGAGAGAGGCAGATAGAAAGAGAGAGAACGGGCGTGCCAGGGCCTTCAGCCACTGTAAACAAAACTCGAACTCCAGATGCATGAGCCATCTTTTGCATCTGGCTTATGTGGGTCCTGAGGAATTGAACCTGGGTCCTTTAGCTTCACAGGCAAATGCCTTAACTTCTAAGTCATCTCTCCAGCCCGGTTTCTGGGAATTCTTAGTCAGGTTGCTACACGTGTTTGCCTCCTGAGCAATCTCTCCAACCCCACAGTAAGTTTTTTAAACTACTCTCCCTCTCACTGAGAAGGCCTGCTTCAGTGTGAGATACAGGGCACTTAAGCATCACCAATCTCTCATGTCAGCCTAGCAGCTCTAAGGCTCAGTAGGTGCATGTACCACTATGGGCAACTCTCCCATGCACACTCTGGTTGAGTAGCCACAGGGCAGATCTCCAAGCCCATGAGAGCTCTGTGGTCATCCCTTCACTTGGGAATGAAAGAGGCAAAAGTCCTAGGGGAGAGACTGTTTTTTGTGGCCTCTCTCTCCAAGGAAGGAAAGGTAGAGGGAGAAACAGGAGGCCCTCGGGAGACCTCAACAAAAGAAATGGGAGTCTCAAGCCGGCCGTGGTGGCGCACGCCTTTAATCCCAGCACTCGGGAGGCAGAGGTAGGAGGATCGCCGTGAGTTCGAGGCCACCCTGAGACTCCATAGTGAATTCCAGGTCAGCCTGGGCTAGAGTGAGACCCTACCTCGAAAAACCAAAAAAAAAAAAAAGAAAGAAAGAAAGAAATGGGAGTCTCAAAGCCTGCTCATGAATTCTCCCCTCCTCCTTGCCCACTCCTCTTAATGCCCAATGCTCACCAGCATGGGAACAGCCAGGAGATATGAATGACAAGGGCACAGCATTAAGTTGAGTGTCCCCAGGCAATTATGGCACTGCAGGACACCATCCTGTCACAGGAGTGACACCAAAGTCAGTGTCATAGCTATGGCCAAACCTCCTAGCTGCAAGCCTCAGAAAGACCAGCCCACAGAGGGCCCTGCAGTGCATGACGGACATGGTCCTCTTTCGGGCCTTCTCTATGCCCCAAGCCCCACCCCAGGGGCAGCCAGTAGCCCTAGTGAGTATCACATCTACTTGGCCAATGGAAGGCAGAGGGCGTGGCTGGGCATTTGCTAGGGGCACTGCAGATAGCTGTCACTGCAAACTTCACAGCCATTGGAGTCGCCTTCAATGTATTGATAAAATAAACCATGAAAATAAATAGATAATAAATAAAAAGAACAGTGGCTTGTTTATGTAGACTTTTTTTCCTTGTCTTCAAGAGCTTTGTGGAGTGGAGGTGATGGCACAGAAAGTGATGATCACTTAGGCACAAGGAAAGAAGATTTTCAGAGCTAGGGAGATGATGGCTCAGTGGTTAAAGGTGCTTGTTTACAAATCCTGTCAGCCTGAGGTTCAATTCCCCAATACCCATATAAAGCCAAATGCATAAAGCGGAGTTTGTTCACAGCAGGAAGAGGTCCTGGTACCCCTATATTCACTCATACGCGAGCACACGCACGCACACACACACACACACACACACACACTTATATAAATACATAAAAATATTTTCAAAAGCGCTTTGTTGAGATCATTTACAGGCCACAAGTCCAGCTTAATGTATAACCTGCGCTACTTCATTCGCGTCTCAAAGTCACACATCATCACCACATCCTATCTTTACAACATTTTCGTCACCAGAAAAATAACAATTGTGCCCATCACCCATCATGCTCCCTTCCCTGGTAAATTCCAAGCTATATTATATCTCTAGACATCTGTGTCCTGGGACATTTCGCATACCTGGCATGGCACAGCCTGCAGTCTTTGGTGGCCAGCTAATTCCTCGAAATGTCATGAGCTCAAGGCTCCCTCGAGTCTCAACATCAGGGCTTCATTCCTTTCCACACGGCCACACGCTGCCCCACTGAGCATACACACCACATTTCGTCTGCCCATGCACTGGCTGAGGGGCAGGTGGCCTGTTTGGATGTTGTGACACTGGTGGGCACCCCTGCTAAGCAGCACGCATGTTCATAGGAGCGGAATCTCGGGAGCGCAGGGTAATTTTATGTTGACCATCTTGAGAAACGTAGCTTTCCTGCCTCTTAAACTTTAGGACTTGTAAGAAATATTCTGTTCTCTCTCTCCTTTTCTCTCTCTCTCTCTCTCTCTTCCTCTCTCTCAGTGTGTGTGTGTGTGTGTGTGTGTGTGTGTGTGTGATTATCTGGGAGAATGAAGCAAGCACCTGCAACTTTTATCTAGTTTGCACATTAAAAAGCTACAACCACACAAATTATGGCCCGCACAAAGTTTCCAAACGGGAAAGACGGCAAGTCTCAATTAACCCGCATTGACACGACCACAGCTACAATGGCCTGAACAACGGGTGTTGTTTTACTTCTTAATCCATGGAGGGTCCCAAGAATGGGCCCCAGTTTGAAATGACCTAAGAGGCACTTGTCCCCGAGGCTAACTTGAAGCATCCCAATGACATGAAGGGCTTTTTATCTGGGTGCTTTGTTCCATTCTTTTGTGCGTAATCTGTTGCTAACAAGGTACCTGCGCTGGCTAATTCTTCTCTTCTGAAACAAGCAAAGGAAGGAATTGGAGGTCTGCAATTCTTGCGTGCCCTCCAAGAAGAAAAATGATTTTTCAACAAGCAAAAGAAGAAAAGAAGCGTGGTCGCCCCGCCCCGTCCTTACAATCTGTAGGGACTCATAGCTTAAGTCTGAGAACACAGTGGTTGTTAACTATGCCTTTTCACGCACAGCCTTGCTGAGGCACTTGTCCCACATCTAGAGAAAAGGGCCTGGCTTTGGAATCCTTGAAGAGGGGTGGCAGGGGCCATGAACAAGGATCTTGGGCAGTGCTTCCCATGTAGGTAAGGCCCAAGTCCGCCACCAAAGGTCAGAATGTTCAATCAAATCAGACAAGTGACCAAATAAAACCTATCGTGCAAATAGAGGGCACTAGCTCTGAGATATTTTGCAGTAGAGCCAATGATTTACCTGCTCTCAGAGGTGCACTGGGGTAGAGGTACAACCTAACATGGTTTTCTGACAGCAAGTTATGCTAGTCAACAGGAGGTGCGGTGTCTGAAAGGCAGGTCCTTCTGGGAGGGGTTGGCTCTGATAGGCTAGGCCCTCTACATATCTCACTTCCTAGTCTCTGCTGATCTTGACATTCAAGGTCACTGCGAGAGGATTATCCACCCTCCATCCCAGCTATTCTCAAGGAGAAACCAGGATGTGACAGGCCATAAAGGCAGTGCCTCCTCAGTTTCCACTCCAGTTCCCTGTCACGTAAGAGTCATTTATTGTACTCCCATGACATGCCACACTATGTTCCACTCCTGGAAAAGAGTGGGTTCCAGCCCTGGGGGCCAGTATGTGGGTGATGTCATTAAGAGCCATTCCTCTATAGCCTGACCCAGTAGCACCCCGCAAGGACCCCACCAGCAAAGCCATGTCGTGGTCAGGGAGCACCTGCCCTGTACCATTCTGCTCTCACTTTCCCTCTGTTAACTCATGACAGGCCAACCCATGGGGCGGTTACTCAACCCATCAGTATCTCCTGAGACATTGCCATATATCCAGGGTGTTCTGGACACCACGGAGACAGACAGAGCTTGACCAGAGGGCAAGTTGCAGGCCTGCTCAGGCACAAGCAGAGAAGCATCAGGGGAGCTATTGGATTCAGTGGCCATAGAGGGTAAAGTGTACATCCTGGTGCAGACTGAGAAAGGCTCAGGACACCTCTCATAATCACCATTCCATGGCAGTGGTTCTGTACAGGAGACAGCAAGTGGGTCCAAATCTCCATGCTGACTTCCCACCCTCCACAAGCGCCCCTGTGGCTTAAACCCTATGTGTTGATTTGAATCATAGTCCCCCCCCAAAAAAAAACAAAAATTCATGTGATGTGAATGCTTGGTCCCCAGCCAATGGCAATTTGGGAAGTGGAGGCTTACCTGGAGGAGATGCGTCATACAGGGCAGAACTTGAGACTTGCCAGCCCCCAGCTTGACAGTGCTAGCTAGCTTGGCTCACCCTCCAGCTACTCTTTCCCACCCGCTGTGACAAAAGCAATGCCCAGCCTCTGCTCACGCCACGGTGTCCCCTGCCATCATGAAGCCTCCCCTCCAGACTGTAAGCCAAAATGAGGCTCTTCCTCCCACCAGCTGCTTTTGGTCAGCGTTTTGTCCCAGCAAAGCAAAGGGAACTACAACACACTGCCTTGCCCTTCCCCCTTCCAGAAAGCCAGTCCCCCTGGTAGCCTGATCCTCCTAAATCTGCCCTGAGTTCTACCCAGCTCGGTGTCCTCGTTTCATTGTGTGCGAGTGTACAGATGACTTGCATCCTCAGCGGATTTAAAGGACTAAGTGTCCTTTTGAGTCCCCATAAACATCCTGCAACTTGTCAGTCACCCACTAAAAAGACCAACTGGTCATCATTTTCCAGGGAATAAAGCCACACAGGAAAACAAAACCCTCTATGAGCTAATAACACGCAGGGGTGTCCGACGTTTTGTCATTACTACACAGTGTTGTCATCCACAAAGTTCACTCAAGAAGCACGTGATCAAGTTACCAAAAAAAAAAAAAAAAGACCCACATCATGTTTTAAGTAAACTTATGATGTGTGTGTGTGTGTGTGTGTGTGTGTGTGTGTGTGTGTTGGGCTGCATTCATAGCTATCAGCTCATACCCGAAGAACCCTACAGAAGGGATTCCCCAGATTCTGGACACTTTCAAGGCCATGTTTTCAGCATGACATGACCCAGCCCCATTCTTTTTTTTTTTTTCTCAATTTTTATTAACATTTTCCATGATTATAAAAAAATCCCATGATAATACCCTCCCTCCCCCCACTTTCCCCTTTGAAATTCCATTCTCCATTATATCCCTTCCCCATCTCAATCAGTCTCTCTTTTATTTTGATGTCATGATCTTTTCCTCCTCTTATGATGGTCTTGTGTAGGTAGTGTCAGGCACTGTGAGGTCATGGATATCCAGGCCATTTTATGTCTGGTGGGAGCACGTTTTAAGGAGTCCTACCCTTCCTCTGGCTCTTACATTCTTTCCGCCACCTCTTCCGCATTAGACCCTGAGCCTTGGAAGGTGTGATCAAGATGTTAGTATTCCAGTCACTTCTTTCCAGCACTATGATACCTTCTGAGTCGTCCCAAGGTCACTGCCATCTGAAAAGAGAAGATTCTCTACCCAAAATGAGAGTAGCATTAATATAGGGGTATGAATATTAAGAGAAGTGCTTACTGGGCAGTTTGATAAGCATAGTATGTACATTTGGCCAGACATCAGCAGATGTTACACCCCTAGGGCTCATGACTACCCCTGTTTTAAGTTTTCAGTATCAGGGATGTATTCCCTCCCATGGAGTGGGCCTCCAGTCCAATTGGAGGGCAGTTGGTTTCCACCATGATAGACGTGCCACTATTGCACCAGTTGGCTCATTTGGCCTGGCTGGCCAATTATAAGGCTTGCAGTGTCCACTGTTGAGTATCTTCACTGGTGATATCTCTTTCTCCCATTGAACTGCATGTAGACTGGCTTCTTCCAGCTTTCTGTCAGCTGGTCTACATGGAGGAGGTTATCAGCTCAGTTCGAGCAGGATTTCTCAGTGGCCTTGCAGCCTAAGTATGTGGAGTCTTCAGCAATAGGGTCTTACCATCTATTCCTGGTGGGAAACCAAGGGCTTCGCCAGCCCCATTCTTGTTCCTAATGCAGGCAGAGCTACGATAACCCAACTTTAAATTGCTGTTTCATGACAGTGAGGGTGAAAACTGGCACAACGTTCTCTTCTTTTTCGTTCTATTTAGCTAAGGTGTGGATAATAGCAGAAGTGCTCTCCATTTGGGAGGCTGCGGTGTGTGAATCATGATTTTAAGGCCAGCCTGGGCACGGTAGCCAGCAGAAGCTTGGAGCCCAGGGTAGGGATAGAGAGGTCATGTGCCATCCACAGAGTCACAAGTGGTGAGCAGACACACAATTGATGACAGTGCAGGACAGCCAGGAAGGAGGTCTCCCTCAGGCACCCCAAGCTCCTGAGCTGTCAGTAGATCCTCCTTGCCACCCACAGAGAACCTCCAGGAACCTTCCCCTGCTAGACAGCTTGCTAGCCTCCTGCCCAGAGATAGCCTAAGGGAAGCCTAAGGTAGCAGCGGTAACACATCTCTGGTGACACTCTTCACTTCCCATGTCCCACTCTTGATAGACTATCAATATATTACTTTAGTTTTTGGCAGGTGAGGTACTGTAAGCCACGAGCCACCCACATAACACGATGGCAATTTCATAATAGGCCAAGTTTGCGCATTTACATTCATGGAAAAATGAAGGATGCACCCCATTGGCTCAGTGAATATTAACAATGAAGAGGATTCACAACTTCACGGATTCAGAAATATTCTGCAAGTCATGTGCTTAGAGGCATGTAAAAGCACATAGATGTATAACATATTTCAAAATTCTATGGCAGAGAGAAATTTCCTACAACCCTATTGAATATGTCCCAATTGGTGACTAAAGTGTTTCTGCCCCATGCTTTTTCTGAGTGAGTCACTTCACAGCCTATGACATCTCTTTAAGGACTAAGAGAATAAAATTATCATTTCAATTTGTGATGAGTTATAGATAAACAGTATAGTATAGGTCTTCCCCTAAATACCCACTCACAATCACTGTGATTAAAAAAAAAAACACCCATGCTCTCATGCTCTTTAAAGTCTTTTGAACTATCACAAGCAGAATATTTTGGAATAGAAATCATGTAGTTACCTCTAGCAGGGACCAGCAGATTTTTGTGTGTGTGCAAAGGGTCAAACCAAAACCAGCTCCCATGTCAAGATGAAGCAGCCAAGGGCCACATATGCCAATAAACTTTACTTATGGACACTAAAATTCAAACCCCACATAATTTTCACATGTCAAGAAATACCATTCTTTCTCTGATTTTATTCTTTGAGGTAGGGTCTTGCTTGAGCCCAGACTGACCTGGAATTCACTATGTAGTTTCAGGGTGGCCTCGAAACCCACAGTGATCCTCCTCCCTTTGCCTCTTGAGTACTGGGATGAAAGAATTTTTTTCATCTGTTAAGATATATATGTATAACAATGGTTAAAGAGATAGCTTAGTGGGTAAGAGCCACACGAGTATGATGGCTTGAGAGGCCCTGAAAGGTCTTGAGTTCGATACCCAGCACCCACATAAGAAATGGAGCATGTCCATGCACTCCTGTAACCCCGGTGCTGTGGGCAGTGGAGACAGAAGAACTGCTGTGGCTCACTGGCGAGCCAATCTGACTAAAAGCAACAGCTCCAGGTTCAGCGAAAGGCTTTGTCTCAAGGAAACAAGGCAGAAGAACAATAGAGAAGGTCACTCAACGTTCTACATATTCATTTATTTCCCTATATACTTATTTGACAGAGCGAAGTAGAGAGAGAGATAATAAGCGCACCTGACCCTCCTGCTGCTGCAAACAAACTCCAGATGCATGTACCACTTTGTGCATCTACATTTACATGGGCACAGAGGAATCAAACCCAGGCTCTCAGGATTTGCAGTCAAGAGTTTTTTTTTTTAATTTTTTGTTCATTTTTATTTATTTATTTGAGAGTGACAGAGAGAGAAAGAGGCAGAGAGAGAGAGAGAGAGAGAGAATGGGCGCGCCAGGGCTTCCAGCCACTGCAAACAAACTCCAGACGTGTGCGTCCCCTTGTGCGGCTGGCTAACGTGGGTCCTGGGGAATCGAGCCTTGAACCGGGGTCCTTAGGCTTCACAGGCAAGCATTTAACAGCTAAGCCATCTCTCCAGCCCCAGTCAAGAATTTTTAACTGTTGAACAAGCTCTTCAGGCCCCAGTGTTCTACTCTGGCCTTCACATGGTGTGTAGGCAGTGTGCTCATCTGCACACACACACATGCATATGTTATACATGCACCACACATCACGTCACACCACACATACTACACACACACACACACACATACACACATGCCAAAGAAAACCTACAGATACACTTCTATAAAGCCATTTTTAGTTTGCAGAGTAGACAAAAGTAGCTCGATTTTGCCGACCATCTTCCAAAGAATTGCATGGCATACAATCAGAGTCCATAAAACATTCCTCTTTCATATTCGCCTGACGAAAAGTCATGCCGTAAATGAATTGCTGTAAATCTGAAAACTAAAAACGCCTTAGTGTATAAACTGAAATGATCATTTCACTACCCAAATCCTTGCTCAGACCTAGACCTGTGGCCCTCAGCGGGGTTGTGCCTGTGGGAATGGACGTAGCTGGTGGTTTACTGCTTGGTGGAAATCGCAGTGCGGGCTAGCCCAGGGGCTGCAGGGTCCAGATGGCTGTGGGCAAGGAGGGAACCATGAGTGGGCACATGGCCATCAGAGGATGGTTGAGAATGAGGGGGTCCCCTCTGCACACATCTCTCCCTGTGGCTTTTGGAGCAGCACCCACACTCAGGCAGTTCCTACAGCCCCGCATCCTGGCCCTTACTCTCATCCACCCTCTTCCCTTCCATTACCATGCCCCCCCCCCGAACTGCGGAGGAGCCCAGTACCCGCCTCCCACCTCAGTCTCCCGAGACACCAAAGGCCGCAACACCCTAAGAATGACTCTATCCATCAAAAGACCTTCTCAGTAACCCCTCTCAGTGGGTCCCAGCATGACGGCCATGTGGTGGATGTGGGTGATAGACCACACAGGGACCAGTCTCCATGTCCACTGGATTACTCTGGTTTGCACATTTCCCTTCAGAAGCCTTTTGGATAAAATCAGTCACGTGTGGAAGACTGATCATGCCTTGCTAAGAATGTCACTTTTCCAAGAAATAGCTTAATAACTGGACTATTAACTGGGAGTATTAAAAAACAAAATCACACAATCTTCAATGGTGGCACGTCTGTTATGGGGGAGACCAACTGCTCTTTGATTGAACTAGAAGCCCTCTCCATAAGAGGGGAGTTCCTACCTGGCACCTGAAAACCTAATCAAATGCCTATGGCTGGGGAGGTCATAAGCCCTAAGAGAGAAACTACTACGGTTTTCTGGCTACATGCATATATTATGCCCATCAAACTGTCCTCTAAATACTTATGTTTATGGCCATATAATAATTTACTCTCATTTTAGATTGCAGAAGCTTCTCTTTACAGATGGGGGTGACCACTGAGATGACTCAAAACTCACCAAAATGCTAAGAGAAGAAGTGACAGTGGAGTGTTCAGCACTAAGTGAGACATCTCTCTCACTCCTCCCAAGGCTCAGGGACCACTACAGAAGAGGTGATGGAAAGAATGTAAAAGCCGAAGTAAGAGGAGGAGTGCTTTGTAATGCCGTCATCCAGACACAAAGTGGCCATGGTATTCATGCCCTCACAGTGGCTGATGTTACCTACACAAGACCTGTATAACAGGTGGAAAAAATATGATGACATCAAAATAGAAGAGAGAATAATTGGAAAGAAGAGATTCCATGGAGGGGGGACTAGAAAAGGGGAAAGGGGGAATGGTGGTAGGGGATATGATCATGGTATATTGTTTCTATTTATAGAAGTTGCCAATTTAAAAAAAAATTCTTAAAAGGAAACTGTAAATAGAATTCCATTGAAATTTGTGTGTATAGGAAAGTTCAATCTTTTCTGAATAAATTTTAAAAATAAGTAGGCCTGTCTTCAGAGGGAGTGTTTCCAGGTGTATTCACAGCTGTGTGTTTCATATCTATGTGAGTCTGGGTTCTCATCAGGAAGTGTAAGTTCATGGTTCTTTGTGTGAATCCACACCTGCTTGAGCATGTCAAGTCTATTGAGTGTAAGTCCATGTGTATCTCAAGTGCATGGGGGTGTCTAAGTGTGCGTCTACATACTGTGTGTGTTCATGCCTGTCTCTGTGTGTATTCAGGTCTATCTGTTGAGTGTGTTTCTCCAGTGCATTCATTTGTCCAAGTATGTATTGACATTCTGTGTGTGAATTCATGTCTGTGAGTGTGAGTTCACATCTATGAAAGTGCATTCAAGTTTATTGGTTGAGTGTGAGTCTGTGTCCCTCTTGAGGGTTTTTTTGTGTCTGTGTATGTTCACATGCTGTGTACATTCACGTCTCTCTGTGAGGGTGTTTATATCTGTGATTATGTGTTCACATCTATTCACTGAGTGGTTGTGCCTCTCTCAAGTGTATCTCATTGTGTATGTATTCACACCCTCCATGGGTGGGAATGAGGTCACACCTGTGTCTGTCGGTCCCATCGATATGTGTGCAGGTGGCTTTTTTCTTCTAGGTCACAGTGGCCAACCTATTCTATTGACACACTGTGTCTTCCAAGCAGTGCCAGTAAGGTTTCTCAATCAACAGAAGATGCACAGCGGGCACTGCAGGGCCAGGCTGGTGCTGGCACAAGCAGCTGGGCTGTGGACAGCACTCTCGCTCTCTATTGAAGAAAGACAAAACGGGGTCTGGCCAACACCAATGCTCTGGCAGGATCCGCTCCCTCCCGCTGGGCTGGGGCGCTGCAGCTCCCCTGGGCTTGGGCTGTAGGGCAGGACAGAGCTGCTGGCCTCACTGACGTTCCACCAGCTCATCGTCTCCTAGGCTCCTGGGGTTCTTTTCTCTGAAAGAATATGGTAATTATCAAAAATAATTCTCGCAGGCTGTGCTTGTAGCTCTGTTTTGAAAGTGGCAGTCATCCACAGCCAGGGAGGGAAGGTCTTTCCTGCAGACAGGCTGGGGGAGGGAGTGAAGAGGCAAAAACAGCCAGTTCCAACTCTTGAGGGTACCCTCGGGAGAGGAGAGACGGCCACACAGCAGGCAGAAAGCAAGGAGAATGGGGATGGAGGAATCAGCATCAAGGGTGTCCTTGGAAGGGAGTGGTAGGTAGGAACTAGAATGCTATCTTGGGGGGGTCAGATGTGGAAAGGGAAGAGCTCTCTCAGGAGCCATCCCTCTGGAAGTGGAGGCCTGTTTGAGGGAAGATGGCCATGGCTGCCAACATCAGAGTCTCCAGGAAGACTGGACAGGGCCTCCTGGGGTGCTGTGAGTGCCACTGTGGGTGTCAGTGTGGGTAGATGTATGTAGTGTATGTGATTATATGTCGTACGTGTCACATGAGCGTAAATACAAGTGGTTATTATGTGTATGTGACTCTGGTGTGTGTATTTTTGTGTATACGGAAGCGCACTTAACAAGTACACGTGTGTACATACATAATGAAATGTTTGTGTTGTCCGCGTGAGTGATCAGTGTTCCTGTGTATGGTGCACATGTGTGGGATGTGCACGTGGAGTAGGCTATATGTGGTATGAATGTGTGGCATGCATGTGCATGTGGAGGGCATGTCTATGGGTTTGCAAAGGACGTGAGTTTAATAAAAAAGACTCGGAGGGTCTGTTTGCACTATCAGGCCAGGACTAGTTCACCCAGGGTCAACCCTCTGCCTTAGGGCTGAATTCAAGATGAGTGCTGGTCAATCGCTCCCCCCACATACCTCACATCCCCCCTCTGGAAGGTGTTTGTGCTATTTAATATCATCTTACAAATTTCAGCAAGAGGGTTCTCAAATATTACTCGTTCATTTGACAATAAACTTGAAAATGTGAATCAACACCCTTGACCACGAAGCTTTTCTGAAACACCTGCTGTGCCAGGAAGACAACAAGAAAATCTGTGCCAACTCAGTTTTTAAAAGCCACTTTCCTCCGACAAAATCCAGTTGCAGAAAATGTAGGGCAGAAGAGATAGTTTAGCAGTTCAGGCACTTGCCTGCAAAGCCTGAGGACTCAGGTTCAATTCTCCAGGACCCACATAAGCCAAATGCACAAGGTGCTACATGAGTCTGGAGTTCATTTGCAGTGGCTGGAGGCCCGGGCGTGCCCACTCTCTCTATCTGCCTCTTTCCCTCCCTCTTTCTCTCTCTCTCTCTCAAATAAGTAAATGAATAACTTTTTTAAGAAAATGTTAAGATCAAGGAACAGTACGAAGATGAGGGACAAGTCAGCTAGAAATCTCAGTTGACACATTTTGACGCGCAGAATTCCTGCCCACCCCATAACCCCAGAGCCTTTGTGCAAAATGATACTGTATCAAGCACACACCTTTGTGACCTGCCTCCCTCCATCCTTCTATGCCATCGATAACATAGCGTGATGACTAATCACACACCATAATAACTTAACTTTCTCTTTTATTTTTTTGTTTTGTTTTGTTTTCAAAGGTAGAGTCTTACTCTAGCTCAGGCTGACCTGGAATTCACTATGTAGTCTCAGGGTGGCCTCGAACTCACGGCGATCCTCCTACCTTTGCCTCCTGAGTGCTGGGATTAAAGGCGTGCACTACCACACCCGGCTATGACTTCACTTTCTCTTACAACTGTTCTACAGTGTTCTGTCATGCAAAGCATGGCTTCTTCAGGCCTATAACATGAAGCTATGGGTCAGTGTCCATCCTAAACTGCTTTAAATAATGGTGCAGTGAACATCCAAGTGTTCTATGACGTCTCCACATGTAAGATACACATAATATATTGAGCAGCCAAATGAACTGTATTGGAATTTTGATTGGGAGTGTCTTGGCTATTGTTGTTGTTTTTTTTAATGTGTACTATGGGTATTATGTATGGTGTGGTGTGCTGTGCTGTGCTGTATTTGTGTGATATGATATGTGGTATATGCGTTGGTATACGCAGATGCATGCGCCCATGCACACACATGTGAAGGCCCTAGGAAAATGCTGGATGTTCTCTTGTCAGTCCTCTGTGTACTTCCTAGAGACAGAGTCCCTCTCTGAACCTGGACTTGCAGTTTCTACAACCCCCAGTAATTCTCCGGGCTCTGCTTCCAAAAGGACTGGGGTTAGAGATGTGTGTGACCACCCTCAGCTTTTTTCATGGGTGCTGGGGAATCAAACCAAGGCAGTCTCAGGTCCTCTCAGCCCCCCATGCTTATGCCAAGAACCCTTTTCCACCAAGCCATGTCCTAGGCCCCAGTTGGGAGTTTTGTTTGGGGTTTTTTTGTTTGTTTATTTTTCAAGGTAGGGGTCTCGCTCTAGCTCATGCTGACCTGGATTTCACTGTGTAGTCTCAGGGTGGCCTCGAACTCATGGCAATCCTCCTACTTCTGCCTCCAAGTGCTGGGATTAAAGTCGTGTGCCACCACGCCTAGTTTTTAGAAATATTTTTAACATGAAAATATTATTATTAGTGTCATTGTTAAAACTGACAAATGAACAATATAAAAGAGCACAAAGGACATTTTTTTGTGAGGGGGGTCTCCAGAACTTTCTTAACTGTAAAATTACTTGACAAATAGCTCGAGAAGTATTAAATTCCATCCAATGCAAGTGAGGGAAAGAATTAAAAGACACAGCTACTGGAAGGAAGGAAAACACCTTTCCATTTTTACCAAAAGTGAGTAAGAAACTGATTTAAATGCAAGAAAACTTGACTTTGAAGGTAAGAGAGAAGGACTGAGCTACTGACAAGTTCTTCACAGAATGCCAGTACGCTGTTCTATAAATCATGAGACAGCCCCCATGCGCATTTTGGAATGCCCACATTGAAGATGGCAGGATGTGAAGGTTTGTATGGGGACACCCCAAGTCTTACTGAGAAATACAAGTATTTCCATAAGTGGAAGAACCTGCTGTATTTCCAGATGGAATCATTTAATACAAAAATGTATGGACTCACTCCAAGTTCACTTATAGGTTTAAAAATACTCCCAGCTAGAGTGAGACCCTACCTTGAAAAAAAAAATTTATATATATTTATATATATATATATATATATATATATATATTTCTAAGCCATTAAGAAGTGAGAAGGGCTAGAGAGATGGCTTAGTGGTTAAAGCACTTGCCCGCAAAGCCTAAGGATCCAGGTTCAATTTTCCAGGTTCCACGCAAGACAGATACACAAGGTGGTGCGTGCATCTGGAGTTTGTTTACAGTGGCTAGAGGCCCTGGTGCGCCATCTCTCTCTCATATATATATATATATATATATATACATATATATATATATATATAATTTTTTTAAAGTTGTGAGAATGTCATTATTTTCCTTTTTTTTCTAATGTCTTTTATGTCTCTGTTTTCATACAAAGCAATATATATATCTGCTTCTCCATTTGGAGACCTCTGGGAGCCCTTCTGTATCTGCTGGAAGAGTATTCAGAACCCTCATGGAAGCTAATCTCAGGGACCCAGGGGCTGCCAGGCCATCTGTGAGAGCCAATGATATGAAATAACATGTCATTTCTAAAAATGGCCAAGAACATCTCTTGTTACTGATTTTAGCAGACATAAGGCCGGAATTTTACCATTAGGGATCCCATCCAACAACTGCTAAGCTTAAACACATGACCCAATACATGGCTTCAGTTAGTATTGTTGAACAGTGAATTTATATCTTTTTCTTTCATTTTTTGCTTCCTTGCCACTGACCATTCTTGTCAGGAATAGATGTGAAATTTGTAAGTTTCATTTCTATTGAAATGAGGATCTTTGGTGGCGATTTAATACTCACCTAGCTCTGGAAGCCACAGCTACACTTTTGTCCACGAGGAGGTCCATTTATTGCCTCCTTTCTTTGCAGGTTAGCGTAGGTTCTCATTTTCTCGCTGATGCCCTGAGAAGGAGCCTGCACTTTCGAGCAGTTCCCATTAGCTCACATGAAGGACACGTCGTTGGAAATTTGGAAGAATTTGGAACATAATTCAGTGGACAAGAGCCAATGCTCTGGAGGCTGAAACACCTGAGTTCGAAGCCTGGCTGAACCACACACTGGCTCTTCACCTTGAGCTGCTGCCCAAGTGGAGGATGGCAGCGCGTCTGCTTCTGGTCACCTGGCTGCCTGGCCTGCCGCCGCCCGCTTCTGCGTGGTGAGGCTTAGCTGAGATCCATTTGCAAAACAGTGGGCAGCTCTCCCAACATAGCAGTGGGTGGTCAGCGGAAGCTGATATGTCTGCAGTGCCCGGAGCTGGCCAGCTGTGGTGTGGATTTAAATGCCTTACCAGGCTGGTAAATCAGTCCCGTTTACTATGAGCCTGGCAGCCTTCAGCAGCCTGTATCCCTAATATCATGTATTCACATTGATTCCTTGGGTGGATTTGTTTTGTGTGTCCTGTCCTGGGGGCGGGGGGAACTAGTTTAATCTCATTTTGCAATAATCGTAATTCACATTTAATATTAGAAGACTTTAGCACTAAGCAATTCATCTCCCATCAGACAGATCCCTATCCAGAGCTTAAGCGTCTCTCCATTTCCATTGGAGAAATGGAGTCCACACTCCAATGAAAAACACAAAATTCTCTCTCTCTCTCTCTCTCTCTCTCTCTCTCATTTGCATGCATGTGGTATTTGCATGTGGTATGCATATACATGTGTATGTATGTTCATATATGTGTAAGCTCAGGTGCATATGCAGGTGCACGTGTGTGTGGAGGCCAGAAATTAGCATCAGCTGTCTTCCTCAACTTCTCTTCGCGTTATTTATTGAGGAAAGGCCTCTCACCTCAACCCAGAGCTTGCCGATTCTGCCCGTCTCACTAGCCAGCTTGCCCCAGGGCTCCCCTCTCTCCCGAGCTCTGGGATTACAGACTACCAAAATTTCTCATTACCCGTCACTCCCCTTTTTGTTTAGCCCAACATTAGAATCCCACACTCCCCAGAGATATCCAGGTTCACCTAGTTTAGAACGCAACTTTGGGTCACACAGTGACCATGGGAGCACCTTGTCTTGTTTTCACTTCTCTTACAGTCGCTGTTAATTCTGTTGCCTTTAAGAACCCAGGGCCTGAAGGACTCAGGTTCAATTCCCCAGTACCCACATAAAGCCAGGCGCACAAGGTGGCACATATGTCTGGAGTTTGTTTGCAGTGGCTAGAGACTCTTGTGTGCCCATTCTCTCTCTCTCTCTCTCTCTCTCTCTCCCTCCCTCCCTCCCTCCCTCCCTCCCTCCCTCTCTTTCTTTCTCTCTCGCTAGAATAAATAAATAAATAAAATTAAATCTACGGAAAAGAAGAAAAAAGAACGCAGGGCCTCACCATTACCATGGAGGTAGGCACCCCACCCTGCACCCACTGTGTTGCATCCAGCCATTTTTTTTTTTTTGTTTTCCTACATGTTTACCCTAGCCAGACCCCACACTCTGAAAGCAGGATGGAATCTTCTACCTCGAACCTCTGACTGCACTTCCATTGAGTCCAGCTTTTTCTAAAGCAAGAATCCTTGTCCCAGCGTACCCTTCAAGCCCGCCGTAGCAGTAGGTCAGCCTTAGGAATAAACGGGCTGTGAGTGGCTACTTTCAAAAGGAAAACGTTTCATGCTCAAAAAGTGACAAGAGCCCATGGCAAAGTTTCCAGAGTGACTCTGGTTAGCAGGTGCGATCTTCCCTGCTGTGCCCCAGGTGAGAGCACGCTTCTCCCACCTCCGTGATACGCCCCATGTGTTCCTGACAATGGGAAGGCACCTGAGCCCAGTCATGGTCAAGTCCAATGCTCTTGACTTTCAGTCAAAGGAAAATGATCATTGCCCCTGGGCTGGCTGCAAAAGGAGCCGAGGAAATGAAGCAGAACGGAGCTTTCCAAACTTCCAAAAAAACCCCTTCTCTCCTTGCTGCCAAGGAGCCTTCCAGACCCAGCCAATAGATAGGTTGGCCCGCATGCCTGGCACGCTCCCACCAACCGTGTTAGCAAGCCCACCTTCCCCACAGCTCGCAGACAGGTCGCCTTGCTCCCCGCACATCTGCTGAGAACGCATGCACTGTGGGTCAAGTGCTGTGGATCCCAAACCCACTCTTTTGCCTTTGGAGAGTTCACGTACACTCATGAAGTGGAATCTCATAAACAAGAAGACAGAGGCCCAGGGTGATATAATGATATGAAGAATTCACACAGGATTGCTCAGTAAAAAATAATCACCGACAGACAGACAGACAAGAGTGGTTTGGACAGATGAAGGGATTTTTTTGGTATGTGTTTGTAGGTATGTTCACATATGTGTGGGCACACGTGTGTGCAGGTGTACATGCACGTGTGTGTGAAGGTCAACATCCATCTGGTATCTTCCTCAGTTGCTCTGTACTTTTTTTTTAAATATTTTATTTATTTATTTATTTATTTATATTTGCAAGGGGAGAGAGAGAGAGAGAATGGACACACCAGGGCCTCTTGCCACTGCAAACAAACTCCAGACACATGCGCCACTTTGTGCATTTGGCTTTATGTGGGTACTGGGGAATCACACCCAGGCCATCAGGCTTTGCAAGCAAGTGCCTTTAATCACTGAGCCATCTCTCCAGTCACACCTTGTTTTCTGAGACAGAATCTCATACCGAGTCTAGAACTCACCAACTTGGCCAGACTCGCCAGCCAGCGAGCCCCAGAAATCTCCTGTCTCTGCCTCCCCAGAGCTGGGATTACAGCCGTGTGCCGCCACAGCCAGCTTTCACATGGGCCTTGGAGATGAGTTCTCCGGGTCCTCATGCTTGCATGACAAGCCCTTTACCTCCTGGGCCATATCTCCACCCTCCAGGTAGTGTTCTAAATGCAGGGCAAAACAAAAATGTGCCTGTTCACTGAGGACTCCTGGACGGGGCTTGCCATCGTGCACAGAGAAGGGCGGGAGCCAAGGACGCATGAGATGCCCCAGGACAGGGATAGCTGCGTGTCCCATCACAGGGAACCTGTGTTCCTCCCAACTCCCCTGAGCACTCTTGAGGGAGTGTAACAGCCTCAGTGCCAGACCCCACGACTACCCATACTGTCTGGGCAAGTCAGATTGCTGCTGGAACCTCAGAAAGGTAGTTCTCACACGTGGTCTCTGGTGCTGTAACACTTAGAAAAGAAAATGATTCTTCATTCTGATGCGGAGGCCCCTCAGCTTGGCAGAAGCCCCCTCACCCCTGACTCCAAATGCCACAGCCTGCATTCCCCTACACACATCTCATTCACTGAAACATGCACAATTCACCAACAGAAAGAACAGCTGACCAGGCAGTAGGATGAGAATCCAGGGCCGCTGTCCTGTGGAGGCAGCTCGGCCCTGCCCTCCCCACAGGGCATCTACCCACAGCCCAGTCCTGGCCCTGGTCCCGCCCAGGGACCCTGCCATTGTGCCCCAAGACGGTCGGTACCTTTCAAGCAGCAAAGCCCATCATCTGCAGGGCTGATCAAGGGCTGAGTTTCTGTCTCGCCCTTTATTTTTGTCCACGTGTGCGCCGGTATCGCTGTCTGTAATTGTTCCTCCACATCCCCTGTTGATGTGAAATCACTGTGGCAGCCACAGTGAGCTTGAGAGGCAACAAAGAGGCTTAGCATAGCAAAGACACACCGTCCCAGACGTGGCAGCTCCTCCGCAGCAGCTGGGGATCCCTACAGACCCCCTCCCCCCCGCTGGGATGAACAGGAATGAAGCCTGCCTTCTCCGGCGTTCAGTCTGTGATGGGGGGTCTGACCTCTGAGTGTGTGGTGGACGGTGAGCTCTCAGGAAAGGTGTGTTATGGGGGTTGAAAGTGCCCTGGGCTCTGGACGGGCTTAGAACTCCTCGAGCCAGTGGATTTCAAGTTCTTGCCTAAATATAGCAAAGAATTGGTAAACGTGGACATGAAGAAAGGTGAACTGTGAAACACTTATTTTAGGAGAGTAGGACAAAGCAAGAATAGAAGCAGAGAAGCTTCCAAGTTGACAGGGGAATAGCCACATGTCCCCCCCAACCCCCAGCCGCTGCCTAGCTGGGAGGCATCCCAAGGAGGAAAAATCCAGGGGAATCTGCATGGATCCAATATTTTTATAAATGAGACATCCAGGGCTAGAGAGATGGCTTAGTGGATAAAGGTGTTTGCTAGCAAAAGTCTGATGGTTCAGGTTCGATTCCCCAGCACCCCTATAAAGCCAGACGCACAAAGTGGCTCATGGGCCTGGAGTCCATTTGCAGTGGCAGGAGGCCCTTGGCGCACCATTTCCCACCCCAGCTTTCTCTCAAATAAGTAACTAAAAATTAAAATAAAAAATAATAATTTAGGCATCCAATTGGAATGAGCCTCATTGCCAAGTTCAAGTGGGCATGAAGGACCTTGATTGGTGGGTGAGCCCTGAAGGAGAGAATACAGACGCAGAAAGGGGCCTGCCAAGGAAGCTTACGGACTCAGAAGGGGCCCGCCAATGGCCGCAGTAGGAGGCGGATGACAAGCCCAGGCAACGTAAGGCGGAAGAGGACCAGGAGCTGATCTTTGCGGCCATCTTGAATCACATTAGAGACTGCCCTTCTCTTCCAGTCGTCCCGGGGGGCAGGGACAACCTGAAAGGAAGTTACCTTGCTTCTAACCTGATGTCACCTTGCTTTGCTGTAGCAGTCACCCAGCCAGGAGCTAACTGCACCTGAGAGGTGGACACAAGTCATCCCCTGCCACCCTCAGCCAAGAGCAAAAGCAACAGCTGATGTGTAGCTTCACATGAAAAGGAGGGGGGGCAACTATTTCATGCCTTATCAGGGTATATTTTGGGGGGAAGTTGAAAAATATCAAGAAATATTCTCAACCAGTAATTCCTGGCACATTCTGACAAATAGAAATCAACATAAGACGACACAGCCAGTAAAGTGCTCACCATACAATAATGAGGACTGAGTTTAGGCCCCCACAAAACAAGTAAAAAGCTGGCTAGGGTGGCACACACCTGTAACCCTAGCAATGGAGAGGGTGACACAGCGGGTACCTGGGCCTTGAGGGGTAACTAGTCTAACCAAACTGGTGAGCTCTGGGTTCAGTGAGAGACCCTGACTCAAAACTAAGGTGGAGGGGCTGGAGAGATAGTTCGGCAATTACTCGTTCTTGCTTGTAAAGCCTGATGTCCTGGGTTTGAGTCCCCAGTACCCACATAAAGCCAGATGCACATAGTGGAGGGTGTTTGCAGTAGCAGGAGGCCCTGATGCTCGCTCTCTCTCTCTCTCTCTCTCTCTCTCTCTCTCTCTCTCTCATAATTAAATAAAATTTTTTTGTTTTTGTTTTTCTAAGGTATAGTCTCACTCTAGCCCAGGCTGATCTGGAATTCACTCTGTAGTCTCAGGGTGGCCTCAAACTCATGGCGATCCTCCTACCTCTGCCTCCCGAGTGCTGTGATTAAAGTCGTGTGCCACCACACTCGCCTTTTTAAATAAAATATTTTAAAAAGTAAGGCGGAGGGCTGGAGAGATGGCTTAGCGGTTAAGGCATTTGCCTGCGAAGCCAAAGGACCTAGGTTCGATTCTCCAGGATGTACATAAGCCAGATGCACAAGGGGCACATGCGTTTGGAGTTCATTTGCAGTGGCTAGAGGCCCTGGCATGCCCATTTTCTCTTTGTCTTTCTCTCTCTCTCTCTCTCTCTCTCTCTCTCTCTCTCTCTCTCTCCCTCTCGGCTTGCAAATAAATAAATAAAATTTTAAAAAAGTAAGGTAGAGCATGATTAAGGCAGACTCCAGACATCAACTTCTAGCCTCCACTGATCCACACAAGTGCATATGCGCCTGCTTGTATACACACATTGTCCTTACACATACACAGATACACATGCTAAAGCACATCATACGTGCCAAACAGAAAAGAAGAAACTAAAGCAACAGAAAATGTGGTGTATATGGTCTTGGGTGACATGTCAGATGGCAAAAGGATTCCAAGCTTGTCATCCAAGCCTAGAAAGTTAGAAACTCAGATGCAATGCATGTGAAGGCTGTCTGTCAAGCCCTTCTGACTCACCTGAGCTACGGAGGCCAAGGAATGGGGCAGTAACAGCTCTCATCACAGAAGCGTGGTCACCTGAGGAAACCGAAGGACAAGGCATCCCACATTGGGACACATTCATCCACTACAGGCTCACTGCCAAATAAGTCAAGAAGTCTGTGCTTGTCTAGCCTGGTGACATGAATGCAAAGCTCATTTTTTTCCCCCTGAAACCCAGGTATAATCCTGGGAACCCCAGCTCTTGGCTGCGCTCCTGGAGAGCTCAGAAAATGCCCATTCAGTCGGCAGGAAGCATCTCTCAGACCCTTCAATCTGAGCACATTTCTAAATGGGCCTCTTTGCCATTCTACAGCTCTAACTAACTGGGGGAAGATTGGCTTATAATAGTAATGAAAATCACTTTCATGGATGGCTACAGAAGTGCTCACATTTCACCCAAAATACTGGGTTGATAATGAAAAGCATTATTTGGCATTTCCAAAAAAAAAAAAAAGAGTTTACTGTGGGGGGTTTTCCTTTTCAGGTGATGTAATGCTGATGTTAAGAGGTTAAAGGGGACTAGAGAGATGGCTTAGCAGTTAAGGCACTAGCCTTCAAAGCCTGAGGACCCAGATTCGATTCTCTAGATCCCATGTAATCCAGATGCACGTGGTGGCGCATGTGTCTGGAGTTCATTTGCAGTGGCTAGAGGCCCTGATGTGCCCATTCTCTCTCTCTCTCTCTTTTTCTGTCTGTCTCTAATACATAAATAAATAAAACATTTTTTAAAAAGAGGTTAAAGGTACATCAATACCCTTGGTGGGTGGGAGGCATGACCAGGAAGGCCCAAAGGAGCCTGGAGTTGCCTAAGTTTGCAAACAGACTTTACAAGGCAAAGATGCCAGAGAAAATGAGAGATAAAGCTGACAAGCCAAGTACAGATGCAATGAACCAAATCCTTCTCAGATATATGCCTGTGTCACCATCTAATCTTTATAATCCCATGAGAAGGTCAGTGCTCCTCAGTAGTAAAGACTGTGTACTAGCTACAAGATCCAGCCTCCCCTCAAAACTTCCTGCTGGGTGGAAGCTGATGGAGTCCTCCACTGTGACATTGGCTGCGATAGGACATTTTCACCTCTGTGGGAAGGCCACCTTGCAGATGAGTTAGCCCGGTGCAGCTATAGGCAAGCTGTGGCTCTGTCACTGAGCAAAAACTTAATGTTGTGGCGGTCCTGTTGAGAGAGGTTCTTTCTCATAGAATAAGACCCGTTCTTTTTTAAAGTTAAAGAAAATAAACATGGAGCTGGGTAGATAGCTCAGAAGTTAATAGTGCATGCACGCAAGACTGCCAAGAGCCCAAGTTCGATCCTTAGTTCCCACATAAAGCCAGATGGAAACTGAAGCATGGATTTGAAATCCCAATGCAGCTACAAAAATGCGAGGCTGGGGGCTGGAGAGATGGCTTAGCGGTTAAGCGCTTGCCTGTGATGCCTAAAGACCCTGGTTTGAGGCTTGATTCCCCAGGACCCACGTTAGCCAGATGCACAAGGGGGCACACATGTCTGGAGTTTGTTTGCAGTGGCTGGAAGCCCTGACACACCCATTCTCTCTCTCTCCCTCTCTCTCTCTCTCTCTCTGCCTCTTTCTCTCTCTCTGTCTGTCGCTCTCAAATAAATAAATAAAAATAAAAACAAAAAAAAAGTTTTAAAAAACTGCGAGGCTGGGCCAGGAGAATTGCAAAGCTCTAAAACATCAGTGACAAGAGACACTCTGTCTCAAGAAAGTAGAAGAAGAAAACCATGGTATGTATATACACACACACACACACACACACACACACACACACATTCACACTCACACTCACACATGTACATATGCAAGTTAATAATAAAAATAGAAGACAGTAAATATGTGTGGCTGAATTTGAATCAGCAACAGGATTGTGATTCTGATGCCCTGAAGCCAGGCAAGGGGAGCTGACCTTGGGAAAAGTCTGCTCATGGTGTCCATGGGGACTTTCCACTATGTGGATCTGGTGTGGAACATTTTTTAACTTTGGTAGTCGAAGGTGACATCCCAAACGTCTGTGAAAACATGCATGGTGTTTATGTACTTGCAGTAAATAGGAGCTGTTGGTGAGAAAGTACCCTAAATCTCAATGTTCATGAAGCTTCCACTCTGCCTCGTCAAACACTGGCCATTCTGAAGGTTCACGTGGGTAGAGACTTGTATTTGAACAGATGACAGTGGAGTGGCCAGCATAGTGACAGGAGGAGAACCAGACATCTTAGGAAGGAGGATGAGGACAGGGTCAGGTCTCCAAAAGCCTTCTGACAATCCACAGACTCCTAAAGTGGGCTTCAGTGTCACAAAAAGGTTGACAACTGCTCCTATGAGTTCCTAGAGCTCACTTGTTGGAGGATTTCTATATGTTAAAACATTGAAAGAAATCCTTAAAATGCCACATTCTCATTTGTGATTACCCTATCTGCTCATCTTCTCCCACCTGATTCAGGGACTACTTTTCTTCAGTCAACATGAAGAAGGTGTACTCTGGTGTTGAATCTCCCCACCAGAGGCAGGTGTGCTGAGCAAGGCTTGGTCCTCAGAGATGCCTTATTGTGAGGGGTGAAAGCTTGAGAGATAGAGACAATGCCTAGTGGGAGATCCTGAGGTCACTTGAAGGAGATTGTAAGATCCTGGCTTCCATTCCACCTTGATGTATGCCTCACCAATAGAGACAAAGTGATGGGACTGGTCAGTCATGGGCTGTAGCATCCAGAACTCTGAGTCAAGTTAACTCTTTCCCCCTTATGCATTAACTACCCAGACGCTTTGTCCTAGTGACAGGAATCTGACTGACACAGAATCTGCCCTGATTTCCTTCCCAGTACAGGGAGATCAGGAGAGAACAAGCCTGTGAGGGTGTCACAGTCAGCTTCCTGTTGCTGGGATGAACTTCCAAACCAGGCACGGTTTATGGAAGGAAGAGATGTATTGAAGCTTACAGATCCAGGGGAAGGTCCATAATGGCAGAAGAAGCTGGCCCTCTTTCGCAGGTCCACGCAGAGAGAAACACCACCAGCACAAGCAAGCACACCCCAAGAACCCCAGGCAGAACTCAGGCTGCTCTCTGCACACCTTTGGCTGAAATTCCATAACCACCCCCAAACACACCTTAGAGCTGGACCCTAGGATCTGCCCACAGTGACACCTCTTCCAGCCAGGTGTCTGGAAATCCAAGAAGCTTTAATGAAACTGAATCTATTCTGGAACATCCATTCAAACTACCACGGATGGTTAATCACTGGCTGTTAATTTAATACTTAGAATCACCATGGAAACAAATCTCTGATGACATCAGTGAGAAATTTTGTAGATAGGGTTAGTTGGGGTAGGAGGATGCACTCTAACTGTTGGTGGCACTATCACGTGGGCTAGATTCCCAGGCCATGTAAAAAGGAGAAAGCTGGCTGAGCAGCAGTGTTCATCTCCTGCCTCTCCTAATTCCTCCCTGGTGATGTGACAATGTGACTCCAGCTTCCTGCTCCTTCCATACTCTCCCCACCATGATGAACTTTCCCTTGAGAGCTTGTTTGGAGGTTCTAGCAGGAGAGCACAGCTACCCATATACCCTTGACCAAAGACTTGTCCTCCTCCACTTGGAGAAGGTCTCCTCTTGGACTGAGCACGCAGCTTTGGGAAGGGATGCACGTGGAGTGATGAGGGAGGAAGGGGCCACCCACCTACGCAGCCAGATCAGCCAATCAAACCTGGAGATCAATGGATGACAGATGTTGCAGCCATATCACCTCACATCCAACCTTTCCCTTGAAACTGTAAGCTTCCATAAGCTGCTTCTGGTCCATTATTTTGTCCTAGCAACAAGTGAGTAATGGATACAAGGCCTAAAGCTCACACTGGCCACTCTGGGACTTCCCAGCTCTGCATACAGATGGGCTCAAGATGGAGAAGTCAGTGGGATGATGGTCCACAAAGTAGTACCCTACCAGCTGCATGCTGGGCCATGACTCCTCCAGATTAGGATTGGCCTTGACCCTAGGCTTCAATACAAGCATCCTCTCTGTCCATATAGCAGGCACTGGTCCAGGAAGCCATACCCCTGAGGTATGCACATCCTGCTCTTTCTCTGGGGGTGAGGTAACATTTCAGAGACCATGATAAAGGTTGGTGTCTGTGGTAGTTTGAATGGCTGTCCTCAATAGATTCAGGAGTTTTATTTATTCACGCATGTAACTCGGTGTCACTGTGGGTGGATCCTAGGGTCAAGCCGTAAGGTGTGGAGGCAGATCTGAATTCCATTCTAAAGATAGAGAAAGTGCTTTAGCTCTTCCTGGTTCCTAACATGTGCTTACTTACGGTGCTGGAGGTGGCTTCTCTCTCTGCGGGGACCTGTGGAAATGGGGGCAGCTTCTTCTGCCATTATGAAACTTTCCCTAAATCTGTAAGCTTCAGTAAATCCCTTCCTCCCATTACTTGTGCTGGGTTTGGAAGTTCATCCCAGAAATGTGAAGCTGCCTGCAACACGGTCCTCAAAACCAGGCTGCCACCTTCATGTTAACAGTAGTGCCTGTCACAACCTCTTCTGAGCACAGGGTATCTGGTGGTCTGGCATGACATCTGCTCAAGAAGTGACTAGGGGCAAAGTCTCCCTAGTGTGTGATGGAGTCCCTCAGAATCAACACAGCGCCAACTCCTGATCAGAGCTGGGATCTGACAGCCAGAAGTAACTGTTGATATCACTGAGGAAATCCAGGCACATCCATTGTGTCCACCCTATGGGAGGGAGAGAAAAAAATTAAATTAATCTTCAAAGGCACAAAGCAGGGAAGGGGGCCCCTGCTTCCTCTTCCTCATTATGTCCTGGACACGAGGCCTGGGTGGATGGACCATGGTGATAATGCATACTATGTGAGCATGTGAGTGGGAAAACTGGAGACAAAAGCATTGAAGAAAAAGCCCGGCCTGGTGGCACATGCCTTTAATCCCAGCACTCGGGAGGCAGAGGTAGGAGGAGTGCCATGAGCTCAAGGCCACCCTGAGACGCCATAGTAAATTCTAGGTCAGCCTGGGCTAGAGTGAAACCCTACCTCAGAAAACCAAAAAAAAAAAAAAAAAAAAAAACAACAACAAAAAAAAACGCATTGTAGAGAGCAGAGAGACTAACTCAGCATGTCTCTTCTTCACTTCCTACCACTTTCTAATGTGTCTTAAGAAAAACAGACAACCAGCACCATACTGGGGAAAGTGGATAGAGAGATGCCTGGGACAGAATAGACCTTCAGTCTTTCTCATCTACCTTATGTGCCATTAACTTTTTTTTTTTTTTTTTTTTTTTTGGTTTTTCGAGGTAGGGTCTCACTCTAGCCCAGGCTGACCTGGAATTCACTATGTATTCTCAGGGTGGCCTCAAACTCATGGCGATCCTCCTACCTCTGCCTTCCGAGTGCTGGGATTAAAGGTGTGTGCCACCATGCCCAGCCGTTAACTTTTTTTTAAATTAACTTTTATATTATGTTTCCGTCTGTTCAAGAGGCTAGATGAATACCTAGACATCAATCTGTCTCAGGTTTCCCAAGATGCCTGCTTGGCATAAAGCCCCTTCTCAAGGTCACCCTACCATCAACTAAAACATTTTTTTCCAGTTTTTCTGGTTTTATTTAAGCACAAATAATACATGTACATGAGCCATCTATTGATTTTCTTCACTGTGCAGCTTGGCACTGAGATCGGTGATTCTAATGGTTATCTGGACCGCTCTTTCCATAATGGCTTTGCAATTCTTGGAAGAAACGTTGTGAGCGATCTCAGCACAGGAAGATTTGCTGCACATCGGGAACACTTCCGGCTCCTTGGTGGACCAGGAACTTCCGGAAGCCTCTAGGCAGAGTGTGCTTTGTTTTCTTGTTGCTCCCATAAACAGTGTCGGGCATCACAATTTGGCCTTTGAATCTTCCCTGCGCCCTGTTGTCAGTACCTCTGGGTTTCCGCCAGTTTTGCATAATTTTGACCTACCGGTCTGACTGGTGCAGGATGAACTTCTTGGTCCTCCACCAGCGGTCTGAGGTCAGCCATGATGCCAATCAGAGGATGGCAGCCACCTCCGCAGGCAGCCCCGAAGAAGAGGGAGGGCCAAGTAAAACATTCCCATGTGAATCTAGAAACTGGAAGCCAATGATGAACCTGGGCAGATTAACTCTTCCAGCCTCCAGGTACAAGGATCCAGAGCAGCTCATGGGAGTGAGAGTCTCCGGCTCCCCTGGGAACATGTAGAGGGACCTGCTGTGGCAACCCTTGATCCTTGGGATCTTCACAGGGCACCTACCTGATGCCCCAGGTGATCAGAGACTTCTTCCAATGTAACCATGAAATCGAAAGAAACGCCAAGTGTACAGGGACGTAAGTCCAAGGGACATGGGACTCTCCATCCTCATAACAATTGTCCCTATGTGGCCCCGAGAGGAGGCGCTGTCTCAAGGCTCAGACAACTAAAGCAAGCACACTAGTATTAACTAGACAGAAAGCAATGTGGGAGTGTGTATGTATGTGTGCGTGTGAAAGCCAGAGGCTTGATGTCAGCTGTCTTCTTCCTTTTTTGTTCTCCACTTCATTTACTGAGGCAGGATCTCTCAGTTGAACCCAGAGCTCACTGGTTGAGCAAGTATAGCTAGCCAGCTCCAGGGTTTCTCTGTCTCTCCCTCCCACATGCTGGGATTACAGGCAGGCCATCACAACCACCTAGCATTTACATGAGTGCTAGGGGTCCAGACTCACTTCTTCACATTAGCATGGCAAGTGCTTGATCCCCCCTATCCATCTTTCCAAACCCTCCATAGGGCATTTTTGATATTGCAGGAAGATAGTTTAACCTCTGGCTGAACAGTTTTCATAAAGGAAAATGCCACCATATTCGGTTCCCAGGCAGCGATAATACTCGTGCAGGTGCTGCCCTCCTTGTGGATATAAATCAGTCATTTTGAACAATTTCTCATGTAGGAGCCTGGGAATTTCTGCAGGTTCCTAAAGTGGACCATGCTTAGAGCTTCTGCTGCTCACAAGTGGGCATAGCAGATCCAACCAAGGGGACCCGTGGTTTCCTACAGCAAGGCTCAAAGCTTTAGACACAGCTTAAAGCAAATTATATCCATTGGTGAGAGGGTGCAGTCAGGTGACAGGGCTGGACAGTGCTCAGTTTGCATGCATAGATGATGCACAGACGTGCAAAAGTGCGATGCAGTGGGAAGCTAGAGCAGAAAGAACGGTGGTGCAAGGTGGGCCTCAGAGAACAAGACGAGCGTGGACACCAGTGTGCCTGAAGGTAGGACGGGATGAGGGCCTGTGGAGAACGTGGGAAGGACTTATTCCTCCCACATAGAGCTAAGAATATTCAGCCTCATCATGGCTTTCCATGGAAACCTGTGAGGTTAGCAATCCTGGGCTCCTGCCCAACCCAGCTTTCAGGAGCTCCTCACCTCTTCGCTTCTGTGTCTGTGGGCAGGGAGTGGCCTTCCTCCCTTGGAAATGAGAGCCAACAAGCAAGGAGGCATGCTTTGGCATGTGAGTGGCACATGGCTTAGTGACATCACCTGGAAAGATGACAGCACATGGCGTCTCACAGAAAGGCCACCCTGCTGGCTGCTGGGAAGGGTGCGCCGTCCCCGTATGGACGTGGGCAACGGGAGCAGCAGGGAGGCAGGGCTGATAGAAGTGGCGGTGACAGGGCTTTGAGCAGGCAGGGAGAACCTCTGGGAGAAGCCAGGAGCAAGCAGACACTAATGCTTCCAGAGCAGAGAAAGAAACCAGTGGTGAAATGGATGAGCAGTGACTGAAAAAAAAAAAAAAAAGGACAAAGGACTCTTCTTGAGAATGAGACAATAAATGTAGAGACGAACTCAGTTCCTGAGAAGCCCGTGGGCCAGATATAAGATTCAGCTGAGGGTTTTCGAGGCTCCAATGTCCGAGGTGTGAGAGGCCTGATTAAATGCTTGAGGCTCACAGAATGGGAGGAGGCTCAGTTCAGGGGTACGGTGGTGCTCACTGGAGTCTAAAGCTGGCAGGAAAGTCTGTCTGGTCACCAGAGGCTGCACCTATGATGGCGCTCAGTGCAAATTTCTCGTAGGATCACCAAATCTGAAAGTGTACTTTTTAAAATTTTTTTGTTTATTTTTATTTATTTATTTGAGAGTGACAGACAGAGAGAGAAAGAGGCAGAGAGAGAGAGAGAGAGAGAGAGAGAATGGGTGCACCAGGGCCTCCAGCCTCTGCAAACAAACTCCAGATGCATGCGCCACCTTGTCCATCTGGCTTGCATGGGTCCTGGGGAATTGAGCCTCAAACCAGGGTCTTTAGGCATCACAGGCAAGTGCTTAACTGCTAAGCCATATCTCCAGCCCTGGAAGTGTACTTTTGAGGCTCAGTTGCTGTGGGAACACAGTACACATGGCTTCAAGGTGAACAAGCCATATGTTTGAGGAGGGCATTTGAGCAACAGCTCACTAAGAAGTGGTCTGTGCCCCCAAGGACTCTGATGTCTCCCACTTCTGGAGCCTTTTCTGCTATGGCTACATGTTAACTCACCAGGAATGGTTGGTTGAGAATTGGCCAAAAGCAAAGTCCTGGATGGGAGCCAAATTCTAAAGCAAAGTAAAGCTGCCTATTGTGTATAACATCCCAAGATCCCCTGGGGTCAGCAGATGGGGGTGACAGATTGGGGACAGTAAGGTGAATTACAAACAAGTGAATTTTTCTTAAGTGGCATCACTTAATTGGTGCCACCTTCCTATCTAGAAACCTGAGTTAGAAAATGGGCCTCTTGGGCTACAAAGATGGCTTATTAGTTAAGGCACTTGCCTGTGAAGCCTAAGGACCCATATTTGACTCCCAGATCCCACATAAGCCAGACACACATAGTGACACATGTGCAAGGTTTCACATGTGCACAAGGTGGTGCATGTGTCTGGAGTTTGATTGCAGTGGCTAGAGGTCCTAGATGCCAATTCTCTCTCTCTCTCTCTCTCTCTCTCTCTCTCTCTTTCATGAAGGGAGGACTAATCAAAATCTAAGAGGGTATGAATAAGTCATATAGAAAACTACTTTTTTAGACATTAGAACACCCAGAAGCTGAGGATGATTACTAGAAAATTTTCAGTGCCACAGATGGGATACCTTCAATGAGTTGTTGGCCAGGGAGGTCCCTGATGCCCCCAAAACATTACAGGCCATTGCCAAGGCTTTTGGCTTCACACCAGGAATAGCTGGTATGACCCTATTGCTGAAGACTCCACATACTTGAGCTGCAAGGTCACTGAGAAATTCTGCTGGAGCTGAGCTGAAATTTTCATCCATGTAGACACTCTGACAGAAAGCTGTAAAAAGCTACTCTGCACGCAGTTCAATGGGGGAGAGAGAATTCACCAGTGGAGATACTCAACAGTGGACACTGCAAGCCTTAAATTTGGCCAGCCGGCCCAAATGAGCCAATGCATGCAATGGTTGTGTGTAAAGTCTAAGGACCCTTATTCAATTCCCTAGGACCCACATAAGCCAGATGCAGAAGGTGGTGCATGTATCTGGAAATCATTTGCAGTGACAGGAGGCCCTGGTGCGCTCTCTCTCTCTCTCTCTCTCTCTCTCTCAAATAAAAATAGAAAAATTTTAGTTTTTTTTTTTTTTTAAGAACTTCTTAGCCAGGTCTGGTGGTGCACACCTTTAATCCCAGCACTCAGGAGGCAGAGATAGGAGGATAGCTGTGAGATCAAGTCCACCCTTAGACTAGAAGAGCCTGTTGGATAGGAGAATTGGAATGGCCTGGCACCCCCGAGTCTCATAGAAGCCCTTGAGAAGCCCCTCAGCCCAGGAGAAATGAGCATGACTTATGGAACAAGGCTTTCTTATTCGAGAAGATGCAAGCAGAAAGCAACATGGGCAGCGGGTATGTGAGGAAGCCTACACTAGGAAGAGAGGACCTGATTCCTCCTTGACCATTCTTTGATGGTTACAAGGGAGCAATCATCTTTCAATTCTCAAAGGGACTAAGGAGGGAGGTATTTAATGTTTGGTTGTTGGCTGTTAGTTCCAGGAAAACTGCAATTTGGGCTTTCTATGATTCACTGATGTACTCTTTATGGCTTAACATATAATTAGTTTTTACATGTGTTTCAAGTATACATGAAAAGAAGGTCTATTGTCCACATGGTAGTACTTTGAATTCACATATGTCACTAGATATGCATGTTAATAAAATAACAAGAATGATGCACAGCAAAATATAGGAAGCAAAAATCTAAAGATGAGTTAAAAGGTTAAACCTCATAGCTGTAAAACAATCAGGAAGGAATGGGGGATAAATAAAGGAGAGGAAAAGAGAGGAAAAAGAAAGGTAAAGGAGGAAGGAAAAATAGTAAAAAGAGAGTGAAGAGAAAAGAGGAGAAAGGAGGGTAGTAGAAGAGAAGTAAATAAGGAATGAAGAAATGATAGATATGGGAGATAAATGGGAGGAAGAAGGGAAAGGATTCCTTATCAAAGATATTTTATGATTATTTTTTATTTTTCAGAAAATTGGTAACTCTCATGCTGCATTAATTCTTTCAACATATAGAAAAAGAGAAAATTCTTCATTTTATTTTAGGAAACCACCATGTGAAAATCGTAAAAATATTTTAAAATAAGAAAAAATCATGATCCCCTCTCACTTTGAAACTACACTAGGAATTTTCAGGTGAAATGTTAGCATGCCCAACAGGATAGTAGAAGACTTATCCAACAGGACCCAAGTCTGTATGTCTCTATAATGCAAGGATGGCTTGACATTAGCCCCCAGAAAGAGCAGGCATAAAATAATGTCAGAAGATGGTAGGAATATTTCATGACATGCAATACCTTTCCTGGTATTTAAGAACTTTTGGTAACAGAAATGGAAACACACTTCACCAGCACTATGAAATGCATCAAAATGAAGCCCAGGTTCATGCTATATAGAGCAACAGATTTATACTTCCATAGGTTCCAACACAAGTGCACCATGTTCCAAAATATATATATATTTGACTTCTGGGTAAGATGGCGGTATAGGAGCCACACCACACCAGCCTAGTGAGGGATTTAAGCAAAACCACAGTAAAATACACTCTTCTTCTGAAAAGTGAAGGTGTATATTTTTTATTAGCCACAGTGGAGAAGCAGGAGAGACCAAGATCCACCAGAAAGGAGGAAAATGGCCAGAATCCAACTGAGGCACTTGCAGCCCCAATCCGCATGATTGGCACACTCGCCTGGCACCACCCACCTGGTGCCCAGCTGCAGCAGCAGAGACCAAACAAGGGGATTTCCCAACCTCATCAGCCTCCTTGCAAAGTCAAGAAACCTGAAGGGGAGACAGCAGAGATCAGCTAAGGAGCTGCTGAAAGGGATACAGGTCGGACAAGCTAAGCAGTTCCAGTGAAACTCCAGACTTCCCGCACTCTCCCATGCCCCAACCATCAGAACCATGAACCTCTGGAGAATGCATTCAGCCTCCAGCAGGCAGGGCATCCAGCACAGCTGATGAGAACACCAAGTCCATACCACAACACAAAGGGATCAAGGTGGCCACTCAATATTGGTGAGATTGGAAGCCACCCCAAAAGGTAACGAGGCTGACTGACAAAAAAGCAGGTACATAGGCCAAACAAGCAGGGGTTGCTATCCTAATATATGACAGGATAAACTTCAAACCAACATTAGTGAGGAAAGATAAAGAAGGTCACTTTATACTGATTAAAGGAACACTCCAATAGGAGGGCATTACAATCCTAAACATATATGCACCTAACATAGGGGTTCCCAATTTCATTAAACCAACACTATTAGACTTAAGGTCACAGATAACATCAAACACAATCGTAGTGGGAAACTTCAATACCCCACTCTCATCAATTGATAGGTCATCCTGGCAAAAACATAAACAGACAGACATATGGATTAAATGATGACATAGAACAAATGGACCTAACAGATATCTACAGAACATACCATCCAAATGCTGCAGAATATACATTTTTCTCAGCAGCACATAGAACATTCTCTAAAATAGACCATATATTAGGACACAAAGCAAATCGTAACAAATACAGGAAAATTGAAATAATCCCTTATACTCTATCTAACCACAATGGAATTAAACTACAAATCAGCAACAAGAAAATCTACAGAGCATACAGAAATTCATGGAGGCTAAATGTGCACTATTAAATGATGAATGGGTCATTGAAGAAATCAAAACGGAAATCAATAAATTCATAGAATCTAATGATGATGAGAATACAACATACCAAAACCTTTGGGACACAATGAAGGCAGTCCAGCCTATACTAAGAAATTAGAGAGTTCACAAGTAAACAATTTAATGCTTTACCTTAAAGCCTTGGAAAAAGAACAAGGCAAACCAAAAATCAGTAGATAGTAAGAAATAATAAAGATTAGGGCATAAATTAATGAAATAGAAACAAAAAAAGTCCAAAGAATCAATGAAACAAAGAGGTGGTTCTTTGAAAGGGTAAACAAGATTGATAAACCCTAAGCAAATCTGATGAGAAGAATGAGAGAAGAGACAAAGATTAATAAAATTAGAGATGAAAAAGGCACCGTTACAACAGATGTCAAAGAAATTCAGAAAATCATAAGGACATACTTTAAGATTATATATGCCTCTAAGTTTGAAAATCTGAAAGAAATAGACGATTTCCTTGATTCATATGACCTACCAAAATTAAATCAAGATGAAATGAACCAATTAAATAGACCTATTACAAGTACAGAGATCCAAGCAGTTATTAAAAAAAAAAACCTCCCAGCTAAAAACATCCAGGCCTAGATGGATTCACTGGTGAATCTTACCAGACCTTCATGGAAGAGCTAACACCAATGCTTCACAAACTTTTCCATAAAGTAGAAAAGGAAGGAATTCTACTGAACTCCTTCTATGAAGCCAGCATCACCCTGGTACCAAAACTAGACAAAAACAGAACAAAAAAAGAAAATTACAGGGCTGGAGAGACAGCATAACACTTAAGGCACTTGCCTGCGAAGCCTAAGAACCCAAGTTCAATTCCCCAGTACTCGTCTAAGCAAGCACAAGGTGGCACATGTGTCCGGAATTCATTTGCAGTGGCTAGAGGCCCTGGCAAAACCATTCCCTCTCTCTTTATCTGCCTCTCTTTCTATCTCTCCATTTCAAAATATATATATTTTTTAAGAAAAGAAAATTACAGACCAATCTCCCTCATGAACATAGATGCAAAAATTCTCAACAAAATATTGGCAAACAGAATACAAAATGTATCAGAAAGATCATTCATCCCGACCAAGTATGCTTTATCTCAGAGATGCAGGGATGATTCAACATATGCAAATCGATAAATGTAATACACTATATAAATGGACTGAAGGACAAAAATCACAGGATCATCTTAATAAATGCAGAAAAGGTATTCAACAAAATCCAACATCTCTTTGTGGTAAAAGTCCTACAGAAACTGGGAAAAAAAGGAACATATCTCAACATAATAAAAGCTATTTATGACAAATCTACAGCCAAAATCATAATAAATGGGGAAAAACTTGAAGCTTTTCTACTAAATTCAGGAACAAGACAAGGGTGTCCACTGTCCCCACTTTTATTTAATACAGTACTGGAAGTCTTAGCTTTAGCAATAAGGCAAGAGACACTCATAAAAGGGATACAAATTGGAAAGGAAGGGATCAAATTACCCTTATTTGCAAATGATATGATTCTATACATAAAGGACCCTAAAGACTCTACCAGCAAACTGTTAGAGCTGATGAACAATTTTAGCAACTGTAGCAGGATACAAGATAAACACACAGAAATAAGTAGCTTTCCTATATACTAACACCAAACATGTGGAGGATGAAATCAGGGAATCTCTCCCATTCACAATTGCCTCAAAAATAAATAAATAAATAAAGTACCTTGGAATAAACCTAACCAAGGAAGTGAAGGATCTCTACAATGTGAACTTTAAAACACTCAAGCAAGAAATTGCAGAAGGCACTAGGAATTGGAAAGGAATCCCATGTTCTTGGAATGAAAGAATCAATATAGTGAAAATGTCAATCTTACCAAAAGCAATCTATACATTTAATGAAGTCCCCATTAAAATTCCAATGGCATTTTTCACAGAAACAAAAGAAACAAGACAAACCTAGAATTCATTTGGAAGCACAAAAAAAACCTCGAATAGCTGAAACAATTTTGAGCAACAAAAATAAGGCTGGTGGTATCACCAATCTCATGTTAAGCTATGTTACAAAGCCATAGTAACAAAAACAGCATAGTACTGGCACAAAGACATGTAGATCAATGAAACAGAATAGAGGACCCAGATGTTAATCCAGGCAGCTACATCCATCTGATTTTTGAAATATTCATTGGAGAAAAGACAGCCTCTTCAACAAGTGGTATTGGGAAAAACTAGATATCTATATATAAATGGATGAAAATAGATATTTGTCTTTCTCCATGCACAAGAATCAAGTCCAAATGGATTAGGGACCTTAATATCAGACCTGAAACTCTGAAATTGCTAGAGGAAAAGGTAGGGGAAACCCTTCAACATATTGGCATAGGCAATGACTTTCTGAATATAACCCCAATTGCTCAGAAAATAAAACCACTAATCAACCACTGGGATCTCATGAAATTATAAAGCTTTTGTATAGCAAAGGACACTGAGAATAGAGTAAAGAGACAACCTACAGAATGGGAGAAAATCTTTGCCAGCTATACATTTGACAGAGGATTAATATCCAGAATATACAAAGAACATAAAAAACAAAACAATAAGAAATCAAACTACCCAATTAAAAAAAGTGGGCAATGGAACTAAATAGAGAGTTCTCAAAGGAAGAAATACAGACGGCATATAAACATCTAAAAAAGTGTTCTACATCCTTAGCCATCAGGGAAATGCAAACTAAAACTACTTTGAGATTCCATCTCACTCCTGTCAGAATGGCTACCATCATGAAAACAAATGATGATAAATGTTGGCGAGGATGCAGAAAAAGGAGAACCCTTCTACACTGTTGCTGGAAATGTAATCTGGTACAGCCACTGTAGAAATCAGTGTGGAGCTAAAAGTAGATTTACCATATGACCCAGCTATAGCACTCCTAGGCATATATCCTAATGACTCTTCTGACTCCCTTAGAGATACTTGCACAACCATATTGTATTGCTGCTCTATTCACAATAGCTAGGAAATGGAACCAGCCTAGATGTCCCTCAATAGATGAATTTATAATAAAGATGTGGTACATTTACACAATGGAGTTCTATTCAGTGATAAAGAAAAATGAAATTATGAAATTTGCAGGGAAAGAGTGGATCTGGAAAGGACTATACTAAGTGAGGTAACCCAGGCCCAGAAAGCCAAACATCACATGTTCTCTCTCATATATGGATCCTAGCTATAAATGTTTAGACTTGTATGTGAGCTGGAACCAAACAATCAGTAGCAGAGGCTAGTAAAAGAAAAAAAAAAAAGCTACAAGGGAGGGAGAGGAGGAAGAACTTTAGGGGATGGAATTGTATATATGTAAGTAGAAGAACAGATTACAGGGAGTGGAATGGCCTAAGTAAGGCCAGGGGAAGAGATTGGGTAAGAGAAGGGTTGGGAGGGAGGGTCAATCAAAATTCAAGATATTCTGAATAAGACATATGAAAGCCTGCTTCTTTGGATAATGGCACATCCAGAAGCCATAGATTGTTACTAGAAAATTTTCAGTGCCAGGAATGGGATACCTACCAATGAGTTTTTGGCAAGGGAGGTCCCTGTTGCCTCCAAAACATTACAGGCCTTTGCCAAGGGCCTTGGTTTCCCATGAGTAACAGATGATAAGACCTTATTGCTGAAGACTTCACATGCCTGGGTGGCAAGGTCACTGAGAAATCAAGCTGGTACTGAGCTGAAAACCTTCTCCCTGTAGCCCAGCCAACTGAAAACTGGAAAATAGCTGCCCGGCATGCAGCCCTATGGGAGACAGACGTCATCAGCGATGAAAACAGTGGACACTGAAAGTATCCATTTTGGCCAGACAGGCCAAATGACTGAATGGGTGCAATAGTGGCATGTCTGCTCTGGAGAAACCAACTGCTCTCGAATTGGACTGGAGGCCCACTCTATGGGAGGGAATACATGCCTTGTACTGAAAACCTAATCAAAAGCCTATGGCAGGGGAGGTCATGTGCCTTAGGGAGGCCATATCTGGCTAAATGCATATATTATTCTCACCAAACTGCCCTGAAAGTACTACACTTAATGTTCATATTCATATATTAAAATTACTCTCACTTCTGGTTAGAGAAGCTTTTCTTCTCAGATGGTGGTGACCACTGGGATGACCTAAAAGGCGATATAGGGCTGAGAAGGCATGACAGTGGAGTGTCCAGCACTGAAACATCTTTATCACACCCTCCAAGGCTCAGGATCCATTGTGGAAGAGGTGGCGGAAAGAGTGTAAGAGCCAAAGGAAGGCTACCACTCCTTACGATGCAACTGTTCAGACAGAAATTGGTTTTGATATCCATGACCTCACAGTGCCTAGCAATGCCTTCACAAGACCTTCATTATAGGAGAAAAAGGCTATGACATCAAAATAAAAGAGAGACTAACGGAGGGAGGGAGGGAATATCATGGAGAGCACAGTGGCAAAGGGGAAAATGGGGGAGGGGAGAAAAATATCATGGTTTATTTCTGTAAGTATAAAAGTTGTTAATAAAAATTTTTAAATTAATATATATATACATGTATATCAGACATAAATTAGGATAGTTACTGGAGATAATACTGAAATCACATCAAATTCTGAAATCACGACTTGAAAGTTATTTACTTGTACACATTTGAAACAATACAAAATAAGAAAACAAATTGAGGGTTGAAGTGATGGCTTAGCAGATAAGGCACTTACTGGCAAAGCCAAAGGATGCAAGTTTGATTCCTCAGTAACCACATAAAGCCAAATGCAATGGTACATGTTTCTGTAGCTCATTTGCAGTGACTAGAGGCCCTGGCACTCCCATCCTCTCTTTCTCTCTCTCCAATAAGTAAATAAATGAACTATTTTAAAAAAATAAAAGTGACATTAACAAAACAATTGAAAGGTATCAGAATTAATGAATTTAAGAAACTTCCAGGGAACGGTGAAGCAGTTTCTCTTGTCCATTAATCCCACCCATCAGAGGTCGTACTGCTGTCGGTGCGTCTGCTCTTTGTGCAGAGAGGAGTTCATGGGGTGCCACTAGCCCCTGAGTGGGTTACTATATTGGGGGACAGGCCATCTCACAGCCCCCAAATCCACACATGAGAAATAAAAATGTGATGATGGATACCATGGCAATGTGGGGGCTCTTTGTTATATAGAATCAGCAGAACAGAAACCCTAACTCAAATGGAAACCCTTAGCAGACACCAGGGGCCAGGGTAACAATAAGGTAACGACGTAGCATGGCACTGGCTCACGGAAGCCAGGCCCCAGGCAGGTGAGGCTGATGGTGGAGAAGCAGCCACCTGAGGTAGACTTAAGGGCATTCTGACAGAGGCCCCATGGACACGACTTAGGGCCATGCACTCGCCCTGCCAGGCCCCAGAGACCTAATAGGAGTCTGACACACTCAATATGCCACAGGCAGATAATTATCTATAAGGAGTATAGCATGACTCTTACAAGTTGAAATAGATACAAAAAAAGAAGAAGTTATCGAAGCCTCCAAGGGTATTGTATTGCCACACTGTCCCCAGCTGGAATAGCAAGACCCTGCGTGCAGGAGGTATAAAATGACCCCTGGCTGCCCCAAATATCTACAAGAGGACAGCAGGCAGAGAAACCTGCTCTTCAATACAAAGTATATGTGCTTTAACGCTTGCCTGCGTGTACGTGTGTGCGTGTGCACATTCACGGAGGGGGTACAGACGTGCAGAGGACAGAGGACAACCTCGGGTATTGGTCCTCAGGCTCTGTCCACCTTTTCATAAAAAAAAAATGTGTTTTATTTGTTTATTTGAGGGGGGGGGCAGGTCGAGAGAGAGAATGAGCAGACCAGGGCCTCTAGCCACTGCAAATGAACTCCAGACGCATGTGCCACCTTGCGCATCTGGCTAATATGGGTACTGAGGAATTGAACCTGGGTCCTTAGATTTCACAAGCAAGCACCTTAACCACTAAACTCTGTCCATCTTTTTTGTAACATGGTCTTTCATCGGCCTGGAGTTGGCCAAGTAGGTGACATTTGCTGGCCAGCAAGCTCCAGGAAACCCTTGTCTCAGCCTCCCCAGTGCTGGGAGTTCAGGCATATGCTACCACACTCAGCTTTTTCATGTGCATTCTGGGCATTGAACTCCCGTCCTTGCTTTCAAGGCAAGTTCTCTACTGGCTGAGCTATCTCCTCACCCCCTGTTCCCTTTAAATGTAGCCAAAGAGGACAATGGAAAGGAAGGGCCCAGAGGCAGTGTGCTGAGGTCCCCCTCTGCTCCCCAAGCCCTTCAGAGCAGGACCTGGCCGGGCGCCTGGGGCCTCCCTCTGCCGTCAGGGGCAGAGAATTCCACACAGTGACAGGAAGCGTTTACTTCTGGCTCCATTCCTGTTCCACCTCTGGATGTGGGGTGCAGGCTGGTCACAGGGAGCCACGTCTGGGCATGTCAATGAGTGTGGACGTCATCTGTTTGAATGGCCTGGCTGAGCATCTTGGGAGGGACTGAGTGAATTTTTATGTGAGAGGAAAGTGAACGACTTGTCATCATAAAATATATCACAAAATTTAAAGGGCAAACATACAACCTTTTGAGCCAAATGTTAGTTATGAACGGGACACACAAATGAGAAACTTCACTGGCTTTTGTGTGAGTAGGAAAAGAGTGGATAAATGTTTGTTAAAAATCTCTAATAGCCAAAATGTTTGTTTGTTTGTTTTTTACTTTAATGTGATAAATTATCAAAACAAAAAAAAAATCTAACAATAAAATAACACTTCTGGGGCTAAGAACATGACTTGGTGGCTAAGATCCCTTGACGCACAAGCATGAGGGGTTGAGACTGCCCAAGTTCAATATCCCAGCTCCCATGGACACAGCTGGACATGGCCACACAAGTATGTAGTTCCAGTCTTGTGTGGAGTGGAGAATCACTGAGGGACCCTGACTGATGGCCAGTATAAGCCACAGTGCTAGGGTGAGTGAGAGACTCTGTTTTAAGGAAGCAAGAGGATGAACACAAAGACCCCTGGCATTCTTCTCTGGCCTTCCCGCATGGGCATGCACACAAGGCACACACAATCTTGCACACGTATGGGCATATACTACCCTCGTATCACATCACACGTCATACCACATACACCAAAAAGTAAAATAACATTTCTCCCACAGAAACAGCTCCTCAGCCCAGAAGAGCCATTTATGGATCACACACGGACTACTCATGTTAGCGCCTGGGACTTCCCTTCAGATGCAGTGGGACAGCCCTGGCCTCGCGCTCTGATGAACATGACATGAAGGCTGTCTGGAGAGCAGCTAGCACCAGTCTCAGGTCCCTTGGTGAACCATGCAGCAGCCATTATCCGGGCCTTTCCCAGCTCTGCTTTGGAGTCTGTATGAATAGAGCCCGCCTTGACCTCCCCAGGATCCCCATACACCTGTCCCCTGGGGACCACAGGTAAAGAACCTATCTACGTGGGAGCATGGGGTCCACAACCACCTCCACTTCCCTCAGCAACCAGAAGCCAGCCTTCTGCTGAGATGTGAGCATGCCCATGCCACCAGGTCTACTCCATTCCAGGGACCAGGCTCTTGCGGGGGCAGGGAGTTCCAATCCCCTGCACCCCCTCATAGCACTTTTCGACCCCATGTCAATCAAAAAGCTGCTTGTGCTCACCTCAAAATTGCCCCAGGTATGTTCATGCCAACTATAGGTAGAGCTTTGACCTCAGGAAGACATGTTGGCCATTTTGAATTATATAAGTTAGGCAAGCAGAGTTACCCAGAGTGGATTTTTCTTACCTTCATCCTGCGCATGGCATGCCCTAAGTGAACTGAACTGTCCCCGCCTTTGATCAAGCACGTGGGAACACCTAAGACATGCATCCTTGTGCGGCAGACTGGGGACAAAAGGGGTCACCCTCCGGGTCTGAAAGTGTGAGGTGGGGGACACAAGAAGTGGGGGAGCAAGTCAACGTGCCAGGGGGAACAGGCTTCCCACTGAGATGTAGAACTGTTTCATCTGTGACTGACACACGACACTGGAGCATGCCTACGGGGTAGAGCGTGGCACTGCAGTTCACAAGTACAGTGAAGTATGAGCAAACCATGGTAGCTTAGGTGCCCATCACCTGAAACACGGCCCTCTGTTTTGGATTGGGAGTTCTCAAAAACCCTTCACACTGACTATTTTAAAATCTGCAATCAATTGTTGTCAACCATAGAGTCACAATGAGGTACAGAAAACATTAGTGGCTTCAAGGGGAACCCACATTTTTTTTTCTGTGCGTGCACAGTATATGAATGGGGTGCATGTGTGTGTATGGTATGTACCCATAGGTACTGACGTGGTGCCCCAGGCACTTGTAACAGAGTCAGAATCTTTTACTGATTCATTCCAGAGCTTGCTGTTCGGGGACCCCAGGGAATCTTCGGTCTCTGCTCCTCCACAGAACTAAGGCTTGAAATATGTGTGATCATGGCCAGCTGTTTGCGTGAGTTCTGGAGATTGGAACCCTCACTTAACCACTGAGCCTTCTCTCAGCCCAGGGTTTAACTTCTTTTTTTTTTAAGATTTATTTATTTATTTATTTATTTATTTATTTATTTATTTATACGAGAGAGAGAAAGAGGCAGATAGAGAAAAAGAGAGAATGGGCACGCTAGGGCCTCCAGCCACTGCAAACGAACTCCAGGTGCATGCGCCACCTTGTGCGTCTGGCTTACGTGGGTCCTGGGGAATCGAGCCTCAAACCGGGGTCCTTGGGCTTCACAGACAAGCGCTTAACCACTAAGCCATCTCTCCAGCCCAGGGTTTAACTTCTTAAGACAGACAAGAGTGAAACTCCTCAAGCCCAGGGGGTTGGGGGAAAAAAAAACCGATGTCTAGAAGCTATGACCAAGGACCCATCTGGCTTTACAAAAAAGGGGCTGTCATCATGAGGACAAGAACAGAAGGTTTTATGAGGCCAGGCCTTAGGGCGTGCTTTCACACCATGTAGAACCTTGTAAGGTCCCTGGGCCTTAAGGGAAAGCTGGGTTAATAAGTGACCACATAGCATTTGGTCTCCTAAGTGCACAATGCCGTAACCCACATGCTATGCCTCCTCTATCCCACATATGAAAGACTTCAAGACGCAACTGAGGAAAATAAAAATAAATAAAAAAGAATGGCCAGTTGCAGAAAGCAAATTGAAGGGTATGGGAGAAATTTAATTATTCTAATAAGATGGTATCTGAGAGTTCTGTCCACCATCAGACTCAAACCTGACCATTAATTAAGTTATTCCACTAAAAAGGAAAAAGAAGAAATCACCTATAACTTTTTTTTTTTAAGTGCCACTTTGTAACCTTTAGTCCCTTAGTTCCTACTTTGGCTACAAGGGTATAAACCTGTAATTAACAACTTCGTTATTGCCTCTACAACAGTAATTGCAGTGTATAGCCTAGAGGCAGGAGGAATGAAAAGTTGGTACTCCAGGCTCTGCGCTCTCAGCCCCACTCCTAACTGGGCCTCCGGTTGCTATTCCGGTCTCGCCAAGATTTCACCTTTCAGGAGGGCTTCGTGCTAACAGGGCAGTCCCCACACAGTGACCTCTTCAAGAAGCAATCAATACGAAAGCTGTAATAATTCCCTTGCCTGCACAGCAGCCTGCAAAGAAAAGGAGTGGGGGGGGGGAAGCATACAGGCTGGGGCCAGAGATTAGATTATCAATTATCATGAAACTGTCTGGACTTCAAAGGGCACCCAGCTGGGAAAGCGCAAGCTTATCTGGACCCAACGAGGCTGCAATTATCTCCCGTGTCACCCAGATGCAGAGCAGTGTGGGCGCTGACTCCCGGTCCGGGGGAGAGGAAAACAGAAAAGCAACGTTTTCCTTGGAACTGGAGTCATTGGTTTTGGATCAGAGATTGGGTTGACACTAAGCAGGGTGGTAGAACTGCGAGCCACAAGCATCTCCATCCTGTAGGCTCGAACTTTCTCCCGTGAGTATTGTCCTCCCTCCCTGAAAGAAGTCACCAGACATTAAGTACCTGTGAGAGAGGAACTTATTCACACTCCCTAAAGCTACGAGAAGTGTGTGTGTGTGTGTGTGTGTGTGTGCCCCTCCGTTCCCAGAACACACGGGAACAGAGACAGAGAAGACTCAAAACTGACATCACTTCCTGGTCAGACTGTAACGGACTTTATTTTTTTTTTTTCTGCTTATTTTGGGACTTTTCCAGTGGAATTAATGAGACTTCAATTTGACCCACAGTCTCTTAGAACTAACCAGACCAATGGAAAAATTAATGTCTTGTTTATCAATAAAGTGAAAAGTCCTCTGGCTAAAAAGATACTGAATTAAAAAAAAAAAAAAACAATTAAATTCTCATGTGGTCACGAGACAAGTTCATGAGCCGGGCATGGTGGTGGCGCATGCCTGTAATCCTCCCAGCACTTGAAAGGTGGAGACAGGAGGATCAGGGGGTTGGTTCAAGGTCACCGTTGGCAATATAGTGAGTTCAAGGCCAGGCTGGACTATATGAGACCCTGTCTCAAAAAACTACTGTTTTGAAAAGCAAATCAGAACAGGATTCTTTCTGCACATGCCCCTCCCCAGCCTCTCTCCACTACCCCACCTCCCCGCTGCTCCTTCAATCCCCTGACCTGGAGTGCGAATTGCCTATTAGGCAGCCGCTGCCAGCCTTCAGGAGGTACCTGCCTATGCAGTGTGAAAGGGAGCAGTGCCCAGGACCAAGTTGCCGCCCAGCATCTTTCTTCCCTGCTTCTGCTCTGAGCAAACCTACCAGCTGTCACCTGCATGAGTCTCTATTTTAATTGTGACTAACAATCCCCCCAATATTTCAAAAAAAAAACCTTTTTATTGACAACTTCTGTAACTATGGACAATAAACAATGATAATTCCATCTCCCACTCTCATTTTACCCCCCTCTCAAATCCACCCACCATCAAATCCCCTCCCACTTCGAATCGGTCTCTCTTTTGTTTTGATGTCATCATCTTTACCTCCTATTGTGAAGGTCTCGTGTAGGTAGTGACAGGCACAGCGAGTTCATGGATATCCAGGCCATTTTAATAGCACAATGTGAGACACAGTTGCTGCACTCTTTTATTTCACACCATATGTCCAACTTTTAAATGCTCAGTATTATGTTAGCAGAGCCTGAATAAACGAACTATATAGAAATCAGTTGACTTTCTCGCTTTATCTTGGGGCTCAAAGGAGAATTTCCTTACTAACTGTAAAAATAATATCGGATTATTGAGAAAAAGCAACACTAGGAAGGATAAGTTGATACTCTTCCGAAGACCATCCATGATGCCAACAGAGGGAAGCAGCCTTCAGGGTCTCACAACTCTGTCCTATTTCCATCTAATCTCTCTGGGTGGTTTTACAACTTGACATTGCGTACATGGTTCTTTGACTTTTGAATTCTCCTTTTCTTCATAGTTTTATAACACAATTTTTCATGTCCTGGCACACCCTCAGGAAGTCTTAAAAGGGCTACAGCGATCTGTCTTCAGCAGGTGCTCACTGTAGCCCCCTGACCATGGACGGTGGGGACAGACACTGCTCTGAGGTGTAGCACGTTCCCCCGGCCTCTCGGGAAAAGCACTCTGCATTCGCTCTGACCCCAGAGTCACAGGCTCTGATCCCCTGTGACGGGGCTCTGGCCCTGGGGCGAGGCTCGCAGAGACCCGGGCTGCCAACTGTGGCTTGTACCACCTGCCTCTCCAGCTCTGTACTGTGCCCACATTGTCTCCAAAGTTTCCAATTGCTCCAATGTTTCACTGTTCCGGGTCTCTGTGTAATGTATCTGATTCCCTTCAACCACTCAATGCATCCAGAACCGCTGAGATGGAGCCAAATTGGCTTATTTTGCTTCCTGTTGCCACAGTTAAAGGGAGTTCAGGGGCTGATGGGGGAGAACAAAAGCCAAGAACCCAGGTGTTCTATAAACGAAGAAACCAAACAAGTCCTGGAATTCACACAGGCTGATTGTGTGACCTGAAGCCAAAGAGATGCCACTTGGCCTTCCTGGAGCTTTAAAGGAACTGCTACCCTATTGTGGGAGGACGGGTCATAAATTGACAAGATGCTCTGTGACAATGAGATGGAGTCTGGACTTCACAGGGACAAGACGAGGGACAGCCTAGGACAGACAGAAGCCCTGCTTCCTAAGGGGCATCTTCACCGTTCAAGTGAGAAAGCTGGTCACATCAAGTGATGCTGTCTCACCTTAGAATATCAAGAATTCCAGTTTTCTGAAAGGCAGCTCACCCTAGAGGAAGATGAACACCACCCGTCTTCTCTGGGTGCCCACCTCAGCTGCCTGTGCGCCCCAAGGCCATTCTCTGCTGGAAGTCCTGTGGGGGTGGAGGCCGCAGCATAAAAACCACAACTTAATGGCCACTAATTAGCATCCTATTTGGCATTTTTAAAGAAAAACAATTTTTAAACAAGCGGATTTCCCTTTCTACTTTAAAAAATAAGGATGCCATCACTCGGGTGCTACTCCACTTCTGGTTTCCTAAGACACTGAACATCTCCAGTCTGGCAGGGGTCTGAAGGCATGATCCAAACTACTTAAATATCTTTTAAAAATTAAAGCCACTTCTGTCCTTTTGCAAGTATGGTTTTGTTTTTTTTTTTTTTTTTTTTTTTTTTTTTGCTACCTACTAATGAGTCAAATTGCTAGTCCAGACATGCGAGGGAAGGAATGGGTGCCAAGCTGAAAACGCTTGGCTTTTATGTGTGTGCCTCTTTGAGATAAAGTGAAACGATACGTAATCGTGAATTATGTCATGATGCATAGTGCCGTGATTTCCTGGAAAATGTGCAGCTAATCAGTTATTCATTTAGGAATTAACTAGAGCATCAATTGTCAGATTAAACTCCTTTAAAATTCTCAAAGTCCCTTTCTTGGCATTAACCCCCTAAGTATACTGAGTTCTTTGTGTACATTTAAGCAGGAAAGGGGAGAAGGCTTTCTCATGTGCCAAACGGAAAAAGAAAACAAAAGTATCTTTTGCTTCAGTTGTTAGAGCACTTGGGGGCTTGCCACAAGCGGTCAACACCCCCAGCCAGACAAACCTGCCACATGTGTGTGCAGCGGGCAGGATGCGAGGGCTGTAGACACTCGGTGGACCTGCCGTCAAGGAGGGGGGTGCCTACCTCCGGCTCTGAGCCGCCTCTTTTCTGGTGTGCGGCCAGAACTACAAGCCACTGTCTCTCTCAGTCAAGTGCCGGGGAGGTGCCTGGAAACCTGACCTGGTAGCCACCGGCGTCGAAATGAATAGATGTAAGATCAAAAATTACAGGCAAAATTTTCCACTTAAACAACATAACAGGAGCTATGTATAGCATGTAGCTCAGTGACAGAGCACTTGTCTAGTATGAGCAAGGCCATGGGTTCCAGCACCATTACCCAAAAAAAATATAAACTAAAGTAAAAAGTGTATATAGGGCCGGGAGATAGCTCAGTAGGTAAAGTTGTCTTGCAAGAATGAGGGTATGAATCAAAGCCATAGCGCCTACTTAAAAGACAGGTGTGGGGGCTGGACAGATGGCTTAGCAGTTAAGGCGCTTGCCTGTGAAGCCTATTGACCCAGGTTCAATTCCCCAGGACCCAAGTAAGTCAGATGTACAAGGTGACACATGTGTCTGAAGTTCGTCTGCAGTGGCTGAAGGTCCTAGCACACCCATTCTCTCTCTATTTGCCTCTCTCTCTCCCCCTCTCTTGTCCTCTCTCACACACAAAATAAGTAAACAATTAAATATCTTTTTAAAAAAATAGCCAGGTGTGGTGGTACATGCCTGTAATTTCAGTGCTGGGGAGGCAAAGTCAAGACCTAGTCTAGCCAGATCACTGAACTCTGGGTGAAGAGGGAAAAAAAGGGAAATATGGGGCCGGAGAGATGGCTTAGTGGTTAAAGCACCTGCCTGCAAAGCCAAAGAATCCCAGTTCAATTCCCCAGGACCCGCGTAAGCCAGGTGCACAAGGGGGCGCACGCATCTGGAGTTCATTTGCAGTGGCTGGAGGCCCTGGTGTGCCCATTCTCTTTCTCCCTCTCCCTCTCTCTCTGTCTCTCTCTCCCCTGCCTATTTCTGTATCTCTCTCTCTCTCAAATAAATAAATAAAAATATAATTTAAAAAGGGAAATACCCAACAATTAACCTCTGACCTCCACATGCCCACCCTCACACTGCTGCATCCACACACATGCAAACACTCCTGAGCACAAGCTGACACACCACACACAGACACTCGTTAAAAGGCTGTTTAAAGCAGCCGAAAAGACGTTGGTTTCAGATTTTTCACTTCTGCCTTTACATAATCAGCATGGTAATTTTTACAAAATGCTCTTATTAAAACTTTGTGTTGGGGGCTGGAGAGATGGCTTAGTGGTTAAGGCGCTTACCTGTGAAACCTAAGGACCCAGGTTCAATTCTCCAGGTCCCACGCAAGCCAGATGCACATGGTGGTACATACGTCTGGAGTTCCTTTGCAGTGTCTAGAGGCCCTGGTGTGCTCTCTCTTTCTCTCTCTCTCTGTCTCTCTCTCCCTCTCCCTCTCCCTGTTTCTGATAAATAAATAAATAAAAATAAAACCTTTAAAAAATTTAAAAAAAAAACAACTTTGTGTTGGGAGCAGATTCTTTCAAAGATAAAAGTCCCTCGGAGATTCCGGCATCCCCTTTGCATGGAGGGTGCAACGAAAGCTCCTATTTCCCAAGAGAAACGTAAGCTCTGAGGCCACAGGAAAAGGAGGGGCACAGGAGTCAACAGCAGAACGGGGTGCTCCAAGGCTTTCTCCTGTAAGTAGTGACTCACGGGGTTGGAAACGTGGCTTAGGCAGTTAAGGCACTTGCCTGCAAAGCCAAAGGACCTCGGTTAGATTTCCCAGGATGCACGTAAACACAAGGTGGCACATGCATCTGGAGTTCGTTTGCAGTGGCTGGAGGCCCTGGCACAGCCATTCTCTCTCTCTCTCTCTCTCTCTCTCTCTCTCTCTAATAAACAAATAAAAATAAAATATTCTTTAAAAATAATGATTCTCATGTCCAGGGAGCCTTAGGGTTGAAACTGTGTGTGTGTGTGAGTGTGTGTGTGTGTGTGCGTGCGTGTGTGTGTGTTTGGCCCGGGAGATGTCCCAGTGAATAAAGCAGCACTTGATGTACAAGCCTGAATACCGAAACCAAATTCAATCCCCAGACTCCACATAAGAAATCTGTGATGGTCTTCTCTGATGCCAGCATGCAGCGAAGTGGGAAGCGGAGACAAGAGAATTTCCCAGAAGCTCGCGGCTGATGGTCAGTGCAAGACTCAACAACAGTGAGAATGAGAAATCGTCCTCTGATCTCCACACACGTGAACACACACACACACACATGACAAGTATAAGTAGTGGAGGCAATCCTAAAATATGTATGAAGCACTGAGTGTTTGTGGGCAAAAATAAATAAATAAATAACAGTTTCTTTTGACCAAATGCATCAACAGTCTCCAAAGTGGCTTTCAAAAGACTTTCCTCAGATGCATGAATTCTCTATCTGTTCAAACATCAGTCATATGTGTCTTCAGACAGCCTGTATTGCAGAGACAGGCACATCATTACTGTCGAATTTTAAATTACTTTTGTTAAAAATGCAACATTCTAATGGGCTTGATTACCAATAATGAAAAAAAAATGGCTGATAGTTAATGGCGTATACTAAATACCTTACACTCATTGCCTCACAACAGTCCAAGGAGAGGGACCGTTGTCCTTCCCATTGTTCATATACAAACTGAGAATAGAGGCTAGTAGACTTGTCTAGGATCACACAGCTGAGGCTAGTAGAGCCGACACAGCTCCGGGCGTTTTGGGTGTAAGGCCACGCTCTTGATTCAGCACTGTCAAACCTTCCCTTGAGGACTCTTTCCTGCCAGCACTCTATCAACGTTTGTCTTCAGTCTGAGGGTCCACCAGGGGCTGTTCTAGGCACAGACAATGTAGCATGAACAAAATGAGGGTCTACCATACGGCAGCCCAGAAGATGAGAGGAAAACACCAACACACTAACACTATGCTTAATTAATACCTTCAGCGTCCCCAGAAGGAGCGTCATGGAGCAGGTCACTAACACTACCAAGACTGTGTGTGTGGCCCTAGTGTGGTGTGGGGGTGGCTCGCAGCTACAGGACTTGGCTTCAATCAGTTTTCCATTTTCAAGCTATATATGAGACATAGTCATGTGGGCTGACAGGTACAGTGAGGCTTTGAACACCAGCCTCACTGGGTGATTAGAGGAGCCAGGCAGCATCTCCACAGGGCCTCTGTGGTCAGTGCCTGCCCATAGAACCACATTCCCTCAGGTCCAGCTACACTATAACACCAAGTCCTACAGAGAACTCTTAAGTTTTTGTTTTATTTTTATTTATTTATTTGAGAGCGATAGACAGACAGAAAGAGGCAGAGAGAGAGAAAATGGGTGCACCAGGGCCTCCAGCCACTGCAAACGAACTCCAGATGCATGCGCCACCTTGTGCATCTGGCTTACGTGGGTCCTGGGGAATCGAGCTTCAAACAGGGGTCCTTAAGCTTCACAAGCAAGCACTTAACCACTAAGCCATCTCTCCAGCCCAAGAACTCTTATTCTTTCAGCAAACAATGAGGAAACAAGAGGAGTGCGCTGGGCACGGACCAAACTTTATATCCGCATTCTCCTCAATGAACTCAGATGCCCAACCTCAGGGTGTGCAACCCTTCCCTGACACATCTTACCCAGAAGGTCTGTATAATGGAAAGATTTCTACTCCCAGCAGAGGGCGCACTGACGTGCCAGCTTGCGGTGCAAAATTTCACAACTACAAGGGCTGAGTCCCTGGGAGGTGGGAGGAGGGCTTTGGTTCTCCTACCCTCACCCTAATCCTTAACTTGGATGGGACTTGGAAAATCAACAGCCAAGAAAGAGAAAATTAAAGGTCCCTATTGTGCAAGCATGGTGCCTCCAGCAATGTCCACTAGTCATAAGAGTGGGCTTTGTCGTTAGAGCATTTTAAAGGAGACTACAACATGAGAGCTGGGGCCAGCCATGGAACATGCATGTATCTGGGACACAGATACATGGTTGAGGGAGAGAGGGGTCCTTCAGGAGGCTGAGCCCACTCACTGCTGCGAGGAAGTAAAACAGACATGCACTGGCTTTATCTCTGCTTAGTGCCAAGGCACCCACTTTTCATTGATAGTGTGGGAAACTGAGTTGTTTGTGTGTGCGTGTGTGTGTGAGAGACAGAGAGAGAGAGAGAGCTGTACATGCATGAACCTATATGTGTTCATAAGTGTGAATCACACATGTAGGGAGGGGGCCGTACATGCATCTGAAAGCCAGAGGTCAATGCCTGGTGTCTTCTTCAATCATTCTGCAACTTATTTTTTTTAATCTTTTATTGATACATTTGAGATAGAGAGAAAGAAGTACAGAGAGAGTGTGTGAGTGAGTAGGGCACTCCAGGGCCTCCTGTCACTGTAAATAAACTCCAGACACATGCATCACTTTGTACATCTGGCTTCACATGGGTACTGGGGAATCGAACTTGGGCCCTTAGGATTTGCAAGCAAGTGCCTTTAACCACTGAGCAAACTCTGGATCTCTGAGTTCACCAATGTGGATAGACTAATTGGCCAGCAAGCCCCAGGGATCCTCCAGCCTCCACCTCCCCAGTGCTAGGATTACAGATACACCACCATGCTTGACTTTCATGTGTGTTCTGGGGACCTGAACTCAGGTCCTCATGCTTGTGCAGCAAGCATTTTATCAACTGAGCCATCTCACCAGCCCCAACACCTATGAGTTTTAGATTCTTATAGCCCAGGTACATTATTATCATAAACCATTACCTATAAAATGAAATACCCTATATAAGATGAACACAGCTTTATATAGGATATAAAGCCCAAGCCCAGCGACTGCATTGTGAGGACAGGAGCCTGGGTGACTCGAGACAAGGTGGTGTGGAGGAACCCCTTTCCCCAGGGGCCTGGCTTTCTGCTAGACACAGAACAGTTCTCATACCCACAGAATGAGTTCACTCAGTTTCCTGCCAGGCCTCACACCTCCCCACCCGGAGGCTGTTCTTTCATGTGACTTTGTGCTTCATTTTCTTCTCAAAGTCTAAACTCCAATGAAATACCAAAAAAAAAAATTTAAACAATACATAAAGAATTTCGGGAATATGACAAAATGTTGAATAATACTTTTAGCTGAATATGACAAATTTAATGCACATGATCTATATAATGACCAAAATATCTCCAGATAGGATAAGATGACCAGAAGAGGGTTTTCTATCCTGAGGTGGCAACTTCCTAAAAGGTGGTGTGGGGGAAGGGCGTGGCAGGACAACAAAAACAGAGAGAAGGAGACAGAAAAGAAGAAACAAAGTCTTGGGGGGGATTCAGAAGTGGATGAGTCACCGCCAATGGGGAAAAGCAGGAAGTTCCAAAGGCTCTGAGATTTGAAATCAGACCTGAAATGCAGACACACTTCCTCAAGTGAGGGTGAAGGGTATGGCCTGGAACAGACAAAGTCCCATCCCACCCCCAACACACACACACACACACACACACACACACACACACACACACACATACACACCAGGCCACCCAGCTCCCTGGAGCTAAGATAAGCAGCTTATCTCAGGGGCAATAGCAATGTGATAGGGAATGTGGTTGGAGGAAACAAAAGGCAAGAAACTGAAAATTCCAGATGAGTGAAAAGTGCAGAAATCAAGATTCCATGATGGTCTCTTCGGGGGACCGGGACAGGCCTTCATTCGGAAACAGAGGGGCTTGCATAGGCCAGTTTGCATTTCCCAGGGATGCCCTACTTTGTTCTGATTCCTCAGCTACTTGATGCCATCGAATAGATAGATGCTCAGGAATTGCCAGGACGGAGTTCCTGCAGGGGATTTCTCAGTTCTTTATTTGACACAACCGCACTGATCTCCAACTGTCTGTGGAACGTAGGAAGCGATTTGTTCAGTACCTACTTCTACTAACAGCCAATTTGCACTTTCAGGGCATTGGACAAATATTTGGTGACACTGTAAGTAACGTCCACAGTATCCCATGATACTATAAGACCCCTGATGATGGAGTAGCCACAATGCCATTGGCAGGGAGACTCACAGGCTTTGTTCCTACAGGGCATCCATTGAGAATCCTGCTGAGGTCCAGATCACACCTTCATTTAGTAGCAAAGCAGGAGAAGCTCGGGCAGAACATGGACTTTATAAAGGAAATTCGTTTTTCCAGAATGGAAAAATATTCCAGATTTTTTTTTCTAAGAACCTTTCACACTGTGCTTTAAGATTTCTTGTTTCTCATTCAAGGTACCAAAACTACAACAGAGGGAGCTGGGAAGATGATTCAGTAGGGAAAATGCTCACCACACAAGCAGAACCCAAGTTCAGATCCCCAGAACCCATGCAAAAGCCAGGTATGGGGGCATGCACTGGGGAAGCGGAGATAGGAAGACCCCTGGGGCTTTCTAGCCAACTACCTAGCCAAATCAGTGAGCTCTGGGTCCAGTGAGAGACCTTTGTCTCAAAAAGTAAGGTGGAGAGCAATTGAGGAAGCCAGCCTACATGACCTCTTGCTACTGGCCTCCACAAGCATGCATACATACGTCCATGCGCAAACACATACACACGGACACACATACCACACGTGCCAAAAACATGCAAGAGCATGTAACAGTAGCAATATATCTCTAAACTAAATTACGTCCTCAGGATTTCCAAGAACATTTCACAAATGCGTAGCTAATGAATTCTGTAACACCAGCTCCATCAGAAAATGGCTTAGATGAATACCTTCTTCTGAGAATCTATACTGGTTAATTTTCTCATCACCGTGAGCGGATCACCTGGCCAAAAACAACTGAAGGAAGGAAGGGTTTGTTTTGGCTCACAGTTTGAGAGTGGACAGTTCACGATGGTGGGGAAGGCACAGCAGCAGGAGCAGGAAACACCTGGTCACGTTGCATCCACAGTTAGGAAGCAGAGAGAGATGAATGCTGTGTTCAGCTCTCTTTCTCCTTTTTATTCAGTCCAAGACCCCAAACTCTGGCATGGTAGCACCCACATTCAAGATGACTTTTTCCCTCCTCAGGAGCGTGGAGTATTTTCCAGCTTCACAGGTATTGACATAAGTCATTCATCCTTGACTCCTCAGACACCCAGTGTCCCTTGCCATGTGCCTATACCACACAGGACGTCTGCTCCCCAAGCCAACAGGACCATGTTTCTCCTGCTCTCACTAGCTCACCTGGCACTCACCTGTGTGATCCACTCTGCATCTCTTTAGACTGTCTGAAATTAGCTGACATTTAAAATGACACAGAATCTCAGTTCTATCTACAAAATTCTTTGTCTTTGTCTTATGATATAACCAATCCCAAACAAACCCAGAGTAGGACACAGACAGGACATTTAAACCAGGCCAAGGAGTCTGGAGGTTTCTGTTAGACTCCACTCCTCACTCAAAACAAAAATCCCAACAATCAAAGTGTATGCACCAGCCAAAGGTGGATAAAATGAGTTGCCCTAGACAGAGGCTAAGGAAGAAAAAAATACTGAAAAATGAACCAATCACATATCTATTTAAAAATTAACACCACCACAGAAAATAGTAAGTGAAAACGAACATGAGAATACAAGTTAATGTAATAGAAAACTAACAAATTCTAGCCAAGTTTTCTGAGAAGACCCTGAGGTTAATCTAGATTAGAACAGGGCTAAACTTATATACCCAAGAACCCTCAAGGTAGCTGTACACGTGGCCTAGCCAGACACAGGTCTCTTGGCAGGGGCTCACCTGGTTGCCAGGACAACCTCCAGCAAAGGGCCTCTTGCTCTAGCAGGGTCCCTTCCCCCATCCTCTGGGCTCATGGCCAGGAGCCTGTGACCCCACTACGGAGGGTCCTCCTTCTCCCACACATTTTCTGCATATCAAAAATGAGAGTTCACTGGTGTTGGGAATCCAGTGTGAGGTCAAGTTTATCTTCAGATTCCAGGTTATGCATGCGGGCCAGTCTGTCCCTGACCCACGACAACTACCTGGCCAACCAGATGTACAAGCTACAGCCTTATAGACCTGGTTCACCAGCTGCCCACCAGCCTAAGGCCGGACATCATAAAGAAACCTTACCAAACGTTCTCTTATTTCATGTGGATAGACATGCCTGGAAGGCAAAGATTGGCCACAAACCACCTGCCCACCAAGTAAGAGAGAGTGTGAGTGAATCATAGAACCTAAAAGGTTCTGCAAGTGAGGGAAGCTCAGCCAATCACAGGAACAGGTGAACCACATTGTGGTTCGATGATGGGCAAAAGGAGCCAGATGACAAAGATACTGGTCAAGTCACTCACCTACCTACAACCCCAAAGCAAGCAGACCATTGGAATTCAGGAAAGACTTAGCCACAAGGAGGACAAAGGGTCGTAAGGGAGCCATCTGTGTTCCAAGGCCCCCGTGGGTCATGTCAGATGGATGCCCACCTGTACTCCCACCATTAGTACTCGGTTCACCTGTCTGTGTGTGGGTTATTCTACTTCGAGTGAAGTCTTGACGGGCTCACTGGTTTGTAGTCCCAACAACTCAGGAGGCTAAGGCAGAAAGATTGAAAGTTCCAGGCCAGCCTGGGTTACAGAGTGAGTTCAAAGCCAGCCTGGACAGTTTAGCAAAACCAAAATCTTAAAAAGGCAAAAAAAAGGACTAGGGATGTACCTCAGTGGCAGAGCCCTTGCTTAGGCCATAGCTTCAATTCCCAATATCATTTTTTAAAAAGTCTAGGGATGGAGAGATGGCTTAGTTGTTAAGCTCTTGCCTATGAAGCCTAAGGATCCGAGTTCGAGGCTCAATTCCCCAGTACCCACATAAGCCAGATGCACAAGGTGGCACATGCGTCTGGTGTTCATTTGCAGTGGCTGGAGGCACCCATTCTCTCTCATTTTCTCTATCTCTCTCTCTCTCTCTCTCTCTCTCTCTACCTATCTATCTATCTATCTCTATCTCTATCTCCCTCTTTCTCTCTGTCTGTTGCTCTTAAATAAATAAATAAATAAATAAATAAATAAAACAAAAGTCTAAGCTGAGGGGAGAACCATCCACGCAAGATGGGAAGTGCCCTGTGGGTTGGAGCTCCACCTGGCTCCACTCTTCCCACACCCACTGCAATTTCATCTGCACTTTGCGGAGAGGCCTGGAGAAGGGGGCGACCGCTGGTGGGGAGGTGTCCAAACTTCAGTATGACTTCCTCCCGTGCAGTGATAGTGGTCTATAATCTTATTCCCCAGTTTTCTTCAGTATCTGACACACCGATGAACCCGTGAAAACAGACACTCTGCCACTTCTACGATCAGAGTAACAGCCTGGAGGCACCAGCAACGTGAGCAGGACAAGCAAGCTGGCACCATTATCTGGTATTTAGAATGTCTCCATCTGTGCAGGGAGTTTCCTGGTTCACTCAGATCCACTGGACCCAAAGTAGCAAATCTCAGGCCAGCAAAGAGTCACAAATAGGGCTGACATCAAAAGTCCTGGTGGCACACACCTTTAATCCCAGCACTTCGGAGGCAGAGGTCGGAGGATCATTGTGAGTTTGAGGCCACCCTGAGACTACATAGTGAATTCCAGGTCAGCCTGGGCTAGAGTGAGACCCTACCTTGAAAAAAAAAAGAAAAAAAAATACTGGGTAAGGGGGCAGATTGTGACCTTGGACACCAGGTAGGGTCATGGCTGTTGTGTGTTTGCACCCAGGGGCAGCAGGCCATGAACCCCAGCCTCTGAGAAACCTTCATCACAGTTGTCCCAAAGAGCAATAGTGGCAGCTCCACAGAGCTCTCCTGGGGCTTCTAGGTTCAGTGGGAAATCCTGCCTCAAATAATAATCATGACAAAAAATAATAATATTTGATAATAACTTGGAGAGCCATTAAGGAAGACATTCAATATTGACCTCTGGTTTCCACATGCATGCACACACACACACATGCCCACACACATACAAACATGCAAACGCACATGCATGCACAGCATACACATGCAAAAACAAAGAAAAGAAAAGAAAAAGAGTGAGTAGTTGCTGGGTGCTGCAAATCTTGAGGATATGGGGAGTGAATGCCAAGTGTGGATTTCCTTATAGGGTGATAAGCGTGTTCTAAAATTCATCATAATGATGCAGTGTACAAATCTGTGATTGTGCCAGAACCATTGAATTGTACCCTTTCATCAGTGAGTCATCTGGGCAGTGTGTGAATTTTACCTCATGGAAGCCTTCACGAAAAATAAGTAAGACACCCATGCTTTTCCTTTGAGCCTCATGGGTGTGAATGTTATCAAGTGGTCTAGAATTTCAGGGGCCTGAAAATGTTTGACAAACAACCGTCTCTCATGCATTATACATTTGGCCTAAAACAATGGAAACAGTGCCTGGGAAGAGGCCAGCTTACCCCGTCACCTAGGGGTGAAAACCCTGAAAATTACCAGCAGGACGGTTCACTGAAGCAGGTAATGGACCCCAGCTCTCCTGCTCTCTGACAAGGAATCTTTGTGGAAAGGAGTGTGAGTATTCATATACTCTGCTTGCTAATTACAACGAGTGTGAACAGTATTTTAAGTGCTCTTAAGAACCCTGAAAGTCAGGTCCCAGGTCAATGGCAGGGCGCGGGTGGATACGCTAAGGTGCTTAACACTAACACCTCCTAACACGAAGTCTAATGGATGTGATGTGGCCGCCTGGTGCTGAATTCCCACCACAGCAAGCAAATGACAGTGAGTGTCATACAATAATATTTCCACAGCGCGCGTGCACCATGCTGTGTCCACACACGTGTACTTGGATGTGAACAGGAGGCAGCTCAAGACTCCGTGCCATGCTTGCCTGGGTTCTTTAGCTTGAAAGACTGTAAAGGGAAGAAGCGGTCTGAGCAGCTCCAGGCTGTGGGCCCAAACTTGAGGATTCCCACCCAGTCTGATGGCTTCGTTTCTCAGGATCCCATCCCCAAGTGAGAAGGCTTATGTTGGCCTTGCAGGCTCTTCCGCTAGGAATACCCCTTTGGAAAAAATGCCTTGTGGGCCCTGGGAGCACATCCACCCTCTGTGACAGGGAAGGGATGATGTGACTGGCCAACGCTTCCTTAGGAATCCGGAATGTGCTCTATACTCTAGGAACCTGGGGTCAGTGGAAGCTCCCAGCACGAGGCTGAAACAAGTACACCAGAAAGGTGCACCTCCAGGCACTGAGGAACTGTAGACTCTGAGGTACAGAGAGGCTGTCTTCTGGAATTGCCCCTCTCTTGGCTATCTCCCCCCACCCCCGCCGCCAGAGCATCATGGCACATGCCCCCTGCACTGATGTTGCAGGATGACCCCAAACCTACATGTTCCTTCTCTCTTCTGCAGATGGCCCTGAGGTTTGATCCAGCCTATCTGAGCGCAGAGCGCTGAGAATGAAGTTCACCTTTGAGAGGAAGAGACTCAAAGCTCCCCTCACTGCATATCCTGAGTTCCAACTAAGAAATCACTGAGGCCCGCCCTCCGAGAAGGAACTTATAACCACTATAAAAAAGTTTCCGAGAGTCAGGACCCCAAGTGCTTCCAAGGCTGGAAATAGAATAACTTTCTCTCATTGTTATATCCAAATATCAAATAACAAGTTAAGTAGCTGGGCGTGGTGGCACACACCTTTAATCCCAGCACTGGGGAGGCAGAGGTAGGAGGATCGCGGTGAGTTCGAGGCCAGCCTGAGACTACACAGTGAATTCCAGGTCAGCCTGCCTCGACTAGAGTGAGACCCTACCTCGAAAAACCAAAAAGGTAAAGAAGAAGAAGTAAAGGCAGGGCTGGAGAGATGATAGTTCAGCAGTTTAGGCACTTGCCCGTAAAGCCTAAGGACCCGGGGTTCAATGGGTTCAATTCCTCAGTGCCCACATAAGCCAAGATTGCCAAAGTGGTACATGCATCTGGAGTTCATTTGCAATGGCTGGAGGCCCTAGCACACCCAATCTTTCTCTCTGTCTCTCTCTGTGTGTGTATCTCTTTGCTTGTAAATAAATAAAATATTTTTTAAAGTATTTCTTTGGGGACTGAGAGATGGCTTAGTGGTTAAGGAGTTTGCCTACAAAGCCAAAGGACTCCAGTCCCATTCCCCAGGACCCACGTAAGCCAGATGCAGAAGGGGCGCACATGCCTGGAGTTCGTTTGCAGGCCCTGGTGCGCCCATTCTCAGTCTCTCTCTCTCTGTCTCCCTCCCTCCCTCCCTCTTTCTCTGTCAAATAAATAAACAAGTAAATAGAAATATTAAAAAGCTGGAGTTTTTCAGCAATATTGAGAAGATAAAGAGGGGTGTACCAAGGAGCCAGCATGGAAGAATCACACAAACACATGGGGGTGGGTGGAGCCCCTGCCCACCCCCACTTCTGCAGGCTTCCCTTCCCCCGCCTGAGGTAGGCTCTTTCCCTGCTCCTCAGTGACACCTTGGTGTCTGTGGTATGCATCCTGCCCCCCTGGCCCCACTGACACCAAGACTCATTATGTTAGCGTGACACTGAGATGCGGAGGTTCTGACCCAGCTCTGGGGAAGCGTGTTTCCCCTCCTTTCTCCAGGTAACAGATGAGAAATCCCCGACATCCAAAGAAACAGTGGCATCTGCCAGCCACCAGCACCTGCACCATCTAGCAGTTGGTAAGAGGTGACTTGCGGGGGAGGGGGTACCGCGGACCATCGGTTTGAGACCCAGGCCTCTGAATTGAAAATGACTGCCTTACAAATCCTCTGTCTGGACATATCAGGGGAAGGCCAGGTGCTGAGAGCGGGGCCCAGCAGGAGCCTGGGAACTCTACCACAGTAGCACCCAGACCAGCCCCACTGAGGCAGCGGCCCCACTCAAGCCACCCCCAAGTCAGTGACCCTGGACCATTTAACCTGGCTAACTGGCCTCTCTGGACACTCACAACCGAACTGTTCCCGAAGGCCAGGGTACCACTGCCAAGAGAGCATCCTCAGCAGTGCCTGTATACAGACAGGCTTCACGGACCCACATTTCCACGCATGTCCCTAACAGATCTATGGGACACAGAAGGGGCAATGTCCATCCACCCATGTGACTCAGGCTGGCCCTCAGGCTTTTTTTTTTTAAGTTCTGGTGTTGATAACTCCATCCTAAACATATTGGTTTATTTCAAGATTTTAAATGTTTCAATACAGTCTGCCCCCCCCCCCGCACCCCGTTTCCTGTAATATATCGACGTGCATAGAAATACAGTTGCTGCAAACAGCTGGCCTGAGTTATTCTTCAAATGTATCTTTGTGAAGCCCCTCCGCTCCCCATTTGGCTCCACAGACACTGTTATGAGTACCGTGTAGTATGGTTAAAAATATTTCGCTTTCATTTCTGAGTCTTTAATTTTATGTTTGAGCTCGGCATAAAAATAGCTGGTAATTGCTTTTTGACAGTAATAAGCCTAAGATTGTGACTCAAAAAATCTGAGATATTATGTTCTTTTGTAATTGTATTCAATGAAAACATAGCTCAATATGGAGCTTTAAAAAAAAAATACACCAGCTTGTGCAATTCGTATGTTTTACCGATGCCGTGGAAGTTTCAGGGAGATTCACACACTGGGAAAACTGAGTGGCCGTGCGTTTTATCTACGATGGAGAGAGGAGAGAGCTCAGATGCTCATCTCTACCTCCCACAGTGAATAGTCACAGCAACCCGAGTGTATAAAGCAAATGAAACAAGGTGAGAAACGGGAAGCCTCTGGTTTCCAATGCTTCAAATAATGAATTGAGATGGATGCACTCTAAGAGATACACACAGAGGATGTGAGGTGTTGAAAAGTGGCGAGCGGAAGTAAAACCAAGAGATGATGTTCTGAAAGGGCCAGAGAACTATATTAATGATACCTCACAAATATTAAGTCTAAGTAGACGTTTTATGTACTCTTTTAGTTTTCAAGCTTAACTTTCTTCCCTAAAACATAGACATACAAATCTCTCCTGCTGGCTTTATAAAAATTACAGCGTTGGGCTGGAGAGATAGCTTAGCTGTTAAGGCATCTGCCTGCAAAGCCTAAGGACCCTGGTTTGATTCTCCAGGACCCACATAAGCCAGATGCACGGGGGGGTGCGCATGCATCTGGAGTTCCTTTGTAGTGGCTAGAGGCCCTGGAACACCCATTCTCTCTTTCTCTCACAAATAAATAAATAAAATATTTTTAAATATATATACTTAAAATGTACATTGTTTAGGGGGTTAGATGAGGGGTCCAGGGACCACCAAAGTTTAGAAGCTTCTCCTCAATGTTCATTAAATTCACATAACTGTCATGCATTTCAGTACTGAGAAATAGTACAGAACGATTCACTGGTACAAAGATTATTATCTGAATAGTAGAGAGAAAAGTTTTGTTTCAATAGCTAAATCCCAGGAGAAGGTATACGTTAATAATATTTTCACTAAGGTCAGTTTTCTTGTAAAGGTGGGCACTGACACAAAACACACACATCTTTCAGACCATGGCCCATGACTGCTGACAATTGCTTTCACCAGAAAATGAACAACTGAGTCGAAACACACCGGGATTCATCATAAAGCCACGTTTCCAAAGTCATGGGCTGATGTCTTTTTATTCAAAACACATGTCTGATTTCTAAAGAATGATGCATTTTTAAATAGTTTGAAGCGCCAGAGAGATACTGGACATTGATGGTCAAGGTGACGATGACAGTGACCGCGGGATACTGGAGACCACAGATGCTGAGAAGCCATCACAATGGTGACAATGGTGATGAAAATCATGAGGGTGGAGAGAGCCTGGATGTTGTATAGTCAGTCCCTCGTTGCAGTAACGGTGACAGTCAGAGACATGGAAACTCAGCACTGTTTCTGCGATCCTTTATGAGGCAGATATCCAGCAACATAGACAGCATTTCTTGTGCCTTATATGGAAGCAACATAGCTTGAGATTCTATTTATTCTCTTGACTCGCCATTGATTAGAACTTTTTAAAATATTTATTGATTTGCAAGCAGAGGGAGAGAGAAGGTGGGGAATGGGCACATCAAGGCCTCTCTCCACTGCAAACAAACTCCAGATGCAAATGCCATTTTGTGCATCTGGTTTTATGTGGGTACTAGGGAATGGAACCTGGGCCTTTGAGATTTGCAAGCAAGCACCTTTAACTGCTGGGCCATCTCTCCAGTTCCCATAAAGACTTTCTCTTATTATATAAGGTAACATTAGTTACTATTTTTAAAACCTTTTATTTTTTTTAATTTATTTTTATTTATTTGAGAGCGACAGAGAGAGAAAGAGGGAGAGAGAGAGAGAGAATGGGCACTGCCAGGGCCTCCAGCCTCTGCAAACGAACTCCAGACGCGTGCGCCCCCCTGTGCATCTGGCTAACGTGGGTCCTGGGGAATCGAGCCTCAAACCAGGGTCCTTAGGCTTCACAGGCAAGCGCTTAACCGCTAAGCCATCTCTCCAGCCCAAAAACCTAACATTTTATTTCTTTTCAAATATTTTGTTTATTTATGAAAGAGAGAGGGAGAGGCAGATAGAGAGAGAATGGGTGCACCAGGGCCTCCAGCCACTGCAAACAGACTCCAGAAGCATGCACCGCCTTGTGCATCTGGCTTCATGTGGGTCCTGGGGAATCGAACCCAGGTCCCTAAGCTTTGCAGGCCAGCACCTTAACAACTGAGCCATCTCTCCAGCCCCTACTTTATTTCTTAACATGGTCAAAGTTTCATGTGCATGCATGCAGCATGTGTGGCATCTGTGTGTGGTATGCATGTGTGGTGTGGGGGGGGTGTAAGCATGTGTGTGTATGTGCGCACGGACACATGTGCAAATCAGTGCCTCCCATGCACACAAGTGTGGAAGCCAGCGCCAGATGTCAGGCATCCTCCTCTATCACTCTTCCTTTTTATTTTTATCTATTTTATTTTATTTTATAATTTTGATTTTTTTGAGGTAGGGTCTCGCTCTAGCCCAGGCTGACCTGGAATTCACTACGCAGTCTCAGGGTGGCCTCAAACTCACAGCAATCCTCCTACCTCTGCCTCCCGAGTGCTGGGATTAAAGGGGTGTGCCACCACGCCTTGCTTCCTTTTTATTTTATTTTATTTTTTTTTTTTTGAAGTTGGTTTTCTCTCACTGAACCTATAGCTCCATGTTTTGCAGCTAGACTGGATGATCAAGGAACCCCAACAATCCTCCTGTCTCGTCTCCTCTCTGGGGTAACAGGCAGGTGCACCCAACCCTGACTTTTTTGTTGTTGTTGTTTGAGAGAGAGAGAAAGAGACAGAGAGAGAGAATGGGTGCACCAGGGCCTCCAGCCACTGCAAACAAACACCAGATGCGTGCGCCACCTTGTGCATCCGGCTTACTTGGGTCCTGGGCTTCACAGACAAGCACCTAACCACTAAGTCATCTCTCCAACCACCTGACTTTTCTTTTTTAATGTAGGTGTGGGCAATCAAACTCAGGTCCTGAGGTTGCTTTTCTGACCACCCGGTGCCAGAGCTTTCTAATCACTTCTTTCTCTTTTGTGTCCCCTGAGCGCCTGGAGCCTGATATTTGCTATGAGTGTTGCAGCAAGGAGAATTCAAGCTCTGAGAAGTCCAGCACTTCTTGAAGAAACCATGAAGAGGAGGTAGTGGCTACCCCTGAGTGCCAGGATGAGGACACCTAGAATCATCGCCATCAGCTGGGCTTAGGGGAGATCCAGTGAGTGTCCTAGACTGTCCACGTGCCTTTACCATGTGCCCCACTTCCATTTTATTGTTGGTGCTTTTTACTCACCAGAACCCAATAGCACATGCTTTCAAGACTCACATTCTGACCTTCCCTGCTGTTCTGTGAAGCTTGGAGTCAGGTCTCCTGCTGACATGTCAATACAGGGAAACTATGTTCAATACCTTGTGCCAGAAATTTCCTCTCAGACAGTGAATCAGTGCTATGATTTGAATAGGTATGTTCTCCCCATCCCCCTCCCCCACAAAAAAAAAATAGCTTGTGTATTAAAGGCTTGGTCACCAACTAGTGGCACTCTTGACAGGTGAGTGGATCAAAGAGGGCCCTGGAATCATGAATGGATTAAATCCGCCCATGAATTCATGCTTGAATGGGATGTTGAACGGTGGGGCTTGGTTGGAGGCAGTGAGTCACTGGAAGCATGCTTTTGAAAGGTCCCTGGTCCCTTGCTGTGCCTCTCACTGCTCCCTGCCCACCATGAGGTGAGGGGCTTCCCCCTTCCATGTCCTCCAGCCAAGATGCTTGGCCTCGATACAGGCGGGTAGCAATGGAGCCAGATGACCATAAACCAAGGTAATCTTTCCTCCCTGGAGGTGTTTAGCTCAGGGTTTTTGTCACAGTCACAGAAAGTTGGCTAACACAACCAGCTCCTAGAGTGGTGTTGCTCAGTTGCCTATTGAACAGCCACTCAAGACATTCCTGCTTTGTTTTTCAAAGTAGGGTCTCACTGTGGCCCAGGCTGACCTGGAATTAACTATGTAGTCTCAGGATGGCCTCAAACTCATGGCAACCCTCCTACCTCTGCCTCCCAAGTGCACCACCATACCCAGCTAAGACATTCCTAATTTATCACTGAGGGCCTAGGATCACTCCCTCAACACCAGCTCCTCCAGGTCAGTACTAACATTGTGGGGGCTTGGGTTTCATGCCGTACTTTCCTTCCTCTGTAGGCATTTTAAAAAAATGTTTGCTTATTTGAGAGAAAGTATGGGTACACCAGGGCCTCTACAAATGAACTCCAGAAGCGTGCACCACTTTGTGCATCTGGCTTTACACGGGTACTAGGGAATCAAACCCAAGCTGTCAGGCTTCATAAGTAAGCACCTTTAACCACTGAGCAATCTCTCCAGCCTTCTGTTGACAGTTTTGTCTCTTGCCATCTGCAAAGCCCCAGACCAGTCAGCTCCAGAATGAGATGGAAGAGGCACTTTATCTGGCTCCTCGGTATCCTAGACAAAGGGCAAGAGTCACCAGGAGAGCTGGACTGATGGCTGAGTAGTTAAGGCACTTGCTGGCAAAACCAAAGGACCCAGGTTTGATTCCCCAGTACCCACATAAAGCCAGGTGCACAAGGTAGCATATGCATCTGGAGTCGTTTGCTGGAGGTCCTGACATGACCATATTCGCTATCTGTCTGCCTCTCTCTCTCATAAATAAAAAAAATAAATAATGCTTTTTAAGAAAAAAAAAGAGGGCTGGAGATATTGCTTAGCGGTTAAGTGCTTGCCTATGAAGCCTAAGGACCCTGGTTTGAGGCTCGATTCCCCAGGACCCACATTAGCCAGATGCACAAGGGGTCGCACACATCTGGAGTTCGTTTGCAGTGGCTGGAGGCCCTGGCATGCCCATTTTCTCTCTATCTGCCTCTTTCTCTCTTTGTCTGTTGCTCTCAAATAAATAAATAAAAATGAACAAAAAAAATTTAAAAAAAAAATAAAGAGTCACCAGGATGTCACCACCAGGGTGGCCTCGAACTCACAGCAATCCTCCTACCTCTGCCTCCCGAGTGCTGGAATTAAAGGTGTGTGCCACCACACCCAGTTAAGCCATCAGTCCAGCCCTCCTGGTGACTCTTGCCCTTTGTCCAGGATACCGAGGAGCCAGATAAAGGGGTGCCTCTTCCATCTCATTCTAGAGCTCAGCCCCATGGCCGTGGTAAAGTGTCCCCGGAGTACTACATGTCACCACAGTGCCACAGAGTTTCCACTACCACAGCAGGTAAAAGCCAATGGGGTCTTTTTTAAGTCCCAACGTTCAGCATGAGCTAAAGCCTGGGGAGGAAAAACTCAAGGTGATTTCCTGGGTGGAGGAGCTGGACACAGGCCACGCCAAATTTCTTCTTTCCCCTTCTGCCAAGGGGAGCTGCCAGTCAGTCAGTTTCTCATCACTGCAACAATTGCTGGAGACAGTCTTCTCACAATGAAGAAGTTTCCAATCTATGATGGGGTAGACCCACTGCATTTAGACCCCCTGGGAGGATACATGGTCACCAAAGCCACTCTACGGCTAGGAGACAAGGCAGAAGGGGCCAGAGTCTCACACCCTCCTCATATAGTCCCCAGTAACCTCAGACCTTCCAGCCCACCTCCCAAAGACTCCCCAACCCACAGTACTGTGACTCTTGGGACCAAGCCTTCACCACATGGTTTTGAGAGATACCCAACATGCACATCACAGGTTCCCCAGTGTGACAAGCTGTGTGTACTGGGAAGGAAAGGCCGATGAGAAAGGGTCATGTGTGACCTGAAAGGCTAAAACACTAGAAAGCCACATTACAAAAAGCTGACAACAGTCAGCAAGCAGAAGAGCTCTATATGAGGCAGAACCCGTGACTAGAAGCACCTCCGGGTTCAAAACCATGTGTTTGAGGCAATAGAAGTTCTTTGAGAAGTCTGGAGCTAGTCCAGTCCTATCCTGGTCCTTCAGCATTGGAAGTGAGAGAAGTGACATCTTATCAATCCCATTGTTATTGCACTAGAGAATAAATCTGAGGGAGAAAACTAAAATTTATCAGTTTTATGAAAATGTCAGTTTAATAAAATGAAAGAAGCCAGGTGCGGTGGCTTACGCCTTTAATCCCAGCACTCAGGAGGCAGAGGTAGGAAATTTCCATGAGCTCGAGGCCACCCTGAGACTACACAGTGAATTCCAATCAGCCTGGGCTAGAGCAAAACCCTACCTCAAAAAACAAGGCAAAAAGAAAGAAAGAAAGAAAGAAAGAAAGAAAGAAAGAAAGAAAGAAAGAAGGAAGGAAGGAAGGAAGGAAGGAAGGAAGGAAGGAAGGAAGGAAGGAAGAAAGAAAGAAAGAAAGAAAGAAAGAAAGAAAGAAAGAAAGAAAGAAAGAAGCTGTGAATGGATTAGTCAAAGTCACTACATTACCCTGACCCAAGTGGCCCACGTACCATGGAAACTCTCCCAATGATGGCTTGGTGCAAGCCAGAAGCACCCAGAATCTCAGAGAGAAAAGTCGACATGGATTGGCTGCAGCATCAGAAACCTTCCTCATCTGTCTAAATTGTCTTCCAGACAAGGAAGAAACAACTGGAGAGGTTTGGAAGTGGGCTAAATAAAACACTAAAGATACCTGCTGAGAGATCGGCACTGCACCTGGGGGAGGAACCCAATTACCTGTAGTCCTTTCCCATTTCCCATTTCTCCACTTTCCATCATTTCAGGACACCAACCTCGCTCCCTCCTCCGGCTTCAGGACACCCCGTGCCTGTGTTCCAAGTGTGGCGAGTTGTGAGTAATAACACAAACCAGTAGACCCAGGAGGCACCCTACTTAAGGGAGAGATTTCTTCTCCATCTTTTCATTCCCTTTGTACCTGATGTGTCCTTCTATCTGGGGTGACAAGAATATATTTGAGTACATCTGAGGTTGGTCTTCAATTCAGGTTATATGGAATGTAAAACTTAATACAAGGGACTGGGGAGATGGCTCAGTGGTTATGTAAGAGCACTTGCTATGCAATCAGGAGAACCTGAGTTCAACTCCCAGCACCCCATAAGAAGCTAAGTGTGACCTCACATGCCTGTAGCCCTGGCACAGAACACTGGGAATGGCTGGTCAGCTAATCTAAGTGAAAAAAACAGTGAGCTCCAGGTTCAGTGAGACATCTTGTCTCGAAGAAAATAAGGAGGCAGCCAGACATTGTGGCACACACCTTTAATCCCAGTACTCAGGAGGCAGAGGTAGGAGGATCGCTGTGAGTTTGAGGCCAGCCTGAGACTACATCGTGAGTTCCAGGTCAGCCTGAACTAGAGTGAGACCCTTCCTCGAAAAAAAACAAAAAATAAAATAAAATAAAATAAAATATAAGGAGATAGAGCAATAAAGGAAGACACCCAATGTCCTTCACTGGCCTCCACATTCATGCAAACAGGGCACATGCACCTGAACGTGTGCACACACACACACACACACACACACACACATGTGTGTTCCTTATTATTACTTGCTCTGTATGCGTGTGCAGATTATGTGACATATGCACATGTGTGTGCAGATGCTTGCTGTATGCACACGCATGCAAAGGCCAAAGGAGAACACTGGGAAGGACCCATGTGTCGTCCTCTTACGTTCTGCAGTGTTTTTGTGAGGCGGGGTCTCTCACTGAACCTGGAGCTTCTCCCATCTCCCCCCTCCTCAGCACAGGAGCTACAGGCTTGTGTGACCACACAGCCTTTTATACGGGTGCTGGGGACTGAGTTCAGGTCCCCATGCTTGAGTACTCTGACCTGCTGGGTCTTCTCCCCAGCCCCTAATCTGTTCGCGCGCGCGCGCGCGCGCGTGTGTGTGTGTGTGTGTGTGTGTAAGAGAGAAAGAGATGATGTGGTGTGTGTGGTGTACATGTATGTGCCCTCGTGATGTCTCATGTGCTTGTCTGCTACGGGGGTCACTCACCTACAAAGGTCCAAGGGGACCAGGTGGCCCACCCCATTTTTCTTCTGCTTGGCCTTCTTTTGAGCCACAGTCTCCTTTTACTGATTCCAGAGCTTTCTGGGCTCTGAACATTCTCAGCTCTCTGCTCCCCTGTGGGACTGGGGTTACAGGCGCACAAGGCCATGCCCAGCCATTTTACACGGGATCTGGAGACTTGAACTCTGACTGTCTCAGGCCCCTCTCGGTCCCTTGTGTTTGTATGGGAAACACACTTAACCACTGAGCCAACTGTCCAACTCAATAGAATTTTTAGTCTTTTATTATTTATTTACACACGTAAGTGTGTGTATGTGTATGTATATGGGTGCGCAAGGGCCTTTTGCTGTATGTAGCAAACCAGTACCAGTCCAGCTTTATATGGGTGGCTGGGAAATTGAACTTGAGCCTGCAAGCTTTACAACAGGTGTTTCTAAGCACCTTTAACCACTGAGCCATCTCCCTAGCCCTTATTCTTTTTAAATTTACCTTTGTCTCTCACTCCTGACACACTATTTATGTTTTTCAACAGATCACTGGGTCTTTATGACATGAAACTGAATTTAAAAGACATTTCCAAGGGCTGAAGAGATTGCTCAGTGGTTAAAGGCTCTTGTTTGCAAAGCCTAATGGCCTGGGTTCGCTTCCCCAGTACCCACATAAAAAAGGTGTTGCATGCATATGGACTTTGTTTGCAGTGGCAAGAGGCCCTGGTGTGCCCATTCCTTCTCTCTATCATTCTTTCTTTCTTTCTCTCTCTCTCTCTCTCTCTCTGCTTCTCATTGCTTGCAAGTAAAACTAAAAAAATATATTTAAAAAAAAGACATTACCATGCTCAAAAGAAGCAAAAAAATACATTTTGGTGACATACAAAAATGTTCTAGAATATAACTGCATTAAACTGAAATATTATTGACGTTTTCTAATACAATAAAACTCAGGGATGAAAACAGATTAAAGATATATTGTAGCATACCTGGGAGTGAAGGGTTTTGAACAGCATGGTTAAATTTGGGGGTGGGGAATGTGGATCTCACACAGTTCAGGGGAAGTTGCTCTCTGGGAAATGCAAGGGAATCTATGGCCATGTTGAGTACTAGCAGGGCAGCATGTGGATTTGGGGGTGCTCAGGTCCTCATTCCATGAGTCAAGCACTCCTGGGCTCAGGAGGGGGGTGTGGCTGGATGAGAAATTGTCTAGGCAGCTGTTTTCACTCTCTACAAAGTGGCCTCAATGTCAGCCTAGGGCCAGAGAGATAGCTCAGTCAGTAAAGCGCTTCCCTGGAAAACATGAGGACCTGAGTTCAGTACCCAAAATCCACGTTTAAAAAAAAAAAAATGAAGAAAAAAAAACAGTATGATGTAAGCTTGAAATAAAAATGCAAGTAAAGAAGAGAGAGAGGATCCCTAGGGCCCACTGGCTAGCTAGTCTAGTTCCAGTCCAGTAAGAAGTCCTGTCTCCAAAAAGGTAGACAAAGCTGGGCGTGGTGACGCACACCTTTAAGTTCAACACTTGGGAGACTGAGGTAGAACTGCTGTGAGTTTGAGGCCAGCCTGGAGCTACAGAGCTCCAGGTCAGCCTGGGCTAGAGTAAGACCCTATCTCAAAAATAGCTTAAAAGAAGGTAGACAACACCTGTGGTTGTCCTGGGGACTTCACTTGCACTTGTGTACATGTGCATATAAACACACACGTGTACAAAAGTCAGCCTACAGAAATGTTGACCATCTCCCCTTTCTCCAGTCAAACTGCCCAGCTGTCTGCTGGACCCTGTCCTATGCACAAACTATATATATATCCTATACATATACATAAAAAAAGAAAGAAAAGACACACAGCAAAGCATGATGCACACAAGCATGGAAATATCACAGTGAAACGTATGATATATACAGGCACTATGTATTCACAATTGTAATAATAAAAATTAAAATACTAGTAATATTTAAAAAAAGAAAAAGAGGGGGCTGGAGAAATGGCTTAGCAGTTAAGGTGTTTGCCCGCAAAGCCAAAGGATCCCAGTTTGGCTCTCCAGGACCCACATAAGCCAGATGCACAAGGGGGCGCATGAGTCTGGAGTTCATTTGCAGTGGCTGGAGGCCCTGGTGCACCCATTCTCTCTCTCTCTTTCTGTCTCTCTCTCTCAAATAAATACATGTATTTTAAAAAAAAAAGAAAGAAAGAAAGAAAGAAACATGGCTGGGCATGGTGGCACATGCCTTTAATCCCCGCACTTGGGAGGCAGAAGGAGGAGGATCGCTGTGAGTTTGAGGCCACCCTGAGAATAAAGAGTGAATTCCAGGTGAGCCTGGGCTAGAGCCAGACCATACCTTGAAAAATGAAAAATGAAAAAAGAAACATGTGTGGGAAATCAATACAAATAAGATATCTACTGGATCAGAGTCACTTCAGAAAAAAATGTTGCCGGTGTGCTCGCCATATACCTCAATACCTGTCCAAAGTACACGTATCAAACAGCGAAACAAGCCTACTTGAACATTACCTTTGAAATTAAAGTTTCCAGAGCTTTACAATGAAATTTATGTCAAATTAATTTCTGGGACTCAATGAAGCTTAAAATGAATTCATAATGAGTCGCATTTAGCAGGAGTGTGGAGGGGCACGGAGGGGGTGATCAAAGAGGTCCCCTTCCTGCCATTAGCTCTAATTTCCTGATTATGACACGTTTATTTCGCACAACACATAATCTAAGAAATGACATGCTTTCACAATTACTGTATCTGCAAAATGTGTGACCAAATGGAAGTTGAATATTGCTGCATTATTATTATGAGTATTGTTATTTGTTAATTGAGTACCAACAATGCGCACAATCTTACGGAAGATATAATGAAAAATATAATGCTAGAAATTTATATTTTAATTTAGACATACTTATAATTCCAATATAACACATACACCCTGAGAAAATGATCGTTTCAATGTGCAAGAATTCATCAAGATACGTGTTTAAGGTACTCCAAACTCCAAATGTATTCCAACTTAACTTTTCACATAAAATACATGGGGCTGGAGAGATGGCTTTGCGGTTAAGCGCTTGCCTGTGAAGCCTAAGGACCCCAGTTTGAGGCTTGATTCCCCAGGACCCACGTTAGCCAGATGCACAAGGGGGCGCACGCGTCTGGAGCTCATTTGCAGTGGCTGGAGGCCCTGGCGTGCCATTCTCTCTCTCTCTCTCTCTCTCTCTCTCTCTCTCTCTCTCTCTGCCTCTTTCTCTCTCTGTCTGTCATTCTTAAATAAATAAACAACAAAAAATTGAAAAAAAATATATGCACAGAGATACTGTCTTTTATCCATAACTGATGGCTAACCCCAAAATGCACAACCCACATTCGCCAACGAGGAGGGTCCCTGCGGGGGTTGGGGGGGGAGGACAAGGAGGAGGCTAATGATGGTACCAGCATGGCTATACACACACTGTGCACATAACTAATCTTAAAAAAGAATGTGTATACAGGGGGAATGGGAATTAGCCCTGTTAAAGATAGAACTGTAGCCAAAAGTGAATGAAAGAGATGATATGGAAGGAGAGGCGAAGGGCAGAAGTATACGTGTGATATAGGGGAGAGGTGAATTGGGGGGGAAAAGGCAGAGGGAGGAAAGGAGAGAGGAAAGGGAATAAGAATTGTACTTAAAATGCCAGAATAAATGAAACCTAAATCTCTGTGTGTCAATTAAAACATAAAATAAAAATAAATTTAACAAATTTCCCATTCTTCATATGCAAATATTAATAAGATTAAAAGTAGATCTTGGGCATGGTCATGCACACCTTTAATCCCAGCACTCGGGAGGCAGAGGTAGGAAGATTGCTGTGAGTTTGAGGCCACCCTGAGACTACATAGTGAATTCCAGGTCAGCCTGGGCTAGAGTGAGACCCTACCTCAAAAGACCAAAAAAAGAAGTAAATCTTGGGGCTAAGTAGATGGCTCCAAGGTTAAAGGTGCTTGCTTGCAAAGCCTGCCAATCTAGGTTCAATTCCCCACTTACCCATATAAAGCCAGATGAGCATTTTATTTATTTATTTTTTGCATGGCAAGAAATCCTGGCATGCCCATATGTTTGCACGCACACACATACACTAAATAATAAATAAATAAAATAGAGAGTTTAAAATATCTTAAATTTGATTTCTTCATTAAAAGTGTGCTGTAAACCAGGCGTAGTGGTGCATGCCTTTAATCCCAGCACTTGGGAGGCAGAGGTAGGAGGATCACCGTGAGTTCAAGGCCACCCTGAGACTCCATAGTGAATTCCTGGTCAGCCTGGACTAGTGTGAGATCCTACCTCGAAAAACCAAAAAAAGAAAGAAGAAAAAAGGTGTGGTAATGAGCCACATTTAGTGGCTCACACCTGCAATCCTAGCACTTGAGAGATAGGAGTCAGGAAGATCAAGAGTTCAAAGTCATCCTCAGTTAGATAGCAAATTCAAGGCCAATCTAGAGTACTTGAGACCCTATCTCAAAAAAGAAAAAAGGGTGCTGTAAAACATCCTAAAAAAAATGTGTGAGCCGGGCATGGTGGCGCACGCCTTTAATCCCAGCGCTCGGGAGGCAGAGGTAGGAGGATCACCATTGAGTTCGAGGCCACCCTGAGACTTCTTAGTGAATTCCAGGTCAGCCTGGACTAGAGTGAGACCCTACCTCAGGTAAAAAAAAAAAAAAAAGTGTGAAATTTCTTATCCATTTATCACATATTCATACCTTCATTTCATGATCATTACATTTGGGTCAATGGGCTAAAAGAAGAACTTACTGTTTAAATTCACTCAAGTCACAGAATCCTGAGACAGAGCAGAATTATATTTGTGCGTATTCTCTCTTCCTTAACAGCACACATCCAGTGAGAAACAGACCACAGCATCTGTGATCTAAGCCCTGTCTGTCACTGTATCCCATGCAATTCCAGCCTCTGGTGGACAATAGCCCGAACTCACAGAGACCTGACTGAATCATCTGCAAGAAGTGACCCACAGGCGGTACAACAGAGAAGCGACCATAACTGAGCTGCACAAAACAAGATGTGGACAGAGCCTCCATCAGGACAGTGTCCCCCGTGAGGGGGAGAAAAGAAAAAAAAAAAAACAAAAACAGGCGTTCTTCCCTGCACTGAGGGTGTGGCTCACTGCACGAAGTATAGCTTCAACATAATCACATCAATAATACAGGGAGGTAGGTAATTAACTAGTCATAGATAATTCACAAGGCAGCCTCCAGTCCAGAATGGTCATGTATCAATTCTGTTGCCTGGTACAAAGACACCCCAGACTTAACTGAGGCTTTCAGGCCCCCACGGGCTCAGTGAGCAGTCCCCCACTACATGGTCCTTGCCCACTCTTATAACAGTGTTTTCTTTTCATTTTTAATGTTTTGTTTCTTTTCTGTTGTTGTTGTTGTTGTTTATTTTTCCAGGTAGGGTCACTCTAGCTGAGGCTGATCTGGAATTCACTATGTAGTCTCAGGCTGGCCTCACAGTGATCCTCCTACCTCTGGCTCCTGAGTGTTGGGATTAAAGGCGTGCACCACCAGCTGTTTGGTTTCTTTATCTAATCCTCTAATCCTTGTATGGAATAAATCCTGATATAAACACAAACAAGATCAACCAAAGAAAATGAGTTTATTTCTTTATTTTTACCATCATCATAAAATCTTTGAGCTGCTGAATTTTCTTATTTTTATTTAATTATTAGAGAAAGAGAGAGAGAGAGAGAGAATGGGTGTGCCAGGGCTTCCAGCCACTGCAAACAAACTCCAGATACACGTGCCACCATGTACATCTGGCTTATGTGTGTACTGGGGAATACAACCTGTGTCCTTAGGCTTTGTAGGCAAGTGCCTTAACCGCTAAGCCATGTTTCCATCCCTAGAATTTTTTATGATCTGTACAGTCCAAATATTAGTTTCCATTCTTAAAAATATGCAAAACATATTCATAAACATTTAATTATATATATGTATATATGTATTACAATTATCACTCAGCTCATTAATTGCTCAATGGGTTATTTGTAAAATTCCCACTGCTTGTGAAAATGACTTGCCCACAGGTTAGACATTCACACTTCCAAGAATTCCTGAATCTGCAAAGGCATTGCCAAGAAAGCTGGCCAATTGCAACAAAGAGTTGCCCCCCCCCCTTTCTACAGTGATGGGTCCCCTTCCATAGTCACAAATAAACAGATCCCTCATTTCCAGTACCAAAAATGTGGCGGAGAAAGCAAGCCACAGCTCGGTGAAACTGAAACGTGACACCCACAAAATCAGCCAATCGAAGCATGAAATATTCACAGGCTCCCAGTTACCCAGGGTGAGCTAGCTACCAGAGAGCTGTGGCTGACTTCAAAGTACCAGACCTGCTGCTATTGCTATAGTCCCTCTGGTACTGCCCGGTCCCTTGATAGTACCTCAGCCCCCCTGCCTCTACCCCAGTGCTCCTGCTACTGACCCAGTTCTGGTGCTGCCCCTGCTCTGCCAGTACTGCCCCAGTCCCCTTAATACTGATCTGAGCGTCTTGGTTCTATTCCAGTGCCCGGGCTACTGTCCCATCCCCCCTGGTAGTACTTCGGTCCCCTGCAACTGTCCCAGCACCCCTGATACTACTGCAGTCCCCCTGCTACTGTTCCAATCCTTCTCATACTGCTCCTGTCCCCCTAGTGCTTCCCCAGTTCACCTGGTTCTACCCCTGCCCCCTGTGTCTGAAACCCTATTTCTTGAGTGCTGCCTCAGTTTCCCTGATATTCTCCCCTACCCTCCCAATAATGCCCAAGCCCTTCTGGTACTTTCTCTGACCTTCTTCTTTTTTTTTTTTTTTTTTCAGTTATTTTTATTTATTTATTTGCAAGCAAAGAGAGAGAGATAAGAAGAGAGAGAGGGAGAGAATAGGCACGCCAGGGCCTTCAACCAGAATTCCAGATGCATGCGTCACTTTGTGCCTCTGGCTTTACATGGGTACTAGGGAATTGAACTTAGGTTGTTAGGCTTTGCAGGCAAGCACCTTAACCACTAAGCCATCTCTCCAGCCCCCTCTGACCTTCCGATTGTGCCCTAGTCATCCTGGTACTGTCCCCTACACTCCTGGGACTACTGCCCCTGTCCTTCTGGACTGTCCCAAGCCTCCTTTAAGCTCCTTCAGACCTCCTAAAGGTGCCCAGACCTCCTTTCTTTTCCTGGTCTCCTAGGCCCCACTGAACCTGAGAGACTGGTGCAGCGGCAAGCTAGAACAGACACATATTTGCTTATAACTTGTTTATAACAAAAATTAGTAAAACCCTATTTCAAAACTAGCCCCCAGTTATGACAGATAACAACCCAACCAGCCAGAAGAATGCTTCCCACACATGTCCAAATCTTTGGCAGTTGGGTTGTTTTAGCCAGTGATGGACGGGTTTCCAACTGCCCTCCTTTGAGGTCATTCCCATCCTTCACTGTGAGGGGGAATGGCCAGGGCTGTGGGGATGTTTTCTGTTGCAAAGGGATTCTGGAAGCTCTGTCCTTCCTCTGTCCTCCCAGGACAGAGTCAGGTCACCCTGTATGTCCCTGAAGAGTAGCTAGTGGTACTGGGATCAAGAGACAGCTTAAGAAAGAGCCAGTCAGGGATGAAAGATCCTGCAAAGACTTCTGTGAGTCCCCAGCTGCTCCCATAGGTGACTGATTCTACACTCACAGCGATAGGGACCAGGCACTGAGCTTCAAACACCTGTGTGCAGTTGGCCCTGTGCTAGCAACCTACCATTGACACTTTAGCACAAGTTACTACATCCTGAGCTGGAGAGACACTTGCCTGCAAAGCCTAATTCGGGTTTGATTTCCCAGTACCCATGTAAAGCCTAGATGCATAAGATGGTGCATGCATCTGGAGTTCCTTTGCAAAGGCTGGAGGCCCTGGTGCACCCATTCTCTCTCTCTCACTCTCTCTCTCTTTCTCTTCTATCTCTCTACTTGCAAATAATAATAAATATATACATATATATTTGGTTTTCCAAGGTAGGGTGTCACTGTGGTCCAGGCTGATCTGGAATTAACTATGTAGTCTGAGGGTGGCCTTGAACTCGCAGTGATCCACCTACCTCTGCCTCCCGAGTGCTGGGATTAAAGGCATGCGCCACCACGCCTGGCTAAAAATTTTTTTTTTTTTAATTACCACATCATACCCTAGGCCCTGGCAAACAAACACAGGCAAACTAGGGCTTAGTAGGAAGAAGAAAGTGAAAGAAGAGAGCCAGAGTGTACTGGCAGGGCAAGGCCTATTGCTTGCACCAAAGGTGAAGTTCACATGAAGTCTTTTGGGTTGGATTTTCTATTCCAGTGCCACAGTGGCGTCTTCATCCGGAGCTGCTTGGAAACCTAAGCTAGCCAAGACTCAGATCTCAGTCCTACAGACCAGAGCTCCTCCACCATCAGGCCATAGGTGGCTTCCTCAACAATGCCCAGGTACAAGATTCCCGGGGCCTGTCGACTCCTGAATTCCACCTCCTTCTCGGCCACACCATGTGGCTAAATTGAAGCCACCCATGAACACTGACAATGTGTGCCAGGGAGGCCTCTCAGCTGGAGAATAACACTGGGTACCCAGAGGCCACCCAGGAAGCATTGGTGCACAACGGCCCCCTGGCTGCTCCCAGCCTGTACTAAGAGCCAGCCATGTTACCCAAACTTTTATATCAGGTTGTCTCTTGTCTGAGCCCTCAGCCCAGGCTCTTCCTTCTCTTTGTCCCCTCAAATTCTCTTTCCACCACTTCCTTTGACTTGCACAAGTCGACCTCCTTGGAATGTTTCCCGCCCCTTCCACCACCTTCTCCTCCGGTTTTCATGGCTACCTATCCCCTCAAACAGAGCTTTTGGTATCTTTTTTCCTAGATCATCCAGGTGGTGGAAATTTATAAAATTGGTGAAAATTCATCTCCACAAACAAGCGTTGAACTGATAATGTCAAATGCCCTTTGACTTAGCAAATGTTACCAGCAGCAGTGATGCGGATGACACGGCAAGTCTCTCTGAAGAAGTCGCGGCACGCGTTGGACACTGGCTTCCAATCAGCACCTACTACAGACAACGCGCCCTGTCGTGGACACTGTAACTGAAGGTGGCCCCAAACCCAGGGCTGGACCCTATGTGGCGTGCTCATTTAAATATACACAGGGCAACATCAACATTTGTTCCTATTTCAGTAACTGTGCATCACTATATTCCGCCCTCGGTAATCCTACATCCATGTCATTTTGTACCTGTGAAAGCTTTCTTCTGAGAGGGGGGACCCCAACCTTCGCTGAAGACTGTTAGAGCTCAAGAGAGGCTCAGAACCTGTGCTCCAGCCAGCCACAGACCTCCTGGCCTCAGGGCAAAAAAATCTCTAACTTGAATCCACCGAAGAAGAGTGGCAAGAAACCCAGGGGCGCTTTCTCTTCTGTGCTCTTTTGGAGTTGGATCCACACACTTGCAAGGGCAGAAAGGAGTTCCAGCCTCCGGGCTTCTCTGCGCTCGGAGGAACGCCAACCCTTTCCTGCTGCCACCGCCATGTCGCCTCCCTCCTCACCAAGCCAGCCACTGCCGAGCCTCCTGATGTGCTCCCTGTAAACCTGCCACACTTACCCAAGGTGGCTATTGTTCAATTCACAGAAAAGTCATTGTTTTCTTCTTCCCGTTTGCCCAAGAATCCCAAGGCAGGAAGGAGCCCATGACAAGTACTGTCCGTCCCATTTCGGCCTCGCCTTCCATTCCCAGCCAGCGCCTCACAAACTCCAGCACAGCCCTTCACGACTGAGCGGAGATGCCCAAGGAACCCTGCTCCCTTGCCAGTGCCACCGAGCTGGTACCCACCCCCCTGTAGAGGGCACAGGCCTCCAAAGCCATGCCAGGCAAAGCCCCAACATTTTCCACTCTCTGCCTCCTCCTCCTCCTATTGGGCACTGCAGTGTCTCATTGGGCAGGTGCAGGAGGCCGGTGCACCAGGCGCAGGTCCTGCAGGCCCTCACCAGTGCCAGCACTGCACAGCCACTCGGGGTGACCACCGGGAGCCCCTTCGTTATCCAGGGTGCTCCAACCTCAGACAGGGAATGATTTGTGCCACACAGCAGTGAGGGGCTGTGGAGAGGAAGCCAGGAAGCCCCATAGCGGAAGGCAACCCTTGGTCTTCACCCACCAGAAACTTCTCTCTCTCTCTCTCTCTGAATGATGGTGATGTATGGTGTTTGGGGTGCATGCATGCCACCTCACATGTGTAGAGATCAGAGAATAACTTTGGAGCATTGGTCCTCACCCTCTCCCTTATTTGAGGAACCTCTTTGTTGCAGTCAGGTTCACATTGCTAGTAGAAATCACCCAAGCAAGAGTAGCTTCTGCAGAGAAAAAAAAAAAAAAAGAGGGTTATTTTGGCTTACAGGCTCGAGGGGAAGCTCCATGATGGCAGGGGAAAACAATGGCATGAGCAGAGGGTGGACATCACCCCCTGGCCAACATAAGGCAGACAACAGGAACAGGAGAGTGTGCCAAACATTGGCAAAGGGACACTGGCTGTAACACCCATAAGCTCACCCCCAACAATATACCACCTCCAAGAGGCGTCAATTCCCAAATCTCCATCAGCTGGGAATCTAGCATTCAGAACACCTAAGTTTATGGGCAACACCTGAATCAAACCACCAAACTCTTATTTTTGCTGCTTGGAAGGTCAACCTAGCTGATCCTGCAAGCTTCTGGGTTTGCCTAACTCTGCCTCTCATTACCTTAGGCATTCTGGCATTACAGACACATGTACCACTGAGTGTCTATCTTTATATGAGTGCTGGGGATCTGAGCTCTGGACCCCAGGCTTGAGGAGTAAGCACCTTTAACCACCGAGTCATTACCCTAGGCCCTCTCCAGAAATTTCTAAGTTAATATCTAAAGGAAGAACATCCACAGATTCTACCATCCTCATAGATTATGATTTTTTTGGGGGGGGGGGTTATCGAGGTAGGGTCTCACTCTGGCCCAGGCTGACCTGGAATTCACTATGGAGTCTCAGGCTGGCCTCGAACTCTCGGCGATCTTCCTACCTCTGCCTCCCGAATGCTGGGATTAAAGGCATGTGCCACCACACCCAGTTGATAGATTATGATTATTGATAGATGATTACTAGATAGATTATAGTTAGATGATTAATACATGAGAAATGACTATTTTTTTAAGGGAGAGCAAGAGAGAGAGAAAGAATTGGCACGCTAGGTCCTCAGCCACCCCAATTGAACTCCAGACATTTGTGCCACCTGGAGGCACCTTGCACTTGCCTCACCTTGTGTGTCTTGTGTGTCTGGCTTGCATGGGATCTGGAGAGTTGAACATGGGTCCTTCCTTAGGCATCACAGGCAACTACTTTAACTGCTAAGCCATCTTCCCAGCCCCTTATTTTATTTTTTTTTTAGAAAGAGAGAGAGAAAATTGGGAGAAATGACTATTTTTATTTTCAGCAGTATTATTTTCTTCTTAAATATTAGCACCACATTGCACAACTCACTCCCCAAAAATGATGGGAAGAAAATCCAAGCTACTCTCAAAATCTGTCTTCCGGGTTACCATAGCCATCCTCTCTAGCCTGTTACACAAGCCCACTGCTGATACAGAATGCTCAAACGAAACCACTCTCAAATCTCAAAGAAGCCATGGCTCGATTCAATGAGGATGAATTTCATGTGATAAACAATCATATGAAATAGGTGTTTTTAAATATATATTTTTATTTATTGGGGAGAGAGAGAGAGAGAATGGGTGTTCCAGGGCTTCCAGCCACTGCAATCAAACTCCAGACACATGCACCACCTTGTACATCTGGCTAATGTGGGTCCTGAGGTATCAAACCTGGGTCCTTTGGCTTCACAGGCAAATGCCTTAGTCACTAAGCCATCTCTCCATCCCTGAAAGAGGTGTTTTATGGGAACACTGCCAAGTACCGACAGTTGCTCTAATAAAATAAGTTTGATGCTTCATTGTAAATGATGAGAGGAAAATGAACACTGTCTGAGCTATTTACAGCCTGTATCTTCTCACAAAGAGCAAAGTCCTTCAGAAGTGCCCAAAGGAGACACACCTAGGCTCCAGAGCATTCTCTGGGGAAAAGCGAGGCATCTAGACTGCCCTCACCCAAAACAGAGAGAGATTAAAGAAAAATAAGGAGGTGCACTGTGTTTCTCCAGCCACAGTTCCAAGCCCCACCCCCAAATCAGGCTGCCTGTCAATGGGTAGAACCACAAACACACTCACGTGGCCAAATGTCAAGTAAGGATTGTCTAAACTGAGATTTATTTCATTCTATTGGCCAAGACAAAAGATCTCAATCTGCACTTTCTAACGCCTTGTAGTGATACCACCTAGTCTGTGCTACAATGTTCAGAAAACCAGACGCTGTGTGCACAAGTGCTCCTGAGGCCACAGTGACAATGTGTCCCCTGTAGTGTGTTACTGAATGACTGTCCTGTCTCTGCCCTCTGTGAGCAAGAGGACCCTAGGAAGTTAAGCCAAATTTAGGCAAAGGAATTCCTGAACCAATTTAGTTTCGTGATGAGAGTAAAAAGCATGTGGAGATTGTGCCTCGTTAATAAGTGAGCCTGGTTAATGAATGATGCCCGTTAAAATCGCAGCTCTTGACACCAAACACCTTCACTGTTACAAACTTCTCAAAAAAAAATTGGCTAAGTGGATTTAACAGAGAACACACATGTGTGAACCGAATTCATAAAGAACTTCACCTCTCTCCATGCACATGGATACACTTGTACACACCTGTGCCCACAGAGATGGAGAAGCAGACAGAGGGTCGTCAGTTAAGGATATGTCCATATTAATATTTAAATTAGTATAACTTTTTTGTTTTTAGTTTTATTCATTAATTTGCACGTGTATGTGTGTGTGTGTGTGTGTGTGCATGTGTGCACAGCAGGGCCTCCTGCCACTGCAAATGAACACCAGACACTTGTGTTGCTTTTCTGTGTCCAGTTTGAGTGGATGGCTAGAGGATTAAACCCCTGGGCCAGCAGGCCTTGCAAACAAGTGTGTTTAATCACTGAACCATCTTCCCAGTCCCTCACTCATGAATGTTAACCACCTCGTCACATATCTACCTATCCACATCTGTGTCTTAGCTCTTGGCCAGCCCTCCTTCACGTCAGCCTCTGAGCAAACGAGTGTTTGCTGCTCCATTCACACTCAGCTCACCTCTACAGCTGCCCAGGCTTGCTTTGCACTCCTCTGCCCCATGCCCTGAACATGCCCACAGTCTCACAGGTGTCCTATGCCCACTCTCACCCTGCAGTCTCCAGCAGGGCACAGGGGTGCCTTCTCTCTGAGACATGAGCACCTATCACCCATCTAACGAAAGGTCAGCCTTTTGTTTGTTTGTCTTTAGACAAGTTTTCTTTCTTTTTATTATTATTTTTTATTGACAACTTCCATAACTGTAAATAATATCCCATGGTAATTCCCTCCCTCCCCCCACTTTCCCCTTTGAAACTCCACTCTCCATCATATCCCCTCCCCCTCTCAGTCTTTCTTTTATTTTGATGTCATGATCTTTTATTCCTATTATGATGGTTTTGTGTAGGTAGTGTCAGGCACTGTGAGGTCATGGATATCCAGGCCATTTTGCATCTGGAAAAGCACACTGTAAGGAGTCCTACCCTTTCTTTGGCTCCTACATTCTCTCTGCCACCTCTTCTGCAATGGACCCTGAGCCTTGGAAGGTGTGATAGAGATATTTCAGTGCAGAGTGGGGCGTGGTGACGCACACCTTTAATCCCAGCACTAGGGAGGCAGAGGTAGGAGGATCACCATGAGTTCAAGGCCACCCTGAGACTACATAGTGAATTCCAGGTCAGCCTAGACTAGAGTGAAACCCTACCTCGAAAAAACAAAATAAAATAAAATTAAAAAAGAAGAAGAAGAAGAGACATTTCAGGGCTGAGCACTCCTCTGTCACTTCTTCTCAGCACCATGGTGCCTTCTGAGTCATCCCAAGGTCACTGCCATCTGAAAAGACAAGGTTCTCTAACCAAAAGTGAGAGTAGCATTAATATAAGGGTATGAACATTAAGAGAAGTGCTTACTGGGCAGTTTGGTGAGCGTAGTATATACATTTAGCCAGACACCAGCAGATGTTACACCCCTAGGGCTCATGACTACCCCACTTGTAGGTTTTCAGTATCAGGGATGTATTCCCTCCCATGGAGCGGGCCTCCAGTCCAATTAGAGGGCATTTGATTTCCCCCTAACAGACATGCCACTATTGCACCCATTGGCTCATTTGGCCTGGCTGGCTAAATATAAGGCTTGCAGCATCCACTGTTGAGTATCTCCACAGGTGATTTCTCTCTCTCCCATTGAACTGCATGCAGCATAGCCTTTTCCAGCTTTCTGTCAGCTGGTCTACACGGAGGAGTTTTTCAGCTCAGCTCAAAATGTCAGCTTTTTATTCTTCTCACCAGATAAATAACCCAATGTGAAGGACTGACTCAGAGCTCCCTTCATGGGAACTCCCTCTCTGATCTCCAGCCTCCTCGTGTGGTCTGCTTCCCTCTTGCCATGTCCAGGTGGAACACTGAGCCCGTCACCACCATTACTCCATCACTTGAGCTGTTGTTCCAGGGTCTACACTTGTCCCCCTTCCCTTGACTTTGGGCTCTATGAAATAGTAACTGAACATCTTGGTGATTCTTGCCCATGGCCTCATCCAGGCGCACAGATACTGTGGATAGATCATTTGGGAATTAATAAACAAGGAAGGAAAGGAAGGAGCGAGAGGTAAATGGGGGAGGAAGGAAAGAAACTAGGGAGGAAGAAAATGGTTTGATAAGTTTTTTTTTTTTTTGACTGGCCAAAGATCTTTCCCTGACTCTCCACACCCTGGGTTTCTCCTTCAGGGCTGTCCCTGGGGACAGAGGTGCTGCTACTCCAAGAAGAAGCCTTCAATACAATTAAAGTGCTTAGTTAATAGTTTTGGTTTGGGTTTAATTGTCAAGTAATGGCCTTGTTTTGATTAAAGGCAAGCAGTTAAAGAACCTACCGATGGGTTTCTCTGACAAAGCTACCATGAGCAACAAGATCTCCTGGGGTTTCTGCTGCTGGGACCAACGGTCACCTTGCACTCTGAAAGGTCGAGGGATGGATAGTCTAGGGGATGGGGCTTCCTGAGTCTTTCTCACTGAGGCGGTCTCACTTCAAGATGTGCCAACTCCTCGCACACTCCCCTTCACGGTCAAGGGCCACACCTGCCCAGCCAGTCTCTGTCTGCCCTATGTGCTCAGTGCCCTGGGTCTTAAAAACCATGGTGGCAACAGAGCCATTAAATATTTTGCTGGCATATTGGTCACTAGGGGGCTCACATCTAGGTAACACATCCATTCCTAAGACTGCTGGTTTCCATGTTTCTACAATTTGAAGGAGGATCGAGTCTCTGGCTGATGGATCATTGAACACATTGGTTTTTTATTGACAACTTCTCCATGCATGAACGGAATATAATTTGATCATAGTCCCCTCCCATTACCTTCATTTGTCATACCTCTCCCGCTCCCTTTAACTGAACCCTTTCTTTCCAACTAGGCTCTCTTCTATTTTTTAAAAAAAATATGTATTTATTTGAGAGAGATAAAAAGAGAGAGAGAGAAGAAGGTGAGAGGGAGAATGGGTATGAGAGGGCCTCCAGCCTCTGCAAATGAACTCCAGACGCATGTGCCCCTTGTGCATCTGACTTATGTGGGTCCTGGGGAATCAAACCTGGGTCTTTTGGCTTTGCAGGCAAACGCCTTAACTGCTAAGCCATCTCTCCAGCCCCCCTCTTCTATTTTGATGACCTTTTTTAAAAGTTTTTGTTCTTCTCAATCATTCCACATGGAAGTATTGATTAACTCAGTATTGTGCATGTCTTGTGGAGGTAACAACAGCCAATGTGAGGTCATGAAGTCACTGTATACATGATATAAATGATATGTATGAGGTCATGTATATCTGGAAGACACTGTCCCAAAGTCCTTCTCCCCATCCTCTTGCTCTTACTTTCATTCTTTTATTTATTTGCATGGAAAGAGAGGGGAGGAGAGAGACAGACAATGGGTGCCCCATGGCCTCTAGTCACTGCAAACAAACTCCAAATGTATGCGCCACCTTGCGCATCTGGCTTTACGTGAGTACTCGGGAATTGAACCCCAGTCATTAGGCTTTGTAGGGAAGTGCCTTCCCTGCTAAGCCATCTCTCCAGCCCTCTAACTTTCTTCCTATCCCCTCTTCCAGAACGTTCCCAGAACATAGATTTTATTACCGATCACTACATGATTATTGGCATGTAACTTATAAGGAGTTTTAAATGTTGACTGTCATTTCTATGAATTCATATTATTAAATGTCTCAGAAAACAGGGATAGGTTTGAGATTGGAAGACCACCCCACTCTAGCAATAAGTGACGGCTAAGCACAGATACACATCTGAAACTGATGCACCTCATCAGGAAATATGCTATTGGATATTACAGTTGTCTTACACAGAACATTAATAAAACAATGGACCCAAAACTGCAAGTAATATATGCCTAACATTAGGGTTAAATTCCTACTTGGAAGAGAGACTGAAAAACAAGTATATTGAATAAAAAAACAATAATATTGAACTTCCAACTGTTAAAAAGTCTGTTTCATGTATTTTTGCCTGGCTTTGCTTTATTTTTTTGTAAATATTTTATTTATTTATTTGAGAGAGAGAGAGAAAGAGGCAGAGAGAGAGAGAGGGAGGGAGAGAATGGGCATGCCAGGGCCTCCAACCACTGCAAATGAACTCCAAATGCATGCGCCCCTTGTGCATCTGGCTAAGGTGGGTTCTGGAGAGTCGAACAGGGATCCTTTGGCTTTGCAGGCAAACGCCTTAACCACTAAGCCATCTCTCCAGCCCTGGCTTTGCTTTATTTTTTGAGACAGGGTCTTATTCTGTACCCAGGCTGGCCCCAAATTTACAATCCTCTTGCCTCAGCCTCCCTAGTGCTAGGATTGTAGGAATATACCACCATGTATTTTCAAATAGTAATTGTGAAGGTAAAATTGGTATTGTGTTTATATTTCATGCAAAGCATACTAAGGGTGCTACAGAACTTTAATTGGAAAAGATATGTATGTATATCAATATAATGAAAATTATATCTCTCTATAGCTACTTAAATTTATGAAGAGAAAAACAGATGTCAACTTAGAAATGTGTCAGGTTTCATAGTGTTATGAGATATAGGCATATGTTGCATGACTTTCCTTGGGGTGGTGTAAAGAAATCCTACCCATCCTAGATAGAGAGGACACTAATAGACCAGAGCAAGAACCCCATCCAAGTCCAGCCTAGTGAACCACTTAGTTTATTGCAGCTACTTACAGGAGCATGGGAGGTTCCCGGGCACTGGGAAGTCCCACCCTGGTCAACTGCTTCCCTCACGTATTCTTGCAGAAGGGAGGCTTCTCTTGAGCTTACCAGATCCTTCCATGAGGGAATGTTAAAAGACCTGATTTCAGCACACGCCTTTAATCCCAGCACTCAGGAGGCAGAGGTAGGAGGATATTGCTGTAAGATCGAGGCCACCCTAAGAAGACTATATAGCAAATTCTAGGTCATCCTGGGCTAGAGCCAGATCCTACCTTGAAAAACAAAACAAAACAAAAAGAAGAAGGAGGAGGAGGAGGAGGAGGAGAAGGAGAAGAGAAGAGAAAAGAAAAAAGAAAGAAAGAAAGAAAGAAAGAAAGAAAGAAAGAAAGAAAGAAAGAAAGAAAGGAAGGAAGGAAGGAAGGAAGGAAGAAAGGAAGAAAGAAAGATAGGCCTGATCTCATGCAGGTCATTACAGCAATGAGGGTCATGTCCAACCCAGAGGAAAGAGCTACACAACACCATAGTTCCAGAAGGTTCTCTAGGGGCACCCGAGAGAAAACAGCTTGATGGCTGACCCTGCTGAGCATGCCTATTGTCCCTCAGGGTCGGTAATAAGGAAATAAAAGCTTCTGTGTGACTTTTCCTGGGGAGACCTAAGAAATGTCTGTTCTCCCTATATGGACACGGAACCAATACACGAGAGAAAGAACTCCATCCCAGCCCAGCTTGGTGAACCTGTGAGTTTACTAGGGGTTAGGGGACCATGAGTAACTAGTAAAGCTCTGAAGCCCTCTCAACTTTCGGGTTCAGGATTCATAATAGAAGACCAAAACAGATAGTTTTGGGGGGTGGCAAAATATTACTTAAAGCCAAGACAGGCTGGTGAGATCCAAAGCATAAGGAGGAGGAAAATACTGGTGAGATGTGCAGTGAGGGGGGGGGGGTCCTCAAAATCCTGACCAAGGAGATTTAAGAGCCTCCAGGAAGGGGAGAGGGGAGAATTGCACTGCAAGGGAAAACAGGTTGAGCACCCACGACTCAAAGCAACACAAGCCTGTGTGATCGAGGGTGCTCCTTTCCTGGATCTGGATTTTTAGGGTTCTCTGGAATGTTGCAGAAACTCCCGATTCTAAAACAAGGTAGTGGGTGGCCTTTTCTGAAGCGTCACTCTGACAGCTACAAAAGGGCTTTTGTAAGAGAAGTGGGTCCTGCAGAGTCACCGTGCAGGGCTGTGAACCACTGTGTCACTCTGGGAGTCAAGGGATTACAGGTGTGCACCACCATTTAAAAAAATTATTATCCATGGGAATAATAGTCATTTTTCATGTTTCCTCCTCAAAAGAGCAGAATCTTCCTCCCAGACTACGCTAGAAAATCTTCTGCTGTGCTGATAAATGTGGAAGAAAGCAACACCCAGAAGGAAAATAATATTCTGCTCCACTAGAACATAAAAGTAATGGAACATTCCAGAGAAAGGTGTATGGGACATGAGACCACAGCTCTCAGCTGAGTTGGGCCTCCCAGGAGTCAAGCTAAACTGGGAGTGCATAACTTTTTCACATCCTATAGGTATAGGTAGAAGTGGAGACAGGGGCTTGGGGGAGACAGTGGTATAGACAGTGGATGATGTGGGCTAGATTAGATTCCATATAAATTAGATACAGGTATAGAGGTGTGTGTGTGTGTGTGTGTGTGTGTGTGTGTGTGTGTTGGTCCTCATGCTTGCTAAATGTTTGTATGTTACAAAGCAATTCTTTCCTCCTTAGTTGATTCCCCCACACCAAAAGTCTCAAGAACTACTTAATGCGATTAAAAGGAAGAAGTCAAGAATAGCTGCAACGTCGCACCTGCCGCCCCGGTGAGTTATTGGCCTCTTAAACGTCCATAACCCAGCCCATCAGTGAGAGCCTTTATTTACCCTTAAGGCACTTGGCAGCTGCTAAATGGCTGTCTATGGCAGTTTGGTGGGAACAATAATAATACATTATAAATCAATGAAAATGAAGTTTTTGCTGTGATAATCTCATATGGATTTACCAGCATTTGTATGAAATTCAATTCTGTCTGATTGCATCAGCATATGCTTTACGGCTCTGCTAGCACTATTGATTTTGAAAGTTCTTATCCATATGTCTAAATTATTTCTATTACATCTTTGCATTACTGTTTAGAAATAACCTGGGTAAACCGAAGCCATTTATTCCATTTTCTGTCGCATTTTCTCCTAGTCCCCTCCAGTTCGATGCTCAGGTTGTATTTTGAATAGAAAGAAATGTCTTTCTTAAAAGTCTCCCTTTCATTGCAACGTGCCAATTTCCTTTCTTTTGTTTTTTAAACATTTATCGTTGTCATAGTTATTTTCATTGTTATCATTTTCTGAGCACATCTGACTATTGGTAAGGGTCAGATTTTCAAACAGCACCTTAAATGATTCGAGAATCCAGAGGCCACATAGCCATCTTCTTTTAAAACCATGATTGTGAATTTTGTGTGTGTGTGTGTGTGTGTGGTATACATGTGTGTGTGTGTTTGAGTTCCTGTGTGTGCACGCGGGTGCAGGTTTGAGGAGGTCAGGGGATAACCTTGGGTGTCAGTCCTCACTTTCTACCTTGTTTGAGGAAGGGTCTCTCGTTCTCATTGTTGTTCACCAAGCTAGCTGGCCCACAAGCTTCTGGCAACTTCTGTGTCTGCTTTCCTTCTCACTGTGAGCACACTAGGATAACAGCATCCGGCCTTTATGTGTTTCCCAAGAATCCAAACTCAACTCCTCACGCTTGTGTGGCAAACACAATTCACTGAGCAATCGCTCCAGCCCATGGTAGTGCATCTTGCTGAGGCCAACTAACACGTGGAAAGTTGGACTTCCATTGCGGGGTCACAATTGCCTGGTGGCTCTCAGATGCCTGTACAAACTTCAGCTCACCCAAGACACCGTCCTTGAGTAGACAGTGTAGGCTTGCAGAGGCCATTTTGAAGTACAGAGCTCAGACCCCTTGATCCTAAGCTTCCCACTAATTCAGTCTCTGTCTCACTGGAAGGTCCAAATAAGCTTCCAGCCCACATGAGCCTATGTCGTGGGAACATAGAGGAAAAGGGAAACTTGGTATATTCACTTAATGAGGCTTTTCTACTTCAAAATGAAATTGATTTCTTTAAAAAGTGCTTTAAGATGCTTCCTTACCATATGACCTTAAATTTTTCTGACTCTTCTTTGTCTATGGTACATGACAACCCCTTGCCCAACCAGTGACATTGACACCCAAACTAACCTACCATCCTTTATAAAGTTACCTGTACCATATAAATAAAGTAGTTGTTTCACAGTAGCAACAGCCTTTTAAAATGACAAGAAGCCACAATGTTCTACTGGTGATTCCAAATCCACCTTAATACCCAAGGTAGAAGGGTCTGCCCTCTGAGTGTCCTTCATGCTTTAAATTTGCACATACGTGGGAGACCATGTCACTACCATGTGTGACCGAACAACCTTAAATGCAAGTTCTCTTCTCTGAGACGATTCTACCTATAAATAAAAAATAGGTGACCAGTCATTGCTTTTAACCATATTTAATATAAAAAGTTAATTTGCTGTTATTTCCTATTGCAGCACCCCCCCCCTTTTGTCACCATGCCCCTTAATCTTTAAATAAGTACTCTTGCAGGGGGAAAAAAGAAAAAAGAAAAAACAGCCACAAACACAATTGCCAAGTCGACATGTGTCCTCCTGCCTCTGCAGGTTGGAAATGTGGTCGGTCGGAGCCCCAGCTCCACTGAGAAAAGCTGGATGAAAGAATAGCGGAGAGTGGGAACAATGGACAGACCCCGAGAGGCCACGGAGTCCAGCGCAGCCTCGGAGCAATCAGCCGAAACAATCCTGACAGATGGTCTCTTTTCTGCTCCTGCACATCTCCTGGGACAAGGGGCAAACAAGGTCCCTTAGGAACATGAAACGGGTTAAAGAAGCCTTTTTCACCTGGGCTTCTCCGAGCTCTGAATCTAGTCGGACGCATCAGAAAGCTAGCCAGTGTCGGAGCACACGAGATGCTGTAAGACAGCCCTCTCTCTGCCAGCCAGGGTGGTGATTTTCTGTACAGTTGGGATGGAGAGACTCTCTTTAACTTCATCTGGGGATAAGGCATCAATTTCTTTGCAAAACAAATAGATTTGGCCACGGTCGTGCTTTTGAAATGACGTATTTACTTATCTAACTGGAGCTTCATCCTAATCGAACCAGACCTCAATACATACACATGCACCTTCAGTGAGTCCTCACCACTGTCAATAACAGGCCCATTTAGTTGGATTTTAATAAGCATATGTAGCTTTAAGATCTAGGAATAGTGATGGAGAGATGGCTCAGCTGTTAAAGCTGCTTGCTTGCAAAGCCTGATAGCCTAGGTTTAATTTCCCAATACCCATATAAAGCCAGGTATACAAAGTGGCACATGTGTCTGGAGTTCATTTGCAATGGCAGGAGGTTCTGGTGTGCCCATATACTCTCTCTTTCTCTCTCTCTCTCTCTCTCTCTCTCTCTCATAAATAAATATATATCTTTTATTAAAAAACAGATCTAGGGGCTGCAAAGATGGCTTGACGATTAAGGCACTTGCCTGCAAAGCCAAAGGACCCAGGTTCGATTCCCCAGTACCCAAATAAGTCAGATGCACAAGGTGGCGTATGCATCTGGAGTTTGTTTCCAGCAGCTGAGGACCCTGGCATGCCCATTCTCTATCTGCCCCCTTCCTCAAATAAATAAATAATAATTTTTTTTAAGATTTGGGCTGGAGACATGGCTTAGTGGTTAAAGCACTTGCCTGCAAAGCCTAAGGACCCATGTTCAATTCCCCAGTTCCCACCTAAGCCAGATGCACATGGTGTCTAGTGTGTGGGGAGTTCATTTGCAGTAGCTAGAGGTCCTGGTGTGACCATTCTCTCTCTATCTGCCTCTCTCGCTCTCTCTCAAATAAATAAGTAAAATATTTTTTAAAAAGGTTTTATGGCTTAGTGTTTAAGGCATTTGCCTGCAAAGTTAAAGGACCCAGGTGTGTCTGGAGTTCATTTGCAGTGGCTGGAGGTCCTGGTGTTCCCATTCTCTCTCTCTCTCTCTCTCTCTCTCTCTCTCTCTCTCTCTCTCATAAATAAACTAAACTTTAAAAAAATTAAAAAATAAAAAGATTTAGGAATATGTGTGTGCATCACAGTGTGTTTATGATGCATGCACATGTGTGTGCAGATGTGTGTGCCCCATGAACACAGGCAGAGGCCAGAGGAGAATAGCAAGCTTCCTCCTCTACTGCTCATCCACATATTTCCTTGAGACAGAGTCCCTCCCTGAGCCCAAACGGCTGTTTTCTGTCAGCCGGGCTGACCAGTGAGCCCAGTGACACTCTGTCTGCTCCCCCCAGGACTGGTGTTAGAAGCTTGTGTGATCATGCTCAGCTACTTATGTTGGTGCCTGCGATCAAATTCAGGGTAGTCTGAGACCCTCTCAGGCCCTCATACTCGCATAGATGAGCCATCTCCCCAGTCTCCAAAAATGGATTTATTTAAAAGTGGAAACATCAACTCTATCCTTAGGTTTGATGTTTTGGATGCTTTATTTATACCATAACAAATAACAGCTCTCCTTATTTGACAGACGATGACCCTGGAGATTTTTAACATAAATCCGAATTTAAAGGCTAATTTAAGCCACTTCTGAGTCAGCCTCGTTCTGTGCCAAAACCTTTTTGTAAGGAAGGGAATTTTGCATCACGATTTTACAAGTCATTTCCATAGTCAACTGCCTTCGATTCATTTATGCAGTAAGTATTTTCCAAAGAGTTGTTCCAGGATGTCACAAATACGCTTAAGATGACAGTCATGAAGCAGATGTGGACATGCGGGACCAAGCCAGCTTCCTGCACGGCACACAGTATTTCGTTCTTCTTTATAAAAGTTGTACAAGTGAAGACATCCACGTAGTGAAAAGTCAGAAGTTTACCACAAGAAAATAAACAGGTTGCAAATACTGGCCTCAAAACGGCTCTTGTACACAGAACCGCCCACGCTCTGTTCCTCATTGACAAGCCACACATTTTCATGCCCTGAAATTAACCTTAACACTTGGGTCTTCTGGGAGTGGCACTCAATAGATACAAAGACAAGATTCGGATTTTCTGAAGAAAGACGCCTATCACACAGCCAGCCCCTCCCTTGCCTACCCCTATCCAGTGCTGTGGATCTAACCCAGGGCCTGGTTCGTGCTAGGCAAGCATTCTGCCACCAAGCTAGACAGACGCCAGCCCTACATGTTTGACAAGTATTTGCGTAACTCCGTATTTCCACATGAGAGTCGTGTGTATGAGTGTGTGCATGCGTGTCTATTTAAAAGAATGTCACTGCTCTCTATTCCTCCTTTGCCATTCCTTTTGAGTGTTTTGAGGTCCTTGTCTCACTCCTCTGTAACAATCAGAATGTGGGAGAGTTGAGTCAATTCCACGTGACTGACTGCCGTGTTAAAATCTCTCCCAAACCCAGGCCCCGCTGTCTGCTGTGTGGGGCCCTCCAGTGTTGAAGCGGCATTTGACACAGCAATTTGGGAACCTCTTTCGGAGGCTGTGTTTAAAGAACATCAAGTCTTCCTAGCTGGTGGTTGGTCTTCTTCCCCATTCCTTTACTCCTCCATCTGAGGAGCCAGGGCTCTGCATGGCCTAATGTCTGTGACCCTAACCCTATTTTCTCAGGATTCATCTAAACCCCGCATAGCAACATTGCATCTCTGTGCTTTCAGGCCCACGTTGTTCTACTGGACTATTGCAGAAACTGTGAACAGATGCGTCTACAGCTGGCAAGTGATAAGCCAGTGGTCTTGACCTTCAGACATATTCCTAAAAGCTGGTAGCAGAATATCTAATGGAAAAGCCATGACTGGTTTGGGACCAGGGGATGGTTCTCTGCTCAAGGCCCAATGGACACAGTATTCTTGGGAGGAAACAGTAGGGAACATATGAAGATAGCCGGGAGTGCACACACTGTTGTTAAGCAGGTCAAGTGAGGGAAGCTTTGTAAAGCAGAGCAATAAAAAACCTCATGAGCTGAAGAGATGGCTCAGCAGTTAAGGCACTTGCCTGCAAAGCCTAACGACCTGGGTTCAATTCCCCAGTAGCCACATAAAGCCAGATGCACAAAGTGGAACATGCATCTGAAGTCCGTTTGCAGTGGCTGGAGGCCCTAGCATGCCCATTCTCTCTGTTTCTCTTCTTTCCATCTTTCTCTGCTTGCAAATAAATAATTTTCTTTAAAAAAAAAGCCTCATTCTCATCCTAGTTTCTCCATTCCCACCACAAGAAAAAGTACATTATAAATATAACTTACATACTCCTCAATGTCCCCTCAAATGTCATGACATTGGGGAGTAGACCATATATAATAGGCAGTGCTCCAACCCTGGCCTCCAACTGAAGGGCGTAAGAAGGGTTCAGTGTCTTGGGCTCCCTGGTACCACTGAGCCTAGGTGCGTTTCTGCCAGAAGCATCAGGAAGGGGACCAGCTTCTGCAGACACCTTCAGAGCTGAACCTCTGGGGTGGGGGGGGGGCTGTCAGAAAAGTGGGAGGCTGACGGGGTACTCACTGCTACTGGCAGTTGCTACTGTGGGGGTGGGGGGCCCAAGGATGGGCTGGTGGCATTCATGAAGAGAACGACCTGGCAAAGGTTTGGGTTCCCACTATGCAAGATGCTACAGAGAACCTGCCAGGGCCTTTGCCAAGAGGGTGAGAGAAGGTGCTGGTGGGTAGGGAAAGGTGCTGATGGATTACCTACGCCTCGGATGCTTTTTTCCTTCAACCTCAGCTTTTTCCTATTTCTCGCGTGGGCTCTCTTGCTCTCTGAGCTGCCTCTTTCTCCTTTTTCAATCTTTCTCATCTCGCCTTTCCATTGTTATTCACCCTGTTTATTGCTTCAAGCAACCCTGACATACTGGCCGTCATCTGAAACCACAAACGACAGGATGCAATAAGCTGGAGAATAGCGCAATCTGGGGAAAGTTCTTCATTCACTCTTGCTCCTAACTCTCTGTCTTCTTATCCTACATAGAAAATAAAAAAATCAATACCACCTCACAGGGCTTGATAAAAGCGCCGGCCGAGTACAGCAGGCATGCTGGATATAGTAAATTAAAGTGATCAAAATTTTCCAGTCGACTCTGCCTGTAGCCTACATAAACTAACAGCCCTGTCTGCCCGGTGTCCATCAGCTGGAAGCTTTATTTTATCTGGGCCTCTGATTATCTGGGGAATGAATACATATACCTGCCCGGGCCTAGGAGTCTCAATCTCTGTGGGAGAATAAGTGTGGCCATGGAAGGATTGCAGGGGCAACAAGGGAAGGGGGGACAGACGCCTGGCTTCAGGGATGAGTAAGCCTACTAGAACTATGCAGGCAGGAATAGATGTGTGTTAGAACTCAGAGTATGGGGTGAACAGCCAGCTATGGTCCCCAAGGGAAGGGCCTGGGCTTTGCGGAAGGCCTCCAGCCCTATCCGTTATTGATGGTATAGTCTTAACTAAGTGCCTTGACTAGCACAAGAACCCCCACCTGCAAAACAGCAACAATGGCTACTGTCTTTAGAATGATATTGTAAGCCCCAGACTGATGATGTCAGAAGTGTCTAGGAAACACCTTTGCAGACATTGTAGACACAAATTTAGTTTTCTTTACTTTTGTGGTCAGGCAAACACAATGCACGGATATGCCCAATAAGAAACTAAATATTTCTATTTTTTAATATCACTGGGAAATCATTGTTCATTTAAATAAATAGGCATTCAGGGCACATATTTCTGATAGACTAAATTATGAAAAAAAAAGTTCTGTTTCAATAACGGCTTTTTATGTACAGTTTACTATGGTAGAACAAGCCTTTCATTTAGCTTGAATTGCAATTCATACTAACTTGGCTCAAATACACTAAGCTACCTTCACTCCGAGATGGAAGATCTCTGCTATCTGCAATGACAGATGAGACATCACAGACATTGCCCGCACAAGCCCCAGTCCTCCCATCAGAACCCGTGACCCTCGCTAAATAACTGACATTTGCCCAGCGCTGGAAATGAATTAATGGTTTCACCGACCATCAGAGAAATGAAGAAGAAATCCCAGAACAAATCAGCACATCCGGGCCAGCCACAGTGAAGTCAGGGGCCCAGGCAGACAGCACGGAGGACAGGTGGACAGACCAGAGTGAGACGCATGCCCACAAATGCATCCCTGCGTTTCCAGCTCCAGCCTGTAGCCCAAGCTGCCCTTGAGATGGAGAACTAAATTTGAGGGCTGGGGAGACAGCCCAGTCATGTGCCTGCCGTGCAAACACAGGATGTGTACAGATGGGGGCTAAGGCCAGCGTGAGGCTCACAGCTGGCTGGGCATCTCTCCAGGGGGCATGCTCCCTGAGCCTGTTTTCTCCTACTCAAAGTCAGGTTGATAAAATGCCATAGCCACTGATGAAGAGTTGGAAAAGCATAAAGCCACACACTTGGAAAACAGGCAGAGGGAGTGAACCTTCCGAACTCTTTTTTTTTTTTTTTTTTTTTTTTCTGAGGTAGGGTCTCACTCTAGCCCAGGCTGACCTGGAATTCACTATGGAGTCTCAGTGTAGCCTTGAACTCACGGCGATTCTCCTACCTCTGCCTCCCGAGTGCTGGAATTAAAGGCGTGCGCCACCACGCCCAGCTCCGAACTCTTCTTCCCAAGGAACATGGATGTTCCCAAACTCAGAGGAATGTGCAGCAAAATAGGAGGAGACAAGCCCAGGACCAGATCTCACCTGATACTACGGATAACTATTGAGATTTGAAACACTTTGAAACACACCTGTCTTACTCTAAAGATCCTCAGACTTACATAAAGATGGTCTGGGGAGATGGCTTAACAGTTAAAGCACTTGCTTGCAAAGCCTGGTGGCCTGGGTTGAATTCTCGAGCATCAATGTAAAGCCAGATGTAAAAAGTGGTGCCAGCATTTGACATTTGTTTGCAGTGACAAGAGACCCTGGCATGCCCATAGACACACACACACACAGACACACACACACATAAATATTTTAAAAGATATACAGATTAATACAGTGAAGCCCATGTGTCCATCTTCCAGCCTTGATAGTTGTCAACACATAAGACAAGTGTGTCCTGTTTCCCACTCCACAGTATTGTCCTGTAGAAAATCTCAGATTTTCTCAGAACACCTTTCTTTAAAGAATATATATATATCAGGGCTGGAGAGATGGCTTAGCAGTCAAGGCACTTGTCTGCAAAGCTAAAAGTCCCAGGTTTGATTTCGCAGGACCCACATAGGCCAGATGCACAAGATGGAGTATCTTCTGGAGTTTGCTTGCAACAGCTGAAGGTCCTGGTGTGCCCATTCTCTCTCTCTCTCTCTCTCTCTCTCTCTCTCTCTCTCTCTCTCAGCACACACACTCTCCCTCTCCCTCTCCCTCTCTCTCTCTCTCAAATAAATAAAAAATCAGACCATCATTGCCACAGTTATAATTCTCCCTTTTACCAAACATCCCTTATCCTCTAGTAAATCTCTTTGAACACTTGATTCATCTGAGTCATCACTATCCTTTTCAAAAGGTAAAATCTGTGTATAAGACAGCACTGAGGTGGCTGGGAAGATTGTTAGTGGTTAAGGCTGCAAGAGATGGCTTAGTGGTTAAGGCACTTGCCAACAAAGCCAAAGGACCCAGGTTCAACTCCCCAGGACCCATGTAAGCCAGATGCACAAGGGGGCACATGCATGTGGAGTTAGTTTGTAGCAGCCAAGGGCTCTGGCATGCTCTCTCTCTCTCTCTCTTTCTCTATTTATCTCTCTCTTAAATAAATAAAATGAATTTGAAAAGGTAGCATGAGAGGGCCTGAGACCACCTGAATTCGATTTCTCTAAATTTGAGGGCTGGGGAGATGGCCCAGCCAGTAATGTGCCACATGAACAGTTGGTCATGGCCATGTGTGCCTGTAACCCTGGTGCTCCTGGGAGCTAAGACTGGAGAATTAATGAAAACATCAGTTCCACGTTCAAAGAAGGACTCCATCTCTAGAAGTACAGGGATGAGTGGTAGAGGAAGACATCCAGTGTTCTCTTTCTGGCCTTCCCACATGCGCACAGGGAGCCTACACACTACACGCACACACACACATTTTACATATGCACATACAAAAACAAAACAGTGCTGAGCCCAGCTATAGGCAAGAGTCAGTTGTTCATTCTTCCTGCAGCCTATGACAATAGGTTTTTCTCTGTCCCATGAAGGGTCGGTACCAAGGGCATCCCGTCCTTGCCATGATTTTAGGTCTCACTTGGTGCTAAAAGTCACCATCTACAAGTGGAGGAATTTCTGGCCCTGCTGAATTTTTCTCGCAGTTCAAATCCCACCTGGAAAGCTCAGGCATGCAGAGACTCGGGAAGGAACCCTCATAGCACACGCAGCCATTTCTATGGCCTGGAAGAAAAGCCCTGTGCCCTGGTCCTTTGCCCCTGCCTGACTTGCTTGGCCCATGTACTTCGGTCCTGTCATATCTGAGCTGCGCTGGCCTCTCTTCTCAGCTCTTCCTCCAGAGGCACAAAAGGCTGAGCCCAGCATCCCTGATTTCTCCTTCACCGCATCCCAGTCCCGTCTCCTTCCCTCTCCTCACAGCGTTCCCTCTTCTTTACTCTTACTGCTCATGTCTGTGCAAGTCATAAGCTTGCCCACAAGTCATAGTCCATAGAGGACAACCCTGGGTCCAGAAGCTAGTCGAACCTGGGTAGAAGCTTCCCTCAGGAATATGCCCTGTAGCCATTTTATTAGAAATTTTATGATATATAACAAATTAATATACTTCAGAAAATTCTGATCTATCTGGAGGCTTTTGAATCTCGGGAAACATTTCATATTTTCAAGGACACAACTGGAAAGGTACCTGTGTTAAAACCTATTTTCAGTTGTATTTTGCCTCATGACAGAGTTGTAGTTGCTAGTTATGGAAGCTACAACCCACAGGTTGACACCATCTCATGAGACGGCTGTGACAGAGGCAGTCTTCACTGACCAAACCCTTGTGAGATAGCATCCGTGCAAGGGCAAAGTCCATGCTCACGGCCAGTGAGCGTGCAAGGATGTCACCATACCTCTGAAGATCCATCCCCAGCCTGGCTGTGCTTCACAGCAGCAGAATGGGATGTAGGAGGATGAACCAAGGATAAAACATGTCCCCAGCTGTCCCCTGAGAAAAGGTACGGCCAGTAGTCAGCCCAAACTCATGTGAGGTCTCGGCAAACCTAGAGGGAAGGCGGGGGGGGGCCTCCTGCATATTCATTTGTGCATGTGTGGATCTTTCCCTCTAAACTGTTTTTAGTCATGAACTTGATTGTGACACCGAAGGACTACAACTTAAACAACTCTCTCCATGAACGTCTACTCAGTACACAACATGACATGTCACAAAAGGTCTTTGGGCATCAAGCCTGGAACCCGAGATTTTGTGATTTCAGAGCCCATTGTCCTTGTGACTGTCTTGAGATTCATTCCTATGGCTTTGCTAGCTAGCACCTGTCCCGACCTTGTTGCAAGCAATGGAGGTGCTGGGACTGGACCCAAGTCATTGAGGTCCTGAAAAAGTCAGGATTCAACTCACACCAGTTGACATCACATGTCAACTCATATCACATGTGGGCCAACATCACACCCCTACTCCCCAAACTCACTCTCGTTCAGACAGTGGGATCTTAAGTAGCAGCAGCTGGTCCCCTGGGGCTTGGCACCAGTGTCCCACTGTCACTTCCCTTTCTCAGGGTGAGCATCTCTCCACTGCTTTACATTCTAAAGATAAAATCTCATTGCAAGTACATGAGTATTATTTTAATCTGATTGTGGCAAAACATAAAATAAAATCTCTCTTTAAATCAAATAACAGGTCATTCCTTCCACTCTGACATCCAGACGCCCAAAGGCCCTTGCTTCCAATCACCCTCTTGTTTAGCACTGTCTGAGGCACTTACGAAAAAGAAAACCCATTTGAGATGGAGGGGAATCCAGTCTATAGCTATTTAATGGCGTGACTGAAGACAATTCTCGTCAGGTTTAATCCTCTGAATGAGAGAACACATTCAACGCCAGCCCAGCCATCCTATTTGGCTTATAGTTCTTGTCCAGGTAAAATGTTTGGCTCTAAGATTTTTGTCTACTGATTTGTAGACTGGACAAGACCAGACCCTAAATATCTTGTGGGGAGGGGCATTCTGTAGCAAACACCTAACACCATAACAGAAAACATCCCAAATGCCCACAGTCATCAGCTGTGGAGGGAATGCTAACAAGAGCACCAAGGGGCTTCATCTGCCCTCCCAGGCTGAGGCCGACTGAAGCTGCCCCTGGGCCCCTTAGTAAGTTGGTTCAGAAGCCAGGTGCAGTGCTGCATGCCTGTAATTCCAGCCTGTGGGAGGATGAGGCAGGAGGATCACCATGTCACTGTGGGTTCAGGGCCAATCTGAAATAGATAGAGTCCAAGGGCAGCCAGGGCTACACAGAGAAACTTTGTCCACTGCCAAAAAAAAAAAAAAAAAAAAATTCAGGGCTGGAGAGATGGCTTAGCGGCTAAGCGCTTGCCTGTGAAGCCTAAGGACCCCTGGTTCGAGGCTCTATTCCCCAGGACCCAAGTTAGCCAGATGCACAAGGGGCACACGCATCTGGAGTTCGTTTGCAGTGGCTGGAGGCTCTGGCGTGGCCATTCTCTCTCTCTCTCTCTCTCTCTCTCTCTCTCTCTCTCTGCCTCTTTCTCTCTGTCTCTTTCAAAAACTTTTTCAAAAAGAAAACAAGCTAGGATGAACGATATCTAAATTTCTGTATGCCAAATTTAAAAAAAAATTTTTTTTTGGTTTTTCAAGGTAGGGTCTCACTCTAGCCCAGGCTGACCTGGAATTCACTATGTAGTTTCAGGGTGGCCTCGAACTTGAAGCAATCCTCCTATTTTTGCCTCCAGAGGGCTGGGATTAAAGGCGTGTGCCACCATGCCCGGCTTCCAAATAAAATGTTTTTTAATAAATAAGTAATAAATAGGTAAACAAGTAGATAAATTAGATAGATAGATAGATAGATAGATAGATAACTAGATGATGGATGATAGATAGATAATAGATAGATAGATAGACCCCCCCAAAACTCCACTTCAAGGCTTGGAGACTCAGAGAACCAATCCCAACCATGAAGTTTAAGGATGAGCTTCCCTTCTGCTTCATATAAAGAAGCATATCACATTAAAAAAAATCATTTACGTGAAAACTTTTTACTGTTTCAGTGTGCTCATCCTTCATTTTCTCAGGACTGAGGTCATTGCCAACATCATTAGACACTTAACGGATTGTCTTGGGGGACGGCATTTTATGTGATGACGTGGAAATATGTCCATCCACTCAGCATGCCTTGCAGTTTGGTGAGGGCCGTTGTTATCATCCCTCTATTGGAGGGACATCTTGATGCACAGATAAATGTCTGGGCTCACCTGATTCTTTGCTTGGGAGACACCCCAGAGGTGAAATTACTAGGTCAAAATTTAGGACTGGTTTAGCCTTAAACTCCACGTGGAACGCAGAATTCTGTTCCCCAACTCCTCCATGGTTACGGTCACACCAGACTGGCACTGTCAACCTACAGCTTCCCTAGGTGAGGAAGCTCCTAAACATCCCTGAGCCCGCGTACCACCGTGACCTCTACCACACGATAGCCTCAATTAACTGCCCGCCTTCGTAGCAATTGATCGCAACCTAGACTCTCTCAGGATCTCCCCAAAAAGACAAGGGTTGTCAGAAGTAACCTGAAGCTCCGTGAGGCAGGTTATCCTGGCTCCCCAGGAGCCACAAAAACGTCCACATCTGCTTATCCAACTCACGCCTTTGCCCTGTGCCTTGGCCTCAGGCTCTGCTCTCCATTGGGGATGACAAGTCACACTCCGCACCCCTGCGCCTCTACCTTGCTAACAACCTCAACACAGACATCCGCACGGCCTGCAGTGTCTTCCTCCCTGTGCTTGGACCCAGCGGCCATGGGAGGCAGATGGAGGGTCGTTCCAAGCCTCTTTCACACGCGATCCTCCTGCTGACTTTAGCAAGCCCCAGACTCAACCCCGGGGGCACTGTGGAAACTGAGAAAGAGGATGTTTTCAGCCAAGACATGGAGACACACAAGACAGCTCACTCTTCTTCGGGAGCCAACCGGGCATCCCCCTGTGGACTTGGCACCCTGCCAAGAGTGCTAAAGAGAGTGCTGAATGCAGGACTAGGGAGATAGCTCAGTTGGTAAAGTGCTTGCCACGCAAGCATGAGGACCTGAGCTTGAATCCCTAGCACCTGTGCAGAAGCTGAGCCTGACAGTGCGTGTATATAATCCCAGTGTTGGGGAGAAGACAAGACGATCATTGGGCCTTGCTGGTCACGTTGAATCGGTGAGCTCTGGGTTCAGCAAGAGACCCTGTCTGTAAATAAACAAATTAAATAAATAAATAAATAAATAAATGATGGAGAGCCCCTGAGGAAGACATCTGATATCCAAGTCCGACCTCCACATGCATATGCACACACATCTCCCACACACATACAAAATCACACGTAAGACAACGAATGCCAAAAGCTCCTTTGAGGCCACACATGCCTCATGTGTAAAGGGAGGAGGGACGTAGTTGCACGAGGAAGAAGGACCTAGCAAGGGGACTGACTCCCTCAGAGACAAGATGCCTTCTCTTACTCTCTCTCCCAGAATTTCCACAAACAAATGCTCTGTATTCCCTGCTTGTCTCTGATTGCTTTTAAAAAAAAAAAATTACTTATTTACAAGCAGAGAGAGGCAGGGGAGGGGAATCAGCCATTGCAAACTCTAGATGCATGTGCCACTTCATGCATCTGGCTTTATGTGGGTACTGGGGAATTGAACCCGGTCGTTAGGCTTTGCAGGCAAGAGCCTTAACTGCTGAGCCATCTTTCCAGCCCCTCTGATTGTTTTAAATGAACGAATAACACAAGAAAATTTCTCCCACTTGGTAAAATGCCTGAAACGCTTAGAGAACAAGCATTTCCTCAGGGGCTGGTTTTGTAAAAGCCCAGGGTTAACAGCACAGCGACAAGGAAGCAAGACGTCAGGTAGCGGTGAGAGATGCTGGTCATCAGCTAGCCCTGAGGAAAGTCTGGGAGCAGATGTGCTATACCTCCTATCTGTCCAGAGATTTGGAAAGGGGAATCCCCATCCACTTATTTATAGTTTCTATTTCAATAGCCCATGCCATTTTTCTATCAAGGGAATTGGAGGGAATTAAAACAGTTCCTGAAATCAATGCAGATCCTCCAACATTAAAATCATTTTTTTTAAATACTCTCTCATCAAGGAAAGAAGTTTCCTCTGAAATCATACTAACAAGGCTGGGGACGCGGTGGTAGTAACTAGAGGTGCTCCTTTGAAATTCTCTGGTTCTGACCAGGCTACAAAGAGCCCAATCCATTTCCACAGACTCCTGAATCCCTCGCTGGTCTGTTTGAACCAGCACTCGGCTGAGGAGCTATGGCCTCCCTGCCTCACCCTCCCAACAAACAGCCCATAGCATTCTCTCCTCTCTCTCTCTCCCTCTCTCTCTCTCTCTCTCTCTTTGGCTCAATCTGTCTCACCCTCTTGTCTGGTATTTTCAAGGGTTTTTAATCACGACTCTAGCAGATTGATCAATGACAGATATGAGCAACAACTTTTGCATGCTAACGGTGCCGGATTTTTTATCTGAGAAAATATTTCTCTCCTAAAAAGCCTCTGCAGGGCTGTGTATTAATTAAAATCTAAATACTAAATATTGATTGATGCGTTATCAGGCCATAGCAGTTGGGCCCTGCCACATTGATTTTTTGCTGTGATTTATTATCATATTTAAGAAAAATCATTTTGTGTGATTATACGAGGAAATAGACTTTAGTGAGGGTGTAATTCTTTGGTATCACTTTTGTTGTGTGGAGGACGGGCCAATTCCTCAATTGTGGCTAAGATTGCTGATATCCCTCACCGCCTCCTCGCTGTGGCCTCGACGGCTCACCCGTTAAGCCTGCTTGGTCTTGTCATTAGGAATAATGGACATTAGTATTACCTCTTTAATCACAACCGAGATTAACAGATGGATGAGCCTAAGTTCTTAAAATTATCTAGTTATTAACAAGTATTTTCTTTTATCACATTACTAACATTGATATCCGGGACTTTTCTTCTTTAACTCCGGAATGGAAGCAAAACCTTGGAACAATGTCCAGGCCCAGTGTGTAGCCATTGGTCCATTCACCCTCCTCTTAATACAAAAGTCACAGCTGCAATGGCAGGGGAAAAAAGGCAAAAAACAGCTGTGTGTCTCAAAAGACAGACCAGTGTTGTGTGCTAAGGAATACACCTGAGTTTATAGAAATAATTTGTACCTCTTGGGCTGCTCAAGGAAGAAAGGGAGCCTGATTACCTGAGAAACTGGCTTTTAATAATGCTGCATTTTTCCTCCAAGAATTAGGGAGAGTCACTGGAAATATTTGCCCCTTTTAACTCCAGATTGAAGACTTAACACAAACACAGCCACTTCCAAGTTGCTTGAATTATTGAGCCTAAATATGTCTTACGGCTTATTTTCTTCCCGTCTGTATTGTATACTCGTCTTGAGAGATTAAGTTTACTTTTGTCTTCTGTTGACTCCCAAATGTCTTCTCACTTACCATTTCTTTATTACATGGGAATAAAAATATATTGTCAGGCTGGAGAGATGGCTTAGCAGTTAAGGCATTTGCCTGCAAAGCCAAAGGATCCCAGTTTGAGTCTCCAGGACCCATGTAAGCCAGATGCACAAGGGGGCACGAGCATCTGGAGTTCGTTTGCAGTGGCTGGAGGCCCTGGCACACCCATTCTCTCTCTCTTTCGTTCTCTCAAATAAGTAAACAAAATAAAATATATTTTAAAAAAATATATTGTCACCGGGCATGGTGGTGCACGCCTTTAATCCCAGTGCTCATGAGGCAGAGGTAGGAGGATTGCTGTGAGTTCGAGGCCACCCTGAGACAACATAGTGAATTCCAGGTCAGCCTGAGCTAGAGTGAAACCCTACCTCAAAAAACAACAAAAAAAAAACTATATATATATATATATATATATATAGGCAGAGGAGTAGGAACAGGATCACTTCTTTAGTGGGCTTCCACTAAATATATATATATATTGTCTTTAACCCCATGAAGTTTTTGTACAGTGACTGATTTATTTGATTTATTTATTTCCATGTTTGTGGTGGGATGGGTACACCAAAGTCTCTTGCCTCTACGGACAATTACCCATCAGGCTTTATGTGAATGGCTGGGGAACCCTGGGCCAGCAGGCTTTGCAAGCAAGAACCATCTCCCCCAGGCCTCGGGACTAGTTCATTAAGGAACTGTATGGAGTTTCCTCAGTATGGCTTCTTCCAGATTTACGTAGGCATCCTTGCCTGTGGGCCTCCCTGCGGTCATAGGGCACCAACACTCCCAACGGAGTAGCACCCACTGTGTCCCCCACAGCCCCACCTTCACTGTGGGGCAGCCGCTTGGGCTGGGCTCAGGTCCCTCGGACACCAGGACCGGCCTCCGCTTCTGAAGATGTCATAGCAGTAACCACTGGGAGAGTCAAGAACCAAGTGGAGGTTCAGAGAAAACTACTTGTTTAAAGAAAAAAAATTAGGGTGCTTTGATATCATTAAATTAAAAAGCTTTTCTTAAAAAAAAATCTATACTTTGGGAAGAGATTTTATTGGGGAAAAATATATAAATGCTCTAATCATGGACATACGGCCTATTTCCAATTATTATCCGTCAACTGTCATAGTGGTTTCAAGAAAGAGAAAGGGAGGAAGAGAAGGAAAGAAAGAAAGGAAGAAAGAAAGAAAGAGGAAGGGAAGGATAAGGAGGGAGAGAAGAAGGAAGGAAGGAAGGAGGGAGGGAGGGAGGGAAGGAGAAAGAGAGGGAATAAGTACATGGTTCTGGCAAGGCAGGCAGCTCCATGAGCACAACTAAGGGGTTTTGTGATCACAAGACTGTGTGTTTTATGGATGTTCAAAAAAAAAATGAATTCTGAGTCAAGGCTCCTTTACCAGACAGGGCAGGAGAGCCTGAAGCTAAATGTGTGGAAATTATTTTATAGGAAAAACAGTAAACTCAGCCCAACCTATAAAACTCGGTTCCTGTCCTTTGCTGTATGAGGTTGAATTATGAAACAAAACGAGATAACAAATGGTTCCGCCATCACTTCAAGTGATGGCAAAGGGTAGTGGGAAGGGCAGAGGAGTAGGAACAGGATCACTTCTTTAGTGGGCTTCCAGACACCTCCTCTGGTTTTATTAATGTGTGTGTGTGTGTGTGTGTGTGTACACACGTGTGCATGTGTGCCTCTTGCCGCTGCAAATGGTACAACCAGATGCTTGCACCACTTTCTGGGTCCAGCTTTATGTGGGTGACTAGGGAAGTGAATCCAGGTTGGCACCTTTGCCACTGAGCCATCTCCCCATCCCAACTTCCTCTGGTTTTACATATTGCCGAACAACACTGCCACTCGGGGGTGGGGGGAGGAATGAGTTTAATCACACTGTTTTATTACCTGAGCCTTGGTCCAAAAGAGCATCTTCTAAAATGAGACGCATTTGCCAGTCTCTGATATTGAGAACACATCTCCATTTGCCTCTTTCCGCCTATTTAGGAAAACCTCCTTGCTAAAGTTCCTAAAGTCATGCCTTGTGGCTTTGATATGAGATAAGGACCAGAAGCTGAACCTGAACCCTCCCCCCCCAACTGACACCCCTCCCGTACACAAGCGTGCCCTTTCATTTCACCCACCAGAATCTAACGTTGTGATACTAGGGTGTCAAGGTGGGTTGGAAGGCACAGGGGATCTGGGAGGCAAAGCTGGCCTGGTAGGAGGTGACAGAGCTGGGCCCAGATGAGAAAACGTCTCTTCACAACAGCGTCCTCCAGAGTGACATCACGGAGGACAGGCTCTCCTGTGGGCTGGGTCTCGTCACGCTTGAACATCCCAGGGGTAGATCCTTGCCCTTCCTCGTGGGAGCCACCCCCCGACCCCACCACCACCAGCAGCCTAAGAAACCATGATCCTGGAGAATCTAGGCTGGTCCTAGCAGGGTGAGTGAGAGCTTGTACTGAAGTTCCACCTGAGTATCAAATCAAACGGTGACCGTTGTTGCTGTGGACATCACAGGAGCCAAGGAGTTCTTCAAGTAAGCGTCAGTGGTTTGCTGTCCACATTCGCAAAAGTTTCCAATATGGTCACATTAGATCCATGTGTCTAACCAGCCCCCTTGTTGTAAAATTAGCCTTGGGGAAAAAAAAAAAATAGTGGTGTAACATTGTGAGTTTTCCTCATTGTGACCCATACCAGGTCTCTGTGATATCCTCCCAGGCCCCTTATGCCTGCAGCTGACTCACCCCAGAAAGTGACATGGGAAATTCCTCAAGGAACAAGAAGCGGAGAAGCAGCTTTCAATACACCGCCGGTGACCACAGCGGGAGACATGGCTGAGCAGCTAAGTGTGCTTCCTGCACAAGCATGAGGGCGGGCGGGGAGGGGTGCTGAAACCACCCGAGTTCAAATCACTGGATCCCATGTGAACAGCTGTGCATGACCAGGCACGCCTGTGACAGCAATCCCACAAAAGGAAGCAGAGACCAGGGAATCCTCTAGGCTCAAAAAGAAAAAAGAGAGAGAAAGAAAGAAAAAGCATGCCCTGGTATCAGTAAGAGATTCTGGCTCACATAAGAACAGGCAGAAGAGGGGCTGGAGAGATGACTTAGCAGTTAAGGCATTCGTCTGCAAAGCCAAAGGACCTTGGTTCGATTCCCCAGGACCCACCTAAGCCAGATACACAAGGGGCGCATGCATCTGGAGTTCGTTTGCAGTAGCTGAAGGCCCTGGAGTGTCCATTCTCTCTTTCCCTCTCTCTGCCTCTTTCTCTTTCTCAAATAAATAAATAAAGTTAAAAAAAAAAAAAAAGAACAGGCAGAAGAGCAAAGGATTAGGACACACAGTGTTCTGCTCCAGCCACCACAAGCAAGTGGCCCTGGCCACAGGCAAGAACATGGCACATATAAGTGCATACACCACACACACATGCCACATCACACATATACAGACATATAAACAAGAAAGAAAAAGGCCAGGTGTGGTGGCACATGCCTTTAATCCTAGCACTTGGGAGGCAGAGGTAGGAGGATCGCCGAAAGTTCGAGGCCACATTGAGGCTACATAGTGAATTCCCAGGTCAGTCTGAACTAGAGTGAAACCCTACCTCACAAAACAAAACAACAACAACAACAAAAAAAAAAAAAGATGTTAAAAAAATAAATAATAAATAAATTTTAAGAAAAGAAAAAGAAGCCCACAGCATCCAGCATGGCATGGTAATGCATGATGGGGCGTGGTGACACAAGATGGGGCTTGGCGGCGCATGATGGGGCGTGGTGACACATGCCTGCAGTTCTAGCACTCGTGAAACAGAGGCAAGAAGATCAGGAGATTCACTCCAAGTTCAAGGCCAGCCTGAGCTACATAGTAAGACCCTGTCTCAAAAATAAAAATAGGGGGCTGGAGGGATGGCTTAGTGGTTAAGGTGTTTGCCTGCAAAGCCAAAGGACCCAGGTTCAATTCCCCAGAACCCACGTTAGCCAGATGCACAAGGGGGCGCACGCATCTGGAGTTCGTTTGCAGTGGCTGGAGGCCCTGGCGCACCCATTCTCTCTCCCCCCCCCTTCTGGGTCAAATAAATAAATAAATATAAATAAAAATATTTTTAAAATAAATAAATAAAATAAAATAAAAATAGGGCTGGAAGACTGGCTTAGCAGTTAAGGCATTTGCCTGCAAAGCCAAAGGACCCAGGTTCGATTCCCCAGGACCCACATAAGCCAGATGCACAAGGAGGCGCATGTGTCTAGAGTTCCTTAGTTCCATAGCAGCAGCTGGAGGACCTGGTGTGCCAATTCTCTCTCTGTGTCTGCCTCTTTCTCTCAAATAAATAAAAAATAATATTAAAAATTTTTAAAAAGTGGTGATATGCTTCCATGCCTAGTTTGTTTTCAATAAAAATAAGGGCTGGAGAGATGGCTTAGCGATTAAGCGCTTGCCTGTGAAGCCTAAGGACCCTAGTTCAAGGCTCAGTTCTCCGGGACCCACGTTAGCCAGATGCACAAGGGGGCACACGCATCTGGAGTTCGTTCGCAGTGGCTGAAGGCCCTGGTGTGCCCATTCTCTCTCTCTCTCTCTCTCTCTCTCTCTCTCTCTCTCTCTCCCTTTTTCTATGTCTGTCACTCTCAAATAAATAAATAAAAATAAAAGAATAAAAAATAAAACCTGCAGCATCCCTCCTGCCTGGCACCCTCCTGTCCCTGGACCAGTCTGTGAGGTGCTCTCTGGGGACACCAGCTAAATCCATCTCTCTCCTTGTCAACACTTCCCCTTTTGTTTTTTTCATCTCTGTGAGTGGGCCTTACCACCCACCTCCAAGTTTGGTCCTATACTTGGATTGGCTGATGGCTAAGAAGCCTCCCTTCCCAATGGAGAGGGGCTTTCGTATCCCCACCACTCATATACTGACACCCTGCTCCCATGGTGACGGCATTAGGGGAAGACACACACGGGGATGATGCCACGGGAACATGGAGGTAATGGCTGAAGCAAGGCATCTTCAGACCAAGATATGCATGGACTGCAGGCCACCACTAGAACAGGGAGGTGACTCTCTGAAAGCAAAGCCAGCCAACACCCTGATCGCAGAACTTTGGTCTTCAGAACCAGTTTCTAAGCCATCTACGTGTTGGACTTCGTTGAGGCAACCACAGCAACCTGACACAGTAGATGTAATGAATGCCAGCGAAAAGACTCACGGTGGACCTCCACCCTCTTCTGGGAAAGCAGTTCCTAAGAGGTCAGCTTTTGGGCTGGGGAGATGGCTTAGCGATTAAGGTGCTTACCTGCAAAACCTAAGGACCCAGGTATGATTCCCCAAGGCCCACATAAAAAGTCAGATGCCTAAGGTGGCGCATGTGTCTGGAGTTCGTTTTCAGGGGCCAGAGGCCCTGGCATGCCCATTCTCTCTCTCTCTCCATCTCTCTCTCTCTCATAAATTAATTAATTAGTGTAAAAAAGAAAAAGAAAAATTCCTACAATGAGGTCAGCTTCCCTCAGCACTATGGAGAACGACGGATGCTATTTCCTCTACGTGGCCATGGGCAAGCCACTTTGTCTCTCCAGTTTCCTCAGACAAAAGACAGGGGCATCACTGGATGGTTTCTGATGTGTTCCTTGTAGCCCACTGCATCTTGCCAAGGAGATGGCTAGTTTTGAATGTGGTGTGAATTCACACTTGTCTTAGCTTCCACTAGCAAGTCATGATCTAATGAATGAAAATCATGCAGCCTAGAATGGGCAACTTGAACAAATGAAGGCTGAAGCAAGTCGCCCCTACTGATGAGACAGACGGAATCATGTGACTCACATACTGGCCCTGGGCAGAGAATCTGGAGATGTCTGAAGTGGATTAGAATCACACACAGAAATCCTTGACTTTTCAAAGTTTTGCTGTTTTGTTTTGTTTTGTTTTAATCAATGTAAAACCAAGATAGAAATGCTGAGTTACTCAGACATCCTGAGAGGCAGATGGGCCAGGATCTTAGTTGAGACAGAAGAGGCTGTGGTGGTAAGCACCCTTGCCTTACATTTCTCGCAGGTGGCTCACTTAGGTTCAACCAAAGCACAGCCCTTCCATCCTCAATGGTGTCCCCAGCTCAGCAAGGACAAGGAATTGTGATGGCAACAGGCTCATGGACATGGTAGGCCTCCCTTCCTTCATTCCTGTGAGTGAGGAAGGGTTAGAAGTTATCTGACGTTCCCTCTGCATAAACCCTAAGACTCAATCTGCCATTCCCCCACATTCCACATGCCCTGAGCCTGCACACACTCCTTAGAAATTCATTTGGTCTCCTTTTCAATTGCCCTTGTCCATATGCAGGAATGCATGCGCTACCCACACTAGAAGCAGAGATCATGAGTGTCTATGGGTGGACAGCAGCCTGTTGTACCACTGACTCTCCTCCTGGGTAAGGCCGCATGGCCCCGGAAAAGTCCAGAGCTCTAACAGCCCTGTCCAGAGAAGGTATGAATGAGAAGAAAGCCGGGACAGTTTTCCCGCAGGAAGAAGTTCTTCCAAAGACCTCCCTAGAGTGAGTTTCTGCTCACCGTGATTGAGTCAGCTGAGGGTGTGGGGGAGCAGAGGGAAAGACTGCTGCTGGTCAAAGACTGGGTTCCAGACACAGATACTTAGCATCAACAAAGAGCAGCCGATGTAATGAGTCTGAAGCCACATGAATTCGGGGACAGGGCCATGTGAAGGAAGAGTTCTCTCTAATTTATTACATTGTCCCAAGGATCAAGACTGAAATCACAGACCCTCCTTGAAAAAATCTTGTGGGTTTTCTAGTTAAGAATGACACTGGCCGGGCGTGGTGGCGCACACCTTTAATCCTAGCACTCAGGAGGCAGGAGTAGGAGGATTGCCTTGAGTTCAAGGCCACCCTGAGACTACATAGTGAATTCCAGGTCAGCCTGGGTTAGAGTGAGACCCTGCCTCAAGAAAAAGAAAGAAAGAGAAAGAAAGGAAGGAAGGAAGGAAGGAAGGAAGGAAGACACTGTTCACAGGTGGCTGGCTTCCTTTGCTGGGAGTGAGTTGTGAGCAAATAAGGGAGCTACCCAGGCCACCTTGGTCAGCACCAAGAGATGCTCATGCTTCCTTTGGTAACCAGGCACATCAGCAGTAGTTTCAACATGGCCATCAACCCATGTGTGTGTGTACTGACCACCCAAATTAAATCAAAGCAGTTCAGCACACTGATCAGAGAAAATTCCTCACCCGAGTCTATCACTGGCCCACCGTGAGCTGGGCATTCAATGATGGTGGAAACTCAGGCAACCACAGCTGGGGCTTTCTCACCTCACGGGCCAAGGGTGGCCACCCGTGGGTGATTTTCCACATTCATGTTCCTACAGGTACAGGATGGATTGACCTTGGATGCTTCGTGGCCTCGGTTTAACTGAAGATGCTGGTCCTCCCTAGAAACACCTGTTTGGCTGTGGAAAACAAGAGTCAGATCACCTGGGCCCAGCTGGCATACCTATGCCCTGGCCATCCTGAGACGAAAGCCATCATCTGATGCATCTCGACAGCTTAATCATTGCAGGGTTTGCTCAGCCAAACCAGCGGCAAGAACCTGGTGTAAAGGCTGGCCAGTAACTACTCACACCTGACAACTTGCTAGAGAAGCATCTGTTAACAACCGTCCACACCTGATGCTCGCTAAGAGCGTGTGCTGCTAACTATTCACACCTGACTCTTGCTAGAAGCAATCTGTTAGCAGCTACAGAGAACACACAGAGGTGAGCAGGCGAGAGGCTACATATGTTAAACAGCCTGGTTTAGACTGTCCATGGTATCTAGCTATCAGAGAGTCATGTGGCACACCACAGATATCTCCAAGCTTTACTTTCCAATAATAATTTTTTTAAAAAAGCTTGGGGATGGAGAGATGGGTTAGCAGTCAAGGCTCGTGCCTGCAAAGCCAAAGGACCCAGGTTCAATTCCCCAGGACCCACGTAAGCCAGATGTGCAAGGGGGCGCATGCATCTAGAGTTTCTTTGTAGTGACTGGAAGCCCTGGCACACCCATTCTCTCTCTCTCTCTCTCTCTCTCTCTCTCTCTCTCTCTGCCTATTTCTCTCCCTCTCTCTCTCAAATAAATAAAATAAAAATTTTAAAAACTGCTTTAGGGCTGGGGAGATTGCTCAGTAGTTAAGGGAGCATGTTTGCAAAGTCTGCAAGCCTGAATTCAGTTCCCCAGAACCCATATAAAGCTGGTGCATGCATCTGGCATTTATTTACAGTGGCAAGAAGCCCTGGAGCACCCATATATACATGCATATGCAAATAAATAAATTTTTTAAAGTATTTTATTTATTCATTTGCATGGAGAGAGAGAGACAGAGAGGGAGAGAGAGAGAATACGCATGCCAGGGCAGGGACTCCAGCCACTGCAAATGAACTCCAAATGCATGTACTACTTTGTGCATCTGGCTTTACATGGGTCCTGGAGAATCCAACCCAGATTGTTAGGCTTTGCAGGCTAGCACCTTAACCACTGAGAAATCTCTCCAGGCCAAGATGAAATAATTCAAATGTTTTATGTAAGCCATACTTTTTTTTTCTTGGTGAGTCTCACTGAGTCAAATTGTGTCCAATTCAGTCATGCATCTTCTAACCTTCTTCTGATAATAAAAGGAATATATTTACTCTTTGAATTACCTCACAATTACTGAGAATAAATGTGCTCTGATCTCTAAAGAAGACCATAGAATATAGAATTTTTGAAGATTTGGTTCAATTATCCACATATAAATCAATAGTTTGTGTTCAGAACCACTCAGCTGATGTTTACTTTTTATGTAATGGTGGACATTGTTTTCATTGTCACTTGGCTGGGGTGACTCTAACTACTACCTGGGGCCATGCCCTCACTCTTCACAGACACCCAAGACCACAGGCCACTTCTCACAGCAGGAAGGACAGGTCCCATGGCAACGCCAAATGCTCCACTCATGTATAAGTAACACTGAGAGAGGCAAACTTTTCAGGCTGTGTTAAAAGAAAGCAAAGTATAGCCTTGCATAAGACAGTACCTTCCCTTCAGAATTTAAACAGTTTCCTCCCCATAGAAAGTATTCTGTGAGATATAGAAAGAAGAAAAATGGCCAGGCATGGTGGTGCACACCTCTAATCCCAGCACTGGGGAGGCAGAGGTATGAGGATCACTGTGAATTCAAGGCCAGCCTGAAATTATATAGTGAATTCCAGGTCAGCCTAGCCTAGAGTAAGACCTTACCTCAAAAAAAAGGAAAAGAAGGAAGGAAGGGATAAAAATGAACCCAAGTTCCTTCAACCCTGGGGCATTTGGGGTGGGACGTGCACACCACTGTCTGCTCCCTTTCACAGGCAAGCAGATTCTAGAATCTTTCAGTGGGGACCTCAAGAAGCATTAAGCATTTGGACACACACACACACCCCCAACGTCAGGCCCTCAGATAAGGTCTCTCAAGACATTCCTGGTGGCAGTTCCACCACTCACTGAGGAGCAGGGATGGCTCAGATGGATGCTTCCATGTGGGGACCTTAACTTCAGTTGACTCAAGACCTCTGAACAAGTCTGGGAGGAGATGAGACCCCACAGAACCTCTATGCTCTGCTCTTTCCTGCCCTTGCTCATAAACACAGTAAGCTACAGCAAGTCATTTCATTTAAAATTACACAGAGATAGTTGACTAGCACCCAAAAATGGTATGTGGAGACTAAAGCAGAGGGGGAAATAAGAGAAAAGTCAAAGAAAAGCTACATTGGAAATATAAGCAGAGAAACCAAAACAGAGTCTTGAGAAGTTCCTTGGCTGATTCTTAAGACAAATACATTTAAGATTGGGTGAAATTTAAAAAAAAAAAAATCACCATGTGATATTACTTTAATTCTCTTTGAAATTGGTGCATTGTGACAAAATAATAGCATCTAAATTATGTCTCCGCGTTGATATAACTAAGCTGTGTGTCTAACATAGAAGAAGAGCAGTTAATATGTTTGTGTTTATAAAAAAAAAAATCCAAGCATCACGTGACCACGGGGAAAACAATTCCAACTAATTCTGATATGAATTATAATGGCAGTCCTCGGGAAACAGCGTGGATTCTGAAGGCACACGCAGTACAGTGGGCACAATTAACAGCTAACAATACAGATAAGCTCTACCTGGAAGGACCCAGCACAGGACCCAGCAATTAGTTATCGCTCCAATTATTTTTAAAGTAATTACTGAAATACGACAAGTTTTGTTTTGTTTTTTTTAATGTGACAGCTCAGTGCTTAACTAAACACAGAAATGCAAAGAACATTCCAAAAGCGTTTTAACGTATTACAAAAATGTGCATCCTATATTATAAACTTTATACTATATTTTAATTCTGTATTACATGTTGCATCCAAAATCTGACTTTTCTTTATTTTTTAACATATTTTATTTATTTATTTGAGGGAGAGAAAGAGGCAGAGAAAGAGAGAGAGAAAGGAAGAGAATGGGCATGCCAGGGCCTCCAGCCACTGCAAACGTACTCCAGATGCATGCGCCCCCTTGTGCATCTGGCTTACTTGGGTCCTGGAGAACTGAACTGGAATCCTTTGACTTTGCAGGCAAACGCCTTAACCGTCAAGCCATCTCTCCAGCCACTCTGCCTCTCTGCCTCTCTCCTCTCCCTCTTTCTCTGTCAAATAAACAAATAAATAAAAATAAAATATTTTAAAATAATAATAATTAAATTAAAATAAAATAGGGCTGGAAGAATGGCTTAGCAGTTAAGGCACTTGCCTGCAAAGCCAAATGACCCAGGTTCGATTCCCCAGGACCCACATAAGCCAGATGCACAAGGAGGCACATGTGTCTAGAGTTCCTTAGTTCCATAGCAGCAGCTGGAGGACCTGGTGTGCCAATTCTCTCTCTTTGTCTGCCTCTTTCTCTCAAATAAATAAAAAATAATAATAAAAATTTTTAAAAAGTGGTGATATGCTTCCATGCCTAGTTTGTTTTCAATAAAAATAAGGGCTGGAGAGATGGCTTAGCGATTAAGCGCTTGCCTGTGAAGCCTAAGGACCCTAGTTCAAGGCTCAGTTCTCCGGGACCCACGTTAGCCAGATGCACAAGGGGGCACACGCATCTGGAGTTCGTTCACAGTGGCTGAAGGCCCTGGTGTGCCCATTCTCTCTGTCTCTCTCTCTCTCTCTCTCTCTCTCTCTCTCTCTGCCTTTTTCTATGTCTGTCACTCTCAAATAAATAAATAAAAATAAAAGAATGAAAAATAAAACCTGCAGCATCCCTCCTGCCTGGCACCCTCCTGTCCCTGGACCAGTCTGTGAGGTGCTCTCTGGGGACACCAGCTAAATCCATCTCTCTCCTTGTCAACACTTCCCCTTTTGTTTTTTTCATCTCTGTGAGTGGGCCTTACCACCCACCTCCAAGTTTGGTCCTATACTTGGATTGGCTGATGGCTAAGAAGCCTCCCTTCACAATGGAGAGGGGCTTTCGTATCCCCACCACTCATATACTGACACCCTGCTCCCATGGTGACGGCATTAGGGGAAGACACACACGGGGATGATGCCACGGGAACATGGAGGTAATGGCTGAAGCAAGGCATCTTCAGACCAAGATATTCATGGACTGCAGGCCACCACCAGAACAGGGAGGTGACTCTCTGAAAGCAAAGCCAGCCAACACCCTGATCGCAGAATTTTGGTCTTCAGAACCAGTTTCTAAGCCATCTACGTGTTGGACTTCGTTGAGGCAACCACAGCAACCTGACACAGTAGATGTAATGAATGCCAGCGAAAAGACTCACGGTGGACCTCCACCCTCTTCTGGGAAAGCAGTTCCTAAGAGGTCAGCTTTTGGGCTGGGGAGATGGCTTAGCGATTAAGGTGCTTACCTGCAAAACCTAAGGACCCAGGTTTGATTCCCCAAGGCCCACATAAAAAGTCAGATGCCTAAGGTGGCGCATGTATCTGGAGTTCATTTACAGGGGCCAGAGGCCCTGGCATGCCCATTCTCTCTCTCTCTCTCTCTCTCTCTCTCTCCATCTCTCTCTCTCATAAATTAATTAATTAATGTAAAAAAAATTCCTACAAAGAGGCCAGCTTCCCTCAGCACTATGGAGAATGACGGGATGCTATTTCCTCTACGTGGCCATGGGCAAGCCACTTTGTCTCTCCAGTTTCCTCAGACAAAAGACGGGGCATTGTTGGATGGTTTCTGATGTGTTCCTTGTAGCCCACTGCGTCTTGAAGGCTGCCAAGGGGATGGCTGGTTTTGAATGTGGTGTGAATTCACACTTGTCTTAGCTTCGACTGGCAAGTCATGATCTAATGAATGAAAATCATGCAGCCTAGAATGGGCAACTTGAACAAATGAAGGCTGAAGCAAGTCGCCCCTACTGATGAGACAGACGGAATCGTGTGACTCACATACTGGCCCTGGGCAGAGAATCTGGAGATGTCTGAAGTGGATTAGAATCACACACAGAAATCCTTGACTTTTCAAAGTTTTGCTGTTTTGTTTTGTTTTAATCAATGTAAAACCAAGATATAAATGCTGAGTTATTCAGACATCCTGAGAGGCAGATGGGCCAGGATCTTAGTTGAGACAGAAGAGGCTGTGGTGGTAAGCACCCTTGCCTTACACTTCTCGCAGGTGGCTCACTTAGGTTCAACCAAAGCACAGCCCTTCCATCCTCAAGGGTGGCCCCAGCTCAGCATGGACAAGGAATTGTGATGGCAACAGGCTCATGGACATGGTAGGCCTCCTTTCCTTCGTTCCTGTGAGTGAGGAAGGGTTAGAAGTTATCTGATGTCCCCTCTGCATAAACCCTAAGACTCAATCTGCCATTCCCCCACATTCCACATGCCCTGAGCCTGCACACACTCCTTAGAAATTCATTTGGTCTCCTTTTCAATTGCCCTTGTCCATATGCAGGAATGCATGCGCTACCCACACTAGAAGCAGAGATCATGAGTGTCTATGGGTGGACAGCAGCCTGTTGTACCACTGACTCTCCTCCTGGGTAAGGCCGCATGGCCCCAGAAAAGTCCAGAGCTCTAACAGAGCCCTGTCCAGAGAAGGTATGAATGAGAAGAAAGCTGGGACAATTCTCTCGCAGGAAGTTCTTCCAAAGACCTCCCTAGAGTGGGTTTCTGCTCATGGTGATTGAGTCAGCTGAGGGTGTGGGGGAGCAGAGGGAAAGACTGCTGCTGGTCAAAGACTGGGTTCGAGACACAGATACTTAGCATCAACAAAGAGCAGCCGATATAATGAGTCTGAAGCCACGTGAATTCAGGGACAGGGCCACGCGAAGGAAGAGTTCGTTCTAATGTATTACATTGTCCCCAGGATCAAGATGAAATCACAGCCCTCCTTGAAAAAATCTTGTGGGTTTTCTAGTTAAGAAAGACACTGGCTGGGCGTGGTGGTGCACACCTTTAATCCTAGCACTCAGGAGGCAGAGGTAGGAGGATTGCCTTGAGTTCAAGGCCACCCTGAGACTACATAGTGAATTCCAGGTCAGCCTGGGTTAGAGTGAGACCCTACCTCAAGAAAAAGAAAGAAAGAAAGAAAGAAAGAAAGAAAGAAAGAAAGAAAGAAAGAAAGGAGGAAAGAAAGAAAGAAAGACACTGTTCACAGGTGGTTGGCTTCCTTTGCTAGGAGGGAGTTGTGAGCGAATAAGGGAGCTACCCAGGCCACCTTGGTCAGCACCAAGAGATGGTCATGCTTCCTTTGGTAACCAGGCACATCAGCAGTAGTTTCAACATGGCCATCAACCCATGTGTGTGTGTACTGACCACCCAAATTAAATCAAAGCAGTTCAGCACACTGATCAGAGAAAATTCCTCACCCGAGTCTATCACTGGCCCACCGTGAGCTGGGCATTCAATGATGGTGGAAACTCAGGCAACCACAGCTGGGGCTTTCTCACCTCACGGGCCAAGGGTGGCCACCCGTGGGGGATTTTCCACATTCATGTTCCTACAGGTACAGGATGGATTGACCTTGGATGCTTCGTGGCCTCGGTTTAACTGAAGATGCTGGTCCTCCTCCCTAGAAACACCTGATTGGCTGTGGAAAACAAGAGTCAGATCACCTGGGCACAGCTGGCATACCTATGCCCTGGCCATCCTGAGACGAAGAGCCATCATCTGATGCATCTCGACAGCTTAATCATTGCAGGGTTTGCTCAGCCAAACCAGCGGCAAGAACCTAGTGTAAAGGCTGGCCAGTAACTACTCACACCTGACAACTTGCTAGAGAAGCATCTGTTAACAACCGTCCACACCTGATGCTCGCTAACAGCGTGTGCTGCTAACTATTCACACCTGACTCTTGCTAGAAGAAATCTGTTAGCAGCTACAGAGAACACACAGACATGAGCAGGCAAGAGGCTACATATGTTAAACAGCCTGGTTTAGACTGTCCATGGTATCTAACTATCAGAGAGTCATGTGGCACACCACAGATATCTCCAAGCTTTACTTTCCAATAATAATTTTTAAAAAAAAGCTTGGGGATGGAGAGATGGGTTAGCAGTCAAGGCTCGTGCCTGCAAAGCCAAAGGACCCAGGTTCGATTCCCCAGGACCCACGTAAGCCAGATGTGCAAGGGGGCGCATGCGTCTAGAGTTTCTTTGTAGTGACTGGAGGCCCTGGCACACCCATTCTCTCTCTCTCTCTCTCTCTCTCTCTCTCTCTCTCTCTCTCTGCCTATTTCTCTCCCTCTCTCTTTCAAATAAATAAAATAAAAATTTTAAAAACTGCTTTAGGGCTGGGGAGGTTGCTTAGTGGTTAAGGGAGCGTGTTTGCAAAGTCTGCAAGCCTGGATTCAGTTCCCCAGAGCCCATGTAAAGCTGGTGCATGCATCTGGCATTTATTTACAGTGGCAAGAAGCCCTGGAGCACCCATATATACATACATAGGCAAATAAATAAAATTTTTAAAGTATCTTATTTATTCATTTGCATGGAGAGAGAGAGACAGAGAGGGAGAGAGAGAGAATACGCATGCCAGGGCAGGGACTCCAGCCACTGCAAATGAACTCCAAATGCATGTACTACTTTGTGCATCTGGCTTTACATGGGTCCTGGAGAATCCAACCCAGATTGTTAGGCTTTGCAGGCTAGCACCTTAACCACTGAGAAATCTCTCCAGGCCAAGATGAAATAATTCAAATGTTTTATGTAAGCCATATTTTTTTTTTTCTTGGTGAGTCTCACTGAGTCAAATTGTGTCCAATTCAGTCATGCATCTTCTAACCTTCTTCTGATAATAAAAGGAATATATTTACTCTTTGAATTACCTCACAATTACTGAGAATAAATGTGCTCTGATCTCTAAAGAAGACCATAGAATATAGAATTTTTGAAGATTTGGTTCAATTATCCACATATAAATCAATAGTTTGTGTTCAGAACCACTCGGCTGATGTTTACTTTTTATGTAATGGTGGACATTGTTTCCATTGTCACTTGGCTGGGGTGACTCTAACTACTACCTGGGGCCATGCCCTCACTCTTCACAGACACCCAAGACCACAGGCCACTTCTCACAGCTGGAAGGACAGGTCCCATGGCAACGCCAAATGCTCCACTCATGTATAAGTAACACTGAGAGAGGCAAACTTTTCAGGCTGTGTTAAAAGAAAGCAAAGTATAGCCTTGCACAAGACAGTACCTTCCCTTCAGAATTTAAACAGTTTCCTCCCCATAGAAAGTATTCTGTGAGATATAGAAAGAAGAAAAATGGCCAGGCATGGTGGTGCACACCTCTAATCCCAGCACTGGGGAGGCAGAGGTACGAGGATCACTGTGAATTCAAGGCCAGCCTGAAATTATATAGTGAATTCCAGGTCAGCCTAGCCTAGAGTAAGACCTTACCTCAAAAAAAAGGAAAAGAAGGAAGGAAGGGATAAAAATGAACCCAAGTTCCTTTAACCCTGGGGCATTTGGGGTGGGACGCGCACACCACTGTCTGCTCCCTTTCACAGGCAAGCAGATTCTAGAATCTTTCAGTGGGGACCTCAAGAAGCATTAAGCATTTGGACACACACACCCCCCCCCCCAACGTCAGGCCCTCAGATAAGGTCTCTCAAGACATTCCTGGTGGCAGTTCCACCACTCACTGAGGAGCAGGGATGGCTCAGATGGATGCTTCCATGCGGGGACCTTAACTTCAGTTGACTCAAGACCTCTGAACAAGTCTGGGAGGAGATGAGACCCCACAGAACCTCTATGCTCTGCTCTTTCCTGCCCTTGCTCATAAACACAGTAAGCTACAGCAAGTCATTTCATTTAAAATTACACAGAGATAGTTGACTAGCACCCAAAAATGGTATGTGGAGACTAAAGCAGAGGGGGAAATAAGAGAAAAGTCAAAGAAAAGCTACATTGGAAATATAAGCAGAGAAACCAAAACAGAGTCTTGAGAAGTTCCTTGGCTGATTCTTAAGACAAATACATTTAAGATTGGGTGAAATTTAAAAAAAAAAAAAATCACCATGTGATATTATTTTAATTCTCTTTGAAATTGGTGCATTGTGACAAAATAATAGCATCTAAATTATGTCTCCGCGTTGATATAACTAAGCTGTGTGTCTAACATAGAAGAAGAGCAGTTAATATGTTTGTGTTTATAAAAAAAAAAAATCCAAGCATCACGTGACCACGGGGAAAACAATTCCAACTAATTCTGATATGAATTATAATGGCAGTCCTCGGGAAACAGCATGGATTCTGAAGGCACACGCAGTACAGTGGGCACAATTAACAGCTAACAATACAGATAAGCTCTACCTGGAAGGACCCAGCACAGGACCCAGCAATTAGTTATCGCTCCAATTATTTTTAAAGTAATTACTGAAATACGACAAGTTTTGTTTTGTTTTTTTTAATGTGACAGCTCAGTGCTTAACTAAACACAGAAATGCAAAGAACATTCCAAAAGCGTTTTAACGTATTACAAAAATGTGCATCCTATATTATAAACTTTATGCTATATTTTAATTCTGTATTACATGTTGCATCCAAAATCTGACTTTTCTTTATTTTTTAACATATTTTATTTATTTATTTGAGGGAGAGAAAGAGGCAGAGAAAGAGAGAGAGAAAGGAAGAGAATGGGCATGCCAGGGCCTCCAGCCACTGCAAACGAACTCCAGATGCATGCGCCCCCTTGTGCATCTGGCTTACTTGGGTCCTGGAGAACTGAACTGGAATCCTTTGACTTTGCAGGCAAACGCCTTAACCGTCAAGCCATCTCTCCAGCCACTCTGCCTCTCTGCCTCTCTCTCTCTCCCTCTCTCTCTCTCTTTCTCTCTCTTGTCAGCTTTTCAAGATAGGGTCTCTCTCTAGCCCAGGCTGACCTGGAATTCACTATGTAGTCTCAGGGTGGCCTCAAACTCACTGTGATCCTCCTACCTCTGCCTCCCAAGTGCTGGTATTAAAGGCATATGCCACCACACCTGGCTCCTGATTTATTTTTAAAAGTAAAGAAGGCAGAACCAACATATAAAGAATTACATCACTGTATTGCTGAAGACTCCACATACTTGGGCTGCAAGGCCACTGAGAAATCCTGCTGGAACTGAGCTGATAACCTCCTCCATGTAGATCAGCTGACAGAAAGCTAGAAGAAGCCATTCTACATGTAGTTCAATGGGAGAAAGAGATACCACCAGTGAACATACTCAACAGTGGGCACTGCAAGCCTTATAATTGGCCAGCCAGGCCAAATGAGCCAACGGGTGAAATAGTGGCACGTCTGCCATGGTGGAAACCAACTGCCCTCCAATTGGACTGGAGGCCCGCTCCATGGGGGGAATACATCCCTGATACTGAAAACTTAAAACAGGAGTAGTCATGAGCCCTAGGGGTGTAACATCTGCTGATGTCTGGAAAAATGTATCTACTATGCTTATCAAACTGCCCAGTAAGCACTTCTCTTAATATTTATACCCTTATATTAACGCTACTCTCACTTTGGGTAGAGAATCTTCTCTTTTCAGATGGCAGTGACCCTGGGATGACTCAGAAGATATCATAGTGCTGGAAAGTGACTGGAGTACTGAGTAACATCTCGATCGCACCTTCCAAGGCTCAGGGTCTAATGCAGAAGAGGTGGCGGAAAGAATGTAAGAGCCAAAGGAAGGGTAGGACTCCTTACAACGTCCTCCCTCCAGACATAAAATGGCCTGGATATCCATGACCTCACAGTGCCTGACACTACCTACACAAGACCATCATAAGAGGAGGAAAAGATCATGACATCAAAATAAAAGAGAGACTGATTGAGATGGGGAGGGGATATGATGGAGAATGGAATTTCAAAGGGGAAAGTGGGGGGAGGGAGGGTATTACCATGGGATATTTTTTATAATCATGGAAAATGTTAATAAAAATTGAGGGAAAAAAAAAGAATTATGTCACTGAAGTAGATAGAAAATTCTAGCGAAATGAACCCTGCCATTGAGCTTCACATGAACAGAATCTTAGTCACAAGAAGTTGCCTCACACTTCAGCTGGTCTTCGCGCATGTGTGCATGGGATAAGGGTTTGTTTTTGTTTTTGTTTCTGTTTTTGTTTTCGAGATAGGACCTCACGCTAGCCCAGGCTGACCTGGAATTCACTATGTAGTCTCAGACTGGCCTAGAAGTCACCGGGATCTTCTCCTGAGTGCTGGGATTAAAGGCGTGCGCCACCACACCCAGCACAGGGCTGTTTTTGAGAAACTATGATGTACTACTACTTTGGGAAACAAGAGCTGAAACTGAGGCACATCGGGGTGTCTATCATCAGGTAACAGTTCTTCACCCATTTGTCTCATTTTAGGGGTCTTTCCTTAGGTAAAAGGTTAATAAGTAGTTGTGCAAAACTTCCAAGACTGAAGAAACTGACCAAAATTACAAGAGCAATTTTTTGTTGTTTATTTCAAAATAGGGGCTCACTGTAGCCCAGGTTGACCTGGAACTCACTCTATAGTCCTAAGCTGGCCTCAAACTCAAGACGATCTTCCTATGTCTGCCTCCCAAGTGCTGAGATTAAAGGAGTATGCCACCATGCCTGGCTATAAGAGTATTCTTGAGTTATCAGAGTCTATAATTTACAGAAAACATTAGTAGTGAAATTAGCTTTTCCTAAAAAAAAATGACACATTGGATCCCTTTTCAAATATAGTATTATTATATAAGGCAGTTAGGCCAGATAAAGAAGGTGTGGGAAAATTAAATTTAAACTATTATATACCCTTTCATTTTCATGAATTCTTATTTTCCCATTTTTGATGTGTCATTCATCCTTTCCTAGTCTTCTCTTGCCCACTTATACCCAAGTAAGTACTAAGATATGTTGTTGCCAGGAATGATGGTTCACACCTGTCATGCTAGCACTCAGGAGACAGAGGCAGGAGAATTGCCATGAGTTCAAGGCCACCCTGCACTACATAGTGAGTTCTCGCTGACCCATTGCTATTACCTACTAATGCCAGCCATTGTCTGGGTCTGGCTTTTGCTCACAGGCTGCTGTTTCCCGGGTGTTACCCAGTAACTAAAGGCCTTGGGGTTATCGCTCAAATGCAACAGGACTTGCTCTCATAGGCTAAGGCACTTGCCTGCAGCACCAAGTGAGAGTGGTGTATGTTTAACTAAGATCAGAGCAGGTTGGAAGAAGTTAAACAAAACAAATCTTATTTTTCAATCAGAAAAAAAAAAAAATGAACTTCAGGGTTAAATGTAAATGGGAAAACATAGAACTTACAGTAGCCATAAAGCATGACATGGTTTAAACTGTTGAGCTTTAATTTAAATTTTTTTAAAAAATCACACTAAAACTGCCCTTTGGAACTGAAAAAGACCCTAGAGGAAGCAGATCACATGATCAGACCACTCAAGCATATGTAACTCCCCAACACATGCTCACTGCTCACCTAGTCAAAATCATTGCATGCTCAAACAACGGTTGTCTGTTCAGCTAGCCTAGAATGTGTCCCAGTGTACCCCTTACTATATTTTAATTTTTTCGTATTTTATTATCTATTTATGTATTTGAGAGAGAGAGAAACAGGTAGAGAATGGGCACGCCAGGGCCTTCGGCTACTACAAACAAAGTCCAGACACATGCTCCACCTTGTGCATCTTGGCTTACATGGGTCCTGGGGAACTGAACCTGGGTCCTTTGGCTTTGCAGGCATGCCCCTTAACCACTAAACCATCTCTCCAACCCTATTTTAATTTTATTTATTTATTTGCACATGTGTGTATGGGTGTCAGGACTTCTTGGCACTGTAATTGAATACCAGATGCATACTAGCTTTGCGTAGTTCCTGAGGAATTGAACCCTGGGCCAGTAGGCTTTGGGAGCAAATGCCTTTAAACACTGAGTCATCTCTCCCATCCCTGCATCTTATTTTTTCCAAGTGTGTGGAGAATATGCTCTACTGTGACTCTGAGCGCTCACACTGGAGCTGTGCAGGGCTTTCACTCCGCATCTCACTGGAGGGGTACACACCACTCCACATCTTACTGGAGGGGTACACACAACCCCAAAGCCTTACAGTACTCATGTAGACAGAACCAAGACCCTAACCACATCCAGTTCTCCAGCGCCCCAGTTTCTCTCAGGCTAACCAACAGCAGAAACTGGTCTACAAAAGACAGTTAAGAGAGCTCACAGCCTTATTTACAACAACAAGGGCAGATTTGTATTCAGCAAAATTCTACTCGCATGGTACACCTGTCCTTCTTTCCCCTGATGGAAGAACTGAAAGTGTGCAGGCTTACTCTGCCGGCCCACTGTAGCTCCACCTCACTGTCATAAATGGAAATTTCACCTGCAAGATAAAACGGAAAGCTCTGGATTTTATATAGCTCGCCCAAAACTGAAATGATGAGAGAAAAAAATTTCTATAAATACCAAGCAATCCAACAGCCTTCCGTGGACAGCTGCCACTGTACAAGCTGATAAGAAGTGCATTTGGGGCTGGAGAGATGGCTTAGCGGTTAAGCGCTTGCCTGTGAAGCCTAAGGACCCCGGTTCGAGGCTCAATTCCCCAGGACCCACGTTAGCCAGATGCACAAGGGGGTGCATGCGTCTGGAGTTTGTTTGCAGTGGCTGGAGGCCCTGGTGTGCCCATTCTCTCTCCCTCTTTCTCTCTCTGTCGCTCTCAAATAAGTAAATAAAAATAATTTTAAAAATTTTAAAAAGAAAAGAAGTGCATTTGGTCGTCTCCCGAACACACCACGTGGGTTACATCTCTGTTCGCTAGAGTTGTGCTTCTGAGAAGGGACGGAGTGCTTTGCACGGAGCTCCCATCTACCGTGGAGAACTCCATCTTAGCAGATGCCTGACCTCGGCTTGCGAAGCTCTCAGCTGTTCCACACCTTCCTTATGCCCAACGTGCAAGTGTGCTGGCATAATCTCACACACGCACACTCACGCTTACACACGTATTCATATGCTCACACAGCCACGTGTTTAGTCCCATCCACTCACACATGCTCACACATGCACACATGTGCCCTCATGGTCATTCATACATGTTCAGACTCGCATTCTCATATCATCTACTCTCACACGTGTGCAACCCTCGCTCATGCCCACACTCTCTCACACACGCTCATGCATATACACGCATACTCCCACATGCCTTCACACATGTACTTCCACATGCTTTTACACTCATGCTCTCACTCACACATGCTCATACTCTCACACATGAATTCGTACGTGCCATCACACACTCTCACATGTGTAACTCACATTCACTCACACATGGACTCCTACACACCCTCATGGCCCACCCTCATTCGCACACGTTCATGCCCACACATATACTCTGCCAGCACTCACGTACTCCTATGTACCCACACAAGCACACTTTCACACATACTCATGTCATACACACACGCATGCCCTCACACTCATTCTCACACATGAACTTACACTCACCCTCACAAATAGGCTCATACTCACACACATACTCTCACACCACCACGTGCACTCTTCCTTTAGTGAGGCTATGGGTTTTGCTGTCATTGTAGTTCAGACATTTCATACACACACACACAAAAATTTTTGAGACATCTATGCAACATAATATTTGCTGGTTTTTAATTTTTTTAATTTATTTGAGAGAGTGTGTGTTTGAATGAGTATGGGCATGCCAAAGCCTCCTGCCATTGCAAAGAAGCTCCAGATGCATGCCCACTTTGTGTATCTGGCTTTACATGGGTACTGGGGAATTGAACCCAGGTCATTAGGCTTTGCAAGAAAGTGCCTTTAACCACTCATTGAGCAATCTCTCCACCCAGTGTTTTCTATTTTTAATCTTCGGAAGTGTACGTGTGTTTTGAGACTGGCAAAAGCACCATTTGGTCACATTTCTGAGATGAGTGTTAAGTAATGAGGTCAAAGGCAAAATGCAATGCTGGGGTGTAAGCCCTGGGTGAAGGGGCGGGATCAGTGCTCAGCTTCAAATGGGGGCTTCCAAGAGTGAGGAGGGGCCCCAGCAACACGCAGACCTAAGGGCTGTCAGCCCCAGGTAGCATATCTCCTTGCTCAGCTCCTTGTCATGTAGACTCCAAGGCGAGGAGCTCACCTCCTAGCCCCAGGCCCAGCTAACAACCACCACCTAACATCCCAAAGATCCTCTGGAGTTGAGCATGGGCTCTCAGGCCTCCATTCGGCAGGTATGAAGAGAATTCTTATAGTCTCTTCTCCTAAGTGAACCGAGTAAGCAATTGTGTCTTGCCCTCCCACCCCCATTACTGTGGTCCATCACTCCCTGAGTGCCATAGGAAGTGCTGCCCTTTGCCCAACTGCAACCCAAAAGCCACAGCAAGAGGGACCCCTGCGCTCCATAGGAAGTAGGAAGCACATTTGACCACCAGCTCTCTCTCTCTTTTTTTTTTTTTTTTTTTTTCGAGGTAGGGTGTCACTCTAGCTCAGGCTGACCTGGAATTCACTATGGAGTCTCAGGGTGGCCTCGAACTCATGACGATCCTCCTACCTCTGCCTCCCAAGTGCTGGGATTAAAGGCGTGCGCCACTACGCCTGGCTCACCAGCTCTCTTAATAAAAATCTGTTCTTCAGTGGTTACTAAAGACACACATGACCCTCAGTCCCTGCTTATCCCACCTTCTAAGTAGTTCTGGATAGTAAAATGGATTAGTTGTCTTCTGTTTGATATGTAGGTGTGTGTGTGTGTTCATGCGTGTGTATGTGTGTCTCTCCATAGGCCATACCAATTAGTCAAGTCAGCCTAACAATCATCTGTATTGGTCATTCAAAACTTTCTAATTATGGGCTGGAGGGATAGCTTAGTGGTTCAGGCACTTGCCTGCAAAGCCTAAAGACCCAGGTTCCATTCCCCAGTACTCACATAAGCCAGATGCACAAGGTGGCACACGCTTCTGGAGTTTGTTTGCAGTGGCAGGAGGCCCTGGTGTGTCCATTCTCTCTATCTGCCTCTCTCTCTCTTTCTCAAGGATATAAATAAAATATTTTTTAAAAAAACGTTCTAGAGCTGGAGAGATAGCTTAGCAGTTTAGGCACTTGCCTGGGAAGCCTAAGGACCTAGGTTCAATTCCCCAGTACTCATGCAAGCCAGATGCACAAGGTGGTACATGCATATGCAGCTCGCTTGCAACGACTAGAGGTCCTGGTGTGCCCATTCTCTCTCTCTTTCTCTCTCCCTCCCCCAAATAAATAAATAAAATACTTTTTAATAAAAAAAAACATTTTAAAAACTGTCTAATTACAGGCTGGAGAGATGGCTCTGTGGTAAAGATGCTTGCCTGCAAATCCCAACAACCCAGATTCAATTCTCCAGTACCCACATAAAGCCAGATGCACAAAGTGGTGCACTTGTCTGGAGTTTGCAGTGGCTGGAGGCCCTAGCACACACATTCTCTCTATCTCTCTTCCCCTCTTCTCTCTATATCTCTCTGCTTGCAAATAAACAACAACAACAAAAAAAAAAAAAAACTTCTAACCAAGTCATTGGTTGAGCCAAGCACAGGTCACATGCCTATAATCCCAGCTACTTAGAAAGCAGAACTAGTTGGACCACTTGAGCTCAGAAGCGCCAGGCCAGCCTAGGCAACACAGTGGGACCCTGTCTCAAAATAGTAACAGCAACCAATATTTTTTTTTAAATAAATGATTGGTTAAAATAGAAAGTGAGACAGGCGTGATGGGGCACGCCTTTAATCCCAGCACTCAGGAGGCAGACGAAGGAGGATCACTATGAGTTTGAAGCCACCTGAGACTCCATAGTGAATTCCAGGTCAGCCTGAGCTAGAGCTACGTCAAACCACCGCCCACCAAAAAGAAAAAGAGAGAGAGAGAAATAGGAAGTGGATTGGCGGTGTGCAGAGCTGGGAATGAGTGTAGGGTTTCCTTTTTCTTTGGGGGAAGGAGTTTGAACCAGGGTCTCACTCTAGCCCAGGCTGACGTCAAACTCACAGCAATCCTCCTACCCCTCAGCCTCCGAGGTGCTGGGATTAAAGGTGTGCATCGGGCTTTATGTGGGTACTGGGTACCTGCTAGATGAATTGCCCTTGCATAGTTTATGTTTTGTGAATAAAAACAACCCCAACATTGCTTTCTCAACAAAGGAGGGAGAGAGAAAATAAACCGCTTCCACTTTCATGGTTATTAGTCTCTACCGCTGACCCTGAGTCAGAGGCATCACCTCGGGCTTCCCCATGCCAAGCAGATTAAAATCGCAACAAGAATGACCTTTAACCCAAGACATTTTCAGAGTATCCTGCTGCCAAATTTTCCTAATGCATATTGTGGTGGTCTGAATGAAACGTCCCCCATGGGCTTGTGTGTTTTGAATACTTGATCCCCAGCTGGTTGTAATTTGGGAAAGTTGTGGGAGCTCTGGGAGGTGGAGACATGCTGGAGGAGCTGTGTTGGGGGGGGCGCGGGTGAGCTTTGAGGTAATACAGCCCAGCTCCGAGCCCAGGACTCAGATGACTTCCCGCCTGCTGCTGTGGATGTGTTATACCCCGCTGGCTGCCTGCTCTGGCTCTGTTTTTCCCACCATGATGAAACTTCCCCTTGAAGCTGTGAGCCAAAATAAACTCTTTCCTTACATAAGCTGCTTCTGATTGGGTGTTTTGCCCCAGGGAAGAGAGGATAGCTGCTGCACCTATTTTCCCCCATCTGCCATTTTTAAAAACATGTATTTCTAGCCGGGCGTGGTGGCGCACGCCACGGGAGGCAGAGGTAGGAGGATCACCGTGAGTTCCAGGCCATCCTGAGACTACATAGTGAATTGCAGGTCAGCCTGAGCTAGAGTGAAACCCTACCTCGAAAAACAAAAACAAACAAACAAACAAACAAAAATGTCTTTAATCCCAGCCCTCAGGAGGCTACAGTAGGAGAATTGCCACGAGTTTGAGGGCAATCTAAGCTATAGAGTGACACACTGCTTTCAAAAACAAAAATTTTATATTGGTTTTTAAAAATATTTTATTTTTATTTATTTATTTGAGGGAGAGAAAGACATAGACAGAGAGAGACAGAATGGGCACGCCAGGGCTTCCAGACGCTGCAAACGAACTCCATATGCATGCACCACCTCGTGCATCTGGCTTATGTGGGTACCGGGGAATCGAACTGAGGTCCTTTGGCTTTGCAGGCAAGTGTCTTAACTGCTAAGCCATCTCTCCAGACCCCAAAACAATTAAAAGCAAAAGGCTGAGGAGATGCTCAGTGGTTAAATGGGATTGCTTGCAAAGCCTACTTACCCAGATTCAGCTCAGGTTCAAATACCCAGTACCCACCTAAAACCAGATGCACAAAGTAGGACATGCATTTGCAGTGGCAAGAGGCCCTGGCACTTCCATTCCCTCTCTCCTCACAAGGAAATAAATAAATAAAATATTTTAAAAATAATAAAATAAGCAAAAAAAAAATGTACTTAGTGAATGTAGATGCATGTGTGCTACCGTATGCCTATGGAGATCAGAGGACAATTTTTGGAAGTTCTCACCTTGCACTGTGTTTGAGGCAAGCTTTCTCTTGGAATTCACTATCCCATTCATGAGCTTCTGGAAAATTCTCCTATCTCTATCACCCTTCTTGCTGTAGACACACTGGGATTACAGAAGACTGCCACAGCTTCCAGCTGTTACATGAGGTCGCAGGATCAAAACTCAGGCACTCACAGCTACACAAGCATTTTATCCACCCAGCCATCTCTCCAGCCTCCTCCTGCTATTTTGAATAGCATTTGTCAAAATTGTTCTTCTTGGGTGCAGAAACTCTCTTTTTATAAAACATGACTGATTATATATATATATATACATATATATGTTATGTGTATATATATATATATATTAGTTATCCTCATTCCTGACAATCTGAAAGATCACAAGATAAAGAAAATACACATAATTTAATGATCCCATCAGAACACAGTACCTGTATAGGCAAAAGCACGTTTCAAGTATCATACGCATAATATATCCATTTAAGTAGAAAGCAGCCATTCCCAGAATATGTAACAGAATCAAATTCATAAAATTGCACGCGGCTCTACACACACCAAATAGGAACGATGGGCAAAGAAGACATTAAGGAGCCGTCTACTCTTTGTTTCTGCAAAGCAGCCAGTGTGTCTTTTCGCCTCCTATTTTAGCCTCTGTATAAACAGACACAAAATGGTTGACTAATTCTTTGATTTTGATCAGCGCTGGGGCAAAGACACTGTTATAACAGCAACCTTGTGACATTTAGGCACGCGTTGACAATCAGAAAGCCGGGATGTGTCCACGCATCTAAGGAGAGACACTGCGTCTTCCCTTCCCTGGCGGAAAACAGAAGGTCGATATGAGGGCTGCCATTTTGTTTTACTCTGAGTGAAAGGGCTGTCTGGAGACATTAGAGAAAAACAAGAACGTGCCTGAAGGTTCTCTCAGTCCACACCTCGGCCCGGAGGCTTCCTGCTGTGCACTGTGCTGTTTTCTATGCTGCCCACGTGAGTCTGAAACCCAGACGTCCGTGACGGCCTGGCGTGGTCATTCCCATGTGTGCACCAACCTCGCAGCGCACAGAGATCTGGGTGGACTTTAGAGTCGGGTGGAGGGAACTGAAGCACCGTGGCATTGTGCCCGATGTCCCCACCTCCTGGGCAGGCGTCCTCCGGGTGGTACTGGGTGAGCGGAGGGCCCCAGCTGAGGAATTGTTCAATCTGTCATGAAACTCAAACCTGTGCAGAACACCTGCCACCACAAAGCCCGTCTCCCCTCTGGCTGGTTCTGTAACTGACCACTGTCCCAATACAGAACAAGGCCAGGGTATGTGTCAGGGTTCACTGTGACTCTGCCATACTCCAAAACCCCATAGAAATCAAGCATATACCTTAGGGTGAAGCTTAGGCTTAGCTTACATAAGGTCCTGGGTCCTAGCACAAAATGAAAGCAAGAAAGCAGGCAGAATAAAAAGAATGCTCCTTTTGGGAAAAAAAAAACTATTTATTTATTTATTTATTTATTTGCAAGCAGGGAGAGGAAAAAAAAATAGGCATGCCAGGGCCTCTTGCCACTGTAAACAAACTCTGGATACATGCACCACTTTGTGTATCCGGCTTTATGTGGGTTCTGGGGAATCGAGCCCAGGCTGTTAGGCTTTGTAAGCAAGCACCTTTAACCCCTGAGCCATCTCTACAGCCCTTAATTTGCTTTTATTTCTGGCTCTTTGTCTCTATCTCCCCAGTCCAAGAAAAAAAATAAGAGTTTTGATAGTCGGGCAAGCATCCCAAACTTTGCTAAGAATACACATTCAGCTTTTCCTGCAGCCAAACCGTCCGTGGACAGCCTCAGCAGTGTGATCTGGACAAGTCACACAGACCCCATGGTTCCACTGTCGCTTTCTTGAAAAGGGAGAATTAGGAGCACCTTGCAGCATCCTGTGAGAGCTAAAGATGAAAACACAAAGCTCGCCCCATAGTACCAGAAGCAAGGATGGGAAGCGATCCGAGTTAGGCGACATATTCAAGCAATATGCTTTGCGGAAGAACTGAACGTTGGCTTACGGTTTCATTTGCCTGGGACTTGTACCAGGGCTCATGGAATGAGGTGGAAAGGCAGAGGCGGAAGAGCTGGACTAGGCACGAAAGGCAGTAAGCAGTACGTGCACGGGAGAGCAGGGATTCCTAGAGCTTACTGAAGCACAATTACATGACAGTTTTATTAGTATTTTAGCTTTTTTATTTTATTTGTTTATGTACTTGACAGGAAGAGAAAGAGGGAAAGAGAGAGAGAGAGAGAGAAATGGGCACTCCATGGCCTCCAACCACTGCAAACGAACTCCAGAAGCATGCCCCACTTTGTGCATCTGGCTTATATGGATCCTGGGGAATCAAACCTGGGTCCTTTGGCCTTAAAGGCAAGTGCCTTAACTGCTAAGCCATCTCACCAGCCCTAATTAATCAATTCTTAACAAAGGTTGTAGTATGTCCCCTCAACCTACAACCCTCTTTCCCTAAGGGCCCTCTTCAGTAGAGTTATTAGTGTTGCGACAACTTTAAAAAAAAAAAAAAATTTATTCCCAAGCAGAAAGAGAATAGGCACTCCAGGGCTTCTGGCCACTGCAAACAAATTCCAGACACATGCCACTTTGTGTATCTGGCTTTATGTGGGTACTAGGGGGTTGAACCCAAGTTGTCAGGCTTTATGAGCAAGCGCCTTAACCACTAAGCCATCTCTCCAGCCCTTGTGACAACTTTTGAAACATAATTATTTTTAGCTGCATTCGTAACCTCTAAAAGTCATAATAATAAAGAGAGAAGAACAGAGGAACCCTAACAGTGAAGTAAATAACAATCTTGGAATACTTCCTCAAAAAAAAAAAAAATCAAAAGATCTAAACTAAGTGAGGTGGTACACTTCTATAACCCTAGTATTTGGAAGGCAGAGGCAGAAGTATCATGAGTTTCAGGCCAGCCTAGGCAACATAATGAGAAACTGGCTAAAAACAAAAAGAAGGAAAAGAAAAAAAAAGAAAGAAAACAAAACAAGAGCCAAGGAAACACTGGATCCAAAATTCAGTCAAAGAAATGAAAGTAGAAACTATTTCGGGTAAGCCTAATGCTCAAAGAATGGGAGGAGATTGGGAGCCCAAGAGAGATGGGCTTGGATGGTACAGAGGGGACAAGGCAGCAAGAGTAAAAAGAAAGAAAGAAAGGTCATCTGAGCAAACCCATCTGTTGAAGAAAACATACTTTGCCCCAGAAATGCAGCCAAACAGCAGCAACCCTGACAGAAACACGAGGTCAGGCCTGTCTTGCTCGGAGCTTCTGAGGAAGGTAGTGATGTTTTTGAGAGGGAGGTGAAAGGGAAAACACTACATGCAGAAATGCCAAACATGAGCTGAAGAGATGGCTCAGCAGTTAAGGCACTTGCCTGCAAAGCCTAAAGACCAGAGTTCAATTCCCCAGCACCCATGTAAAGCCAGATGCATGAAGTGGCCCATGCATCTGGAGTCCATTTGTAGCAGCTAAAGACTCTGGACACCCATTCTCTCTGTCTCTCTTCTCTCTCTCTCTCTCTCTCTGCTTGCAAATAAATAAAATATTAAAATATACACACATGTAAGTAAATTTAAACTTTTGTTTTAGAAAAAGAAATGTGGGGCTGGAGAAATGGCTTAGCGGTTAAGGCGCTTGCCAACAAAGCCAATGGACCCAGGTTCGATTCCCCAGGACCCACATAAGCCAGATGCACAAGGGGGCGCACGTGTCTGGAGTTCATTTGCAGCGGCTGGAGGCCTGGCTCACCCATTCTCTCTATCTCTCTCTCTCTTTCTCCCTCCCTCCTCGCCTATTTCTCTCTCTTGCAAATAAAGAAAAAAATGAAAGAAAGAAAGAAATGCAGCTGGGCGTGGTGGCACACACCTTTAATTCCAGCACTCGGGAGGCGAAGGTAGGAAGACCATCATGAGTTCGAGGCCATCCTGAGACTACATAATGAATTCCAGGTCAGCCTGGGCCAGAGTGAGACCCTACCTCGAAAAACCAAAATAACAATAATAATAATAATAATCATTTAAAAAAAAAAAAAAAAAGAAAGAAAGAAATGCAAGCCAGGCATGGTGGAGCACACCTTTAACCCCAGCTCTCAGGAGGTACAGGCAGGAGGATCGCCATGAGTTTGAGGCCACCCTGAGCCTTCATAGTGAATTCCAGGTCAGCCTGGGTCAGAGTGAGACCCTACCTCAAAAAAAAAAAAAAAACACAAAAAGAAGAGAGAAATGCCGCACATGCTTCATTGGAAATACATTCAAAGTGATCAGACTGGGGCAGGTAATGGTTTAAAACACATTCCTCATGCATGTAGGCTCTTTTACCAGTCAGGCTTGGCACGTCGCTAACACCACAGAATTTACATGAATGTGTCTGTGAAAGGGGTAAACAGAGCAACTGGAGAGACTGGAGAAGGTACAGAATACAAGTCAAAGGCCTGATACAATACCTGGAAGTAACAGGGGCTCAGCAAACAGAAACTAAAGCCTCAGGGAACTGTGGATGCCCAAGTATACAGCCAGTGTTACTAGGATGAGGCTAACTTGGGTTAGCCAAAGAGAGCAGCAGTGAGGAATTAAACTGGAGCAGGCGGACCTATGGCATGTGCATGTCCATGACTTTGAACTGCTTCCACTCTAAGCCTGACACCCACCCAGCCCTGCACACAGTGAGTGTTCAAGGAAGTTATTTCTGGAACCTCCTCCCTGGTTCTGAAGTCTCCTGAGTATGTGCCCCTGACCTGGCACATGAGAGTTGGGCACGAAATGAGTCCAGGTGACAGAGGACCCCTAACCAATGCCACCTCCAAAGGGAAGTCTTGTGCCTGCAGTGTTGGGTGCCACAGGAGAGACCCACATGGAGAAAACGAGGTGGCTGTCAACTATGTGAACCAGGGCATCACTTCCAAGTTCGCCAGAAGAAAGAAATGGTCCCACAGTTCAGTTGAGCAGACATGTACAGAGAAGGCCGCTCCCTAGGCGTCTCCCTGGGCTAGGGAGTCATTGGCTTCACAACAAGGGATGTTGCCTGAGCTTTGGCCTGGGATGTGCAGTCAGGAGAGACTTCCTTGTCATCTGCATGACTTACAGCTTTCAGATCTCTGAGGGCCCTCGGGGCACATAGGAGATGGGAGGATGCCACCCCCACTCCCAGCTCTACCTCTCCCCTCCCCCCCCACACACAATGCCCTGAGGCCCTTTCTCCTCCATGAAGCCCTGGTGGCTTCTCTGTTGGTCAAGGATCGGCTCTTGTCTTCCCTCCTCCTTTTCTTCATCTCCCCCCCCACCCCCCCACCCCGTGTCTGGCACTGTCTCCAGCTTTCCCTGGTATGCCTCTTCCACTCTGAGCTCTCTCTGTCTTGGAGCTTGGATGGGCCCCTCCGTGGCCATAGCGGCAGGAGTGCTCTCCCCGCTGCTTCACCTTCCTATCTGCGATCTGAGCAGGCCTTCCCTTAAGGGTACTGGGACGTGGGATGAGGCCCCATGCTACTGCCAGGTCGCTGAGCGGATGAACCGGAGTTGCCTTTTCCAGGTAAGAGGACTACAATCAAACAAAACTGTAACCTGTCTGTGGCTCATTGAAGGACACGGAAAATTCCCTCACTCCTGCAGAGTGACACCCAAGCTTCTGTCAGTCAGGTGGCAAGCCTGGCTTTGTGAAGCAACCATGCTGGCTGATGTCGTGACGGGCTGCAGATCTGTCTTTTTTGGTGACTGACACCTATCCTTTATGGACAATGTACCTTGCAGTCCTCTCCCTGGTTTTTGTTGTTGTTGTTGTTTGTTTGTTTTTTGGTTTTTCGAGGTAGGGTGGCCTCAAACTCATGGCAATCCTCCTACCTGTGCCTCCCGAGTGCTGGGATTAACGGCGTGCGCCACCACGCCTGGCTCTCCCTGTTTTTTTTTTTTTTAATCATCTTTTTAAATTTTTCTTTGTTTATTTTTATTTGAGAGCGACAGAGAGAGAAAGAGGTAGAGAGACAGAGAGAATGGGTGCGCCAAGGCCTCCAGCCATTGGAAACGAACTCCAGATGCATGTGCCACCTTGTGCATCTGGCTTACATGGGTCCTGGGGAATTGAGCCTTGAACCAGGGTCCTCAGGCTTCACAAGCAAACACTTTACCGCTAGGCCATCTTTATTATTTTTTAATGGAGGGGGCAGAGATGGAACCTGGGACCTCCTACTTGCTAGGCAAGTGTTCTGCCACTGAGCTCCATCCCCAGCTCCATTTTTTTGTTGTTGTTGTTTGTTTGTTTTGTTTTGTTTTCTGAGGTAGGGTCTTGCTCCAGCCCAGGCTGACCTGGAATTCACTATAGAGTCTCAGAGTGGCCTCGAACGCCCGGCTCCCAGCTCCATTTTTAATTTTAAACAGGAATGTCATGATAAGCTGTATTAGCTGTCTTCTCATTGCTAGGACAAAATACTTGACAAAAGCTGGGCATGGTGGTACACGCCTTTGATCCCAGAACTCGGGAGGCAGAGGTAGGAGGATCTGAGTTTGAGGCCAGCCTGAGATTACAGAGTGAATTCCAGGTCAGCCTGGGCTAGAGCCAGACCCAGCCTCAAAACAAAAACAAAAATAAACCTGACAAGAATCAGTTTAAGGGAGGAGGGCTTATTTCAGTTTATAGCTCCAGGTTACAGGCGTGGCGGGAGCAGGTAGCCAGCCTCACATGAGCAGGGAGGAAGTAGGGAGACCAATGCTCCGGCTCAGCCCGTTCCCTCCTGTTTATACAGTCTTAAGATCCTGGCCCATGGAATGGTACCACCCAGTTAATGTGGCTCTTCCCACCTCAATGAACCTAATCAAGACAATCCCTCACAGGCATGCCCAGAGGCTAACCTAATCCAGGTAGTTCTTCACAAGGAGATTCTAGATCTTGTCAAGTTGACAGTCAACATAAACCATCACGTGAGTCAAATAAGCACAGTTTAAAGCACAGAATACATTATTAAGCCAAACTTTTGTGCATTTAGGTAGAGATCAGGTTACCTGAGGTAACCTGAAAACAGGTCCTTCCTTCTGAACCTGGCTCCTCTAAATGGAGAAGAAACACCTTGTTCCTCTTGGGCTCACTAGCTCAGCTACTGTGATGTCATGTTGTGTTCCACCATGGGGCTGCTTCCCTCAGAACCCAACCTTAGGTCACCCTTGAGTCAGAGCAGAAGCCCCCGCCCCCCCCCCCCGCCCAACACACACACACACACACTTGGCAATCTTGTCCAGCCTGGTCCAGCAATGGAGGACTTTGTAGAGAAGCCCTCTCCCACCAGCCCAGCCTTCTGCAGAATTTCATCTTTGGTAGAACTTAAAGCCAAAGCAAACAACATTTATGCTATATGAAGGCACATAATGCCCACTTTCTAATTTTTTCTTATTTTCTTACTTATTTATGAGAAAGAGAGGGGGGGGGCACACCAGGGCCTTCAGCCACTGCAAACAAACTCGTGACACATGTGCCACATCATACATCTGGCTTTATTGGGTACTGGGGAATCGAACCCAGGTCCTTTGGCTTTGTGGGCAAGCGCCTTAACCGCTGAGACATCTCTCCAGCTCTCAACCTTCTTTGAATGTGTCAAGAAGAGTGTCCCTTAAAAGACCTGGAAGGGCGTTGCCATGTTAGCTCTGAGAGACACAGAGAAACTGGAAGCAGAGATGATAGAAGGGGGTGCACATTTCACAGGAGGAAGAAGAGTTTCGTGCCTGCAATCCTCTCGAACATTCCCCACCCCACCAACAGGGAGAAGAGCTCTGTGTTCTCCATAAGGCTCTGGATCAGCTCCTGCAACTGGCCTCTCCGTTGTGGGGTTTCATCCTGGGCAATGTTTACGCTGCAGTGGGCCAAGCGATCTCCCCACGTGGTGGAGTCCAGCTGAACCCAGTGACCTCTAAGGAGTCCCAGGGGTTAGGAGTGAGAGGTAGTCTTGGTCCAAAAGAATGACCCGGCAGAGCAGGGGCAGGACACCTAGCCCAAGGTGTCCCAGACCTCTGTGAGCCTCCGCCCCGTTGGCGCCGCCCACCTGGGGGATGCCCGAAGTCCCGGGGAGACCGCCCCAGAGGTGGGGCTGAGTGTAGGGGTGAGGGACTGAGGCCTTCGCCTCCCAGCAGCCCAGATGGCAAAAGTTCCGCCCCTGCCCTCGTCACCTGGCTACTAGATTTGGGGAAGGTTGGGGGGTGGGGGAACGTCTGGCCGTGGCCCTTGCAGACCCTACGTTCTTAACATTCATTCATTCTACCCGCGGCCCCCACCGTGTGGTACGGGACATCTGAAGGTTACAGAAATGCGGGTGGGGAAGGATTAAGCTCAGTGACGTGTTAAATGGAGGGGCCCCTTGAGACCCCCTGCACGTGGGGTCCCTAAAGACAGCTAGCTGCGGGTGGAAAGTCGAAGTGAAGTCTGTGGGTCTGGTGCTGGGGCCCAGAAGGCTCAGGAGGCAATCCTTCGCTTCGCCTCCCACCGCATCCCCCCCCCCACCTAAATTCCGTAATACCCCCCTCCCATCCCAAACGTGCCCGAAACTGCCTCGATGGGGCGCTGGGGCCCTGCGTTGGGTGCCCGGCCAGCGCCCACGCGCGCGGACACACGTGTCCCCCCGCGCACACGCTCGAGAGGGCACTGCCTTGGAAACCGCTCGTCCCCGGGCTCGGGTAGCCGGAGCTGGCGCAGGGGGCGGGGCGGGGCGGGGGAGCGGAGGGGGAGCAGGAAATGCCTTTAATTGAGGGAAATGCGCACGAATTGCACGGGCAGCCTTTGATGTCGCCTCTGGGCGGCCGGGGCCCCTCCGTGCCGGCGAGCCCACCCGGCGTGCGCCCCTCTTCTCCCCGGGCTCCCGAGACTCCTTGAGGCCGGGGCCGGGGCCAGGGCCGGGAGAAAGAGCGGAGAGGCCTGGGACGCTTCCCCGCCACCCAGCAGGAGGCCATGGGCCAATCCTGTCTCCAATGCAAGGCAGCTCTGGTGCAGCAAAACCTTTTCTGTCCCCCCACCCACCCACCCACCCACCCCTAAGCCCGCCGAGGCAGCTCTTGGGACAGCCCTTTGGGGCCTGACCACCCTGGCCGCGCGTGCTGCCTGGGAGAGTCCAGTGTCTTGACCTAATATATGTACACGTATAAATATAGTGTTGTTCCAAATGACATTCTACTACCTCCCCTCCCTTCCCCCTCCCCCCCCCTTTTCATCATCAGCAAATAAAGATTAGCCGGGGAGATTATAGAAAGCGTTTTCGGGCCGCCGTTGATCTTTATTCCGAAGGCTTTGTGACGATATTGATGATGATGATGGTCAAGGGGACAGTTTGATTTTTGTGTTTGGAGCTAGTTATAAAGAATCAATATTATATCAAGGGGTAACTTTCGTGATAAAGGACTTTAACCACTCCGGCTATTCATCATAAGTCTGTAGCAAGCAGATAGGTCAAAAGAAATTATATTGCACTAAAGAGTGAGTCTTCTTATCTCTCCCATACCAGGGGAATAAGAGACCAGCCGATCGATACAGTAGCTGCCGTATATTTCTTGCAATTATCAATAGCTGATTTCGCTTTTTTGAGGCCTGCATCTATTAATGCAAGCTAATAATAATCGCTTGAGTCTTCCCCATAGGCAGAGCAGTCAAAGTTTTAAGTCCTGGCATTATTTACATAATCATACATGCTTTTAAAAAAAAATTCCCTCTCGGCTACATACAGATACAAAGTTCGGTAGTCAGGAGTGAAGATCTTCCACGTCGTTTGTAACCTTAAGCCTGAAGACGGTGGCTACCGGGTCCTGCCACCGTCTAATGCCATACAAGTAAGATCAGAATGTTCTAGGGGGTATGCCTACAGTGAAACTGCAAGGCCCTGTAATGAACGCACCGGAAGCTCCACAGCACAGCAGATTCATATACGGCGCACATGGCGCCCTTCTATTAAAAGTATCTGGGCACATTTATCTCAATGGTTCTGAATGCAAAGGAAGCCAGAGAAAGCAGCTGATCCGATGTGGTAGAGCTAGGCACCGACTGAAAGAGAAATTCTTATTTTCCTGGGGTAAGTTAACTTCAAATGGAAGAGCAGAAGCTTCAGATAGACAATTTCTCCAAACCCCCACAAATACAGTTTGTTTGGTTTTTTTTTTTTTTTTTTTTTTGGCTAGATATTTTTTTCTAGTGACCCCCCCCCCCCCCTCAGGTAATAGGATAGCAGCATCTTTACAACCGGCACTTGACATGCTGTTTGCGTTGGGCTGTGGAACACCAAGCACAGATTTCCTGTTGATGGAAACATTTATCATCATGATTGCCCCAGAGTGGCAGGTGGTGTTATCAATTACCTCTTCTTACCAATAATAATATTAGTATGGTAATATCTTTGCTCAAGTGAGAACCAATTAGTGGTCACTTGTCACAGAATTAAAGACACAAAATCATGCTGAATTTAACCCAAAGGACCTAAAAACAAAAGTTAGGGGGTGGGGTGGGGTGTGGAAGGAACCAGAGGAAAGGAGAGAGGTGGCCAGTGAGTAGGAAAAGAAAATTCAAGAGTAAAAAAGAACAGAAGAAAGATAGGTAACAGAACATGTAGTCTCCAATATTTGAATACCTGTTTTATTTTATGGTACTGGGGAAATAAACACATTGTAAACAAAATGTCGAGTGCACCTATGTAACACTGTGTTCTGTGATTCTAGAGCCAGGTAGCTTCCAGAATCCAGGACTGTGGTGTGAAGTCAGGACCAGCTATTCAACTTCCCTTATCAAGTCAATCTTACAGACAGGCTCTCTGTTTTATCTGAAGAAATGATACGAATTAATTCAAACACCTAATTATATGTTTCATTAATGTAAAATATACAGCATTAATTTGTAAATAATATTATTAAGCAGACAAAATAATAACGTGTCACCTCTTAAGATGAACACAACATTGCAAGAGAAAAGACAATTAACAAATTAGATTTAATTATAGGGAAGAAAAGCAACTTTTGTTTTTGCAACAGTGCTTAGGTATTACAATATTTTAATAGACAGTGGTCATGTGATAAGTGTGCGTGTTCAGGGTGCCTAACTAAGTCGGAGTCTGCACTTCTTCTGTACATTCACCTGGGCACAGTCCAGAGAGCCCACATCCCGCCTCTCCTCTGTGAAAACACTTCTTGACACACTATCACTTTGCAAGAGACCGCGGACTGAAGCTTAAGATGCAAAGTCTTTCATTAAAACTTGCCACACTGAATAAGAACAATCAAACATGTTAGACATAAGTACAGAGAGACAAAGAAAGGAACAGGTGAGTCAGGAAACATGTTTTGTTTTCCAATTTTATTATTATTTTTTTTAAATCATCTCCTTGGCCCCAGTCTTTAAAAAGGTACATTGGAGAAGCCACTCGAGTGCAATTCTGAAGTGGAGGAAATCTGCAGGTTTCTGTTGCACACAAGGCAGCCTCCTGGCCCCTTTTCTCTACGTCTCTGCCTTCTTCTTAACGAAATTCCAGCACAGCCTGCCCAGAGAGCCTGGGCGCTTGCAACCTCACCCCAGGCAATTCAGCGGAGCGCTGCCTAGACTCTGGGAAAACAGACTACTCCCGGCTGGTCCAACGCGGAGAGAGAGCTCAGAGCCTGCTCGCACCCACGACGGCTCGATGGGGCGACCAGGACAAATGTCCACTCCAGCCTGAGCCCCACCGGCTCCATACACGTGGGAATCACTCCACAGCTCTGCAATGTCAAGTCTCGTTTCTTCCACCTGAAGGGCCCTGGCTCAGATTCGTCCCCTTTGGAGAGACTTAAGAGGATCCTCCTGGAGACCACACCTCATAGAAAATGCAAAGCAAGTCCACGAAGCTAAACAGCTGAGTTGGGAAGCCCCAGAAAGACGTAGGGCAAAAAAAAATGTCCGTTTGCTGGAGCCGAGCGGGGGAGGGGGAGACAAAAAGGTGGGGACCTGTGTGTAAAGTGAGCCATGAGGAGTCCAAGCCAGGGGGACCAGGAGGCTGTTGAGTGGAACAGGATCTGTCTTCTCCGGGGGGGAAAAACTTCAGACGCCGTGGGAACTCGCGTTTGCTTCTTCTCTCCCAAAGTGTGTCGGTTAAGAACAAGAAAAAAGGAAAATAAAGGAATTAATCAAGTTACAAAAGACAATACACCTTCAGCCAGAGGTGGCACGCACAGCTTATCGGTGTTTGCTCAAGGTAATGACAGACATCTGTTTTTCTGCCGAGGTGCTGCGACTTTCCCCAAACTCTTGTTGGCCCTATAAATTCTGCAAAAACTTCCATTCTACACAATCACCGGTCCCCAACATAATACTTTCCCTTCTCTCTCTCTCTCTCCTCACTCCTGTTGCTTCAACAGGAAAATTACCGCCCTCTCTTCCCTAAACCCTGGCTGTAAACTTTTCGCCGCCAAGCGCCTCTGCACCAGGCGCAAAAACGTCCTCCCCCGCCCCCCCCCCAACGCTAGCAGCCTTCGCAGAACTTCATCGTATGATTGTGAGAATAGGAATTTCACCCCACAGCCCAGCTAAAAAAGCGCCCTCGGTGAGTGTGTGTTCAGCGAGAGAACTCTATAGATAGTAAATATATATATATATATATATATATATATATATATATATATATATTCCGAATGAATACGCCCTCACCAAAGGCAAAGAAAACCAACCTTACACCTTATGAATTTTTTTTTCATAAGCATTTCTTGGGGCTGTTTGGAGGCGACTCCAACCTGCGCGCCTCCTTCGGTCTGCACAGCACTCCTGCGCTCTTCCGCAGCCCAGAGCTGTTGCTTCGCGCAACTTGGACAACTACAGGCGGGCGGGAGCATGCGGGCTGGGAACCAGGGTCTAGAACCGAAAAGCAGCCTGCCGAGAGCCAGGCAGGCGACGCCAGGCTGGGGTCCTGTGGAGGGGGGCAGAGGACTGCATCAGTCTGACAGCCCCACTCCCCCGCCCCCCTCCCAGCCAACCCTGCCGGGAGTTCGCGACCCGCTGGGCATCCCGGCGGGCTGGTTCCCCGCAGCCTGTGTTTCCCACCCCCTGGCCACCCGCGAAACACACCGAGGGGCAACGCCAGGAGGCCGTCTAAAGCCGAAGCTTCGTACCACACTGGGCCACTATGCAAAGGCGAAAATAAGAAATTTAGGAAATGAGGCAAAAAAAGAAAAAAAAGAAAGAAAAATTAAAAAAAAAAAAAACATACTGGGGAGCGAAGGGGCGCGGGCGCGGTGCAGGCGACCAGGCCCCGGGCTCATCCTGGCGGCCGCTCGGGGATGGAGGACGCGCGCGGGCGCGGGTGCTCTGTGCGGCGGGGAGAGCGCGCGAGTGTGCTCCGCGGGTGCGAGGGCGCGTTCGTGCGACCGCGGGCGGGGTGGCGGTGGGCACCGGTGCGGGGAGCGCGCCGCGCCAACTGGCCAAGGGTGCCAGGCTGGTGCAAACGTGCGCGACCCCCTCACCTGGCCCCCACGTCACCCCCGAAGTCCCGAGAACACAAGGAAGGGCCCGCGCGCGGGACTTTTGTGGACTTAGAAATTTGAGTCGCACGCACTCGCTGCCCACGGTGCATGCCCGGGCAGTGGACACCAGGGCCAGCCACAGTCTCCCGCCCGTCACCACTATCCCCCCCTCCGTCCAGAAGAGGAACGGGGTGGGGGGGTGGGACCGAAGCCCCGCAGTCCCCTCCCTTCCCTGAACTTAAGAAGCCACTGGCGGTGGGGAGGCCCTGGCGGGCGGGCGCGGGGCCGCGGAGGCCCTGGTGGCGGTGGCGGGCGGGGCGGGTGCTCCCGAGCCGGTGGGGCCCCGGGGGTGGGGGGGGGCGGGGAGACGGGGGGAGGGTGCGGCAGAGGGGGAGGAGAACGCAGGGAGGGGAGGAGCCGCGCGGCCCGCGCCGCTTCCGAACCGGAAAGTTGGTCTTGCCGAAGTCCCGCCACCCCGGCGTGCGCACTCCTCTCCGCTCCGGCCGCGAGCGTTCCGAGCCTGACCGGCCGCCGGGGAAAGCCGCCGAGAAGGACACGAGCCGGCAGAGAAGGTCCTGAGAGAGAAGGGCACCTGAGCCCGAGCGGGGACCGTGGGGGGACGAGCCGAGAGGCGCAACGACTCGCCGCGAAGGAAAGAAGGCGGCTGGCCGGCCCGGAGCGCAGGAGGCGACGGTGGCGGAGCCCGAGCGGCCCCGGCGAGACAAAGGCGCCGGGCCGGAGCCCTGCCCGCGGCCGCTCGCTCCGGGAGGGGCCGCCCGGCGGCGGCGGTGGCGGCGGGGGGGCGCGGCGCGGGGCGCGGGCGACGGCGCAGACACTCTATAAAGGGGCGAGCCCGGCGCGCCGGCGGAGACGGCGCCGCGCGGACGCCACCAAAGTTTGCTGCCCGAGCCCTGCGGAGGGGTTGCTGCCGCGGCCCCGCGCCGCACCCGGGAGGGCCCCGCCGGAGCCGCACCTGGGCCGCCGTGGAGCGCGGGCGGCGGAGCCAGCGATGTGAGCGGCGCCGGGCAGCGCGCACCCAGGTCCGCAGGCGCCGCGGGCCCCTCCTCGCCGGCGCGGCCGCTAATTGCGAGCGCGGCCTCATTTGCATAGGCCGCCGGAGTCCGCTGGAGGCCGGCCAATCGGCGCGGCCCTCCGCTAATGGCCATGCATTATTCACCAGCCTAATTGCTCAGCCCCATGCGCGGCCCGCGCAGCCGCCGCCACCGCCCCGCGCCCCGCTCCCCGCGCCCGCCCGGCCGCCCCGCGCCCGCCCCGCGCCGTCCCCTTCGGCCACCCTGCTGATGCTGCTGCCCCGCGCGGGGCCCGAGCGCCGCTAGCAGCATGTCTCGGCGCAAGCAGGCCAAGCCCCAACACCTCAAGTCGGACGAGGAGCTACCGCCGCCGGACGGGGCTCCCGAGCACGGTGAGGGCCAGGGACGGCAGGCTTAGGCAAAGGGTTTCTGGGGCGCCTAACCGGGGTTGGGGAGCGCGGGAGGCGGGGGAGCGGCTGCGCGCGTCTTGGGAAGTGGGAGAAAGTTCCCCCGTTCCCGCGAGCAAGTGCGGCGTCCCGATCGCGCTGGCCACGGGAACCCCGGTGCTCCATCGAAGCGCGCGGCCACCGAAAGAGTTGCGGGCCAAGTAAACTTGGCTCCGCTCCTCGGAGTTGGGGAGCTGCGCTCGGGGCGCTGCGGCCCCGGCCAGCTCGTGGAGGGCGGATCGGAGCCAGCGCGTGGGGCGGGGACGGGAGGGAGTCCGCGCCGCCGCCTCCGTGCCGCTCTCCCGGTCTCGATGTGTCCACATGCAGCTTCGGTGCCTCCCGGACGCGCGGGGACCCCGGCCTGGCTCAGGGCCGACCTCTGGGTGGGCGCAGGAGCGGAGAACGCGTCCCCGGGGGTTCACCTACCGCTGGACGCGAGCCCTGGAGGCCACCGCCTGGCCAGCTTTGTTCGGCGCCGCGCGCCCTGGTGCCCTGCGCCCGGGGGTGAAGGGGGGGCGGTGGGCACGCCACCACAGTGATCCCAGACTCTACTGCCGGGTGGGTCCCTCTGGTACTGCCAGCAGGCCGCCTTGTGTGACCCTCAGGCCGCGAACCCCCGCGATGTCCCAGCGCGCTGACAAATCCGATGATCCCTTTCGGAAGCGAGTGGGAAGTAAATGCCTCTTGGCCTTTCCTTAATGGCCGACTTGGGATTTGAGTAGGGGTGAGCACAGCTGTGTGGTTTGGGGGCTTGCGCTTGCACGGTGGAGGACCCCAGCACGTTTCTGGTGGGTTCCAAGTTTTCCCTTCGGCTTTTTTTTTTTTTTTTTTTTTTTTCGTACTCCTTTTGGATGTAGGAAATCGGGCGCGGCAGGCACCTTCTCTTTTCAATCGCTGGTAGGAACTTCCTCCTCGTCTTCCTCATCCTCCTCCCCCTTCTCGAAACCTCCAAAAGTGAAGGGCAGGCGCCACGGAAGTTAAGAGACTGGCGAAGATGCGGGTTTATTGTAGCTGAACTTTGGCAATGTAAAAGTTTAGGGCTGCCTGAATCCTCTGCGTCTGGTTCCAACCTGGGCCCTTGGGCGCCAGGGCCAGCGCGCCCCGCGGGGGTCCCCAGGGCGCCGGGAAGGAGGCCAAAGCGGGGTGGGCGAGGGTGACCCCAAGCCTTCAGCATAGCGAGGTGGAATAATTTGCTACATAAAAGCCAACTTTTATGATCAGCCCATTATAAGTTGTTGGGAGACAGTAACTAATCTTTTTGACTCTGAGAACCAGACTGCTTTGAAAAAAAAAAAAAGCAAGAATTTAAGAGTTGATCACACAGTGGTAAAGTTTGACAAAGCAACCACGTCACAGTGGAAAGTGAGAAAATGCCCATAGCAGTCCGGGAATGAATTAAATAAAACGGGACTCGTTGAGTCTTTTTGTTGCTGTGGAGGTGAGGGATCCGTACCAGCGCAGCCAAGTCAGGCAAGATTAGAACAGACGATAGGCTAAAAAGAAACGCTTGCATATGTTGGGTAGATTACGGACAAAGAATCTTTTTGTCATGGAAATGGATTTTTTTTTTGTTTTGTTTACTTCTTCACATAGAATTTCTCACACTTGGTTTGTTTTGTATTGCCCTCAATGACTACATGATCAAATGAATGGATTTATTTCTACCGAATGAGAAAGACAGCCTTCCCTTCAAAAGAACTACACTACATCCCAGTGAGGAATTTTAAAGCTTCATTATTGCGGCTTCTGAATAGCAGAAAATCCGCTTTCACAGCCGTCCCAAAATGCAACAATGTAAATACTTCTCGGCTTTGTAGGGTCGTTATCAAAATGTGCAATGTCTCCTTTTATTAAAGCATATTTTAATTAATAGAGTAAGGGGGAAAAAAAAACCTCTTGGATCTAACGGTTAACAAGCGGAGGTTCTGCTGTTCATTTTTAATTTCCCTTCAGAAATGTGAGTGTGGCGAACTTCACCGTGTAAACACGTGAGAGGATATATAACCCGGACTGTGTTGAAGACCTCAAAGGGAATAAATTATTCACGAGTTCTCTTTTGAATTTACCTTACTCCACTCAAATTTATTAGATATTCACGACATCCAGGTTTTCCACCCTAGTCCAGGCTGAGTTTTTAGTCCAGGCTGTTTTCCACAGTCATTCAGACTTGTAATCACGACGTGGCCACAGTTCCTGATCAAATTTTGCAACAGGCCAAAAATAGCCTGTCTGAGGCCGAGTCCTAGTCCTGCAGTGCTGTCATGCCGGTTTGAAGGATAGTTTAGGCAAACTATTAAAACAAGTTCTTTCTGATCTAATTGTTTGCAGCAGATTGTTCATGGAGCATAAAAGATACTCTGTTCTGTGAAGTCAAGGAATGCTCGTGTGTGTATGACTCTCAGATAACCAATCAAAGTGCTTTTTTTTTTTTTTGAAAGACAAATGGTTGTTCAAACTAAATTACTCCAACACGAATCAGATCTCAAAATTTTAATTTTGTTAGAGGCAGTGGAGACAGACGTGTCATGCCTGAAGTTAGGAGTGAGCTAAGTCAGCTTACTGTGTTTTAGAAATGAACTGAATAATTCCTTTGTATCACTTTGGGCGTGACATGTTAATTAAAGCAATAGGTCCATCTCCTTGCAGTAAAATTGCAGGCTTTTGTTAAGGCCATGCAGAACAAACACTATATGCAAAAAAAAAAAAGAAGGAAAAATGAGTATGTTTGGGGGAACAAATATACATAATCATGTTAATTGACATTAAAAGGTTATATTTTTATGACTTACTTTTTAGGATTTGGCTTTTAGGGAAGGAATAGAAATAATGCTATGCAAAGATAGCTTGGGTGCACTTTAGACCTCCACTAAAGGAATGAATGATGAATCTGGAATGAGAGGACTTGGCATGTTCTATGTAAAGTTCTCGAGTTATCTATCCTTGGGTACCTTTTTACTGTAAGTCATTGAGATTTAATTTCCCAATCGAGACTGTCACTTTAAGTTGTTTATTTACTAATATTTCCTATTTTAGGAAAAAAAATGAGGTGCAGTTCTGGGATTCAATTAAATCAGCGCCACCAATATCCTCCAAATCAGCTAAAGATTTTTGTTCTAAGAAAGAGAGAGAAAAACTAATTAAAACTTCCAGTGACAGTGTATCATGCAAGTCCTACTAAGAACTTGGTGTCCTGTTGCAACCCTGTGCGGCATAAAATGCAATTTAAGAAAGACACATTTTACTCTCCTCAGAAAGTGTCTATTTAGGGAAGAACAAAAGGATGTTATTAAAATTTAAAACAGTTTGCCATATTGTATTTTGTTTGCTAGCACTGATTGCTTCAAAGTGCTTGTATTTTCTGCCAGTTTACAGTATATGGCTATCTTTTTTTCAAAAAATCCTTTCAAATGTGGGGAGCCTGTGACCTAAGAACTTACCAGTGGAATGCACAGACTTGTGTTTAAATTCAGAGAGAGAAGGCCACCAGTGCTCGGTGAAGAGGTCTTTTTTCTTTTATCTGTATATGCAGGGTTTGCCTCCAGCTGCCCCCCCCCCCTCCAGTATTCGCATTTACAATTCAGCATACCAAAAGGGACAATACTGAAGCCACTTTCTAACATCCACGGACAGATTGTTTTCTCTGAAACATGAAAGGTGGCAAGTAAGTGAAGGGGGAGGGGAGGAAGAACTTGCAAACATTGCTTTTTAAAAATAAGGTTTAAAAAAGTGTCCATTTAAAAAATGCCGACTCCTCCAGTGATCAAGCCAAATGCATGCCAATTAATTCCCCCCCCCCTTAAGGGAAGCTGATTTGTGAGATAAGAGTTAGGGTTTTATGAGTGCATGCTAAACTTTCAGAGGATATGCATAATCCAGGGTTTTGAGATGGGCTCAGAAGCAGAAAAAGAGAAAGATGTGCAGTAACAGTAGGATTTACTTAGCAAGCTGATTATTATTACTATTACATGCAGAATGATAGCAGGCAAAAGTGGGTCAGATTTCCTTTTCAGCCTCGGTCTCTAAGCAGCTCTGCCAGTCATCTCCAGGTAGCCTTAAGAACATTTTCTTTGGGGGCGGGGAAGCAGCAAACAGATCCAAGATTTCTCTTCTGTGGACTGACCATCAGTTGGAATTTTAGCATTCTTGAATGTAAGTATTGGCACAGGTTCCTGTGTAAGTAAATTAAAAATCTTTTTAAAACTATTAGATGGTGATATTCACCATCTTTTAATGTAGTAAGATTGACTCAGAAGTATCTTTTTTTTAAAATAATAGGGCAACAGAAGGAATTTTCGTTTCTTTTCTTTCTTTCTTTCTTTTTTTTTTTTCTTCCTGTGCTGTTTTACTGGCTTTGCTTTTTCTACATGATTTCTTGACTAGTGGTATAAAGAGTAAGAAAGACCGACACATTTTGGTCTCATGAAGATGTGAGCTAATTCTACTACTGGGGGGGGGGCACCTTTGTGATTATAGCATGTGTTAAATTGCTGCAGATTCCTCATAGAAAACAACTGTCTTCATAACTACTTCAAGTAAAAACTTGTATTTTTGAAACAGCTATTTTAGATTTTTCTCCTGTAATTTCCACCATGTATGATTTGGAACACAGTTAACTGTGTGATTGCCAAATAAGGCTAGTCATGTTAAAATATTATTTTTAACCAAATAATGGAATGACCTTTATGTTAGAGATGAAGATTGATTTGTTCCTTAATTAAAAGAAAGAGTTCTGGCCACAAAGGGAGCTGATGTGTGGAGTCTAAATGGTTTCCTCTGTGGACTTTTTTTTTTTTTTAATCACTCCCCCCCCCCCCCCGCCCCAGACTAGTTCTCTCTGCTCTACTCTGCTTTGCTCTGCTCTGAGAGACAGGACCCACTTTGCATTCTTTGCAAGCAGGGTGGTCACACAGTGTGGGTGTGGCATAGGACCTTTTTGTCTGGGGTCTGTGGGAAGGTGGGCTGCCAGCTTCCGCCCATCTCTCCCTGAAGGTGGGTAGTTAGGAGTACTGTGACAAGCCTTGCTGATTTAACCTTTGCCTACTTTGACCTACCAGGGGTGGCCACTAGATGTCAAGCCCATAATACAATTAGTGCATGTGTGCTGTTGACCTTGGCGACAGGACTTACCACTGTTCTGTTTAAGTGTGAACACTGAGGATGAGTGTTAACTAGAGATCCTGAGAGTTTGTTCCTTGCAGCTCGGCTTATCAGATTCCATCAAGTTCAGCACACGTGTTTATAGTTCTTGGAAGAAGAGAACCCGGCTTCCTTTTGTGCAGCCATTGCATCTTGAGCTGTTTAATTAACCCTGCAGGTGCCGAGGCACTTTGTCCTCATTCTTCCTTGCTGGTCCTCTGAGTGGCCTCACATGCAGAGAGTCACTGGTGTCACCCGGCGGGGCGGTGGCTTTTTCCAGCATGACTTTTCTGCTTCCATGCAAACTTCTGTAGAAGTGAAACAGCACTATGATGACAAATTATGGAGATGATTTAATATTTACTAACCTAATTGCGGGGGGGGGGGGTACCTGCAGCCTCTTTCTTGGAGATGTGGACATTTCTGCATCTAGCTGGTCTTGCTCTCTTGCTTTTTCTGCACAGTGGATTTTTACTGGAATGTACAATTTTCAGGAGACATGTCATAAAATAGACATTACATTTCATGTGTCATACCTTGGAGCTCTTGTCCTGTGTATTTAAATCATTTTTTTTTCCCCTCAACCTAAAGTGACTTAGCAAAACCTTGTTTTCAGCCCCTCACCAGATTGCTCGCATAGCTCAGGTCTGTGTTTACGTGAGGCCCAGATAGTGATGTGGGCATGAGTCTAGCATGACAGCTGTTTCGAGAGACAATTGTACAAACCTTGAAGTGCCACAATCATTTCATCAAAGGAGCCTGCGTGTTGCGCTGCCCCCATCTGCATGGCCCACAAAGGAGCAGTGTTTCCGTCCCTGGAGCCTCACCGCATAGATTAAAACTCCAAGCGGTTTAAGCAGAAGACACTCGGTGCCTGTGCCACAGGTGGTCGTGACTTAACAAATTTGTGATGTGGGCCACTGAGCTAGAGGAAGTGTGCGGGGTCAGTAGAGGCGCTGAGCATAGCAAGACTGCCCTCCACCGTTCAACTCCGTGAGCACATGCTTCCAGGTCTGGAGAAAAAGGACCGAAAATTTTTTCTCTTACGCCTGGAATTTCTTCTACATTGTTAAACACAGTGGGGGTCTCTATTTGTCTCCTCCTGCGTCACAGCTTGGGCTCAGTATGTGATAATTCATCTTTCTTTATGGGATTCTGAGCGATCATAAGGAGTTAAAAAGAATTAATTTGCAAGAAAATAAGTGTCTCCTAACAACTTAGGCAAACTTGAAAAATGCTGACTAGATTTTAAAGAGATGGAAAGCGGTGGGAGAAAGGAAAGTTTCCTGTCCCAAAGATTCAGGCAGCATTTTAAAGTTGCTAATTAAGGTGGAGACTTTAACAAGCCTTCCCCTGTACTAAGCAAGCAAACCTTCTTCTACCTTTGATTGTCATGAATTAAAAATATGTAGTAAAAGTGCAGCAGAATAAAGGCAAATAAAGGAAATCATAAATCACCAATTTTACTACTTCCAAGGCTCCTGAAAAAAAAAAAAAGAACATAAAAGGTCTTGCTAAGAATTGTGGATAGAAATGTTTAAAGAATGCATGATGTCTCAATAGCCTGCTCTACTACAATGTTTTCCCCTTATAACTTTAAAAAGATCTTCATGGCTAAACATTCTACCTCTCTGATCTATCACTCTCTGGAAAGCAATTAATAACATAAGGTGAATTTTCTATAACAGCCCAGGAAATAAAACTGAAGAGATCTAAGGCTGGGGTAAGTAAGTTGATCCTAAGAACATGAATATTTTTGTTTAACATGCATGTGTCATTGGTGATTAGAACATATATACGTATATGTTTAGTCTATATATATATATATATATATATATATATATATATATATATTGACTAAAAATACCCCCCAGTAAAGCTAGCTACCCTGTGGAGGTTTCTACTGAAAGGCTGTGGGCCTTCCCCCTGCCCAGTGGCAGCTACAAACAGAGCTTGTTCAAAATGGAGTTAGAAGAAAACATGAGGGGAAATAGCAAATACTGGAATGGCTGTAGATCAACCTAAAATTTAATTTTTTTTTTAGCCTCCTTAGTGTTGGTAATCAAAATGGCACACATGTGACATCTGAGAGGGGGCCATTTTCTCCAGACAGCAGAATGTGGGACTTATATAAGTCACCTTGACTGGTGGTCCTTCAGACCAGAGAGGAGGGATGCCCAGCCAGGTGGAAGGTACAGAGCTCAGTTGAATCACTGGGGCATTTTTCTCTCTGTAGCAGCTATACCCTTCATGTACTGTAAAAGCCTACTCAATGCCTGTCCACTCAGTGTCAAATCTGAGTCACTGAGCAACCAGTGTACACAAAAGTCAGTTACTTGGACTCTGTGATGCTGTCGAGAATGCTTGTTTTTTAGTTCCCTTCTTAAAAGAAGAGAGAAAGAGAGTGAAAGTTGCATTTGGCAATAAATTTCTCAAATGCATTCTGTAGTCCTGTCAGTACAATGCACCTCCGTGATCTGGATTACTTGGAAATAAACATTTTTTTTAAGCCATGTTAACTAATGAGTGTGAGAACTTCTATTTTTAGAGTATAATAACCAGTTCGGAATATAAGTAAGTTAAAGTAAAAGATGGTTAACTACATTTGAATGCAACATAATCTTGACTTTAAAGAATGGCTAGATTAAAGGGCCTTACGATGCCGAGGTAAAATTGTGAACCACACTCCAGGTTTTTCTCCACCTAGGTTTTCTTGTTCTGGGAAATAAGCAGTGCCAATTTAGCATGCAGATACTGTCATAATATATGCTTCTAATCAGATGCAAGTTTTAACTTATTTCATTTCTGTTTAGAACGCATCAGAGGTCAGCACTTGGTGCTCTGCAGTAAAATTCTTGCTACTTTTCAAAACATTTCCTTTCAGTTATTCCCTGACAATCAGTTTAAAGTGCTTGTTATTGCTAAATAACATTCTTTAAAATATGCCAACAAAATTTCAATCCCTAGATGAAATATTAGTCTTTAATGTGTATTTCTATCTTGAGAAATTTTTCCTGATCTCTGTGTTTGATGGAATGCCTAAGCATGTGAGAATAACAATGGAGGTGGTATTGGTAGTTTGAACTCACCCCAGCAGAAATGTTAAATGGTTGCTTTAATTTATTTGCCTCAAACAGGAAATGTGAAGAATTTTCTCCTTTGCTAATTCTAGTTTTTAAGATGATCAGTTAGCCAAAGTCAAATTCACAGTGAAGCCTGGCTTCTAAACAAATTGTATTGCTCAACGTTAGTCTTTTTAGGGTTATTAGCATAATGAATTGCTACAGGTCCAAAGGGCCAGAATGCTGCTGCTTTTACGGTTTCCTCCTTCAATTGTGAAGGAATATAGGTGAAAGATTATTTTATAGGTGAAAGATTACTTTGACAAAAACATCTTGTGTTGAGGTAATCATCACTTAAAATTGCATTAAACAAAATGACATTATTTGGCAGTAAGTGCTTTTAATATTCTATGCACAGTTTCTACAATTGAGAAACACTTGTAATTTAGCTCTTGCAGTAGAAAAAAAAATTAAATTACCTGAGGGATTCCTTCCCAGCTTCCACACATTTAGAAGTGAACCCACCAAAACACTTAACACATTTAAAAAAAAAAACGACCAATGGGAATGTAAAAATGCAAATCTTTAAGGTAAATAGAGAATTGTTTGGGTCAAGACCTTTTAGTAAAGCAAAAGACTTTTGTGTAAAACAGAGTGCTTCTCTGTGTCACATGCTATACTTTGTTAGAAGGAAAAATCTGGGAGTTTGTAAAGATATCATTTATTTACAGTCATGTAAATTAGTTCTTTCAGCACTGAATTCACTTTAAGTTATGCAAGTCAACCCAGTTTTTAAGCAATTTGCTGGATCAACTATCCTAATTCATATTTTATATTTTAAAAGTATTTTTGTAAGAAAGATACTGTTTAATTTTATATAATTTAAATTTAGTCTGTTTTGTGAATGTTTCCTAGAGCATATCAACTATGAATTTTATTCTCTTTACATGCAGAAAAATATTACCAGGCCTTAGCAATTTCTAATTTGATATTTCCCTTTTAAAAAAGTGTTAGAATGATACTTTTTATGCCATAAGTTTTCAATCTTGGCAAACAGCATTTTACAGTTTGACTCTTGATTAGTTATTTCTGCGTATATATTAGACTAATGCAAATGAACTTTTTTAATGTCCACTTGGATTTTTTTTTGATATGTGGTTCTGAAAAACAATAATTAAAAGAGGAATCTTAAAACAGAAGTTCTTGGCATTTTGTCAAAAAAAAATGTTTAAGATAAATAGCTAGAATTTGAAAGTGCCCATAGTTTTTTTTTTCTTTTTTTAAATCGGTGATTAAGAAATTTTAGGGAGGTTTTTTTTTGGTGGTTGTTTTTTTTTCCCCCTATTCCATAACCTTTGCAGGTTTACAATTAGATTTCACATACATTGAGCAAAGTAGAGCGGGGAGTATTTGTTTTGTTAATGCGCCTATCTGCTGTATAAATCGGCTATGTCTTTGCTCCCAGCTACCCTCAACCTCATTACAGATACCTATTACATTCCTTCCCCCACGCGGTAATGAGGCTCTCTGCTGCCTGATCTTCGCACTGAATTTAGTTTAAAAGTCTACAGGGTTTATGGGCTGCGGCTCTAACTTCTTTTCCCCTTCAAATAGCTTAGCCAGTTAAGAAAATGCTAATTGAATGCTGCTAGTAATTTTTTAAAGGCATGTATAAATTACCTGGAAATAATGGCCTCATGGAGAGCCGCACACCAGCCTCAAAATATACATATATTTTGTTTTGTTTTGTTTTGTTTTTTTTAGGAAAGGAGTAGTGACGTTTTACAGAACACTTTTAAAAAAAAACCTCATATTGCTATATTCAGTTTGTGCTGAATTATTCTTTTCCACAAACCTTGGGAGAAGGAACCTGGAGACTTTGTTAGCAAGTTCCAACCGTAGCGCATTTCCAGGACGCTGGGCTTGGAGGTGTTTTGTTCTGGCTGGTACTCAACTTCGCACATTTAACAAAGGGCTGACTTGCCTCTGTCATTTGCTCTGTTCGATCTGATTTGTTTCTGTCACTCCATCTGCAAGCCACTGAAAGCAGTTCAGAGTGGGTGGCACCCAGGCTGGCATGTAGAACTGGGCAGCAGAAGTGGGCCTCTCCCGCCCCCCCCCCACACACACAACCCATAGCCACCCAAAAAGTAGGAGCCAGAAAGTGTCACACCGGGTGTCGAGTTCTCGTTCCTGTACAGCTATTTATTTGATCAGGTGTGAATTAGAGTTATTCATTTAACACGGTTGTTATTCGGCACAAGAGGGTTAGGGGAGACAGAGGAAGTGGCTTGCCTACAACAGTAATTAAACATGTGTAACCAATTAGAGGCTTTTCCGTGATGGCGCAAGCATATAATTTGCTAAGTCTTTCTATGAGAATAGATGAAAATAGGTACAAAAATGTTCCTGACTACAGCATTCTCATGTTAAACATGTCAACATAAATGAACTTTAAATATATAATTCCTAGTTTGTTAACAAACTACTGAACTCTATTGGCTAATCACAGTAACGTGTAATTTTAGGTTTCATTTTGCCAAGAAATATTGCATCTGACAGGGCCGATTAATCGTATCAAACATGATTCATCTTAGGCCTGGCCTGTATTGATAGTCATCCGTCACTTCCTAAAATGCAGAGGGCTAGAACCTTCCCAAAGGGCAGCGGTAGCAGAGTAACACGGATGAGGACACCGGCCGGCCATTGGCTGCTCCATCCCTGAATCCCAAGGAGATAGTTTCTCCAAGTCAAAAGAAAATATCTAAGAAGCACTTATATTTTTCTTTGTTACATTCACAAATGAAAAGTATTTAGCTGAAATTTCCTACATGAAATAAATACCTATCGATTGGAAAGGTTGTGTGGAATCACATTAAACTGGCACCACCTCAGCCCTGCATAAAAGATGATAAATCCGCGCGGTTGAGGCCGCCTGGCGCGGTGCGCGCAGGCTCCCTTGTCAGGTGCTGATGTGCGGGGGAAAGGTTACGGATTAGCTCGGCAATGTTAAGTGAACTGGCAGAGGCATCTCTAATTTTGCTGGAAATGAGGAAGCCCGATGGTAAAGGGGAATCCTAATGAGCCCGTCGAAGGCTGGCTTTGTACCCAACAGACAGGGTGGCTTGCAGATTGTATGAAGACATTGGAAATCGATGACTTCTATGGAATTTCATTAAGAAGCAGTATCCACAATTGATAGGGCCTCATAATTTGATGGATTGTGCTAAGAAAATGATTAGCTAGCGAGAAAGAGTCATGGAACACACACGCTGGGACGTCAGGAACGTTGAAGTGGGGTAATTTGTACAAAATAAAAAATATTGATTTTACTGATGGGCAAAATTTTGAAATGGAGGAGGGTGGCTGGTCTGGCGAGCCGGGGGCTGATGTAATCTCTTGGTTTTCCTAGGTGTCCCTGGGGACGGTGCTGAGGACGGAGACAGCGGCAGCGACAGCAGGAGCGGCAGCGAGGAGACCAGCGTGTGCGAGAAGTGCTGCGCCGAGTTCTTCAAGTGGACCGACTTCCTGCAACACAAGAAGACCTGTACCAAGAACCCGCTGGTGCTGATCGTGCACGACGATGAGCCGGCCCCGCCCACCGAGGACTTTCCAGAACCTTCTCCCGCCAGCTCTCCCAGCGAGCGCACCGAGAGCGAGGCCGCGGAGGAGGCAGCCGTGGTGGCGCCCGGGGAGGGAGGCTGCGGTGGTGAGGTGAAGGCTGCTGCAAAGGAGGCCGAACCCATGGACGTGGAGGAACCTGCAGACAAGGGCCCAGCAGGCCCCGGAGGTCCTCCCCCACCACCACTACCACCACCCACGCTGCCCCCTGCACCTGAGCCTGCCACCTTCGGCATGCCCAGCACCAACGTGACGCTGGAGACGCTGCTCAGCACCAAGGTGGCCGTGGCGCAGTTCTCGCAGGGTGCGCGCGCAGGGGCCGCGCCGGGCACTGGCAGCGCTGTGGGCACCGTGGCCATCCCCATGATCCTGGAGCAACTGGTGGCGCTGCAGCAGCAGCAGATCCACCAGCTGCAGCTCATCGAGCAGATCCGCAGCCAGGTGGCGCTGATGAGCCGCCAGCCCACCGGGCCCCCATTGAAACCCACAGGGGGCGCTACTGGGCCGGCCCCGGGTCAGCTGCAAGGCCTGGCCCCCCACGCTACGGCCGTCCAACTTTCAGCGGGTGGGCCGGCTGCTGTCCCTGCAGGCTCAGGGCTCTGTCCCACCGACGGCTTTTGATGGCCCCCCGCAGCTGTCACAACAGCCCATATCGGGCACAAGCACCCCAGGTGGCACTAGCTCTGGCTCCACTGAGTCTGGGGCACCCCCAGTTTGCAGCACCGGCTCAGCTCCTGGGGCTGTGGCTGCTGCATCCAGCACAGGGAGCAATGCGTCACAGCCGCAGAATGCATCCACACCCCCTACCCTGGGCCCTGGGCCCCTCCTCGGTTCGGCCTCCACCCTGCCAAACCCTCTGCTACCTCAGACCTCCTCGAGCAGTGTCATCTTCCCCAACCCACTCGTCAGCATCGCAGCCACAGCCAATGCCCTGGACCCCCTGTCTGCCCTGATGAAGCACCGCAAGGGCAAACCCCCCAACGTGTCTGTGTTTGAACCCAAGGCCAGCGCCGAGGACCCCTTCTTCAAGCACAAATGCAGGTTCTGTGCAAAGGTCTTTGGCAGTGACAGTGCGCTGCAGATCCACCTGCGTTCCCACACTGGCGAGCGGCCCTTCAAGTGTAACATCTGTGGCAACCGCTTCTCCACCAAGGGCAACCTGAAGGTCCACTTCCAGAGGCACAAGGAAAAGTACCCCCACATCCAGATGAACCCTTACCCAGTCCCAGAGTACCTTGACAACGTGCCCACCTGCTCGGGCATTCCCTACGGTATGTCCCTGCCCCCAGAGAAGCCGGTGACCACATGGTTGGACAGCAAGCCGGTGCTTCCCACGGTGTCCACATCTGTGGGACTACAGCTCCCCTCCACCATCCCGAGTACCCACAGCTATACGGACTCCCCCAGTGTCACGCCCGGCAGCCGCTCCCCACAGAGGCCCTCTCCAGCATCCAGTGAATGTACCTCTCTGTCCCCAGGCCTCAACAACGCCGAGTCCAGCATTGCCGTGCCGGCTGAGTCCCCACAGCCGCTCCTCAGTGGGTCTTCTCTGACTAAAACCGAACCGGTCAGCCTGCCATGTACGAGTGCTCGGACAGGGGATGCTCCTGTGGCGGGTGGGCAGGCGGGTGGATTGCCCGCATCGGCGGCCACGGCCATCACCGACAGCGCTTGCACGAGCCTCGGCAGCCCTGGTCTTCCGGCAGTCTCCGACCAGTTCAAGGCCCAGTTCCCCTTTGGCGGGCTGCTTGACTCTATGCAGACATCAGAGACCTCGAAACTGCAGCAGCTCGTGGAGAACATCGACAAGAAGATGACGGACCCAAACCAGTGTGTCATCTGCCACCGTGTGCTGAGCTGTCAGAGCGCCCTAAAGATGCATTACAGGACACACACAGGGGAACGGCCCTTCAAGTGCAAGATCTGTGGCCGTGCTTTCACCACCAAAGGCAACCTAAAGACCCACTTTGGAGTGCACCGGGCAAAGCCTCCCCTGCGAGTGCAGCACTCCTGTCCCATATGCCAGAAGAAGTTCACGAACGCGGTGGTGCTGCAGCAGCACATACGCATGCACATGGGGGGCCAGATCCCGAACACGCCACTGCCCGAGGGCCTCCAGGACGCCATGGACGCCGAGCTGCCCTTCGACGAGAAGAACGTGGAGACCCTCAGCAGCTTCGACGACGACATCGACGAGAACTCCATGGAGGAGGACTCGGAACTGAAGGACACGGCCAGCGACTCCTCCAAACCACTCCTGTCCTACTCGGGCTCCTGCCCGCCCTCCCCGCCGTCGGTCATCTCCAGCATCGCTGCCCTCGAGAATCAGATGAAAATGATCGACTCGGTCATGAACTGCCAGCAGCTGACCAGCTTGAAGTCCGTGGAAAATGGATCCGGGGAAAGTGACCACTTGAGCAACGACTCCTCGTCCGCGGTGGGCGACCTGGAGAGCCGCAGCGCGGGCAGCCCGGCCCTGTCTGAGTCCTCGTCCTCCCAGGCGCTGTCACCGGCCCACAGCAACGGCGAGAGCTTCCGCTCCAAGTCCCCCGGCCCCGGGCACCAGGAGGATCCGCAGGAGATCCCACTGAAGACTGAAAGGCCAGACAGCCCGCCCCCCTGGCCCTGGAAACGGAGGTGCCCTGGACCTGACGGCAGGCCACCCCGGGCGGCCGCTCATCAAGGAGGAGGCCCCCTTCAGCCTGCTGTTCCTGAGCCGAGAGCGGGGTAAGTGTGCGAGCCCTGTGTGTGGTGTCTGTGGCAAGCCTTTTGCTTGCAAGAGCGCGTTGGAAATCCACCTCCGCAGCCATACCAAGGAGCGGCCCTTTGTCTGCACGGTCTGCAGGCGGGGGTGCTCCACTATGGGTAACTTAAAGCAGCACTTACTGACACACAGATTGAAAGAGCTGCCTTCTCAGGTGTTTGACTCCAACTTTACTCTAGGTCCCAGCCACAGCACGCCTAGCCTGGCCTCCAGCCCCGTGCCCACCATGATCAAAATGGAAGTGAACGGCCACAGCAAGGCCATCGCGCTGGGCGAGGGCCCTCCCCTGCCTGCTGGCGTCCAGGTCCCCACCGGGCCCCAGACAGTGATGAGCCCGGGCCTGGCACCCATGCTGGCACCCCCACCACGCCGGACACCCAAGCAGCACAACTGCCAGTCATGTGGGAAGACCTTCTCCTCAGCCAGCGCCCTGCAGATCCACGAGCGCACCCACACCGGGGAGAAGCCCTTTGGCTGTACCATCTGTGGCAGGGCCTTCACCACCAAGGGCAACCTCAAGGTAAGAAGGCCACAGGCTCAAGGCCAAGGCACACAGGCACCTGTGGACACATCCCTGCACCACCTGCCTAGGCTGTGGGACAGATTCTGTTCTTACCTTCAACTGTAAGCACGTTCACAAGTGTAGGTGTGGAGTGGGTTCCGTATGCGTGTGTGATGTAAAGTGTACAATGTACAAGTATATGCACGTGTATATCTTTGAGCTGTGTGTCCTGTTTGGCAACAGTGAGTAAGGCAGGAATCCATTTCCCATCGAGGGGTTGTGTCATCCTGTGCCTCTGAGGACTTCCGCTACTCTAGGACCCACGATAATGATGCACACTTTACAACTTGGTGACCAGGCGCAAGGCACAAAGTACTCTTGAATCTAATAACAATAAACTTGCCCCCCAAGCACTTACATATAATACAGAGATGAGACATAGTCTGCAAGTTCTGGAATGTTCTGTCGTCCATGTGGCTGCTGATGGGACCCAAGGGAGGGGCAAGTAGTGAGAAGCTTCCCAGCATGTGAGTCCTAGAGAGAAACAGACGCTGTGTTGTGTCCCTGCTTAAGACCAAGCAGAGCAACGCTGTGTCTTCCTCCGGAGACAAGCTGCTGGCAGATGCTGCCGACTCCTCCAGGCTGTGCTATTGGCCAGACCTCATCTCCACACAGAGGCCGCCTGTCTGGGTCTCAGCAGCCTCTCCAGAGTCAAAGGTCAAATACCTGTGGCCTCTGTGCTGAACCAGCACGGCCAGGACAAGAGCCGCCTGAGGCCCCTGCTGTTGCTGGTGACTCTGAGGTGCTTTAAAATTAATGCTTCCTGTTTGAGAGAAAGTGAGAGACGAGAGGGGGAACAGTCAAGGAGTTCAAGTTCAAGATGTTTTGAAAGCAGGGGGTTGGGGGGGGGGCTCCTTGAGAGATGGCTCAGCGGTTCAGAGTACTTTCTTGTAAAGTCTGCTGGCCTGGGTTCAGTTCCCCAGCAATCTATGCAAAGCCAGACAGGCATTTGATTACAGTAGCAAGAGACCCTGGAGCCCCCATACAAATAAATAAATAATAGGGATGAAGGATTGGGCAAGGTCCTTTATCCTTAGAGCTCTAGAGCCTAGATATTCTCTGGTGGCCCGGTGGGATTTCTACCTCAGACAGGAAATGTCTATCAGGTTTCTTAAACTGAAAGCATTCATTGACTTATTTGCTGGTTTGCTTTTTTTTTGTATCCACAGAATGACTTATTGTGTGGATAAGTTCATGATGCTCAGCAAAAGCTCACCTTACTGTATTTTGTTGTCCCCAAGCTAATGCTTAGGATGGGGACAGTACTTTTGAAGTGGTGGAAACCAGGGCATACCCGTGTCGCAGTTCTGGACTTGCTTACTTGTGGCTTGTCTCTCTGTGTCCCCTGCAGGTACACATGGGAACGCACATGTGGAATAACGCACCGGCTAGGCGTGGCCGCCGCCTGTCTGTGGAAAACCCCATGGCCTTGCTCGGTGGTGATGCCCTGAAATTCTCTGAGATGTTCCAAAAGGACCTGGCAGCTCGGGCCATGAATGTCGACCCCAGCTTTTGGAACCAGTATGCGGCAGCCATCACTAATGGGCTCGCCATGAAGAACAACGAGATTTCTGTCATCCAGAACGGAGGCATCCCTCAGCTCCCAGTAAGTCTAGGCGGAGGCGCCATTCCACCTTTGGGTGCTATGACCGGTGGGGTAGACAAAGCACGCACTGGCAGTAGCCCGCCCGTTGTCAGCCTGGACAAGGCCAGTTCAGAGACAGGAGGCAGCCGTCCATTCACGAGGTTCATTGAGGATAACAAGGAGATTGGCATAAACTAGCTGGATCCACTGAGACTCCGTCCACCTGCTCCGTCCCAAGTCCACACGCTCCGGCTTGAGCATCAAGCTTTGGACCTTCATGCCTAGGTTCTCACGAATATCTTACTCGTGGCAGAATGCACTTGAGCACCGTGTGGCTGCCCACAGGTAGCCTGGTGAGTGCTGCATGGTACATCCTTCAGCGGGGGGGAGGGGTTTGTTCTTAAGAACTCTGCGACCTCGTAAACGAATTCCAGTCAGAAACAGAAGTGCTTGGAAAACCGCCTTAGGAACAGAAAGAGCTCAGACCCTATCTATTTCTTCTCTCTAAAACCTAGTGACACCCTCCACCCTCCCCCGCAGTTGGGACAGTGGGGTCCCCTGTGGAAATCTGGTGAGCCCCATTCAATGGTTTTGTTCAAATAAAGTAGAAACTTGAACTGTTTTGGGGACTCTTCGTCTTGAAGAAGTGGTTCAGTGCCCCCAACACCACGTATTACGACAGTACCTTTGTCTGTAGTATTTATAACGTTAAGATTATGCGGGTAACAGACAATAAAATAGCCCCAACCTTCATTGAAGCTTTTGTACTGCAGAATACATCTGGCTGTGTGATTTTTTTTTTTTTAAAAAAAAGCAAGATTTGTTTTACTATAAATAAGTGGGTTATTTCAATGCAGGCAAAATTGTGACGTTCTACTGGGAAAGATAGCATGCGTTTTTGTGTGCAAGTATCTGTCAGTAACAGCGCCCCCTCCCCTTTCTTTTTTAATTTAAATGTTCGTAGCTGCTATGTGAACAGTTGTTCTCTAGTGTGGTCTGTGGCCCAGAGGTTGATTGGGGAACAAGTTACAGGCAAACATCACCGTAAATAATTCACAGCATTCTAAGCAGTTGTGAGTAAATATTTCACGTTATCAAAGTTGTACAATAAAAAAGGTAATGTTTGTATAAAGTGGTTGAAGATCTTAATTTATACAATTGCACTTTTAGTATTTTGTATTAGGGAGGTTTGTCTATAATTTGAGAATTTAAAAAGATGTAAAGTATTTTATAAATAGTACTTCGGTTTAAAGAAAATGGAAGGAAAAAAAAAAACCTGTCACGGTTTTATTGTTTTGTCTAAAGATCGATAGACATGAGAAGTCTATGCTGCTCAAGCAGAAAAGCTACCAAGACTTGTCAGCACCTCAATAAAATAAGGCCTGCCGTTTCTTAAATTAACATGATTTATTTAACTTTTCTACAAAGCCCGTTTAAAAACTGTGAGTACCCTAGAGAAACTTTGACAAATTAACATTAGGACTGTGACATTCATACAAACCAGAAAACAACCGAGAGAACGTTGTGTAGGTATGATTTTACTGTAAGCTCTCCTTGTCTCTTTCTCTCTCTCTCACACACACAAACGAGATGTGACTGCCTCATAGCCATGGTCATAGCGTATAATAAACAAGAGAGAAATAGCAAGTGTCTGGGCAGTCTAATCGGTCATAACTTTGACGTTTTTCTGAGTTCATGATTTATTGTCTTTGGAAACACAGCACAGTGTCCTGATTACTCAAAATACAGTCTTTTGCTGGTGACTGTCTAAATCGAATCCCACGGGGCATAGAGCCGGGATGCTGGGAGATGGGGCTGAATCAAAACTTGAACGCCAGTGTTGTGTGTACTACCTCATTTTTGTGGATTGCGAGCATGCTGGGATCTGACATGATAAACTTCCAACAACAAAATTACTCAAGATACCGTAGGTAGCTGGGTACCGTGCAAGGAGCTGTTTGCCCTTGAAGGCCAAATCCAACAGTGGATCTCCTCAGAGGAAACAGAGACAGAGCAGTTCCCTCACACAACTACCACAACAGCAAAAGGTACGGCGGGGGGGGGGGGGTAATGTGCTGCCCTGGGCCTGGGGGCTGAGCAGAGAGCTTCCAGGCACCCACTAGCCGTTTGTGTCTATGGAAATGAACGTTGAAACTCAACCATGTGCTGAGGTGTGGTACCCGGCAGGTTGTGCCATCTCTTAGGGATGCCACGAGGCGCTTCACCACTGGGGAGAGGAAAGCAAGGTGACTTAATGTCTCTGTGCTTCAGCAGTTCAATGTTTTATTTATCTGTGTCCTTTTGCCATGTTTACTTTCCTTTTTCCTTCTCTTGGTTGGTACTTGGTACCATGGTAGTGTCCTTTCTTCTCCCAAAAAAAAAAAAAAAAAAAAAGGATGTGTATATAACTTAAAAGAAAAAAAAATGTAAAGTGGTATAATTAAGGTTCATGAAGGTTCACTGAGACTGCCCCCCTATTCTGTGTTCAGGGCTGGCTGTCCCTCAATGTGGTGAAGAGAGACACTATTTTTATACTGCAGTGCCACATGGGGCGAGGGCCTCCCAGAACCAGCCAGGGCTGGTACCTAGATCCAATATATTTTATGATTAAATCTTGTGGCTTGACACATCTCCTGACTGAAATGGATGTCTTAGTCTAGGTTACTATTTTTGTCATATGGAACCGAATAAAATGCCGGATGTAACATTGTTTCTGAATTGTGTTCCTTGATTCTTCTCATGGAAAAGTGAAATTTGTGGTGATGGTCCTTGCTAGTGGATGTATGCCTGTGGTGTTTCTATGAGGAAAGTCAACAAGGGTTGGCAGCATAAATTTAAGCAGTATCTGAGAGTTTTTGAATTAGTCTTGATATTTTTTTTGCTTTTTCCCTAAAATAAAAATGCATATGTAAAAAAAAAAAAAAAAAAAAACTTTGTTACATATACCATTGGAGAAGAAGCAGTAGAAAATTTCTGTTAGGTTCAGCAGTATCCAGAGATGACTGTGTCAGGATTGCCTTCCCACCACTGACATTGAGTGAAAATACCGGCTTTTCAGGTCACTTGAACAAATAGATGCCTGTCATGACACACTAGGCAGTCCTGATCAGGAATGTTCTCAACAACACACACAGCCGTCATGAGCTCACTCACATTGGCCTCTGTTCACTCCCAATGGAGACATCATTTATTTTAAAATAAAGTGCTAAGATATAACTTTAAATAATTTAATAGCTCTTGGGTTTTTTGTTGTTGTTGTGATTGTAATATGATCCATTATTCTTTTATCTAAAAAAAAATTAACTACTGATACCCAGGAGCCACAGTGATTTTTATGTGGACCATGTGCTGGGCAATTTTGCTTGTTTATTTGTTTGGAACAGGAATTGTGCTAACCACTAAACTCACTGGCCAGGACATCACGCTCCACAGGTTCCTGAGCTTTGGAATTAACCCATTGCTAATTTCACAGCTAGAGTAGGAATATCAAACTGACACTAAGTGAGATGAATTCAGATTTTTAAAATAAGGTCATAGCAAAGGTTTGACAAGCCACTTAAGAACAATTGCTATAAATTAAAATTCAGAAGAAAAGTGACTCAACTCTCCCTATTTCCAAAACTGTGTTTATATTAAGGAGATTAAATATCTTGGGCTCAGCAAACCTGAATTTCTATACGCTTTGGAGACCAGCTCCAGGTACTTAACTCAGCGTCAGAGTCATAAGTGGCAACAATCCCTAAAAATTATTTAGCCGCATTTCTATTCTAAGTTCATTACAGCAACGTTTAACATTTAAAACTAATTAAAAGCAGTGCTAAAGGGCTGAGCAGCAATCATCCACAAACTCGGCCTTTAATCACCCGCATGGACGTACAGAGGCCCACCTGCTTTCCCCCTGGGTGTGCAGCAGACAGGGTCTCCCCGCTGCAGCCTGAGCGAGAGACACTCCTCCACACCCAGACAGTGGCCGCTGTTCCCCGCCCTTCCCAACTCCTAATCACTGCGTGGAGCTCTTCTGTGTGTCCCCGGCTGCAAGATTCTGAGCCCCTCATTTCTTCCTCCCAGCACACTCTTTCAAGCCTCGAGGTAGAGCAGTGACATGGCACGCATGCGGCTGTTTGTCCAGCTTGTCCACCACCACACACACGGACCTGCGAGCTCTTTGCTGCCTGTCCAAGCCCTTTGCTTATCAGTGCCTAGCGGTGGGGAGCAAGCAGTTGTTTATTCTGCGAAAGCTGCATGCAAGGAGACGGTGAGATACACATTTATGTCTGACAATCGGGGACAATGTTAAAAACTGGATCTACAAAAAAATATGTATTTCCCACACTAGGGGGAAATTTATGTTTTCCTTTAATATTGGTGTTAATTCTGTGCATTCTTTACAAAGGGGTGGCCTTGAAATGTAGTCACCATACAGGCATTCTCAACACTTTGGTAACAAGTCAGAGGCATGGGTGTGACCTGGTCCTGCGTTGTACATGGCATGTTCTGGAATGGAATCCTGACACATGCTAGAGTGGACAGTGGGTCCTGTCAGAGCTAGAACCTACTCGGACCCCCCGACACACTGCTAAAATCCCGTGATTTTAAAAGAATTACATTAATGTGCACCTTCTCCTGTCACAAGTCACTAGACAGCTTGATTGACGATATTTATACAGAGAGATATGAACAATTGCCTAAAGATATTATTCCATAATATTTTTAAAAATCTATTACAAAATCCTGCTGAAGAAACGGGAATCATTTTTGGACCATGAAAATGTTTGTATCTCTGATTTAGAAAAAAAATTAAACTTACTGATGCTTTTGAAAACTACAGCAATACCTAAGGTAAAATAAAATTGAGTTCTCTCAACATTATGCTTCCTGCATTTTCTATTAGAAAACAGACTTTAGAAATTAAAGTGATGGCTGCTTCCTGTTCTTTGAAATATTAGAGAACTTAAATCATTGCCCCCCCCCCTTGTGTCGCCACCCTGATTTACAACTCTGTGTCTTTCTGTTTAATTTCTTTGGAAGTGTCTTAGCTTGTAATTTGGACATGGCTGCCTCTCCTCCATCCACTCAAGACCTGTGTCTCGGCATTCACCAGGCTCGGGAAGAACCTGGTGGGAAAATCAGGAGGGTGGTGAGCTGGGACGATGGGATGTCACGGGTGGCAGCACGTTTGTGTTCTTTTACATCACGTCATTAGCAAGTGGAAAACAAATGACTAATAGGTCGTGCCCATGAAATGAGACAAAAAGAACCTGCTCACGTCGGTGTGATTTGCTTACGGTATGTGATTTAACGTGGAAATAAATATTTGATGATAGTTATCCCAAATGTGATTATTTATGGGTAATTTCTTTTTGTAGAAATTCTGTAACTTACCCCCACATAGCTTTCTACGTAGGTATGACACACGTTTTTAAATTCTAGAATGATCTATAAACTAGAATTTCTACAAGGAAGCGTGAGTCATTGACTTCATTCTTCGTGGTATTTTAAGCACTTGCTGATTTCTTTTATTTGTGTTCCTGTTTCCCTCCAAGGTCAACCTAAAGGACTCCTGATTTTAATGCCAATAGCTTTTTGGAAGTAGGGATAGAAATATTTAAATGGCAAAGGTCACCACATTTTTTTTTTAGAACTGGAATATCTTTTGATTATACTTAAGGTACAAAATGTTTTGCATTTTATTTGATTTTTCCTATTTGTGATATCAAAGACAAAGGACAGCTCTCCTTATGATCTTAATTTACCCAGAAGCCATGCATAGCACCCTCCATACTAGGACTGTTGCTTTGGGTGTGTGTGTGGGGGGGGAATTATTTCTCCTTTAGATGGCTAAAGTTTTAGGAATATTTTATTCAAGAGTACTTCAGGTCTTCCCCACACATTGCCATTATTATAGGTTAGATTTTGAATATCAGTCCTTAAAGCCTTTACTAATTCTGTGGTGGTTTTGCACTGTGATTTTTTTTTTTTTTTTTTTTTTTTTTTTGAGGTAGGGTCTCCAGGTAGGCTGACCTGGAATTCACTATGTAGTCTCAGGGTGGCCTTGAACTCACAGCATTCCTCCAACCTCTGCCTCCCGAGTGCTGGGGTTAAAGGTGTGTGTCACCATGCCCCGGCTGCCCTGTGATTTTTAATAAAGGGGCATGATGCTCCTTCAGGAACACAGTAGACACCCTGGAAGCTGCATTCCCCCACCCTCCTCCCATTGTGAGGTCTGGAATCTTCCTGAGAAGAATGTGGCAGGAACCACACATGTTGTATCTGAGACTTTTTAAAAATGTGCTCAAAATTCAAAAGACATAGGTACTAGTAAACATGTCACCAATCCATAGATAGTTAGCTAAATAATAAGTTGAAACTACTATAATTTCAGCCCGGAAGTGACTGGATCATTCTTACTGAGAAAAGAGCTGTATAAACCTCCCTGATTCCAGTCAGGATATGGGCAATTCAAGCAAATGGGCCGTATCAATAAATATTTATAAATAGTTTTCCTCAAACTCAAGCCTGTTCTCCATAATCTCATGGTACTTTATAAGACTTAGACTCAAGCCTGGCTGTCATTTGCATCTTGTCATTTCCCACCCAGACCCCTTCACATTTATTCTCTGCATTGCCATCTCTTACCTGCAGTTTATCTTGTGGCTTTTCTTGATCTTTGTACAGTTTCGCTTTGTTTTGTTTTCACCTTGACCTGTCTTGGACAGATCATGAAAGATTGGGCAATGAGTTGAAATTACAATAATATCCTAGTTATTGCAAGATGGTGTCCAAAGTCAAGCTCCGACCAGAGTCATTTCTTCCTCTGGTCTGAATTAGCTTCTCAGCTTCAGCAGTACCTGTTCAATGGTTTTAGGAGAAATGAGGGTCATGGCTGACGGCTGGAGAGATGGTTTGGGAGCTTTCCTGAAAAGCCTAAGGACCCCAGTTCGATTTCCCGGCTCCCACATAAGGCCGAAAGCACAGGGTGGTGCATGGTCTGGAGTTCATTTGCAGTGGCTAGAGTCCCTGGTGCACCCATTCTCTCTGTCTACCCTTCTCTCTCTCTCTCAAATAAATCTTTTTTAAAAATTTAAAAGACTGTTACTGAACTTGATATTTATTAGAAGATAAATTCGAGATTTTTGTCACAAACCTGAAAAGGAAAAGCCAGCTGGTGAGTTTCTGGATGCCCACCCTGAACACCCTGAACGGCAGGCTCTGGCCAGCTCAGTCCTGCCCTTGCTGGCTCTCCATCAGCTCAGAGCAGCCTGCACACAGATCAGTGATGAAGCCCGCTACACTCCTATGCATGAGCTGCCCTGTCTACTGGGTGTGTGTGAAGGCCGTGGTGGAGCAAACCGGGCTGCCTGCTTGGGGATCAATGCCTTTATGATCACATCATAGGGACAGGAATGTGGAATCTCGTTTGCCAGCCACGCACAGCTGATGGTACCCAGCTTGACTGGCGTCGGGGGCTTCGGAATGAGTAATCTTAGGCAAAAAATAATAATAATACGTGTATTCAAATAACATCTGTAATCATACTAGAGAAGGGTCACCACACCCCAATATCTAGTCTCCAGCAATGAACAGCGACGCAGGAGAACCTACCTACAGGAGCCTGCAGAAAGAAAAAAAAAATTGGATTAAAAACGATTTTGAAATACTGCTTTTTAAAATCTTAGGCTCCAATCTATCTTGCAGTTTTACGATAAGAACAAACTCAAGTTGTTTTAATCTTTATTTCAGTATTGGAAATCTCTGCTTGTATTGGCAAGTTACACATCCCTGCAGGGACTTCCTCAAAGCGAATCTGCACTGTGCAGGATGAGGTACACATCTGGATGACAAGCTCAGTGTTTAAATAGCAAAGAGGCTGAGCTTAGGTTCTTTGTGTGTGTGTGTGTGTGTGTGTGTGTGTGTGTGTGTGTACATGCCCGGGGCACATACATGCATGCAGAGGCCAGAGGAAGACATCAAGTGTCCTCTATAACTCTTGTGCCTTATTTTCCTAAGACAGAGTCTCACTGAAACTCAAGCTCCCAGTTTTTTTAGTTAGACTGGCTGACCAGGGAGTCCCAGTGATTCACCTGTCCCTTTCTCCTCAGTATGGGGTTACAGGCATGCCTTGTCTAGCTTTTCACATATGTGCTGGGGATCGAGCTCAGGTACTCGGGCCTGTGCAGCAAGTGCTCTTACCCACTGAGCCATCTCCCCAGCCCCAAAGTTTTAGTCTCTTTCTAAAGCCTTTCATCCTGAGAGAAGAAAAGGCTAGGGGCTCTGCTTTGTAGACACACGCGAAAGCTGGCGCGTGCTTACAACTACACCTTAGAAAATATTCAGTGGCTGGGGATATGACGTCCATGCATGAGGACCTGAGTTCAATTCTCAGAACCCACATCACAAAAAGCCAGATGGAGGGGCTGGAGAGATGGCTTAATGGTTAAGGCCTGCAAAGCCAAAAGGACCCACATAAAAGCCAGATACACAAGGTGGCATATGTGTCTGGAGTTTGTTTGCAATGGCTGGAGGCCCTGGCATGCCCATTCTCTATCTCTCTCTCTCTCTCTCTCTCTCTCTCTCTCTCTGCCTCTTTCTATCCTCTCTCAAATAAATGAATAAAAATACTAAAATATTTAAAAAATTAACCTGTACTTGGCACTGGGGAGGCCGAGACAGGAAGATCCCTGAGGCTCACTGCCCAACCAGTCTAACCTACTTGATAAACTTTAGGACAGTGAGAAATCCTGTCTCACAAAGGGGAGATGGACCATCCAGGGCTCAAGGATCCTTAAGGAAGAGGGGGTGGAAAGAATATAAGCAGGAAGATGGGAAGGAGGGCTGTGGAATGATGTGTTTTGATTACGATCTAGCTGTTACACTCACGATCTCACAGCAGCTGTGGTTTCTTACACAAGACTGACCGGTTCGTTTCATTATGGATGGGACAAAATTAATAAGCACCTGCCCTGCCCAAGGTAGCTAATGGCACCTAAAAGTCACGGGGAGGGAGGAAGCCATGTTCTCCTGTGGTATAGCTGCTGGTAAGTTGTCCATTCTCTGATAAATGTCTTCCCACTCGTGATCATTCAAGCAACCCTCATTTAACTCAGTGGGTCAAAAAAATTAAAAAGGCATGAACGTCGGACTGGAGAGATGGCTTAGCAGTTAAGCGCTTGCCTGTGAAGCCTAAGGACCCCGGTTCGAGGCTCGACTCCCCAGGACCCACGTTAGCCAGATGCACAAGGGGGCCGCACGCATCTGGAGTTTGTTTGCAGTGGCTGGAGGCCCTGGCGCGCCCATTCTCTCTCCCTCTCTCTATCTGCCTCTTTCTCTCTGTCACTCTCAAATAAATAAATAAATAAATAAAAAAAATTTTTTTAAAAAAGGCATGAACGTAAGATGGAGACGAAGGGTGTTAGTGGTAGTGGGGAGAGACAAGATCAAAATACATTATATACATGTGTGAAAGTGTTAAAAAAAAAAAAAAGTAAAGGGGGATGGGCCTCCGGAGAAACAACACCAGAGGTTGTCCTCTGACCTCCACATGTACATGCATACACGTATGTGGATCCCCACACACAAATATACACAGTATTTCCACAGCACTGATAGGTCAGGATCACTTGCATCTTCCCTGCTTTTAAGTTTTTTTAATTTATTTGCAAGCAGAGAAAGACAGACAGAGAGAGAGAATGGGCACACCAGGGCCTGTAGCCACTGCAAACGAACTCCAGATGCATGTGCCCCTTGTGCATGTGGCTTACGTGGGTCCTGGGGAATAGAGCCTGGGTCCTTTGGCTTCGCAGTCAAACACCTTAACCGCTAAGGCATCTCTCCAGCACCCCCCCCACCACCTGCTTTTATGATCAGAGACGAGATGTTCCTCCCTTGTCCCAGGCCAGGGTCCCATTCACACAATGTTCATGTGGTCACGGGGAATGCTGCCATGGCAGTGACCAGCTGAGAAGCCTTCAGGAAGGTGACAGAGTGGACAGGAGCCCCAGGCTCCCCTGCCTGGTGCAGCAACTTGCCTGTTGGCTTTTCTAAGAGCTCTGGTGGCACCTTCAATGCCTTTTGGAAAAACAAAAACAAAAAACACGGAATCCACTGTAAAAATGCTCCGACCTTTTCCAAACATTTAAAATACCTTCCAGGTTTAGAAATAAAATGTATCCAAGTAAGTCTTCCTACGGCAGACTCTGAAAGCCTTGCGTGAAGTCCAGAAGAACCTTAGCCACTTAGTGGCACCTGGCTTGGGCTCTCTGTGTCCTGTAAGATGCCGAAAGCTGACCTCTGAGCCGGAGTCTGTAGGCATAGGAGAGCCAAGAAAGTCTTCCTGGATGGTGTCCCAGTCACAAGTTACATTTCTCCATCAAGGGTTTGTGTCTACGCATGTCCACCACCACTCACCTGTGTATGCCTGGGGCACACAAACACTCCTGATCCCTGGGCTTTGGTGGAGGGGTGGGGCTGGCAGCGGCTAGATTTCAGTGGAGTGAAGGTTACTCCAGCCCCCTGCCCACATGTTGGGTCCTGGATCCTGCATGCCCGGGTGGGGGCTGGTGATACTTGATCAGTGAGGACCTCTGGGCAGTAGCTCGAAGGTTCTGGGATAAGGAACAGCCGGAAACTCAAAGGTCTTTGTTCAACTGGGATCATGTAGGGCTTCTGGGCCTGGGTGCCCAGTCCCTGGATATTAATGTAAAATGCCCCCATAGCCTCATTTGTGATTTAAGCCTTATTATTCTTTTTTTTAAATTTATTTTAGAGAGACAGAATTGACACACCAAGGCCTCAGCCACTGCAATCAAATTCCAGACACTTGGGCTGGAGAGATGGCTTAGCGGTTAAGCGCTTGCCTGTGAAGCCTAAGGACTCCAGTTCGAGGCTTGATTCTCCAGGACCCACGTTAGCCAGATGCACAAGGGGGCGCACGCATCTGGAGTTCATTTGCAGTGGCTGGAGGCCCTGGCGTGCCCATTCTCTCTCTCTCTCTCTCTCTCTCTCTCTCTCTCTGTCTCTGCCTCTCTCTCTCTGTCTGTCACTTTCAATAAATAAATAAAAAATTTAAAAAAAAATTCCAGACACTTGTGCCACTTAGAGGGCATGTGCAACCTTGCGCTTGCCTCACCTTTGTGTATCTGGCTTACATGGGATCCAGAGAGTCAAACAAGAGTCCTTAGGCTTCCCAGACAAGTGCCTTAACTACTAAGCCAACTCTTCAGCCCTTAAGCCTTATTCTTTTTTCTCCCCTATTTTTATTTGTTTATTTGAGAGAGAGAGAGAGAGAAAGAGGCAGAGTGAGAGTGAGAGAGGGAGAGAGAGAATGGGCGCGTAGGGCCTCCAGCCAGTGCAAACGAACTCCAGACGCACGCGCCCCCTTGTGCATCTGGCTTATGTGGGTCCTGGAAAATCGAGCCAGGTGCTTTGCCTTTGCAGGCAAACAAACGCCTTAACCACTAAGCCATCTCTCCAGCACCCCTTAAGCCTTATTCTTGATCCCCAGCTGATGGAGTCTTTCTGGAGTGGGTATGTCACTGGTTTTATAGTCTAGCTGTCCCCTCCCCTTTGCCAGTGCAAACTAGCCACCTCTTGCTGCTTCCTCCCTGCTGTTGATAGGAAAATTGAGCCAGCTATTTGCTCTGCTTTCCCTGCCCTGATCAAACTTACCTTCAAAATCGTAAGCTGGAAATAAGTCCTTTCCTTCCATAAGCTGCTTCTGGGCAGGCATTATCTCCCATCAAGGAGAAGGCATCTACTGCATCCTCCCAGCCAATCCTCACCTGGACCCCTTGGTCCCGCCAGGTACTAGAAATAAGGCAGGCTGAGCATCCCAGGGTGAGTGAGAGCAGACATTAGGGCAGAGGCATGAGAGGGAGTAGCTGCCATCCGTGGAGTAGGGCAAGAAGGCTGGATACACAGGACCCCATGGCTGTCTTAGCCCCAGGAGGTCTGGCAGCCTTGGAGGGGCCATGCTCAGATTGAGCCCAGCAACATGGACATGTGCTCCTTCCGCAGCTTGTCTGGCTCACTGTGAACTAGAAGGTGGCTGAGTCACTAACGACCCTGGGAGGGAGGACCCATTCTGGGTGTCCCAGGCAGGTACTGCACAGGGGAGGTTTCTGTCCCTAAGGTAGGCACAGTGGCTCATTCTGACCGAAGACAAATTACTCCCAGCCACCAGAGTTTCTGCCAGTGTCTACCTGATGCCTGCCTTTGGGACAGTGTGTGGCAGAGGTGTCTCAGCAGACTGTGGAGTCCATTTTCCACTCTCCAAGCACCCCTTCACCAACACACGAGTGGGGCTTTCTCTGCCCGTCTGTAGACCACCACCGCCATTGGCTTCCTGGGATGTTCTCCGTGAAGTGAGATTCAATGTCATTTTCTGTTTAGCCTCATTGACTGGCTTCATCCCACTGCTTTGTTTGATGGGTTTTGTTTTATTTCGTCTTGTTTCGTTTTGTCTTGTCTTGTTTTGTGGAGACAGGGTTTCACTTTATAGTTCCAGACTGGCCTCGAACTCCCTGTTTAACACAGGCTGGCTTCAAACTCATGGAGAGCCTTCTGTCTTAATCTCCCACATGCTGGGATTATAGGCATGAGCCACCATGTCTAGCTCCACTGTTTTATTTTAAACTTTCTGCTCCTGTTCCCTGGACTAGGAAACCCCTCGACCATGATAGGCACAAGGGTCATGACTGCTGAGGCTGGAGGGCTGGGCCTGAGGCTCCCTGAGGGACAGCACCAGTTGGCTGTGCTGAAGACTTAGGGCAGAACGCACGGCCCAGAAAACACAGGAATGAACAGCAGCTTTCTTCAAAGTTAGAGGAAGGGTGCGTATAAGAAAGGGGCAGCTGAGACCTGCGAGAACCATAAACACAACCAGAAAGACGCGCCAGGTCCTCTTCCCTCCCTGACTACTGAATGACAGATGACGGATGGCAGGATCATGGGCTGATATTGAAGGCATTTCCTGTCTGCTAGGAGGGAGGTGCCACTGGAACGACAGCTTCGGCCTGAGGAAAAACATATGAGCAGGGCCACAACTGATGGCCGAGTGTTCCCACCTTCCACAGCTCACTCTTCCCACCCATTTTTGCAGCGGGTACCGTGGTCTACACAGCAGCACGTCCCCGCCTGGTCAGGCATCAGAACAATGGGATCGTTAGACCCCTGGTATCTGTCTTTGCCCAGAGCCTGGTCAGCAGGCATGGAATGCTGCTGCTATTGTCCAGGGACCACTGCTGAAGGCGTGTGATTCTCAGCCCCCCAGTACTCTTCAGATCCCACACAGAGTCTCTCTCCAGAGGGAACCAATCAGGATGTCCGTGAGTGGAGCCAAGATGGTAGTGAACATGTGGCTAGAACTTAAAAGCGTTGGGGGCGCTTTGACACCACAGCATCTGAACAGGTCCCGTGGAACGCCCGTTGAACTACAGGCCACTCTCTGCGATGGGGACCTTCGGGACATCGCTATCCCTGCTATTTCTAACCTTGGGACACCAAGCCAGGGAGAGAGGGAGGAGGAAGCCTAGAATATCACTTCAAGACAGGACTAGTCCAGAGCTGTTAAGACATTTGTGACCAGGTGCTTTCACACCTCGCCGGACACCCCGTGTCCCCAAGGGCTTCTTCTCAAGGCCCTAGACCTACTAGTCAAGTTTACATTTGGATGGAAATAACCGAGATCTCACGTAAACAGCATAAATGGAGTCTGTTTTCCTTTTACAATGCAAGGTCCAGAGCTGACCCACCTGCCCATCAATGTCACCAGAGGCCTTTGTGTTGGCTTTTCCTCGTGCCACTCCTATATGGCAAGATGCCTGCTTCAGTCTCAGGTTTTGAATGCATGCTCCGCTCAGGAAGAAGAAAAAGGGGCAGGGAGCCCAAAGACTGGAAATCAAGCCTCCAGTTTTCTTTCTGCTTTTTTCAAAAAAATTACTTTGCTCATGTATTTAAGAGAGAAAGAAGCAGATGGGATAGGTATGCCAGGGCCTACAGCCACTGCAAACAAACTCCAGGTACATGAACCACCTTGTGCATCTGGCTTACGTGGGTCCTGGGGAATCAAACCTTGCTTCACAGGCAAGCGCCTTAACTATTAAACCATCTCTCCAGCCCCTCCATTTTTTTTTTTTTTTCTCTTCATGACAGTGAAAGCCTTTTCACACTTCTGTTTAGGTTCTTGGACCAGCACTGTGTCACGTGGCCACCTCCAGGTGACAAGTGGCAATGGGGGCCAGGCATGGGTGAGAAGCAAGTGTACCAGGCACCGTTCTGTGCGCTAGCCTGTGGCCATGTAGCCCTGTTCCCAGCCAACAGAATCTTCTGGGCTCTCTCCATTCCACCTGTGGTCCACTGTGTAGGCCTATCCAAGCAGGCTAGCAGACACCACACTACTGTCTGAGGAGCATGGGCTTCTGGTCAGAGGCCTCTGTGATTTCCAGCTTCACACTGGTCACTCTGTCACAAGGGGTAGGGGGGATGGCTCAGTGGATAAAGGTGATTACTTACAAAGCCTGTCGGTCTGGGTCCAATTCCCCAGTACCCATGTGTAGCAGATAGCTTCAGGTTCGCTGAGATGAACCTCCAGACCAGGCACAGTTATGGAGGAAGGAATATTTATCGAAGCTTACAGATCCAGGGGAAGTTCCATGATGGCAGAAGAAGCTGGCCTGCCTTCACAGGTCCAAGAAGAGAGAGAGAGAGAGAGAGAGAGAGAGAGAGTGAAGCCACAAGCCAAATCCCACAGCACACTTCAGGAACTCCAGATACTTTGCATATCTTTACACTGGAATTTCAAATTCACAACCATGCCTTAGGATCCCAGTGACACCTCCTCCAGCCTAGTGGCTGCAGATCTAAATTACAAACTGTAATAAAACACTGAATATATTGGGGGCCATCTACTCAAACTACCACCCCATGTAAAGCCAGATAGATGCACAAAAGTAGTTCATGCATTTCGAGTTTGCAATGCACTTGCTCTCTCTCTCTCTCTCTCTCTCTGTGTGTGTGTGTGTGTGTGTATGTGTGTGTGTAATAAATAAAAATACAAAAAAAAAAAAAGAATTGGGATCTGTGAGATGGTACCCTGGGCACTGCCTCGCTGAGCTTGTTGGCATTACCTAAATTTATGCCAGTGCCTCCTCACCCCCAACCCCCTGTTGCCAGGAGTGCCCTCTATCCAGGACCCCTGGCTATTCCTTTGTTACTCACATCTTCAAGGCACATGCCTCTGAGAAGAAGCTGTCACCATTTACAGACAAAGCGGTGACGGGATTCCGTGGTCTGAGCTTCACTCCTGCAGCCCCGTGGATGGCCAGAGCAAAGCCACACAACAGGTGAGTGAGTGGACAAGCCAAGAATGAGTGTGGAGGGTGTGAGGGGGCAAGCAAGGGCACATCTGCGAGGGCTGAGGGGCCAGTGAACGCTGGAGTGGCTGGCAGAGGTTAAATCTCAGAACGGAGCTACGGAGTTAAAGAGTTCACACCCTGAGCTCCCACGCAGTGAAAGCAAATGGCAAAAGGCAAGCTGCAGGAACTGTGGAGATGGCTCAGGTGGTAAAAGTACTGGTGTTGAAAGCATGAGGACTTCAGTTCAATGTCTAGAACTCACATAAGAAACCTGGGTGTACAACACCTCATCACTGAAGCAGACCAAAAATGAACCCAACATGGCTCAGGGAAATTGTGCAGAAAAAGGGGCGGAAAGAATGTCAGAGCCACACGTTGGGTCATGATACGCAGAGACATTTCTCCTACCCGTAACTGTGGGCTAACTCCACAATGCTTGACCCATATACCTCAACAAGGAGGGGCCAGGGGGAGTGCGGAGGACATGGACGAGCCTAACAATGGTACCAACTTGACTGTATTCACTGAGTACAAAACTAATTAATAAAAAATAATAAAATAATAAATAACTAAATAAAAATCTGGGTGTAGTGGCACATCCTTATAATACCAGTGTTGGGGAGGCGGACCTAGGTGGATTCAGGCTCAGTGGCCAGCCAGTCTAGCCTACTTGGTGATTTCCAGGCCAATGAGAGCTCTTGTTTAAAAAAAAAAGGGGCGGCGGGGGGGGGGGGAGGATAGTACCTAAGAAACAACACACAGGCCTACATGTGCACAAACATCTGCACATATGCACACACACGCCATTTTTTTTCATTTGTTTGTTTTCAAGAGAAAGGCAGGCTCTGATTAGTGGCCAGTCACCAGGTGGCTTCCGCCCTCACTGTGCGCTGCAGGCTCTGGGAGTCATGTGGGGCAGACACAAATCCCTGCTTCCCAGCCACAGCCATTCTCCTTACTATGACCAGCTTCTGGCTGACTCACTTCTCTGGACCCCCTCCCACATAACAGCAACCACTCCTCTGGCCCACGACCAGTGATTTCCACTAGAGCCCCTCCCCCTCCAGAGTTCTGGCTATACTGAGAGAGACTTTGGGGACCTGGGCCCTGTGTGCAATTGCCTTGTTCTGTGGGCAACTGTGAACCCCTCTGTGAACCATATTTTCCAGAGGAGAATATTGTGGGGTGGGGTGCTATCCCTGAGATAGCCAGGCCCCACAGTGCACACATGGGTGGCCAGTAGGTTTTGCCCACAGATAAAATTAGCATCATGAATGCAGAAATATTCTCAGAAACTGAAAGAAGTGGCGGTGACCAGGAGGAAGGTAATCTCCCAAGAAAGTTGATGTTTTTCTGTCCTCCCCTTTCTTTTCTTTTTATTTAAAATATTTTTTATGAGTTTGTTATTTATTTATTAGATATGGTGGGGGCAGGGGAATGGGCATGCCAGGGCCTCTAGCCACTGCTAACAATCACCAGATGCAATGCACCACCTTGTGCATCTGGCTTACGTGGGACCTGCAGAATTGAACCTGGGTCCTTAGGCTTCACAGACAAGCACCTTAACTGCTAAGCCATTTCTCCAGCCCTTTCTTTTCCTTTTTAAAAATAGTTTTATTTTTATTTACTTATTTGACAGAGAAAGAGGGATGGAAAGAGAGAGAATGGGTGCACCAGGGCCTCCAGCCACTGCAAATGAACTCCAGATGCCTGCACCCCCTTGAGCATCTGGCTAACATGGGTCCTGAGGAATCGAACCTGGGTCCTTTGGCTTTGCAGGCAAACGCCTTAACTGCTAAGCCATTCTTCCAGCCCTCCTTTTTTTTTTTTTTAAAGTTTATTTATTTGAGAGTGAGGGAGGACATATATATAGAGAGAGAATGGGCCAACCAGGGCCTCCGGCCACTGTGAATTCCAGACGCATGCGCTACCTTGTGCATCTGGCTTACATGAGTACTGGAGAATCGAACCTAGGTCCTTAGGCTTTGCAGACAAGCGCCTTAACAGCTAAGCCATCTCTCCAGCCCCTTTCTTTTCTTTTAATAGCAGTTATTGGCGGAGAATGCAGAATGGCTTTTCTGCGGCCACATCCCTTGTTCATTTTAATGACATGGGCAACTGCAGATGGAGGTGAGGATAACTGGAGAAGAAAAGGGTATTATTGGTAAATGCTCTGGAAGCCTTGCAAATTTGAGAGGATAAATTGAAATTTTACAGGACTAATGAGTTTTTGAAAACTCCTAGCCAGGCTTGTCCAAATCGTTCTCTCCCTACTTAAGATTTTCTAAATTAGAAACTCAGAAATTTCAGGAGCTGTTTTGATCCTGGAATGAATAAACAGCTCAAAGTAGATGGTGTGTTTCCATTTATTAAACATACGTTGTATCTTGCCTTCATTGCATCATAGTGTATTATTCTTATTACAATTGATGGTCTGCTTGCAGCACTTGTTTTATTGAGCTAAGATCTAGAAATGTTGTAACCTTCACTGAAATTCAGCTGTCAAAGAGAATCCAATTTCAGGCAACTCCATGTAGATTTCATATGTACTGGGGTGTTGTATACTGGAACATACACACACCAATCTAAAGCACACTGTATTTCTGAAGTTATTCTCAATTCAAAGAGTACATTATAATCCAGAGGTTACTAGAATCCTCCATTTGATTCTTGCCCTTACATCTTAAAGTCAAGTTAGAAATTATATCCATCATGGAAGACTGTGGTGTTTGGAGACACAGTTAAATATTTGATTTCAGGCCCCAGGATCTCAGTGGTTAGGGCCTTTGCCTGCAAAGCCTAAGGAGCCGGGTTCAATTCCCCAGCATCCATGTAAAGCCAGATGCATGAGGCAACACATGTCTTCAGTTCATTTGCAGTGGTACCCGCTCTCTCTCTATCTCTCTACCTCTTTCTAGCTCATAAATAAATAATGTTAAAAATTTTTTTTTACTCCAAAAGTCTCCCTTTTGCAGTGAGACTTCTAAATGCTGTAAGCAGCTCACTGAACCTTATTTTTATCACAATTGGAAGCTATGTTATCTGATGCTACCACTGATTGTTCTAAATATTATTTTCCTCAATGTACTTAATCTCCTTCCCCAGGGAATCGTTACCACATCCATCAGTTAGGATGGTATTTTCCTCTGCACTTCCATCATATAACACTATGTGGTTGAATGGGAGGCATATGCTAACTATTCTCAAATACAATCTTCCTAAGCAAATCCTATGAGGTAGTCTTTTGCAAAACAATACAAAAAATCATTTGTGAAATGTTACCTCTGTTACCAAGAAATGTTCTATTTTTATTTGCAAGCAGAGAGAAAGAGAGTATGGATGTGCCAGGGCCTCTAGCCACTGCAAACGAACTCCAGATACATGTGTCACTTGGTGCATCTGGCTTTATGTGGGTACTGGGGAATCAAACCCAGGTCATTAGGCCTTGCAGGCTAGTGCCGTAACTGCTGAGCTGTCTCTCCTACTCTCTTTTTTTTTTATTTAGTTTTATTTCTTTATTATTTCTTTATTTAGTTTTGAGACTGGGTCTTGCTAAGTTACCCAGGCTGGTTTGGAAATCCCAAGTTCAAATAATCCTCCAGCCTCTACCTCTCAGGTAACTAGGACTACATAAAGCAGGGATTGCCTAAAAATGTTCTTAACTATGATATAGATAAGCCATCCCACCCCCCACCCACCCACCCACACACAAAAACACACACAAAAAAAAACACCTAAGTTGCTCACAGTTTATGCTAGCAATAATTTGAGAAGTAATTATAAATTCTAAACTGTGAATTTTTGATTTTTGGAATTTTTTCTATACCATATCCAAAACCTCAGAGGCATTGTGTTATGTCAGGTGCCTCTCAGAGCACTGCATTTTGTTACGATGTCTGGTGTCTGTCTCTCAGAGCACCACTGGATCTTTGGTTCCTACTCTTGTCCTGCTCATCAGTTTTTCCTGCCATCCTCAGACAAGCTAGTCTGTATAAATGACTCACTCTTTTATGCATTGTTTGTTCATCTATCTATCTATCTATCTATCTATCTATCTATCTATCTATCTACCTATGTTTTAGTTTTTCCTGGTAAGGTCTCACTCTAGCCCAGGCTGATCTGGAATTCACTCTGTAGTCTCAGGGTGGACTCAAAGTCACCACGATCCTCCTACCTTGGCCTCCCAGAGTGCTGGGATTAAAGGTGTGCACCACCACACCTGGCTTTTTTTTTAAAAATATTTTTATTTTTATTTATTTATTTGACAGAGAAAGAGGGAGAGAGAGAGAGAGAATGGGCATGCCAGGGCCTCCAGCCACTGCAAACGAACTCTAGACGTGTGCACTCCCTTGTGTATCTGGCTAACGTAGGTCCTGGGGAATCGAACCTGGGTCCTTTGGCTTTGCAGGCAAATGCCTTAACCACTAAGCCATTCCTCCAGCCCCCCACTTTTTTTTTTGTTTTTGTTTTTTCGAGGTAGGGTCTCACTCTAGCCCAGGCTGACCTGGAATTCACTATGGAGTCTCAGGGTGGCCTCGGACTCACAGCGATCCTCCTACCTCTGCCTCCCGAGTGCTGGGATTAAAGGCGTGCACCACCACGCCTGGCTTCCCCCACTTTTTTTGAGACAGGGTCTCACTCTGTAGCTCAGCCTGGCCTCAAACACACAGCAATCCTCCTGCCTCCGCTCCTCGAGTGCCAGGATTCTAAGTCCACGTCACTCTTCCAATCTGCATGCTTTCCTGCTCCTTTCGGGTTATCAGAGGACTAAGGGTTTCCAAGGGAATAAGAGTTTTCAAACTGAGTCACACCCCATTGGTGGGTCACGAAACCAGAACAAACCTTTTTTTTTTTTATTTTAAGGAAATAGAAACTATCATGCTGGTGGAGGGGGCAGGGAGTCTGGGGAGATAGCTCAGTGGTTAAAGACGCTTGCTTGCAAAGCTTGTGGGCCTGGGTTCATTTCCCCAGCCACCGACATAAAGACAGACCCCCAAAGTGGTGTATCTTTCTGGCATTATTTGCAGCAGCAAGAAACCCTGGCACACACATAAACACACACACACACACACACACAGAGACAAATAAATAAATTATTTTTTAAAAAAACATTTAAAAAAGAGAATGTCATGCTGCTTGGTGAGTTGAAATGGAGAGCCCCAGTTTATATCCACACTGGCATCTGGTTGGGGTCTTCATGTGAAGTGGGTCATGCATCTTGCAACAGAAATCTGTCAGCAGGCTGTGAAGATTCCAAGTCGGCTCTCTCGGGCTGTCATTGCGCAGTCGCGGGCATGTGGTCTCTGTGTGGTGGATGTAATGACCTTTGCTTCTCCGTAGACTCCACGTGAGGGTTAACGAAACCCTCCTATGACAAAGTGCCTAGGCCAATGGGCAGCGGGCAACAAGAAACCGACAGATGTCTCTTTGCCTGTGAGTCAACTCCTGAGGGATCTAGTGCACCCGGACTTACCGTGTTGTGTTCTCCCTGGTTGCTCAGTTATTTTAATCTCTTAACTCTCTGTTATCCTTTCAACATTTTGTATTTGGTGCTTGATATCTAGATCAAGGTTTATTAAATATCCCTTTATATTAGAACTGTTAATACGTTAATTAAATGTTTTGCAGTTCCTAAGATGTGAGCTTCAGAAGGTATTAAAGTGGCTAATTCTCATTGGAATTCAAATATATCAGAATAAACATTTTTCTTTTAAAAATATTTGTATTATTTATTTATTTGAGAGAGAGAGAGAATGAAAGAGAAAGGCGGACAGAAAGATAGTGAGTGTGGCACACCAGGGTCTCCTGCCACCACAAACAAATTCCAGACACGTGTCACTTGTGCATATGGTTTTACATGGGTACTTGGGAGGCTTTGCAAGCAAGTGCCTTTAATTGCTGAGCCATCTTTTCCAGCCCCAATGAGGTTATCAATTATTGAATCATTCACAGAATGCATGAATTACTAGTGTCATGTTAAAATATTTTCATAACATGGGTTTGGGAATAGACACAGGGAAGGTTCTCATGAGCTACTTGATAGTGAAGTGGTGAAATGCTACCATTTTTAGGGTGAGACACATAAAAGGAGCTCTAGGATCCTCTCCTGAGGTTTTGGAGGGTTGCTTGAGATGCACATAGGAAACTAAGTGTTTATAAACCACGCCAAAAGAAGATAGGAAGGCCAGCTACTGTAACTGCCCGACTGGAGTTAGCTCAAGGTTCAAAAATGTGTCACAGTGAAGATGGTTTTTTACTACCCACCAAGTTCTTCTATGAATCTAAATGCTTCTAAAAATAAATAAATAAAATTTAAAATAATAAACATGGGGCTGGCAGAATGGCTTAGCGGTTAAGGTGCTTGCCTGCAAAGCCTAAGGACCCAGGTATGATTCCCCAGGACCCATGTAAGCCAGATGCACAAAGTAGAGCATGTGTCTGGAGTTCGTATGCAGTGGCTGGAGGCACTGGTACAACCATTCTCTCTCTCTCTCTCTCTCTCTTCTTTATTTGCCTCTTTCTTTCTCTTACAAGTAAATCAAATACTAAAAATGTTTTAAAAATAATAAACAAAGAGTACATGAAATGATTCAATGGTTTTCTTAGTCTGTTGCTGACACTGAGTTTATCTCCAGGTTGGAGTGATTATGAATATTGTCACTGTGGGCATTATGACACACAGAAGGAGGAATCACAGATCTCAGGAGAGCCAACATGAAAGGGAAGATTGCTGCATACAGTAGAACTGCCCTGCAAAAATGTGTGAGCTTCAAGTTGCCAAATCCATCAGTACCATCAGTAGTGCTGTAGCCGTGATCCAGCAAGAGGCTGGAAGACAGCGTAGAAAGCTAGCCAGCAAGATCAAGTCCTCCTGATGCCTGAGACTTCTGAAATTATCTTTTTGGACACTGGGAAGGAAAGGAAACAACATGTCAAATGGCCAAAAGATTGTAAGCACAACATCAGAAGATGTAAAACTGACATATCTTCCAAGGCATGGCTCAAACTCAAAAGGATGTGTGTAAGTGTTGGCACGATTGAAGGATTGTAGGTGCCCTGAACAATAAATAGTACCAGTAGCTGGAGAGATGGCTCAGTGCATAGAGTACTCACCACTTAAGCCTGGAGTACCCAAGTTCAATCCCCAGGCCCCATATAAAAAGCCACAAGCTGTGGCAGGCTTCTAAAACCCCAGCACACTGAAGGGAAGATGGGAGTCAGAGGTCAGAGACAAGAGAATTTTCTGAAAGCTTCAGGGGAGTCCTGTGAAGAACAAGAGTAGAGCATGATCCAGTGCAAGAAACTCTGCTTCAAAATGAGGTGGAAAAGCCAGGACTAACTGTCCTCTGATCGTCATACATGCACTGTGCCATGCATACACCTGCACACACACACACACACACACACACACACACACACACACACACACAGAGGAGAAATAATAGAACCAACATACTGTTCATGTAGCTTAAAGGTAAATACTGAGGGTAAACTACCCCAGTCTGGTGAGGATGAATCTTTTCAGAGTCCAAGATCCACCAAAGAAAAGTGAAACTACACAGGGGAAACGAATTTGGTCTGCAGAGAGAGAGAGAGAGAGAGAGAGAGAGAGAGAGAGAGAGTATTCCCAAGTGTGGTAGTCTGAATAGATGTCCCCCAATAGATTCAGGAGTTATGTGTTTTTTCTTAATAGGGAGAGAGAGAGAAAGAGGGAATGGGCACACCAGGGCCTCCAGCCACTGCAAACGAACTCCAGATATATGCACCCCCTTGTGCAGCTGGCTTATGTGGGTCTTGGGGAATTGAATCTGGGTCCTTTGGCTTTGCAGGCAAGCACCTGAACCTCTAAGCCATCTCTCCAACTCAGATTCAGGAGTTTTATTCAAGCTTTTAACTTGGCCCGGAGGAGGAGGTGTCACTGTGGGTGGATCCCAGGGTCCAGCCCTAAGGTGTGTCTGGGGGCAGATCTGGATTTCCAGCCTAAGATATGCAGAGTTTTGGAGCTCTGCCTGGGGTTCCTGGAGGATGCTTGCTTATGGTGCTCGTCGAGGTATTTCTCTCTGTGTCGACCTCTGCAAGGGGTCCAGGTTCGTCCACCATTATGGAACTTCCCCTGGATCTGTAGATTTCAACAAATCCCTTCCTCCCATAACCTGTGCCTGGTTTGGAAGTTCACCCCAGCAACATGAAGCTGCATGTGCCAGCAAGGCAGCAGGACTTGGGGTCTCCTACACCAGCCAGAGGAGCAGACTGCCTAAGGGGCGTGAGATCCAAAGGCCACATTGAATGTCCAGCTGATTCACAGGACATACCGTCAGACAGGGCATGGTATCTGTCCCCAGTTCTACTCTTTCTTCTCCCCACCCCTTGCCTTGTTTGAGACAGAGTTTCTTGAAGCCCAGGATGGCCTCAAACTCACTATGCTACTGAGGCTGACCTTGAGCTCTCAATCCTCCTGCCTCCACCTCCCAAATGATAGGGCTACAGGGGTGTACCACCTTGCCGGGCTATAATTCTAAAAATGTAGAATCGTCATGTCTTTGGATGCTGAGAAGTCAGTGCCTCTTACACTCTTGGGTAACAACCTGGGGCTTCTAAATTGGCTGCCGTGGTAACTAAGTGCCACACTGTGTGAGAATCTTTCCCGAGGTTCTATTTTGATGCCAAGTCTCCCAGTCTCTCTGAGTCTGGATTTCAGTCTACACTGTGACTGGATTTGTTCTTCGTCCATCTTCAGAGAGCAGAGGATTCTGAACTACGTTTTCTTCTAATTCTGGGACAAAAATCAGCTATCCAAAAGCAATACTTGATTAGCTTTGAATGTTAGTATTGACCTCATCAATTTTTAGTTCATTTTAACCAGTAGTTACAACATTGGTTAAAAAAGAAAAAGTAAGCCAGGCGTGATGGCACATGCCTTTAATCCTAACACTTGGGAGGCAGAGGAAGGAGAATCGCTGTGAGTTCGAGGCCACCCTGAGACTACATAGTGATTTTCAGGTCGGCCTGGGCTAGAGTGAGACCCTACCTCGAAAAACAAACAAACAAACAAACAAAAAAACACTGGGCTGGAGGGATGGCTTAGTGATTAAGGCATTTTCCTGCAAACCCAAAGGACCCAGGTTTAATTCTCCAGGACTCACGTTAGCCAGATGCACAAGGGGTGCACACATCTGGAGTTCGATTGCAGTGGCTGAAGGCCCTGGCATACCCATTGTCTTTCTCTCTCTCCCTCTTTCTCTGTCAAATAAATAAAAATTAAAATTGAAAAAAAACACCACTGCTAAAATTATTGCCCTAACCGTTCCCCAGATAAGTCACATTTATGTATATTTTTAAAATATGTTAATGAAGTAGAAAACACAGCCAAGGCCACCACCAACAGCCTAGAAGTCAAATTACTTTAGACAATGCTCTACGACAAGTACTAAGGTGATTTTCTTTACTGTAAGAATTCTCAGAGCCCAAACTGGGTGCGGTGGTGCACACCTGTAATCCAAACACCCAGGAGGCTGAAGCAGGAAGATCAAGAGTTCAAGGCCAGCCTGTCTACATCTTGAGCTCAAGGCCAGCTCTTTCTCAAAATAATAATAATAATAATAATAATAATAATAATACTTTATCAGAGCCTTAAGCACATTAATTGCACTGTATATCTCCAAGTCTCCAAGAAGACAGGAATATAGCATCCCAACCATCGCAGGCCACAGAACCCAAACTGAGACACCCTGAACTCCAAACCATTAGCCAACGTTGACCAAAAGGCCACCACCTTCTATTGGCAACACACGCCTGGAATGAGACCAGTCTGTCCGCCCTTGTTGGGCTCTGTCCTCTTTGGGTAGCTGCCTCTGCTTCCCTTCCAGACCCTCCTCCATGTATACATTCACCCCCCTCAGATGCAGAGTATCCCTGGCTGCCTCAGTGAATGCCCAAGAATGGGGGCTGAAGAAACACACTGGAGGGCTGCAGAGATGGCTTAGTGGTTAAGGCATTTGCCTACAAAACCAAAGGATCCTGGTTTGACTCTGCAGGACCCACGTAAGCCACATACACAAGGGGGCGCATGTACCTGGAGTTCATTTGCAGTGGCTGGAGGCCCTGGTGCGCCCATTCTCTCCCAATCTCTGTCCCTCTCTCTCTCAAATAAATAAGTAAAATATATTAAAACACACACACACACACACACACGCTGAAGGCCAAAGTCAGAACTGCACTGTTGCAGAGTTCTTCTGCAGGCACGAGAACACTTCTTTGTCTCTCATCGTGGTGCTCCCCCCCCCCCCCCCGGGCATCCTTTATTTCATTGGTTCGCAGCTGCACTGCTACCCTTTGTCTGTCTTCACGTGGCCGTCTCCACCCTGTGTGTCACTGTCCTCTTCTTACAAGGACACCAGTCACTGGATCAGAGCATATCCTAATCCCTATGACCTCCTTGCAAGCAACAGCCACAAAACTCCCATGTCCATAGGTCCTGGAGGTCAGCACTTGAGCATATCTCTTTTTTGGGGGGGGGAGGGGGACACAGGCACACTACGATAAGCCACTTCTTCACATTAAGCCTTGCCTTAAATCGGAGCTCTCCGAGGGCTTAAAGAAAGGACTGCCAAAGTGTGGTGGTGCACGCCTTTAATCCCAGCTCTCCGGGATTGTAAATTCGAGGACAAGCTGGGGCTACAGAGTGGGTTCACTGGAGTGGGCTCCAGTGAGACCCTGCTTAAAAAAAAAAAAAAAAAAAAAACAAGCTGGGTGTGGGAGGCAGAGGTAGGAGGATCACCATGAGTTTGAGGCCACCCTGAGACTACATAGTGAATTCCAGGTCAGCCTGAGCCAGAATGAGACACTACCTCAAAAAAACCAAAACATAAAAAAATTTTAAAAATTTAAAAAATTTTAAAAAAACAATAAAAGGGCTGGAGATATGGCTTAGTGGTTAAGGCACATGCCTGCAAAGCCTAAGGACCCAGGTTTGATTCTCCAGGTCCCATGTAAGCCAGATGCACTTGGTGATGCATGCGTTGGGAGTTCGTTTGCAGTGACTGGAGGCCCTGGCACACCCATTCTCTCTATTTCCATCTTTCTCTCTCTCCCTAATAAATAAACAAATAAAAATCTAGAAGAAAAAAATATACAAAAAACCCCAAAAAACAGAAAAGGAAGGAAGGAAGGAAGGAAGGAAGGAAGGAAGGAAGGAAGGAAGGAGGGAGGGAAATAGATAAGGAAGAAAGGGACTACCTACTCAGGCAGGGCACAGGCAGGAGTGTAGGAGCTAGGGGGAGCTGGTGTGTGTGTGTGACCTTGAGAATAAGAGCTGTAGACATGGTCACTGCCCACACAAAGCGTATCAGCAGAGGGTGAACAGAAGTTGAACACCTTGATCCTAGCTCCCCACAGGTCCGCTCTGTTCCATCGGCTGAGGCTAGTGTGCCCATTGCTGCCAGCTCTGAAGGGCACAAGAGGACAAAAAGGGAAGAGAATAGCTGGTCCACTTCCGTTTCTCTTGGGCTCGCTCAAAATTCAGACTGTGAGGCAGAACCCTGAAGTCATGACCCACAGGCAGCTTTCTTTGTTGACGGGCTTTTGTTTTCTCTGGGTTGGACATGACAGTTACGGTCTTAAAGCAGAGCGACCTCTATCACCCCACAAGACCTTATAAGTAACCCCAATAAACTCACTGGTTCACCAAGCTGGACTTGAGTGGCATCTTTCTTTTGGTCTGCCAGTGCCTTCTCTATCTGGGGTGAATAGTCTCCCCAGGCAAAGCTACTTAACAGTTGTGAATTTTTTTTTGAAATATATCTCTTTTTTATAATATTTTATTTTATTTATTTATCTATTTGAGAGAGAGAAGGAGAGGGAGAGAGAAAGAGAATAGGCACACCAGGGCGTTTAGACACTGCAAATGGACTCCAGATGCATGCACCACCTTGTGCATCTGGCTTATGTGGGTCCTGGGGAATTGAACCTGGGTCCTTTGGCTTTGCAGGCAAGTGCCTCAACCACTAAGCCATCTCTCCAGCACAGTTGTGAAAAAAAATTTTTTTTTGTTGCCCCTAGCTTCTAGGAAGGGACTGGATATGACTATGCTGGACCTCGTTTATATAGCCACCTCACATGGGACAGGACTGTCCTCTAGGCAGAACTTCTTCCTTCCTTCCTTCCTTTCTTTCTTTCTTTCTTTCTTTTTTTGAGGCAAGACCAACAGACTGGCCTTTTTTTTTTCTCAATTTTTATTAATATTTTCCATGATTATAAAAAATATCCCATGGTATTACCCTCCCCCCCTTTCCCCTTTGAAATTCCATTCTCCATCATATCCCCTCCCCATCTTAATCTTTCTACTTACATATATACAATACCTTTTTTTTTTTTTTTTAATGAGAGAGAGCAAGAGGGAGAATGAGAATGAGAGTGAGAGAAATGACATGCTAGGGCCTCCAGCCACCTTGTGCTCATGTCCAACCCTGCTCATGAGTCACCTTGTGCATCTGGCTTATGTGGGATCTGGGGAGTCAAACATGGTTAAAGCAAGCACCTTAACCGCTAAGCCATCTCTCCAGCTCTCTAGGCAGACTTCCACCTGCCAGTCTCCACCACTTTCAGTGGGCCTCTGAGGCCAAGAACTGTTGTTTGAATGCTTGAGTCACAGGATGCAACATGGTGAATGCTATCTCAGATTCATTACATATTAAGTTTGAATTCATTTTGGGTCATTGTGCATTCAGAAGCCCTTTACTGTTGCCAGTTACTTTTTTTTTTTTTTTTTTTTTTTTTGGTTTTGCGAGGTAGGGTTTTACTCTAGCCCAGGCTGACCTGAAATTCACTATGTAGTCTCAAGGTGGCCTTGAACTCATGGCGATCCTCTTACCTCTGCCTCCCAAGTGCTGGGATTATAAGGCTAGCGCCACCATGCCCGGCGCCAATTACTATTTTTAAATATTTAATTTTTAAAACTTATTTATTTATTTTTATTCATTTATTTGTTTGTTTAAATGTTTGTTTATTTTATTTATTTTAAATATTTATTTATTTGAGAGAGAGAGAGTGAGAGGCAGGGAGGATATGGGCATGCCAGGGCCTCCAGTCACTGCAAACAAATTCCAGATGCATGTGTCACCTTGTGCATCTGGCTTACGTGGGTACCTGGGAAATCGAACCTGGGTCTTTAGGCTTCGCAGGCAAACACCTTAACCGCTAAGCCATTTCTTTTTTTAATTATTTTTTTGTTTATTTTTATTTATTTATTTGAGAGCGACAGACAGACAGAAAGAGGCAGAGAGAGAATGGGCACACCAGGGCCCCCAGCCACTGCAAACGAACTCCAGACGTGTGCACCCCCTTGTGCATCTGGCTAACGTGGGTCCTGGGGAGTCGAGCCTCGAACCAGTGTCCTTAGGCTTCACAGGCAAATGCTTAACCACTAAGCCATTTCTCCAGCCCACCAATCGTTTTTTTTTTTTTTTTTTTTTTGGACCCTCACATTCACACAGTCCCCCGGTGAGGTTGTGAATCATGGCTTAAGGAGCTGGGCTGTAGGAAGACACAGTATTAATGGCAGTCTGTCAACAGCTTTGTTTTCTTTCTGCCCCTGTTTCCTGCTGCGCAGACAGAAGCAGGAACGGTTCTCAGCTCTGCACTTGTGCCTGGTGCGTCAGCTCTGCGTCTCTGGTAGAGAGGCTGGTACACTGACGTCCTGGGCAGGCTGAGCTCCAGGCTTGGGCTCCTGCTGAGAGGCTGAAGGTAGAAATCATACCAGTCACGGAACTGCAGTCGTTTTGTCTGTCTGTCCTGTTCTGGGCTACCCCGGCAATCTTAGTGATTATCACCCAGGGTGGCTGGGGTCTCTCCACTAGACCTATACTTACATATTTTGCAGATCGGATCTTCAGCGTTTGTGTCCAGCACACAGTAGGATCCAGTCAATCATCCTTTGGTATCCATGGGAACTGGCTCTAGGATCACCCACCCATACACAACTCTGCAGGTGCTTAAGTCCTTTACTTTATTTTTTAAAATATATTTTATTTATTTATTTGAGAGAGAGAGAGAGAGAGAATGGGCACGCCAGGGCCTCCAGCCACTGCGAACGAACTCCAGACGCGTGTGCCCCCTTGTGCATCTGGCTTACTTGGATCCTGGAGAATCGAACTGGGATCCTTTGGCTTTGCAGGCAAATGCCTTAACCGCTAAGCCATCTCTCCAGCCCTTAAGTCCTTTATTTAAAATGGCACAGGCTTTTGCATACAACCTGTTTGTACCCCCTATATTATTTACATGGTCTTTAGGTTATAATGTCTAACCAATGTAAATGATGTATAAATCATTGTACTGTGTTGTTAGGGAATGGTGACAACAAAAAAAATCTGTGCAACTTTTCAAAATATTTTTGGCTGAATTCACAGCTGTTTTAAACCATGAATACTGAGGGCTGGCTGAACACACACACACACACACACACACACACACACAAACACACACGCATGCATGCATGCACTTTGGAGAAGCTTAACTAATGCAAAGAAGGCAAAGAAGCCATCTCGTTCTGATGCCTATCTATCTGTCCACCTATTTATTAACTGTCTGTCCATTCATCCATCTATATACCCACCGTCTGACAGTCCATCTTTTAGGCTTCCTGACAAACAAGCAAAAAGCTCTTCTGCAAAAATGGCTCTACCATAGTTTAGCTATTGCCCTATATGGGAATAGTCAAAACTGGCACTATTGTATGAAACCACTTATGAAGAAATGTCAGGGACCCAAACCCAGGTGTCCCACTCATCACTGGAATGCCTTGCCTTCCTTCTTCTCAAGCAGTATAGCTTGATCTCTGCTCTCCCCCATTCTCCTATTCAGGCTAGTGAGGATCCGTGACACTGGACCCAAGGGTAGGTGTGTGATGTATGACATTCCCTGAGACGTGAACAAATCTCTGTTCAGTCCAGATGAGATAGAGCAAACAAGTGATGCCATCCAGGTCCAGCGACAGGAGCCAGTGAGTTTATCAGGCTTACTTATAGGAGCATGGGTGAGGGGCTCCTTACAGAAGTGTGGGTAACACAAAACTAGCTGCACCATCATAGGCACCAACCCCCAAGTCACAGGAGTCCTGCTTTCAGTTATCCTGCCTCCTTTTTTATTTTTATTTTTTAATTCTGTAGACTTCCAACACTATGTGCAACCGGAAGGCCGGAGGGAGTGACGGCTAGAATCTCAGGTGAGGGTCTGCGGATCTTCCCCATCTTCTACTCAGGGTTTATGGTGGTTTGTATGTAAAATGCCTTCCATAGCTTATGTGTTTGTGATTAAGCCTTATACTCTTTTTTCTCAATTTTTATTAACATTCCATGATTATAAAAAATATCCCATGGTGCTACCCTCCCTCCCCCAACTTTCCCCTTTGAAATTCCATTCTCCATCATATCCCCTCCCCATCTCAATCAGTCTCTCTTTTATTTTTATGTCATGATCTTTTCCTCCTATTATGATGGTCTTGTGTAGGTAGTGTCAGGCATTGCAAGGTCATGGATATCCAGGCCATTTTATGTCTGGAGGGAGCACGTTGTAAGGAGTCCTACCCTTCCTTTGGCTCTTACATTCTTTCCACCACCTCTTCCGCATTAGACCCTGAGCCTTGGAAGGTGTGATCGAGATGTTACTCAGTACTCCAGTTAGCCTTGTGCTTTTTAAACATATTTTTATTTACTTGAGAGAGAGAGAGAATATGGGTACACCAGGGCCTCTTGCTACTGCAAGCAAACTCCAGATGCGTGTGCCATCTTGTACATCTGGCTTTACATGGGTTCTGGGAGATTGAGGCCAGGCTGTTAGAGTTTGCAAGAAAGTGCCTTTAACCACTGAGCCATCTCTGCAGCTCCAAAGACTCATACTTGATCCCCGGCCAATGGAGGTCTTGAGAGGCAGAGCCTTGCTGGAGAAGGTGTGTCACGAGGGGGTGGGCCTTGGGATTTTATCATCCAGCACCCTGTCACCAGTGCTGGCTGGCTTACTCAGATCACTTTCTTTCTACTACTATGGGCATGTGATGCCCGGCTGCCTGGCTGCTCTCAGCATGCTTTTCTGCCACGAACAGGTTTCTCCTTGAAACGACAAACTGCTTTCTTTCCATCAAAGCTGCTTCTGGTTGGGTGTTTTGTCCCAGCCAGACCTGGGACCTGGGCATTTGAGGAGCCAAAACAAGGTGAGAATGCTTCTTTCTCCCATGCTAACATTTGGGACAACAGGCCTGCTTTGGATCAGGTTCTCTGGAAGCAGGGCTGACACAGAGCCTGAGGAAATAGGAACCCACATCATTGAAATTATGAAGGAGGCAGAATGAAGCCCTATAGTGAGCATCGTTCCTAAAGGGTAGGCTTCAAAGGCAAGCGCTTAACCGCTAAGCCATCTCTCCAGCCCAAGCCTTATACTTTTCAAACATATTTTTTATTTATGAGAGAGAGAGAGAGAGAGAGAGAGAGAGAGAGAGAGAGAATATAAGCATGCCAGGGCCTCCTGCTACTGCAAACAAACTCCATTGGAAGGTAACAACAACAGGGTATTACCACCAGTTGTGGCTGTCACTGTGTTGCTCTGCTTACTTCATAGTCATGGACATGAGGCCCAGCATCCTTAGGTCGCCATGACCACCTCTGCACCATGATGGCGATAGTCATATCATGTCCTTTACCCCCATAGCAGAGGTGTTGCCAGTTCCTTTTCCCATGGAAGCCCGCCTGTCCTCACCACCAAGTGGTGTAGGTCATCCTGTATGTGTATCTGTATTCTGCTACACTGTGGGACCAAATTCAACCTAGGAAGGGCTTGAGTCCTGCTGAGGTGGGTCGGGGCTGGCTAGGACAGAGCTCCTGGTAGCAGCTGAACGGAAGCTGTTCTCTGCCTGCCACCCTGAACCCAGTGTCTGCAGCTGCACAGCCTGGCCATGGCTACCCTCTAGGAACAGCTGCTCTCTATAGACGTGCCTTCCTCGGCGTCATTCGGCCTCCTCCTTCATCGTTGCAATGATGTGGGTTCCTATTTCCTCAGGCTCTGTGTCAGCGCTGCTTCCAGAGAACCTGATCCAAAGCAGGCCTGTTGTCCCAAATGTCAGCATGGGAGAAAGAAGCATTCTCACCTTGTTTTGGCTCCTCAGATGCCCAGGTCCCGAGATTGCCTAGAACTCTGAGGTGCAGAAAAGGCTGCTACACCGAGTGTGGGTGTAGTTTATCATGGTGGAATGTGAACTGAAGTTTCCAGAGAATAAAAAAATTTAAAAAAAAAACCAATGTATTTGTGTTGAGCACTGCACAAAGCTAACTGACTGATCAGAGCCTCTGTGATTGTGGAGAACTGAATGTTGCATATCCAAATCCAAATGACCTCCGGCTACTTAACCACCCCTCTCCATAGCATTTATTCCTCACTGCTTTATCTGACCAAACAGCCTTACAGCTATTTGGTCAATCCTTCTGAAATCTGCTACAGATCCCTAGTGTCCTCTAACCTAAAGGCTAAGGATGTCCCCAGATACCGTCTGATGCCTGCAGCAGAGACCTCCCCACTCTACCGTAACCCAACTACCTGACATTTCCACTAGTGTATTTTAAAAGTGTCTTGATTTATGACTTTCTTTGTTCTGTTACTATGAAAACTTCATGAGGCCAGTTAGAATACAGTATTTCAATCTGCTTTCTTGTGCCATGGTATGCATATATTTGGCTCCAGAATAAACTCCTTTTCTTTTCTTTTTTTTTTGTTTTTTGTTTGTTTGTTTGTTTGTTTGTTTTTGTTTTTTTAAGGTAGGGTCTCACTCTAGCCCAGGCTGACCTGTAGTCTCAGGGTGGCCTCGAACTCATGGTGATCCTCCTACCTCTGTCTCCCGAGTGCTGGGATTAAAGTTGTGTGCCACCATGCCTGGCATAAACTCCCTTTTTTTTTTTTTTTAAATTTGAGGTAAGAGTTTTGTATATTTCATCAATAGGAAGATTGCAGCCCAGAACCAGCCATGGGAAAGAACACACCAGGCAAGCCCCAGAAGGAGGAGGGTCAGGCTCTAGAGTCTGCTCCTAGCAGGCTGTGTAGACTGCAGAATTCTCTAGAAAACATATGGCTAATACCTGCCAAGTATGGCTAGCCAGGAAGCTTCACTCTAGCTGTGGTGTTCAGGCTGAAGTCTGTCACACAGGCACGGAGCATCCATATTACTAACCTCAGTACCCTGGAAGTCAAAGGAGGAGGGGGAGGGGGAAGACATCCACACCAGGTGACCACTGTAACTGACACTATTCACACAGGCCATGTGGTCCAGGTCAGGCCTTGGGTACAGGCACTTTTGCAAGGCATGCTATTGCAAGAACTCAAAGGCCACATCCTAGATCCACTATGGCCAGCCCTTAAGACTCTGAAGTAAATGGTTTGAGCTGCCCTAGCCTGACCACTGTCCCTTTCTACATTATCTATATATGTGTGTGTGTGTGTGTGTGTGTGTGTGTGTGTGTGTGTTGTTTATTTTTATTTATTTATTTGAGAGCGACAGAGAGAGAGGGAAAGAGAGAATGGGTGTGCCAGGGCCTCCGGCCACTGCAAACGAACTCCAGATGCGTGCACCCCCTTGTGCATCTGGCTAACGTGGGTCCTGGAGAATCAAGCCTCAAACCAGGGTCCTTAGGCTTCACAGGCAAGCGCTTAACCACTAAGCCATCTCTCCAGCCCTAAAAAATATATTTTATTTTATTTTATTTAGAAAGAGGGAAAGAGAGAGAGAGAGAGAATGGGTGCTCCAGGGCCTCCAGCCACTGCAAACGAACTCCAGACGTGTGCACCCCTTGTGCATCTGGCTAACATGGGTCCTGGGGAATCAAACCTGGGTCCTTTGGCTTTGCAGACAAATGCCTTAACTGCTAAGCCATCCTTCCAGCCCCTACATAGTCCTTTTTAATCTATTTATTGCTTTGTCTCTTTACTAGCCCTTCTTAAAAATATGTATTTAAGGGCTGGAGAAATGGCTTAGCAGTTAAGGCTAAGTTAAGTTTAGTTAAGCCTGTGAAGCCTAAAGACCTGAGTTCAAGTCCCCAGAACCCACATAAGCCAGATGCACAAAGGAACACATGCATATAGATGGTGCATGCACACAAGGAGGCATCTGGAGTTCGTTTGTAGTGGCTAAAACTCTGGTGCACCCAGGTTGTTTTATTTACTTATTTATGAGAGAGAGAGAGAGAGAGAGATAAAAACACAACATGGGTACACCAGGACCTCTTGGCATGATACAAGACTCCAGATACATGATCCACCTGGTGCATCTGGTTTCACACGGGTACCAGAGAATCAAACTTGGGCCACTCGGCTTTGCAGCACGTATTTTTATCAACTGAACCATCTCCTTGGCTCAAATAAACTTGTTTTGCTTGCTTTTTTTGTTTTTTGATCCAGTTAGGGTCTCATTCTAGTCCAGGCTGACTTGGAACTCACTCTGTAGCCCAAGGCTGCCCTCGGTCACACTGCAATCCTCCTACCTCAACCTCCTGAGTGCTGGCACTGAAAGCACGAGCTACGACACCCAGCCCGTTCTTGGCCAGTCCTGTACAAACTGTCTTCCAATATTCATGACTGTGATGTTCATAAAGTCCAGGTTGGCTCAAGCTAAGACTTGTCACTCTATGTGGGAAACCAGGCTGGCAAGCATGTTAAAATGTTTTTGTTGTTTGTTCATTTTTATTTATTTATGTGAGAGCGACAGAGAGAGAAAGAGGCAGATAGAGAGAGAGAGAGAGAGGATGGGCGTGCCAGGGCCTCCAGCCACTGCAAACGAACTCCAGACACATGCGCCCCCATGTGCATCTGGCTAACGTGGGTCCTGGGGCACCGAGCCTCGAACTGGGGTCTTTAGGCTTCACAGGCAAGCACTTAACCACTACACCATCTCTCCAGCCCCGGGCAATCATCTTAATCTCACTATGTCTATCAGACTGGCCTGGAACTTGCCGTCCTTCTACCTCAGTCTCCTGAGTGCTGGGATCACAGGTGCACATCACCACACCTGAATTGGCTGGGATAAGAGTTTTTTGTTTTTTGTTTTTTTCAGTTTTTAAAAGATTTATTTATTTATTTATTAAAGACAGAGAGAAAGGGAAAGAGAGAGCTATAGAGTGAGGATGGGCCAGCCAGAGGCTTCCAGCCACTGCAAACGAACTCCAGATGCAGGTGCCACCATGTGCATCTGGCTTATGTGGGACCTGGAGAACAAACCTGGATCCTTAGGCTTCGCAGGCATGTGCCTTAACTGCTAAGCCATCTCTCCAGCCCTGGGATAAGTTTTGAGAAGGTGCCTCAGCCCACCGACCCTAGATCTAGTCACGTGGGGAATTGGGGGGAAGCCAGGCAGCTGATTAGACTCATTCCCTTCGTCACCTGCAGTCTTGTCTCAGGTGGGGTGCTATAGAAAGCCTTAGAAGAGGGGACCAAGGTGAGGCCAGGAGCTGGAGGAGGCCCGGGATGATCTGTAGCAAATGTTCCATTCCTCTTAGATGCTCTGCTCACTTGGGCAGCTTGGAGAGTGAGGCTGATGACATCCTACTGACTGTTGGTGTCATTCTTGCCCTGAACAAGAATCACTGTCAACTAGAAGAGCACCCCACCCCTGATGTCCTGGTGAGGTAAGACCACCATGAAGCCCCCCACACTCTAATGTCTTTTCCCAGGGCCCAATGTTTGATGCTAATGTCAATGGGTGGTCATCCAAGCAGATGGGGTAAGTGATGTAGGGACATAGAACAAACACCTCTGTGTTGTCAGCTGCTGGGTCCCCATATGCACAGTCGTCTATGTGCCTGTCCATGTGGGGACACCCGGGCAAAACCACAGTCCTTCAGTTCCATCTAGTATAACAATACCTGCTCTAAAGTCCATCCAGATCTCTGTGCGCTGCGAGGTTGGTGCACATGTGGGAATGACCACGCCAGGCCGTCACGTACGTCTGGGTTTCAGACTCACGTGGGCAGCATAGAAAACAGCACAGTGCACAGCAGGAAGCCTCCGGGCCGAGGTGTGGACTGAGAGAACCTTCAGGCACGTTCTTGTTTTTCTCTAATGTCTCCAGACAGCCCTTTCACTCAGAGTCAAACAAAATGGCAGCCCTCATATCGACCTTCTGTTTTCTGCCAGGGAAGGGAAGACGCAGTGTCTCTCCTTAGATGCGTGGACACATCCCGGCTTTCGGATTGTCAATGCGTGCCTAAATGTCACAAGGTTGCTGTTATAACAGTGTCTTTGCCCCAGCGCTGATCAAGATCAAAGAGTTAGTCAACCATTTTGTGTCTGTTTTCAGAGAGGCTAAAATCAGGAGGCGAAAAGACACACTGTCTGCTTTGCAGAAACAAAGAGTAGACGGCTCCATTAATGTCTTTGCCCATTGTTCCCACTTGGTTCTCTCCTCTTCACTTTCATGAAGAATGAAGATGTATATGTTGACAAAGAAACGGTCCATAGTGACGCATCGAAATGTGCCTACACACTCACATAATCATTGGCACTTTGGAATTTGACACACACATGTGCGTGTTGCAAGGCAGAAGGTGCGCCCACCATCGTGAGCATGCTTTCTGTCAAGCAGAGATTCTCTAAGAGGAAACCTTGTATGATGGCATAAGTGTATGATAAAACACCACGAAGCATGGCAAAAGATGGAAAATAGGTTTGGAAAATGATTGCAGAATCTGGATGCTCTGAAAGCATCTCTGGGAGATTGGGACACTCTTTTTTAAGTGTGTGTGTGTGTGTTTATTTTGTGCAAATGTACAGTTGTGTGCAGAAAGGTATGTGCATGTGGAGGCCTTGGGTCCTCAGAAACACTGTCTACCTTCTTCTTTTTCTTCTTCTTTTTTTTTTAAGTAGGGTCTCACTCTAGCCCAGGCTGACCTGGAATTCACTATGGAGTCTCAGGGTAGCCTCAAACTTATGGCCATCCTCCTGCCTCTGCCTCCCGAATGCTGGGATTAAAGGTGTGCGCCACCACAACCAGCAAACACATAATTTTTTTTTAAAAAGAAAGGGTCGCACACTGACCTGGAGCTCACCAATTAGAGTAAACTGGCTGGCCAGAGAGCCCCAGAAAATCTCCTGTCTCTGTCTCTCAGCCCTGGGATTATAAGCAGGCACCACCATGCCCATAATTTTAAATATATATATATTTAAATATATATATATTTTATGTATTTATTTGAGAGAGAAAAAATATGGGCACACCAGGGCTTCCTGCCACTGCAAACAAACTCCAGATGCATGTGCCACTTTGTGTGTCTGACTTTACATGGATGCTGAGGAATCAAACCTGAGCCATTATGTTTTACATGCAAGCGCCTTTATCCACTGAGCCATCTCTCCAGCCTGCGTGTGTGTGTGTGTAACGTTAATATATGACCATATTGCAAATTGGTCATATTCCCATTGAGTTATACTCTGATGTCCCTGTCCGCACTCCCATTCCACTGAAGACCTTCCTCAGTGGGGTTGTCAGTAGTCACCATGGGGTCATGATACACCAGTCAGTCGCTGTTTGTGTATGGGGGGATGGAACAATGCCTCCGAGTACACCTTTGGCCCCTTGGCCTCTCACATGCTTTCTGCACCCTCTTCCTTGGTGTTGCCTGAGCCTTGAAGAAGTCTCCCTCAGTGTCGAGCTCTCTGCAGCCTCTGATTTTCTGCTTTGGTAAGTTCTGAGTTCCCTCAGTCTCTACCACCATCTCTCTGGAGGAGGTTCCCAGGCTAGCAGCAAGAACAGCACTTATATTTAATCCACCACTTCCTCTGTAATGTTTCCTGATGCCCAGAAGTCTTCTGTGGGTTCTGGGGTTCAGTTCATCATGCTTGCACACGACAAGCACTTTACTGACTGAGCAATCCCCCAATGTCAGTCACTCTTTTTAAATTTTTTTTTATTTATTTGAGAGAGAGAGAGAGAGAGAGAGAGAAAGAGGCAGAGATTGAGAGAGAGAGAGAGAGAGAGAGAGAGAGAATGGATGTGCCAGGTCCTCCAGCCACTGTAAACAAACTCCAGGTGCATGTGTCCCCTTGTGCATCTGGCTTATGTGGGTCCTGGGGAATTGAAGCAAGGTCCTTTGGCTTTGCAGGCAAATGCCTTAACCGCTAAGCCATCCTTCCAGCCCATCAGTCACTCTTTTTGATGTGTTGATTTAGTAGACATCCATGTGACTCAAGGCCAGTGTTAGAGACTGAGAAGCATAGAAGTGGAAGAAGCTAATGGATTTAACCAGAAAGTTTTAAAAAACCCACTTGGAGATTTTCAGATTGAACCACCTCATCCATGTGACATGTAGATCTCCTCAGTGCTGTCCCAAATGATGGAACTCTATAAAAAACCAACCCAACAGGTAATAGGAGAGAGGCAGAGCATAGGCCAGGTGGGTGTGTGCTTTGTCAATGGCCTGATGTCATTGGACCCATCCATGGCCTGGGTTTCACTCACAGGAAGGCTTTCTAACCCAAGGTTGGTTGCCCCCTGAAATACTCCCTGTGTTTGCTCATGTATGTGATGTCCACGTTTACGGGGCGATCCACCAGTTTCCACCAACATGGAGTAACTGCAGGGCTAGGGAGATAGCTCAGTTGGTAAAGTGCTTGCCCTGAAGACACAAAGCCCTGAGGTCAATTCCCAGAACCCATGTAAAATGTGCCAGGTGTGGTAATGAGTGCCCGTCATCCCAGAACTGGGAAGGCAGATACAGGAGAGTCCCCGGAGCTCACAGGCCAACCAGTCTAGCCTACTTGGTGAGCTTCAGGCCAATGAGAGACCCTCTCTCAAAGGAGGTGGATGGTATTCCTTAGGTTGATGCTCAAGGTTGTCCTCTGGCCTCTGCACACACATGTGCACATGCACATTAAAAAAAAAAAAAAAAGAAGTAGGGCATGGTGGCTCTCGCCTTTAATCCCAGCACTCGGGGAAGCAGAGGTAGGAGGACCACCATGAGTTCGAGGCCACCCTGAGACTACATAGTGCATCCAGGTCAGCCTGGGCTAGAGTGAGACCCTACATTGAAAAAACAAACAAACAAACAAACAAACAAACAAAAAGAACATGGCTGGAGAGATGTCTCAGTGGTTATGGCACTTACCTGCGAAGCCTAAGGACCCAGGTTTGACTCCCTAGTACCCATGTAAGCCAGATGCACAAGATGGCACATGTTTCTGGAGTTCATTTCTAGTTGTTAAAGGCCCTGGCATGCCCATTCTCTCTTTGTCTCTCTAATAATAAATTAAATAAATAAATAAATAAATAATAAAATATGCTTTTAAAAATTAGAAAAACAGAACAATGGTTCAAAGAAACATGCCATGGGTCATACTTCCTGCCTGGCCTCTCCCTGAGGAACTTACATGGTAGAGCAGGTTGGCTCCCCTTGGCCTTCCCGCCCCCCAGGGCAGGGGTGAAGGGCAGATGGTCACAGACCCAGCAAAGAGGTCCAGTTAGCTTTCTCATGACTCATGCAGTCTCACAGTTCACAGGGGACACACATCTGTGGGTGAGATTTTTCCTTTGCTACGAGGAACTGGAGTAGTGGGGGGAACACTTTTCCTAACAGTGGCACCGCTGGAAATGCTCCCCGGCTTCATCCAGCTGTCAGATTTCATTTCCTTTTCCTATAAACCAAATTGGTTCAGCATAAAAAAAAAAAAGGCATCCATTTGAAAGGAATTTTCCATCAATGTCATTCAGAGAAGGTGAACTAGGCAATGACAACTGAGACATACTGTAATGCTGTTATTATATCAGTATTAGCCAATCTAGCCACAATATTAAGGTGGTTGTGTTGTTTTTGTTTTGTCTCTGTTTCTGCAGTATGTTTCATGACATAAAAATCGAAAGTGGGAAGGAAACCTGAGGGCATGCTGGTTCACGTGCTGGAAAAGAGCCGTCATTAGTGTGGGTGAGCCTGCTCAGGTGTTCGATACAAGGCTTTTGCCTTTCCAGTTAAAAGATACAATCCTGCATCAAAACTGCACTGGAGGGATGGCTTAGCAGTTAAGGCATTTGTCTGCAAAGCCAAAGGACCCAGGTTCAATTCCCCAGTACCCATGTAAGCCAGATGCACAAGGGGGTGCATGTGTCTGGAGTTCATTTGCAGTGGCTGGAGCCTTGGCATGCCCATTCTCTCTCTCTCTCTCCTTCTTTTTCTTCCTTTTTCTCTCTGTCAAATAAATAAATAAAAATTAAATTTAAAAAATCATCAAAACACCTTTAATCCCAGCACTTGGGAGGCAGAGGTAGGAGGATTGCCATGAGTTCAAGGCCACCCTGAGATAACATAGTGAATTCCAGGTCAGCCTGAGCTAGAGCGAGACTCTACCCGCAAAAAAAAAAAATAAAAATAATAAAAATTAAAATAAATAAAAAAATCATCAAAACTATCACAAATACTCAATTCAGTACTTGTCTCTGCTAAGTGAGTGGCCTCTTAGTGCAGATAAAGGCATTGTTGGAGTCGGGTCAAGAATCTGATGGGAGACAATTCCCAGAGGGCGTCCCTGACTACCCTATCTGGCCCTCTTTCCAAGAATGTTTACCCAGTAAACAGCTTTGGAGGAAGGGCTGGAGAGATGGCTCAGAGGTTAAGACGCTTACCTGCAACGCCTAACAACCAGGGTTCGATTTCCCCAGCACCCACATAAAGCCAGATGCACTAAGTGTATGCATCTGGAGTTCATTTGCGGTGGCAGGAAACCCTGGAGCACCTGTACTTATTCTCTCTGTTGGCCTCTTTCTCTCTGTCCCTCTCTTTCAGATGAATAATTAATTAAACAATTTAAAAAGAGGAGAATAAAAAGGCAACACACAACTGGACATCTGCGTCCAAGGAGAAGAGCAGACATACTCTTGCTGTCACACTTCCTTTAACTGCTGAGCAGTTAAAGTGGGAAGGCCTGCCTTCAGTGTGGGTGGTATCATTACATGTTAGAGACTGGCTGAGTGCCAGCGCTGATCACTCTCTGCTTCCTCACTGTGCACTGAATGTGACCAGCTACCTCAAGTCCTGCTGCCGTGCCTTCCTTGCCATGATGGACGGTAACCGGGATCTGTAAGATAAAATAAATCCTTCCTTCCCTTAGTGGCTTCTGGTCAGGTACAGGTATTTTTTTTCCTACCAATGTGAACTTTACTAATATGACAAACAACAGAGAGAAGTCAACTTCAAGATGACAATATTATCAGACAAGGATTATCATTTTAATTGTAAAGTTTTTTTTTTATTTATTTGCAAGAAAGAGAGAGAGAGAAGAGATAAAGAGAATAGGCATGCCATGGCCTCCAGCCACTGCAAATGAACTCCAGATATACGTGCCACTTTGTGCATCTGGCTTTACGTGGGTTCTGAGGAATCAAACTTGGGTTGTTAGGTTTTGCAGGCAAGTGCCTTAGCCACTGGGCCATCTCTTTGGCCCCAAATATTTTTTTAACTATTCACAGTGCTTCATCAAACAATTGTAAATATATCCGAAATATAAAATATGAAAAAGAAACAGAAGGTGAAAAGAAGAATCAATGGAAATATTAGAGCTAAAAAATGTGAATACCAACAAAAAGTTTGGTTAAGGGCTGGAGGAATGGCTTAGCGGTTAAGGTGTTTGCCTGCAAAGCCAAAGGACCCAGGTTCTATTCCCCAGGACCCACGTTAGACAGATGCACAAGGGGGCACACACATCTGTTCATGAGTTCATTTGCACTGGCTGGAGGCCCTGGCATGCCCATTCTCTCTCTCTTCCATTCTCTCTCTCTCTCCTTCTGTCAAATAAATAAATAAATAAATAAATATATGTATATATATTTAAGTTTATATATATTTAACATATATATATATATTTTAAGTTTGGTTAATGACCTCAACAAAGAATGTAGGGGGCAGAAGACTCAGTGAACTCGAAACTACAACATGAGAAATCACCCTATCTAAACAATGGGGAGGAAATAGACAAAAAATATCAAGACTTTAATAAAAATTCTAATACTCATGTAAAAAGAGGACATAGTGCTGAAAAACCACTCAAGGAAAATGATGGCCAAACTCCTCCAGATTTAAGAGAGAAGCTGTAGGATAAACTAAAATAGCATACATCCAAACTACATCAAGCTGCATCATGATTAAACTTCTTAAAATTAAAGTCAAAGTTGGGCTGGAGAGGTGGCTTACTGATTTAGGCACTTGCCTGCAAAGCCAAAGGACTCAGGTTCAATTCTCCAGGACTCATGTAAGCCAGGTACACAAATGGGTGCATGTGTCTGGAGTTTGTTTGCAGTGGCCGAAGGCCCTGGTGGACCCATTCTCTCTCTCTCTCTCTCTCATAAATAAATAAAGTCAAAGTTGTTTCTGAGAGCAGCTGGAGGAAAGTGATGCTTTATTTATAGAGGAAATCAATTTCAGTGATGATAGACTTCTTACCTCAAACCATGAAAACCTAAAGGAAGTGGCACAATATTTTTCAAGAGCTAAGAAAAGAGCCCTCAACTCAGAATCCTATCCACAGCAAAAATATCCTCTGGGAACCATGGGAAAAATCAATCTTCTCAGAAGAGGCAAGATATGAGATGGTTACAGGCAGAGGAAAGAAGAAAGAACATGGCGAGCAAAAACAAGTGAGTATAATGGGCTTCCCTTTAATGGACTTCCCTTTTCCTCTTAAATGACTGAATTCTATGTGATAGTTGAAGCAAATTGTACCATTGTCTTACGTGGCTGTAACTATGAAGAGGAAAACATTTCAGAGCCCTTGTAAGTAGCACATGTTAAAGGCCTGTATGCCTAGGAGATCACATCTCTACTTCAATTGCCCTGTTGAAATGATTGCAGACATTGACAGTTATGCATACATGTTGTAATGACAGGGGCAGTCACTAAAACAATGATGCAAGAGATATGCTCGAAACATGATGGGCAGGTCTGGAGAGATGGTTTACCCATTAAGGCACTTGCCTGAGAAGCCTAAGGACTCATGTTCCAACCTCCAGGTCTCACATAAGCTAGAAGCACAGTGATGCAAGCATGCAATGTCACATATGCGCACAAGGGGGCGCACACACCTGGAGTTCATCTGCAGTGGCTGAAGGCCCTGGCATGCCCATTCTCTCTCTCTCTCTCTCTCTCTCCCTCTTTCTCTCTCTCTTAAATAAAATTTTAAAAACATGATGGATAAATCAAAAGAATTCTACAAAATCCTTTAGACATAAGTAACCACTCATCCTCTTTCTCTTTCTATGGATTTTCTGTTCTAGACATTCCATTTAATTCAAATCACCCAGTATGTGGCCTCTGGTGACTGGTTTTTTCATATAGGCTAAGTTTCATCAGTGTTGTAGCATATCAATATCTCATTGCTTTTCATGGCTGAACATAATTCCTTCATATGGAGCAAAAGCATGAATGGACACACAAAATATGGTCCATCTATACCCTCTGCAGGGCATCCCCCATCTAGACGAGTGTGATGTAAAATGCCAACTATTTCATTTGGAGATCTTTACATTAAATATGTTTCCTTGCAGGCTTTCCAAATTTAATTTTTTAAAATTTGGCTAGTAAATTTAAAAGGAAAAAAATCTCCCTTGATAAAACTTTAAGGCTAAGCAGTTAAGGAGCTTGCTTGCAAAGCCTGACAGCTCAGGTTTGATTCCCCAGTTACCCACATAAAGCCAGATGCACAAAGCAGTACATACATCTGGAGTGCGTCTGTGGTGGCAAGAGGCTCTAGCATACCCATATTCTCTCTTTCTGCACATAAGTAAATATAACATCTTTATTTAAAGTTGTTCTTTTTCCTACTGATTTTGGTGTCATTTATGTTCTTGTAGGAAATGTGGCAAATAAATAAATAAGAGGAAAAGCCACCCCAAATCCCAGCACTACTGAAGTTTTTCCCAGGTCATCCATGTCTTTTCTTTCAGTCTTTCTTGAGGTACGTACATTCCACATGTACACAAGTACATTCCACATGTACACAAGTACATTCCACATGTACAGCTGAGTAAACTCTCGGAAAATAGGCACAGTGATTTCATACGGGGCGATGAGCTGTGCCTTTTGCATCATGACTCTAGCTTTATATATGTATAATCTATTTATTTATTTGCAAGCAGAGAGAGATAGAGAGAAGAGATACAGACAGAGAGGATGGGTGTGCCAGGGTCTCCAGCTGCCACAAACAATTTTCAGATGCATGTGCCACTCTGCACATCTGCAGAGCTTTACCTGGGTACTAGGGAATCAAACCCAGGTCATTAGGCTTTGCAGGCAAGCACCTTAACTGCTGAGCCATCTCTTCAGCCCATGACTCCAGTTTTTCAAACCCACAGTTTCTGCTTCCATGGCTTTTTTTTTTTCTTCTTCTGTGAATATATTAGTTACTTTTCCCATTGCTATGACCAAAGACCTGACAAAAAGCAATTTAAGGGGAAAGGGTTTATCTTGGCTCCTGGGTTGAGGGTATAATTCCTCATGGCTGGAAAGCATGGAGACAGGAGAGGCCCTTGTCTGTTGGAACAGGAGCTTTAGGCTGCTTGTTCACGACCGGGCAGGTAAGAAAGCTGACCTTCTGGACTAGAGAGATGGCTCAGTGGTGAAGTGTGCTTCTTGCACAAGCATGAGGGCCTGAGGAGGCCTCAGACCAGACCATCAGAGTTCAAATCTCCGGATCCCATGTAAGCAGCTGGGTAGGGGTCACACATACCTGTAACCTCAGTTCTGCAGGGGAGCAAGAATCGCCAGAGTCCTGGAACCCCAGAATCCATAAAGAGACCTCAGCTCAAAACAAGACTCAGTTGAAGAATGATGGAGCAGGATACCAGAGGTTCTGCTTTGGCCATAGGTGGGTGCCACACACCCATTTTTCCCTCCCTTTTTCCTTCCTACTTAATCCAGAACCTCAGCTCATTGGATGGTGCCACCCACATTTCCCTCACTCCTTCCATTGATCCTCTCGGAAAATGTCCTCACTAATAACCTAGATATTTCTTAATCCATCAGGTTGACAACTAAACTTAATCATCATGGTGACAGAGAAATACTCCCCAGGTGCTGTTGATCACCCATGGTCCTGGTGTCTTTCTGGGGCTCCCACATCTGTGGGAAAATACAGTGAAATACAGTGTCCTGACGTACATAGTCTTTCAATATTCCTATAGTGTTCCTCCTCTCTGAGAACAAAACATAGAAGTGCAAGTATTCAGTGGACACAAGTAACCCATCTGACCAGCAGACATATGCCAACATGTAAACTTTTTGCATTTTAATTCCTTGGGAACACATTTTGAAATCACCTGGCTTCCTGCAGCCAAATCTGAATCTAGACCTTCTGGTTGTCTGTAGTCTAATTGCCGATGATCTATTGATAGCATTCTCTCTTTTCCTCTTGGAGAGGGGAGAGTTGTTAACATGTGATTTGATGCCTTTGCATTGTGTTGAAAAGTGACTTTGGTGCCAGTCTGTGTCACTCATTTATCCAGCTGCAGGCTGAGGACAGGTGAGCACCTCACCCAAGGCTGGCCTGCAATAAGGCTCCCGGGAAGAAAGCCCAGGCTGTGAGCTGGAACCCCTATTCCGGTCCACGATGCCTCTGTTTAATGGAGCAATCATTTATACGTTTCAGTGGACAGAATCAAAGGGTGATCTGAATTTATTCCAGGCAATTTCTCCTTTTGTTTTTCTTAATTCATGAGTATTAATATTCTTTAATGAGGATTTTTTTTTTATTTTGAGTTTTTTCTTGTTTGGAGGGAGATCTCCTTCCCTCCCTCGAGAGGTGCTGAGCATTACTTGAACACCCTCAAAGTGATGACATATTCACCAAGTCTATTAGCAACTTTTCTAGAGGAGGAGGAGAGGCTGGGTGTGCACTTTAATAACAGTGGGTGTTGCTATAATTCTAAGGTTCTGGGGGAACATTGACACAGCCAGTGACTGTAATGTCAGTTTGATACTGGTCTCGCTGTTTGTTGTCTCTCGTGAGACAGGCTTGGTGTGTGACGTGATTCCCAGCACCCTAGCTATCTGAGTTGAAGAAATAAGGAGCAGCGATGCCTTTGAGAAGACAGTGGCCATGAGGATGAGTTAATGTGTTGTGATAATCACTTGTGTTTATCGTGCACGTGCTAATGAGTCAGCACTGGACAAATTGCTGTGTGTACATCGCTCGTTTAATTTCACATAAATCTTGTAAGTCTCTGCTATGATTGTCCTCAGTATTTGGATAAGGAAATCAACGCGTTGAATTAAAGGTAGTTCCACACACAGCAAGCAAATGGGACCAAAAAAGAGCAAAACTAGGTGTCTTATTCCACAGCATTATCTTAAAAGTGCTGAGCGCCGGGCGTGGTGGCGCACGCCTTTAATCCCAGCACTCGGGAGGCAGAGGTAGGAGGATCGCTGAGAGTTCGAGGCCACCCTGAGACTACATAGTGAATTCCAGGTCAGCCTGAACCAGAGTGAGACCCTACCTCGAAAAATCGAAAAACAAAACAAAACAAAAAAAAAAAAGTGCTGAGCTACACCAGCTCCCCAAACTATACATTGGTATTAACACTCCTTAGAAGACATCTGAAATTAAGTTTTCATACTCTCTGATGGGTATTAAGTTTCTATAGTCAGAAGCTTTTCTCAAAAAAAATTGCAATAGAAAGAATGAAAAGTGGGACTGGGAAGATGGCTCAGTAGTTAAAGGTGTTTGCATGCAAAGCCTGCTGGCCAGGGTTAAGTTCCCAAGCCACCCATGTAAGCTGGATGCCAAAAGTGACACAAACATCGGGCATTCATTTGCAGAGGCAAGACGCCCTGGCACACACACACACACACACACACACACACACACCCCTCAAATTTCTAAAAAAAGAAGAGCTATTGCCAGGCATGGTGGCATATGCCTTTAATCCCAGCACTTGGGAGGTAGAGGCAGGAAGGAAGATCACTGTGAGTTCAAAGCCAGCCTGAGACATAGTGAGTGAATTCCAGGTCAGCTTGGGCAAGACAATACCTCAAACAAAACAAAACAAAAAGTTATCATAAAATAACAAATATACATATATGAGAAAAAAATAACAGTAGTACTCCGGTATGCTTCCAGACAGACAACTTAAAATGATAAGAAGAATTAAAGGTTACTGGCATTTCTTCTAAAGCAGAAGAAAGAGGGCTTTATTTGAAAGTAGGAAACCCAGTATGAAGGGTGATTGCATGCTGGTACATCTTTGGAAGATGCTGTAAGATCTGTTCAGGGGCTGAGGACATGGCTCATTGGTAAAGCGCTTGCCATGAAGACCTGAGTTTGATCTCCCGAGCCCACACAAAATGTCAGGTTGTATGCACCTATGCCAGCACTGGAGAGGTGGCAATGAATCTTTGGGACATGCTGACTAGCCATTCTGGCCAAGTCAGTGAGCTGTTTATTCAGCAAGATATGCTGTCTCAAAGAATATGGTAGAAAGCATCAGCCAGGGCTTAGCCGTTAAGCGCTTGCCTGTGAAGCCTAAGGACCCTGGTTCAAGGCTCGATTCCCCAGGACCCACATCAGCCAGATGCACAAGGGGGCTCACACATCTGGAGTTCGTTTGCAGTGGTTGGAGGCCCTGGTGCGCCCATTCTCTTTCTCTCTCTCTCTGTCGCTCTCAAATAAATAAATAAAAATAGACAAAAAATTAAAAAAAAAAGAAAGCATCAGCCAACCTTAGCCTACACTCACACACACACACACACACACACACTCAAGCATGTACACCAGCATTGTATATCACGCATGCACAGACCACACATGCACATACACATGCCAAAAAATCTGTTCTAATGACCTCTGGTCCTGACTGCTACCTTGCAGAAGTGCAGTCACTAACCTCTCCAGGTGGTTAGCCATGTTATTTTTTTTTTTAAGATTTATTTTTAATTATTTATTACAGACAGAGCAAGAGGGAGAGGGAGAAGATGAGAAGGGTCACGCCAGGGCCTCCAGCCACTGCAAACGAACCCCAGACGCATGTGCCACCATGTGCATCTAGCTTACGTGGGACCTGGAGAATCTAACCTGGGGCCTTAGGCTTCACAGGCAAGTGCCTTAACCGCTAAGCCATCTTTCTAGCCTAGCCATGTTATTTTTAAAGCCTCTTCTATTTTCTACAACTGTGTCATGCAAATCTAAAATCTCTAAGTTACAATGATTTTCTATTTTTGGACTCTCTGAAGCCCTTCCCCCCCAAAGGGGACACACCATTTGGTTTATTTTTTTGTCACTATTAAGATCAGAAACACCCCAACTCTAACATGGACGTCACAAAGTGGGTTTCTATATATAGGAAATTGCTAGGAGAGAGAAAAAAAAAAAGCCCTAGCATTCTAGTAAGCAGCTGTATATAAGCAGCCCACAGCATCTGAGCAGGCCAAACCACGCTGCTGCACTTTGCCAACAATCAATGCTGCAACAGCTGGGAGGAAGGGAGGCAAGGTTTAACAATTCAAACAGACATGAACTGGGTACTTGCTTTGGGCAAGACTGCCTGGGAGGCAGCAGAGACTATAAATGAAAACCAAAATATAGTTGCTTTCCACAAAGAATGAGTAAGACAACTGAGCCAAGAGCGAATGGGACAATATTTTGCCAAATGTCCCACAAATGCTATGGGCTTGAGGATGAAGAGGTGTCTAATTGAGAAAGTCCTGGAGGTGTTAATGAAGGTGATGGCCTGGGAGGAGACTGGGTTCTGATTTCTGTGCATTGAGAAGATCCTGGCAGATGCCAAGAGAAAGGCTGAGTCTCTGCCATGAGGCCTGGTTTGGCTGGAGGGTCAGAGATGAGGTAGGTAAGTATCAGAGGGTTGAAGGCATTCCCCACACCCTGGGCATCCCCACACTTATGCCCCAAGTCCCAACAACCTCTAATCTACCTCCTGGCTATGCTGTTCTGGACCTTTTGTATAAATCGAGTCACACAGCTTACACTTTATAGAAGTAAAAAAGTCCCTACCTGGGGACCTGGAAGGCTTCCGGAAGACCATGATGCCTGCAGGACAGAGGGGATTAACTGGGTGGAGAAGGTGTGTCTAGTCACTTGAGAGCCTGGCTTGTCCTTTGGGCTGTCACGTGCTCTCTGGGACTGTGGATGGATAAGGAGGAAGGTGGGAGATAAAGAACGAGAGAGTCACGAGCTGAACTCTGGGCCATTTCCCAAGTGCAGTGGTCATTAGAAAGACCTAAAATCAGGACTGGCATGCTCACACTGCCCCTGTACAAGCTGCCCCAATCTGGAGAGGACACTGCAGGGTCTCACAGGAAGACAAGAGACAGACAGCATGAACTAGAAGCTCATCCAGTCACGCTGACTTCTGGACCCAGCAAGTCCAGAGACACAAACAGGCTCGTCCCCAGACACAGCGTGGTGGTACTAAATCCTTACCACGTCCAGCTGCTTTCTGCTTTATTTCCATTCAAAACCTAAATATATATAGCCGGGCGTGGTGGCGCACGCCTTTAATCCCAGCACTCGGGAGGCAGAGGTAGGAGGATCGCCGTGAGTTCGAGGCCACCCTGAGACTCCATAGTGAATTCCAGGTCAGCCTGGGCTAGAGTGAGACCCTACCTCGAAACACCAAAAAAAAAAAAAAAAAAAAAAAAAAAAAAAACTAAATATATAAAAGAAAAGTAGGTCATTCAAGTACAGTTGAGAATATTTACAATTAGATAGCCAAAGATAGAAAGCGAGACAATGTAATGATGTGTTGTTTGACACACAATAATAATAGAATGCTAGTGGGTAGTCTTGCTTCTTAGCTGTTTTGCATGTATAGTGTAGAAGCGGACAACATCTGGAATAAGCAACCATTACATCTTCTGTCATGAAATATCTAAAATCAACATACCAAGGCTTTCAGTTTTGCTTTTTTCTTTAAAGATGAAAGCTGGTAGAAACATTTTGCATTCCAGCATGAAAGAAACTGCTAACACATCTGTACATTTCTTTTGCAAATTTCATATGAAAATTTAATGTTGTCCCATGGAAACTTGCTCAGCTGCAAACAAACCACCCTGGACATCAGATCAAATACTAAACATATTACTGCATGCTATGTAAATGATGACATTAAATGTTACAGAAAAGGAGGATTTTACATCTTCAGTGAGATATGGATTAAGGGACATAGAAGTCACCCGTTGAAAGGGTACAACTCAGTGCTTGTAACGTATTCACAGGAGCCAGGCATCTGGCTCACCATGTGATATCAGAACATTCCCTTCACCCTACAATGAACCTCCATATCCACTGGCCATCCCCTGAAATGCAAACCAGTGACCACTAATCTATTTTCAAATAGATTAATCTATACACATTTTCTTATTCTGGTACTATAACTAAATAGAATTAAATACTATGAAATCTAAGAGAGATTCTTTTTTCTTTCCAAATTTTTTTTATTAACAACTTCCATGATTATAAAAAATATCCCGTGGTAATGCCCTCCCTCCCCCCACTTTCCCCTTTGAAACTCCATTCTCCATCATATCTCCTCCCCCTAGGAGAGATTATTTTATATTTTTTTGCATGTGTATGTTTGTAGTATGTGGAGTGTGGTGTATGTAGATGCAGGCACCCTGTGTGCACGAGTGGAGGCCAGAGGAGAATCCAGGTGTCCCTCCCCCATTGCTCACCTGCATGTTTCCTGGAGACAGAATCTCTTACTGATTCCAGAGCTTGCAGCTTTTGCAAGTCCCAGAGATTCTCTGGTCTCTGCTCTCCACAGAACTAGGACTACAGATGTGTGTGGCCATGCTGGGGAATCAAATTCAGGTGGTCTTAAGTCCCTTCAGTCTCTGATGCTTGTGTGGGAAGTATTCTTACCCACCGAGTCATTTCCCTAGCCCCTATTTTTATAACTGAAATAGCTATGCACTCATACTAAATGAGTGGTCCAGCTTAATTGCTTTTCTTGATGAGAAGCATTGGGGGAGCTGCTATCTAGACTGTAGGTCATGCATTCAGTTTCTGTGTGATGCTCAGTGAAGACTGTCTACTTCGTCAACACAAACGGTAAGCATGCAGGTTCTAATTGCCTCTGAATTTGTCAGACTCACAAGTCCCACATGTCCTGATGTATCCTAAATGCAGATCCTAAATACAGATTGGCCCGTTATCCCAATTTATCTTCGTTTCTTTTCTTCCTTTTGTTTTTGAGATAGGGTCTCTCTATAGCTGAGGGTCGGCCACCTACTGTGTGGCCCAGGCTGTCAGCAAACTCATAGCATTCTTCCTACCTTAGCCTCCAACTGAGATTATAGGCATGAGCTACCATGCCTGCCGGTGTTACCTTGATTTATGTAGCATGTTCACACCACCCATACTGAGCTCAATGTCCTGGTTTCTACCTACAGAAATTATATACATATCTGCTAAGGGGATTCCCATATGCAACTTATTGTACTGCTCACATTTCAGAAACAGGGTGTATCTTTGATTACATACACGTAAAGTCTAAGAAGTTTTAACTAGTGTTGGCAAAATTCATGAAAATGGCTCGTTTTCTATCTTAAATTCTAATTTCATACAGCAGTCTCTATTCTTTATATGATTTGGTTGTCATTTCACTTTTTAGGATGTGTGTATGTGTGTGTAGCATGTGTTGTGTGTTTAGTGTATGCATGTGTGTGTGTCCCATGCACATGCTGCAGAGGCCAGAGGAGGCAGTTGAGTATCTTCCTTTATCACTCTTCCACCTTAATTCCCTGAGACAGAGTCTCACTGAGCCTGGAACTCGCCTGTTTTGGTTTGGCTGGCTGATCCGGGAGCCCCAGTGATTCTCCTGTCTCCACCCTCCTCGGTGCTGGAATTGATGGCATGTGCATCCATACCTAGCTTTTTTTTTTTTTTTTTTTTTTTTTTCAGTTTTTCGAGGTAGAGTCTCACTCTAGCTCAGACCAATGTGGAATTCATTATATAGTCTCAGGGCGGCCTTGAACTCATGGCGATCCCCCACCTCTGCCTCCTAAGTGCTGGGATTTGTGGGTGCTGGGGTTCAAACTCAAGTCTTCATGCCAGTTCAGCAAGTGCTCTTCCCCACTGAGCCCTCTCTCTGGCCCCCATCATTCACTTCTTTAAAGGTGTATTAAGTTTCAACCAGTGACACTATTGCCACTGGTTATTTGATGTAATCTCTTTCCTCACAGTAGGAATTAGACCATAAATTTACCATAAAGGCAGCTTTATATGCAATCAATTTATGGTCTACATGAAAAACTAGAGTTTGTCAACAGTTGATTTCCTGGTAACCCATTTCCACAACACTGACTCTGCACTTCTGTCTCTAAGTCCATCAATGCCACATGGACACTCAATTGTAGAGAAATACATGAACTGTTTGTTTCTATGAAATGGCTAGCAGTGAAGTGTGCTTCAAGCATGGGGACATGAGGTTTGAGACTGCCAGCATTCAAATCTCCAGATCACATTTAAAACAGCTGGGCATGATCATGTGTGCCTGTCACCCCACTCTCACAGGGGAGCAGAGACCTTAGAGTTGGTGGAAGTAGAACCCCACAAGTTCTATAAGCAGTTAAAAGAGACTCTGGCTCAAAACAAGACCAAACACAAGAGCAATGTGGCAGTTTCAATGTGATAATTTGAATGTCTAGTTCCATAGACTCAGGTGTTTCATTAAAATTGAGCTTACAGGGCTGGAGAGACAGCTTAGCGGTTAGGCACTTGCCTGTGAAGCCTAAGGACCCTGGTTCGAGGCTTGATTCCCCAGGACCCATGTAAGCCAGATGCACAAGGGGACTCACACATTTGGAGTTCATTTGCAGTGGCTGGAGGCTCTGGTGCGCCCATTCTCTCTCTCTCCCTCTTTCTCTGTCAAATAAATAAATAAATAAAATATTCTTAAAAATACATTTAAACAATTAGCAAGGAAGAGCCCAAAAGTCATCTGACAAAACAAGGTAGGTTAAAATGTTGACTTTACCCAAAACTCATCTTTGCCCATTAATAGCTAGTTGCTCAGTCATATTTACATGTGAGTGTGGGGTAGAATTTTTCAATAAACTTTTCATAGAGAACAATGACATTTTCCCCAACTATGAGATTCCATCTCTTTAAGAGAAAGAAAAATGTTCTCGATGCTGCTTTTGTTTGAAAGCACACTGCACAGTGGAAGGAGAGAGAGGACCATCAAGGCTCAGTGAAGTTATCTCCAGGAGTTATCTCTTGGATTTTTCACTTTAGTATTTTATTTTACTCACATTTAAAAAGTGCCACAGTGAGCTGGGCATAGTGGCATATGCCTTTAATCCCAGCATTCAGGAGGCAGAGGTAGGAGGATCACCATGAGTCTGAGGTCACCCTGAGACTACATAGTGAATTCCAGGTCAGCCTAGACTGGAGTGAGACCCTCCCCTAAGAAACCAAATAATAATAATAATAATAATAATAAAATAAGCAAGTAAATCAATTCCACAGTGTGCATATGTTGCTCTTGTATAGGAAGAAAAATCTTTTCTATTTTTTTTTTTAAGGAAGACACTATCACATGCCGTTTTCATTTTTCCTCAAATCTGTGCTCCTTTATCAGTGGAATGGATGGTTCTTGAGGGTGAATGTGCCATGCCAGTAACGTATTTTTCTTAAGTCACTTTTTGTGATTAAGTTATAGACATTGCTTAAAGTAATGTTTTGAGGTCACTTCCTGCCTCCCAGTGGGCGTAGGTAACAGACCCCCAGCTATGGCTTTACTGGTAGCCCTGGAGGGCTGCAGAGATGCACAGGTGTGCCCCGTGTGCTCAGCTTACACAGCCTCTTCTCCAGACCAGGGCCAGCAGCTGGGGCTGGAACGGTTCTGCAAACCAGGAGGCACAAAACATTTTCTTTAACCATTCCCAGACAAAATCAACCAGGGGCCATGCCTCTCTATGCAGTCCTCCCCTCCACCTAAACTAAGATTTTCACAATATGAAATTTTCATGGAAACTGCCTTCACCACAATAGGTCCAGGTAATTTATTTGATAAAAGAACGGCAACGGCAAGTACAGTATAATTTGCGTGGTGACAAATTGTACTGATCCTTCCAGGAAGAAAGGACACTGCTGTGCATGGAATGGATCAGGGCAGGGTCAAGTATAAGCACTTGGGTTTAATATGCAGCTCCCAGAATCGTCGCTCTGTCCTTTCAGAAGATAGATGCAAATTATAGCTAATAAAGTTATCATGAGTAATTGCTGCCCCTCCTCTCCTGCATGGCCAGCGTGTTTGGAGCGAGGAAGAGGCAGTTATGAATGAGACACCTATAAATTATGAATTAGGACGTGCCTGATGGAGCACTCCTCATTTTCACCCAAGTCAAAGACATATTTTTAAAGATTAGTGGGACCAATTATGAGATGTGAGGTCAAATCGACTCAGAGCTTCAGCCAGCAGGGCGAGGACTGCCATATGCACAAAGTACTTGAGACCCTCCCTCCGCCGCCCCCACCCACACCTGAGATGTCACAGGGAGGCAAAGGAGGAGGTGTTTCATTTTCACAGGATAATTGCTGGGAAAAATAGGAGACAAGGAGCTATGAAAGGTTGGATGCAGTTACCCCTAGCATTGTGAATAGAAATAGCTCACAAGGAATGAATGGGTCACTCATACCCACACTGCTTTTTTTTTCTTTCTTCTTATTTTTGGAGCCCTACCCTGTCAGCCCTGAGCCAGGTTTTTTGGGGGGTGCTTGTGATGGATGCATGTGCTCTAGCAGCTTCTACTTAGCATCGAGGCAAATGGACAGCAAGAAGTGGCAAAGACCTAAGAACCCTTCCAAATGCCTCGGGGACTGTGAGAAGGAATAGAGGCCTCAGCCAGCCTCGTGTGACTGACAAATTAGCAGATAACACAGGGCCTGGGAATGGTGCCTGTCTGTCTTGAATCCAATGGCCATCTTGGCTGGGAGCTGGCCTGGGAACCTGGAGAAGAGTTTACCAAATCATAAACATTTGTCTTTATTCAGCTGTCATCATTTCTGCTGGAGCAGACAGCAGACCCAGGTAGAAGTGGGCTTGGATGAAGGATACATATGGGAGACTATCTAAGAGGCAGATCTCAATGATGAAGTGAGCCTGGGATTAGGGAAAGTGGAGGGAGCAAGGCTTGTGGACAGAGCAGAGATAACAAAGAAAGAGGTGGGAAGGCACAGACCTGAATAGGAGTAGGCTGCCTTCACTTGGCTGCTTTATAAGAGAAAACCATGTGAAAGCTACCTTAAAGATGGTTCTGGGGCTTAGTGGTTAAGGCACTTGCCTATGAAGCCTAAGGACCCATGTTCAACTCTCCAGATCCCACATAAACCAGATACAAAAAGGTGAGGCAAGCACAAGATGGCACATGCCCGCTAGGTGGTGCAAGCGTCTGGAGTTCAGTTACAGTTGCTGAGGCCCTGGCACACCAATTCTCTCTGTTATCCTCTCTCTCTCCCCCTGTAAAAAAAAAAAAAAGCTGATTCTGGAGACCCATAAAGGGTTGGCTCCCAGCGAGCCAGATTGCAAGCAAGCTGGACTAAGATCCAAGGGTCTAAGTAGTTACCCACAGAAGCAGGTAAGAAGCAGGGGAGATGCTGTAGAGTGCATCACAGCAAGGTGGCTACAGATACACGATGGTGTGCTCCACTGGAAACTCTTCCAAAGGCTGACTTTGCACTCACAGAGGCAGGGAAAACTTTGCTGTGTGTTTAACAACTCCCATGCACAGAGACAAGAATCAGACAGCAGGGCTGTGGTGGTTTGATTCAGGTGTCCCTCAAAAACTTAGATGTTCTGAATGCCAGGTCACCAGCTGATGGAGATTTGGGAATTAAATCCTCTTGGAGACAATGTGTTGTTGGAGACAGGCTTATGGGTGTTATAACCAGCTTCCTCTTGCCAGTGTTAGCCACACTCTCCTGTTGTTGTTGTCCATCTGATGTTGGTCAGGAGGTGATGTCCAGCCTCTGCTCATGCCATCATATCCCCCTGCCACCATGGAGCTTCCCCTCGAGTCTGTAAGCCAAAATAAAACCTTCTTCCCACAAGTTGCTCTTGGTCAGGTGTTCTCTGTCAGCAATGTGAACCTGACTGCAACAGTAAAATTGGTACCAGGAGTGGGGTCATTGCTGCAAGAAACCTAACTGTATGGCTTTTGGCTTTTTGGAACTGCTTTGCAGGAGGAATGTGGATGAATTTGAAATTGTGGCCTAAGAGATGCCTTGCAGTGCTGTTAAGTACAGCTTGATGGACTATTCTGGTCAGAGTTGAAAGACCTGAATGCAGTAAGAACTATGGAGTGTGAGGTGGCTTATGAGGATGAGAAAGAGCTTTGCCTGGACTAGGCTAGAAGTAGTTTGTGTGAGAGGCATGCTGTTATGCCCACATCCTGAGAACTTGGGCAGGGTTGTATTGCATTGAAATGGACTGGTGTGAGCAGAGGGATATGACACAGAAAAAAATGAAATCTTTGGGTGAAACTCCTGCCTGTTCAGCTGCAATTGAGAGATTATAATGATTGAGATTGGGCCAGCTGACCTGCATTGGAACAACAGAAAGAATACAGTCTTTTGAAGGGGCCTGAATGCTGAATGAGTGTCCTGTTCTTCAAAGTCTGCTTTATTTCCCCCCTGGGTTAACAAATTGGCAATCCACGTGGTATTATGGAGTATAAGAAATGCAGGAAAGAGAGGGTCATTGAATTTGCAACACAGTTTTGTATTTTGGAAACGTCCATGGATATTGTGAAGCAGGCTTGTTGGATTACTTGAGTGGAGACCCTATGGGAACCATGAGACTGAATCGTGGCTTGCAGTGGAGACCCAATGGAGATGCCAGGAATATGAGATGGCTGCCAAGGAAAGCTGTGGGCATCAGATGAAGGGTTTTCCAGGACTGTGAGTAGCCTAGCTGGAGGGTTGGAATTAGAACTCCAGATACTTGTCACTGGTTAGAATTATCAGACTTGGAGACTTGTCACTGACTAGAGTTGTTGCATTTGGAGCTACAGATTTTGATGTTTGCCCTCTTTAAAACTTTTATTGGTTGAATATTTCTTTGCTATGCTCAGTGCTATCTTTTGCAGTGTGAATGTTTATTTTGTGCCATTATGGTTTTTTGTTGTCTTTTTTGTTGTATTATGGCTCAGTTAAAAGACCTTGGACTATGAGGATGTTTGAACATCACTGGGATTGATAAAAACTATGGGGACTTAGAAAGATGGACTGAATGCATTGCATTTCATACCATGTATATCAGTTTATGTGGGTCAGGGATGGAATGATTCAGGTGTCCCCCATTAACTTAGGTATTCTGAATGCCAGGTCCTCAGCTGATGGAGATTTGGAAATTAAAGCCTCCTACAGGCAGTGTATTATTGGAGGCAGACTTATTGGTATTATATCCAGCTTCCTCTTGCCAGTGTTTGCCATACTCTCCTGTTGCTGTTGTCCATCTGATGTTGGCCAGGAGGTGATGTCCACCCACTGCTCATGCCATCATTTTCCCCTGCCATCATGGAGTTTTCCCTCAAGTCTATAAGCCAAAATAAAACCTTCTTCCCACAAGTTGCTCTTGGTCAGGTGTTTTCTGTCAGCAATGCGAGCCTGACTGCAATACAGGTGGACCCAGGTCTTCTGTCCTGAGGCACCAGCAGCTCACCTTGGATGCCCATCTAAGAGTGACTTGTGAGAGCTACCCAAGACAGAATGTTAGTTGTTTCTTAAGTCAGTCTTTCATAAAAATGTAATGAACTTTTAGAAAACTCACTGGAGATTGCAGGATTCAGAGCACATGATAAGCAGTGAGGTTCAAGGGAACAAGGGCAGCCAGGCCATGCCTGTCCTCCCTCATGGCTAAGCCACCCTCCATGGGCCTGCCTGGGGCAGAATCTCCTAGGGATCACAATCTTGCTGTGGACGCTTTGCCTCTGGGGCTGTCCTCCCCCACCCACTCCTGATATTGCATCATCTGTCCACTCTGTCTACTTATTGGGAAAGAACCATTATGACCCCTTTGGGACAAAAATTTTCAGAGGAGCCAAATCTATTTGAAACTTTTCTGGGACTATTGGAGGTGTTGCATCTATGTCCCAAGGCACTGTACTGAGTAGGGAGACAAGGACCCCAGGCTGGACATGTGCATGGATGGAAGGCTGCTCTTGTGGTTTGAATACGAAGTATCTCCTAGCGACTCATGTGTTTGTGATTATGCCTCATATTCAACCCCCAGCTGGTGGACCCTTGCTGAAGGAAGTGTGATGTTTATTAGTCCAGTCCACTTGGTGTTTGGAGCTTGCTTGCTCCCTCTTGCTGCCCCCTTCCAGTTGATAGGACAAGGTATGGCCAAACCTCTGCTCTACCATGATGAAACTTCCCCTCAAAATTGTAACCTTGGAGTAAACTCTTTTCTCTTGTAAGCTGCTTCTGGTCAGGTGTTTTGTCCCAACAGCAAGAAAGTAACTGCAACAGAAGCCTTTGCCAAGGAGCTGCCACCAAGCCACAAGAGGTTAATGAGTATCCACTGCTGCTGTGCCAGGGATGAGAAACCATGCTTCTTGGAGGGGATGGGGTGGTCCTGCCACACTGGGTCAGAATTCTGGCTTCCTGTCTTGTGTTTCCTGTTTCAGTGTCTGCTTCCTGGCATAGTTTTTATGGGTTGTCACAGTATGGGGACCCAGAAGCTGGGCAGGTCACATGACTTAGCAGTTCTGGGGAAGCTGTGCTCTAATATGGTAGTGAGGAAAATTAAGAAGCAAGCTAGTACACACTACAGCATCCCAGGAGGCCAGGAACCAGCAGCACTGGGCACCCTCAAAAGTGAGGAGAGAGTGTCATGAATAAGACATTTCATCCCTCTACTCTTTCTGCCCCTTCCGCTACATAAGGATGGGACAAGAAATCCATCATGATGTCCAGGCAAACTAGGCAAACTAGAAACAGCCTTTGTGTGAACTTGTAAACGAAAATTATATATATAGACTTTATCCCAAAGAGAGCAATAGAAGAATCATAGAAAGCCACAAAAATACCAATAAAGAAAGAAAGAAAGAAAGGAAGGAAGGAAGGGAGGAAGGAAGGAAGGAAGGGAGAAAGAAAGAGAGACACACTGAAAGAAAAACACCAGAAATGCAGTGATCTGTATCTGTGATCCATGGCCATGCCAGCCACATCCCACATCCAGGTCAGGCAGGCCTACAGCACGTTCAGAGCACAGCTCTGAGCTCTCAGCCACAGGGGAGATGGCCTAGGGACTCCAGTGTTCAGTGCCACTTGCAATGCAAATCAAAGTTGAAAGGACTCAAGGGCAGAAATCACATGTCCATCTCAATTGATGCAGAAAAGGCCTTTGACAAAATCCAACATCCTTTTATTATTAAAGTCCTGGAGAGGGGGCTGTAGAGATAACCTAGCAGTTAAGATGCTTGCCCGCAAAGCTGGGTTCGATTCCCTAGTACCCACATAAGGCCAGATGCATGAAGTGGCATATGCATCTGGAGTTCATTTGTAGTGGCTGGAGGCCCTGATGTGCTCTCTTTCTCTTTCTCTCACTCTCTCTCTCTTTCTTCTGTTTCTCTCTGCTTGCAAATTAAATAAAAATATTGTATCTCTCTCTCCCTTTCTCTTTCTCTCTCTCCTTGCAATTGAAGAAAATTCCTGAGAGGCGAAGGGTAGAAGGACATATATCAGCATAATAAAAGCTATATGTAACAAATCTTTAGCCAACATCATCCTAAATGGAGAAAAAACCCAAGGCATTCCCTTAAAATAAAGGATAAAACAAGGGTGTGGTGGTTTGATTCAGGTGTCCCCCATAAACTTAGGTGCTCTGAATGCTAGGTTCTCAGCTGATGGAGATTTGAGAATTAATGCTTCCTGGAGGCAGTGTATTGTTGGGGGTGGGCTTATGGGTATTATAGCCAGTGTCCCCTTGCAGTATTTGGCACAGTCCCCTGTTGCTATTGTTACTGTATGTTGGCCAGGGGGTGATGTCCACTCTCTGCTCATGCCATCATTTTCCCTTGCCATCATGGAGCTTCCCCTCAAGTCCTTAAACCAAAATAAATCCTTTTTCCCTAAAGCTGATCTTGGTTGGGTGGTTTCTGCCAGCAATGTGAGCCTGACTGCAACACTATAGTTGGTACAGAGGAGTGGGATTGCTGCTAGACACTTGACTGTGTGGCTTTGGCCTTTTGAGCTGATTTTCAAGGGGAATGTGGAAGGATTTGAAACCTTGGCCTAAAAGATGCCTTGCAATGCTGTAAGTACAGCTTGATGGACTGTTTCCTGGTCAGAGTTGAAAGTCCTGAATGCAGTAAGTACTATAGACTGTGAGGTTTGGCTTATTAGGATGAGAAAGAGCTTTGCCTGGACTGGGCTAGAAGCAGTTTGTGTGAGAGGCTTGCTGTTATGGCTGTGTCCTGAAAAGCTGTGCAGGGTTGCATTGCATAGAAATGGACTGGTATAAGCAGAGGGTTATTGCACAGAAAAAATGAAATCTCTGGGTGAAACTGCTGCCTGTTCAGCTGTAATTGTATGAGAGATTACAACCATTGAAATTGGGCCAGCTGACCTGCATTGGAACCACAGAAAGAATGCTGTCTTTTGAAGAGGTCTGGATGCTCAAGGAGTGTCCTGTTCTTCAAAATCTGCCTTACTCCCCCTATGGATTAACAAATTGGCACTGTACCTGGTATTATGGAGTATCAGAAATGCAGGAAAGAGAGGGTTATTGAATTTGCAACATGGTCTTGTGTTTTGGAAACGGCTATGGGTAGTGTGAAGCAGGTTTGCTGGATGCATGCATTGAGACCTGATAGAGCCTTGAGGATGGACTGTGGGTTGCAGTGTAGACCCAGTGGAGATGCTGGGACCACAGGATGGCTGCTAACGAGAGCTGCCAGCCCCATATGAAGTTTTCCAGGACTGTGAATAGCCTAGCTGGAGGGGCAAAACTGGAACTCCAGAGACTTATTGCTGGTTAGAATTATTGGAGGCTTGTTACTGGCTAGAGTTGTTGAACTTGGAGCTACAGAGTTTGATGTTTGCCCTGTTTAAATCTTGTATGGGTTGAACATTTCTTTGCTATGCCTAATGCCATCTTTTGCATGTGACTGTTTATTCTATGCCATTATGGTTTTTTCTTTTGTTTATTTTTGGTAATATGGCTTAGTTAAAAGACTTTGGACTATGGGGATGTTTGAACATCATTGGGATTGATCAACCTATGGGGACTTTTAAAGTTGAATGCAGTTCATTTTCCATTATGTATGGTTATCAGTTTATGAGGGCCAGGGGTGGAATGTGGTGGTTTGATTCAGGTGTGCCCCCACAAACTTAGGTGTTCTGAATGCTAGGCTCCCAGCTGATGGAGATTTGGGAATTACTGCCTCCTGGAGGCAGTGTATTATTGGGAGTGGGCTTATGGGTCAGTGTCCTCTTGCCAGTGTTTGGTACACTCTCCTGTTGCTATTGTCCATATTATGTTGGCCAGGGGATTATGTCCACCCTCTGCTTATGCCCTCATTTTCCCCTGCCACCATGGAGCTTCCCCTCAAGTCTGTAAGCCAAAATAAACTTTTTTTCCCCCAAAGCTGCTCTTACTTGGGTGATTTCTGCCAGCAGTGTAAACCTGACTGTAACAAAGTGTGTCCACTCTCTCCACTCCTAGTCAACATAGTGCTTTGTTGCAGTCAGTTTTGTGTTGCTGGCAGAAAATACCTGACCAAGAGTAGCTTGTGGGAGGACAGGGTTTATTTTGTCTTACAGACTTGAGGGGAAGCTCCATGATGGCGGGGGAAAATGACAGCATGAGTAGAGGGTGGACATCATCTCCTGGCCAACATCAGGTGGCCAACAGCAGCAGGAGAGTGTACCAAGCACTGGCAAGGAGAAGCAGACATAACACCCATAAGCCTGCCCCCAACAATACACTGCCCCTAGGAGGCTCCAATTGGCAAATTTCCACCAGCTGGGGACTTAGCATTCAGAACACCTAGGTTTATGGGGGACACCTGAATCAAACCACCACAGTGCTTGAAGTGTTAGCTAGAGCAACAGGATAATCCAATAAAATAAAACAGATACAAATAGGAAAGGATGTGGTTAAGGTAGCCTTATTTGCAGATGGTATGATTCTATTCATAAATCACCCTAAATACTCCACCAGAAAACTCATAGTTGATAAACACTTTTAGCAAAGTGGCAGGATACAAAAACAACATACAAAAATCATGACAAACATATGGTAAAAGAAATCAGGGCAACAATCCTATTTGTAATAGCTTCAAAAACTGGCTTGGGATATATCTAACCAAGGAAGTGAAAGACCTCTATACTGAAAACTTTAAAATATTGAAGAGAGAAATTGAGAAATATGCTAGAATTTGGAAAGACCTCCCATGTTCATGGATTGGAATAATTTTGTGAAAATGACCATCCTATTGAAAGCAATCTACAGTCTTATTACAATCCCAATAAAAATTCCAGCACCATTGTTCACAGAAATAGAAAAGATAATTCTAAAATTCACATGGAAACACAAAAAGCATATATAAGAGACAGAGAGAGAGGGAGAGAAAATGGGAACACCAGGGCCTCTTACCACTGCAAATGAACTCCAGATGCATGCGCCTCCTAATGCATCTACCTTTACGTGGGTACTGGGGAATCAAACCTGAGTCCTTAGGCTTTGCAGGCAAGTGCCTTAACCACTGAGCCTTCTCTCCAGCCCCACAGATAAATATTTTTAAAGTGCCTAATATCCTTAGCTATCAGGGAAATGCAAATTAAAACTACTTAGAAATTCTATCTCACTCTAGTCAAATGGCTGTCATAGCAACAACAACAACAGACATCAGGTGCTGGTGAACTTGTGGAGAAAGAGGGACCCTTATTCAATGTTGGTGGCAATGCAAACTGGAGTGGCCATTATGGAAAGCTGTGTAGAGGTTTCTCAAATAGCTAAAAATAGAGCTATTTTATGACATAGCTATACCACCACTAGATATATACCTTTTTGTAGTTATCTTCTCCTTGCTGGGACAATACACATCACCAAAAGCAGCTGATAGGAGGAAAGTGTTTATGTTGTCTTACAGTCTTGAGAGGAAGCTTAATGATGGCAGGGGACAGCATGACTCATGCAGAGGCTGAACATCACCTCTGCCACAGCAGGCGGAAACCAGCAACAGGAGAGCAAGCGGACTAACGCTGGCAAGCTAGGGGCTAATAAACCTCAAAGTTCATCCTCAGTTGGAATGTCTGTATAGGTTAAAAAGCTTGAAAGGAGTCATGGAGGAAAGTTTTTTTTGTGTGTGTGTGTGTGGGGGGGGACATAGAACATATGGGATGTGAATGTAGCGGAGGGTTAGTGGGAGGGAAAGGCAGGTGAGGGATAGTGAGAGACAAGGGATGGTGGAGCAATCAGAACTAAGGATATGTGAATAAGGATTATGGAAACCCACTGCTTGGTAATCCAATGAAAAGATAATAATTTTTTTGAGGCAAGTCCAACGAACTGGGGCTTTTTGTGTGTGTGTGAGAGAGAGCAAGAGTGAGAGAGAGAGAGAGAATTGGCATGCCAGGGCCTCCTGCTACTCTAATCAAACTCCAGACATGTGTGCTACCTTTTGTGCATGTGAGACCTTGCACAGGTATCACCTTGTGTGTCTGGCTTATGTGGGATCAGGGAGTTGAACATGGGCCCTTAGGCTTCACAGGCAAGAGTGCTTCAACTGCTACACCAGCTCTCCAGCCCAAAAGATACGTATCTATTTAAAGTATTTGAATGAAGGTCTCCCACGTGGGTAGTGCTCCCAGAAGCCATAGGTTATTAATCAAACATTCCAGTGCCAGGGATGAGACACTTCCAAGTGAGCTGTTGGTCAGGACGGACACAGAGGTCCTTAAAACAATATGGGTTGCTCTTGGTTGCTCACCAAAACCAGATAGAAGTTCCTACCATGGAAGATAATCAGGTTTCGGTTGCAGTACAGAAAAGCTGCTGGGGAAGGGCCATCCACGGTCCTACCCACTATGGACTCTGTAGCTTCTACAACTGACCTGCCAGGCAAGAAATGCCCCGTAGTGTAATAGTGGCATGCATGTTATGAGAGCAACCAACTGATTTTTTATTGGATTTCATGCCTGATAACATAAGCCTTTCCAAAAGCCCATGGCTAGGTAATGCCAGCTCTAGTGGGGAGTTTAACAGCGGTGGTTATACTAAATGCACAGCATGGCCACCTACTTTTTAAGTATCTATATCTGTCCCCACTATTAGTACTGCTTGAAGCCTCTGTCACAGAAGTGTCTTACTACCATGGGTAGTGGTTCATGCAGAGATGCATAACTGGCAAAACTTCCAAGAATAAGTGATGACTGTGTGCTCAGCCTCAAACAGGACATCTAAACCAATCCCTCCAAGGATAATGGGACCTTGCGGAAAAGTAAGAATAAGAGTAGGAGGGTGGGGAGGAAGCCTGCAAAAATGCTCCTTTGTATACAACATGGACGTTATATTCATGAATTCGCAGCAGCTGTGGTTTCTTGCAGAAGACAGCCTGTCAATAGTTCACCCTCAATGGGGAAGGGTTACATGAGACCTCAGACCTTCCAGAGTAGCTAATGGTTGGTGGGCGAGAGGGAGCCAGGTTCTTCAGTGATGTAGTCACAGTTAAGTTGTCCATTTCATGGTAATTAATCTTACACCCATGATCATTCAAGCAGGCCTGCTTTAACTCAATGAGTTAAAAAAAAAAAAAAAAGGAAGGCATAAAGTAAGATGGGGTTTCACAGTAAAGAAGAAGATATTTGGGGGGAGGTGGTAAAATTTTGATCCTGGACATTCTAGCCTCTAGAGCCATGAGAAATACATCCCTGTTACTTACAAATGACCCAGTGTTTTGCTATAGCAGCTCAAACGGACGGGCGGAGTCAGTCAATTCCTATCAATGAGAACAAAACACTGCACCTTCCATGATGACAGAAGTCCCACATGACCACCCTGTCACCACGCTACATTCCTTGGATATGAGCCATAGAGAAGGCACATGTGGTTCTGTGGCTGCTTTGTTGTGTCCTCTTGACAGTGGTTGTAGAACTGCCTCAGTGAGCAAAAGCCCTGGCTGCCGAGACACTTCTAGCTCCATCCTTTTCAAATGCTACCAGTCCATCAGGTAGGAATTGATGGGGCTGGCTGGGTGTTGTCCACAGCAAAGTCGTATGACCCACCTCAAAAAAAAAATCACAATCTTTCACCCATGAGCTTTTGTGTGGGTTATACATGTTTGCCCTCACATACAGGGAGGCCTACTCCTGGAATCCCTATCACTTGTGTTTCTTCTGAATCTTGACCACAGTTACTGTACATACGCAGTACAGAAGGTTCCTGCCTTCTCTCCTCTCAGGTCAAATGAACAATGAGGTCCACTTCTGCAGCTTTGCTCACTGGAGGATTTTCTGCTACTGCTGGCCTCCAGAGACATAGCTAATAGATCTCCAATGCAACATCCACCTCTTTGTGTGTATTTACAGTGTGTCTGCACTGTTATTCATCAATGATTACTGCGATTTTCATTGGTGACACTCTTCAGGCCCCATGGGCCCTGTAGCCTGAACTTTTCAGTATTCTGGACACCACTCCTAGTTGTTAGAGTGTGTGGCAGAGTGGCAGGCCTGATGGGGATATGCTGCCTCAAAAGTCCTAACTGGTCGAGTAGATATTAAGCCTATTTCCTGTGTCAAACAGGGTCCCTAGCAACCACATACTGGTTGAAGGGTAAGCCTGAAGAGATGGTTTGCACAATTAGTTGTTGAGTGAAGATAAGGGGCTGGTGCTGACAGAGAAGATGTTAAGAGTTGGGCTGAGGTTGGATGAGGGTGATGGAGCGTTACAATGTCACTTGTTGATTGAAGATGAAGGGCTAGTGTTAACAGTGTTAGTTGTTAGGGTATGAACTGGTATTAGTTTACTTGTTGGCTGAGGGCAAGGACCAGGTATTAGTACTATAGTTGTTGGGTGACGGCGAGGACATGGTGCTGACAGTGTCTGTCGTTTGTGGAGGGTAAGGATGTTGTGCTAACACTAGCAGTTGTTGGGTGAGGATGAAGACGTGGTGTTAACAGTGTTAGTTGTTGGGTGAAGGTGAGGATGTGTTGTTAACAGTCTGCTGTTGGGTGAGGGTGAGGACATGGTGCTAACAGTGACAGTTGTTAGGTGAGGGTGATGATGTATCACTTCACAACCTATGCTTACACATCTTCTATTGGTTCTGCTGTTTTTCTTTTATTTATTTGTGTGTGTGTGAGAGAGAGAGAGAATGGATGCACCAGGGCCTCTAGTCATTGCAAACAAAGTCCAGACGCATGCAACACCTTGTGTATTTGGCTTACATGGGCACTGGGAGTCAAACTTGGGTCCTGAAGCTTAGCAGGTAAGAGCCTTAACCACTAAGCCAAACCTCCAGTCCTGGTTCCACTTTTAAAAAACATTTTATTATTTATTTACATGTGTGTGAGAGAGAAAGAGGGAGAGAGAGAGAATGAATGGGCATGCCAGGACTTCCAGTCACTGCAAATGAAACCCAAACACATGAGACACCTTGTGCATCTGACTTATGTGGGTACTGAGGAATCAAACCTGGGTCCTTAGGCTTCACAGGCAAGTGCTTTAACTAATAAGCTATCTATCCAGCCTCCTGGTTCCACTTTTTTTTTTTTTAAATATAGTTTTATTTATTTATTTGGGAGAGAGACAGGAAGAGAGAGAATGGGTGCGCCAGGGCCTCCAGCCACTGCAAATGAACTCCAGACGCATGAGCCACCTTGTGCATCTGGCTTACATGGGTCCTGGAGAATTGAACTTGGGTCCTTTGACTTTGCAGGCAAATGCCTTAACCACTAAGCCATCACTCCACCCCCCCCCCCCCGGTTCCACTTTTTATGAAGCAAGATTTCTTAATCCTTTTCTACTTGTAATTCCTTTTGACATGAGAAACTTTTTCATGACTACTACATATACAGGAATTAAGCAATGATACAAATCCAGCATTTACTGAGAATAAAACATATACACATAACTTTATTAAAGATAGAAACAAACTTTGCTTTTGAAAAGTTTTTATTAGCATGTATATTAATAACTCTCCTTTCCCCAACAGTCCCTCTTCTTCTGTTTTTGAAATATATATTTATTTATTTCCTAGTTATTTATTTGAAGGAGAGAAAGAAAAAGAGGCAGACAGACACACAGAGAGAATGGGCATGCCAGGGCCTCCAGCCACTGCATATAAACTCCAGATGCATGCGTCACCTTATGCATCTGGCTTATGTGGGTCCTGGGGATTGAACCTGGGTCCTTTGGCTTTGCAGGTAAGCACCTTAACTGCTAAGCTATCTTTCCAGCCCTATTTTTTTTTAATTTTTATTTTTGGTGAGCCAATAGGCTTAATCACTGTTACTTACAGAGCATGGGTGGGGGGTTATTTATAGGAGCATTGGTAACTTATCAGTGGCTACATCACTGAAGAAAATGTCTCTCTCACTCCCAGTGACCATTATCTGCCTATAAATCTTCAGGGAGGGATGGGGCCCTTCGTCTTCCCATGACAGAATGTTAAGACAAGCCCAATCTTGTGCAGATGATTACAGCTGCCGAAAGGTCAAGAGTGCAACAGCCACATCATGCCTGGAGGACAGTGTTTCCTACTGCTTTATCTCTTCCTCCCACTTTTATAAGATTTCTGCTCCTCTTCCATGATGTTATCTAAGCTTGGAGGTCAGTATGATGAAGATGTCCCATTTAGGGTGGAAAGATTGATTGTAAGAGCCACAGGGTGGGAGGGACTATCCAGAGACATTATTCACCCCCCCCACCCCCATGACTGACTGCTTCTCTCATGACTTATAATCCACAACCCCATGGTGAATACCAGCAATCCTACTGAAGAGGGCCCTCAGTGGAACAGCGGCAGGGCAGTGGCAAATGATGGTGCCAACGCATAATGTGTTCACACAGAGTTTCTACTTATAAAACAAAAAGATGTCCCACTTATGGCTGAGCACTCAATATTCACTATATCAGATTTATAGGTGGACACATCTACATCTGTGTCTTTCCACAATGTCAGAATCTATTTATTAAACAACAATGTATTTACAAGCTATGCCAGTTTCAACGGCTGCAATTTACCAAGTAATCTGGATCTCACTTGATTATATGGATGTTGGCAAACATTAGCTCTTTTATTCCCATGTGTATTACTTTCTTGCTGCTGAGACTAAATACCTAGAAAAAAAAAAAGCAACTTATTTTGGCTCATGGTTTGGAATTACAGTACATTATGGCAGGATAGGCATGGCAGTACGGGCAGCTCTAGCTGTGGCGGCAGCTGGTCACAATGCATATTCAAGATGGACAGTGAGGGAGACAGAAAGGGAGAGATGGATGCTGGTGCTCTATTCGCTTTCCCCTCTTCATTTAGGCTGGGACCCCAGCCCACAGAATGGTGCTCAGTGGCTGTCAGACGAGAAAACCTATGCTGGAGCTCAGGGACAGAGGCAGATAGATGTCCTTTTCTGTGGCAATTTTTCTGGACGTTTCTCCTTAAGCAGTGTTTGCACATTTTGATTCTGAGATACTTCTTTTTTTTTTCCCCCCCGTATAGTCCCAGGTGAGGGATTACATACGGCGTGACTGCTAAGCACATGCGTCTGGTGCCTCTGTGCATCAGAAATAGGATTGGACATTTTCACAAGTGTCATTTATTGGTATAAATGATCAGTTTGTGCCTCCTAGGTGCTGGCTGCTTATTTGTATTAAAAAAAGATGTGGAGTAACTCAGGTCAAGGCTATTGATTTGTACAACGGAGTTACTCAAGAATAGGCACAGCCCGAAAGCAGCTATTTTTATACAACACTGAGTAATCCAGAACAGGCCCGGCTTGTTCTCCTAAAGGTGGTAATAAAAGACAACACTAACTTAAAAGAGTGAGTATGGTAAGACTAAATTCAGAAAAGGCGTTGGCCCTAGTTTGGGGTAGGTTGGAAACTACAGGGCATTTGCTAGGTTCGGATCCAGGGCCCGGTCTGGCACATGAACTGTAAGCCCTCCATACCTGGATGGACGCAGGAGGGAACGGAGAAATGTGGTGGCCACTTGAGCGCCAGGCACCTTCACTCTCTGTAGCCGGGCTCCCAGGACAGCGAGGGGCTGTCCTCCAACGCAAGTGAACCCGAGGACCAAAAGAGCCGAGGAGAGAGTGACAGAAAATCAGCAAAAGCTCGCGTACTACAGAGTTAGGGTCGCCACGCATGCGCACCACGACGGAGGTGGGGCCCGGGACGCACGGGCTCTAGTGCGGTGACGTCACCGGTGGGGGCGGGGCCTTAAGGACGCCACCGCGCCGCGCCTTCCATCTTCTGACGTCATCTGGCGCGACGACGGGAGGGAGGCCGATTTCTGTTGGCCACGCCTCCAGCCGTGCCTCACGTGCTTGCTGATGCCATCATCCGGCGACTCACTGGGCGGGGGATGCGGCCCGGGGGATGGGGGGGGGGTTTCCTCAAGAAACCCGGGGCTGTGGTGAAGGGTGACAGGGCTGGGAGGAGACGGCGGAGTTCCGGAGAAAGCGAGAGGGTGGCCGGAGCATGGCGGACCAGATTCCTCTGTACCCGGTGCGCAGCGCAGCAGCGGCGGCGGCCGCAGCCAGCCACAAACGCGCGGCCTATTACAGCGCAGCGGGGCCCGGGCCGGGTGCCGACCGTCGCGGCAGGTAACGGCGGGCGGCCGCCCGACCCCTCCCCGGAGCTCTCGACTCCTCCCTCCCTTCCCCTCCCCGCCCGCTCGGCCCCGCCGACTCGTGGTGTGGAGGGGCGTCGTCGGCACGGTCGGTGGGGACTCCCCCGTCCTCGCCTTGGGGCGGGTGCGGGGTGGTGGGGGAGAATCCCTGGGTGAACCCCGGACCGAAAGTTAAGCCGTGTGACTGAGCGAGCCCGGTGACAGGTGGGACGTTCACTGACACGCCTTCCAAACACACGCCTTACCGAGTGGTCACCGATTCGCCCGGTCCGGTGCAGACGAGCCACAAAGTGCTGCTTTTAGGCGGGTCTGCACGCAGGGAGCACTTTGTGTTCGCAGGAAATGGTTTTGGGACGTGGGACCGGGAGGAGATTCATTCAGGAAGGTTAAACTTGTTTCATGGGACCGCAGTTAGTTTAGCCGTGGGATCAAAATACTCAAGTCTTGTGTTTTAAAAGTGGAAGTCTCATAAACCTAGGTTAACAGTTGGATTGGGCTCGTGTTTCATTTCTCACTCAAAATGATGCTGCGCTTTGTGAAATAAACTTTTAAGTTATACGTTTTATATAACGGACTTTAGAATGGAGAGTTATTACCTCGTAGCTACCTTTTTTTTCTGTTGTTATTTTATTGCAGGCGTACCTCTGAAGAAACAAACCTTAATACATAAAAGAAGAATACAGATTTTATTTCCCATCCAGTTCCTTCAGAATCTGAGCTTTTGAGTCATTTTCCGTTTTGGTTGTTTGTTTATTGTTTTAGGAAACATATTTCCTGAATTATACTGCAAGGGCAGCAGGCAGGGACGTAATAAACAGGAGTTTATTACTGTCCTCTGCCTAACTTTGGATATTTTGTAAGACTAGAGCACAAGTTCCTATGTTGTTAGAACTGAACTGGATCTCCATCCATGTACTTAATAGTCATTTTGATCTTGGTAACTTGGCTCTCTGAGCCCCAGTTTCCTCATCTATAAAACAGTGGTTGTTCTTATTTTTTTTATGGGAACCTTGAAGGTTACAGAACTTAGTGAGGTACCCTTTTTTAAAAGGGTGCTTGTGGGCTGGAGAGATGGCTTAGCCGTTAAGGTGTTTGCCTGCAAAGCCAAAGCACCTTGGTTCGATTCCCCAGGACCCACGTAAGCCAGATACACAAGGTGGTGCATGCATCTGGAGTTCATTTGCAGTGGCTGGAGGCCCTGGCATGCCCATTATCTCTCTCTCTGCCTCCCCCCGCCCCCGCTCTCTCTCAAATAAATTAATTAAATAAAAAGGTGCTTGCCAGAGGTGGGTTCTTTGACAACTATCATTTCTCCTCTTCTTGATGCTACCCACAGTAGTAACTGCATTAGTAATTTTATATGTGGTTTAATTGTAGATGATCACTGGAAACATGCCATTGTTTTAAAATAGATTTTGACACATTTTGAGTTTCTTTTATAAATTCTGAACCTTTATCTTTTGGTACCTACCTACTTGGGATCCATTGTCTTACTGGTCGGCTGTTGCTTTTATTATTACATAATATTTCTCCTTGTCTCTAACTTTTTTGCTCAGAAATCTATAGTCGATATGAGAATAGCCACTCATTTCTTTGGTTAATGTATGCATAGTGTTAGCTTTACAGCTTACCCACTGAGATAGTTTGAATGTGGAATATCCCCCACAGCCTGAGGTGTTTGTGATTAAGCTTCTTACTTAGTCCCCAGCTGGTGGAGCCTTGCTGGAGGAGGTGCGTCACTAGGAGGTGGACAGTGAGGTTGATTATTCTACTCCACTGGATATTCAGGGCTAGCTTGCTCTGGCTGTTTTTCTCTTCTGCGGGTGTCTGGTGAAGTGAGCCAGCTTTCTCAGCCATGATGAAACTTCTCCTTGAAACTGTAAGGTTGAAATAAACCCTCTCTGTTCATAAGGTACTTCTGGTCAGTATTTTGTTCTGGGAAGAATCTGACTGCTATGCACTGTTGAATTTGAAGTCCAGAAGTTTCTTGCTGGGTCATTTTTTTTCCTCTCATGCTGCCAGTCTGTGTGTTTTGCTTTTGAGACAGAGTCTAGATGTATAGGCCAGCTGGCCTCCAACTTGTAATCCTTCTGCCTTCACATCTTGAGTTTTAAGAAGTTATGCACCACCATGCCTGGCTATAGGAAGACTATTTGATTCAAGGCAATTTGCTGTACATTGGTATTTAAGTGAGGCATTTATTATGTTTCCTGTTTTATTATTATTTCTTTTATTGTGTCTACTGTTTCTTGGGTTTCTTTTTTCATGTTACTTTTGCTTTCTTTTTGGTTGCTTAAACTTTTTTTTTCTTTTTGTTTTGAGACAGGCTCTCTGAAACCTTTTTTTCTGGCTGTCACTTGAATTGTTTTCACTCTTTGGATACGTTGTCATTTTCTTCACTACTTGAAAGCTTTGTAAAAGATCTTTAGCGTTCAATTGTTTATTACTGGTTTGCATAGCTTTCTTTAGGTTTATCCTATTTTTTCTTTCTTTTAGAAATATTTTATTTATTTATTAGAGAGAGAGAGAGAAGAGGCAAATAGAGAGAATGGGTGCACCAGGGCCTCCAGCCACTGCAAACAAACTCCAGACACATGTTCCACCTTATGCATCTGGTTTACATGGGTACTGGGAAATCAAACCTGAGTCCTTAGACTTCCCAGGCACCTTATGAGGAAAAGTCACTTTGAAATGATCTTCTTTTTCTTGTTTTTGTTTTCTTCAGCCTTTTCTACTTAAGCTTAGTCTGTTGAGGCCTTTCTGTTTCAGAAATGGGGGCGCTGTGTGACTATTGAGTGGCTAACAAAAGCCAATTCCATCCCTAAACTGGTATTTGTGTGTATGGGTCTTACAATGACTGCCAGGTGGGAGGGCTGTCTTGTGTCTTCTTGGCTTTCCCTAATCCCATCTGGGCAATGAGGAGAGCATCTCCTTATACCTGGGGAATCCAGTGAAGTGGGATATGCTGTTTTGAATTTGTTTGAATTGGATAGGGCATATCTGAAAAGTTTCTCTCCCTTAAGTGGAAGATTTCTCTCACTTAAGTCCCTTTCCTGGTCCTTTGGGTGGAGAAGCCAGGCTGTACCTAGTGTCAGTTAACTCTGCAATATGCCTGTCCATGAGACAAGACAGAAAACTCAGGACTCATTGTGTTGCTCTTCGGGTTCCTGATCCTGACTGGTCTGATCTTTTCCTTTTCAAGTAAGCACCTTTAACCACTGGCCCTCTTTCCAGCCCATCTCTCTACCTTTTCATATAGTGTCCAGGATTACTGGCTGTCTTTAGTAGAAGGAGGAGGGAGAAGCATGTCTTCTGTCTTGGTTCTGAACCAGTAAAGACAATTTATGATATTTATTTCTATTTTTTATTTAAACTTTGTGTATGTGTGTGGTGGGGATCAAAGCCAAGGTCGTGCATGCTAGCCAAACACTTTCCCACCAAACTATTCCCTCAGCTTTACTCTTTCACTTTAAAACCACTTTTATTTATTTACCTCATTGTTAATAGCATTTTTGATATTTCAGTTGTACAAATTTGTGGCTTTTAGCATGCTAACAGATATTTGCAGTTATCACTACTGATGGAGCATTTTTATCACCTGAAAGAACCTTGTGCCCTGTACATCTAACCATAACTCACCCACCACCCCTCCCTTCCCAGATGATTGACTGTAGATTTTTGGTAGTTTTGAAATATTTATTTGCATGGGTGGGGGGTTGGAGAGGGGGAGAGAGAGAGAAAGAGGAAGAAAGAAAATATGAATGAGAGAATTAGCATGCTAGGACTTCTTGCCACTGCAAATGAACTCCAGATGCATGTGCTACTTTGTACATTTGGCTTTATATGGGTACTAGGGAATTGAACCAGGGCCAGCAGGTTTTGCAAGCCAGTTCCTTTACCCTCTGAGCCATTTTCCCAGCCTGACTTTTGGTTTTTGTTTTGAAGTGAGTTCTTGCTATGCTGTCTAAAATCATGTGATGTATTGGTTTCTGTCTCTACAGTAAATATTTACATAAAAGAAAAGCATTTGTTGATTTGACATTTATATTTCTCTATTTCAAGTGGTAACTGTGTCATTCATGTAGTTTTGCAGTTGGAGGAAGGATGAGTGATATTGAATGCTACTGTGTTGTTCTGGTCTCAGTACTTTTCCTTTGCGTTTCCTAGCAATGTGGCCATTGGTACTGCATAGTGGGATTTGTCATATTATAATAGTTGAGTATTTAAAGAGAGTCTCATGCTAAGAACAGATGGGTGTTGTCTGATTATCTTAAATAGTATTTCTTGGTAGATGTAACACAGATTTTTATATTTCTTGTTTTCTTATTTTGAGGATCTATACACAATTTCCTTTCCTTTTGAATCTTAGTGACTATGATCTAATATTTTAGTAAAGATGAAACATTTTCACTTTGATGGTTCACAGTTGAGTTTTTTTTTTTTTTTTTTTTTTTTTTTTTTTGGTAGTACATTAGCCTGAACCCAGTGCTTCCTATGTGCTAGGCAAGCACCAAGAACAAGTTTTAGGATGGTACTTACCTATTTGCCCAGGCCAAGACTTCTTTGGAATTAGAATTTTTTTGTAGAGGCAAGAATTTCCTCTAAAGGGGATCCCAAAGTTCACTAAAGTATAAGACATTCTTTATAGCTGCTGGGTAGACCTGTTTCACTTAATTTTCCTATATCTAAAGGTATTAGCATGAAAAAAAAGTTGGTAGTGGGGCACATTACAATTCTAGACAACTAGAGTGTATGCTCAGCTGACAGGCCACAACACTTCATATTTCTAGATTTATACTAATACAATATTGGATATTGTACCAGTAACTCCAGTTCAAAAGTTTCTCTCAATTTATGTGTAGTTTTGATATAATTTCTTACTTTAGCTAATTATTTTAAAACACCAGATGCTTGTGCCACTTTTTGCTGTATGTGACTTTATGTGGGTGGCTGGGTAATTGAAACTGGGCTGGAAGGCTTTGTAACCAAGTGCCTTTAACCACTGAGCAATCTCCCCAGCCCCTATTTCAGCTATTTCTAATGTTAGTTTCTTACAGAATTCTTAGAAATTGTGGCTCAAGATAATGTACAAAAAGTTACTTTGCAGCACAAAGGACAGGCAAGTTTTTTTTTGTTACCACAGTCATAGTATGTTTTTATGCACCATTTACTTAGTTAATTTTACTGTTTACCATTAGTTTTAGTCTGTTCTATGCTATAACAGGATATGTGAGTGTAGGTTATTTGTAAATGACAGAAGTCTGTTTCCCACAGCTCTGGAAAATAAGAGGTGTGAAGATCAAGGTGCCAGCATCTAGTATGGCCTTCTTGCTATGTATCTATGTGGTAGAAGACTGTGAAGGAGACACCACTTTTGCCAGCCCTATTTATGGTGGCATTTGCCCATTGTGAGGTTACCCTTGTGATTAAAGCACCTTTGGTTAGGTACTACTTCCTGACATTAATGCTTAGGGATCAAGCTTCTATCACATGGGTTTGGAGAGTATATTAGTTACTTTACTCATTGCTGTGGTCACATACCTGACAAGAAGCAGCTTAAAGGAAGAGGTTAATTCTGGCTTTGGGTTTCAAGGGGTTACAGTCCATCATGGCAGCAGGAGCAGGAGGCTGGTTGGTCATACTGCAGTCACAATCAAGAAGCAGCGGGCAAAAAGGAAATGGGGTTGAGCTATAAAACCTTAAGGCCCGGGCTGGAGGGATGGCTTGGTGGTTAAGGCGTTTGCCTGCAAAGCCAAAGGACCCAGGTTTGATTCCCCAGGACCCACGTTAGCCAGATGCACAAGGGGGCGCATGTATCTGGAGTTTTGCAGTGGCTGGAGGCCCTGGTGCGCCCATTTTTTTTCTCTCTCTCTCTGTCCCTCCCTCCCTCCCTCCTTCTGTCCTTCCCTCTTTCTCTAAATAAATAAATAAAAATAAAATATTAAAAAATAGAACTTTAAGACCCACCCCAAGTCACCCACTTTTTCCTGTAAGGTTCCACCTCCCAAAGGTTACACAACCTTCCCAAACAGTACCACCAACTGGGGGCCAAGTGAGCCCACATGAGCTAATGGGGGATGTTTCACACTCAAAACACAATACAGAGACAAAAGGCTAAAAATAAAAGCAAAGTGTCCATACTTTAATAATCAGACTGTGACCATTTTCAGCCTGACCTCTAGTGACCCATGATATCTTAAACATTTGGAGCCTAACCAGTCCCTAATGACCACGGTATCTTATACAAATGAGCAGTCTCAACTGTAAAATGTACTACTCAACACTATAATGAGATGTCTACCAAACCACCCAGATAAGGACCTCACTTAAATAGTCCCATTATGATAAAACCAAGTAACTTAAATGAACTTCCAATCTTTCTCAGTGGCTTGATATTCTTTCTGGGGACTTACCTGTATCTCTCCTGCAGTTTATTTCGATAATTTTTTTCCTTGTCTATGCCTGTGGTTTATTCATATTACTGGGCTTCCATATGACATTTCACATGCCATAGAGGATAGAGTGTTCTATCGATACCACTCTTTCTCTCTTTTGCTGCTAGAGAAGGGAAAGTTCTAACTTCTCATCAGTTCACATAGCTTGCTACTTGTGACACAATTGATCTCCTTAGTTCTGTTTCATGGAGGAAACATGCACATTTCTTTATAGCCCTTAGTTTTGTTGTTTTTCCACTTTATTAGCATGAAGGGGGTAAGTTTATTTTTTCCTTCAAGAAGTTTGAGCATTAGGTATATTTTAAATTCATTTCTTCCTTTAATATAAATTGTCAGAAATTGTTTCTTCCAAATGGAAACAATAGGCTGTTAGATACTTAAGGTAATGTGTGAGTTTAAGGTAGTTATTGCATTGACCTCCTTTTACTTAGATTCATGTAAATTATCACCCTCTAGTATTTGAGTGTTCTGTTGAAAGTTCTTAATTTTTTTTAAAGCCTTTGGCAGCAGCTGAGGTAGCAGCTGCCCTCTCTCCTTAGCACGACAGTCCTCTTGGGTTTGTGTAGTCTGTTCTGTCGTCTTTGTTCACATTGTTTTTACTCATTTTAAAAATGTTTCCAGAATTATACTTAATTGCTGGAAACGTTGCTTTCTCTTGAGTGACAAACCGATTAAGTGTGTATGATACCAGGCAACAAAGACACTTAAGATTCTCTGCTTATCCTGCCTCTGAAAAAAATCCATTATTCATCATCTTATTGTTTTTAAATACTGAGGTGAAATTTTCAATACAATAGGGAAATTGCTTTGGAAATGAGTGAATTGCTTGCAGTCTAGGTGACTAAATGTGATGTTGCTCTTATGCATGATTCCAGAACTCACCACAGGGCTTTTCCAGCATTAAGAGAACTTAATGAAAAAAAATTTAATCTCATTTTGTGTATAATATATTCAGAGATATTTTGAGTTTTTAAAGTATTTTATTTATTTATTTATTAGAGAGAGTGGGAGGCAGATGGAGAAAATGGGTGCGCCAGGGCCTCCAGCCACTGCAAACTCCAGATACATGTGCCACCTTATGCATCTGGTTTACGTGGGTACTGGGGAATTGAACCTGGGTCCTTAAGCTTCACAGGCCAAGTGTCCTAACTGTTAAGCCATCTCTCCAACCCCATACTTTGAGGGCTTTTTTTTTTTTTTTAATTTGCAAGCAGAGAGAGAGAGAGAGAGAGAGAGAGAGAGACAGGAGACAGACAGACAGACAGACAGAGGAGAATGGGTGCGTCAGGGCCTCTAGCCACTGCAAATGAACTCCAGACACATGTGCCCTTTGTGAATCTGGCTTATGTGAGTTCTGGAGAATTGAACCTGGGTCCTTTGGCTTCACATGCAAGCACCTTAACTGCTAAGCCATCTTTAAGATAGGGTTTCACTCTACTTCAGGCTGACCTGGAATTTACTCTGTAGTCTCAGGCTGGCCTGGAACTCACAGTGATCCTCCTACTTCTGCCTCCCAAGTGCTGGGATTAAAGGCATGAGTCACCATGCCTGACTATTTTGCTTTTTGAATAAAAATTCATTTTTTAGTTGACCTTTAGGTTTTTTGATTTTTTTTTTTTTTTTTTTTGAGGTAGGGTTTCATTCTAGCCCAGAGTGACCTGGAATTCACTATGTAATCTCAGGGTGACCTTGAACTCACTGCAGTCCTCCTACCTCTGCCTCCTGAGTGCTGGGATTAAAGGCATGTGCTACCACACCCGGCTGTAGTTGACTTTTAAAAGATGCTTGAAAGATGTGATTTTAGGCAGAGAAGAAAAAGGACTCTGTAAGGGAAAATATTGTTTTAGGCTAATTACTTCATAGGTCATGTAATTTTTTTCACTTAAATCATCAAAATGTAATTTGTATGTTGTAAGGAATCTACTGCGGTGGTATTGATAGCAGCTGGAATTATTTGTAGATTATATGGAGACACTAACTCAGTAGCAGTTCGATTGGTGGAGTGAGATGTACAAAGAGTGTGAAAACAAGCAACTGCTGTTTTTCAAATGTATTTGTGCTCAAGAAAAGGTCTTGTGCATTATCATTTTTAGTAACAGTGTCAGTGGCAATGGGAGATTGGTAGCAGTGTGCTGCTGCCTCTAGCAGCCCAAGTTCTTTTTAGAGACTTCTATACTCAGATTAAGCTGGACTTCTTGACTTACCCTGCAGAAAAAAGTTTCAGGCCGAGTCAGTATGAAGTGTAGTTGTAGTTTATTAAAGATTTTAATACAGATTTAAGAGAGGAAGAGAGGCTAAAGGGTGGTATTACACTCCCTAGAATAGGTTTGGGCTTCTCAAGAGACGGTGTCATAGTTGTTTCTCAACTAGAGCTATGCATATGATTTTAGTTGCTTTTGAAGTTACATTGTTCTGTGGATTTAAAAGATTAAGTAGGGGCCAAGGAAACTGCTCAGTAGGTAAAGTGCTCACTGTTCAAAATGGGGACCTGAATTCAGATCCCTAGCACCTGCGTAAATACCAGGCATTGTGGTCTGTGCCTGTAATTCCAATTCTGGTGAGGTGGAGACCAGGGATCTTTGTAATTTATTGGCCATCTAGTCTAGCCAAATTGGTGAGTTCCAGGTTCAGTGAGAGACCCTTATTCTCAAAGAATAATGTCTTCTGAGGAAGACATCTGACATCAGTTTCTGTCTACACACATTATCTCTCTCTCTCTCTCTCGTACCCTTATACATACACGCATGTATATTGTACACACACATATACATGCAAAAGAAAAGAAAACATTTAGGTAAAATGTTTTTGTATACTTACCTAAGAAACTTCTTTAGAGTATGAGATCATAAGATTGTTTCTGAGGTATACTATACATGTTTATGTGCTGATAAAAACAGATCAAAAAGTACAGCTAGGTCACAAGCAAATCAAGACATATGCTTTGACTGTTCAAACAAGGCTTATAATCATGTTTGTGAGATTTGCTTGATTCTCCACCAGCAGGGGTGAGGCGAGGGGTGCTTTTCATTTCCCATGACCCCTTAATTCTCCTTGTCTTTCCATCCTGCCTCAGCAATATGATATTCTATCATATATTTAACCTGCTCTTTAATCATGGATATTAATACCTTTCCATTTTCTTGGTCCTTCTTTTACCACAGTGCAGTCATGGTTATATTTGTAGATAAATTCTGCACACATGTTTAATTTCCATGGGTAATTAAAACTTGCAGTTAAAGTGGATGTGTATTACTGTACAGTAATGTAAAGATTTGTGCTGCATCTTCATAAATTGCTCAATCACTCTTGCCAGCAGAGTCCAAGTCTGTTGGCCATGCTGAATGTTAAAAATTACTTTATCTAAGCTGTGTATAGTGATACGTGCCTATAACCCCAGCACTCAGGAGGCTGAGACTGGAGGGTGTTGGGTTTGAGGCCAGCCTGGGCTCTATAATGAGACTGTGTTTCAAACAAAAATAACAACAAAGGAATTTATCTACTTGATAAATTAGACATGCTCTTTTCTTTGAATTTGAATGTTTGAAAAGTTCTTTTTGGAGACAAGTGTTCCCACGTTTAAAACCCAATGACTTCTCATTACACTTGAAAGTAGACTGAAACCCCTTCCTAGTACTTCCTGGCACTGGTGTCTTCTCCATGCACCAGCACTGGGCATTGCCACTTCAGTGGTCTTCTCACTCTTCTTCATACTGGTCCTTGTAGAAGCTGCACGGGGTGGCTGCTTCCCATTAGTGTAATTTACTGGGAAGTACATTAGTTACTTTCTTAACGCTATGAAAAAAAATACTTGACAGAAGCATCTTATGGAAGAAAGGGTTTATTCTGGCCTACAGTGTGAGGGTACAGTCCATTATGGTTAGGAAGGTATTGTGGCAAGTGTGAAGCAGCTGGTCACATTGCATCTGTAGTCAGAAAGCAGATATGAATATTGGTACTGGGCTTCCTTTCTCCCTGTATTCAGCCTGGGATCCCAGTGCACAGTATGATTCTGCACACATGCAGGGTGAATCTTCACTCCTTAGCCAAGTCTGCCTAGAAACACCTTCATGGACATAACCACAGGCCTGTCTCCTTGGGCATATTCTCAGTCCCATCTGGTTGGCAACTAAGATAACTTTCACAGGAAGGTTTCCTGGATCATCCCTTCTAGTCACACTCATTCTGATCATCCTGCTCTATTCTAGCCCTTTTCTTTTGGCAAGTAACCAGTTTGTTTCCTTCCTGTTTCTGTCTTGTAAGCATGTAAGCTTAATATGACCAGAGCCCTGTATCCTTGTTTGTTGTTGAATTTTCATTACCCGGGACAGTGTAGCACATGCAGGCATTGAAGTGTGTATTGAATAGTGGTTGTTTTCCTAATATGGTCAGCATAGTTCTGTAAGTACCTGTATTTCTCCTTTGTGATTTTTTTATTTGTTTGAGAGAGGGAGAGAGAGAATGAAAACGAGTGCACCAGGGCCTTCAACTGCTGCAAATGACTCCAGGCACGTGCATCCCCTTGTGTGCATGTGCGACATTGCGCTGTGCATCTGGCTTCCTCAGGACCTGGAGATTTGAACATGAGTTCTTAAGCTTCGCAGGCAGGCACCTTAGCTGCTAAGCCATCTCTCCAGCCCCTCTGTGAATTTTTTGCTTGTCATTTAAATGTTTGTTTTTAATTTTAAGAGTTGTATATAAATAATTGGAATTTTTTCAGTTTTATGTTGCATTTGCTTTTAGATTTATTTTCTTGGATGGTGCAGGGTATAGACATCTGCAGTGCCTGGCCTGGTGCCTGGCTGTGGCCAGTACTCAGTTTCAACCATTGTCATCAGGCTTATCCATTGTCCATATCCTTTTAATTGAAGAACCCCTTAGGAGAGCTTTGCATTTTGCTTTTTGGCCCAAGTAGCCAACTTATTCTCCAAGTGGTACTTTGAATGAACCAAAATGTTTTGCTGTGTGTAAGGATTTTTGCTTTTCCTGTTTAGCCCCTTGTATTTGGTGATGTGTATGTGTCTCCCCCTAAAGTGTTCAAGGATTTTAAAGATACGTTTTTGTTACTATTTTTAAACACTTTGGTGAAAGACTTTACTTTGTATGATTTTAGTTTTAGATTTCTTAGATCTAATGTTATGGCACAGAATGTGGTCTGTAAGCAAATGTGTCTAGTGTACTTGAAGAGAATGTTATTCTGTTGTTGGGCATGTTTTTGTCAATAGCATTTTGGCCCAAATTGTTTACAGTATTGGTGAATATCTCTTCTGGTTCTCTCTCTTTTCTGTCAGTTATTGAGAAAAGAGCTTTGGTCTTCAAGTACTACTATATGTTTGTCTATTCATTGCATTTCTATCAGTTTTGCTTCATGGGCTTTGAAAATCAGGTTCTAGGTGCACATATGTTAGTTCTTAGTAGAGATTTAATTCTTTTATTATTGCCATTTCCTTTATCTTGGCAGATGAAACATTTCATTGTTGATTTTCCATCCTTTTAATTTTAATCATTTAATACTGCATACCATTTTACATAAAAGTACTTCCTTTAGGTAGTGACTTTTATACTGAAGAGGCTGTTTGACATTGTCCATAGATGTTGGATACATTTTTATTGTTTCAACAAGGGGCATTGCCGCTAGCATCCAGTGGTTAAAAGCTGGGGATGCTTGAACATTCTGCAAGCACAGGACAGCCCTCTACAATAAGGAATTGTGCGGCATAAAATGTAAGTTGTTGCTCCTCTTGAGAAACCCTGCTCTAAGGATTTTTGTAATTATACATAGCTCACTTTTCACTGCCGACTGAAACTTATGATCTTACCACTCTATGTAAATGAGATGACTTCCACACCTCCTTTTTGTCACTGTTGTCATTTTAATTCTTGTTTATTTGCATTGAAAGTCTCATGTAACTGCTCTGTATGTCTTTTGGGGAAACCTGAGTTCATGTTCCTGGACCATTGTTACTCACATTTGGCCCAGAATAAGCCATCCTATTCCCTTTGAGGTAAGATGCTGTTTTGCATCAATACTGGGTTTACAGTTTTTTTCTCTCATCCTTTTAAACGTGCAGTTTCACTGCCTTGGGGCTTCCACTCTCTCCTGGAGAAGCCCACGGAGGTTTGAGTAGCTGTTCCTCTGCATACCTCTGACTGCATGGGTAAACTCTGTGAGTGTTCGCTCTTCCTTGATTTAGTTGTAGGTTTGCACTGGTTCCATTTGTCTTCTGTGTGGGATTTGGAATGGGGACCTTTCAGCTTACATTACCCCCAGTGTCTCATAACAACCTGGAGCTCTTTTTCTTATTTTCAAATTGAGATGACACTACCCGAAGAGGCTTAATGTAAATTTAAATAAGATAGAAATTGCCAAATCACCATTCTGATTTCTAGCAAATTGATCTTAGGTAAAACTTTTTAAAAATAGATCATGGTCATGACGGAGGAAAGATAAAGTGACAGTGTGGATGGTAGGTTGCTCTTTCTTAGAGTTAAAAGAGGACTGTTTGAGCTGGGGCTATACCTTAGAGACAAAGCATTTGCCTAGCATGTGTGAGGTCTGAGGTTCAGTTCCCACTAATACACACACACAGACTGTTGAGGTTTTTTTTGTTTTTTGACTTTTTCATGGAGCAGAGAGTTTTAGTATGGAAGAATAAACAAGGTGCAGCATCACTGCTAGCTCTGACAACAAATGCATAGTAGTCCGTATTTATTGTAGAGACAACGGTGTTTGGTCAGAAGTTGCTTCTATTGGGGAAATCATTTTCTTCAAGTGTTGTAGCCACTGGTAACTTGCCCATTTTCTGGTAAATAAACTTCCACTCATACTCATGATGAAAGAAGCCCTAATTAAACTCGCACACACAAAAAAGTACATGAAAACAGGAAGGAACTAGTTTGAAAGAAAAAGAGGTTTAGCAGGAGTGAATGGGGATGAGAAGATAACTGGGAGATGAATGTGATAAAAATATATACAAGCATAGAATTATAAAAATTATGATCTGGAAAAATGACCTAGCATTTAAGGCACTTACCTACAAAGCCAAAGGACCCACTTTCGAGTCCCTAGGACTCAAGTAAGCCAGATGCACAAGGTGGCACATATGTCTGGAGTTTGTTTGCAGTGGCTAGAGGCCCTGCCATGCCCATATTCTCTCTGGCTCTCCCTCAAATAAATAAATAAAATATTTTAAAAATTAATAAAAGAATGTCACTTCTAGAATTTTGACTGGTGTCTAAAACGTTGTGTAACATGACTTAGAGATATAGATTTTGGCAAGCAGTAATATTCCAGATAATTCTCTTATTGAATTGAATGCATGACTGTGTCTTGGGAAGCCTTAGTCATACTGTCACCCAGTCATACTCACCAGAGTCTGCTATGGAACTGTGTTTATAGCATACTGATTTAAAAAATATATATGTATGTATGTATGTGTATATATATGTATATGCATATATATATATATATATATACATTCATACATATATATATTTTTTTTTGAGAGAGAAAAAGGTAGAGAGAGAGATAGAATGGGCATGTCAGGGCTTCCAGCCATTGTAAACAAACTCCAGATGCATGAGCCCCCTTTTGCATCTGGCTTACGTGGGTCCTGAAGAGTTGAACTGGGATCCTTTGGCTTTGCAGACAAATGCCTTAATCGCTAAGCCATCTCTCCATCCCTACAGCATACTTATTGTGGGTTTCTTCAGCTAAGAATCTCTTTTGTACATTTCTTTTCTTACCTGTTTACTGTGGCAATATTATTTTTTGGCAAAAGAAAGTAATATCACTATGCAGTTTTTTAATTAATAAACAGTGGTTTGCCTCAGATGAAGGCAGCTTAGTTTGAGAGATAAAAAAAGATGGATAGTAAAGTTAGGCCAGAACCCCATCTTAAACATACAGTGTAATAGATGGCTGCATAACTTGGCTCAGCTCTTTGTTGTTTCTGTAACTAGGTACCAGTTGGAGGATGAGTCTGCCCATTTGGATGAAATGCCACTAATGATGTCTGAAGAAGGTTTTGAGAATGATGAAAGTGATTACCACACACTACCACGAGCTAGGATAGCACGAAGAAAAAGAGGGTTGGAATGGTTTGTCTGTGGTGGATGGAAGTTCCTCTGTACCAGGTTCGTCATCTGTTGATACCTGATTACTTTGTGCACAAATAATTACATATAATCTTATCTCCTGGTATGTTTGTAGATGTATCGATGGTCAATATAAAAATGAAAGAAATACTGTCACAGAGAATATTAATATTGTTAGTCTATGTCAGAACATGCTGGTCTGAAAGGAAGGGAAAACCAAATTTATTATTTTTACAAGAAGTTTTAATGATTAAAACTTGAGGAACATTAGTAATTTTGTTATTAATATATGCTAGAATTAATTCTGGTTATTATATCAGTATTTTAAAGGTGCTCTGTTCTTATCCATAAAGGTAGATATGGACGTACAAAATGCAATTTAACAGCATTACAATTAGGTGTATATTCAGTTTTAATGCTTTGGCTCAGAATAAGATTCTTCTCTTAGTTTAATCATCAAGGTACCAAGATAAAAGCTCCTTAGATTTCAAAGTAGTTTCTTGGCCCTGTGATAAACTTGTGTGATTTGCCTTTGACTAGAGTTTGGTAGGTAAAATCACATTGTACATCTCAGGCAGCATGCAACTGAGTTTCCTGCCCACCCCTGAGACAGGCAAGGAAATTCAGCAGCTAGGAGATGTCTAGTGACTTAAGTAGAGCCTGGCAAATAAATTACATTTACAGCCCTTAAAGTCCTCCCATTATTCAAGGTTTACAGTTCATACCTTCATTGCTATTATGATTTTATGTCCCTTTGTCCATAAAAGGAAGGTAAGCACTCAGGAAAATGTCTTGTTCATCATTTTCATTATTTCTTTAGAAGTTTGTAATCAGATGTTCCTGTAACTGATTTGCTTTCTGGATTTGCTTGTACTGGTGGTATTTAAACTGATCTGTGGAGTCACAGGAGTTTGGAGGAATTTCTCAGAACTGTCAACTTAGAGGTGATGAGGATCAGCAAGAGTTAGGTTCATTGGTCTTCCTTTAGCCTTCTTTTACTCACTGCAGTTCTCCTTATCCTCCTTGTGTATTGAATTTTATAACTAAAAAGATTAACAATATATTTGAAAATGTAGATGTCAGCAGTAAACATATCCAGGCTTGGAAGACGCTGATAAATATATACAGTTTCATAAAGTATAAAAGTGCACTAAATGAATCTAGAAAGTACTTTATTATCTTTCAGAATTGTAATCCTGTGGAAAGAGTTAGCAAAACCATCTGGCCAGCTCTGGTTATTGGCTGCGGCACCAGTAAATGTCCCATGCTATATGGGATGAGTAACTTGAGGTATCCTCATATTCTTTTCTGGCAGGGGTCTGCTACACTGAGAAATTTTCAGGGTTATTAGAAACTGTACCTTAGAGAACAGCCAGCTTGGACTCCTTTATTGCTGATACATTTTCAGTTTTGAATATTTGTTATTTTATTTCTTAAATATCAGGCAGTACAACACTCAGTGCTATTACAGTTACTAGATGATGGTCCTAAGAGCAAGGAATGTTAAAATTAGTTTAATTGCAGAAAGACATTAGTGAATATTTCAATATAACTAGATTTGGGACCAAGATTAATTAATTATAAGTGTTTTAATGAATTTCTATTTTAGATTTCATGAGTACTTAAAGCTTATTTTGAAATCACATTTAATGTCAGGGATGGAATATGCTTTGCATTCTTCATGTCTTAAGAGCCACTTTCTCTTTTCATTATTTGGCAAAAATTCTAACTTGGAGACTTAAAATTTTTTTTCGAGCATTTTTTTAAAACTTGAATTTCTTTCATGTGAGTGAATGCACCTTCCTGTAAATTGCTGTGAGGCACATTGACATAGATAGTTCCCTGATCTTAGTTGATGTTTTTTCTCACAAGATTTATGTTTCACTTGTTATCAAAAATCACTTTGTCTCTACAAAAGTGGAGCCAGGCATGGCATTTCCATATGAAGGGAAGGGAAAGGGGATATCAGATGCCAGGATTATTCCTGGTTCTACATGGCCTCTGCACTTTCAATTAATTTGTAAAACATTTGGGGTGCAGAAGCATGGGAAAATGCTCATCTTTTAAGAAGACTGTTGTTTTTGTCTTGGAAACCAAAGGCATCTTTTATTAGATACACTAATTATATAATTTGGAAGGAGATGAAGAAAAAGAGGCTGTTTGTATTTTGGGCATTATTTAATTATAACTAAAGTTTTAGAAGACGAAATCTTGATATGTTTTACATAACAATATGTGTATTTATAGAATATAGAATATAAAATATGTTATATAATTATGTATTTCATATACAATGTTTTATATAATACCAGAGCACTATTTGATTATAAAAGCATTTCCAAAAGAAATACTAAAATATTTTATGTATGTGTGTGTTCATATGTGAGTATGGGCGTGTGCGTGCCATGGTACACATATGGAGGTCAGAGAAAAACTTCTGTTTTGGTCCTTGCCTTCCACTTTCTTTGATGCATGGTCTCTCATTGTTCACTGCTTTGTTTACTAGAGCTGCCCTTTAAGCTTCCTGGGGAGTCCTGCTTCTGCTTTCCTTCTCACTGTAAGCACACTGGGATTATAGACATGTGTTCTATAGCATTTGGCTTTTTGTTGGTTTTGGGGATCTGAACTCAGGTACTCATGCTTGTGTGGGAAGCACTTTAGCCATTGAACCATCTTCCTAAACTGTAAAACATTTTTTAAAGAAAAAATATAATTTGTGCCATTTTGGATGTATTTAGTATTGGACTTGCCTGTGTAAGTTTCTGTATGTATAAGTGGGAAATTTTTTCTGAATAATCAATAATAGAATAGATATAACTATATTGGCCTTGAAAATTCGTAGTGATTTTTGGCTGGGGATGTAGTTCATGTGGGAGTGTGCTTGCCTAGCATGTGCAAAGCCCTGGTTTCAGCCGACAGTACTACATAAACTAAAAGTGGTGGTGTATGTCCGTAATCCCTGCGGTCAGGAGGTAGAAGCAAGAGGATCAGAAGCTCAGGGGCATCCTAAGCTTCAGAGGGCATTCAAGGAGTTCAAGTTCAGCTTGGACTAGACCCTGTCTCAAAACAATATGCTTAATAATTTTGTTTTCTTAACTCCACTGCTCACTAAGGCTTGCACAGAGTCTCACAGTATAGCTCAGGCTGACTTGGAACTCAGCATTAATCCTCTTCCCTCAGCCTCCCAAATCTCCCAAATGTTGGTATTATAGTTGTGAGCTACCTAGTATTAAAAATATGTTTGGTGTTTTACTTCAGTGAAATTTAAAAAAGGAAAGCTTCAAATAAAACTTTCTTTTTGACCCTATTATGAGTATATTCATTCAGTTTTGTGTAGTATATGACTTGGTATGGCTCTCTAACCACTGCTAGATTCTGTCTATATCTAATGAAGTAACTAATAATAGTGAATAGTAATAATAACTAATAATAGTGAATAATGAAAATAGTTATCTATGAAAATAGATTTTAGTAATAAAATGATATCTTGGAAATCTAGAAACCTTAGATTTACCTATATAGTTGTGGAGAAGCAAGGATAGTGAATATAAGCATTTTTAACTGAGGTACTTAGTGTTTACTTGGTGAGGCTGATTGATGTCCCTAAGACTAGTTTTTGTAATTGCTGACTGAGGAACTGATGTTGAGCTTTCTATTCTAGCTCATGCTTATAGCGCTCATGTGATGCAGGATTTGTCATTTCTTTTGTCTGTAAAAGAATATGCTGATGCCAGTTAAACACTGTAAAGCTCATAGTTCATAAGCATACAATGTAGTTTTCAAATACTTAGCTTTGTATATAGTCTATTTTACCTTAGAACTCTCTGATTTTTCTTATATTTAAATATCAAATTAAATAACTGTGTGTTACAGAAAATTTTGTGATGAATGCATTGCCGAGGCATCCTTGCTGTTTGGAATATTGAAGAGAAGTGGCTGTTGTGTTTTCTGTGGCGTCTTCCTGAAGTTGTTTTGTTTACATTGTGTTCAGTAGACTCACTGTTAGGTTGGATCTTCTAGACCTCTGATGTCTAATGGAAGACACTGGCCAAGGTGGCGGAGGATCTAGGTTTTTAAGTTTAGTTGGTTAAAATTAAAATGACCACCTGTAAAGAGTAGATTTTGTATTGGATAATGTAGGTGTGGGATCTTCTTGTGCCAGACTTATTCAAGGATCATGACTTTGTGACAGAATGATGGAGGCAGTAGGGTCATTGTAGCTCTTGGAAGCTGACTCTGGAAGGCACTGCATTGAGAGTTCATAGTACTTAACACTATGTGTTACATAGTACATAGTGTTAGTACTTCACAGAAGAGGAAACAGTGATTGAGGAACTTCCTCAGAGCCACTTGCTGGCAGTTGCCTCTGTTGGCTTCTTGTTAATTGTTCATTTATTTTCATCATCTATTAAATGGTTCTTGTGCCTTGAACTGGAAGGATAGGCAGTGAGTCAACAAAGTGAAGGTCAGCCTCAGACTAGTGTTTATATGGTGAAATGGACATTGTATTGATGTAGGGGTCAAGATCTAGGCTGATTTCATCTCTGTTATTAATTGCTTGCTTGTATTAGAAAAGTCACTGGCTTCCCCGGCCTCCAGATTTCTTCTATAACATGTAGGCATTTGGCCTCTGTAAAGAACAGCTGCAGGTGTATGAGATGTTGATTACATGTAAAGTTTCAGAAGGAATCCTGGATAGCCTCTAGGATATAACTATAGGATTTCCATCCCATTATGAGTCCATGTTGTAACCAAGTAAAAAATGGCAGTTTAGCACTGCTGTTGGAAGACCTAGGGAAGGAGAGCCTGAGAGCACTGTGAGAACTAGGGACAGGAAGCCCAGTGTGCTTGGGTCAGTAAGGTGGGATAGGCAGTAGAGGAAAGAACTCTTGCAAGGGAATTGGGGCCTGTACAGTTAAAGTGACAGTAAGAATAGAAATCATCTGTTGAAGTTTTTTGTTTTATTTGAAGCCTTTTTAAAAAATTGTATTCAAGCATAAACAAGATCAAATATTGTCCTGTCAAAATTTTATTGAAATTTTCTTGACTCATCTGTGGTGGTTTGATTTGTTAAATATCTTTCATAGCCTCAAATATTTGTGATTAAGCATTCTCCTATGGGAGGTGAGCCTTCTTGGAAGAGGTGTGTTGCTGGGGATGGGCCTTAGGATTTTATAGTTCATCCTTGCTTGTCAGTGATAGCTAGTTCACTTCAATCTTGTTGCTTTCTCCCTACTGATATGTGACAATGTGAGACAGCTTCTTGCTCGTGCCATGCTTTCCCTGCCATGGTGAAAACTTTGCCTTGAAACTGTAAGCTAAAATAAACCCTTTTCTTCCATAAGCTATTTCTGGTCAGTTGTTTTGTCCCAGCAATGAAAAAGTAAGTCCTATAGAAAATTGGTATCAAGAAGTAGGGCCATTACTGGGACAGGCCTATCCATGCACCTTTTAGTCTTTTGAAATGAGTTTTCAGGAGGAATATGGAAGAATTTGGAATTTTGGATTAAAGAAGTCTTACAATGCTATAGGCAGAATTTAATGGGTTATTGTGGTCAGAGTTTGAAAAGTAAAATGCAGGCAGAAGTGTGGGATGTGGAGGCTTGGCTTAAGAGATTTCAGAGGAGAAGAACTTTGCTGGGCTAGTGTCCGTTCATGAGATGTCTGTAGGGGCGGGCTCATCCTGCCCATGTCCTAAGAATTTAAAGATTGAATTTAAAAGGAATGGACAATTATGTTTGGCAGAGGAAATATAGAGCAGAAAGATATGAAAGATATAGTTTGGCACAGAAAGAAATGAAAGTGAATTGAAAGTCTCAAGTTTCAAGCTGCAGAGACTGTAGCCACCTCATTTTTATTTTTTTTATTATTTTTTTATTTTTTATTTTATTTTATTTTATTTTTTTTTGAGGTAGAGTCTCGCCCAGGCTGATCTGGAATTCACTATGTAGTTTCAGGATAGCCTTGAAATTGCGGCAATCCTCCTACCTCTGCCTCCCAAGTGCTGTGATTAAAGGCATGTACCACCATGCCCCGCTTGCCACCTCAGCTTTAATTGTTAAAGAATTACCACCAGCATGGACCAGCTGCTCTGAATTGGACAATAGGAAAGATGCCCTGGGGGTGAGAAACAACCAACTGAAGGCTCAAGCTGGGAGGTGTGCTAAAAGGAGAGGGCCTGTAGGAGTTTCCTATTAGTCAAAATCAGTCTTTATCCACATCGTGGATTAACATATTTGGCAGCATTGTCCACCTGGTGCTGGTTTTGGAAGTATTAGAATGCAGGAAATAGAGGGTCATTCATTGCAGTAAGGTTCTGGAGATGGCTGCTAGGTAGTGGAAATACTTATCTTGATAGTCATAGGCCACTTTAATAATACCCTGATTATCAATGTCGGAGATTTGAAAATATGTTTTCATACTGCAGATGTTTGGATTTGCTGTTTGAAAAATGATGCTGGCCAGTGCTGAGAGTCTCTTCTAGCAAAGTTGGTTCTCTCTTTGTTTCTTTGAAAATGGGGGTAGTGTGAAGCGTAGAATGGACTCATTAGACTGTTTCTTGGCATCTAATCATGGCAGCAGAGTAGGCAGTTCTTGCAGGAACATCATGTGCCCATAGTGTGAGGGGCTAGCTTCTGAGGAGCCACCCTCTGTCCTTCCAGAGTGAAGATCTTCTGAGCAAAGCTAAAACTTACATGCACATTCAATAGGGATGGTACCAATTTCATTTCACACATTTCCTAGTGGAATGCTTCTGTGGGACATTGATCAAGTAGTGCACCTAAGGTTTTAATGTAAAGATGGAGTTGGTGTGATCAGAGCAGTGGGATAGCACCAGCATGAGACATATCAATTCTGAAATATCATTCACCATTAGTCGAAGTCATTGTATAGTTGTACCTTCTACACTGTCATTTTAATACAAAATGTGTAACTTTAAATCTTAGTCTTTTAATCTTACTGTATTACAAAAGTAAAGTAGAATTTTTCATGCACCTGGCTATAACTTTTAGCAGTGATATCCAACAATTCCTCATAATGAACCATTATGAGTCCTTTATCTACATTTTGAAAATTTAAATTAATCTACAAATACAATACTGATATTTTAATTCAGGATTGCTTTGTGTTAATGGAATTGAGTTGAATCTCTTCATTTTCTGAGAAATATTAAGGACAGTTATACCACTGAAAACTTTGTATTGATTCTTCTCAAAAAAATGGTTGGGATGACCAGGAGAGAAAGAGTTCATGTTCCCAGAATCCTGGCTCTGTTGGAACAGGGTAGCTTCAAAATTAAAATACATATTGCATGGATGAAGGGGGGTAGCTTGAAGGAAATACATCCATACTTTATTGTCATTAGACAATCATATTAGATATTAGTACCCTTTAGAAATACTGAGTTGAATTATAAGTCTTTGCATAATGCTACTTAAAAAGTCATCTTTTAAGAGTGGAAAAACATGATTTCAGAGATGAGAGAATTATATATCTTGAATTAATTGATATCTAAAGACCTTTATCATCAAATCACTGCAGGTATGTTGAGAATTTGCGATAGCACTCAGAAGCTATTCTTTTACGTCCTCTTTTCAACATGTAGACCATTGGCAGCTGCAAAATATTAATGTTTTTATTTTGCCAATAAGAGTATCTCAAGAGGGATGGTAATTTTCCTGGGGTCTAGAAACTATTGCACATTTATATTGACTCTTTTTAAAAAATAATTTAAAGAGTTGGAACGGTTGCTTAGTGGTTAAGGCACTTGCCTGCGAAGCCTAAGGACTTATGTTTGACTCTCCAGGTCCCTCATAAGCCAGACACACACTGACTCAAGTGCACAATTTTGCATAGGTGCACTTGAGTGTCTGGAGTTGATTGCAGTGGCTGGAGGCCCTGGCGCACCAATTCTGTCCCCCTGCCTTCCTCTCGTAAAAAAGACCAGTCTGTTGGGCTTGCCTCAAAAAATTTTTTTAAAATTAATTATAAACAAATTGTAAGTTGGGTATGTAAACTCCTTTGGTATTATTGTTATATGCAAATTTATATAACTGGCCCATGTTATATTAAACTTCACAGATTAGCATTAGATAGGATATTAGTGCCTAATAAATATAGAAACAATATTGACTCTAAACATGTAGAATTAGTTTAAAAATTGTTTCAAATGTGTACACTTATGTCTTTTGTTTTCTGCAGTTGCTGTGATTGGCTGATAGGTGTTTGTCAAAGAAAGAAAGAATTGAAAGCTCGCACAGTATGGCTGGGATGTCCCGAGAAATGTGAAGAAAAACATCCCAGAAATGCCATAAAAAATCAGAAATACAATGTGTTTACCTTTATACCTGGGGTAAGATGATTGTATTCAACTCTGGTGTGTGTCTCAGAACTTACCAGCTTTCTTGCCTTTTGAAGATACCTGAGGAGACTCTGGCTTGTTCTTTGTGTCTCCAGTTTGAAATTGCCAAAGAATTCCTTTGGATTTTGATGGATGTATCAACTCAATAAAATAATGCACATTGGAGTATTACTTTCAGTTGATAAACATTTATATTATCTTAGAAATAGCATAGAAATAATAAAAAGATAAATGAAATTGTCAGGAAATAGGTCATATTATTTATTTATTTTTAAAATTTTTATTTATTTTTGCAAGCAGAAAGAGAGGAGAGACAGAGCGAGAATGGGCATGCCAGGGCCTGTAGCCATTGCAAACAAACTCCAGACATGTGCCCCTTGTGCGTCTGGCTTACGTGGAGCCTGGGGAGTTGAACCTGGGTCCATTGGCTTTGCAGGCAAATGCTTTAACTACTAAGCCATCTCTCCAGCCCATAAGTCATATTATTTTCGTGCTGGAAAGTTGATTGAAGAATGGAATATAATGTTTAAAGCCTGCCAAGGAATTTCACAAAGAAAGTAAAACAATTTGTTCACAACAATAAAATATTTGTTGATGTGTTTACTATGTCACATTTTAAACATCGTAGGCCTTGTTATATTATTAAATCACTAGTTATCTTTCAGTGTTATGCTCAAGAAATACAGAAATTCCAATATTTTGTTAATTTTTTGTTCATAATATTAAATTATAAAATTGAGTTTATATGAATTTAAAATAATGGGTTAATTTTTGCTTTTTGTATATCATTCCTATTTTAATGGACTTATTTACCTTTCTGAAGTCAAGGGAAGCTGGTGCTAGCTATTTTTAAAATTTATTGGATATTTTTTGATCATTGATTCTTTAATCAACATGATTGATATGCTGAGGAAAAATTCACTCATATATCTGATTATATTTCTGTACCAAAATTATTGACATAGTCTTAGCTGTTTGTTCTCTCCTTTAGTTTTGTAGGAAAAGTTCTTGATTATGTAGAATGAAAGTTGCTTTTCTTGCATATTGGATATAAATAGTCCTGTTGACTTTATATTTCATATTGATTGTCCTTCCTGCTCTATAATACACATCCATGCACAGGTTGTCTTGGTATTTAATGATACTTCTTTATTAAAATACACAAAACTAAGTCAGGTGTGGGGGTGTACACCTTTAATCCTAGCACTAGGGAGGCAGAGATAGGAGGCTCATTGTGACTTGGAGGCCACCCTGAGACTACATAGTGAATTCCAGGTCAGTCTGGACTAGAGTGAGACCCTACCTCTAAAAAACAACAAACAAACAAAACCCCCCACAAAACTAATCACCACATAATCAAAACACTGATCTTTAATCAGGATACTAAAATGTCCCTTTTACGCAAATAAATAGTGCCATCTTTATTGAATGAAGCCACTGTTTTCTCCTTAGGTGTAAATTATTAAATACAGATTGGCTAAGGATGGTATACTTTCCTAAAGGTTACCAAGTTTGTTCAGTACATAGTATTGATTTTAGTGGTTAAAGTCAGTGGTGCAATTTAACTTTGATCAGTACAAATTGACACAGCCAGCCTAGATTGGCTACATTTTGAGAATACCTGTTTGATGGATATGTACAATGGCTGGTTACTGTGTGTATGATTTTTTTCCTTAGCATGTCTCTGAAATTAGTCTTTTCATCTAAAATGTAGTATTTTAGAAACATTTGGTAATTACACAGTAGGAATTCTATTCCATTTTTAGCACAAATGGCAATTTCTGAATTGCTAATAGATATAATTTATACTGAGATTTTAAAGAAATTACTGAGGAAAAAGAGCTTTCTTTCCTGCTGAGTTTCATTTATGAAATAATTCAAAACATCTTTAAGCAGCAATTGAACATGACTGTGGTGGTTTGATTCAGGTGTCCCCCATAAACTTACATGTTCTGAATGCTAGGTTCCCAGCTGATGGAGATTTGGGAATTAACGCCTCCTGGAGGCAGTGTATTGTTGGAGGCGGGTTTATGGATATTATAGCCAGTTTCACCTGGCTGTGGTCCATCTGTTGTTGGCCAGGAGGTTGATGTCCACCCTCTGCTCATGCCACCATTTTCCGCTGCCATCACGGAGTTTCCCCTCCAGCTTGTAAGCCAAAATAAACTGCCACAAGCTGCTCTTGGTTGGGTGATTTCTGTCAGCAATGTGAGCCTGACTGCAACAATGACTATGGATATGAATGTAATGCTGGTGTGACTGTTCAGTCACATATATAGAACTGTGAAGATGCAGATAACTTCAGTATACACAAACGGGCTCTGGGCTGTTTAAGCCAACAGTAAGAATTTAACCCACCCCTCCCCTCTGCCCTGTTCACTTTGCTGTGCCTTCCACCTTGCAAATTGGAGGTTTGCAAGTTACAGAACATAGTGTAATAATGTGAATCATTCTTCCTTAAAGATAACTTATTTGCCTTTCTTCCTCTTCCTTCCTTCCCTCTTTTTCTCTTCCTTTCTTTTCTTTTCCTCTTTCTTTTCTCCCTTCTTTCCCTCACTGTCAAGCCTAACCCCCTCTATCTTTTGTGCTGGATACTGAATCTTGGTCCTCACATATGCTAGGCACTATCACTGAGCTATATTCTCAAACCCAGATAACTCCATTTAAATTTTTTTTTAAAAAAGCAAAACCTTTCATTATTAGCAATCTTAAAATCATATTGAATGATGAGATTTACATTTATATTTGAGAGACTCAGGATGTAGGTTGATGTGAAAATACCCTAATGTTATTTACATGTTTCCATATGAATTATATTTCTGCCTTGAAGGAGCTAGGTCAGGTGAGATTCATATAGTCATGCTTATGCCCATTGGCTTGTTCACTCAATTTTTATAAAACTCTATGTCCATATTAAGAAGCATAGTATAGACGGCCCCATTTCTGAGCTCTCCACTTCCCTCCCTACCCTGTGGGCTCTTGCCATCAACACAAATTATGAATGCCTTTGTATCCTCTCTGTCCCACACAGCAAAGGTCCAGTAAACACATATAATCCCCAAAAGCATGCTGTTATATTTTATTTATTTTTATTTTACCAGTTCATAAATCTAAGGTTAGTCTGACTTCTATTGTAAGAATTCCCAAGCTGTTATTCACATGTATATTTTTATGTGCATAAACTTGCTGAAAGTGGAAGGGCTTACTGCCATTTGCTTTGATGTGCATGTGAACATTTTAGATAAATGTGAAAAGCTAAAAATTACATATAAGAAGAAAATAAAACTCTTAGAGAACTATACTTCTAATAGAGTTGAAAGTCCTAATTCTCTTTTTTTTTTAAAAAAAAATATTTATTTGCAAGCAGAGAGCAAGAGAGAGAGAGAAGAGAGACAGAGAGAGAATGGGCACACCAGGGCTTCCAGCCACCGCAAACGAACTCCAGACACATGTGCACCTTGTGTATCTTGCTTATGTGGGTCCTGGGGAATTGAACCTGGGTTCTTTGGCTTTGCATGCAAATGCCTTAACCGCAAAGCCATCTCTCCAGCCCCCTAACTCTCCTTTTTTTCAGTGTATTTTAAATACAATTTGGAAATAACCTGAGTTTTCTTTGTGGAATAGCTTTGGAAAGCAATGTCAAAATTAATTTACTTGAATCAGCATATTATCACTGTTAGAAATGTGGGTTACAGATTATGTTGAATTTAACTAATTGAAGTATTAAAAAGTCTTCCTTGAAGGGATTATGTTAATTTTCTCTTTTTTTTTCCCCTAGGTTTTATATGAACAGTTCAAGTTTTTCTTGAATCTCTATTTTCTGGTTGTATCCTGCTCACAGTTTGTGCCAGCATTGAAAATAGGCTACCTCTACACCTACTGGGCTCCTCTGGTAAAATAAAAGATTATTGAATATTTAACATACAGGGGTTTTTTTTTTCCATTCTGTTTGTTTGAGGTAGGATCTCACTTTAGTCCAGGCTGACCTGGAATTCACTACATAGTCTTAGGCTGGCCTTGAACTCACAGCAATCCTGTCTCAGCCTTCCAAGTGCTGGGTTTAAAGGTGTGTGTCATCACGTCTGGCCAGCATATAGTTTTAAGAGTTGAGATGGTTAAGATAAATTGATGGATTTTCAAACATGATGTTGCTGTGTATCATGAAACTGTGTGAAAGACTTCTGAGTTCTGGGATGTGACCCTAGAGGGTTCTATAGGAAGTGTGTCTCCATAGTCAGCAGAGCTGCTGAGTGCAGGTGCCTCAGTTAGAGAGGTTATAAGTTGCCCTGCTGGGGCTTTCTGCACCCATCTATACTAAGGGCAGTGGATTCATTTACCTGGCCTTTTTGCCTCCTGTGGCCATGTAGCTTTGAGAATGACACTGAGGACTGCATCGTTTGTTGAGTTACTTACTCTCTTGATACTGAGCTGAGGGTGAAACTAATCAAGTAATGGACCACAGTATAGTTTCTGGTTGCCTGCTCAATGTGTAAAGGTTTTGGAAAGGCTGATGATACACTGAATATTTCCACTTGTATATGTTTTGTCTTTGTAGTGTTATTTGGTTTATTTATAGTTTATGATGCTTTCTTTGGGGTAGATGATCAGAGGAGTCTAGGCAGGCAACACAGCAGGTGACACAATTCCCTTAGTGCATGAGGATCACGGTGCTCAGAGTCCCTCTTTGTGTGAACTTCAGAACTGGAGGTCCCAGGCATCTACTCTTGAGCTCATTGGTGCTGTCTTGTACAGGCCTCTTTCCCAACTAGGGACTTTTCCCAAGGAGCAGGAGAGAGGGGAAAGTGGGAACCCTTATTCCAGGACAGGTCCAATGCTCATCGGTGAAGTCATGTTGAGGTGTCCTTAGCGACTTTGTATTCACATAGACTTAATACTAGGGTGGGTTTGAGGAATGGCAGTAACTTTATCTGGAATACAAATACAAAATTACTGGATAAATGAACACACGTTTTACTTATTAAATTAGTGAGATTTAAAGAGACATTGGTGTTGATCCTGGGAAAAATTGATACTGTGGCATTCATACACTTTTAGCATAAATCTGTCTATGCCACAGAAGTTTGTTAATAAGTGTCACATATCTTGAAAATGGGTTCACCATTTTTTAAAGAAAAATTTCAACTATATCCTAGCAGTCTACTTTATATTTGTTAGTAGACATAAAACTTTTTAATGTAATAAATTTAATTTCTTAATATAGATAGCTCTCTGGATCTAGCTAATTAACTCCATTGTAAAACTAAACTTAGGGATCATTTTCATGGAAAGGAACAAAAACATACGTACTTTTAAGAAAACTTATTTATTTGAGAGAGAGAGAGAAAGAGGCAGATAGGGAGAATGGCTCACCAAGGCCTTCAGCCACTGCAAACAAACTCTAGATGCATATTCTTCCTTGTGCATAGGGCTCACATGGGTCCTGGGGAATTAAGTGAACCTGGGTTATTTGGCTTTGTAGGCAGTCAAGTGCCTTAACCACTAAGCCATCCCTCTAGCCCAAAAGTAAATGTACTTGTTATGATGGTGTAGTTTTCTTCTTTTATAAACTTCATAATTTATTTTTTCCTTATTATTTTTTAATTTAACATGGTTTGTAGACATATAATGTATTTTAATCACATTCACCTCACATTATCTTCTCTTATCCCCCACCTCCTCCTGCTGAATTTCTTCTTCCCAACTTGTTTCACTTTTACTTAGATGTCTTTTTGTTCCTTCTTGTGACCCATTGAGCCTAATTAGGATTACTTGCAGAAGAATTAATATGGGGAGTTGTTTATCAGAGCATGGAATAGCTCACTGGGGCCTATACCACTAAAGACAATGCTTCCCCTTTCCCCAGCAATTATCAACTGCCAGTAGCTCTTTAGAATAGAGCAGGGGCCTCAGGTGTTCCTTCATCATCATCCATGGAGAAATATTGATGGGCCCAATCTTGTGCAGGTGACAACAACTACTGTGAACTCAGGAATATGGTGATGATGCCTTGTCTGGAAGACAGCATTCCACAGCACTCCTAACCATCCTCTGGCCCTTACATTGTTTCTCCCCCTTTTCTGCTCTTTTCCCCTGAGCATTCAACAGTCTCTTATTTTCAGAACTTGGATCAGTTTGGGGTATCCCTAGTTGTCACTGCCCACTGCTAAAAGAAGCTTCTTTAATCAAAAACTGAGACCCCGAGGGCAGAATTAATCTATGGAGATGTGTGTGTGTAGGTACATATATATCTATGTATGTAATTTAGAGAGCAGTTTGATGAGCACAACATACCAATTCAGCCAAGAAAAAGTAGTAGCTTCCATCCTAGAGGGGGCTATGATCTCACCAGTCACAAGCTTTTGACGAGGTTGTCAGTACCAGGCATGAATTCCCTTCCATGGAATGGGCCTCAAATCCAATCAGAAAGCAGTTGGCTACCCCCATAATCATGCCACCGTTATGCCAGTGGACACATCTTGCCTGGCTGACTGGTTGTATAGCATACAGGGCCCACTGCTGGTTAATACTATTGATGAATTTTCTCCCCCAGCAACCTGCATAGCACTCTGCAGCACTATGAAAGGTAGCCTGCAAAAGGAAGCTTCAAGCTCAGTTCCACCCTGATTTCTCTGTGCTCTGCAACCAAAGCATATGGAGTTTTCATTAACAGGGTCTTAACATCTAGTTCTCGTGAGAAACCAAGACCAGTGGCAATAGCTTGCATTGTTTTGGGAACCTGCATAACCAACAACTCACTGGCAGGTATCCCATCCCTGGCACTGGAATTTTCCTTGGGTTCAATATTTTTATTTGAGTATTTTGTCCAATAGAATTAGGGATGATTAATAAAAATATTTTTGTCTTAGTAATCATCATTATTTTTACAGTTATTTTTGGTGAAAATTATTTAGAAATTTAAATGCCCAACAGTGGATTTTTTACTACAATGCTATATTCTTATGCATATATTGCAGTGCTTTGTAACTTTAAAAATGTTACTTATTATTAAAGTTTTATATGATTGTGTAAAGAGTGAATTAAAATGTGTATAATAAGAAATGTAGCCAGGCATGGTGGCGCACGCCTTTAATCCCAGCCCTTGGGAGGCAGAGGTAGGAGGATTGCTGTGAGTTCAAGGCCACCCTGAGACTACATAGTGAATTCCAGGTCAGCCTGAGCTAGAGTGAGACCCTACCTCGAAAAAGAAAAGAAAAGAAATGTATAATTTTTGCTTGGAGAGATAGATGGCTCATGTAGCAGACAGCTTCAGGTTCGCTGAAATGAACTTCCAGACCAGGCACAGTTATGGAGGAAGGGATATTTATTGAAGCTTACAGATCCAGGGGATGTTCCATAATGGCAGAAGAAGCTGGTCTTCCTTCACAGGCCCAAGCAGAGAGAGAGAGAAGCACAAGCCCAAAAGCCACAGCACACTTTAGGAACTCCAGCTAGGCACACTTTGCATATCTTTAGATTGAAATCTCAAACCCACCACCACACCTAAAGATCCACCCAGTGACATTGCCTCCACCCAGGTGGCTGCAGAATGCAAACTACAAACAATAAAGAACTGAATATATTCGCGGCCATCTATTCAAACTACCACAACTCAGCAGTTAAGAATACTTGCTTGAGAAGTCTGGCAGCCTGGGTTCAGTTCCCCAGTACTCACATCAAGCCAGATGCACTAAGTTTACATGGATCTAGAGTTTGGTTGCAGTGATGGAAGGCCCTTGGCACACCCATATACAGACTAGAGAAAAGCAGAGGTACCAGTGCTCGCTGTGCTTGGCATGCTCCAGGGTATGAGCAGGTCATTCTGCTGTTGGGGTGGGGGAAAGGGTAGAGGAGAGGACAGTGGTTGGTAAAGGTATCAGAAGGGTCAGGGGTTAGCTGAAGTATGGACAATATAACAGTAACTAACAAATTTTAAAGATAAGATATGGGAGATGGACTCAGAACCCACCCCCCACCGCCGAATTGTATTCAGGGTTGATGTCAAGCAGTGTGGATGTAATGGTTAATATTGATTGGCAAGTTGACTGGACTGATGAGCACCTAGGAGATTAGTGCAGCATACCACTGCGTGTGTCTGAGAACCTTTCTTTAGATAATTGGTATTAGACCACAAGTGCTCCAGCTTAATCAATGATTTAATTCATTGAAAGATTATTGGGAGGTAGTGGAAATGGAAAGTGGTGCCTGGTTGAAGGAAGTAGGTCACTCATGGTGTGTTCTTGTGGGCTGTTTCTTGCCCTAGATACTTCCTGTATTCTCTTTTTCTGCTTCCTGGACATCAGGATGTGAGTTGCTCTGCTCTGGGGTGCTTTCTCTGATCTGAAACATCTGCAACCATGAGCTAAAAATCAACCTTTCTTCTCCAAGTTATTTATGCTAGGTATGTGCTCCCAGAGATGCAAAATAAATGCAATGTTTGCAGAGAGCAATGTAGGTGACTTCTTTTCTCCCCACCCCATTAGAAGTAACCTGTGTTTTGCATATGAGATTCTAATTTCTTTGTATTACTTAGTACATTTTACTACTTATGTATCTATGTATCACTCAAACAGTATTCAGTATCATCTTGCATGCTTTGAACATTTTTACGAAGGTATCTTACTCTGTATCCTTGTGCAACATTTCTTGGGGCTTGGCCTTAGTTTATGAAGTTGGCCCAAGTTGACACATATATATCTACTTCATCTTTTGCCTCTCTGAAGTATCCTCTTATAAGATCGTATGCCAGCTGGTTTGTCCATTCTGTGAAGGAAGGGAGCTATTAAATTTCTAATTGTTTTGCTATTACAGAATTTGTTGTAATTTATCATTTTATTTTTCATAATTCCTTACATACATTTGAAAAACATTCTCTATGCTGTATACCTAGGTATCTTATTGTAGAAGTTTTATTTTAAATAGCCAGTTTTTAAATAAAGGAAATACAGCATTAAATAAATTTAAATCATAGAAAAATTCTTACTAATACTAAAAAATTATAATTTTAATGTGCTATTTTTTGCCCACTTCTTATACAAATAGTATTACATAGTTTTGCCTACCACTTAAATCTTTTTTTTTTTTGGTTTTTCAAGGTAGGGTCTTGCTGTAGCCCAGGCTGACCTGGAATTCACTATGTAGTCTCAGGGTGGCCTCGAACTCACAGTGATCCTCCTACCTCTGCCTCCTGAGTGCTGGGATTAAAGGTATGCGCCACCACGTCCAGCTCCATTTAAATCTTATTTGCATTTTGGATTAAAGTCAAGTTAAACAATGATAGTCTTTTTAATTTTTATTTATTTATTTATTTGACAGAGAAAGAGGGGGAGAGAGAGAGAGAGAATGGGTACGATAGGGCCTCTAGCCAATGCAAACGAACTCCAGACATGTGCACCCTCTTGTACATCTGGCTAACGTGGGTCCTGGGGAATTGAACCTGGGTCCTTTGGCTTTGCAGGCAAACACCTTAACCGCTAAGCCATCCCTCCAGCCCAATGACAGTCTTAGAATGCAAATTCTTAAAAACCTAAAGCAAAGTATTTTCAGTTATATTTTGCTTTTGTCTTTTGTCCTTATGATTAATCCTGCTTTCACTAGCTTTTACACAAAAGAACATGCCTTTTATAAAGAATTGTATTTGATCTATTCTTAAAATTTATTACCTTACTATACCTGAAATAAGGTATGCATATGCATGTTTGTGTGCATGCATGCTTGCATGTGCTTAGGTGCATACGCACTATCCACAAAGTCAACTTTCCTTCCTCTAGTTTTCATTTGAGTACTTATTTCCAGTTCTAGTGTAGGGATTCAACTCAGCACTTCATGCCTGTGTGCTTTATCCCTAGGTTATCTCCCTACCCACCATATGTCCATGGCTACAGTAGTATGTAATTGCTACACACATATTTATGTTTTTGGCATTGTTTCACTGCTTGCTCTCAAATGTTCTGTCATATTGTTCAAAAGAAAGGTATTAGCTTTTACAGATTTATTTTAGCCAGTATCCTTCTAAAGCTGCATCTTAGAGCTGGCGGTTATAAAATCTTGAATCTTTACTTTCTAAAAGTAAAATTGGAACATTTGAAAATAGTAATAGTTTAATAATCTTTTCTACTTACTCAAAGAAATGTTACTTATTAGCTTTATCTTTGAACTCATTTCTTTTGTGCTTTTCCACATGCAAGAAGTGTACACTGAAATGAAGTGATTTCATTACGTTATTGTGTAAGAAGCAGAATTATAGTAGTCCTTGCCTATGGCTAGAGTTCTATTTCCTTGTAAGAGTGTTTGACTTCTGTTTTCAGAAGAGAAGACTGCCCCTCTTTAGTCCATCTCCTCTAATAGTCTTTCATTAAATGTGGAGGCTTATTTTCTTTGATTTCTTTAGCTTTTAGAAACAGTAGGAAGTAGCAATTTTTTGTGATTTATAATTTGTATTTCAGTTATTGAAAGTTAAACTTTGCTGCCATTAAGCCATAGACTTAAAGGGGTGAAAATTAGAGTCACTCGGGGAATTTAAATGATATAGATGTCTTGGACCAGTTCTCTGGAGATCAAAAGTAAGGTGCATATTTCAGGTAGGGCTTAAGTAAATAGGTGTGGTAAACGATCTTTTCAAGTAATTTTATGTGCTTTCCTGATCAAAAACCACTGCTTTAAAATACTATCTATATGTGTAAATAAAATATTGGCCATTTGCTCTCACTTTCCTTCCTCTCAAAGTGTGCCAGTCACTAATAGAACTTTAGAAAGTTACTTCTACAGTGTCACGGGCAGGAGGCTATGGTGCGAAATATTCTGCTTCATGGGAAAAGCTGCACAGAAATGTATTTTCTGGGTTCAGAGATGCATGTGTTTTGTGTTACTGAAATGGAGCTGTGGCCACTTTTTTGAAATAAAATGGGAAATCATGTACATGGCTTCTTTTTTTAAATAATCCAAAAGTGGCTTTAGTATCTTTCTAAAAAATAGGACTTCCAGTAAGTACTGGAAATACACTGACAAAGATATGATGAGACACATGGTGCTTAAAAGGTTTCTTCACAGATTTGTGGGGTGGGTGCTAAGAATGGAAGACAAAGCTGTCCACTTTTAGGTTAGGATAGCACTAGGATTCTGGGAAAGGATTATAAGCAGTGGCAGCTGTGGAAGGTTTCTCTTCCCTAAAGGACAGTTTGATGGAAATGAGGGTGGGAGGCAGGGGCCCTTGGCTCAGTGGGGAGATAGGAAGAAGCAACAGGGGAAAAGAGCTAGTGGAAAGTCATCTAGTGTTTGTTATTTACACATTGAAGCAAAGTCACCAGCAATAAGCCTATTGAAAAGGATTTTGCATTTTATTAAAGGGGACAATGTGAAAAATATTCATTTTTGATTTATATGTTTTGTTTTTGAGCCTGGGTCTCCCTAAGTAGCCTAAGTTGGTCTCAAACTCCTGATATGACCTCATTTTACCATTGTTGGGATTATATGAATTTACACCATATGTAGCTTTGAAGAATGTTCTTATAGTTTGTCAGAAGATGCGTATGTAGCCTTTGAAGATAATAGACATTATATATTACATATTTTACATATATATAGCAGTGCAGATTTCACGAAAAGGTTGCCAGTGTGTTGAAATTTTATAAAGGTTAATTAGATTATAGATTAAATAGATTATTAATCTCCTCAATTTATTTAAAAAGCAAGTTGAAAAAGCACTAAAATTGGACCTCTACTGTCCAGTGCAGTTATTTGTATAATGTATGCTACAAGAAACTAGGAATTGGGCTGGAGAGATGGCTTAGCAGTTAAGGTACTTGCCTGTGAAGCCTAAGGACCTAGGTTTGATTCCTCAGGACCCACATAAGCCAGATGCACAAGGTAGCACATGCATCTTGAGTTTGTTTGCAGTGGCTATAGAGGCCCTGTTGTGCCAACTCTCTCTATCTCTAATAAATATAAGTAAAATAAGAAACTAGGAATTATGTTGTGTCTCTTAGTGCTTTGATTCTGTCAGGAAGATTTAAGTAGACAGGGCTAGCAAGATAGCCCATTGGGTAAGCAGGAGGACCTGAGTTTGATCCGTAGCACCCACATAAAAAGTTGGATGTGGCTGTGCACATTTATAACTCCGGAGACAGGAGGATCTCTTGGGCTCACTGATCAGCCAGTCTACCTGAAAAACTACAAGCTCCAGGTTCAGTGAAAGACTTTGTATTAAGAGCCATAGAGGAGGACACCTGATGTTGTCCTCCTCTGTCCTCTGCACATGTAGTATGGGACACATGTATACACCACACACACGAAAGAATTTTAAGTAGAAACAGATTAAAAATTATTTTTTTTTGAGAGAGAGAAAGAGAGAGAATGGGTACTAGGGCCTTTTCAGCCACTCCAGATGCATGAGCCCCCTTGTGTGCATGAGCAATATTGCATGCTTGTACCACATTGCATCTGGCTACATGGGACCTAGAGATTCAAACATGTGTTCTTAGGCTTCGCAGGCAAGTGCTTTAATTGCTAAGCCATCTCTCCAGCCCTGAAACAAATTTTTAAGTTAATCATTGTTAATTTCTTTTTGAATGCCTATTTGTACTAAGTATAATTACTGAGTTTGCTAAAGATTCTTTTTAAAATATATTTTGTTTATTTGTGAAGTGAAAAAGAAGGAAAGAAAATGGGCATACTAGGGCCTCTTGCCACTGCAAGAAAACTCCAGATGCCTGTGCTCTGGCCTTTTGGGGGTTTTGGGAAATTGAACTAGGGCCCTCAAGCATTGTAAACAAGCGCCTCTAACCACTAAGCAATTTCTCCAGCCCCTAAATTTCTTTACTAAGTATTTTCTGATGTTTGGCTTGAAGTTTGACAGGATGTTTGCTTTTTCTTGGGTAGTTTGCGGGGTGTAAATATTTTATTATGCAGTATATTTCTTTTGTAGTATTGCATTTTTCCATCTTATTTTCATTTATTTCACCATTTAGCAAGTAAAATAAGTTGAAAAGAAAAAAAATAAAGCTAAATAGTTTTAAATTAGTAATAATTTTAGATAAACCTAAATATTTTCTTCAATTTTGTTCTGTTTTCTAAAAATCCCCTTTTTGTCTTATAGGGATTTGTCTTGGCTGTTACTATCACACGTGAAGCAATTGATGAATTTCGGCGTTTTCAGCGAGACAAGGATGTGAATTCACAGCTATATAGCAAGCTTACAGTAAGAGGTTAGCAAGGCACATGTAATTGTACCTAGCAGTTGCTTATTGTAACCATATTTTTAGAATTAACATAAACAAAAAATTCTAATTATATTATTCAAAATAGTGTTATGTGATTTGAATGTGTTACTTAATTTTCTAACATAATGCTAGTAGGGTAGACTTTTGTTCATCCTCTAGTTGCTCATGTATATGTATACTTATGTTTATATTTTTATGCTTGTAAGTATATATCTATGTGTGTGTGTGTAGTTTTATATTTATGTATACAAGCACACACATAGGTATTTGTATGTTAAAACTATTATTATGTGCTGTATATAGTACTCAGACACATGTGAAACCAACCAGGTATGTATACATCTTCTGTGAAGCATAGTATCATTTAAAGCCTGTCTTGTATTGTATTTTAAGCAGTCATAAAAGCCACCTATCTATAACCATGGTGTTAAAATGTACTTCAGTAAAAAGGCCTTTGAGCTCCTGCAATAAATGTCACCATTGCAGAATGGTCAAAGCTACATACACATTGCTCCTTAACCTTCATTGCGGACTTTACTGTTTAACAAATCCTTAAAGGCTTTATTTACCTGATGCTTTTAGTCTGTATTAGAAAAAGAAGCAGCATATTAGTAAGAGAATAGGCCTTAGTATTATAAACAGACACTGTGACAATAGAAAAGCTACAATGAAACATCAAATGGGAATTTATAATAACTGCAAAGCCTGTAGAAAAGTGAAATCAGAGGCTGGAGAGATGGCTTAGCAGTTCAAGCACTTGTCTGCAAAGCCCAAGGACTGAAGATCGATTCCCAGTATCCACGTAAGCCAAGTGCACAAGGTGGCTCATGCATCTCGAGCTCCTTTGCAGTGGCTAGAGACCCTGAATTGCCTATTCTCTTTCTCTCTATCCACCTCTCTTTCTCAAATAAATAAGAAAGAAAAGTGAAATCAGAGTGGATATTGTATCTTCAGTATATATATGCAGATAGTTATAATGGATTACTTTCCTGAAACTACCCCTTTAAATTATTTTTAACACCTTATTGAATATATGTGACATGGAAAATTAATTGACTTTAAGAAACACAGTTCAGTGCTTTTTGGCACATTCATAATGCTTTGCAACCATCTCTATCATCTAATTTTAGAGCATTTTTTACATTCTAAAAAGAAACCCTGACTGTACTAGGTCTACATTTTTTTTTCCTTTCCACTCAAGCCCCAGCAACTTAACTTTCTGTGTTTCTGGTTTTCCCTATTCTGGACAATACAAGGGAATGAAATCATACAATTTGAGGGCTTTGGTCACTGGCTTCTTTCACTGGGCATGTTTTCAGGGACTGTCGTGATAAGTATTCTACTGTATGACATGTCACATTCTCTTGATCCGTGCATGAATGGATGGACATTTGGTTTGTTTCTGCTTTGACTATTGTGACATAGTCAAATTGGTTGTCATTTTGTAATCTCACCAACAGTGTATAATGGTTCCAGTTTTGCTGTATCCTCACCAACATTTGTTACTGTCTGCCTTTTTTATTATAGTGGTACTTTTTACTATAGTAGTAGGTATGAAGTAGTATTTTGTGGGTTTTATTTGCATTTCTCTAATGATTAATTGAGCATTTTTCATATTTGTATTGGTCATTTACACATCTTTGGTTAATTACGCATGTCCTTCACTTTTTAATTGGGCTGCTTCTCTTTCAGTTGTTGAGATGTAAGAGTCCTATAGATATCATAAAAATATCAAACCTTGTCAGATCTGTGATTGCAGATACCTTCTTTTTTTAAAAAAAATAAATTTAATTTTATTCATTTGAGAGGAAGGGAGAGAGTGGGTGTGCCAGGGCCTACAGCCACTGCAAACAAACTCTAGACACATGCACCACCTTGTACATCTTGGCTTATATAGGTACTGACTGAGGAATCTAACCTGGGTCCTTAGGCTTTGCAGGCAAGCGCCTCAATTGTTAAGCCTTCTCCACTCCACAGATACTTTCTTAATGGTATCTTCTGATACATAAATATTTTTATTTTAATGAAGTCCAACTCATCTGTCTTTTTCTCTTGTTTGTGCTTTTGGCCATGTATCAGTTGACCACCTGAACTTTCCAATGATTTCTGTTTTCTTCTAAGAGTTTTATATTACATTTAAGCCATTGATTAACTTTCGTGTCCAGTGTGTGATATGATTCTAAATACTTTTGTATGACTATCAAGTTATCTGGTACCATGGATTATAAAAAACTATTGTCTCTCCACTGCTTTTTTTTTTGTTGTTGTTGTTGTTTGCTTTTTAATTAAAAGAGGAGAAAATAAGGTAAGGTTTATTTTTGGGAAAAAGCACCCCCAAATGGCTAGGTAAATTAGATGTAAGTTTATACTGTCTTTCTAAGAACAGCACATAGGTCCTAGCATATTTAAAATATAACTGGTGCTTGGGCTTACCAGAGATTGTTGTGTTGTGAATGAAGTGATGATGTCAGAGCAAAAGGCAGAGTAGGCAGCATCATGTGTCTATCCTTTTGCAGAAATACTGAAAAAACAAACAGAAACTGCCAGAACAATCTTGTGACAGCTTTGGAAAATAATCAGTTTTATAGTATCCATGAGGTTGCTAGATCTAGGAAAAGGCAACTCTAACAAATGTTAGAAAGCTTCTTCGTACTGTTTGTGATTCTTGTGGTCTTAGCCTCTTTAAAAAGTCACGAAGATTGCAGTCTGCACCTCATTTTGCATTGCAGAACTTTCTTAAAAAGATTGTTTGTCTCTCCGGGCAGACTGGTTGACTTTAAGGAGTGACTCAAGCCAAAGGTCTTTTGTTCACTTTACTTGCAACTCACTCAGGGCAGAAGAATGGAAGAGTAGCAAGCACTTTTCAGGCGAATGCCAGGCTAAAGAACAATCACGGTAGCCTGGGGCAAAGGATACTTTTGAGACTTACAGTGTCACCTAAAGCCAGGCAGCAAAAGCTAGGGAGGGAAGGTCTGGGAAATTTTGACATTGAATATATCTGTGTATACTGGGGGGTGAGGGTTATATCCTTTTACAGTCTGAGCCCTGGATGAATGCTTAGAAATAACCTGAGAAGTTCTTTGGCCTTTAGTGACACTCTATGCTCAGATCAAGTAGGAAGTGAAGACCACTGCAAAGTTGCCAGTTGCCTCAGTTGTTTGCTAGACCCTGAAAGAAGGCTGGAACACAGTAAAGAATGGAAAAGTCTTTGCTTTGTTTCCTTTCTCTTCCCCTCCTTATAATCAAATAAATCTCAGAACACTGGCTGAATGTAAACTAATGGAAGAGAGACTTCAGAGAACACAGTTTAAAATGATCACATAGAGAAATCACTAAACACAGCTGCGACAGAGAGAAAGCAACAAAATGAAACCAGAATAGGGAGATCTGTCTGAAACACCTCATTTCCACGTGTATTGGTTTGCCCACTTTTCTACAAAAATTATGAAGCAGGCAAAGACATTCACAGGAGAACTTAGAGATTTTATGATGAATCCCAGATGTTGGCCTGTTAGACCAGAAGCTTAAATCAGCCATCTTCACTGTGTTCAAGAAGCCAGAGAAGCTGTGGGGAGAGTGCTGAAAGCTGGAAAGTTATGTGAGCAAATGGGGAACATCAGTAAAGAAAGGGCACAGATGGGGCTGGAGAGATGGCTTAGTGGTTAAGCACATGCCTGTGAAGCCTAAGGACCCTGGTTCGAGGCTCAATTCCCCAGGACCCACGTTAGCCAGATGCACAAGGGGGCGTATGTGTCTGGAGTTCGTTTGCAGTGGCTGGAAGCCCCGGTGTGCCCATTCTCTCTCTCTCTTTCTCTTTCTCTCTCTCTCTCTCTCTCTCTCTCTCTCTCTGCCTCTTTCTGTGTCTGTCGCTCTCAAATAAATAAAAAGAAACATCAAAAACTTGTTTTTTAAAAAAGGGCACAGATGAATTCTGGAGCAGAAAGTATGATAAGTGACAAGAAGAACTCATAGGAAAGTTTCAGTGGCAGAGGAGAGCAGGGAAAAGAGTCATTGACATTGAGTCCATGTCGATTGCTTTGATTCAGTTTGAGGCACAGAAGAGATGAAGAAGAAAGAGCAGGTTTTCTTAGCCCCCTAGAGCAACATGAAGTATATCCAGTGCTCATCATGGAAATCTTTGGAGAGGAGGCATAATGCCCAGAGGTTTGCTGAGTTTAATCAAAGACCAGAACTTAACGCATTCAGAAAGTTCAGCAGCTCCCAAGAAGGATAAGCATTGAACGCACAGTCGTGCTGTTGGGGTCTGGTGACCACAAGGACATCCCGAGAGCAGCTTGAGCAAAGCAGTTGGCAGAAATGCAAGACACTCAGATCACAGAGAGCATGCAGGTATGAAGGACATGGACAAAATTTGAAAGTTATGAAAGCAACAACTGTCAATTAAGAATCCTCTATCTGGTTTTAAAAAGTCATGTTTCCAAAATGGTAATAGGAAATTAAACATTCCCAGATAAAGGAAAGCTGACAAGTTCTTGCATCTAAGAATATTAACGAAAACACAACTAACAGAATGGGATAAATTGTTTATAGAATCTGTGCCTACAGATTTTGTAATGAACTTTTATAGTTTGCACTAGGGAAAAGGCTCAGTGGATAAAGTATTTGCTGCTTAAGCATGAGTACTTGAGTCTGTATCCCTAGAACCCATGTAAAGTTGGACACTGGTAGATGTCTATAATCCCATTGTACCTACAAACAGTGAGAAGGGAGGCTGAGACAGGAAAGTTTCCCAGAAACTTCCAGGTCAGCTAAGCTGGGGAATATGAGAGACCCTGCTTCAAACAAGGTGGAAGGCTAGGACTGACATCTGAATTATCTTCTGCTTTCCACATGCTTTACTGTACTCATACATATGAACAGGTAGGAATACACATGCACACACGCCAAAAAGAAATTTTACAATCCAGCAATAAAGTGTAACCTAATTTAAATATCAGCAGAGACTAAATACATATTTCTTCAAAAAGTAGAGGAATGAGCATCAAGCACATGATGATCAGTTAACATCATTAATTCATAAAGAGATGTAAATAAACCACAGCAAGACCTACTGCTCACCACTAAATAGATTATATTTTTAAAAAGTAAAACAACAAAGTATTGTAGATAACATAGAAATACTAGATATTTCTTATGGTAATGTAAATGTTGTAGCAGCGATGGAAAAGATTTTTATAGTTCCTCACATAAACATAGGGTTTAAAACAGCGATGCAAATATATTTGCCTGTATTCATCAGGGAACTTAATATTCTTGACAGGCAAAAGTGAAAATAGCCTAAATGTCATTGGATGAATGCATAAGCAAAATGCAGTCCATTCAGTCTCTGATGGCATGTTGTTCTGCATGAAAGAAGTGGTACACAAAGGGCTACATACTGTATGAGTTCATGTATGTGAAATAGCCTGCACTGATCAGCCAGTGCAGATAGAATGTAGATTTGCAAATTGCCATGGTCTGGGATAAGACAACAGTCAGCATTGCATATCACGTGTGGGGTTTCCTTTTCAGATGATGACGTTTTGGAACCTGATAGCATTGTGAAGATTAAAAAAAAATGCCACTTTAAAGTGACTAATTTTATATCAGCTCACTTTGGCATAAAATATTGAAGAAGACATATTATGTCTTTAAAACCTCTGGTGTACTTGTACTCAAAGTTCTTTAAAAACAATTTTCAGTAGGTTTATTTCCAATGCAAAAAAATACCTTTTGATAAAAGTCAGCCAGCATTGCTAGTGATTGAAGAACTGGAGGTTTTACATGTGGGAATGAAAATGATAGTTGCATTTTAGCTTTCTTCAAGGTACCCCTTTGAGTTATAGAGGAGACAACTAAATAACTTGCCTGAGTCACAGAAGTACAGTATTTGGTAAACTTGGATCTTAGACTTGGGTCATTCTGATTTCAAACCCAATGTTGTTTTTTTCAGTTGCATTCAGGTGCTTTGATGCAAATATTTGATGATCTAGAATATTAATAAAAGCATCTCCTTAGCTTATTTCATTTGCCCTGTCAGTCAATACAACACTTAACTTTTGAGATATTTGTCATCTTTTTCAATCCATTTTCATTTCCTACAAATTTATTTGGTGAGCTACTATTAATTCTCATTTCAGTCTTTAGTTCTGAATAATTGCTTGTGGAGAAAGACGTGTGCATTGGAAACTCTTCCTTTCTCTTGCCTAGTTGCTCTGGCAGTTAGGACTTCTGGGTTGAAAAAAGTGGTGCGTTTGGCCATTGTCTAGTTCCAGATCTTAGAGAAGAGCTTTCAACTTTCCTCCTATTCAATTTAACATTGCTGTGGGTTTGGCATACATGACCTTTATTGTGTTGAGGTATGTTCTGCTAGATCTAATTGGTGTGATTGGTTTTTGTCATGAAGGGATGTTTAATTTTATCAAATGCTTTTTTACATCCATTGAAGTGATTAAGTAGTTTTGTCTTTCATTTTGTTAATGTGTGCTCCATCATGTTCATTGATTTGTGTGCTAAACTATCTTTACATTTCTGAGAAAAATCCTACTTAATTATAGTGAATGATTTTTTTTTTAGATTTTTTAATTTATTTTCAAGCAGAGAGATAGAGACAAAAAGAGAAAGAGAGAGAATGAATAAGAATTACTGGCATGCCAGAGCCCCCAGCTGCTGCAAACAAACTCTAGATGCATGCGCCATGGCCTCTGGCTTTATGTGGGTAGTGGGGAATCGAACCCCAGTCATTAGGCTTTGCAGGCAAGCACCTTAACCACTAACTAAATTCTCTAGCCTGTGAATAATTGTTTTAATTTGGTTGGCTTTTATTTCATTGATAAATGTTACTTATATTTATCAAGGATATTGGTGTATATTTTTATATTTCTTTTTTGTAGTATTTTTGAAGTAGGAGCTCACTCTGTACTTAAGGTATCATAGTAATGCTGCCCATGTAAAATGAGCTTTTAAGTATCTTCTCTTCAGTTTTTTAGAATCATTTGAGTAGGATTGATATTCTTTGTTTGATAGATTTTAGCAGTGAAGCCATGTGTTCCTGAGCATTTCTGTGGTGGAGACTTTTAATCTTGTCACTCATTATTGGTGTGTTCAGGTTTTATCTTCTTTATGATTTAAACTTGGTTGGTTAGCTGTGGGCATATCATAGGCCTTTTATTGTGTTGAGGTGTTTTTGTCCTAGACTAATTTGTGAGTATTTTTCATAAAGGATACTTAATTTCATCAAATGTTTTTTCCTGCATCTATTGAAATGATGATTAAAATATGTGTACAGGAATTTATTCACGCTTGCATTATTGAATTTGCATGTAATTGTTCACAACAGCCACTTAGAAGCCTTTGAATTTCTGTGGCATTAGTAGCAAATATTAAGCCTAAATCAGAGAGTAAACGAAAGAAAATATGGTATATATTCATATTAGCATACTATTTAGGCACAACAAAGGATGAAATCCTGTGATTTGCGCCAACATGGATGAATCTAGATGTTGTGCTGATTAAATTAAGCTTGCACAGAAAGACATACTGCATGATCTCACTCATATGCTGAATCTGAAGAAGTTGATCTCATAGAAGTGGAAAGTATAATAATGGTTACCAGAAGAAGCTGAACAGTGTAATAGGGACACGGGAAAGATTAGTCAACGAGTATAGAATTACAGAGATTACAGAAGTATGTTCTGTTGTTTTCTTGCACAATCGGGTGACTAAGGCTAAGAGCAGCATTGTGTTGAAAATTTCAAAGTGGAAACCAGGTGTGGTGGCACTCGCCTTTAATCCCAGCACGCAGGAGGCAGAGGTAGGAGGATCACCATGAGTTCAAGGCCACCCTGAGACTACAGAGTGAATTCCAGGTCAGCCTGAGCTACTTTGAAAAAAAAAATTCAAAATGGCTGGAAGAGAGGATGTTTAATGTTCTCATCACAGAGAACTGATAAATATGTGATGTGGTAGGTGTATTAAATGTATTTATTACATATGTATACATGCATGAAAACATGATGCCCTATAAATATACACAATCATCTTGGATTATATAAAAATAAAACTGAAAAAAAAAAAAGCCTCAATAATGCAAGTATTCCGATACCAGCTCCTGAGGCCTTTCAACCAGATCACAGTATTGGTCTTTTGGGCTCCAGAACTAATCTCACAGTGACCTTTCTCGTTAGGTCATTTAACTTGAGAAGCCACAGAATCCATGCAGAGTTTGTACTTCACTTTCTTTATTCACACAGTAGCACTGTACCTCCAGAGTTCAATGTCCTTCATCACCTGGACCCCTTTGTCTTGAGGCCTGCCTATGGATGCACTCCGCTTTTACGCCAATGTGGCACTTGAGTAGTGACGGTTTTGCTCCATTCGCCTTGGTGTCCTCAGCATAGTTAGGTCATATGTGAATTACTTTTTCTCATTGCTGTCACAAAATACCTGACACAAGCCATTTGAGGTTGAAAGGGTGTATTCTGCCTTACAGTTTGCTGAGCTGTAGTTCATCATGATGGACAAGGCAAGGTGACAGGAGTATGAGGTAGCTGGTCACATTGTGTCCCCAGTCAGAAAACAGAAAATCAGACACTGAGCTCACTTTCTCCTTTTTATTCAATTTGGGACCCAACCTATGAGATAGTGTACCTATATTCAGGCTAGGTTTTCCCTTCTCGGTTAACCCTGTCTAGAAACATCCCTACAGACATTTCCAGAGGTGTGTCTTCCAGGTGGTTCCAAAAGTCAAGTTGACAGTGACTGAACCATCTACAGCTATTTTCCAGCTTCTACTTTATTGATTATACAGTTTGCCATCCGTGTTTCTTTGCCTTCTGAACTTCTTTTTAGAAGTCTTATCAGGCTTGTTTTTGTTTGTTTTATGGTTGTGCTTTTGTTGTCCTACATTTTCCAGAACCCAAATCCACAAAGATTTTCTGTTATATCTCTGTTTTCTTCTAGAAATTTTTTTTTGTTTTAGGATTTATGTATATCCATTTTGAATGAAATTTCCCATACAGTCCAAAGTATGCAAATTCTTTTATTGTTTGTGGACCTGCAGTTGTTCTTGTAGTATTGTTCAATCCTTTGTCATGTATGGGTTTGACTCTGGACTCTTCCATTCTGTCATATTGTCTTCTTTCTTTAATCTCTCTCTCTACCTTTCTCTCTCTCTTCTCTCTCTCTCTCTGTGTGTGTGTGTGTGTGTAGTTGCATGCCACAGCGCATGTGTGGAGGTCGGAGGATAAACTTGGGTGTCAGTCCTCGCCTTCCACCTTGTTTGAGTCAGGGTCTCTTGCATACCACTGTGTTCACCAGACAGCTGTCCTGGGAGTTTCTGGGAGATTCTCCTGTCTCCATGTCACATCTTTCCATAAGAATGCTTTGGGTTTAAAGATGCTCACACTACTGCATTTAACTTTACTGAGGTTTTTGAGATCTGAACTCAGGCACTCATGCCTGCTTATCAAGTACTTTGTCTGCTAAGCCATCTCCCCAGCCCTGTTTTTATTTGAATACCTACTGTTGTTTTGTAATGATTCTTAAAAGCAGGGAGTGGGCTGGAGGGATTGCTTGGTGGTTAAAGTGCTTGCTTGCAAAGCCAAAGGACCCAGGTTTGATTCCCCAGGACCCTCATAAGCCAAATGCACAAGGTGGCACATGTGTCTGGAGTTCATTTGCAGTAACTGGAGAACCTGGTGTGACCATTCTCTCTCTCTCTCTCTCTCATAAATAAATAAATAAGAAAGCAGGCAGTGTTAGCTCTCAAACTTTGTTCCTTTTTAGAACTTATACATTGGCTTTTACTTTGGCTTAGGAACTCTTACCTTTCTTGAGTTTTTATTTGTTAATTTATTTTATTATCATTTTTTATTTTGTTTTTTTTTTGAGGTAGGGTCTCACTCTATCCCAGGCTGACCTGGAATTCACTCTGTAGTCTCAGGGTGGCCTTGAACTCACAGCAATCCTCCTACCTCTGCCTCCCCAGTGCTGGGATTAAAGGCGTGCACCACCACGCCCGACATTGTTTGTTTATTTTATACTGGGGCTTGAGCACAGGGCTGTGGATATGCTAGGCACGTGCTCTACTAGCTACATCCCCAGCCCTGCTTTATTTTTATCTTGAGAAAGGGTGGAAGTATGCCCACTTTCTCAGATGTGCTTCGGATGTGTTCTGGGTTGTTGCCTTGGGCCTCCTGTCACCTCTGTTTACTATTCACACTCTATTCTTCAAACTGCATATATACATGGGGAACTGGCAGCAAGATTCTGTATGCTTTTTCAGACTTAAAAATCTCAAGAGTTCTAAATTTTGCTTTTATTATCATATTTATTTAAATATAAGGTATAAAATTATGTTCACAACTAAATTTGCTGATGGCAAAGTAAGTTACACTTTATTTCACTTCACTCACTGAATTTTAAGCTTTGTGGATTAATTACTACAAAAATATTAGCCTTCTGCTCCTAATTTTATTATGTTAAAAATCAGCTTTATTGAGACATTTTAAGTACCATATAGTTTGCCATTTTAAGCATACACTTCAGTGACTGTTAGTAAAATTACAGCTGTACATCCATCACCACAGTTGAATTTGGGATCCCTTACCGCATGTAGTGAACTTTTGTCTCTGTAAAGGGCCCTTTTCTGGACATTTTATATTAAGTAAAATCATACATCTGGTCGTTTTCATTTGGTTTCCTGGCTATGGCACAGTAATTTGGGTTTGAGATCCGCTTACATCATGACATGTATCAGCAGTTGGTCTGGTGTTTTGGCTCAGTAGCACCCTTTTGTGTGCTGTAGACCTCAGCTGGTTTACTATCAATTGATAAGCATTTGCCTCTTGGAGTCTTCCAATGTGAATGAGAGGGTAGTTTAACCTCTCAGCTTTTCTCTTATGCAGCATGGAAAGTGATACAGTGCTGTTACACTGTGAAACTTTTCAGTATTTTTAAGTACTTTGAGATTATCTGAAATGTTACCAAATTTCCAGGTATGATGCATCAGCAGATGATGTTGTAATTTAATTTGTAAAACGATTCCTTTGGCTGAGAAATTGGAGGAACAAAGCATACATACCCATAATTCCCTTTTCAAAAAGGTACATAACCTGTTTGTCATTTCTGGAGTTTCTGACCTGCTTATTCTCCCTGCCAGAATCAACCACTATGTCGATGTCTTCATAGCTTGTTCTTATTTTTCTAACACTTGACATAAACAGAATCATACAGTGTGTACTCTGTTATGTTTTCTTCTTTACTCAGCATGCTTTCAAGATCTAGCAGTGATGTTGTATAGTCTCTCTTTGTTACTCAGTAGGGTCCCATTGTATATTTGACTTCTCTCCTTAAGATGGGCTCCTGGCTGTTTCTAGCTTCTGGCCTTTCTGAATAAAACTGCTGTGTATGTTTACGAATGCAGATTTTTGTGGACGTAAGTTTGTTTCTCTTTCTGTGTATGTGGAGGTCTGAGGACAATCTTGGGTGTTGATCTTCACCCTTCACCTGTTACTTATTCACTGCTGTGTTTCCCAGGCTAGCTGGGGATTCTTCTGTCTCTCCCCCTCCTCTCGGTTTAGACACACTGGATTTAAAGACAGTTGCATTACTGCATCTCGCTGCAGACTCAACTCAGGTACTCAAGCTTACATAAGCAAAGTGCTTTATCCACTGAACCATCTCTCAGCCTCATGCTTTTGTTTCTTTTAGACAAACACCTACAGGCAGGATTGCTTGGTCAGAGGATGGATAAATACCTAGTTCTTTAAAAGACTGTAGTGAGCATGATGTATCAGAAACACACTGACATGTTTACATCCTTATGTAGTGTCAGAATTTATTGAGTGTCAATAAACTCACAAAGCATGTCAGTTTCATTGCAATTTTTCAAGTAATCCTGATTTCATTTCATAGCTACCCATTGATGATTGCAGGTTCTTTTATTCCAACATTTTTTTTCTTTGAGTCTGGGTCTCTAATCCAGTATGACTTAGAACACACACTGTAGCCCAGGCTGGCCTCCAACTCATAGTAATCCTCCTTCCTCAGCCGCCTGAATGATGGGATTAAAAGAGTATACCACCACACCTGGCTTTTTATTCCAGTTTTTAGCAAAAATCTATCTATCTATTTATCTTTCTCTCTATCTACCTATCTATCTTGGAGAGAATGTGTCTGTATGGGTACACTAGGGCTCTTGTCACTGCAAACAAACTCCAGACATGTGCCACATTCTGCATCTAGCTTTACATGAGTACTGGGGAATCAAACCCAGGCTGGCATACTTTGTAAGCAAGAGTCTTTCACTTCTGGGCCATCTTCCCAGCCCACCAATCAAGAACATACTTTGTATCTTTTCCCCCTCCTTCCTGCCCCCATTCCACAGGGGCCCTCCTCAATGGGGTTGCTGGTATTCCCCATGGCGTTGTGGGTTATGTGTTTTGGGAGCAGCAGACATGGGGGGGGGGAGGCAAAGCCTCTGGCATGACGTCCAAACCTGTGGCTCTTAGCATCTTTCTTCCTCCCTCTTCCACAAAATTCCCTGAGCCTTGGTGAGTCAGTTTTAAGTCTACTTCAGTGATGAGCTCTTAGGATCCTCTGGATCTCTGCTTTGGTATATGTTGAGTATACTCAGGGTCTGTCTCCTTAACCCTGGCACTGATTGTCAGGCTCACCATGGAAACAGCATGCTTGCTCCTCTCCCTACTTCCTCTGTGGTTTCACCTAGACCTTACCACCCCACCAATCTTAATTACTGTTATTAACTCTCATACCGCATGGTAACACTTCACATAATAATATACAAATGTGCAAGTTACAGGATGGTTCCGACAGGATTAAAGGGGATACAGAGTTCAGAGAGGCTGTCCTGAAGTCAGAGGCAGGGAGCTGATGGAGGTGCAAGGGAGAGTCTGTAGGGGACCAGATGATGAGCCTCTGGTGCAGAGCTGCTCAGGTGCGGAAACTCAAATGCAGGTCTGGACAGCAGGCCACTGAAGGGTCAGTTTGAAGTGGGCCGAGTGTCAAGGCAGGAGCTGGAGCCCAGGGACAGAGGCAGAGGTCCTGTGCTGTGGCAGCCGTGCTGGACTGGGCTCCTGTCGAGTGACTGTTTGACTACTCAGCATATCCTGTCTGGGGATGTTACTTCTTTTACAGTGCCCGGTGAGGGGGTTACACATGGAGTGAGTGATGAGCTGCTTTTTCTGATACAATTTGATACCTTTTCAGGTGTCATTCTTTATTGCCATAAGAAATGATTATCAGTTTGTGCCTCCTTCTGTATTGACAGGTGGTGGTTGTTGACTTGTATAAACAAGACAGAGTCAACTTCTGTTTGGGTTATTACATTGTAAAATGGAACCTGAAAACTGTTATTTCATACAACGTAGAGGAACTGAGATTGGCCCTGCCCATTCTCCTCACTGACATACAGCTTCCCCAAGTGGTCATGCACATGCGTCCTTAGCAGTGGGGGCAGTGGGAGCACTGTGACCTTTGGCATGGCAATATCCTTCCCCATTCTCACCCTCATGTGGGCCAGGGGGCTGTCTACTAAGTAGTCATGGAGTCTTAGTGTCTGATGATGACATGGAGTACCTTTTCATGCCTTCTCTGTTTTGTGAAGCGTGTGTTCTTTTTATCTTTAAAATTATATTTTGGTATTTTAGAATTGGGATGTTAAGAGTCATCACTTTCTTTAGAACTTAGATGGAATCCAGTTTATTAGCATTTCCTTACATGGCAAGTGCTTTCTGTGTTCTTTCCTGAAATTACTCACCCAGTAGGTAGCAGAGATAGATTGTTGTTTTCTCCTAGAAGCCCTATTGTTTCCCTATTGTTTCAGGATTTGTATTATATTTAGGCAAATCCATCTAATTTCATTCTTGCTGGGTGGGGTGATGTTGGCCTCCTCCTTGATAGAACTTTATCTGACTGTGTGGTGTGGCAAGAGCCTGTACTGTTCTGGTGGTCTGTGTTTATTTGCTTTCACCACACCACCTTGGTCTCTGGAGTTTTATAGTATGCCTTGAAGTTGTTTGCTTGTTTATGTGTTCTGCGGTGTTGTGGATTGAACACAGGGCCTTAGAATGCTTAGGAGGCACTCCACCATTGAGACATATTCCTAACCCACTGTCTTGGAGTTAACTTTGGCATTTCCTTTTCAGAATTGTTTTGATAATCTGCTTTTTTTTTTTTTCTTTCTTCAAGGTAGGGTCTCACTGTAGCCCAGGTTGACCTGGAATTCACTGTTGTCTCAGGGTGGCCTCGAACTCATGGTGCTCCTCCTGCCTCTGCCTCTCCAGTGCTGGGATTAAAGGCTCATGCCACCATGCCTGGATTGTTTTGATTATCTTAGATACTCCATATTCCTACATAAATCAGCTTATTTTTTTCTACAAAAAAAAATCAACTTGTATCTTGATTGACATTTTATTGAGCTTACAGGAAAATTCTTTTTTTTTTAAATTTTATTTGAGAGAGAGAGAGAGAGAGAATGAGTACACCAGGACGTCCAGCTACTGTAAACAAACTCCAGACGCATGCACCACCTTGTGTACTGGGGAGAACAAACCTGGGTCCTAAGGCTTCACAGGCAAGAGCCTTAACCGCTTATCCATCTGTCCAGCCCTACAGTGAAAAATTTTTTAATTTCAATGTTTCATAGTTGGTTTTGTATTAAAGTCTTGCATGTTGTCTGTTACAGTCAACAGTTACCCTTTAGCATTTCCTATTTTTGGGTGTTACTGTAGTCATGTGTATATGTTTATATGTGTATATGTGTGCATGTTGTTATGTGTGTGCATCTGGAGGTCAGAAGACAACCTTGGGAACCATCATCAGGAATGCCGTCCACCTTTGGGACTGAGGTTACAGGCGTATGTAGCCACGTCAGGCTGTTGACTTGGGATCTGGACATTCTACCTCTGGCAGTCTCAGGCCCTCGGGCCTGCACAGCAAGTGCACTTACCCACTGCGCCATCTCTCCAGCCTGCCCACAGTCTCTCATTAACCGGAAACTTGCTAAGTAGACTAGATTGGCTGGGCAGTGTGTCCTAGAGATGCTTCTGTTTCCACCTTCCCAGTGCGAGGATCACAGGCACTCTTCTTTTTTGTTTTTGTTGTTGTTGTTGTTTGTTTGTTTGTTTTTTTGAGGAAGAGTCTTGCTCTAACCCAGGCTGACCTGGAATTCACTATGTAGTCTCAGGGTGACCTTGAATTTATGTCAATCCTTTTACCTCTGCCTCCCACATTCTGGGATTAAAGGTATGTGCCGCCACGCTGGGCTCCATTTTGCTGTTTGTTGTTGTTGTGTTTTTGGTTTTTCGAGGTAGGGTGTCACTCTAGCTCAGACTGACCTGGAATTCACTATGGAGTCTCAGGGTGGCCTCCAACTCACAGTGATCCTCCTACCTCTGCCTCCCAAGTGCTGGGATTAAAGGCGTGCGCCACCATGCCCGGCAGTGAATACATTTTTAAAATAGATTTTCCAGCTACAAGTGCAGTTGATTTTTGCTATTTCATCTATTCTAGTGATGCTTTTATAGATTTTTAGATTTTCCTATGTAGATAATGATGTCATGTGTACCAAGGTCTTTGTTAGTGCTTTCTTTCCAGTCTTGTCATGGTGTGGCTCCCAGTGCACTGGTGGTAAGAGTTGGGTGGTGGGCTTTTGCTGGCTCTTGTGGGTCACTCTTGCTCAGGCTAGTGGAAAAATCATGAAGGTCTTTTGCTCTTTTGCTCTCCCTTGAATTTGTTGACAGAGAGTTGGTAGACAAGTATGAATCACCCTTTTGTTTGTAGCCCTTGGGCAAACTGTTAAGGTAGTCCTCACCTGTCTGGAAACAGGCCAGGGTTCATCTGTTCTCATTTTCCCCATGTTGTCTTCCCCTTGGTGAGCTTTAGCAAAGGTAGTGGTAGGCCCCTCCTCTCCTATAGGGGCTCAGTTCCTCAGGTTTCTTTGTGCTTTCAGCTCTTCAGTGCTCTGGAAATGATATCTTAAGCTTATTGGACTTTTTATGGAGTTGGACAGGCCCTTCACCTCTTTCCACTCCAAAGGGAGGTAGGTGCTCTGTTTCACCCAGACTGTGAAGCAACAGGCAGTGATCTATCCTGGCAACAGTCCCTGCTAGTCCAGTGCTGACCTTGTATACGATGTGTTCCCTGTTTTAAAAGTTGCCTAATTATTACTCATGCCACTTTTTATGTTTTGTTGTGATGTAAGTAATTAATGTTGCCCTTTGGTGGTGGTATCTGTGTCTTACATGTTTGTATTTTTCAGTCTGTTATCATCACATTGACTCATTTTTACTGAATAGTAGAATAATTTCCACTTTTTTATACTTTTAAGGTTACGTAATTTTAGAGACATATTTGTGAAAAATAGGCTAGATGCCATCAAAGTGTATTGCAATTACAGTTTGAACCTCTCACAAGTTCTGAAATGTAGTACTCATTCAGATATTTGATATTTATAGTATTTTAGCAAGATATTTAGAATTCCATATAATATGCTGTTGCTGCCTGTATGAGTTACTAAAACTTTACAGAGGTTATGCTGCTGTGATTAAGAAACCTGGATGGAAGGGCCTTCATCAAAAGAAGCAAATGCCAGTAGTGTATCAGAGTAAGCAGGGACCATTGTGCAGTTGTGCTGGGCTGCCCAAAGCAGGGACACTGGAATCAGACAGTAGGTAAAGACTAAAAGTTGACTTAGGGACAGATGTAAAGAACTTGCATGCTATGGTACGAATCTGAATTATCTTCCAATTATTTGTCAAATAATAGAGATTTGGGGTGAAGATAAACCTTATCCTTAGTTTTTTGTTTTTTTTTTTCAGCTAGTTCATTTGTAATTCAGGTTGAACTAGGGAAGTTATAATAATGGTGGCAATTTAGTGTTATAGTCTGTTTATACAGACTGAAAGTAATGAGTACCTGTGAGGCTGATAGGCACCGTACATGTTTAAGAAGGGTTAGTGTGAAAATAATTAAGTAGTTCTTTGGGTTACTCTTTGATCTTTCTTCAGAGGATTCCCTGAAGCTTGGTTCCTGGGAACAAGTCATGGGAATGCTTTCCTTCCAGCAGGAGAACCATTCAGCCATTTGACTATGAAGCACTGTGGCAGGGAGCGCTTCCTATATATTCCCCATGGATAGCTGTAGAGACTATACAGCTCCTTGTCTGCCCTCTGTTCAGTCCTGATTGTTCAGGATATTAGGCAGCTCCTTCCTCTTTACCCTCTATTAAGGATTTAGTCAATATATATTTAGAAAAATTATTTTTATTAGTAAAGCATTATATATCAGTTTTCAGTTCTGTCTTGTGTTGGCAAAGATACTAATAAAGAATTTATATATAATATGCTTATTATTTTGTGAGGGTTTTATGCCAATCAGTGCCATTCATGGTATTAAGGGTTTTTATATGTCCATATTACTCAGTTTCATACACCAAATTATTTTATTTAGCAGTGTTCCTGATAATTGGTAATTTGAGAACTGAAATGCTGACAAAATGTGGGAAGACCTTTCCACATGGGATCCCTTCCTAGTTAACATGAAGAAATCCAATGGGAAGATCCTTCCACATGGAATCTCTACCAAATTATCATGAACAAGCCGGGCGTGGTGGTGCACGCCTTTAATCCCAGCACTCGGGAGGCAGAGGTAGGAGGATTGCCGTGAGTTCAAGGCCACCCTGAGACTCCGTAGTGAATTCCAGGTCAGCCTGGGCTAGAGTGAGTCCCTACCTCGAAAAACCAAAAAAAAAAAAAAAAGAAAAGAAAAGAAAAAAAAATTATCATGAACAAATACTTGTTACTGTTATTATTATTATAGGATAGTTAATTACTTGTGTTTGACAGATTACTAGAGAGAATTATTACATGTGACTATATATCTGAAATGTAATTTAAAGTATGAGTATTGAAAAATTTCTGCGTTAAATTTGTTTTTGCCTGTGAGTTATTTTTAAAGTAATTATCTATCAATGAAAAGTTAACCTCTGGTGTGCTGTTGTTTCCCTGAGTTAACTGTACTTCTTCTTTTTTTAAGGTAAAGTGCAAGTTAAGAGTTCAGACATACAAGTTGGAGACCTCATCATAGTGGAAAAGGTTAATGCATTTTAATTTATTTTACATCTATACTATACATCAGTCATTAAGATTTAGCTGTATTATAAGTAACTATTGAATTTGAAGAAAATTGTTTGAGATATGTTTTAAATCCTAATGTGCCTGTGTAAGATTTGATTTATCCTTTTTTAAAAAACTACATACTTACATATTTTTTAGCTAATGTACATTTCAAAGTCTGTAGGTAAAATCATACTTACATGTTTATGATAAGGAATGTATTAATAGTTTAATGTATCTTACTTGACCATAGAATTGTGCTAGAATCTGTTAGTAATAATCTACCTCATTTCCTAGAATTTCCTTGTATAGATAGCTGTATTATGCATGATTATTGGATATAATTGACGTAATTTGAAAGCTTAAAGAAGGAAGTGAATGGAAATAACAGCACTAGAAAAGTAGGCCATGGTACCAAGAAACCATATTAAATGACAAAAACAGATGAGGAATGGAGACTGTCAGAAAGTTGGTGGTCTGGAGTGGCAGGATGGGCAGTTCATGTAAGAGATTCTTTCTGGAGTGCTGTCTCCCTCTGCTCATCTTGTGATGTGGCAGTGCTGTATACACAAGTATGTGCACCTCTGCGCCTGATGTCAGTGCTCTGGCCATGTCGTGTCTTCTCTCAGAATGATCTTCCTCGCCATCCACACTCTTGTTAGATGCCTTTGTTGATTTTTTTAAGAGTCTAGGACAGATTTTTCAAAACACAAAGGCAGGTTCCCATTTGATCACTCACGGAGCAGTCTGCATCCTGTGTCCACTGGTATCTTGGCTGCCTGCGGCAGAACCAGCTGAAGATATCTTTCTCTTCTCCAGAAATGATCTTCCTGTTATTTTATTCTGTACAAAGAAGACATAATTGGGAATGTGTTTTGGCTTCACAAAGTGTTGTTGTATACATGCCAAGTTACTAGCTTTTTATCCATTAAGTTTTCAGAAAGTTTGTTTTTTCTTTTCCTTTTTGTTGTTTGCTACTAAAAATGTTGTATTGATCATCCTTGTGTCTTTGTACATTTCTGTAGAACAGATTCTGACAAGGTACATGGTTAAATAGATCTCAGTCGTACAAATCTTATTATAGTATGTTGTTTCCATCATAAGCTGTAGGTCTGCCACATTGATGGCGATGTTATTTTAAATACCTCTTGTTAAATTTTTGCTACTAGGAAGGAATTGAACCCAGGGCCTCATGTACATTAAGAATGAACTCTATCACTGAATCTTTTGTTTTATTTTAAATATAGTGTATTACATTTAAAAGGGAGGAAGCTATTTCGGGTAAGGGAAATAAGCAGAAGTTTTAGTGACAGTACAAAGTGTAGCTTTTGTGAGGAATTTTCAGCTGTTTTATTTTAAGAGTAGAGTTGATATTTTTCAAGTCAGATTAGATTAATTACAATTATTTTCACACTATGCTAACAATGGGGAAAAGTGTCATGCCTTATGCTAAATTTTTTATTCTGGGGCCGGGAGTGTGGCCTGGTGATTTGTGCACTTGCCTTGCATGCACAAAGGCTTGGGATTGGTTTCCAGCACCACATAAAAACACCAACAAAGGGGCTGGAGAGATGACTCAGAGGTCAAGATGCTTGCCTGCAAAGCCTGATGACTGAAGTTTGATTCCCCAGTACCCATGTAAAGCCAGATGCACAAAGTGGTACATGCACTTGGAGTCCATTTTCAGCAGCTAGAAACCCTGGCATGCCCATTCTCTGTCTCTCTTCTACTCGCTGCTTGCAAGTAAATAAGTAAAAATGTTTTAAAAAGAGATAATTTAATTGCTAAATCCATTCAAGAATTTAAGTAATGAAATGATGTGAGTTCACCTTAATGTGTGTTATTCTTCATTATTTAAAGTATTTTACTTATTTCTTTTTAGCTGGTGGCCCGACATAGTATAAATTCTATATTGCTGAATGACTGGCTGCTGGATATTAAACCCAGAGCCTTCCCCATGCTAGGTAACATTCTACTACTAAGCTACACTTGCAGCCCTAGAATTTATGTATATTCCATTGGAATATCTGGTCGAGGATGAGCAGCACAATCATCTTCTGGATAGATCTGTCCTTCAGGTGAATCAGCTCACATGCTTGATGTATTTTCAGTGTATGTGTCTCCTGTAGAAAGCCATGAGTTCCTGCTTTTCTAATTTACAGCCAATATTAAAGATTTTACTTTTTAGAGAAACTATTTGTAAGAGTTCATTATTTTGCTTTTTGTCTAAAGAAAAATATATTATTAAAAAAAACATTATGTGAGAGCAGCTATATAAACAAGCATTTGTAGAATATTGTATTTCTGGATTGTTTTAGACCTTACTATAACTATTTGTTAAAAATCTATCTATTCACAGTCAAGGTTATATTATGTCTTTATACAAGTATTGAAGAGAAAACATGCCAAAGTTTGTCTCTTGGCTTTACACATATCAAGTAAGTCACTTGGAAGCCTTTGAAGTCATAAAACTGTATGATATGTATAGGTGATGCCATAATCTCTGAAGCCCCAGGGTTTGGAAAGGTTCCTTGGGACAAACTCAGAACACTCAGGGTGACCTGTTGTAAATTAACCTTTACCACTCTGTCAGAAATACATTAGGGAAGGAGAGTATATTGCTTTTTCCTTTATCTGGGGAGACAAATCATTTTGTCTCTTATTTTTTCTGAGATAATTCAATTTAGCAAGATAGTACTGCCATGTATATTATAATGTCCAGAATAAAAGTGCCCATGACAAAAAGTATATAAATAGAAGTACTCTGAGATGATCTGAGGAAGCTAAGATGAATTCCTAAACAAGAAGGAAGAAATGAAAAACAAGGACCAGTGAAAACAAATGATAAAATGCTGACTTAATATGCTAACTTACTTACAGCTACCTTTATTGCAAATGGTCTAAATCATGCCAATCAAGAGAAAGGCAGAATGGAATAAAAAAATGTGGCCCATCCCTAGGCCACTGACAAAAGTTACCTCAAGTTCAGTGACTAAGGTAGGCTTAAGCAAAAGATATAGAAGATTATATATATATAATGCTGTTGGAGTGCTGTTGCTGGTGTTGAAAAAAAATGCCCTTAGATGATGAAAAATAAAACAAAACAGAAACATTGCGTTAGTAATGAAAAAGGTTTTGTAAAGGAAATACCCAAGTTTAGATATTATTCCTTTAAACCTTTAAAGAAGATCTAGCATCACTTTTATACAATAGTTTTCAGAAAATAAGGTGGAATATTTATCCTCATTTTATAAAGCCACGATTATTTTTGTATCAACACCAGAAAAAGAACAGTACAACAAAAGAACATTACAGACTCCTATCCATTGTGATTACACACAGAAAAATCTTTAAGAAAAATTTTGGCAGTTGCTTCAAATAATGTAAAGAAAGTTCTAAGCCAAGTCATGTCTGAGTAGAGATGATGACTTTAAGGGTTTAAGACTACTCTTGCATTCTAGAATAATCTGTTGTGTGAACCTATGGGGCAAAATCACATGATCTTGTCACTTGATACTAGAAAAGCATTTGACTAAGTCTCATACCCATTCTTGACAACTGTCAACAGGCAGGCTTAGAGGACAGTATCCTCATCTAGTTAAGGAAAGTTTAGGGTCTAGAAATGTAGACATTTGGCAGAGTGCTTGTATATATAGCATGCACAGGCCCTGGGTTTGATCCTAAGCACCACATAAAACTGGGTATGGTACTGCTGTAATGCTAGCACTTGGGAGGTGGAGGTAGGAGGATTAGAAATTCAGGGTCATCTTTGGCTACATAAGAGGGTTCATGTCCATCCTGGGCTAGAGACCCTATCTCAAAAAACAAAAAAGTACAAAATCCTATAGCACATGCTATGTGGTAGGATTAGATGAATACTTCTTCTCTGAGCTGGGCAACAAGGATATTGCTTTTACAACACTCTTACTCACCTGGCACCTCTAGTTTATTGAATAAAACGGGAAATAAAATTAAAGATATACAGATTGGGAAAGAAGAAATAAAAGGGCCTTATTTACAGATAGCATGATAGTGAATATAGAAAATGCCATTGGGTTTGTAAAAAATCAAACCGAAATTAGTAAATTGAGCAAGGTGACAAGTTAAGATCAGCACACAACATCATAAACTTATTTTTGTAAAATAACAAAGTGGAACGAAGTGAAAATGTATACTCCTGTAAAACTCAGATCTTAGATATGTGAGAATTTAGAGTATATTGACAAAAGTAGTCAACTAAAGTACTCAAAAGAGACTTAAGGGAGGGCTGGAGGGAAGGCTTAGAAGGTTAAGGCGTTTGCCTGCAAAACCAAAGGGTCCCAGTTCAATTCCCCAGGACCCACGTAAGCCAGATGCACAAGGAGGTGCATGTGTCTGGAGTTCGTTTGCAGTGGCTGGAGGCTCTGGCGCGTGCCTATTCTCTCTCTCTCTCTTTCTCTCACTCTCAAAAAAAAAAAAATAAATAAATAAGAGGGAGATTTAAGGAAATAGATATATATTATGTTCTTGGATTAGAATGTCACATATTCCTCAAATTTCCAAAACATGACCTATAAGTTGCACATAATTCCTATCAAAGTTTCTTTTTTTTAAAACTGTTTTATTAATGAGAGACAGTCTTATTCTAAAAGGAATTTGGAAAGACCCAGGCCCTAGAAGAGCTACCAAGCTAGTCTTCACAAGGAAAATGCAGTGGGAGGAATATGTTTTCCTGAAGTGAAGACCTGTTACATAGCTCCATTAATCAGCACAGTGAGATGGGGGAAGGATGGAAGCCAACACTTACAGAACATTAAGGAGAAACCAGAAATAGATCCACCCAGATATGCACATGGGACTCCACAAAGGTGGAAATGTAATTAAAAGGAAAAACGGAAGTGAGCCATCCATAGGCTAAAAACAGGATTCATGTAAAATGTGAAACTTCTAAGGTAGAAGTAGGAGAAACATTCTGAGTTTATGGATAGGAACACAACTCCTGGATTGTATACTAAAAGAACAAAGCTCACCACAGAAAACTGGTAAGTTGCCGCTCATTAGAATTAAAATGTGGTTATTTGAAAAACCACATGCAGATGATGAAACAAGTCTAAATTAGAGGGAAACATTTGTAAATCATGTAGCTGACAAACCTTGCTATCTGGGAGACATCAAAACTCTTAAAACTGAAAATTACTGCAGTCAACTGTCACTTTCCACTTGTAAAAATAAAAAAAAATTAATGATGTCATCACTTGTTGGCAGCAGAAAGAAGAAAGTGACTTGTACATCTCTTGAGATAATGTCAAATAGTATAGTTATTCTGGAAACTCACCAATTTCTTAAAACTATGCAACTATCATGTGATCCAACAATTTAATTCCTATACTGATATCACAGAGAAATGTTAATTTATGTTGATGCAAAATCTTCTATAGAAATATTTATATTCAATTCATAAAAGCCAAATCAAGCAATCCCACTGTTGTGGGTGAAAGACTGTTCAGGTTCATTGTTGTACAGTTACGTCATGGATCATGGTGGCGCATGGGAGGAAACATCTTGTTCTTAGGCTGCTTATAGTCTTGAGGGGGAAAAAATTTAGTTTTTTTTTTTTAAGATTAGTGTTGCAGAGAAAATAAAACTGGATAAAAAAAGAGTAAAAGTCTGAAAACAAAGTTTAAGAAATCACAATAGCATCAAGACAATAAAGTACATCAAAATAAATTTAACAGAAGAAATGCCAAAGTTACAATTTGAAAAGTACAAAACATTGTTGGGACATAAAAGAAAGCCTAAATCGGGCTGAGATGGCTTAGTAGATGTAGCACTTGCCCCACAAGCATGTGTATCGGAATTTAGATCCCCAGAAGTCTCATAAAGCCAAACACAGTAATGTGGGCGTCTAGAATCCCAATGCATGCCTATAGTGAGATGGGATATGCGTACTGGAGAATCTCCTAGAAGTTTGCAGGCCAGCTAGCTTGCTGAATGTATGCAGTGGTGAAAAAGAGACCCTGCCTTCGGACAATACGGGAAGCAAGGGCTGACACTCAAGGTTGTCCTCTGCCCTCCAATACACACCACACGCACAGCTTAAGTAAACAGATGTATGCATTAGCAGTGTCAGATACTTCCCAATTGACCTATAGACACATGCTAATTCTTGTAAAAGGTCCATCTCACTTCTTCGTAGAAGTTTCAAGCTGATTTCTGGCATTCGTTTTGAAATGCAGGGGACCTAGCATAGCTGAAACAGGTCTGAAAAAGAAAAGTTATGTGCTCACATCTCCCTGTTTCGAAATATAATGCAAAACTGCAGCAGTCAGCCGTGTGGACCGAGTATGGGCAAGGTTCCAGATTCAGTTCCTAGCACCATACAGACATACAGTCTCTGGAGATTGGTAACTTTGGTAACTGGCAAGGCTACTTTGGAAGTTGAGTAACCGGGAGTGGTGCCTTTTCTTCCTGCTACTGTTGGTGGATATTTGGTTTGCTTCTCACTTTGCTTCTTGGGAATGATACTTCTGTATCCTCTAACAGTGTCTTTTGACACACATGTGCACACAGGGCTGCTGCTTATATACCTGAGAATGAGATGGATTTGGGGCATGAATATCTTTCCCTGTGGCAGAAAATACAAAATGATCATGCAAAGGGCTATGTCCAGTTGTACTCTTAATAAACAGCACCTTCATGTTTGCTGACATCTGACACTTTCATCATTTTTTAAAAAAGATTTTATTTTTATTTATTTATTTAGACAGAGAGAGGAGAGAGAGATTGAGAGAGAGTGAGGGAGAATGGCGAGTCAGGGCCTCTAGCCACTGCAAGCGAACTCCAGACACATGCACCACCATGTGCATCTGGTTGACGTGGGACCTGGAGAATTGAACCGAGGTCCTTAGTGTTTGCAGGCATGCGCCTTAACTGCTAAGCCATCTCTCCAGCCCAAATTTCATTATTTTAAATTTAGCCTTTCTGATATTTATGTTGCAGCTACAGTTGTAATTATTTTTTTGTTTGGTTTTGGTTTTGGTTTTTTGAGGTAGGGTCTCACTCTAGCCCAGGCTGACCTGGAATTCACCATATAGTTTCTGGGTGGCCTTGACCTCATGGTGACCCTCCTACCTCTGCCTTCCAAATGCTGGGATTAAAGGTGTGTGCCACCACGCCAGGCTCACAGTTGTAGTTTTAATGTGCATTTTTCTGAAGTCGTAATAAGTTAGGCATCTTCATTATAGTTTTGTATGTCTTTCTGCTTGAAGAATCTGGAGAAAATTCCTTATGACTTCTGAGAGTTTTCTTTCCTTAACAGTTTTCAGGCCTTTTATGTTTTGTGAGTCAAGGCCTTCTAACACATATATTGAAGATATTTTCTGTTCCTTCCTAGTAAGCATGGTTGAATGGAAAGTCTTAATTTCATTGAAGCCTGATACTCAGTAATCTCTCCATTTGTGTTTAGGTTTGTTTTCTTTTCAAACTAGTTTCAATTGTGATAGGCATACTCTTAGGAAATTTCTTAACATCCTTCCCTATAAAAGTCATGAAATAAATCTTGTAATGATTCATAAGTGATCACACAATTCAATAGAAAAAAAAATCCCTGCATCAGCTTATCAAGATTCTGTTGTTTTGGCTTTCAACATTTTATCTGTATTTAGAATAGATTCTCTGTGTTACATTGCTGTAGAGGCTAGGTCTCGTCTCTACTCATTCCTTGTGGATGTCCAGTTTTCTCAGCACATTTATTGGAAATACTGTCTTTTCCTTTAGCCTGGCAGTGCCATCTCAAGTCTAGTGTCCGTGTGTGGGCCTGGTGCTGCATTCTTTAGTTTTCACTGGCATATTTATTTTCATGGTACATGGCCATCTTACCTTATATCTTCTTTCTCTGAGTTAAAGTCAGTCCTCCTGTGTGTCCTGGTCTTTCTTAGCATAAGCACTCTCTCATATACAAGCGAACATGTTTGTTCCTCAAATCTTGTAAATTGTTCTTTTAGCCTTCCATTTTTCTTTTGTGTTTGATGTTTTGTTGTAGTAATATTGCATGTTACATGCATTTGTATCTTTCCTCGTGAATTTTTCTTTGATTAGTATATTCATTTTCTTTTCAATTTTTTTTATTACTTTTCATTTTAAGAATGTTGTCCTGTTTCCATTCTGATTTCTTCCTTGACATGAGTGTCTGTTAGGTGTTACGTAGTCATCCTTTTTTCTTAGTGATAGAAGTAGTTATATCTGCATGTCTTTTTTGGCCTATTTTATTTGTTCTTATTACTAACTGGCAAGTAGAGATCTTTACTTAGTTTTTAAAAACGCACATAATTTGTGAAATTATGTTAAATTCTCATTCTAATTGTATACTTTTCTGTTAGGTTGATCCCCCCCCCCACCACATAGCTTTTCCATTAAATAGAATTAGTGATATTACTGCATGTTACTTAAAGAGGTTCTTATGTGTCATCTGACGTTACTTCCTGTTCTGTTGTATAAGAGACTAGTTCCTCAGGTTTGTTGCTGAGGTTTGTTTACTTTCTTTGCCTCACATTTGTTTATTCACCCACATTTATTATTTCAGCGATAGTGTGCTGTTTGGCTTTCAGTCTTTAACAACCAGGGCCGTTTGGCCTAGTAAGGCAGGTATGACTTCTGTATGGCAGAAATGCTGTGTTGTATGTATGATTAAGGTATTGCAAAAGCCTTGAGAATGGCAGTATTTAACATTTTTCAGACATAAAGATTCTAAATGACACATGCATGGCATGATGATGGTAGAAAAATTTAAAGCATGAGCTGAAATGTTAAGTTTTATTAGAATATTCTAAATTTTCCTTACATAGTTAAAAATTTAATTACAGAATTATTTAGTTGTCTTTACTAGCTATTTCTACTTTGAAATGGTACTATAAGTCTACATATAATAATACTTTATATTCCTTTTTACAGAATCAAAGAATTCCATCAGATATGGTATTTCTTAGAACTTCAGAGAAAGCAGGTAATTTTTAATTTCTTACTTATTTTTATTTACTTGAGAGAGAGCCAAAGTGAAAGAGTCAGATGGAGAGAATTGGTGCAGCAGGGCCGCTAGCCACTGTAGATGAACCCCACACGCATGCACCACCTTGTGCATCTGGCTTACATGGGTCTTGGGGAATCAAACATGGGCCCTTTGGCTTTGCAGGCAAGTGCCTTAAGTGCTAAGTCATCTCTTCAGCCCTTTAATTTCTTTTAGATTGCTACTGATTTAGTGTTTTGGCAGTTTAATATTTAACTTAAAACATAAACATAAAATTTTTGCCTATGAAATTTCTTTTTGTAATATTTTGAATTCAGGGTTGGAGAGATTGCTTTTCAGTAAAGCATTTGTGTAAATATGGGTACCTGAGTTCACATCCCCAGACCACGCATTAAAACCAGAAGCAGTATCAGGCTTCTGTAATCCAGGTGCAACTAGAATAACATGGGAGAGACTGAAACAGAATTTCCCACATGCTCATCGAAAATGGAACAGTGAATGAGAAACTCTCCTTAAAATAGGTAGAGGGTGAGGACCAACTTAAAAGTTGTTTTCTGACCTCCACACATATACTGTATGTGCATAGCCACATTCACACACTTGAACACACACATAGATCATATACATCACACACGCCAAAAATACTTTGAATTCGTTCATTTCTAAATCACAGTTAACTGTTGGTATTAAAAGGATGACTTGAATGTTTAATGTTTGCTTAGAAAGTAATCTAATGAGTGATTTACTTCCATTCAAATTCATATTGAGACCTAATTAATTCAATATCATTGTTGCTCAAAATTTGATTGCTATTCTGCATTTCAAGTTTCATTTTTTAATTCAGCAAACAATTATTTACCACTTATTTTGTACTAGGCACTAATTATTGCTTTGGATTCAAAGAGATCAGCATTGAGTTGCAGAAGAAAATATTCCTCTTTTGCCGACCGTAGTGATGCTTGCTTGCCATGACCAGTTTGTTCACTGTTCATGTGGACCTAGGTTGCCAGTGAGTGTTATGTTATGGTCTAGGCACTGTCATATTGGAAAGAATTGTTAGGGCTATGTGCAAGGGAATCAGTGGTTTTACCAGGTGAATTGGCATGGCCTTGACAGGAAGATGACCAGAGCTTTTAACTTGGAAACCTTATGTGGTTAAATAGAATAGAAAAGCCTGTTGGAAAACAGGACTACTCAGTTCCCACCTCTTTGGCCCTTTCTTAATGATGTGACCTGACTTTGTGGGCACTTTCTCATCATCTCTGGGCTGAGGACAGCACATCAAGGAATGTTAAAGCTCCTGTCAACCCTACCTATAGCAGATAGCTTCAGGTTCATGGAGATGAACTTCCAAGCCAGGCACAGTTATGGAGGAAGGGATTTATTGAAGTTCAGATCCAGGGGAAGTTCCATAATGGCAGAAGAAGCTGGCCTGCTTTCACAGGACCAAACACAGAGAGAAGCCCCAAGCCAAAACCCACATAGCACAGCACACTTCAGGAACTCCAGGTAGGTACACATTGCATATCTGTAGATTGGAATTTCAAACCCACCACCATACCTTAATATCCACCCAATGACACCTCCTCTAGCCAGGTGGTTACAGATCAAAACTACAAACTAATAAAACACTGAATATATTGGGGGCCATCTACTCAAAGTACTATAACTTCCAATGCATTGAACCAGCGAGCCATGCATTTATTGGTTCCTGATATTGTTGTTTTATACGCGAGGTATGTATATTATTTCTAGTATGACTACGCTGTTATGACCTGAGTTGGATTTCTGAGTTGATTTAATTTTTTTCAACATCTGTATGCAGTATACCTTTAAATGGAACATTTTAAAGCATGAGAAAGAGAAAAACATTTCTCTGTAGAAACAGACTGTGTGTTTGCTTAAGTTGTCAGATGAGTTGCTGTCAACAGAAAAGTTCAATTTGCCATAGTAACTGAGTGACCTGTGGACTTGGTTACTTACTATGTATTACTTAGTGTGGCTTTTTGTTTTCCCAGCTGTGGCAAAGACTGGCTAGCTGCCTTTCAAGCTCCCTGAACTCCCTTCCTTGCCCAGTCAGTTATGGCTGTGCCACTGAGCTCTGGTGGCAGGAGGAGGGCTGAAAGTCACATATGCTTCACCTCTCCTGTGCTCACTTCTTCCCTGCTGCTGGACAAGTGGCTGTGACTAGGGTACTCTGTCTTTCTCTCCTTTTCTATTGTTAAGCACCAAAATTGTAAGCTTGAACTTTGTAGTGTCTAGTGTTCCCTTAACTGTTAGTTCATTCTAATTCTCTCCATTTTGGAAGGCTTCTTTCTAGGTTTTTTTTTTTTTTTTTTTTTTTTTTTTTTTTTTTTTTTTTTTTTTTCCCAAGGTAGGGTCTCACTCTATCCCAGGCTGACCTGGAATTTACTATGTAGTCTCAGGGTGGCCTTGAACTCACGGTGATTCTCCTACCTCTGCCTCCCGAGTGCTAGGATTAAAGGTGTGCACCACCACGCCTGCCTAGTTTTCTTTTTAATATAACTTTATGGACGCTGTGAATGTAGGTGTGTGTGGTAGGGGAGAAAGTGTGTTTTCATGTGTGTGAGTGGGGACATATATATACCATAGCACACATGTGGAGGTCAGTCTTTGCCTTCTACTTTGTTTGTGGCTGTGTCTTTTGTTGTTTACAAGCTTCTAGGGCTTTCTATCTCTGCCTTCTTGTCTAAGAGTGTATCTTGTGTTTTATAGTCCAGCAGCAGGCTTCATCCTGCTCGAACATGACTGGAGTATCCCAGTTGCACAGGCTTACAGCTGTCCAGCAGCTGTCAGGTGTCATTCCTGACATGGTGATATTAGAGTATGGTCTCATGTTCCATGTCTTTCTGGTCTAACAAGAGTGTATCCTGTGTTTTACAGTCCAGCAGTAGGTTTCATTTTTGATTCAGTGTGTTTGGAGTAGCAGAGACTGTGCAGACTGCCTGATACTGTGGAAGCCATCAGGTGGCAGTTGGCTCTGAAAGGCCAACCTCCATAGCCACAGACACATAGGAGAATGAATCCCTATGAGCATGGTAGTTTCTTCCTTCCTTTTTTTTTTTTTTTAATATTTCATTTACTTATTTGAGAGAGAGAGAGGAACAGAAAGGGAGGGGGGGGAGAGAAAGAGAGAGAATGGGCGTGCCAGGTCTCTAGCCATTGAAAACAAACTCCAGATGCATGTACCACCTTGTGAATCTGGCTTATGAGTCCTGGGGAATCGAACCAGGGTCCTTTGGCTTTGCAGGCAAGCATCTTAATCACGAAGCCACCTCTCTAGTCCTGCTTCCAGTTTTTTATGTGGGTTCTTAGCATTGAACTCAGTGCTCAGGCTTGAGCATCAAGTGCTTCATCCACTGAGTCATTTCCTCAGACTCCATAGTGTAATTATTGATATAAGGTAAGATTTACATCTGCCATTTTTCTGCTTGTTTTCTTTTTCTTTCTTTTTTTTTTTTTGAAGCAGTTTTTATGCCTGTTGACATTACCTGTTATTTATGATCTCTGTTCAAATGTGTATATAGCACTCAGGTGGGGTGGGAAGCCTCACTCTTCTCATCCCAGGACTGGACTTGGGAGGCTGTCACCAGTTAATTGCCATTGGTTCAAGTCCATCCTGGGCTACCTATTAAATTCCAGGCTACCTCGACTTTACACAGCAAACAAACAAACACAGCATCCCAAATACAAGAGTGGTTTTGAGTAATTATCTTTGAAAGGAACAGATGGTGCTCATTACTCATTAGGTGGTAAATTAAGAACTGTGGTTAGGGCTAAAAACTGGAACATAGGGGAAATCTGAGGCCTAGAGAATGAAACTGCCTCAGGAGTGTGTAACTTCCAGTTTAGGAAATTCCGTAGTTTCCTTGTGGTCTTTCTCTGCATCCTTGCTCTGCAGTGTGAGTCAGCAGAGTGAGTGGAATACTAGAGTGTTAGGTGACTGAGGTATTCTATGTTAACCTCAGTTACTGCTGTCTGGAAATGCTGTTTCCCCACTCTTGTCTTTATTCCACGATGCAATAAAGGTGTATTGATAACTCACTATTTTGTTGGCCATGTGTTTGTTTGACAATATTAAGTCCTTTCCTCAGATAAATGTACACAGTGTACATACATACTAAATTTTGTTTACATATTCCTGGATGATTACTAATAGAACTCAATTTAAAATCTTAGTGTAGTCATTTTTGTTTTTGTTTTAGGTTTTGGTTTTTCAAGGTAGGGTCTTGCTCTAGCTCAGGGTGACCTGGGATTAGTCTCAGGCTGGCCTCAAATTCACAGTGATTCTCCTACCTCAGCCTCCCAAGTACTGGAATTAAAGACATACCTGGCTATTTTAACTTTTGATTCTAGTATATTCTTTATTATTTTTTCCTACCAAACTTAGTTGTTAAAAGTTATAGTTTTCATATGCAGATATTAAGGGATCAGACTGCCTTTTAATGCTGCTTTTCTTCTGTTTATTAAGCAGACTAAATAGCCTCCTGATTGTGTCTTTCAACCGGGATTCTTAGTTTCAGAATTTTGTGTTTCTTAACATTTATTTATTTATTTATTTATTTTATTTATTTGAGACAGAGAGAGAGAGAGAGAGAGAATGGGCACACCAGGGCCTCCAGCTATTGCAGACGAACTCCAGACGCATGCGCCCCCTTGTATATCTCGCTTATGTTGGTCCTGGAGAATTGAGCCATCCCCCCCATCTCCCAATTTTTTTTTAAATATAATTTATTTATTTGAGAGAGAGAGAGAGAGAGAAGAAAGAGGCAGAGAGAGAGAATGGGCTGATTTTTCTAAAATAATTTTTTCATGTGTTCTTATTACTTTGTTGTTTTTTGAAAATCACATGTTCATTTTAGCTTAAACCAAAACTCTTGTAACTTCTTTTTTTTACTAAAATTCTCTAAGCTCTAGTCTGTGCAGGAGTCCTAAGTATTCATATCTGGACAATAGCAGCTGGGTACTTGTCAATACAGTTTGACAAGTCAGTCCATGACATCATATTGACTGTGTATTAATAGGAGTATTCTATTGAGCCATGAATGGATTGTTTAGAATGTAAATGAAGATGTTGATGGATCTGGTGACTGATGGCTTAAATTCCAATTAATCAATTGCTTCATCAGTTTCTTAATTCAGATCAAATATCTCCTGAGTGCACACAGATCTTCTAGTGGTATTAGCAGAAATTAATGCTTCAGAACTAATTTTCATCCATCTCTTATAAATGCCAATATCTTTTTCACTTGTTTCCCAAGTGATAATGTTATAGTTTATTTGGGACACATTACATACTTCAGCTGTCATTTGTTAGTGGGACAAGGGTAGGGAATGACACTGCCCTCATCCATGTTATGCCTGTATCACTATTCATCTTGCTTCCAACTTAAAAGTTTCATTCAGCCATTAAGTCAGATAAATGATTTAAAAATTAAGTTTAATGGCCAATGAGCTGGTATTATAAATGCAAAGTCAATGTCTATTTTTCTTTTGTTGGGCATATACTTTAGCCCATCTCTTTCAGAGCTGTTGGATATGTAAGTTGTTGCGGGTCACCTGTGTTACCACAGAATGACTTGCTATGCTATGACTGCCTGGACTGCCTCATGGAGTCCTGTCACTCACTTTATCACCACATGATGTGGCTCTCAATGTGACACTTATACTAGTGGATCTTAATGTGATGGCCATTAAGCCTGTCCTTTCCTGTCAACTCTTGTCAATTATACAAAATAGAATCAAGTATTCATAAGAAGTCCGTAATGGGATATAAGCAGAACAGTTTAATAATTCATTTCTGCTGAGCTTCACCTAGCGGCAGTTGTCGCTGTTGCTATCTGCTGAAAAGATTATTGAATTGGTCTGGTAAGACAAGCCAGCCTGGCCATTCTTTTGATTTTGTTGCAGTCCCCACTCCCATCATAGCAGTTAGTTGAGGTTAGTAATTGTAACTGCACTTTAGAAAAATAAATCATTTCCTCAGTACATTTTAGGCTACTGCCTTATCCATTAGGCAACTGGGGCTTCTTCATTTCCGTACTACATTTTAAAAATAGTGATTATGAGAGCCGGGCGTGGTGGTGCATGCCTTTAATTCCAGCACTCGGGAGGCAGAGGTAGGAGGATCACTATGAGTTCGAGGCCACTCTGAGACTCCATAGTGAATTCCAGATCAGCCTGGGCTAGAGTGAGACCCTACCTCAAAAAACCCAAAAAAAAAAAAAAAAAAAAAAAGTGTTTATATAAGTAGCATTAAGTACACTTTTTTTTTCTTTTTTTTCTCGAGATAGGGTCTCACTCTACCCAGGCTGACCTGGAATTCACTATGTAGTCTCAGGGTGGCCTCAAACTCATGGTGATCTTCCTACCTCTGCCTCCCAAGTGCTGAGATTAAAGGCATGTGCCACCACTCCTGGCTATTTTTAAGGAAAGACAGCCACATTGTTTTAAGTGTTTAATACATTTACAAAGATCTAAACATTGGTATCACTTTTGGAAACACAATGTTGGAAATGAAGTCATTACAGACTTACTTGCTCTTTTTTCCTTTTTTTCTTTTTTCTCTTTTCTTTCTTTTCTTTTTTTTTTTTGTTTTTTTTTTTTTTTTGAGGTTTTATTTATTTATTTATTTATTTGAGACAGAGGGAGGGAGAATGGGCACACCAGGGCCTCTAGCCACTACAAATGAACTCTAGATGCATGTGCCACCATTGTGCATCTGGTTTATGCGGGACCTGGAGAATCAAACCTGGGTCCTTAGGCTTCATAGGCAAGCGCCTTAACCACTAAGTAATCTCTCCAGCCCTCTTATTGTTGTTGTTTTAAATATTTTAGTATTATTTATTTATTTATTTGACAGAGAAAGAGGGAGAGAGAATGGGCATGCCAGGACCTCCAGCCACTGCAAATGAACTCCAGAGGCATGCACCCCCTTGTGCATCTGGGGAATTGAACCTGGGTCCTTTGGCTTTGCAGGCAAATGCCTTAACTGCTAAGCTGTCCCTCCAGCCCCTCTTTTTGTTTTTTAAATCTGTTTTTATTTAAATTTTATAAAACAAAGCCAGAGTGAGTGGATAGATAGGAACTAGAATCTAGTCCATTAGTTTTACTTTTTCTACCAGGATATACATACTCAAATATTTCAAAAGGGGAAAAAAAATCAATCTTGAAGCTTTAAAACAATATGAACTACAAATTTTCTTTAGCTGTCCCTTAGCAGAAACTACTCAGCATGCACAGGGTATTTTCCATTTCATAATCCTTTTGACAATGTTTACCAGCTTATTTACTTCATTAGGTATATTTTCCAAAGTGGATAGTTAGATGAAAATCTCTTGATTATTTCACTAATTGGTAGAACAATTACTTGGAGTCAGTTACAGCTCTTAATCTTACTGTGCCTAATAGAAGTGAATTCAGCTCAAAAGTGTCCTAGATTCATTTTCATAATAATAATGCCTTGGTGAGAATAATAAAAAGAATCAAAAGTAAAATCAGTGAAGTGGTCTCAGGGTACATTGTGGGCACTAAATTGCTGGCAGCTGCTGTTAGTTAAAAATATACCAGCTCAGTAAGAATTATGTTTGATATTTGTGCAGAGCGAAAATAAGAGAATGTCCACTAGTATGCAGAAGTTATTTCTTCTCTGGAGATCAAAGAGAGTGAGGCTACTGTGGGTATAGATTGTCATGATTCCTTTTAGTTTCAGACTGTGTAAAATGTGTGTACTGGACTTGACTATGTGAAGATGTTTTCTTAACTATTTTTTCAAATTTTAGAAGTAATCAGTTATGAATAAGTTCACAGTACATGCATTCTTAGCAGACTTTAGTAGGTTTTTCTCTAAATTGTACAACACAGCTCCAAAGCAAGACTGTTTTCATTGGGTAAATCAGAAAACTGAGGCTTTATAAGGTCAAGTAATTTGACACAGGACAGTTTGTGTCAACCTTATGTTTTCTGGTTCATTCTTTGATATTGTGCCAGCTTTTAGGGAGTCTCCATTCTTGGTTGTGGAGTCTGTTATATTCTTCACTGTTACCTTGACTAGATTTAGAATCATCTAGGAGATTGGTGAGCTATACCTGTGATAGGTCTGAGAAGGCATTTCCAGAGAGGATTAGCTGAGGAGAGGAACCATTCTGAATGTGAGCAGTATCATCCCATAGCCTGGGGACCCTGACAAAATAAACAGAAATAGGAGAAGCCCTGTCTAGCATTAGCACTCCCCTCTCTCTGCTTCCTGTCCACCATGGTGTTAGCAGCTATCCTCTTCCACACCACCCTCCTGCCATGGGAATCTGCCCAAGGGCATGGAGCCAGGTGATCATGGGCTGAGCCTTTTGAAATCATGAACCAAAATAAATCTTCCCTCCTTTAAGTTGTTGATGTTTGTCATTCTTTCTCAACAATAAGAAAAGCAACTGAAACCGGAACTGGCTTAACTATGCAGGGTGCTGGGATTGTCCTTGCCTCATTACATTAGATGCCTGTAGTATTCCCTGTGTGTTTCCTTACCATGAGAACCAACAGTGTCTCAAGAAGCTGTCAAGTGTAAATGGTCCCCAGTTGAAAACCAGTACTGGACTTTTAATTGTCATTGAAGAAAATTCATCTCTCCCTTCCCCTCCCCTCTCTGTATGTATGTATTTTTATTTATTTATTTATTTATTTTGTAGTGCTGAGGATTGAGCCCTGGCCTGGTCTTAGAGCATGCTAGACAGTGCTGTAGCACAGAGCTACATCACCAGCCCTGAATTTATTATGTTTTATATGCTTCCTTTTTAAAAAGGGTTTTCTTTTTTTCATGTGTGATTTAATTTTTTATATTATGTATTTGTAAGAAGAAAGAGAGAGAGAGAGAGAGAGAGAGAGCATGAAAGCGAGAGCATACAAGCACAAGCTAGGGCCTAGCATGAGCCAGGACCTCTAGATACTGCAGATGAACTCCAGACACATGCACCCCTTTGTGCATCTGGCTTTACTTGGTTATTGGGGAATTGAACCGGGGTCGTTAGGCTTTTCAGGCAAGTACCTTAACTACTGAGTGATATCTCCAGCCCCATAATTTATTTTAAAATTATGTAAAGTATACATAATGTCCAAGTTGACATTATAAAATAAGCTATAATTATAAAGGTCTAGCTTCTATTCTGTCCCTTCCTCTGTCCCCACTTTTTCCCTATATAGGTGTGATGCACGCAGTGCACTCAAGCATGCACACACGTGCATTTGTGAACCTGTATAGTATACATATGCACAGTTACTTCCTGATATGCATATATTCAAAGCACAGACAGACACAGACACATGCATGCATACACACAGCTAGGCACATACAGACACACAGATAAAAATACAAACACATGTGCACCCATAGCAGATGCAGATATATACTCATGTCATCACATGGAGACCATGCATAGAGATACATACATATATATGAACAAATACACAGATAAAAATATGTGTATATGTACCCTCAGCACTCATACACACATGCAGTTACATAGATACCATGCACAGAGGTATGCACACATACAGATACATAGATACAAATATATATGCACTCTCAGCAGATATACACACGTGTAGTTACATATAGATACCATACACACATACAGATACCTCTTGTTTTAACTGTAAGTTTTTTTGTGTGTGTTTCATTTTTTGAGACTGAGTCTCATGTAGTTCAGTTGGCCTCCAAGTGGTTATTTATCCAAGGATGACATTAAACTTCTTATATTCCTTCTGTCTTCACTGCCCAAGTGTTGGAATTAAGGATTTAAGCCGTCACGCCTGGCTCTATTATTTTTATGTAACTTAAAATTTTTTATCTTATTTATTTACTTACTTATTTATTTGAGACAGAGGGACAGAGGGAGGGAGGGAGGGAGGGAGGGAGGGAGGAGGAGAGAGAGAGAGAGAGAGAGAGAGAGAGAGAGAGAGAATGGGCACATAGGGCCTTAGCCACAGCAAATGAACTCCAGATGCATGCAACATCATTGTGCATCTGGCTAACGTGGGACCTGGAGAATTGAACCTGGGATGTTAGGCTTCACAGGCAAGCGCCTTAACTGCTAAGCCATCTCTCCAGCCCTTACGTTACTTTCTTAATTTAACAATGTGTCCTAGAGATCTTCCTATAAATTGAGGCTTCTTTTTGTTTTTTTTTTAATTGTTGTTGCTGTATGTATTGTTTTATTCAGCTAGTTTGAAAATCATCAATCCTAACGTTTTGTAAGTATAACGAGTTTTGCATGTCATTTTGTACATTTGCACTTTCTGTCTCTAGGGTAGGTTCTAAGAAGAGGGATGGGGGTATGGTCTGAAGGAGGGTGAATGGGTTTTTGCAATTCAAAATTTTTCCATATTAAAATTTAAAGAGCTGTTAGTATACAATCACATTTACCTAGGTATTAACATTTTAGCTGTGCTTGTTAATGAACATATATATGTTTTATGGTAGTAAATAAATATTTTATTAGCGTGCGACTACCACACTTTTGAAGACTTTTGTGTATGTATTAGAGTATAAGTAGAAATGATATATGTAGCTTTCTAAAATTAAGTACTAGTTGATATTCAACCATACTAGGTAAGGGCTGTGATTATAGCTCGGTGGTAGAGCACTTGTTTAGCATGCTCAAGGCCTTGCATTTGATCCAGAACGCCATAAAATACATCCCCCAACCTCCCAGAAAAATAAAAGCACAAGCAAGACTGCCCAATAGGATGTAAGTGATTAAAAAAAAGAAATCATTACTGTATCTTTTTACAGATTTTTCTCTGAGTTAAATAATATCAACTGGAAATGAAGTCTTTTAAAGCTTTTGGTTCTCGGCGCTGTCTAGATGTGTCATTTCCCCACTATGCCAGGATCTGCTTTGACATGCCTGTCGTTCAGGTGAAACTTTGTCCAATGAAGCTGCAAATGGTGACATTTTCTCCTCTACCTCCAAGGTTCGTGTTTCATTCGAACGGACCAGCTAGATGGTGAGACCGACTGGAAGCTGAAGGTAGCAGTGAGCTGTACCCAACGACTGCCAGCCCTGGGGGTGAGCACCATCGGGACTCCACACTGGTTTATCTTTAGTGGTAGTATGTAGGTGGTAAGGCTGTTTCTGTCAGTATCGCCTCATTTATTGACTGCATCAAGAATTTCATCGCCATTTTTTTTATTCCTTAAGAAGTGTCATTAAAAATGATGCCAGAGGGTAATGGTCTGGTTCCTAGTTTTGGATCAGAGTTTTAGTTTCGGAAGATGACCTCTTGTCAGCTGGTCAGCCAGCCTAAGCACCCTATCAGAGTGGGATAGTAAGGAAACTCCTATTTTGTTAATTGATCTTTTTGAACTATAAACACTAAGAGCAGATATCTAAATAGCAAGTATTTATTTTTCCTTCAGATAAACTCCTAGAAGTAGAATGGTGGGATAAAATGATAATTCCATATTTCTAGTCTTCACAAATTATCACAGAAGAGTTGTGTCAGAATGTATGTAACTAGCCACTCAGTCACGAGGCATTACCTTCTAAAATACAGACATACAGAGAAAAGATCTCAATATGACAGAGATTGTTGCCAGTTCCCTGTTTTGATGTTGGTTACTAATTGGACTGGAATATTTCATGCTCGTGAACCAGAAATTGCTGTTTCTCACTTGATGTTCGCTCTTCTTCACCTTTGTCATTTCATACTGCATTTATGTGTGTGTTTGTGTTGATAATCTCTTCCAGGCTAACGAAACTAGAGAGATGCAGGTGTGCACCCTACCTTTTATTTTCCCTTCTTAAACATACTGGGATATTTTTCTTTAACTTGTCTTTATTTTATTATTATAAATATATATATATATATATTAGTTTTTCCAGGTAGAGTCTCACTCTAGCCCAGGCTGACCTGGAATTCACTATGTTGTCTCAGGATGGCCTCGAACTCACAGTGATCCTCCTACCTCTGCCTCCCAAGTCCTGGGATTAAAGGCATGTGCCACCATGCCTGACTTAATTTTTAATTTTTTTGTATGATTATATTGAACCCAGGGCTTTGCAAACACTGTACCACTGAGCTTCATCTCCATACCCCCTTACCTTCTATTTTATCTGTGTAATAATGTATAGTCTTTCCTTGTTCCTTTAAGTTTATTTTGATTATTATTTTTTTCATTGTTTGACACAGGTCTCAGTCTGTATCCTCAGCTGGCCTAGACTCACTCTCTAGCCCAGGCTGGCCTTGAATTCTTGGCAGGCCTCCTCCCTCAGCCTCCTGAGTGCTGGGCTTACTTGCATGAGCCCCCATGCCTAGCTAGAGGTTTATTTTGAAAATTGCTTGAACTGCTGTTCTTGATCAGGGTTTCTTAATCAAAGCCGGGTAGCATTCCAGTTATATGATTTGTTCTCATGCTTTGTAAATTCTTGGTGTTCAGTGATCATTTGTTTAAATTCTTTAGGCACCATATAACATTCATTTAATCTGAGTTATTACAGCCATTCTTTTTTTATAGTTTTTGCATGAGGAAAGGCAGAGCCTCATGTACTAGCTGATGAGGAGTTTAGCTCAGAATTGACCCTTCTGCTGACCAGCTGCCTTTGTCAACTCTTCCCAGTGTGTGGGGACAGCTAGGAAATACCATGTCATGAAGCCTCAAGTTGAGATGCAGCACTTTTCTGCTTTGGAATGGGGAGGAGGTGGAGGTGTGTGCAGTGGCTTCTGGATCATAGAGCGATTGTTAAAGAAACTGCCAAGCTGTTCTCCACAGTTGTGGCACCACTAAACATTGCTACCAGCAGTGGATGAAGGATCAATTTCTCTTCATCATCTCCAATATTCAGTCACCATTTCTGTTTTAGTCACTGTGACAGTGGAGTAGTGATATCTTATTATAGCTTTAATTTGGATGTCTGTAATGGCTCTTGCTTATTTTACGTGCTTGTTTTCCACTGAATATCCTTTGGTGAACTATGTGTTCAAATCTTTTTAGGGGCGTTTATGTATAATTCCTAGAATGTTCTGTCCATATGATCGTGTCATGTGAAGAGAAAACCTGTAAATCTGTTCCATAAACTGTGTATGTGGCCATATTTCTTTACTTGTAGTATCCCACTAGTCAGTGTTGTATAGGAGTGGTGAGACCACTAATGCCCAACCCGCTTTCAGTCTGGGAAGATGTGTTCTCTGTGTAGCAGTAGTGGTCAGTTACATAAGATGTCCTTGTTCAAGTTGAGAAATTCTTCCTAGTCCTGATTTTCTCAGAGCTTTGGTAACAAATAGGTATTAGATTTTCAAATTCTTTTCTGTGCCTATAGAGATGTTTGTACAGCTTTGTTCCTTTATTAATATGCCAATCAGAATGCGGGCTGATGTTTATACTGGCTTTGTTTCACCAGCAGCAGAATGGGATATGCTCCATGTTGTCACACTGAGTAGCCTTTTCACACATTGCAGTATTTGATTCACATGTATTTTGTAAGACAATTTTTATACTTTTGTTTTCGAAGAATATTGTTGTATATTGGTTTTGCATAATGTTTTTAGATTGATGTCCAGGGAAGTTCTGGACTCATAACAATTTGTAGTCTTTTTTGCCTCTTGTATTAATTTTTAAGTTGGCATAAGATTATTGTTTCTTTTTTATATGTTGAATAAATTCACCTTTGAGACCATGGTTTTGAGTTTACTTTCTTGGAAAATAGTTGTGAACTGAATTTATTTAATAGATACAGAACTAATCAGATATTTCAGCATTTCATAATACTTAATTCTCTAGTTAGTGTTTCCATTATCTTTGTCATTTTTTGGTATGCTTCTAAAATTTTTCTCTTTGTCATAGGTCACATTGTCCTGCTTCCTTTGTATCTGGTAATATTTTTTTAATTGATGCTAGATATTATAAAGTTATATTCAATGCTTGAAGCTTTTTTTTCTTCCTTCAGAGGCTCTTGTCTTAGTTAAAAACTTATAGATCTACTTGATCTTGTCAGGATCTTGTTCTTGTTCTTAAACGTTGTTAGGGTGGCTCATGGTCTTTTGTACTATACTGCTACTTTAATCCCTTTGCTAAGTTTGGTGCCTCTGGGATATGCTGAACTCCTCAGTTGTTTAGGCGTACCTCTGACCTCTGCTTGGTCAAAAGCTGATCTCTTCCCAGCTCTGCAGCCCTTAACCATGGTTCAGTTTGAAGATAGTAAGTTCTACCTTATGTGCTTGAGTGTTGCTATGAGAAACAGACCCCATCAGGACTCTGCAGATTTCCACTGTCTTTGTTTACCCAAGTGCTCCCTAGCACCTGGAAGTACACCTTTTACAGTTTCCCTTCTGAGCTCTGGCATCTGTCTCAGAGCACTGACTTCCTTTCCTACCCCATGAGGTAGAGCTTCCTGGCACAAGAATGGGACTGCGGACAAGGGCATCTTTGCATCTAAGCCCTCTGGGCTTGTAGAGTTCCTGTCTGACCATGGCCACATAGTATATTTTGTCCGTTTTCATTGTTGCTTTCAGAGAGGGTAGGTCTCACAACATTACTTAGAGAAGTTCTTCACTAACTTTTACAAGAAAAAAGTGCCTGGAGACTAAACCAGCTAATGCAAATTTGAAGCAGGCTCTTGTTTCCAGGCTTGTCTTGTCAGGAGGGACACACCCACAGAAAGACTGAACTTGCCCTGGTCAGGTGGCCTTTCCCTACCTGGGATCCCTATCTACTTCTCAGTCCTCTTTCTTAGGATGCATTTCTTTAAAAAAGAGACGGTGGGGCTGGTGAGATGGCTTAGTGGTTAAGCGCTTGCCTGTGAAGCCTAAGGACCTTGGTTCGAGGCTCGATTCCCCAGGACCCACTTATGTCAGATGCACAAGGTGGCGCATGCATCTGGAGTTCGTTTGCAGTGGCTGGAGGCCCTGGCATGCCCATTTTCTCTCTATCTATCTGCCTCTTTCTCTCTCTGTGTCTGTCTGTCGCTCTCAAATAAACAAAAATTTTTTAAAAATAACCAGGCATGGTGGTGCATGCCTTTAATCCCAGCACTCGGGAGGCAGAGGTAGGAAGATTGCCGTGAGTTCGAGGCCACCCTGAGACTCCATAGTTAATTCCAGGTTAGCCTGGACCAGAGTGAGACCCTACCTCAAAAAACTAAAAAAAAAAAAAAAAATTAAACAAAATTTTTTTAAAAACAAACTTAAAAAAAAAGAGACAGGGTATAATGATTTTCCTGAGTGTATAGCTCTATGTGCATTATAAATAATGCATACAAAATAAGTAATAAAGTAGAAAAAAGCCCTTCATAATTTACCCCTCGTTGCACATTGCCATTCACAATTGTAGTGTGAACTCTTCTCTAGGGATATGCCAACAATCTCTTGCTCTCCGTAGGCAGGACACCCATGACCAACTAAAGGCTGATTCCACCAAAGTTCAATCTAACGTGCCAGTAAGTTTATTGGGCTTCCTTACAGAGTATGGGCAAGGGGTTACTTACAGGTGTGTGGGGACCCCATAGCAGCCATAACATGGAAAGGTCTTATCCCAGCATGAATACCACCCCCCCCCAAATGTCTGCATAGATGGAGCTCCCCTACTCATGATCTTCTATCCTCTATGTATTCTTTCTCTCTCTTGAGGCCACAAAACATGCAACTGGCACAGGGGAGGTCTGAGATCTGAGGAGAGGATCTGAAGACCTCCCCACACTCCTGTTTGTATGGAGGAATGTTCACAGCCTCAACCTCGAAATCTCGTGTGAAGTTACAACTGCTTCTGATAAAGGTGGCAATAATCGTTTCTCTCGGAGGACAGTGTACTACAACATTTAATATATAGCCTTCTGGCAGTAAGTGCTTCTTCCTCGCCTTTCTCCTTACCACACCTTTGCACTGTGAGATAATGCCACACATGCTGGTTTCTCAATAGGACACTGATTGCTTTAGGTCATCTTTATATAATGTTTTATACAGATTTTCGGTGGTGGTTGTTACAGTTTGTCTTTTTGAGACAGGGACTCACTGTGTGGCCTAGGATGACCTTAATGTTGATATCTTCTTGCCCTAGGTTCCCAACTACTAGGCCCAGAGGCATAGCCCTCCATGCCTGGCATATTTTATGCTTTATATTGACTTTATTAAAAATGTAGCCAGACCTGGTGGGACAGGCTTATAATCTCAGCTACTCAGGAATCTGAGGCAAGAAGATAAAAAAATTCAAGTCCTACCTGGGTTATAGAATGAGTTCAAGGCCAGTGAGCTACTTAGTTAAGGCTTTCTCAAAATAAAAAATGAAAAGGCTCCTGGGACTGTAGTGCAGTGGTAGAATGCTGCCTAGTATTCTGGAGGCCTTAGTTTCAGTTAGTCTACCAAGTTCTACCAAGTATGTGTATGTGTGTGTATGTATGTACATATAACATGTATGTTTATAAATAACACGTGTATGTGTTATATGTATACATACACACACACACACACACGTAATGTTTATATCTATGACCTACTAGTACCATAAAGTGGCTAATTCCCTTAGTTTTATGCTTAGATTACTTCTACTCATGATTATATTTTAGCTTCTATTCAAGTAACTCCCATCATCCATACAAAAGTTTTAATCTGCTTAGTATTGATGCAGAAACACAGCTTTCACCTCAAAGTGAATAAGAGAGTTTATTCTGGAGCCAAAGTGAGTAATTATGGTTTGTGAACACAGATTCAGGTTATCCCAAATACCGTGTTCCAAAGTAATAACAGTTACATAAAGTTTTTATTTTTATTTTTTAAAATATATTTTATTTATTTATTAGAAAGAGAGAGAGAAAAAATGCCAGGGTCTCTAGCCACTGCAAACAAACTCCAAATGCATGCGCCACTCTGTGCATCTGGCTTTATGTGGGTATTGGGGGATCGAACCAGGGTTGTTGGGCTTTGCAGGCAAATGCCTTAACCATGGAGCCATCTCTCCAGCCCCTCAAAAAGTTTTTTAGCAATGGAGCAAAAGAGTTTCTCATCAAGGCACTTAAAAAATTTTTTTTTATTAATTATTAATTTTTTTATTAACAGCTTCTATACTTACAGACAATAAACCATGATATTTCCCTCCCCTTCCCCACTTCCCCCTTTACAACTCTGCTCTCCATCATATCCCCTTCCTCTCTCCATTAGTCTCTCCTTTATTTTGGGTTGGTGGTAGCAGTGGTCTGCTATTACTTTCCAAAAGTATTTACCTAATATTTGCAAAGATGTTAGGTCAGAGGTGTCAGTGAATGACTATTAAGGAAGCTAAAAGTAGCCCAAGAGTATCTGGCTCCAGACTTGCAGTATTAGTTGGATATCTTTGTCTTTTTCTCCTATTATAAGGGTCTTGTGTAGGTATTGCTAGGCACTGGGAGGTCATGGATATTGAGGCCAATTTCTGTCTGGACAGTTGCATTATAAGGAGTGGTACCCTTCCTTTGGCTCTTACATTCTTTTCCCACCTCTTCTACAATGGATCCTGAGCCTTGGAAGGTGTGATAGAGATGTTTCAGTGCTGGACACTCCTCCGTCCCTTCTCAGCACTATGTTGCCTTTTGGGTCATCCCAGCAGTCACCACCATCTGAAGAAAGAAGCTTCTCTGAAAGTAAGAGTAGCATTAATATATATGTATTAACATTAAGTGTAGTGCTTTCAGGGCAGTTTGATGAGAATAATATATGCATTTAGCCAGACAAGAGCAGGCTTTTATACCCCTAAGGCTCATGACCTCCCCTGCCATAGGCTTTTTATTAGGTGTTCAGTACCTGGCATGTATTCCCTCCCACAGAGTGGACATCCAGTCCAGTTAAAGAGCAGTTGGTTTCCCCCTGAGCAGACATGTCACTTATTGCACCCGTTCGGTCATTTGGCCTGTCTGGCCAAACTTGACACTTCCAGTGTCCACTATTTTCACTGCTGATGACTTCTGTCTCCCATAGGGCTGCATGCAGTACAGCTTTTTCCAGCTTTCAGTTGGCTGGTCTACAGGGAGAAGGTTTTCAGCTCAGCACCAGCTTGATTTTTCAGTGACCTTGCTGCCCACACATGTGAAGTCTTCAGCAGTAGGGTCTTTTCATCTATTACTCTTGGGAAACCAAGGGCCTTCCTCAAGGCACTTTTAAATCACTGGAGGAAACATCAAGTAGATGGGTGACAGCAGAATGGGGCAATCTCTGCTGTAGTCCTCAGATGTTATCTGATGATATTCTTAACCTTTGTGTTAGTGGTAGCAGAAGTCTGCTATTACTTTCCAAAAGTATTTACCTAATATTTGCAAGGATGTTAGGTCAGAGGTAGCAATAAATGACTATTAAAGAAGCTAAAAATACCCCAGGAGTATTTGACTCCAGACTTGCAGTATTAGTTGGAACTAATCAGCCAATCAGCCTGTAGAATCTCAACACAGGAGTGTGTTCCCCCCAACCCCAGGAATCTTAGGTCATAGCAATATTAATTGTAGTTCAACTTCTGAGTGAGAAATCACTATTTCCAAACAACTCAACCTTATTAGTCAATTATATCAGTACTGCTCCCTGAACAACTCTTTCCCCCCTACCAATTTAAAATTGCTCTCAGATAGTTACAGTTTAAACTTTCACCATTCAGATGTGAGAGTGCCTGCTTTCCATACATTGGCCCAGTGCACGTTGGAAATAATTTCCCCCAATGTATTTAACAGCTAGCAATGTAGTATGTCTGCCATATACGTTTGATTTGGGTCAGTGCTGGAATGTTTTTCCTCCTGTGGATAGCTTTTCTGTTGTGCTCAAGGCTAGTCCCCTCCTTCTCTTTATTAGTCATACCCACTTCAATTTATCTTCAATAGATGGCCTTTCAGGGCGAGAAGATGGCCGTTAGCATTTATAATACTTCAGTTATTGAGATACTTACTCCCTGCTCATGCTTGAACTCATAGAAACCCACAGATAACAAAGTCCCATCATGCCATTCAGCCTGCTGGCCATGTGAGTGTCTTACTGTGAAGACCAAACAACTCCTTTCCTCCTGCCTTCTGCAGCCCAGCCTAAGCACAGTTATACTTCTCCATCCTGGGTTGTCTGTCCATTGCTTCTTTCTCTGTTCTTTTCTACCTTCACCCTGCTTCCCAGCATACTGTGCTTGCTTTTGTCTTTTTCATGTTGCAAAGTAAAGCTGTGCCATAACCCTACATTTAGGGCCCCTAGCTGCTTACAGTGCGTGTTAAATGAATAAATACCTTACAACCTGTGTTGACTTTCTTGGTTCCATATTTTCCTTATGTCCTTCATTTCTTTTTCTGGTGTATATCTATATCCTTGAGCAATCTGTCCGTGATCAGTTGGGAAGAAAGATTTTGAGTGATTAGAGAACTAAAAAGGATTTTTTTTGCTATTATATTTGGGTGTTAGGCCCACCCACTAAGTCTTTCCCCCTGAAAATCTTCCAAGAACCATGGACTATACCTGGCAGTAGGCAGCTAAGGAATGGCCACACTAAATGATAATTTTGTAATAGATTTTGATTTTATTAAGAGTAGTAAAAAAGAAACACAGATTTAAAATTACTACAAAGAATTTGAAAGAAAACCTTAACATAGCCAAACAAACAAGAGATGTTATTTGTGACTCCACTTAGGAAATTCTAGAGAGCAAATCAGTAGTTTATGAGAGTGGAGATGGGGGAGATGTGCTTTGTGTAACAGGAATGTTGAATATCATGATTATGATGGTGATCATAGGTGTGTGTTTATGTGCGTGTGTATGTATGTATGCCTCGAAATGCTTGAATTTAAACTTTAAATATGTGGAGTTTATTACTTATAAATTATACAGTAGTACAGTAGTGAAATTTTCAGTGTATTATTGTCTATAATCTTGATTCCTTTGTTGTAGTTATTGGAAGTCACATTTTACTATATTCAGGTCTGGGGGGATGTTTTCTTTATTTTTATTAGTTGTATATGGGTACATATGTGAATATGTTTTTCAAAATATTTAAAGTATTATGTATTTCATATAATGCCTTTAAATTTTTATGGTCACTGTACTTGTAAAGTAAGTATAACTGTATGGAGTAATTATCTGGTTAGTGAAAACATTTGAGTTTTGATTTGACCTTAAAACAGAAAAGAAGAATGCTTCACTGAGTCTCTTATCTATTAACCAGTTTGAAATTACGTTTTCATAAAATTGGACCTATTATACACAGATCTCTTATTTTCATACAAAAGAAAGCTCTGATTTTATTGTGGACACAGGACAGATAGTTTAGTTTGTCATTTCATAGCTTATGGTGGCCCTAATTGTCACTTGTTTTAACTCTTGTGCCCATGAGTAATGGATTTGAGGATATTTTGTATTATATTGCCAGTCATGTTCCCCAGCTTGTGACATTATAATACAGAGTAGGTGAACCTATATGTGCTTGACTTTTCTTGAACCCAGGAAATCACCTGGGTAATGTTTGCCAGTTCGGCTGCGTTCCCAGAGCACTTTAATGTAATCAGAGACTTGAGCTTCAGGGAGTCCTGTAACATGGCTGCATAACCATGCCTGCAGTACCAGACATGGTCTCTGCTTGTTCCTGCTGTGGGTGGCCACAGTTTTCAGGCACTGTGACGTTTGGGAAATACGGTTTTGGCTTTTGTGATCAAGCAATTTTATTAACAACCATAAGGCCCCAGTAATTTTCAATAAATCATGACTTGCTGATTTATTTCAAAAGATCCATATAGCAGTAAACAATACCATTTACATTTAATTAGTTTTATTGAACAAAAGGCAATTTTATTTGTAATGAAACACATGTTATGATTAAGGATGTATTTTAATGACCTTTAAGTAATGTGAACAAATGTTGCCCTTGACCTAATAGCAGAGGCTTTCCTACATTATTGAAAACTTCAGAATGATTTTTAAATTATCATGAAAAGATTCGAATGACATTCTCATTATTATGCCGTTACTCAGTCATTTGCTGTCTAATATGCTAGAGAAAATGCATGCTTCTCAGTGCTCATGTATGGGCAGAAATGAGAATGGTTACTAGATCATTCTTCATGTTCCTGAACCAAAATAAAGTCTGTGGTATGAAAGTTTCATGTTTTGAAATTCACCACAACAGTGTAATATTTAAATGAGTAATGCTTAGCCTGGCCTTTTCTACAGACTCCTTTGGCTGCTTATTAAACATTTTGGCAGTATTATCAGAAGTCTCAAGTTACCATACAACCTATTTCTTCTGCAGACTAGCTTGACTTAATTAACTTGTAGTAAGTTGTCCTTACATTCTCTGTAATCTGGGCTGCAGGAATGGGCCATGCTGTGATGAACTGTCATGCACTCTTTGGCCAGCCTCTTTTCCCTGGAAGTCTCTGGAAACTGGAGAACTAGTCTCTATGTTTCCTGTTCTCTGGAATGTTCAGAAATTGTCTTTCACAGTTGAATGTGTCACACACTTGGAGGTAGGCAAAATGGTGCTGTCTTTCTGTCTGTGATGTGATCATTTCTGCTGGTAGGTGTCCTGGGGCCTGAGCTCTTGAGAATGCTCCTTGGCTCCAGAGCTTACTTGGAAGTCACCCTGATGGCAGTGATCATACAACCTGGAGTCACTCTCTGCTCTCCTTTCTCAAATCTGATCCTTGTGATGGTATTGTCTATGGATTTGTTTAAATAATATTTTGAGAATGTTTTAGGAGATGTAGTTTTGACCTTCCTCCCTTTCTCTACCTTTAGAAGCATCATGTTCTCTAGCATCTAGAGTACTTCAGATTCCTACTCTAAACCTTGATCTCAATCAAAAGTGGTGTTATTTTTCCTCTGTCAGCAGTTCAGAGGTCGGGGTCTAAGGTTGGTGAAACAGATATGTCAGCTTTGACTTGTGACACACCACAGCCAGAAAAGGAGCTGTTTGGCTGTTAGTTCCTCAGTTCCTAGCCTACTGCTGCCAGAATTCAGAGGCCTAAATGGCACACTGACATTTGTGTTTCATTCATTCACAGAGCCACGTTGAAGGGTGCTTGTAATGAAGACTTTTAAAGAGCTCAATCCAGAGCTAACATTCTCAGCATAATATTTACAGTGCTTCATAGCACTTAGCAATACATAGTAGTGCCTGGCCCCTGCTGTAGTTCCTAGGGACTGTTGGGCTCCTCTGATCTCAGCAGGTATATCTTGTACCGTTTTAAACCACACTCATCCACTATGGAGTTGGTTTCACAAATCCTGTACTGTCACAGGTAATAGTGGATGGACAGAGCCCATATAAGTTTAGGGGCTTGAAGAGCTTGCCAAGGCAGTATGGGCATGTCCCTTTAGCAAGATGGAAAGCTTTTGACAGCCCTGAGAACAAAAGTCATTCCAGACCCTCCTTCCTCATCCCACCTTAGCACTCCCCTTCCTAGGAGACAGGGTTTTCTTGTCACAAAATCATACATTTAACTTGGAAATCTTAAATTTTGTATCCTCTATTCTTCCCATGCCTTTCACCCAGAATCATATGCAAGAAAGACAAATGATAGTTTTACAGGAAAACATTTTAATGTAATCTAACCAGGAAGACATATTATGTTTAAGAATATGAAATAAAGAGGGAATTCTAACTTTTCAGACATTTTCAAAATTGCTCTACATTATCCCCACCCCTTCCATTCTAATTATTTGTCTTGTGTGTGGGCTAGAAAAGGTCATTTACTTTCTGGACAGTATAGCACTCAAAGTGCTTCACCTTAGGGGTGTGTTCCTGGCCAACAGTGAGTGTAAACTGAGAATAGGTGGGTGGTTTTCAGATAAATGTCCCCTCATAGCGTAAGCTCCTGCTGTGAGTCTGAATTTATCATTTTGCCTTTTGGGGAGGTCTGAATTCAGAGCCTGTCCAAGTCTGCGGGCTTTCTGTGAGCCTTTCCCTGGTTACACATGACCCGGCTCGTAGCCCTGCCAGATAGGGTCCTGCATAGAGTCAAGCCCAGCACTTAGGGAACCAAGAGCCTAGTACTCCACTGGAGGCTTTGATACCCTGGGAATTACCTTAAAGGCAATTTCCTGGATTCATGTGATAGCCTCGGGCTACTACATTTTGCCTCATTCTCCCAAGAGGTCTTGACATACTAACCACTAGGCAGAGTGAAGAGAAAACACTGTCTGGTTATCTTCCAGAAAGGTAGACAGTAAAACAATGACACATAATGTATGAAAAACTGTAAGTTATAATTGAAAGATTTCAAGGTAATTTTATTTATAATATTGAAGTTAATTCCAATTCTCTGTATTCTAGGACCTTTTTTCTATCAGTGCTTATGTTTATGCTCAGAAACCACAACAAGATATTCACAGTTTTGAAGGAACATTTACCAGGGTAAGTTAAATCTTTTCTTCATTATAAAAGTACTCATTTCTTATGTAAGTTAAAGGTAGTAGAGCTTTGTTTTGAGAGAGTAGTTCAATCTAGAATACATTCACACAGAAGCTCTGAACAAAAACAGGAAAAGTTAGAAAATGTGTACAGTTCTTAGAAGTTTTCATAGCACATGAATCTCTGAGGTAAATTCAGTGTAGATTTTCTCATTTGTAGTATATGTACAACTGAGGAGATCCTTAACCTAAAGAATGAGTCTGTACAATGATATAATTTAGCTAATTTAGTTTTGACTTTGGATAATAGTATACTGTGATATTCCCATCATTTCTAGCTTTTTATTATCTGGATGAATAAATTATGTATGTATGTATGTATGTAGCACATACATACATACATATATTCGTACATTCTTTTATATATCTATCTATATATTTTATTCCACATGTTTTTTGTTAGGATATTTTGGTAAAACTGGAAGCCCCTTTGTCCCTTATCACTAGGGTTAGAAGAATTCAATACTAGTAACTTCTTTGTAATAAGGAATTTTAATATATGATTGTAGTTTGTTTTTAATTAGTGCAAGTATTTTGAAAAGATTACTGTTGCTCTGGTTACACACAAGGTTCAGTAAGCCATTGTTATTTGAAAAAGCATATATGGATTTTAAATTATTTGACAATTAATGTGCAAGTTATGGGGATACAAAGCAAGGATATCTGTGAAGTGGTCAGAATCCATGGGAAAATGGACATCACTTTGTAGCTGCTATTTCCATGCCGCATCCACAAGATGTTCATGTTAACACAGGAGTAAATGTGTCCGCATGATCTAGATCATGAATTCAGTTTTGAAGTGCTCTAAGTGCTTTCTGTGTTTGTACAAAAATATTATGAAAAAACCACATTTGACATGTGTGTGGTATGCATAGGTGGATATGTGTGTGGGGACGTGTGTGTGTGCCTAAGACTGATGTCAGGTGTCTTCCTTGATCACTCTTCACTTGTATTTACTGATGCAGGGTCTCCTAGGTGAACCCAGACCTCACTAGTTCCACTACTGTAATTAGCCAGCTTCCCCCAAGATTCTTTGGCAAAATTCACTTCCCAGGGCCTTGGATTAAAGGTGACCTATCATGCCCTCTTGGTATTTATGTGGGTTCTGGGGATACAAACTCTAGTTCTCATGCTTTCACTGTGTAGCAGTTACTTTCTTGTTACTAGGACAAAATACTCAACCAGAAGCAGCTTATGGAAGGAGAAAGTTGATTTCATCTTAGTTTTGAGGGGAAGTCGCCATCATGATATTTGCATGGCAGGAGCAGGCAGCAGTGTCGGACAATCCCATCAGCAAGGAGCAAGTAGGAAAAGCTAAAGAGCATTAGGTGGAGCTTAACAACACCACCTCAAGACCCACGCTAATTGATACACTTTTTCCAGGAAGGCTGCACCTCCTAAAGGTCCACAAACTTCCAAAATAGCACCACTAACTGGGAACCAAGTGTTCAAACACGTGAGACTGTAGGAGGCATTGTACTCTCAAATCACTACATACTTCAAGCACTTTTCAAGTCATTTCCCCAGAACCCCCTCCCACCAAAAACCTTAGAGTCTTACAAAAGGCAATTTGGTATGTGAGCAAAAACTGTTAGAAATAGGTGTTCATAGTACATAAAAATAAATATTAATCTAACCCTATTAAAAATTTGAATATTGTTTGTTTCCCTTCTTCCCTTTTTTCTCTCTCCTTTCTAGTTTGCATTGCTTAAATTTTTTTGTTTTTATTTTTATTTATTTATTTGAAAGTGACAGACAGAAAAAGAGGCAGATAGAGAGGGAGAGAGAGAGAATGGGTGCAGCAGGTCCTCCAGCCACTGCAAACGAACTCCAGATGCGTGTGCCCCCTTGTGCATCTGGCTAATGTGGGTCTTGGGGAATTGAGCGTCGAACTGGAGAGTCCTTAGGCTTCACAGGTAAGTGCTTAACTGCTAAGCCATCTCTCCAGCTCTTGCTTATAATTTTCTAAAAGTCAGAGATACTTGTAGGCAGATACTTTCTAGCATGTAAAGGTCAAAGAGTGAGAGTAGACTGCTTGGAACCATGGAGGGTAAGAATGCCACCGTGTGGAAGTATCACAAGTGGTGATATAGCCACCTGCTAGGGAGACCCTAGAAGCACTCTCGGCTCAGTGGAGGAGTGGTAATGCTGTCAGTTTAAAAGCTAGGGCTGGAAAGATGGTTGGTGGTTAAGGTAGGCACTTACCTGTGAAGCTTGAGGACCCATGTTCAGCTCCCCAGATCTCACGCAAGCCAGACACACAAGGTGACACATGCGCAAGGTTGCACATGTTTACAAGGTGTTGCACACACCTGGAGTTCATTTATAGTGGCTGGAGGCCCTGGCCCTCTCTCTCTGTCTCTCTTATTTAAAAAATAAAAGAGACCAGTTTGTTGGGCTTGCCTCCAGAAATAAAACAGTTCCTTTGCATTTCCTGGATAGTGGTGGCTACCCTAGTTTATGTCCTCACAGCTTTCTAAGATCGCACTGGCCAACAAGCAGAGTCACCTGTAGGTCTTATGTGTGCATAAGCATATGATAGACAAGTCTACGGTGCTCTGCTTCCTGCAAACTATGAGAATAAGTGCAGCACGAGGGTGGACCAGAAGAAAGGAGCATTTCCGGGGACGCTGATGCCACCAAGGCTCTGCTCCTGGAAGAGCAAAAAGAAGGCTCCTGGGTGGGGTGGAGGGTGTACATCCTTTCTTTGGCTTTGGTGATGGCTAAGGGACTTTTGGAAAAAGTGTAAGTCAGAGATGACCATTTGGGGAACATACAAGGCACAGGGGGCCCTTATAAAGGATTAATGTCTCTAGGACACATACTTAAGAAAAAGACAAAACGGACCTTTCTAAAGAAGACTATGGCATTCAGGAAAGTCAGCTCCACACCCCTCTCCAAAAAGGTGACAGCGTAGTGTGTGGAGCTATTTAACTGCATTGTATGGATAGAAGGCAGTGGGCATGAGTGAGGCCAGATTCTAGCATTCATTATAGGCCTGGGGTCCCTTGCTATCCATCTTATACAAGAAACAACACTCATCATTGTGAACAGAAACAGTGTGCTTTGTATAAGAGAACAAAAAGGTGATGGGATGCAAAACTTTTCGCTTAATAAAATTCCCCCCAAACAAGCAAAGACAAACTCTAAGGCAGAGGAAATGTGCAGCACACCTCATTTACATGTAGTTCAGCAATTGCAGATAAGAAAGAATGCATAAGCCTGGGGTTAAAAATGCAAGAAAAGAAAATTTGAATGAAAGTTAACTGAACCTAGGAAAATACAGAAGAGCATTTGAGAAGCAAGGACTTGTGTGACAGTGTGTCCAGAGTAAAGAGAAAAAAGAATATACGATAAGATTTGTTGAAATGGAGAGGAAATGACATCAGAGAAGATATGAAAGGAATCTGAAAGTGAGAGATCTCAGAAATCAGCAAGAAAGATCCAACATTAGAATCTTGAAACATTTTCAAAGTATTATAGCTCAGGTAAACATTACCAAATACAATACCTAAGTAAATGCCAGAGCACATGACTACTATGTATTTTATATTCATAAAGTTTAGATGTTGTCAGAGCATCTGCCAAACACACACACAGACACACACACTTATGATCTGCAAGGTCAACTCACTTCCATTGGAAAGAAATCGTACTGGCTCCAGACAGCCTACAGGACAAAGCAGCAATGTCAAAAGCCTTTGGAAAGAAAGTAGTGGCCCAAAATTCTCCTCCAATAAGATTGTCCTTCGTGCTTCAGAATCGTGGAAAGCCAGGCTTCAACATCCAGGGGCATATTGCACTAATGAGCCTTCTTTGTTTCCTAATACCATTTTATTTTGTGTATTTCAAAAATAAATGAGGCCTTGAAGATTCCTAGATACAAAATTACAAAATGAGTGCTCTTGAGACATTGGCTATTGTTAATTGATAAGTATATAACAGGAGTATATTGTTAAAATTGGAGGTAGGTTACTTCTTACTAAATTTAAATGTTATAACCTCTCAGATTTCTTCAAAATTATTGATATAATTACAGATGTTCTAAACTAACTTGATCTTAATGCACTGAAAACTTAGTCATGAGCCTATGGCTGGGGTGGTCATAGGTCCTAAGAGGGAAGCTAAACAACTACTATTATTTGACTAAATGGATATGTTGGTTACCTACCAATTGCCCTCTATGTTTATATGTCTATACCCATAGGATAGTGGTGTTTTCACCATTGGTTAAAGATGCTTCTCTTTGCAGATGGTAATGACCACGGAGGAGGGTCAAGACTCATAAAAGTGCTGAGAATAAGTTACTCCGGAGTATTTATTGCTGAATGTGAGGGGCTGAGGGAACAATGTGGAAGAGGGGATGGGCAGAATATAAGAGCCAGAGTACAGGGTAGTGACACGGAACACTGTCATCCTGGCATGGCATACCTGTTACATTCGTGGCCTTATAGTGACTGTCGTAACTTGCACATGACCCACACAATACTATGCCCATCAGTGTCCTGTCATGGATGATAGAGGACATGAGGACCCCGTCCTTCTCTGAGGAATTGTAGGCAGTTAATGGTGGCTAGGGGAGTGGGGGACATTTTCTGCTGTGGTAGGAGCAGTGTGCTCTGGTCAGTAATCTTCGTTCTATGCCCATGTGTTATAGTTACCTTCACGTTGCTGAGACAAACACCCAACCAGAAGTAGCTTGTGGGAGGAAAGGGTTTACTTCAGGTTTACAGATTCCAAGGGAAGCCTTATCATGGCAGAAGAGGCTGAATCACTTTACACATCCACAGGAGGGAGGCAAAACTAACACCAGCAAGCATGAATAGCCAGAGCTCAAGCTGGTTCTCAACACACCTAGTAGGGCTGGGCTCAAGATGTACCCCCAGTGTTACCTGCTCTGGCAGGGCTCCACCTGCTGAAGATGAAGTAGGAAGTTTAATCAAAAATACCTAAGGGGGCTGGAGAGATGGCTTAGTGGTTAAGGCGCTTGCCTGCAAACCCTAGGACCCAGGTTTGATCTCCTAGTACTAACGTAAGCCCAGATGCACAAGGTGGCGCGTACATCTGGAGTTCATTTGCAGTAGCTGGAGGCTCTGGCATGCCCATTCCTTTCTCTCTCTCTTTCTCAAATAAATAAATAAAATATTTAAAAAATAATACCTAAGGCTACCAGGAACATACATTTACATTCAAACCACCACATCATGCAGGCAACACATGAGCCTTTAACTTTACCTAACCAACAGATGAGATGAGGACCTCAGGGGATGTTTTGCAGCAACACCAATCTAATCACAGCGAGTTACTAATCTAAGAATAAAACAAAAGTGGGAATGGACCAGAGAGTATATGAATTACATATACTTCCCAAAGTGATAACCAGCTAAAAGTTAGGAATGGAGAGGAAGAAATTGAGGAGATACACTGACTGCTTCATTAGTAAAGGATGAAATCAGAGACTTTACATAAAGCTGATGAGCATAACAATAGAAAAATAAGTGAAGATGACAGAGCCAAGTTCTGTTACTGTCATTGGTCAGAAGGTAATGACTATCAGAAACAAACCTTACCAAAGGGCAGGGAAAGTGGCTCCATGGCAGAGTGCTTGCCCAGCATGCACAAGGCACTGGGTTTAATCCCCAACACTGGAAAAAAAAATTTAAACATTAAGTAACAGTTGATCAATTCATCCAGTCTCTCTTTTAAAATTAAATGAATCAGAAAAGCTAAAATAATGACCAAGCAATGATATACTAAGTAAATACCAATAAGTGGGGAGTACAATTTCCAGTGTTGGCATTTAACAAAATAGAATCTTCTCAATAGAAATGGAATAAGACAAAGACACAGACTATGGAAATGTTGGAGTTTGTAATATACTTTAAAATTTACTCTTAGTTCCAGATTGATCAGGTAGCCAGGAAAGAAGATAGTCCTTTAGTTACTTTTTTAAAAAATATTTTTTCTTTCTTTCTTTATTTATTTGACAGAGAAAGAGGGAGAGAGAGAGAATAAATGGGCATGCCAGGGCCTCCAGTCACTGTAAACGAACTCCAGTCGTGTGTGCCCCTTTGTGCATCTGGCTAATTAATGTGGGTCCTGGAGAGTTGAACCTGGGTCCTTTGGCTTTGCAGGCAAACACCTTAACCGTTAAGTCATCCCTCCAGCCCACCTTTTGTTACTTTTATTGAACTCTGTCCTAAGGTAATTTATTTTTATCCATATACAAAGTATCATAAAAATTATGCATTTATTTTTAAGGAAAATCTTTAAATTTACATTATAGATATATTACAATAGCATTCTTTGATCTGAGTGCAATAAAACAGACACATATGCAAAAGAAGGGAGGTAGCTTTGCTAAACATATGAATTTTAATAGAATATATAACTTTTGAGGGCTGGAGAGATGGCTTAGCAGTTAAGGCGCTTGCCTGCAAAGCCTAAAGATCCAGGTTTGATTCTCCAGATCCCACGTAAGCTCTGGCACAAGGTGGTGCATAGGGTGGCTCATGCATATGGAGTTTGTTTGCATTGGCTAGAGAGTTCCGTCCACCCCTAAATTTGAATGCACTTGACTGTTCATGGTCTGCTTTTGAGACAATTGAGTCAGAAATAGTTAGTCTTAAAGATGGTGCATGGAAGCAGGCTCTCAGGTGAGGCAATGTGGAGTCTCTGTACTCTCAGCCCAGCATGTTGGAGGGTGTGGGGCCCATAGAATGGGCTGTTCATCTCCCTGTGAGGCTTGAGTGAGGTCCTGATGGAGTAGGGTGTGTGCCTGTGTAAGCAGTGCCAGCACTGGAAATGCCCAGGCTATTGGAGGGATGAGGGCTATGGAGGTGGTGGGATGCTGCAATTCACTGTAGGAAATGGAAGGAAAATCAGCAGGCTCAGTCTGCCCTGTGGACTTAGTGTGCCACTCCGCGTTTACACAGATCTTGATCTTCAGCTCAAATGGCATTTCAGTATTAGTAAGGAGGTGAGGTTTCCACACTTAAGTCAGCACCATAGTAGGAAAGCATTGGTGGTGTGAGACCATGAAGGCTAATGTTTGGTTACATTACTTGAAAACCCAAGCTTCCACTTTCCTCTGAATCTTCTGGGTCTTCATTTCTGAAGACCATTTACCTTCTCCAAATTGCTAGAAGAAAACACAAATACCTGAGATGCAATCTCAGCATGCCCCAAGAGTTATGTGGGCTGTTGCTGTGGAACAAGAGGGATCATCATGAACAGATCTGTAAGTGTTTATTTGCAAGGGGTGGGGCAGAGAGAATGGACATACCAGAGCCTACTTCCACTGCAGATGAATTCAAGATGTATGTGTCACTTTTGTGCAGCTGGCTCTATGTGGGCACTGGGGAAAGAAAGGCAGTCTTTGGTAGCAAATGCTTTTAACCATTAAGTCATCTCCCAAGTGCTGTATTTAGCTCTTTTGTATGAGTGCTGGGGTGTTGGAAAGCATGATAGTGTCCTTGTCTATTCAGACTACTGTTACACAACATCATAAATTAGGTAGCTTACAAATAAGCTGTACATTTTTCACAATTTTAGAGGCTTGGACTTCCAAGTTGAAACCAGACTTTGTTATGTGGTGAGGGGCCCTTTTCTAATTTGTAGGTGGTGTCTTCAGTACTGTCCTCACATGGCAGGGAGCACAGCTGCATCCTTTGGTCAACAATTCCATTAGGGCTCCACCCTCATGACCTAATCACCTCCCAAAGGCATATTTCCGAATACTAGGTCCTTGGTGATCAGTTTAAACATGCGTTCTTTTAGAGGAACATGAAGTCTCAGACAATAGGAGATAATATACAGTAAAGGAACTAGACTTATTAATATTTTGGTAGAATATTGGATAGGTGAAAATGTTAGAGAAGTTGGTATTTTAGGATAAATTTGTTATGTAAGGGTAGAAACCCCATCAACTGATGTTCCCCATAAGTCAAAGGACAGTTGTTTTTATAATACGATGAGAAACACAGCACGCAGTAAGGCACTGTCATTGCTTGGAAGCTCATCTCCATCTGTCTTAGGCAGCATGGAACTGAGCTCCCAAAGTGTCCTGATAGAATTCTGTTATTTCTTCATTGGAACAGGCAGGGTGGCTATAATTACAATTATATGAAAAATTATACTTGCATTCAGTGGCTTTTGGCATTGTGGTGCCAGCCCGAAGGCCTTTTGCACAGGTCATCACTTCAGCATAGTGCGTTGCCCGGAATGGTTGTTCCAGTGTGTCTCTAGTTACCAGATAAACAGTTTGTGTTCACATTGATAATGGACCCACGAGCACCATCTTGTTAGTGTGGGGTCTTCAGAGGACAGGTTAAAATAATTGGACATTTTTTTAATGTGTAAAGGGATATATTGATTCCGGGTAAACAGTGATAAATTAAATACATGTTTTGTGATTCTCAGAATAACTTCTCAAAAGCAACTAGATCAAGCCAATAAGCCTAATAGAGATGATGAAATGGCATTCTCAAATGAATTCAGCTAGCATCCCTCCAAAAAAAAAAAAATGCTGATGAAAAGAATCAAATATTTCATGCAGCAAGTAGAAATAGAGAACCAGATGGCTATTTCAGTAATAATTATAAATACACTAAGTTGTCCATTGTAAATGTGGAGAATCTTAGACTGGAATACAGGTAGGCCTCTGTATCTATGGATTCAACCAACTCAAAGGCAGAAATGTTAGTAGAAAAATGTGTCCATAGCTTTATCTTCTTGTAAATCTATAAGAATAGATCCTACCCCAGCTTGTTGATTATTACTTTACTGAATGTACAGGCACAACAGCATCAGTAAATACTTCACTGCACTGACGAGTACTATTGAAAAACAGTAACCACACCATGTATAATTTTCAAAGTCTCACAGAACATGATCAAGTATGCTAGAAAACCTGATCCCATATATGATGACCAATCAAAAGATTCTGTGTGACTAAAGGAAGTGGCAGACAGATCTGGAATTACACAAGAATACTTTACTGGAAGACTTACAGAGGTGATAGCCAGGCGGGTGGATCTTCATGGTCTGGGCCTGAGGTATATGGGGCTTATGGAATGCTGAGGAAAAAGTAACTTTATCAAAGCTAGAACATCACTGGTTCATCTCAGACTAATATCAAGGGCATCTGGCATATTCCTGTCACCAAGTGTCCCAGCAGCCCATTACAGACCTGTGTGTACCACTTCAGTGGTTTTGTCTTTTGTCATGTGCTGGGAAAGTATTCAAGAAAAACCAGCCAAAGCTACTTGGGCATTCCTGGTCTTGATGTTGCAGGGTGACGTCTTCACTAAGTATATACAGTTGAGTGGGTATAATACAGGACTTGTATATTAAACAAAATGAAGTCCTATATATACTCATTTATTAGAGCAGTGTAGAATTATAAATAAACAAAATTAGATTATCATAATAGCACCAGGCATTTTGTATTAATATTTAGAAACATCTTAGCAACTCATGTTCAAATACAAATTGTCCCAGTGCCCCATTATAAGGCAAGTATTATCAGACTATACAAAAAGCAAGGTCCTAATATGTGGTGTCTATAAGAAAACACATAGAAACCACTTACAGTTTAAACGTAAAACAGAAAAATGTACCCTAGACTAGCACTAAGTCAAGCTGGAGTTGCTTAAAGCAATATCACACAAAGTTGGTTTCAGGAAATAATGAGAAAAGGGCTAGTTTTTGCAATGATACAAACCACAAGCATTTATGTGCTTGTGGACAGAACTTCAAATGCATGAATCACAAACTGGTAGGACTGAAAGGAGAACCAGACAATTCCTTAATGACAGTCAGAAATTTTAATGCCGCCTTAATAATAAACAGAGAAAAATCAGTGTGTCCACCAATCATAGGTCCAGTGACATTCATGAGATGAATCGACCAAGACTGGAGATACACAAGAACTGCTAGAGAGATATGGAGGACGTACGAAGTGGTGGTAGGCTATAGAAGGGTATGTCCACACATCTCATGCATATGGACTTACAATAGTGCTTAGTGCATGGAAAATTCAAGTTTTGCTTTTTGGAACATTGAGGAACTTTTTTTCTTGAAGATTCTTTATCTGTCTGAATCCACAAATGGATAGTCTTGGGATACAGAGGGCCCCAGCTCCATGTGTCATGATGTGCTTTTCACAAGTGGGCATGAGGTTTTCTCTGTCCTGGCCAACCAGGAAGAAGACTGCCCCTTGCTAGTACTAATCTCCATTTTTGTAAGTGCATTCTACATGTCCTCCTCATGGTGGTTTTGCTTAATAGAAGAAGGTATGCTCGTGAGATTCCTGCACTGCCAGCCAGCTATATTTTCTTAATTCGGTCAGGAAAGCTGCAGCACATTGACAGCATGTAATTTCCTTGGTGCTCTAGATTGACTGTGTCCCCAGAGGCTATGTGCTAGAAACGTGATCCTCAGTGTAACAGTATCAGGAAATGGGACCTTTAAGAGGTGATTAGACTGTTCTGGCCTCCTGCTGCATGATTGCCGCTATTGTGGAAATGGTAGAGTTGTGGCAGGAGTGGGTTCTGGTGAGACGAAGAGGACTCCCTTCCCCTCTTCCCATCACGCATGCTCTTGCCTTGTCATGCTTCCTGGCATGTTACATGCAGCAAGAAGGCTTACAACAGATACAGCCTCTAGAACCTTAAAACACATACACTTCAATTATTTATAATTTCCCTAGCTTGTGGAATTCTCTTTAGCACAGAAAATAGACTGAGAAACTGGATCTGAGCATCTTTCATCTTCGATATGAATTATAGCATCTCCACTTGTCAGCTGGCTGGCTATCCCTGGCAGTGTTGCCTCTTCCTCAGTCTTACTTGTTTTGGAGTCTCAGGAAGGTGAATCAGAAAACAAGTGGATTATTCAGAAATGTTTGTTCTTTCCTGTTCACTGCCAAAGAGCCAGTCTTGAGGAGGCCTGCCATCACACACACATATAGTGGAAGCCTAGGTGGATGAAAAGCAGAATGAGGACAGACCCAATTCTCAAAAAGAGGTCTGTTACTATGCCCTTCCTCAGGCTGCACCCTTGTGTGAATTAGCACTACAATGAGAGTGCTGAACCTAACCATAATATAATAGAGGGGCTTTGTGGGGAGGCCCTTCCACATCCTGTTTTTTTCTTTTTGAGGCAAGCCCAATAGATTGGCCTTTTTTATGAGAGAGAAGGGGGGAGGAGGGAGGGAGGGAGAGGGAGAGTGGGAGGGAGGAGAGAATCGGCATGCCAGGGCCTCCAACCACTGTAATTTAATTCCAGACATGTGCACCACCTTGTGCACATGTGCAACATTGTGATTGTGCATGGGTTACCTTGTGCATCTGGCTTATGTGGGATCTGGGGAATTGATCATGGGTTCTTGGGCTTTGCAGGCAAGTGCCATAACTGCTAAGCCATCTCTCCAGCCTCACATCTTTTCTTAAATAACAAAAACTCCAGTTCAATTCATAGTACCTTCATTATCCAAATTTCCTGTCATTTATAGAGGGTTAATATTGTCTGAGGTATCTAAAACTTTTAACACATGAGCCATACATGTGAGTGTTCTGGATTGAAGCTAAGACTGTTCTTTTGGGGGAGGTGAAAGAGTCTGTGGACTGAATTCAGCAAACTGAGTTTCATTTTGGAGGGACAAGTCAGGGATGTGAACATCCCAGGCAGAACAGAGGCATAGGTACTCCTTGTCATGCACTCTGATGGTGTTGGTGTGTCACACACAAGGACAGGCACATACTGAAAAGCAGAAAGCCTTACTGCAGACGCTAAGTGATTTTGGCATATCTTTGCCCTGTGGGAGTTTTGGAGTTATGATCAGTTCTAATGTGCACACTTCAAGTAAATGTCATAATTTGGCATTAATAACCATTTTGTTTTCCCATTTTAAATATATCATTCTAGAGTCTTAGTTAAGATGAAGATGTTTATGTTGTGTACATTTTTCAAGTAGGAAGGAAGAAAAAGATGTTAAATAACTAGATTGTAACTTGGAAATAAAATTCACCTTAATTTTTCAACTAACATTGTTAGGAAATACTTGTTTCACTTGTGTCTAGTACAATATAAAGGAGAAAATATAGTTGTGGGGAGAGGGGCTGGCTCAGGTACTGACAGAGGACATGGGATGCATTAACTCGAGGCTGCTGTGGCAGTAGACTCCCTGTGCTTGTGCTGCTTCTGTGGGATCTAACGTCCCATACTCATTGTCCATTATGAAAGTGAATACATGTTTGAATGACCTCCTATACTCATGGTTGGTTGTAACCAAGGTATAGGTAAATTACACATCATTCTATGTTCTTAGAAGAACTTTTTTCTTTTCTTTTCAATTTTTTTTTAATTAACAGCTTCCATGATTATAAAAAATATCCCATGGTAATGCCTTCCCTCTCCCCTAGAAGAATTTTTTTAAAAAAGAATATTTGGGGGCTGGGGAGAGTAAAGTGAGGACTTGAATTAGGATCACCAGTAACACTGTAAAAGTGCCAGGCTTCTAATCCCAGTGAAGACGAGGCAGACACTGGCATCACCGAGGCTCACTAGCTAGCTAGTCTGGGCCACGTTTGGTAAGAGACCTGTCTCAAAAATGTGGGGAGTGATTGAGGAAAACTCACAGCACCAACCTTTAGCCTTCCCATGCACCCATACATGTATGTGAGCCCCTACACATCTGGACACACACATATACATGCAAAAAAAGTAAAAACAAAAGAAATAGCATTGTTCCCGCCCATGAGCATGCATACATTTTCAAAGTAACCAATATTTCAAACTGTTATATTAGTCTTCATATTCACAAATGCAGACTTAGGGTAAGTCTTCAGGTGAAGGGGCTGTCTTCTTGAGGCGCTGGAAAGGAATGCTACACAATCCTAAGACACATCTCAGTCCCTGGGATGCACTGTACTTCAGAACTGCTGGTTATCAGATGTGTATAACAGCAAGAAGCCCTGGCACACCCATATACTTTCTCTCTTTTCCCCTTTTATTTCTTTCTCTCCCCCTCTCTTTCCAAATAAATAAATAATTAAATAAATAATCTTTTTAAAAAATTACTTTCAAATGTTGGTAGTACTGGGGGACATAATGAAATCACCAGTTAGTTTAAGTGAGAATTCCAACAGTTGATCAATGTGAGGTGTTTTTTTTTTTTTTTTCTGTCCCATAGAAACATCACAGTCATGTACTACTGTGCACATTTCTTCCCACTTTTACTGGTGGATACAGGGCTGTGGGATTTTACAGCCCTTTATTCCAGCATGGCCTCCATAACCACAATCTAGACTATAGTGCTGAGTTAAGAAAGTTTTGTCTCAATATGAACATGACAATGTAAAGATAAAACTGAACTCTGGACTACTGTTGTGATGTTTATACGTAGCTATTCTTGATAACTGTATAGATAATTACAATATATAGTTTATATCTGATTCTTGCTTAATGAAAAATAAATGAGGGCTGGAGAGCTGGCTTAGCAGTTAAGCGCTTGCCTGTGAAGCCTAAGGACCCTGGTTCAAGGCTCGATTCCCCAGGACCCTCGTAAGCCAGATGTACAAGGGGGCGCACGCATCCATTTGCAGTGGCTGGAGGCTCTGGTGCGCCCATTCTCTCTCTTTATCTGCCTCTTTCTCTGTCTGTCGCTGTCAAATAATTAAAAATAAAAATTAAAAAAAAAACAAATAAAGGAAATAGTTTTTAAAAGAAGAATTGAAGAGAAATAATCTTTCTTTTTTTTCTTTCTTGTATATGTATTAAAACAATTATCACAGAAGCATTTTTTTCGCTCATGAGCATGCATACCTTTTTCAAAGCATAGATAGCCCTTGTCCTTGATGAAGGTAGGCAGAGAACATTCTCTCATATGCCTGTGAAACAACTGACTTTGTTTGTAAATAAGTTAGTGCTATATTGTTCACCTCTCCAGGACTACAGTTCTTCTGGTATAGAAGTATACTTTAAAATATTTTTGTGAAAATAAGATTCTTTTAACGTACTCTAAAACTATCAGAACATGTAATGTTCCTTTGAAAACAGGAAGTGTTCATACTAAAGTATTAAAGTCAGTTGTTTAAAGGATCTTTTAATTGTAGCCTCAGTTTCTTACAGTCCCCTTGAAATTTTTGTTTGTGGTACTTTTCATTGATGCTTAGTTAGGTCCAGGACAATAACACGTTAGTTACTCTTCTAACATTTTGATATCTGAAATGTGAATAATAATATTTTTAAAAATTGCCAATTTTCCATCTTTGTTTTGCTTTTCTTTCCCTGAACAGGAAGACAGTGACCCTCCCATTCATGAAAGTCTCAGCATAGAAAACACATTGTGGGCAAGCACCATTGTTGCATCAGGTAAGGAAGAAATCCTTGAGGTGTTACTTTTACAGAGAGAGGGTGCTTACTGTTTTGCACTTAGGGTGAGTAGGTGTCGGCTACTCCTGAGTATTTGTAGGAAGGCCTGCAGTATTGGTCACCTGTGGCACTAGGAGTGGCAAGATCAAAAGCAGGCAGGAGAGATGCAGCTTTTATAGAACACAAGGTCATTGTTCTGTTTTGCCATGTTTTCCGTGTGTGTGTGTGTGTGTGTGTGTGTGTGTGTGTGTTTGTTTGTTTTTTGAGGTAGGGTCTCACTCTAGCCCAGGATGACCTAGAATTCACTATGTAGTCTTAGGCTGGCCTCAAACTCACAGCGATCCTTCTGCCTTGGCCTCCTGAGTACTGGGATTAAAGGCATGTGTCACCATCCCCAACCATGACATGTATTCTTGATACACATGATAGTGTGCTTTAATGAGATGTGGCACAAGAGATCTGGGGAGGCCAGTGGTAGTAGTAGGTGGTTCCTATCCATCTATCTATCAAAACTAGAGGAGATGGGCAAGGCTTCTCCCAGAGAGAAAAGGATTTGATGAGGCCAGACAGCCAGTGCAGGTAGATCAGACCAGGAATCTGGAGACAGGTACGATTCAGACTCTTTTTTTTTTTTTTTTTTTTTTTTTTAGAGACAAATGACATTATGGAATATTGCCAGTGGTTAAAGAGGAAGCTACTTACATTTACAGATCTACAAGTTATTTTATATGGGATGTGTTGAAAATGTAAAGGATTGTTACCTCTTCAGTAGATTAACATTGATGATTTCAGGAGGGAATCTCCACAGAAGGCAGCATCAGTGGTAGGAGATGGTGGTTCCAGGAGTAAAGCTCAACAGCAGAGAGCACCGGATGAGAGGACACTGAGGTGACAGAAATGTCGAAATGCTGAGTTAGAATTCTAGAGTTGTCTGTCTTCTCAGTATGGCACAGTGCTCCAACCTGCTCTCTCTCCTGGTGGCTTTGAATGAGGTGTCAGCTTGCCTTCTTACTGATGATACGGTCTAGAAGGAGGTGATAATGGAGCCTGTAAGGCAGTTATGGTAAGTGGGAAAAACATTATTAACATGGTCCAGATAATTTGGCTGTGATAAGTAATGACACAACAGTACTGAGTGCTACAGAAGTGTGTAAGCCAAGGACTTCATAGGCATAGTCTAGGTAAGGATTCTCTGAGGAAGAATTAAAGGAATGGGCAGGTATGAGCAAGGTGTGATGGGTGGCAAGAATGGGCATTCTCGGCAGAGGAGACAGCTAGGAGAAGCCCAGATTCTGAGAGGACACCTTGCCCTGAGAAAGAGAGATAAGTTGTCAGTATGCCTGGCCTCAGGAAACACAGCAGAGTAGATCTGTCAGATTGTGTTTAAATGGGGCCTGCTCTGCACCCAAGTATGCACCAGAATCCCAAGGAGTATAGATAGTCACTTTTTAGAGATAAAATACAAAAGGGGCCAGGCATGGTGGTGCATACCTTTAATCCCAATACTCTGGAGGCATAGGTAAGAAGATTGCCATGAGTTTGAGGCCACCTTGAGACTACGTGGTGAATTCCAGGGCAGCCCGAGCTAGAGTGAGACCCTACCTCGAAAAACCAATAAATAAATAAATTAAATTAAATACACACACACACAAATCCAGAAATGAAAGGGGATTCAGTTTTATTGTATCTTACATTTTTAAAGCAAACTTGAAAGCAAACATGAGAATTCTCATATGTGGTCAGTTGTATGAGGTGTTTGATTTTTTTTTTTAATGCAAAGAAAGAAGGATAAAGAGAGAAGGATGATTCTTCAGGCAGAGATCTTAGAGGTGGGCATAATAGGATCCTGGACTTTGGAGACCTTAGGTAGGAAGAGTCTTTTCAGTTACTGCAGAGAGGAGGCTCATAGCAGTCTGGGAAGCCTAGACTGCCCTCAGGCTTTTATCACGTCCCTGGTGGTTTGCACCATGGACCACCATGTATTGCCAAGCCTGGTCACCATTCATTGAGGTGGTGTCACTGTTGCCTGTGCTCATGAGATAGAGGATATGTGCCAGGCACAGAGCTATGTTAGCTTATGTTTGAACATTTAGAAATACAAATATTTTCTTTTATTTCATTTTTTAATATTTTTATTGATTTGCAGGCAGAAAGAGATAGAGAGAATGGGCATACCAGGGCCTCCAGCTGCTGCAAATGAATTCCATATGCATGGGCCTCTTTGTGCATCTGGCTTTATATAGGTACTGGGGAATTGAACCTGAATCATTAGGTTTTGTGGGCAACTGTCTTAACCACTGAGCTATATCTCCAGTTGCCCAATTTCAATTTTTTTTAAGCACAATTATCTTAATTTAAAAACTTCTTTATCTCAAAAGGAGTGTTTGTAAGCCTTACATTTCTAGGAGTAACCTGAGGGTTCTTGTCATTTTGTTTGTTTGTTTGTTTTGTTTTTAGAGGTAGGGTCTCACTCTAGCCCAGACTAACCTGGACTTCACTCTGTAGTCTCAGGGTGGCCTCAAACTCACGGCGATCCTCCTACCCCTGCCTTCCAAGTGCTGGGATTAAAGGCATGCGCCACCATGCCTGGCCTCTTGTCATTATTTTAACTGGTCACACATTGAGAAGTCTTTATAATCTTATACCTTAAAGTTATCTCTCACTTGAACTCAAGGTACTACTTTCTATTTCTTTTTTATTTATTCATTTATTTCCAACTATTTATTTATTTGAGAGGCACAGAGAGAGAGAGAGAGAGAATGGGTACACCAGCCATTGCAATAAATGAACTCCAGACACATGTGTCACCTTGTGCATTAGGCTTTATGTGGGTACTGGGGAATCAAACTGGGGTTATTAGGCTTTGCAGGCAAGTACCTTAATCACTGAGCCATCTCTCTAGCCCCTCTCTTTCTTTTTAATGAAGTGTTAGGATGTGAACTCGTGGACTAACTCATGATAGATAGTCAAATATTCTGCCACTGAACTGTATCTCTGGTTATCTCCCTTGTCATAGAGTTCTGAATGAATGGGACTCAGACATATAGGTGGCAGGTGACAGAAGAAAGGAGAGGGACCATGGCTCCTTTAAAAAGCAGATGATACCCTTACATGGAGTTGCCAAGAAAGTAGAAGGAAGGCAAAACCTTGTGAGTCAGGATGGAGAACGCATATCTACAAATGGGGTCCTCCAGGTTTGGCCCTCTAGTGTGCACTGAAGTGGGCTTTCAAGAGTGGTTCATTTGTTATAGTAGACACTTACATTAAGAAACCTTTGGCTCTGCAGGGAACACCAGTTCAGAGTGGAGGGTTCATAGTGGATTGAGGCAGGGGAAGATTATAAGGTTATAAGAGTATAACCTGAATGTAAATATGGCCAGCACCTGATAGGGTCATCCAGCAAAATGTGTAATCAACTTAAACACAAGGAACTTTTGAAACATTTGGAAACTTTTATAGCAGCTTCTTATAGTTTACTAATCCTGAAAAAAAAATTAGGCTACATGTTTTCTTTTGCTAGGCTTTTATTTTGTTCTGCTGGCAGTTCATCTTTATTTTGTTTAGCAAGATTAGTAGTCATGACAGTAACTTTCAAAGTGAAATTTGGCCCTTTTCTACAGACAGCTTCATGTACTCCTGCTCTAGTTAAGGGTCATTAAGAATTAGCATTGAGCACAAAGAGGCCCGAGTCCAAGTAGGCAGTCACTCAAGGGACCAGCTGCACAAAGCTATGGTGTTAGGTAAAATGGCCTTGTAGATGGAGCAGCCACACAGTGCCAGGAACATTAGAAATAGCCAAGAAGAGGTTACACCCCAGGATCATGGGCACCTCTCAGAAGTGGAAACAGCTTTTTCTTCAAGTCTATCTCCCAATGTTTCTTATGGGCAGAAGAGGTGGACATCCTACTCCTGACTTGTACGTGCTATTGGCTAGATGAATTCTGATGTTCATAGTTTGTATCCTTCAGACCTAGGTGTTGATCTCTGTGGTCCTCACTGTGGTCCTGGCTATGTGGACTCTGTACTTGGGGCAAGTCTCATGGGTCCCTCACTGAGTCACTGACTTTGTTGTAGATGTTGACTTTTCAAGGCTCAGTTCGTTGTCTTCTCCACTCACTCACTGTACACCTGCTGCTGGAGCATTGTGACGGTATCCCATCCTCTCTGCTGCCTGTTTACCACCCCATCAGGCCAGATTGTGATGGGGTCCTTGGCATACTATAGTCAGGTCCTGGCTGGTGACTGTGGTCCTGACAGTTTGTCTTTACCTAGCAGGTTCTGGAGGCATCACTGAAGGGCGGTAAATCCTGTGGTTGAGAGCTCTCTGTGTCTTTCATGAACTGACAAATACACACTGTTTCACCCTTTTTTTCTCTGTAAACTTGAAGCAAGCATTCTACTATATTTTTTATACAGTAGTCTAAAGCCACTAATCATTTTGTTACAAGGCTTTATATTTTGCATATGTATATGTAATTTTCTGCAAATCGTTTAAAATGATTCTCTACTTGTGAGCACTGTTTGATAATGAGCAAATTCCACATGCTGCTATCTCTGGTTAAAAGGCAACAACTGAAAATATTGAAATAGACTGATATTTTAGTCAGTTTGATTTTCTGAATTGTATTTTGTGGTCATACATGTAAAATGTTTATATAAAGAATAAAGTTGATGTTATTTATTCTTAGTTTGCATATGAGTGTTATATGCTTAAAGCATAGATATATTAATTTGAAGTTGATAGGGTCTTATGTAAAATTTTCTTGGAAGTGGATGACAGAGACCATGCAATAGCTTACACATCAATAACTGGCCTACTCAGGTTCAAGTGTGATGGATCTGAAATTTGAAGTAATATGGATGGACCTCATAGTGATCTTGAGACTTTATCCCCAAGAGGTCGGCCAGTGCAGGGAGTAGATGTCTAGAGGGTAGTAAATATGTCATGCTTGTACTCCCTGTTTAGAACAGTCAGCACCTGAATTTTTTTACATTGATTTTTAATTATATTTAAGCTGAACCCTGTGAATGTGGACCACATACAATCACTGGCTTTCAAAATAAAATGCTTCTAGTCTCTTAAAATGTTTTCTTGGTACAAACTGAGCTAAAATTTAGATTTAATTTTGGATATTATATCACATTGTCCTTAGGGATTTTTATGACATGCTACCTACCTGTTGGGAAATTCATTATGGTAGCAGTTTTAACATGCAAATGCATTCCTGAAGTGATGTCTTTTTGATATAGAAGGTTCCCAAGTTGGAGCCAGGGAGAGCTTAATATTACACTAAAATACAAAGTTTTAAAATTCTTCCCTTTAAATATTTTATTACTGGAAAATCTTAAGCATTCTATGATTTATATTTTGTTTTCCATTATATGCTGCAATATAAGAATAAGTCATGCCTTGCTGTCTGCTCATGTCTCCGTTTCAAAACTGGCAACTACCTTTGGTTTTTTATACAGGGTTACTAGGTTTTAACCTATACCAGTTCATAAATACAAACCCTCTGTCCAATAGAACAGAGAATATCACATATATTAATGAACTAGTTCAAGCAATTTTAATGATTAAAAAGCATGAGACTGAGAAAAATAGTGCATTTAAGCTAATTACACTGAGTAGTCATTTTTAGCAACAATCAAATGAGAGATTACAATGAGAGCCTTTAGCAAATGTTAATAGATTGCACAACCATAGCATCAGGGATTGTGTTAACTGCTTGTTATGTATGCTGTGTTTCTTGTTAGTCTTGCATTTCTCACATTTAATTTGGGCACTGTAAGCTATGCCAGCTAGGATCCACATTGTTCATAATCTTCCTGAGCTTTTAGGACAAGAGTTTTAAGCATGATTAATCATTGTGAAGGCTTCTTCAAGACTTGTTTGTTCTGCTCATGTTGAAAAACAAATTAATTTTGCAATTTGCCCTTTTTGTGGGATTGTGATTATTCAACATTAGTGGCAATTTTACATTTTGATTAAATTAAATTGGCAAAATAGGGAGAAAGTACTGATCAGGTCATATTTAACATTTTACCTTATTCTTTTAACATTGAAGCACTGTTCTGTTGGTTTTTTTATAGTATGACTCCATCAGTTACTTAATGCTTTCTGTATACCAAATGCAGTCCTCTAGTGTAGGAAGTGTGTATGGATAATACAGAATGACAGCACTTATGCAACTGAGAACACCCTTGCCTTGCCCCTTGTGGGCTGACCATGCCTTTCTAGAATGGGGTGAACATAGCCTTACATCTTGCAGTGGTGCAGAATAAAATGGAAAGGCCTGTAAGCTCTGCATGCTAGGAAGAACGCAGCACCATCCTGGCCCTGCCCGAGCCTGCTGGAAAGAAGTGCAGATTCCGTAATACAACATAGCCATCAATGCGCATCATGGTTACCTTATTGTCCTAGCTTATGTTTGGCTAAATTTTGCATGTTAAAATCAAGGCGACACCAGGGGCTTTTGTTTGTTTGGTTTTGTTTTGATTTTGGGGGATAGGCTCTTGCTATGTAGTCTTCAACACAATCCTGTCACAGTCTTCCAAGCAAAGGGTTTTTGTATAATTTTTATAGTTAATTTTGTTTGAGTTGTTTAGTTCAGTAATATGTGGTGTGTGTGTTTATATGTACACACACATACAAATATAAATTGTCTAGCTTTGTGTTTCTTACTGTCAAAACTTAAAAAACATAAGGACAAAGTTGGGCATATAAATGGTGCATAGCTGCGGTACAAAGAGATTCCACGTTTTTTCATTTTAGCAGTCAGATGAGTACCCTGAGCTTTTGTAACCTACAGGTAATCATTTCCTTCCTTCCTTCCTTTTTTCCTCCCTTCCCTTCCCTTCCTTTCTTTCTCTCTTTTATCTCTCTCCCCTCCCTCCCTCCCTCCCTCCTTTCCTCCCAACCTTCTTTCTCTCATTCTTTCTTTCGCAAGCCCAACAGATAGGCTTTTTTTAAAGTATGAGCAAGAGAGAGAATTGGCATGCCAGAGCATCCAGCTACTGCAATTGAACTCCAGATGCATGTGCCCCCTTGTGCACATGTGCAACTTTGCGCACTTGCATCACTGTGCATCTGGCTTATGTGGGACCTGGAGAGTTGAACTTGGGTCCATAGGCTTCGCAGGCAAGCACCTTAACCGCTAAGCCATCTCTCCAACCCTCATCTTCTTAAATTTAAAAATTATCTCATCTTCTTGACATGAAAAAATGGAAAGCCAAATATTCAGAGACATCCATAAAGGAGACAAATAGCTTCCAGATGTGAAATCAATTTTATTTTGTTTTTGTTTTTGTTTTTGTTTTTGTTTTTGTTTTTAATAATCTAGGGATGGAACCACCAGCCTAGCACATGCAGGACAAGTGTTCTTCACCAAGCCACTTGCACTTCAGCCTTTGTACTCTTTTGATGATAGTAAGCAGAACACCAGCAGAGGGGCTCTTCTGGTCTTGTAGACACTGCAGTGCACTTGTGCAGAGGGGCCGGTTCTGTCTTGGTTTGGAGGTTGAGCAGGTCAAGTAGTACATTTGTCATTTAGGAATACAGCCTTTGATGTAATTTTAGCAGTGAACTCACTGTTCCAGTATTCAGTAATGGAAGTCTGTTTCACTCCATGTGCCTTTTCTAGTGCTGCTTGTAGGTAAATTTGTATTATTTAACAAGTCAATTTATTTTTTTTCTAAGTCCTTTTTAAAAAACAAGGTAACTAGTAGTTCAAGGTAGCTTGAATTAGTAAAATCAGAGTGGTGAATAAATGTATAAGAACTTCATCAAGATGAATAACTAGAAAGTATTATCTCTGCTTTCAAATATTTCTATAAGGACCACTTTCATGTTTTTGCAGGTACTGTAATAGGTGTTGTCATTTATACTGGAAAAGAGACTCGAAGTGTAATGAACACATCCAATCCAAAAAATAAGGTAGGCTAGTCTAAGGAGTGACTTGCTTTAATGAATTTGCTTTTTCCTTTCAGTGAGAAAGTCTGTGTAGTGCTGAATAGCTATTCATGCAGCATATATAACATGAAAACAGACACTTAGGTGCTGGTGGTTGGGATAAGTTCCCCATGTTCATATAACAATGTTCCTATAGTATAGAATTTTCAAACGTATCTTCTGCCTAATCGGCATTTTATATGCCTTAACCTCACCTTGTTAGAGCAAGAATTCAACAGTTTATTCTGGGTCTCCAATTTCTCATCCACAACTTACTTTATAACTTACATTCTTTATCATTATATTGATGGTTCATTTTTAAGTAAAGGAATCTAAATGTTTTATAGTAGTTATCTTGATAATAGTTATTGTTACCAGTTTTATTTATGTTATTTCAGAAGAAGCATATTGAAAAATCACATTGCTTGATTATATTCCTAAAATTACTACTTATACAATCAATATGTATTTATAAGTTAGTTGCAACAGTTAGTGTGAAGTCTTACTATTTGCAATATAGTTGACTCATACTACGTGGTGATGTCACACTGTTCTGAATTACACTTCCTTCCTGTTAACTTCTTTCTTTTTCAGTTGAAATATAACGTGTGAATCTGAATAGGACAAACAGCTCTCATGTGGAGTCATGTCTCACTATGAGTTACTAACAGTAAAGATTTTCTTTTGCTGGGAATGGTATTACAAAGCAGAGATGAAGTAAGCCCTTTAAAAGATCTTTCTGGTGCTGGAGAGATGGTTTAGTGGTTAAGGCGCTTGCCTGTGAAGCCTAAAAATCCATGTTTGACTCTTCAGATCCCACGTAAGCCAGATGCACAAAGGTGAGGCAAGCACAAGGTCACACCCTCCCACTAGGTGGCACAAGCATCTGGAATTCAATTTCAGTGGCTGAGGCACTGGTGCGCCAATTCTCTCTCTCTCCCTAGAAAGAAAAGATGGGCTGGAGGGATGGCTTAGTGGTTAAAGTGTTCATGTGCAAAGCCAAAGGACCCAGGTTCAGTTCCCCAGGACCCACGTTAGCCAGATGCACAAGGGGGCGCATGCATCTAGAGTTTGTTTTCAGTGGCTGGAGGCCCTGGCGCGCCCATTTTCTCTCTCTCTCCCTCCCTCTTTCTCTGTCAAATAAATAAATAAATAATTTTTTTTAAAAAAGACAAAAGACCTTTCCATGACTGATATCATCCATTTTTTCAGCTAAATATTATTTAAAAAATAATTCTTCAAAAATTAGTAAAGCAAGCTGGGTATGGCGGCTCACAGCTGTAATCCCAGCACTTAGCAGGCTGTTCAAGGCCTGCCTGGGCTACATAGCCAAGATTCTTAAATCAAACAAACAAAACAAAACAAAAACAAAGGAAAACACCAGCCCTGTGCATAAGCCCATTTGTAGTACCATACTGCATTACACCTCTGCTGTTGGCTTGTCAGTGGGCACACTACTAGAGTCCCTTACCTACACATATTGAAGTGCATGTCTCCAAATGTTCCTATAGTGTCTGTATTTGCATGTGGATGGATGGATGTTATAGACACGCAGAATCCAAGAGAGAAATGGACTGTATAAATGTGCAAAATGAAATGAAATCCTTCTAAGTGTTCATTGTTAGTTTTATAAGAATAAAATTCAGAACAGGTGTGTATATATTATACTATAATTTCAGTATAAATTCTAGCTGTGATAATGGGAAACTTATTTCTTTAGATTTATATTGCAACTTTATTCTAATTTCAGTATCAAATATATCTAAGTAACTATTTGTAAACAAAATTAAAAAATATTTTAAACAATTCATTAAGATAAATACAAAATTATGTTCATATTTATACATTTTTTCAAGGAAATATGATTTCTTTTCCCAAGTAGGCAGAGAGATTATTCTAATGCACATAAGGTTCAGGGGCTTCCTCATTTTTTCTTTTATGTGTATGATGTCAGAATAAAATTGTAAGCACTAGGTTTAAAATCTTAAAAGCTGCTTTTTAATATGACCTTCAGCCTCCTTTTATCACTTTTCTTCTCTGCACATTTGCTACTTTTGTGCCCTTACATTGGGTTTTGGTTCAGATAAGTTTGCAGTCGTGGTTAAGAATTCTGATATGTGAGTTCCACTGTCTGAATAGGGATCCAGGCTTTGATACCAACCTTAGGCATATGGCTTAATTCTGAATCCTAATTTCCACACCTGCAAAATGGGGATAGTACTCACGTGTGATTGAGAATAAGTTTTTGCACACCACCTGGAATGTGCTCAATAGTTCTTAGTGCTTTTCCATGAAAAAAAAAAAAAGTTTACATTGTCATTGTGTCTTAACCCAGTATATGTTTCTGCTAAGGAATACTTAGTGATTACTTTGGGCAAGGTACTATACCCTGTGCCACCCACCACCATGTAGCCTAGAAAGTCTCAGCAACCATCCTTTTTCCTACCTTTCTCTCTTCATCCTTTCCTCTCACACCCCCTCCCCCCGTGTATGTGTGTGAGAGAGAGAGAAGAGAGAGAGAGAGATGCTTGTGCTCACTCTATTTCCTGGCTTTTAAAAGGAGCCTTATTTATTTCCTTGGGGTTCATGAGGACCTCACCAGGAGTTGCATAGGATTTCATTTGCATTCTTGCTCTGCCCTTATGGACTTCACAGACTGGATAGGCTCTTTGGCACTGACTATACACTATAGCCTAATTGGTATTATATCCTTTCCTTTTCCAACCAGAATCATGGCAGTGCCAGCTGAAATCTGTGGAACTCTTAGCATACTGTGGACACTTCTCTCAATCTTGACACGTCTGAGTTTGCATGTCCACACAGTAGCTCCTGAAAGAGGGTAGATCAGTGGTAGAGCTGCAACTCTTTGCAACACTGAAGGTTGGCATTCAAAGCTGCTGACAGTCTCTTTAAATGGTATCTGCCAGGCTTGATATTTAAATGTTTTTACAGGGCTGGAAGGATGGCTTAGTGGTTAAGGCGTTTGCCTACAAAGCCAAAGGACCCAGATTCAATTCCCCAGGACCCATGTTAGCCAGATACACAAGGGGATGTATATGTCTGGAGTTCGTTTGCAGTGGCTGGAGGCCCTGGCACGCCCATTCTCTCTCTTTCTGTCCCCCTCTTTCTCTGTCAAAATAAATAATAAAAATGTTAAATATTTTTATAAATTGAGGAGCAATCCAAGAGATAAGTAAGTTATATGTATTTATATATGTAATGAAAACTTTTCCAAGTATTCAATATGAATTTATAGAAATAAAATTCAGAGGAGGACTTTAAGCATGCTACAGTGGACAAAACAAATGTTATTTATTCAAAGGAAGTTGAATGAAAACGAGCATGTGATATTTGTCTCTACAGAAGGACTAGAAATGGTAGATTGGTGTTCATAAGACATTACTTTTGGAAAACTGATCCCAGTGTCCTGCAGCTTTTAGACTCAAGGAAGACTAGTGTGTAAACAAAAGCATAAACATTTTGATGTGAAAGCTGATAATGTACTTAAGGTTTCAAATCCTTCTTGGGCACAAAAATATTGTGAATACTCAATTCTTATGGCTATCCTAAGCAGAACACCTTGACTGATAGAGTAGTTAGTTGAGAATAAGTTGGGGAGGTCATTGTGCTATCAAGTAGCTATTGCTTGAAGTATAATACATGGTTTTGGCCCTGTCTCTCTCTCTCGGCTCAGATCAGAGGGTGCAGTCTTTCCCACTCAGGCTGGAAGGTCCTTTTACATTTTCCACAGAGCCAAATAGGTGGATGTTAGTTATCAACCAGGCGCATTGGTATCTTCATGAAATTATTTTTAAGCTTTTCATCTGCCTTAGGTAACTTCCCCAATGTGTTTTGGCCAGTCCTCCTTTTTCTCTTTGTTTTGGACACCTTGTTCTTTTCTAGCACCTTGGAAAACAAAACAAAATGTCTGACAAACTTAAAGCATATGAAAACTGGGAGAATCATATGACCTCTCTGAGACCCAGGTTGGGGCCTGCACACTCCTCAGTTGTCTCCTCTTTGTGGTTATGGGTGCTATGCCATTTCATCCCTAAATACATTTTTTTTCTTAGAATTAAAATAAAGAACTTTTCATATCTGCTGACCCAACTCTGTTCCTTCTGTAACATTGGCTGCCAGTGGCTGTAGGTGGCTGGGCTGTAAACTATAGCCCCTGGTTTGGTAATACCAAGCCACATGGCTGCCTACACTAACCCCATCACTATATGTGACCTAGAAGTGTAAACTCTTGCACCCCCAGATTTCGTGAGTAAAACCTTGGTGGCATGACCCTCTGTGGGTTTCTGATACCCTCTGGAGATTGAGGATCGCTGCTGTACTCATTAAATGTGGTAACTCTGACTAATTTGTCTAACTTTGATTTCCTCTTTCAGAGTTGTTTTTAGAATTTGTTCTTGAAATCCAATTTGATTGTTTTATATAATTGGAAAATATAGTCCTGTACTTATTTCAGAGGATTACTAGATTTTTTAAATGGGTCATGTTTTATCTAGAAGACAAGAAGTTGTTCATGATCTGAATGTTTTCCTTCATCATAGTGCTTGAGTACATGGGCTGTACTCAGAGTTGGAAGTTTTTTTTGATTTGTTCAAAGGTTGTTTTTTTTTTTTTTCCAAAAAAGTTTTTATTACTAAGCAATTTTACAATGATATTTGGTGAAAGTTTAAATTACAAGGAATACAACTTGAGTAATGGACTGCTTTATAAAACCTAGCCTTACATGTATTTAATAAGATGATACTTGATTACATTTAAGAGGGAAAAATTCTTATAGGAGGTTAAGAAAAATCAATCGTGACAGGTTGCCATTTTCACACCGTTCATAATAATAAGTTGCTCAGAGCAAGAGCATCAAGGATGAAATGATAATACAAATTGCTTCCAGCAGTTATTGTAATCCCTCGGGCATATTGATTTGTGTTTCTAATAAAAAGATGCTTTCAGATGTCTCGACAGAGAGACAGGTGACATGTGCCATTATGGGAATTAGAGCCACTTCTCGTTATCTGGATTGTTGCAGAGGCATTTTCAGACAATAGAACAGAACAGAATCAGCTGTGACATACTCCCCAACTTGAAATATCAAGGCAGTTTTGGAAAATAGCTTTCTTGTTTTAAAAAGGGACCACTTATTAATATTTTAAGAGTTCTCTTGATCTTTATTAAAACATTAGAATAGCTTACTTTTCTCTTTTTTGTGATTGCATGCCATCAGAGCACCCCTTTATTTTTCTAATAGCTTCCTTCTTGAGTAATGTATTTTCAAATTTAATAAGCGTTTTCTGCTCACAAAAGAGTTGCATGTTATAGAATACAATATTGCAGCCAGTCTGCATAGATAAACAGACTTGGAATGCCTTTTTCTGGCAACTATTATTAGTATTAACAAATCATAGTATTTCAAAGCCTCATCAGGAAAGGATTAGCTATCAGACAAGACAACCATGACATCCTCCAGTAGCATGGAGACAAGACATAGCCAGCTGCTGGAGCTATGCAGTATCCATGCTGGTGTCACTGGGTGCCCAGCACATTGTGGTAGTATACAGCACAAAGTTATATTTCTTTGTCTGTAGTATGAGCACACATGAACTTCAGGAAAATTGTGAAAAAGCCAAATGTTGAAAAAGCAATCCTGACCATATCAGTTCAGATGCTGTACTATCTAAACTCATTGCAAATATCTGCAGATAAACATTGGTTTTTGCCTCTTAATTCCTTTAAATAGTAATTTGCTTATAAAGCAGTTATCCTATAGAAATACTGTTATTTAAATGCTTTTTTTTTCACTTAAAAGGGCTTACCATTTATTGGATATATGTTAAGTAATAATATATTTAATACTATTTTCTTATGCCTAAGCACTAAAACTACATTTTCTGCAACATGAATTCTTTATAGGGAAGCTTAGTCAAGAAACAGGTAGGCACTTTGATAGTTGTCTTTATTTTTTGAACTCCTTGATTCTTTACCACTAAGCCATAAAAACCATTAGGAGCTTATGATATTGCTTACTTACCACATTTTCTTTCAAAGTTAAGTATTTCTTCTGCCAACTGTCTAAGTAAGTCTTTTCTGATGATATGGTCTGAAAGCTCTCCTGCCACTGGTCTGAACAAGGCCAATTTTCCAAACCCCTTGTGTTTCCTAGAATGCAGCATGTGGAGGTGGGTGGCGTGCTCTTACTGAGGTGATGAGCATTTCCTGTCTCCCAAGTGCCTGCCATCTTTCTTGGCTAAGGGATTCCTGTGAGTGTCAGACCAGGGTGGGTCTCTGTGTTAGACATGCACCCTGTCCCTTATGCACATTGGGTCCCTTCATGGACACCATGTTTCATTAACAGATCACACACATGCAATGGATTCAGAATCAGACTTCACTGGGAACATTTTTGAGCCACCAGTCAGCTAGAAGGAAGGACCCTGTGTTTTTCACTGCTTCCTGCCAAATCCCACCTGGCTCTGCTGGTGTTTCTCCTCTGCGTGCCCTGTACTGCCCCTTTCCTCCCGTAATAGAGAAGCCACTGCACTGCTCACAGCCAGGCACTGGACAGCTTCATTGGGGTGCCCATCCCTGGAGAGCCACCAGGGAGGAAAAAGCTCCAGTCAAGCATCATCTTTCCACTGGGTCCCAGTGCCTGCAGCTTTTGTGTGGAGGACCCTTGGCACATTTTCACAGTAGCGTACTGTTTCATCAGGAACATGGGAGCCACTTTATCCTGGTTTCCATGTTCTCAAGCTTCTGACATTGTGTCTCCTTTGTTTACTGAATAATTATATATATATTTTCCTAAGGATCTGAGTGTTTTGGTTAATTTGACTTTATTCGAAGCTGCATTGGCTGACCCCACAAGTGTGGTTGGTTGCCTTAGAGGAAGCAGTCTGTGAGACTGGTCAGCGCGTCGTAAGGCTCTGTGGTGTGGCTCCGTATCGCTTCCTCAAGTGAGCTCTTCACTCGCTGGTTTCCCTCTTATGTCCTTAGTCACATCAGACCTTTTTGAAAGACTAATTTCTAAGCTGACTGATACATCATCAAAATTAGAACTTTTTGTTTTCATTTTGAGACACTGATATCAGATGGAAGTTTGTTGAACTCTGTTAAGAGTTAAAATACAAAAGCTGTTCCAGGGTAAGTCACTTATATCAGACATGCCTCTTTAAACAACAGGGGTATCCTGTTGGTGTGCCCTTGAATTTCTTACCAGTATTTTCAGAAGGCCACAGGAAAGGTGCAAATAAGCTAGGGTGTATGAGTGATGGCTGATGAACACAGACTTCCAGTTACAAAGTTTAGTAAATTATAATTAAAGTGCTACTTGTGTTAAGGCAGCTTGTGGAGGGAGCTGTGGATTCAAGCACCCTGGGCTAGAGGCTGGGCCACTGCGATATCAGTGATGGCAGAGACACTGTCACCCACAGAAACCTGAGAAGTTTTTCAAATTTTTTAGGGACCTCAACTCAGGTAAAACCAGATCCTTGGCTTCATAACAAGGCAGTGTAAAGCAGAGTTTAAGTTTATTAAAGACATTTTAAAATATTTTTATTTATTTACTTGCAAGTGAAGAGAGAGAAGGGAGAAGAGAATGATTATGCCAGGGCTGACAGCCACTGCAAACAGACTGCAAATGCATGCTCCACTTGGTGGAACTGGCTTTACATGGGTACTGGGGAATTGAACTTGGGTCCTTAGGCTTTGTATGCAAAGCCATCTCTCCAGCCTATTAAAGATATTTTAATGCAGATTTTTAAGTGCAAGAGTTATGAGAAAGAGAGGTGCTCAGAAAGAAAGAAAGACACTTGGGAGCATAGATGGGGACTTCTCAAAGAAATGCCCTCTTCATTTTTATAATGGTCATATATGGGACCATGGTGGGTTTTGAAGTTATTATCTTAAAAGGGTTGCTATGAAAACAATGGGTCTACATGAGAGATACCTGACAAGATTAATTTAATAATCACAAGGATATAAGTCAGAATATCTTTACTGTAAACAGTCATTAGTCTTCTTTGACATTCCCAGAAAATGTCTGGGAAAAGGCATGAGGTCCTACCCAAGATCTTAGGTCTTAAAGCTGGGCCATTGCTATTTTAACATAAATTATGTATATATGAAAGAAATATTATGTCTATGTTGGCAACATTCACAACATATGTTGTTAAATCTACTGAAATTCTTGCTTCTAAGCTGGAGAGATGCTCTAGGGTGAGGTGCTCATTTCTGTTCCCATGTCTCCTGTCATAATTTTCCCTGGCTTTCTGTCCTCCTCTGGTACATAGCTGTCCTTCGGTGTGCTGCCGAAGCTGCCCCGGGCAGCCTCGCTCACAGTGTTGCTGAGGTTATAAAATTGAGGTGTTGTATGTATGATATGTGGTATGATACCTGTACCATTGGATGCTCAAATGTGAGCTTGGCTTTGGTCTGTGGGTTAGTTCTGAGTGGCTGGGCTGAATCTGCAGACAGAACAACAGGCCTGTTGAGGTGGCTCACTAGAATATGTAGTAAAACTAGGTCCATTCAGGAGACTGCTACCTCATGCTCGAGTTCTGGGTCCCTAAGTGAGGAAACATTGTCCATGATGTTTTGCTCCATCAGTTACAACCTCCTAGATAATTGTGAAGATAGGATGCTGAAACAAAGGAGGTTGGTATCTCTAAGGCACTTCTTCATTGGCCCCTTTATGTCCTTGAAAGCTTTCAGTTTCCCAAATAGTTATAGCCAGAGCTATAGCTAACAGTGATTTTTTTATCCTATTTTTTGAAGTAAATCTAGTTCACAAGATTCTTATTTTAAGAATAAGTGAAAAATATCCCTTGTATTAAAACATTTTCTCTTACTGTTATGGATTTAAACTGATTCATTTAGATTCACACAGATGTTTATTGATGGCATTAAAAAAAAATAAAAGAAAACCTTGTTGCTTAGGTCTTTGAGAATACAAAGACAGCTTATGTTACCAGTCCCATTATTGGTAGTAACTTCTTTGATGGGAGGTAGTATCTTTAAGAGAAAAAAAAAAATAAGTAAATTGAAAATGTCAGCTTCAAGTAGAAAAAGTAACAATGTATTCCCTGAATAGCCTGCACATGTGGTTCCCGTTACCTGAGCTGGTTTCTCGCATCCTCACTCTGGTCATAGCCAGCATCAAGGAGGTCTCAGAGGCTTTCTGTCCATCCTGTTCCACTGCAGGGGCTTTGCTCTTTGGCCTCCTGGCTGGGGCTGCTTGCTCTTTCCTCTCCCCTACCAGCCTTCTGTAAGAGTTGGAAAACAGATACCAATATCCACTCCAATCCCCCTGAGCAGCCCCATTCCCTGGGCTTCCTCTTGGTGTCTTCACCATGAGAACCCACTTGCTGAACCTCTTTTGGGAATAAATGACTATCCTCAGTTCCTCGGTGAAAATCCTACTTCTCCCTGTGGTGGCATGAGTTTCAGACCCCTCTCAACATGTGTCACCTCCCTTCCTCCCTCCCAGCAGTCTCTTCTGAGACCATGCTTTATAACTGTTAGGTCAGAACAAAATGGAGCTACAGCAGGAGGGCGACAGAGACATAGGAAGTGGGCATCCACTTTCCTCAAGGAGCCACCCAGCCATTATCTCTTTCTTGCCTAACAGTGCTCCAGGTCTAAGTTTCCTGCCCTCTTATCTCTTACTGGTCACTTCTGGTCTCACCCTATGGCTAATGTAAAGAACAAAGGAGTTCCTTCCCTTCCTCACCTTCCCCCAACTGAAGAGCTCTCTATAGTGCACTATCTGTAATCTCAAAGTTGACTGTGCTCCACTGTTGAGAGTCAGTCCCGCAGCTCCTGTTTTTGCTGAATAAAAGCTTCCATCTTTGCCTCAGAGTGCTCTCCGTGGTCTCGGTCACTCCTGAACCTTATAATAACTTGGGTTGCCATAATTTCTCACCCAAACAATGAAAAAGCTGTTGCCTGCAGAAGCCATACCTTTAGCCTTTTATTTATTTATTTATTTTTCTCCACAGCCCAGCCAGAGTCATACTTATGAAGTACAGACACAGTAGGGTAGCTCCCTTCTGGAATTGTCCTTCAGACATTTAATTCTCTAATGGCATACAGTAGTGTTGCGACACTTTGAGAGTAATGGGGCCTCTTGGCTCAGATGGCCTGGACTCACATGGACTATTGAATTTGAATTTGTATAGCAAACCAAAGAAGAATTTAGGGATGAAGACAAGGAGGTAAGGTGGAGAAAAGTCAACCTTAAAGGAAATATAAGCCAGGCATGGTGGCGTCCACCTTTAGTTCCAGCACTTGGGAAGCAGAGGTGGGAGGATCACCGTGAGTTCAAGTCCAGCCTGAGACTACATAGTGAATTCCAGGTCAGCCTGGGCTACAGTGAAACCCTACCTTAAAAAAACAACAACAACAAAAAGAAAATACAGAAAAAGAGTCTCAAGAATAAGATTGTTTCCTATAAGAAAGAGAGAGGGGGATGGCTAATCAGGAGCTTGGAGCTGAGAATAAAAACCTCAGAGTGTCAGGACAAACATTCTTAGGATTTCAGCTGGCATCCAAAGAAGAGAAAGAAAGGGGAGAAAAAAGGAAAAGTCAGATTTTCTTTTTGAGTTAGAACTCAGAAAAGCAGGCAGGCTCAGTCAGTGAGGATCTGCCTGCAACTGCACCTTGGAAAGGACTTCTGCAAGTTTAAGTGCATTATCTAATTAAGGAGATAACAGTTCCTCCCACCTTATTAGCATGACTATAAGTGAGGGGTGGTCTCTTGATCAGGTGAGAGTGATTGACAGGCTCTCAAGACCAGAGATCTTTGTTCAACCAATCTGGAGGAAGAGTCTCTTCCCTTTGTAATGTTACCAGGGAAACAGGAGGTAAAATCATTCTTTCAATGACCTTTAAGCCTGCCTGCAACATTCCCCCTTCAAGAGTTAAGTTTCCAAAATCCTTTAGGAGGTGGGCAGTGACTCAGTCTAGCTTCTTCAGGCTGAAATGGGCCATAGAGAGGTTCTGAGACTGCATTTTCTCATCTTTAATTGCGTATTACAGGTCGGTATTTATGTTCTTTTGGACCTGTGTCCCCAGCTCATTACCTGCGAAAGAAGGTTACGGTATCCTGATCTCTATCAGTAGCATCTTTGCTTATGTCTCTCTCTGTCCTTCTTCCTCCCACTCTCACTGCTCACTGCTCACCAGGAGGGCTTACTTCATCTGTCTAAGCTTGTAGGGCTGTGTGACCACACCCCTGTGCAAAAATGTTCTTCAGCCCTTTCTACCAGAATGTCAACTTCTTGACTCGGATTTTCTCTTTATCCTGGTGTTTTTGGTGCCCGGCACTGTAGCTACTAAGTAAATTCTGGTTGAAGACATGAGTCAACCCTTAACAATGGTTTGGTTACTTTTCCCTGTTACCAACAAGGTTTTACATGCCTTATAGGCAAGAGCTTATTTCTATATCCCATGCACTGCACACAGTACCTACCAGAAGCTAAACATGGAGATCAAAGGATATATAATGACGATTTATGTGAAAATACTTTGTAGCCTGTGAAGGTGGTGAATATTATCTTTTATTTATTTATTTTTTCTTTATTAGTTAGTTTTGTATTCAGCAAATACAGTCAGTTTGATACCATTATTAGGCTCATCGTGACCTACCCCCTCCCCTTGGCCCCTCCTTGTTGAGGTATACGGGTCATGCATTGTGGAGTTAGCCCACAGTTATGGGTAAGCTAAATGTCTCTGCATATCATGATCCAACATGTGACTCTGACATTCTTTCTGCCCCCTCTTCCACAAAATTTCCCTGAGCCATGTTGGGTTCATTTTTGGTCCGCTTCAGTGATGAGGTGTTGGGGGCCTCTGAGGCTCTGGCTCTCTGATTTGGTAGGAGTTGATTTTTCTCTGTGTTGATCTCCTTCCCCCTTGTGCTGGTATCCGGTTCATCAGGAAAACAGCCCCCTTGCTTGTTTCTCCAATTTTTCTCAGTTTCAGCCGGGGCCCTTTTGATGTATGATGGGGTGGCTCTCTCCTTAGGATCTACATCTATCTGAAAAAGAGAAGCAGATTCTCCAACGGAGAGTAAGTTAGCATCAGGACAAATGAGATAACCCCCTTTTTTTTTTAATAGAGAATTTAATAGGTGTAGGCCCTCTTGTAGCCCACAATTGATGGTAGCTTGATATTGGAGAGTGGGCTTATGTTTGGATATGGTTCTGACTTGTTTCCCAGCTCCAGCTATGGGTCCCATACCAGTGAGGGGATCAGTTAGCCGAATTGAGAGCAGTTGGTTTTCCACCATGGCTGTGTGCCACCACTGCACTTGTGTGGGCATCACAACAAGTTATTTGCTGCTAAGTAGGTTAGACCATGCGTTGCTTCAACAGATATTGGTCATTTTCCCCCAGTCACCCATGTAGCACCTTCTGGCACTAGACGTGCTGACTGTCTGGGGACTGACTCTCTTCCAACTTCCAGCCATGCCATTCTAATTTGCATGTCAATCACATAAGGTGTCTTCAGCAGTAGGGTGAATATTATCTTTTAAAAATTAAATTAAATTGATTTATTTATTTGATAGCAAGAAAGAGGGGGGGAGAGAGGGGGCCGCACCAGGGCCTCCAGCCACTGCAAACAAACTCTAGACGCATGTGCCACCTTGTACATCTGGCTTATGTGGGTCCTGGGGAATCAAACATGGGTCCTTTGGCTTTGCAGGCAAGTGCTTTATCCACTAAGTCACCTTTCCAGCCCAGCATTATCTTTTGTAAGAATTAAAACTAGAAATACTTTTCAGGATGATCTAAGTACTTTTTTTTTTTTTTTTGGTTTTTTGAGATAGGGTCTCACTCTAGCTCAGGCTGACCTGGCATTCATTCTGCATTCTCAGGGTGGCCTCGAACTCACAGCGATCCTCCTACCCCTGCCTCCCGAGTGCTGGGATTAAAGGCGTGCGCCACCACGCCCGGCTAACTAAGTACTTTTATAATATAAAGAATGGGATGGGAGAAGAGGCTAAGGAGATGTTTCACTGGTTAAAGATGTTCTTTGCAAGCCTACCTATTGGGGTTTGAATCCCAAACACCCAAGTAAAGCCTGATTCAAAATGATGCATGGTCTGTAATCCTAACATGCTTTCAGCAATGGAAGGTGGAGTCAGAAGAGTCCTGAAGCTTGTGAGCCAGCTAGTCTGACCTTTCTAGCAACGGACAGTAACAAGAGAGACTGTCTCAAACAAGATGGAAGAGAGCCAATGCCCCAGGGATGTCAGATCTTCACATGTGTGTTATGCCGTGCATGTGCCCCTCCCCACATACACATACATAACATATACATACACAAATTAAAAAAAAAGAATGTGATGGCATACAAAAGGCAATGAGCACTTAGTGTTGTGCTTCCATTGTGTGTGGTTTTTTCTTTATTCTGGGAGTTTTTTAAAAATATATTTTATTTACTTGAAAGAGAGAGAGGCACAGAGAAAGAGAATGGGCACCAGGGCCTCCAACACTAAAAGCGAACTGTAGATGCCTGCGCCCCCTTGTGCATCTGGCTTACATGGGTCCTGGAAAGTCGAACCGGGATCCTTTGGCTTTTCAGGCAAATGCCTTAACCGTTAAGCCATCTCTCCAGCCCCTATTCTGGGAGTTTTGTAATCTGTTATGATACTTGATTGCTGTTCATTTTGACTCTTCTTTGTTCCCTTAAGCTGTGCCCTATCACCATGAACCCATCATTCTGAATTTTTTTCTTTTACAAAAAATGGTATATGAGGCCCATCTTATACTTTCTTTCTCTTTGCTCTTAATCTGCCTGAATACCTGTCATCAAAGAATGGTATTTAAAAGTCAGGTTTTTCGAGTGGGACAGTCATTGCTATTGAGATGCTGTATTTCAGTCCCTTGTAGACAGAGAGAGGGGATAGATGGATGGATGGATAGATACATACATGTTTGGGTGGACAAATGGGCGTGTGCATATACTCATTTAAGTCTATTTTTATATGTATGTATGTTGAACGTCATAAGATGAAACACACTTTCAATTCGTTTACAGTGCTTTTTCCAGTTTCCTTTCTCCATATTTTAATTCCCTTCCCTCACAGCGAGAAACTTCCTGCCAACATCCACAGTGTGTTGATTCATCGGAACCATCCCTTCACTGTTGCTAGCCCACATCTCTCTACTCCATTTGAGCTCCAGTAACTTGCACCAACTCATCCTTGCCTGCTTTTGTTCCTCAGTTAACCATTGGGGAATCCATGCAAGGTATATTACAACGTCTTAAATTGTCACTTCCTAAAGAGAGCCTTGCAGATTAGTATTTGTCTTTGATATAAAAGACAGTATGGTCAGATCATCATTCTCTCTAGTGTTGAATATTACATTTTGTTTGGGGCATAATGATTTTGCACATCTGTGCAGACTGCTGAACTGGTATGACAGGTTGAACACAGCATGAGAGAGCATTCATCCTTCCTTAGAAAACCATGCATAAATTTGAGTGCTGAGATAAAATCCGAGATGTAGGTTTCCATCTCCCCGCTGCCACCACCACCAGACTACTATCATTATAAACCCTATGGGAGAAACAGCTGACATATTACCTTTACTAAGCAGGTGAGAGCCTACCTGTTGCTTTTTGGGGGGTAGGTAGGTGGGTGGGTGATTAGCAACAGCTACCTCTAAGGAGATTCTAATCCAAAGATGGAATTTGTCATTGGTACATTTGTCTTCTGTGTCATTCTCTGTATTTTATACATAGTAAACCCTTAATAAATACTGATTTATTTGAGGTATAACTGTGCTGGCATCAAAGATAAATGGTTTTAAATTTTAATTGATATTCTAAACTAACTAACCTCGAAGCTAGAACAAACTGAAGAAGTTAGGCTTTGAATTTAAACTTAGAGTTTTTCAGACATATATCTAGATTTCTATTAACCTTGCCATTGGTGCTGATATGCAGTAGGTTTTTTTTTGTTGTTGTTTTTTGTTTTTGTTTTTGGCATTGCGATAATGTTGCTGGCTCACACTGACTGGAGGTTACCCAGAGTGGTATATTTGCTGAACTGCATTAGGAACACTTGTTCATAACCCCAAAATAAAGGCATAAAAAGTAGAGATGGAAAAAAAAAGCTCAAATTTAGCATAGCTACATAAAGTTCATTAACCTGTGAAAATGAGCAAGTTGTGTATGATACAATTTAAAGAGAGATTTGTTTCAGTTGAACATTTAGTCATTCACACAACAATTTTCTTAAGTTAAAGTCAATAATTTGTTTTGTTATTACAATTACAAAAATTGTTTCATAGCCTTAAGATATAGACATGGTCTGAAACACACAATATAGAGAATAGAATTTTCATAATGGATCAATTTAATATGTTTTTAATTCCAAACAATATAAAGAAAAATGACTACTCTGAGTTTAATCTCAGCCTTAGATGATACATTTGCCCTCCTTTGAGCGAAGGCAGATGATGGCACTCCACCTCTTCCCCGGGCCGGCCAGCTGAGAGCTGTGCCTCAGCATCAGGGCAATACCCAGTGCTGAATGCTGAATGCTGAATGCTTCTGGCTACAGTAGGCCCAGCTGAAGCCTCCTCATACTCTGCTCGGAATCAGTCCATCTCTGAGATACTTCCAGAGCTGTGGCTTTCTGGATTGTAGATCAAAACAACCTAAAGGTGGCTATGGGTCTAATTCACTAAACCAAAAGCATACAGATTTTTGGATATTTTTCAGTCTATTATTTGTGTAACTTGCGTAATTTTTTTCTTCATGCTAGGCTGTAACTAAATGTACATGCTGTTTTTATTAATATTATTATTATTGTCTTGGTTTTTGTGGTACTAGCCAGGCACTTTGCCATTGAACCCCAGTCCTAGCCCTCAGCTTTTCTTTAACGCTGAGTTTAGTACATTAAAGAAAAGAAAAAAATTCATGCTGTGAACCAGTTTTGTAAAATGAAATTTACATTGCCTATGTTTTAGGAGGGAATGAATTTAATTCTCTTTAAATAAGTAAGGATAGAGCTTTATTCTCTTAAATAAGATGGAGTTTAGTTCTCTTAAATTGAAGTAGTTCAGAACATATAAAAAAAAGGTGTCCTCTTGTTACTTTCTTCGTGCTACAACTGCTGGTCCCCCCAGTAGAGGCAGTCTAGAGGACAGTGAGCACTGAGGGCCTGTCAGCTCTGCATAGTTGTGGATTCTGGCTATATTTACATAGAGTCCTCTGAACCTTTACTGAATCTTTGTGACATGAGAGTAAGATTATATAGCAGTAGGTATTTTACATGGAGAACCTTTAGAGGATACATTGCTGACATGTCAAAAGTGCTCAGAAACGTAGGCGGAAGCTGCCAGAGGACCGGGGATTTTTAACATCAGTGTGAAGAAACCATGGGATCTAGGATGTGGCTTTGAAATTTCTGAGTAGATTTTTAAAAATATTTTGACAGTAGGTGTGGGAGGGAGATGCTGCTCAGCTAGGGGGCTGGGGATGTTGAAAGCCATGGAGATTGGTACTTTCTGTTGAAAGTGCTGGGGCCAGGGCACTCATGTACATCTCCCTGAGCCAGGATGGGTTACCCTTGGAGGTATCAGAATTCCACAGAAGAGGCTGAGGTATGAGTTGAACACATGGTTTAAGATGTATGGATCCCAAGTATTAAATCCTGCAGTCTGATATACCTTGATTTCATAAATGAGTGTATGTGGAGCTGGCCTTTTTTTTTTTTTTTTTTTTGTGGAGGGAGCATTTGGTGACTGTAGGTCAGCAGAATGTTGAGAAGATTCAGGCAGAAGACAAGTGCTCAGAGATGAAGAGGGAGCAAAAGGTGAATGTTCTCAGACTTGGGGCTAAAAAAGCACTGTTTGGATTTACTCAAGAGATTAAGGTGGTCATGTCAATAGGCCATGGCAGTGGCAGGGAGGAGGAAGAGTCCAGAAAAAAAATGAAAACGATGGCTGATGGAACAGGATCCCAAAGGAGGCAGACATAGGTCTTTAAAGGAGTCAGATGGGAAATAGATAAGAAAAGGGACATATATGAGAGGCAGACTACAGAGAAAGGGTACAAGTGAGTTGAAATGTATCACAAAGCACAGTGGTCACCATGTAGTGGGAAGTGTTTCTCAGAGTGAAGTGGGTGAGACCTCCTGAGGTTTTGGAAAAATCTTGGGAATTTGGACATCTGAAAAGATTGTCCAGTAGCATTGAGGCTCTGATAGAGGTTGCAGACTGGATTCCTAGAAGGATTACCTTAAATTCAGTGTGGTTCTCTAGCCCACCTATGCTGTTCAGATGTAGAGGCAGTGATAGAACGTTTAGGCTTTGCTGTAAAGGATTTGTTGGAAGCAAATTAGAACAAGCCGAAGAAGTGCATAAACCTAGATCACATGTGGGCAGCAGCTGCGGTCAGGCATAGCTGCACTCTCCGCCGGGGGAATGGCTCTTCAGTGATCAGGGCCTGGAGTTGCTTCTCTGGGGTCCAACATCCCCTGGGGCCTGGCACTGTTTTATACAAAGATTACAGGGTATGCACAGGCAGAAAGAAACAGGCTGAGCAACAGGACAAGCAGCAGAGCCACACTGGGGTATGGCAGAGCCTGGAATGAGCAGGCACAGGGTTGCAAAGAGGTATGACTAACATGTGAAGAGCTCTAATAGAAGAAAGTAGACAACATGCAAGAAGAGATGAGTGATCTGATCAGGCAATGAAAGCTATGAGAAAGACTCAAGACATGCTAGAAAGCAAAATCACTTCACAGACAGAATGCCCTTGATGACAGCCTCAGGTTGCTGGGATGAACTTCCAAATCAGGCACAGTTATGGAGGATGGGATATTTATTGAAGCTTACAGATCCATGGGATGTTCCATAATGGCAGAAGATAGCCCACTTTCACAGGTCCATGCTGAGAGAGAAAGCTACCACCAGTGCCATAAGCAGGCACATTCCTCCAACTCCAGGCAAAGCTCGGGCACTTAGCATATCTATAGATTGAAATTCCAAGTCTACTCCCACACCTTAGGGCTGGATCCTAGAATCCACCCACAGTGATAACTCCTCCTGCCAGGTGGCTGCAGATCTAAAATTACAAACTTTAATAAAATCCTGAATATATTGGGGATCACCCATTTGAGCTACCACAGTGGGCTTGGCTTCTTCAGTAGGTTAGATATGTAGATATGGTCAATGAAAAAATCAGCAAGTTTGAAGATGTTTGTAGAGGATCCCCCAACTGAGAAGCAAGAAGAAATGAGAATGAGAGCAAAAAGAGGAACAGAACATTGAAGAAGTGTGGGACAATTTCAAAAGGTGTAATGTGAGTAATGAGAATATAAGAAGAAAGAATGGAGCCAGATGTGGTGGCACACGCTGTTAATCACAGCACTCAGGAGGCAGAGGTAGGAAGATCACTGTGAGCTCGAGGCCACCCTGAGACTACATAGTGAATTCCAGGTCAGCCTGGGCTAGAGTGAAACCCCACCTCAAAAAAACAACAAAAGGGGGGAAAATAATAGAAAAATGCTTGAATAAGTCTGAGAGCTTTCTAAGATTAGTGACAGGCACCCAGTGACAGAGGAGCTCAGAGAACCCTAACCCAGAGAAATACCAGAAAACTACATTCAGCCATACAGTTTATACATAGCAGAGAAAAGCCAAGGAGAGAATCTTGAAAGAAGACAGAAGGTAAAAGCCTTGGCTTAGAAAAGACATTAATGTTTTCCATTATAGTGTGTTGGAGGGAGCCTAACGAACAACCATGCTTATGTGCTTATGTAAGGGGAGACAGAGGTCATGTAGCCCAGCCGCCACCCTGGGAGCAAAAGAGACAATCTAGTTCACAGGAAGAACAAAGCATAAGGGAATGCCTAAACACTGAGAGATAAAGAGCTTGAGATCATCTTGGAATGGGGGGAGTGTAAGAAAAAGTTGGAGGGAGGTTATGGTTAGACTGGAAAGTGAAGGGCAGGCTTACAGGGCCAGGAAGAGGCCTCCAGATGGGTGGTGATGTGCAGGTCTGGGATGGACCAGGGCCTCATGCATGCTGCAGATGTGCTGTACCACTGAGCTATACCTTCTTCAACCCACAACCCTAGTTAAAAAGTATATTTTTTAACTTTATGAAAATTAAAACTGTCATAGTTCATGGATGTATTACATCCTACCAACACAGAAACTTAGGTTCCCTCAGTCTGTCTTCTTTCCAGCGGTGCACACCGCCCCCTTCCCCCATATTCTTTGTTTTCACTCACTTGCTATATTGAAGCTGTGATAGTGTCACCGAACTTCTTCCCAGCCTGCTGTTTTATTGTTAGGCACTGTCACTGTTGTCACTGAAATACGGTAGGCTGCTTGCCTGCAATTCTGCAGTGGGGACAGCGTGATAAGCTGACAGTGTGTACAATATGGACTGTGTGTGTGCAGAGTTCCTTCTTTAACTTTTGAAAAGTATTTTTATGTTTTAACCTTATCTTTATTAAATTCACACTTTCTGAACTTTCAGAAATGTACTGTATTTAGCAGCTATTAAAAGACATTAAATTAAGTTTTACTCTCATTTAGTGTTCTTCTAAAACAAGCTTCGGCCACATGTCACATGGCCAGCACTACCTCTGGAGCCATTGTGCATATAAGCTGTGCTCTTCTTCTCCTAGGAAGCTTCTGAATCACACCTGAATTTTGCTGACAAGCAAGATTACCTGCCTTCTGTTGTACTTATTTTTAAATATTTATTTATTGTTTTTATTTGAAAGAGAGAGAGAGAGAGAGAATGGGCACTCCAGAGCCTCTAGCCACTGCAAACGAACTCCAGACGTATGTGCCACCATGTGCATCTGGCTTATGTGTGTTCTGGGGAATTGAACCTGGATCCTTGGGCTTCACAGGCAAGGTACTTAACCAGCTAAGGCATTTCTCCAGCCCTATTTTTAATTTTCGTTAGATTAGCCCAGATGACTAAAGTGCATAAACTTAAAATAGCATGGTGGCTCTTCACAGTGTGAGCCCACTCAGGATACCTTCTGCTGACCCCATCCTGTCTAATGAAGTTATTGTTTTGGTCTGTATTAAAAGTTCACAAACATGAAATGAAATGTGCATTCTTTTGTTTTACTAATTTTGTACAACAACAGGTAGGTGCACATTATTTCATGTTCACTGTGTGAGTAAGCCTATATATATTCATGGTGCAAAGACGCCATTCTGTGCTTGATGGATGTATGCAAACTTTAGAACCAACTCTGAATGTTGGTGTTTGTGTGTCTCCCTTGCTGCATGCCTTTATGGGAGGTCTATTTCTCAGGAGTATAATCTCTGGAGTAGTCACCGTGTCTGTACTGGTTGTACACAGTTCTAGCTTCCAAAAGGATTGTGCCATGAAAGAGGCCATGTGTCAACTTGTCTGGCTTATAAGCCTTTTTTTTTCTCAATTTTTGTTAACATTTTCCATGATTATAAAAATATCCCTCCCCCTACTTTCCTCTTTGAAATTCCATTCTCCATCATATCCCCTCCCCATATCAATCAGTCTTTTATTTTGATGTCATGATCTTTTCCTCCTCTTATGATGGTCTTGTGTAGGTAGTGTCAGGCACTGTGAGGTCATGGATATCCAGGCCATTTTATGTCTGGAGGGAGCACGTTGTAAGGAGTCCTACCCTTCCTTTGGCTCTTACATTCTTTCTGCCAAATGAGAACAGCTGATTCCCAGTGGTCTTATGCCTGCTCTCAGAATGCCACTGTCATCTCCATTTGAGGTCATTCCCAGGTGTTGTGGTCTGAGTGTGAAAGGTCCCCCACAGGCTCATGTGTTTGAACACTTGTCCCCCAGCTAGTGAGGCTGTTTTGAGAAGTTATAGAACATACTTAAATTGGAACCTACCCAGTGAAAGCAGGTGCATTGTGGGCAGCTTTGCAGGTTATGACCACTTCCAGTTCTGCCTACTTTCTCTGCATCGCATTCTACTCCGTGTGACATGTGTCTCCATTCCATATATCCACCCCACTGTGCTGCCATGTGGACTTTGAAACTTCCAAAGCCATGAGCCAAAATAAACCTCTCCTTTGTTAAGTTGCCTTTGTCACGTATTTGGTCTCTGCAACAAGAAAAGTAACTACATACTTGAGTGAGGTAAATGATGCTAGTCTCCCACGTTGGTGTAGGGGTCCAAGAACCTGGGAAGGGAAGTGCCCATCTCCTGCTTGTAGCGGTTGGGGCTGCTGCCATTGCTGGCAGGAGGCAGCCCGATACGGACTGTTGGTGGTGACTGTGCTTCCAGACCATGACAGTGACTGCTTGAGAGATGCTCGGCCAAACCCAGATAGGATTCCGTCTTAGTCATGGGAGATGCCATGCCCTGTGATGATCCTGGGCACCACCTGTGCATGACCCTGACTGTCAGGGCCCTCATTGTCACCCATTCCAGAACTAGGAATTTATGTTCTCCTTCCTCTTCTACCGTTGGAGTGATGGATTTTCATGAACGGGCTAGGGGCTAGGGGTCAGCCCGATTTCCTAGTGAGAAAGTTGTCTTCATAATTGAAGAAGTTTTAAAAGGAGAAAGATCTGCACTGTCAAAATAGTCTACCAAGACATTTTTGCATAGATTTGAAAGTAAACAGAGGAAATAAAAAGTAAAGGTAAAAGTCATATTGAAGGAGAAATTTGTGTATTTTCCTCCTGCCAGCAAGAGAGAAGAGTGGCATGTAAGTGAGCAGTTCCTGGCCTGGGTAAGAGAGAGCCCCCTAAGCACATCCTCATAGTAGAAGCAGTGAGGTCAGATGGTCAGGAAGGGCCAGTAGAAGTCTTGAAAGAGCTTTAGCTGATGCACAGGGGGTGCTGGGACAGGAGGCCCAGCAGTGGCGGACTCTTGGGTGCTGATGGCCTGTAAGAGCAGAAGCAGCTCAGGAACCTCATGTGGCTCACTTTCTGCCCTCTCAGACACCTACCCCCATCGACTATCTGTACTGAAGCCTAGTTTATATATTCAAAACCAGACCAAATTCAATTGCTGAGTCTTCTGTAAACAGTGCATGCACCTGCTTTGTAAGCACTCTGGTGGTTCTCCTAAATGTGGCTACAGAGCAAGTGTGGTCAGAGTGTGAAGGTTGCAAGTAGGCTTTCTTGAGGTCTGTTGTCATGGTGACATGAACAGAGAAAGATGATGTGTGCTCTGTGTACTGTAGGGACTGGAGTGGTCTTTGATGAATTAATTCACTTAGATTCTAGTTATTAAGGTGCCATTTCCTACCATCATGTCATACTTATTTTGAGAGGAAATTGAAAAAGATTAGCTTACCTGTGGTGCCTCATTGTTTAAGAGTAATCTAATGACCAGCGCTTATCTCAGACATTTCCCCTCCCTGTCTTTTATCATTTAGAATTTTTGTCATGTAAGTTATATGATTGTACTTTAGGGGGAATGCATTTCTAACCTTGCTGTTTTCTCGAGAGCATTGTTTTGTGAGGCATTTAATCTTCAATTAAATGCTGGAACTCCCAGACACACAGTAAAGAGATGTAAGGTAGACAGCCTGTGAAAGTCTGGCCTCTGGAGTGAGCGCCCTGACAGCAGAGAGTTATGCTCTGCAATGACCCTCACCGTGTCAGCCATGAGGTCCTTCCTGCCTAGGTTCCAAGCAGTCTCTTCTCAGCACAAGGACCAATGGAGAGTATTCTGAGGAGAGCTCACTCCTCTGTGGTAGAATGGGAAAGCTGGGTGAACTGAGCAGAGGAAGAAAAGGTGCCAGGTGCTGAGTCTGTGGTTAGGAATTGACCTCCTCCTAAATCATTGGGTTACAACATGTCATTTCATTTAATTTGTTCTTGTTTTAAGTAAATGTAGTAATTGATGCTAATTGAGCAGATTTTGTCACATTTAAATAAAAATAGTTAAAGATATTTTGATTAAGAAGATTTGAGAAATCTTTATTTCATGAGCCTAATGCAAACCACAGACATCTGATATTGAGAGCAAAAACAGTATCATTTCTAGCACATGTCAGAGGCCTGGGTCAGCTTCAGCAGTGGGTACCACCTGAAGAGGGGAAAGAGCTTTCAGGAGCTGTGTCCTTAGAAGTCATGCAGAAATGATAAGGTGGGATGGAGTCAGGAAGGTTAAATAACAGACTACAAAAAAAAGCATGTTGTAAACTGTTAAGTCCTTTAGGTTGTAAGTTTGCTAAAGGTCAGAAGGGGAGAAGAAATTATCAGCTAAATTTATTAAACACTGTTAACCAAAAACTAAACTATCTTATGTGTTATTAGTTATTTGTGTGGAATTAATCGTATCAGAGGAAGTTATCCATTTGGTTTTTGTTTGTCTTAAGCATTTTTGCCTATTTTTTTTTCTCCATAGAACATGAGCAAATGAACTATAATACTGATCTAGTCCATCAGCGCCCCCTGTAGGAAGGCCCCAGGCTGCTTCTCTGCTCCCGCTGGCTCTCCTCTCTTGTGTTCCCATCTAGCTCAAGTAGCTCAACACTTAATTTCTGAGCAGAAAGCCTTGGCCAGCTGCCTCTGAGACTTGACGGCCTTGCCTAGATTCCTCCGAAGCTTGAAGAGCTGCATTTTCTCTGGTTTCCCTTTACCCCGGTGAGCGTGGGTGTGTGTCGGTATTCAGACCTTGTTCTCAGCTGAGGTTTCAGTAGCTCCTACTTCAAAGGGACCTGCTCCTGGGTCCAGCCATGAGCACCATTCATGCAAAGGTAGAACCTGTTGACTCTATTTTGCCATAAGACAATTCACTAATTACTAGAATTTTAGCTCTTTTCGTTTAGGGCAACCTTTTCGTCATTATGTGGCATGCTTGTTGTTAAGAGCTAATATGTGTAATTACATTTAACGTAAGTGTGCTCCAAGAGCTTTAACAGCATTCTGATATTAGTGCTGTGACCTAGCAGTTGTCTTCTGGTGGTTGAATAATTAATTTGTTTCTAAGAGCTTTTGAGTTTGATGGTTGCCTAACACAAGGGTTTCCTTGTGGAAGGTTTGCTGGCTCCCAGTGACCCTTCGCTGCCATCTGGTACAAATTCAAAGTGCTTCTGTCATCTGCTGCTAATTGCTGTCACCTGCACATTGAACTCCCTCATAACTGAGACTATGAGAGCAAGACATACTGCCTTTTGGAGGGGCGCTCCTTGTGTGCTTGCACGTGCACCCCTGGAAAAGGAAGCATAGGAGTAAAACACAGTGTTAGCAGCAGAAACATTAGGTTAATTTGTATTTTAATACCTTAGATATGAACACTGGTGACTGTTTTGTGGAAATAATTAATTCACTGCATCCAAATCGTTTATCTGTCTTATGATTTGTTGGAATGGTTCTGGTGCTTAGTAGCCTATTTAGGCTGGCAGAATTGTTTCCGCAGCATTTTATAGAAGACTTCTTTAATCCTCTTTCCTAAGCTGATAAGCTTCCGTCAGGGCACTAGCCTATAGCACCATATTATATTAATGTATTTTACTTGTAATTTAGAGAACAAGAAGAATATCCTGATTTGAAGTCTGAACTGTCCCCTGTGGCACTGGCACAGCTGATAATCGTGAACGAGAAAGATGTGTATATCAAATAGTTTACAAAATGAAACCAGCTGTGTTTCCCTACATACTGTGGCTTCCTGACATGCATCATTAAACCTTATTAGCTACTTCCTTTTACAAAGATTCTTGTAGTCTTGAACATTGCATATTAACATTTTCTGCCCCTCCAACTGGAAATTATTTGCTTTATTGTAGAGTGTCAACTTGCTCTAGTTTCTGATGCGTTCTAATTGGTACTTTAGAGTATAATCATCGTGAGATACCACGCCATGCATTTCTTTATTTGGAAATTAATACAGACCTTTTCACTTTATCTGTCAATCTGAGCAACTTTTCACACAATTCCCAACTCTTGGGATTGCTTACAAGCCATTAAGTATGAAATGGTTCATAAAATGTCTCTAAAGACATAAAGTAGCACAAAAATTTTAGATGGTTTAAAAGTATTACATTTTGCCAAGATACCAGTAATAAAGCTATAGACAGTTTTAATAATAAAAGAGTGATTAGGTAATATGAAAAGTGTATTTAACCATATTACCCTTATCATTTAAATTTTTCAATAAATCTTCTAATTTCATTTTCCTTTCAAAACAAAGAATGCAGTTATTTTGAAAATGAAGGAACTTTGTTGGATATTATTCAGATATGATAACTTTCCTCCTTTTTCTTTGATATTTTGTGTCTGCCATTTGGCTGTGCTATCTTAAAAATTAAAATGTTTACCTCTTATTAACTTCTAGATAATAGCTACTTAAGCTGATGTGTGGGTGGAACAGAAAATGGGTGGAGCCCACTTAACTTTGTTCAAGATGATAGTAATTCTGAGGTGCTTCAAACACTGGCCAGCATTTTATATCTTCACATGTGTTTCTGATGCAATTATAAATAGGTGATAAGCAATTATTTGCCAGGAAAATTAGTGAAAAATGAAACAGTGATCTCGTTTTTGATTCCAGTAATATTTCAGTGTCAAACCTTTTAAGTCTATCAATGGCTCTTGATTTAGAAGTGCTGTGCTGGCTTTATGTAGTGATGCCTGGTCCCTGGAGAAGAGGAGGGGATTTCTATCACACATACTCAGTCATCCAAGGAACATCCCTTTCTTTTCATCTAAGCTCTGTGGTACAATGCTGGTTCCAACACAGCTGTATGAAGATTCTCAAGATGAAAACATGTTAAATTATGCCATCTCATCATTGAACAGCTAAACAGTCAGGAATTTTCTCCTTATCATTCTGTTGTTACGACAAAGATGTGTCACTAAGCATTCAGGTGCTGGCCCTCACTGAAGCCAGATTTCCTGGAATCCGTATGTAATACAGTTTAAACTAGTGTGTTTAGTAAGTCCAAAGCACAAACCACTGACCGTGTTATACTTCTAAAGAAAGGGACCGCATGGTGGCATTCTGACGTCAGTCACTGAGAGACTACATCACAGACCTGTGGCATCATCACTTCTTAGGAAAAGCCAAAGTTTGGAAGTGAGTTACAACAGAAGTGTCAAGTTAATGGCCTTACTAATAAAAATTTAACCACTCTCTGCCGGCCGTGGTGGCGCACGCCTTTAATCCGAGCACTTGGGAGGCAGAGGTAGGAGGATCGCCATGGGTTCAAGGCCACCCTGAGACTACATAGTGAATTCCAGGTCAGCCTGGGCCAGAGTGAGACCTTACCTCAAAACAAACAAACAAAAAAAAAATTAACCACTCTCTTTTTTGAAATGCTATAAGGACAATAAGCAGATAGGAAGGTGCCTCCTCATCCTGCATGGTTTCTTGATAGGAGAAATAGTTTTCATTACTGTGTCCAGGGAGGTTCCATGGAGAGAGGACTGGATCAGCACTCATCTGCTCAGAGTGGTCCATGCCTGGGTGTTGTGCATGGGTGTCACCCTTAATGTCTTGGCCCATGAAAAAAAAACAAAATCCGTCTGTTTCTTCTGAGTCTCAGCCTTTCCCCACCACTGATGACTAACAGATTCACCTCACATTCTGAACTAGAGGTACCAAGTAAGTTCTTTGCTGACTGAAAGAGTTTAAAGTTCCATTTAGGAAAGAGTCTATGACATTGGAAGTCCTGAGTGGATTTAGTGATTTCCTTAACAAATCTTAATAGAACCCTGAACTTTGCTACTGTTATAAATGTATTTTAAAAATATGAGACTTTTTTTACTGCTCATGAATATATTATATAAACCGTGATGTTTAAATGAATATTTAGGAGTAGTATTTGTGTGTGTGTGTGGGGGGTGTATGCAGGTGTGTTTGCAGATTCAGTGCCCTGTAGGCTCCTGGATGCCAGAGGACAATGGCAGGTGTCTCCACCCGCCACCCCATAGCTCACCCACCTGCTTTTTCTTGAGACAGTCTGACTGATTCCAGAGTTTTGCCATTTCTGCAAGCCCCGGTGATTCTCCCATCTCTCCTCCCCACAGGACCAAGGTTACAGATGTGGGTGGCAACAACCAACTAGTTAGGTGGGTTCTGAGGAATTGAACTCACCAGTTTCAGACCCTGCTCAAAAAGTGCTCTTAACCTCTGAGCCATCCCCCCCCAGTAACTTTTTAGGAATGTTTTATCCCCACTCCCATATTTTTATTATTTATTTATTATTATTTTGGGGGAGTTCGAGGTAGGGTCTCACTTTAGCTCAGGCTGACCTGAAATTCACTAGGTAGTCTCAGGGTGGCCTTGAACTCACGGCGATTCTCCTACCTCTGCCTCCCAAGTGCTGGGATTAAAGGCATGCGTCACCACCATATTTAAAATAAGGTACTTTTCCCATTCAGGAGGAAAGACAAAGACACACCTATGCATATACCCCCCCAAACAAAATGTGTCACATAGTATCATTTCTTCAGATTGGACTGTTCAAGATAGTGGAACAAAAATGAAAGGAATAGCTTCTGTGGTGTGAGTGGTGGGCCACAGGACCTGATCATGCCAAGGTGGCCAAGAGCTTTCTCATTCCACAAAGAGAAAGAGCATTGCTGCCCTGAGCTCAGACAGTCAGGGTTAAAGGGGGCAATGCTGTTTATTAAATAAACATAAATAATAAGTAGCACCTAGTCAAATAATGCCCAAATAAACCGTTTATTTAAACTAAATTGCAAATCAGATGCGTAATCTCATATCAGTTACATGAAGGATTGCTGAATGTTGAGGTTTTGGTATCAGTGTATATAGCACATGCTGTTGAAGTAGTTGTCGTAGATTTGTGAGTGGTCTTGGTAAAACCACCTTAAATGGACAGTTTCCTAAATTGTTATAATAAAAATCAGGTATAGACATTCAGGAGGTTTAAACCATTCATATTAAGTCCAGATCTGCAGAAGGTTCAGTTGAGCAGAACTGTGCTAACTCTGGGCAGCATTTTGGTGTCAGATCTAAGATTCCTAGGATTCCCAACATCATAGCAGACCCTCCTTTGGGACCTCATTCCCTATAATCCAGGGTGTAAAGTTTACCATTTCTATCCTGAATATTGCCTAATGAAAAGATATTTAGGTCAATTCTGTTGTCAAAAATAAACATGCGTTTGACGTACTAAATTGGTATTTAGAGATGAAGCTGTGCTTTCCAGAGAGCAGAATCCAGGACCGTGCATCAGACTGGAGCGCCCTCTGCTGGCAAAGTCTTGCCACACCACACACTCATTCTTGCTTCTTCCTTGCGTGAAGGTGGCACAGGTCAGCGTGAAACATGGTGTTCAGTGTATTCTAAATGCCGTGTTGGAATGAGAAAGATTCAGTATTCTTTGTCACTGATTTAAACAAAAAGCCTGTGGAATATTGTAATGTACTTAAGAACATTATAGGTGTATCTTAGTATTTAGTTGCTAAAATTCTCAAACAGTTACCAGATTTTTAATCCATTTTTGCTTATTCAATTTTAAGTGTGGCTTTGATGTTTCATAGTTGAAAATATTTGAAATAATTCATAATTTAATAAAAATTTCAGCTTGTCAATATTTCAAAGCCACTGTATTATTTTACATTTGATGACTTTTGAAGTATTGATTATAGTGTAATAAAGGTTATGTCAACAAAGGCTACTAGGCAGCAGTTTTAAGACTCAGTTGTCCTCTTGAGCATATAAAAGTAGCACAAGTTTTGCAGAAGTCATCCTGAGATGTGTGCACAGGCATACATATGCACATGGTCCTGACTGCTGTGCTACTTGTTGACATTATAAAGAATGTCATGGCAAATGGGTGTGTGCCATAAGAACAGCCAGAGCCAGTATCCAGAAGGCCAGTGGGAATGCGCCTGCAAATTGCAGCAGTCTTTCCACCCAGCACACTGATGCCACTGTGCAGGAGCTGAGCAGTGCCTTGCTTGTGCAGTCATTTTTCAGATATTCGTCTCCTGACTGTGCTCCTCCTTGGTGTTGAAAGTAGTGTCACACCTTGTTTGGTAGTGGGCCCTTGCACTGTCACTTTTATATATACATGAAAAAAATGTGGTGACCCCATTTAAAAATGTTAATTTTCAAGGAAAAAAAAAAAAAAAAAACCTCCCTGTACTAACTGTCTAGTAAGCCAGGAAACAACCTTAAATTCTGAGTGTAGAATAGTCAAACAAGTTTTTGGTAGGTAAGACTTCTCAATGTCACTTGTGTAAATACAGATTCTGATTTTTAAAAATTAAGGCACCATATTGTAACATTAAGCATTGTCATGCTGATACTTATTTAGGGAGCTTTTAAAGCACAGATTATTGAGCCAATAGACAATAATGGCCAAAAGAAGCCCTTCTTATTTCGCAGATCACTGGGGCGGCAAGCAGTAATCGTCAGGCACGTCGTCAGTGTGTAGCCAGCTGCACTGCTGCAGACAGTTAAGAGTTAGTAGTTCATATCTCAAAACGAATAAGTAAATAAACTTAAGGCCGAGGAAGAAGGCTATCTCATACTACCACTTAACAACTACCAGTTATAATTTAAAGTCCACAATGGGAAAACTTAGTGATATAAGATTTCGGTGCTGGATGTATCAAGTTTCATATATTTGAAATACAAATGAAGGTCTGAAAAATTACTTATTTTTTCCTGCTTCTTAAGATTGTACTAGAAGTGGAAAATACAGAGGTGATTTCTTTCAAAGATGTGAAAAGAAATATACCTTTTATAGGAATCCCAGTTAAGCTCAAGCACAGCCCTCTATCACTGTTAGAGTCACGGTCCAAATTCTGAATGGAGAATTGATGGGTTGGCCCTCGAGTAGTTTAGCTGTTGAAAGATAGACATTAATAATTACAGTTGCTTCCTTAAGCCGTCTTTCTTGTCTAAAGCTGTACTTCTGTTTGTGTAGTCTCAAAGACGTTTGATCAGGGGGCCTTTCTCTTTTTCAAATGGTGTTATATTCACAGGGAAAATATAGGCCAAATTAAAATAACGTATTATTAAGATAATACATCTTTGTGCAGGCATACTGGCTGTTTGAAATTTTTCATTTATTATTTTGCTACTCAGTAAAGAAAGAGTACATAAGCCTTACAGCATTGGTAAGAGTATTTTGACATTCACATTCTTTTTGTAATATTTGTTTTTGTTTTTCTTTATTTGAGAGAGAAAAAGAACGAGAGAGCAAGAGCACACGTGTGGGGGGGGGGAATGAATGAGCGCGCCAGGACCTCCAGCCACTGCAAATGAACTCCAGATGCATGAGTCCCCTTGTGCATCTGGCTTATGTGGGTCCTGGAGAACTGAACCAGGGTCCTTTGGCTTTGCAGGCAAACACTTTAACTGCTAAGTCACCTCTCCAACCCCAACATTCACATTCTTTTAATCTAGGGGGATGTTGCTAGCAGTTAATGCCACTTAGTTCTGGGTTTCATTTTGGTAGAGCACAAGATTTTGTAGCATAGGACTTTAATTCCAGCTTGGTCTGCACATTGATTTCTTAGGAACTTAGTAGTATGCAAGTAGTTTTAACTTTGAGATGGATGGGAGTGGTGTTCTACTATAGAGATAAGGTCTGATTCTCATTCATCCATGTGTTCATTAAAAAAAAAAAAAAACCTGACTGATCTCTTCTTGATTAAGCAGGAGAACACCGTATTTACCCTTTATTGTTGGTATAAATTATTTTACTGAGAACCATTAGCTATTTAAAACTTGGTACATAAATTAAAGAGGAGCTAAATGGATTTGTGATCGTTGCCATTAGTAGCATTTTAGATTATACAGGCAATTATTGTGTTCATTATCCTAGAACAGCCCCTTTGCAGAGCCATTGTGGTTGTCTTAGACATTATGCACAAATTTTCCCTTGGAGATTAAAATTTCCAGTAGCGTATTTAATTTTGTTATCACAGTTGTTTCAAATAAAACAAATATTATGACAAGTAGAAGAAAATTTGCTTTACTAATATAGGAACTTACAATAAATGTTGAAAATTACTTCCTAGTATATTTAATTTACCTTTTCTCATAGTCATAATTACTTGGAGTGATTAATAATATATTTTATGGGTGAATAGTTTTTGCAGTCATAGCAGGTTTCTGGTTTGTTCAGAATGCAGAGATTCACATCAAGACTAAAGTTGCAACTTTCTAGAATCTGCTGCTTTGTAAGTTGACTAGTTTTTCTTTTAAGCAGCTTTTGAATCCAGATTACCAGATTATTATTTAGATGAAAAACTTTCAAGGGTGCTGCAGAGGAATCCAGCATAACAAGATTAGTACTTAAAAGTGTGTGTGTGTGTCCATCTTTTCCCATCAGTATGTGTTGGTAGAATTAACCAAAAAGTTCAGATTGTGCCATGTGCTATATAGCTTGGCTGCAATTCCTTTCCAGTAAGAGCAGTCACTGTTCAGAAAAGGCTACCTGAAAGGACACAAGGGACAGCCCACAACCACTGTTGAAAAGTTGTATTTGACCCTGCTGTGCCTGTCATTTCTTTCTTTCCGTTCAAGGGAGTGGGAGAAGGCAGCATTTGGTTGGCTTCAAAACTGGCATCCACTGGTCGGCAGTCAACCACTTCTGTCTGGTCAATTAGAAAGGTATTAATGCCTTGAATTATCTGGGTATCCTGTGCAGTGGGCTGCTTTTAATGTTTCCATCCTCTATGTGGCATTTTTTTCAAAGGAAACTTTGTATTCATTTCATAGTGGTTTTGTCCAGGCTTTTGGTCTTTTACTGCTATGATGCAGGGGGAAAGTGTGAGGTAGTGGTTATGCATTTTGCAAGACAGTAATTCTTTATTTTATTACAAAAAAAAGGCCAACTCTGGAAGGCCAGATTAAATCATTCCTTTCACTTTTTAATGGGATTTGGATGAATAGAGTAAAATATGCACTTTGCATTCATTGATAGCATCTTTAGGTTGAGGTAATTGAGTCTTTTTTCCCTGACTGAATGAATAATGACTTCATCTGATCCTCAGCGAGGCCTGAAACTTAGACCGCCTTTGTCACAGCAGAAAGATCTGGGCTTTGAAACATGCTCTACTTCCCTGGCTTAATTTTTCTTCATTTTAATCCAAAACCCTATTTTTCTCAATAATTCAAGCATAAACTTCGTAGTAGAGAAGTAGCGGAAATCGCATGGTATTTGTCCTCCTTGTGCTGCTTTTTAAATGGAGCTGATAAATCAGCTGCTGAGGTCTAGGCTGCCTCTTTCTCAGGAGGAGGGAACTCCTGAATACCGTTCCTTCCAGACTGTTCGCTCTCTAGGGAAGTGGTAGTTTAACTGTACAAGGACTGGAGGTTTCAAGGGGAGCCCCTGTAACTGCCTGGGAGGCGTTTGCGAGCAGGTAGTCCCTACACAATTTGCTGGGTTTGAAGGCCAATCCATCCACTGCTGAGAATTGGCACAGCATGTGCTTTGGAGATTGTAAAGCTGGGGTGTGTAGTTGGCAGAATTCCTGTCAAAATGTGTGTTATCATAGGGCAAGGCAGAGGAATTTCTGTGGCAAGCCATGTTCTGTTTTTCACATTAGAAGCAAGAAGATATTCCATGTAAAATGGTCATGTAGTTGTTTTGTTTTGTTTTTCGGGATAGGGTCTCTAGCCCAGGCTGACCTGGAATTCACTATGTAGTCTCAGGATGGCCTTGAACTCATGGCGACCCTCCTACCTCTGCCTCCCAAGCGCTGGGATTAAAGGTGTGCACCACCACGCCCGGAGGCCATGTAGTTTTTCTTTGAGGTTTCCTTAGTTAGCGCCTAGTCTAACTCATATTCATGACAGGACCCAGAGCTAGGCTCTGCTTCCCCATGGCAGGCCTGCCAGCGAAGGCAGGCAGGTGTCCAGACGGGCATCCCTGACACCCAGATCCCATGGGCCTTGGGTCATTGAGTTGGTTACAGATGTTACTTGTTGTGCTTCTGGGTCCCTATCAAAACATCTTATTTCTGGGGTATTTTGAAAGGTCACAAAAGGTATACCAGCAATGGGGCTGATTGATAGCTTCTGGGAAGAGAAGAAAACTTCCTGCTCTTTCTCTTTCATATGACATTTAATACTGGTGTTCACTTGTTTTTCTGCTAAACTGTTTTGTACAGGTTGAAAATTCTCACAATTAAATCATTTTCATGACCATAGAGCTTAGCAAGGTGTAGTAGGTGTGTAATTCCTTAATTAGTTTTCTTCACAACTTCTCTTAACAAGCTTTCTGGGAAAATCTTGGTTTGGTTTTTTCTCTCCAGCTATGGCTTCTCTTTAGAGTTTATGGCAGATATAAACTAAATGATGAGTTGTGGAAGAGGCCAACTTTCTATTGGTTAAAGTTATGGGTTTTCAAGACACTGTGGTAGAAACCAAGTTACTAATTAGCTCAACAAGCATAAACTTAAGTTTAAAATTTAGTTGCTCTAACTTCTTTGGAGACTTTTAGCAATCATGATTCTCTTCTTCCCCTATTTTCAGAAGCTATAACCACATTCAGAAGTCGAGGTGGTAGAGATGCCTAGCGCAGTAGGAGTCATGTGGTGTCCATGTCCCCTAAGTCAGGAGCAGGCAGTCATGTCCACATGCATGATTCCTAGGCCACATCATACCAGTGGCTGTGGCCTCAGCCTGGTGCTGTGTGCACTGCACCACAATATCCGAACTCCTCCAGTCTCCTCTTCTCCATGGGCAGTAGACCAAGGACAAGGCTTAGGACGTAACTTTTTAAAAATTTTTTTTGTTTATTTTCACTTATTTATTTGAGAGCAGCAGAGAGAGAGAGAGAGAGAGAGAGAGAGAGAGAGAGAGAATGGACGCACCAGGGCCTCCAGCCACTGCAAATGAACTCCATATGCTTGCGCCCCCTTGTGCATCTGGCTAATGTGGGTCCTGGGGAATCGAGCCTTGAACCGGGGTTTTTAAGCTTCACAGGCAAGCACTTAACCACTAAGCCATCTCCAGCCCGAAGCTTAAAGACTTTGACACTAGGCTGGATATGGTGGCCTTTAACCTCAGTCCTTGGGAGGCAGAGGCAAAAGGATTGCTGAAAGTTAAGAGGCCAGCTTTGTCTACATAAATGATTTCCATATTAGCCAGGTCCTGGCATGAAAGACAGTAAGAAGGGAGGGAGGGTACACATTTGAGGCTAGTCCTCAAAGTCCCACAGTAGTCTACAGAAGTGCTGCATCCAATCTAGCAGCAACAACAGCATGCCAACCGCATTACATGCCTACCTGGCTCACTGGATAAAAGGGCCTGCATACTTACTGTACACAATGTCACTTCATCCCCAGAGTCCTGTCAGGAAGATTCATAGAGATTAGAAAACTGAAGCTCACTAGCCCAGGGTTAGCACTCAGAAAGCAGTGTTTACCTTGGAGTGAATGGGCTCCCTTCTCCCTCTGATTCTACAGCTTTCCTGTGCTGCCCAGACCCACAGGGACCCTCTAGTTCGCTCACCACACTGCACCGTGGTCTTTCAGGGTGGAGTTAAGCAAGGAGAAGCTGTTCACAGAGATTGCTAGAGTTTGAAATTGGGGTTCCATGCTTCGGATGAGCCATGTTCTCCTTACTTGTAGGTTGAAGGCTATTTGTGTAGCAAGCCTTGCTATTTCCAAGATAAGGAAAGTTGAGCTACTTCCTATGGATGTGATTTCCCTTACATTTGCATACTCAGCTAGTAACTGATCCACAGGGAGAATTTTAGTGCAGAAAACCAAAGTGTAAGACTTGTGCTAATTGAGGAGTTCATTGCAAGCTGACTTCCCTCTGTAGCCTCTGCAGAAGACACACACACTGACCTGCACTTAGGAACTTTGGATCAGCATGGGGAAATGCAAGACACTCAAGGGTGACAATTGGTATGCTGGTCTGAGCTGACATGTACCTCAGGAAATAAGCCTTTGTTCCCAGAGGAGTTCTCTTGTAGGACTGGGATGGAGGAAGCATCCCGTGACCTCCTGTGGGCCTGTCACTCCTACTTTTGCTGTCTTGATAGTGATCATGAAACCCTCCAACCAGTGGATCCAGCTGCTGTGTTGGATTGTCAGCTCTAGTCTTTTTTTTCTCAGCAGAGCCTTCCTGGGAATGCTCTGGGATTGCAACTCATTTTCAGAAATACTGCCTAAACCTGTAAGAAGTTTTTCAAGAGAAAAGTAAACATACCTTTGGATTGTATCAGTGTAAAGACTAATAGTTCACATTTTCTCATGTCATCATTATCATGTATAGAGACGGGGCCAACTTGGGCATGTATTAATACTATGATGTTTTCTTTCAGGTTGGTTTGTTGGACCTCGAGCTCAATCAGCTGACAAAGGCACTATTTCTGGCCTTAGTTGTTCTTTCTGTTGTTATGGTAACCTTGCAAGGATTTGCAGGCCCGTGGTACCGCAATCTTTTCCGGTTCCTTCTTCTCTTTTCCTACATCATTCCTATAAGGTAGGTTAAGAATTAGAATACTACAGATGTCTTAGTTTCATAGTGTATTTTTGCTGAAATAGTTATTTCTCAATGTGAAATATTATCCAAAGCTAAAAACAAAGGGGCCAGGAACCCAAATGAATGTGAGGACCACTGTGTACAAGTGGAGTTCGGGGGCATAGCTAGTCTTGTTAAAATAGAAAGTGACAATTTTTCTCATAATCATACATAATAATTTAGCACTTGGAAGATATTTTGTGTTCAAACATAAATCTGAATCTTGACAAGATCATTTTTGTTGATTGTTAAGAGATGTTTTATTTCCCGTACTTTGGGTCGGTGTGTATCATTGACACTTAAGATTACTTATGTTTAAATTCCATGGCCTGTTCCAGGGAAATGGTTTAGCAGTTAAAAACACTTGCTTGCAAAGCCTGCTGACTTGGCTTCAGTTTTCCAGTTCCCCTTAAAGCCAGATACACAAAATGGCACAAAGTGGTACATATTTCTGGAGTTCACTTACAGCATCAGGAGACACTGGCACACACCTATATACTTACTTTCTCTCTCGCGCGTGCTGACACACACACACAGCATAAACAAATAACACACAGGATGCTGAGGCAGAATTACGAGTTCAAAGCCAGCCTGGGCTATATATAGAAAGACTCTGCCCCTCACTCAAGTCATCTGAACTTAGAGACATTGACATATATTTCAGGGTAGATAAATACCTGTGCACGCCTTTAATCCCAGCACTAGGAAGGCAGAGGTAGGAGAATTACCATGAGTTTGAAGCCACCCTGAGACTACCAAGTGAATTCCAAGTCAGCCTGAGCTAGAGTGAGACCCTACCACAAAAAAAATAAATAAATAAATGAATAAAAGCTAACCTTAGTATATACAATTGAAAATTTCGAAGTGAATAATTAAAACCTAGTGAATCATTGGTAAGTGGTGAAGTGTCTTTTTCAGATTTTAAAACTGGTAGACATGTATATGTGTAAGACCATGCCCTTTGCAAGCACTATATTCAGCAGTGTGTAAGTGTATGTTGTTGTAACTTTCTGGCACTTGGTAAAATATCAGAGTTAAGTTGATACACATGTTTAAGATGGCTCTTTTATATAAATCTGTTATTAAATTTAAAATGATTTATTTATTCATTTTTTTTTTTGAGACAAAGTCTCCGTCTCCCCTACATGGGCCAAACTGGTCTTCAATTCTCAGTCCTCCTGCCTCAGCCTCCCAAGAAGTAGGATTACAGGCATGAGCTACCACACCCAGCTGTAGCATGATTTATATTCTCGTATTTTTATAATATGAAATTTTTTATTGGTTTTTCGACGTAGGGTCTCACTCTAGCCCAGGCTAACCTGGAATTCACTATGTAGTCTCAGGGTGGTCTCGAACTCACGGCAATCCTCCTACCTCTGCCTCCCGAGTGCTGGGATTACAGGTGTGTAACAACCACCATGTCCGGCCTCCTTTTTTTGGTTCTTCAAGGTAGGGTCTTGCTTTTCAGCTCAGGCTGACCTGGAATTTACACTGTTGTCTCAGGGTGTCCTTGAACTCACAGCAGTCCTCCTACCTCTGCCTCGCAAGTGCTGGGATTAAAGGCGTGTGCCACCATACCCGGTGAAAATATGTTTTTAATTTATTTATAATTTATTATTTTGTTTCATTTCTATTATTTTCTTAAATAAAGTTTCATGACAATTCTGGCATAAACATTTAAAGCATATCTACAAGTCACATCATGATTGCCCCTCCTATTTATCTAACTTTTACAAAACATTTCATTTCATTATTCACATTTTGTGTTTTATAATTCACTCTCAGGTCTTCACATATTAGTTGGTAAATGTTAGACTAAATCTAGATTTTAGGAGAATTTAACAATTGATTTAGTAATGTGGAAGAGGCTAAGGAGTAATATGCAGTATTGGAAATGTAGGACTTGCCTTTCTTTTTGCAAAAATATACTTTCATTCATTTATAGCATAAGTTTATTTCCTAAAACATTTCTAGGAAATAATTTAACATTTTTATTATGAAATGTAGCAAAGATACCAAGAAATACAGGTGCCTAAGACATAGACTATACAAGTTAATACATTTCTTTCATGTACATGTGGTGGGGGGGTGGGCACACGCACAAGTGCACTTACCTTGTGTTTGCGCATGTAGAAGCCAGAGGAGAATGCCAGGTGTCTTCTTCTATTGCTATAACATCAGGTTACAGGTGTGCATGGCCATGCCTAGCTGTTTAAGGGGAGTGTTGGAGAATTGAACTCAGGGAGAATCAGGCCCTCATGCTTCGCGGCAGGCATTCCACTAATCCATCTCCCCAGCCCCACATAAATTTGTATAAAATAAATATCTGTCACCCAGGATCAAGAAATGAGTGTAATCCAGAACTCTTCTTCTGCAGGATTCTTTATGTCCTTCAACGTAATCATTATTTTAGCTTTTTAAAAACAATCATGGCAGGCGTGGTGGCGCACACCTTTAATCCCAGCTCTCCAGAGGCAGAGGTAGAAGGATCCCTGTAAGTTCGAGCCCACCCTGAGACTACATAGTGAATTCCAGGCCAGCCTGGCCTAGAGTGAGACCCTACCTTGAAAAGCTAAAAAAAATTTTTAAAAACTAAAAAAAATAAAAAAATCAGAAAATTATTTTTTGTGTTTTTTCTGCCTATTTCAGCAACCTTTTGAGCATTGCTGCTCTCTTTCTCAGTGTGTGGAGTTTTTAATTTTTATTTTCAGTTGAAAGTCAGTTTACATTTGTAAGGCACAGTTGTGATGCCTGGGCATATGTCACATGTCCAGGTGCTTTGCTCGTGTTTACCTTTTCCTTGCTTTTCTTATGTGCTTAGCTCTTACATTTGCATAATAAATACTTATTATGTCATTTTTCCTGCTTTGCCACTGTGTATAGCCAAATCAGGAATGTTACACTGACACCATATATTCACCCACGCTGTCCTGCGTGTAGTCTTGCAGCTTGCCGTCCTCTTACAGGAATGCACCACAGTGCATGTGCCCATCTCCAGTTGGTGGACTTTGGGTTGTTTCGGTGTTGTTGCTGATAAAAACAGTGTTGTTAGGAATACTGTAGGTATTCACCTGTATGTAAGCCTCTGGTATCAAGGATTTATGAGTGGAATTACCTGGCTGTGCCATTGGTATATTTCTAGATCTCTCCAAACTGTTCTGTACATGGTGGTATCAATCTAGCATTGCAACCTCAGTGCAGAGAATGTTCTATATGCTCAGCAGCACTGAGCAAACATTGGCTTCTCGTTACAGCTTTATTTGTCATTTCCTAGACTGATAGACTTAACAGTTACGCTTAACACACATTGGCTATTTAGACTTTGTCTTTTGTGAATTTTCTAGTCTTCTGTCCAATCTTCTGGTCAGTGTGTACTTATTTCTTTATCCTGTGTGCTAGTTCTTTCAAGTCCTGTTTTACGGGCTTCTTTCTCATCTGTAGTTTGACATTTTTAAAGACAAGATAGTTACTGGATGCATCTTGTCAAATTTATGTAAATCCTTTAGGTGTGTTGTTTCTGTATATTGCTTAGAAACCCTCCTCTAAGACCGTGTTCTCGCACTGTCTGCTAAACATGGAACCTTTCCCTGAAACACGGAGAGTGATTTTGTTCACTTGTGGTGCTGGGACTTGAACTCAGCCCCAGGCTTACTAAATGTGCATTTTACAGAGATACACTCCAACCCAGTATGTGTATTAACAAACAGATTATTGTATCCAAGGCCTTGCTGCATTTTTCTTGTATAGTAGGTGGCAGAATTTACTGATCCATTTCTTCCCCTGTATTGATTGTCTTGACACCCTTTGTAAATAAACTCTTTCCTAAGGACTTGGTATTGCTCTGTCATATAGCAAGCATTTTACATGCAAGGGACTGTTTGGAGGTTCTGTTGGTCTGTACCTGACCAAATAACAAACTAGCCAAATTAATATTCCTTTGTAATAAGTCACTATTTAATATAACAGCTTTTCCTTCTAATTTTATTCAAGTGTTTTGACTCTTTTTGATCATAAATGTGGAAGTCTTTAATTTTTTAAGGTCTTCTCTAATTAAAATTTTCTCCATAGAAAGACAGTACAACTCTTGTTATAGTACTTTTAAAATACTTGATATTGGGCTGGAGAGATAGCTTAGCAGTTAAGGCACTTGTCTGCAAAGCCTAAGGACGCACATTCAATTCTCCAGATTCCACTTACGCCAGATGCACAAAGGTGAAGCAAGCGCAAGGTTGCATGTACCCACTAAGTAGCGGAAGTGTTTGCCATTTGATTGCAGTGGCTAAGACCCTGGTGTGCCAATTCTCTCTCTCCCTATTCCCGTTTCTCTCAAAAATAATCATAACAAATTTAAATAATTGATATTTTTAAATGCTATTGCAAATGTCTGTTTTAAAAGTATATCTCTTTGTTGTTGATATAAAGAAAAAAGATTATTTCTTTAAAACATTGAATTTGTTGATTTTGGCAAATGCCTTATTAGTTTTACTTATTAATCTAGCATTATTAAGATGTATTCTATTGAGTTTTATATAACCATACCATCAAGAAAATGACCACTTTTTCTTTGTTTCAGTTATTTGCACTATTTCTTTTTTTCCCTTGTTAATAACTATCTCCAGTGTGTTATTACCTAGAAGAATAATGGACATTCTCTCTTTGTTCTCATTGTCAAAGGCAAATTTTCCACATTTCATCATTTAAATATGCTGTAGGCTTATCGTAGAAACACTACCATATTCAATAAGTGATTTTATTCCATTTGGCTAAAAGTTGTTTTCAGATCATGAATCTATTTTTAAAAATATTCTTCTAGTCTATGGATAATTTTTCAGGTTTAAAATGTTGTTAAAATAAGTTAACATAGTAAATTAAATTGACTGGCTTTGTAATGTCATGTCAGCATTGTATTTCTAAGGGTACCTGATGTGATCATGGTATATGCTCTTTGTGTATTGTTTGATTCTACTTACTTGTGTTCTCTGAGAGAGTTTTTTGTATCAGTTTACATGAGCGAAATTACTTGTAATTTTGCCTTTTCATGCCATTCCTTTAGAGTTTAGTATCAAGATTATATAGTCTCATAAAAACAATGATGAATCTTCTCCCATTTTCTCGTCTCTGAAACATTTTATTTAAGTTGAAGTTGTCTGTTCTTTAAGCATTTACTTGTCAGGAAAACAGTGCAAGTCTGAACTTTTCTCTGTGGATAGACTTGACAGATTTGATTTCTTTAGTAGTTATAAGATTCTGCAAGGTTTTTTTGAGTCAGTTTTGCAAAGTTAGAGTTTTTAAGAAATATGTCAACTGTATCTAAATTTTCAATTTTGTTCACAAACATTTGTTTGTAATTTTTTTATCTTGTTTGTACATATAAGGACTTAAGTTTTTTATTTTTTTTAAATACTTTATTTTTATTTATTTATTTGAGAGCGAGAGAACGGGAATGGGTGTGCCAGGGCCTCCAGCCACTGCAAACGAACTCTGGACACATGCACCACATTGTGCATCTAGTTTATGTGGGTCCTGGGGAATCAAACCTAGGTCCTTTGGCTTTGCAGGCAAGCTTCTTAACTGATAAGCCATCTCTCCAGCCCTTAAAATTTTTTGATGTAGATCTCACATAGCTCATGCTGGCCTTCCCTATGTAGTTGAACTCTTGATACTCCTGCCTCCGCCTCCAGAGTGCTAGAATTACCACATGTGCTGCAACACCAAATGTGACTGTTTTCATTCTTTAATCTTGTTAATTCTACTTTTTCTCTTTTCTTCTCTCTCGCCCCTCTCCTCCCCTCCTCTCCTCTTCTATTTAAATAAGTCTTTGGGAGGCTTTGGACATGCATAACTAGTGACTGTTGATTTTCTTAATGTCTATTATTTTCTGCTTCATTAATGTTCTTTTTAATTTTAATTTCTGCCTATTTTTGTTTGGTATTTTTCTTCTTGAGATGTTTTGGCTGATTAATTTTTTACCCCCTTTTGAATATATGTATTTGAAGTTACAAATTTCTCTTTAAATAGTGTTATGGTTGCATCCTCAAGTTTTCATATGTAGTCTTTTTTGTTATTAAGTACACAGCATTTTAATTTCCTTGATTTCTTCTTTTGCTTGTGGTGATTACAAAGTTGTTTTTTTACACACATTATTGAAATTTGTAACTTCATCTTTGGTCATTTCAACTTTCAGAACTTTTCAGAAACCATGTTTTTTACTTAAGATCTATGATGCTTGTGAGGCTAATTCTCAAATTCAGTGCTGATTCTGTTTTAGAATCGTCCTGTGTGTATTTGGATGCATGCTGGATTCTGAACTATGGATCAAGGTGTTCCTCCTGTGTGATAGGTCAGGGCTGTCAGTCTTGTTTTGCACCTCTCTACCTCTCCTGGTTTCCCTTGGCTTTTCTAACAATTGCCAAGTCAAGTGCTAAAATCTCCCATTAGTATTGTGAATGTGTCTGTTTTCCCTTAGAATTCTGTCCAGTTTTGATAATACATATTTTGTGGCTTTGGTATTAAATGCATACAGATTTCAATTACTGTTATTCCTGGAGAATTAAGCATTTTCTCATTATAAAGTGACATACTTTATTACTACTAAAGCTTTTTGCATTAAATTCTACTTTGTTTTCTCTTAATGTAGCAATGCCAGATGTCTTTAATTTACTTTGCATATATTTTTCCATCTTTTTACTTTTAATTTCTCTGGATGTTTATTTTATGTCTCTTATAATTAGCATAAAGTTTAATTTTTATCTACTCTGATAATTTTTGACTAGAATACTTAGTTCATGTACAATTATTGCATACTGTCACACTTTTAGCTAAAATCTATCTTGCACTTCAGTATGACTTCCTCACTCATTATTTTGCTCCTTTTGCCATTTTACTATTTCTTAGAACTCCAACCTCCTGTCTGGTAGTTTAGAAGTTACATAAGAATTTTCTGGGCTGGAGGGATGGCTCAGTGGTTAAAGGCTCTTGCTTGTAAAGCCTGCTGGTCTTAGTTCAATTTCCCAGTACCCACATAGATCCAGACAAGCAGAGTGGCACATACATCTAGAGTTTGTTTACAGTGGCAAGAAGACCTGGTGTGCCCATTCATTCTCTTGCTCTCTCCGCCCCCCCCCACCCTCTCTCTAAGAAGTAAATAAAAAATAAAAATAATTCTTAAAAAATGATTTTTCAGGGCTGGAGGGATGGCTTAGCGGTTAAGACCTTTGCCTACAAAGCCAAAGAACCCAGGTTTGATTACCTAGGACCCACATTAGCCAGATCCACAAGGGGGCACATGCATCTGGAGTTTGTTTGCAGTGGCTGGAGGCCCTGGCAAGCCCATTCTCTCTCTCTCTTCCTCTTTCTCTATCAAATAAATAAATAAAATATTTTTTTTAATGATTTTTCGAGCTGTGGACATGACTCAGCAGTTAAGGCACTTGCCTGTGAAGCCAAAGGACCTAGGTTTGATTCCCCAGGGCCCACATAAGCCAGATGCACAAGGTGGCACACACATCTGGAGTTCGTTTGCAGTAGCTAGAGACCCTGGTGTGCCCATTCTGTCTCTGTCTGTCTCTTTTTCTCTCTCTCTCTCTCTCTCAAATAAATAATTTTTTAAAAAATGTTTTAAGTGATTTTTCTGTTCTTTTAGTAGTTACTGTAGAAACTAAAAGTATTATTGACTTATCTGAATCTATTCAGTAGCTCTCAAGTGTACCTGAGTTCAGATCCCTAGAACTTACATAAAGCCAAATACTATAGCACAAGCATCTGCAATCCCAGCATGCCTACAGAAAGATGGGAGGCAGAAACAGGAGAATCACCAGAAGCTCGCAGGCCAGCCAGCCAGTCAGGCCAGATAGTGGCGAACAAAGAGCAACCCTGTCTCCAACAAGGTGGAAGACAAGGACTGACCTGGAGTTGTCCTCTGCTCTCTACACATGTTCCCTGGAATGTGCACATTTGCACAAACACACGCATAGCATACACACAAAACACAGTCATTTGTTTTGTTTGTCAACTTAGAATTGCTTGACTCTATTACCCCCTTCTGTATTCATGCCAGTTTTGCTACTTTAGTATGAAAACCTCATACATTTCTCATTGTTCTGGTTGATCCTGTGGTGTTTTTTTTTTTTCTTTTTTCATTATTTCTTCTGAATCTCAGACCTATGTGGAATAAACTTCTTTCTGTCAGAAAGTTACTCTTTTTATGATGATTAGTGGTGGTCTTTATTAGGAATTGTTTAAGTTTTTGTTTGGCTTTCCTGTTTATAAAATTGTGTCACTGAGCGTAGAATTTTAGGTTGTTACCTTTAATTTTTTTTGGCTCCCTTTGTTGGCATTCCATGAGCATTTTCAGACACAACTCTTCACATGCTTCACTGTTGACATCAGTTCAGTGTTTGTTAGATACCCTCATCATATCTTCTATTTTTTAAAGTTTTATATCTGTTTTATTCCATATCATTTCCTATAGCCTGTCTTCGAAGACACTAATTCCATTTTTGGCTAACTGTAGTCAATTATTAAGCCAATTCATTTCTTTAATTAATGATTCTTTTGCTTACAGAAATTGTGTTTGGATTTCATTAAGCATTTTATTTTATCATTGCCTCTTCCATGCAAACATTTTTCTGTTTTTTCTTCTATATCCAGCTGTTGTTCTGAACCTGTTAACTGTAGCCTCTGATCTCTTCCCTTCACTTCCTGTCCTCTTCCTTTCATTCCTCTCCAGTACTTGGATAACAGGCATGAACCACCATGCCCAACTTCAGCAAGCTTTTATTTAAATAAAACATATAAATATAGCATAGAAACCTTGGATATGCAAGATTTGAACTAGTAGCTTGGTAACCTGTGGTATTTATTATACGACAAAGTTTCTCACTCAGCAAAAAGGAAGGAACCAATGATACATGAACATGAGCTGTTATCATAATCCATTTGTGCTTCTGAAACTTAATACATAAGACTGGGTAATGAATATAGAACAGGTCCCTTGGCCTGCGAGAGTGGACTGACATCACTGACTGAGTAGAAGGATGAAGTAGGCTCTTGATGAAGACTCTCAGGACTGCGCCTTCTGCCTCCCCAGAGTACACCACAGTCTCAGGATCTGCAGGCAGTGCCAGGTCTTCAGCAGCACCACCACCCCTCCCCGTCCTACTGCCTGCTGGCCTTCCCCCTGTCCTGCTTGCCCCCTGCGTCTGTACTTCCACCCATCTTGAACACCACTTTGATTTTATGTTTCCCAAAACATTGCTGCATGTTAATTCCTACTCCTCTCACATCTGATCAAAAACTTTATAATGTGACTTGGAATTTTGTATGTACCAATTTTAATGGTCTTTCATACCTTAGTGAGTTTCCATGCCTTGTGACCCAAGACTACATTGTGTTTGTCCATGTATCTGTCACAGTGGATATTAGGCAAGTGGCTCTCACAGCACATCAGATACTCTGCCTTCGTTCCAGGTACACAACATGTGTGATAAACATGTGCACAGTGTACTCATACCTCTGGACAGTGAGCCTTGCTGGTTCTACCTTTCCTGAATATCTGTGCAAACACACTCCTCCCCTGACCTCTCTGTCACAGTTCCGGGTCTACCTTTTCTGTAAAGCCTGGGTTGACCACTGCAATCAAGATCCTATCTTTAATAACAAAAGTGGGATATATGTCAGCAGTAGAACATTTACCTAGCATGTACAAGACCCTGTCCATTTTCACCTCCTTTCAGCAGGAAGGTGGGAAATGACATGTTGACTCCACTGTACACATTTTCACTCATAGGTGTTTTGGTCCTTCTAAGGATCAGACACCCTCTACCCAGGCAGCAGAACATGCAGGTCGATGCCCAAGAGGTGGCCTCAGCTGTCCTAGAGGTGTGATGTGAACATTGTTCTTCAGTGTTGTGCTGGGTGTCCACCAAGAGAACATTTCTTGGTGCTTTCTGTATCTGTCTGTGGTATATCATCAGAATGCAAAATGCTGAGAAGATTTCAGATAAAACAGCATCTGTGTTCTTTCAGCTTGAAATTTTATAGGACAAGGTTTTGATTACTTTTGATAAAAGTTCTGATGAGAATGGCTTCTATTTTCTTTTGCTCAGTTCAGAATCTGCATGTGAATTATTTCAGGTAGATTCATTCCCTGAGGAGAATTGTGTGCATTTTTCAGGTGGGTGGTAGGGACTGAGCTCACCTGGCAGTGATAACGTGCTGAGGTTTAATTGTAACAAATTAGAGCTTAAATATAGTGAGTATCCTGGGGCCTAAATGGGATCATATTGTGTATTTTTGGAAAAAGCACTTCAAATTTATTCAGAGTTTAAGTTTCTTCCTCAAACATTTCTAGCAGTAGGATTAGGTTGTTCAGACAAGGAACCATCATTGAGTAATCATACATCCTAAAATTTACCTCATTTTTTTCTTAATATTGCAAAAACAGTACATATATGTTCAGAATGGTAACAACTTGAAAAACTACCTGAGACAATTTTATTTTCTTACTGTGTAGTAAAATCATGTTGTATCCTGGTTCAGTTAACCATCTCAACTGAAAAAAAAAAAAAAAAAAAACCTTCCTGGGACAGGTCTGTGGGTAGCAGTTTCACGTTGCTACTCAGCAGTAGAACTGAAAGTATCTGGTATCTGCCATCTGTTACCTATTTCTACAGTCCTTGAAGCAATAGGTTTCATATATGTGTGTGTGAGGGGGGATTACAAATCATGTCAGAGTTGACACTTCACAGTTAGGTAAAGGTGTTCAAGTTCTTTAAAATCAGGGTATTACTAAGCAGTACATTCAGTACAGTGATGACTGTTATTCTGCCACCTTAGTGTTTAAAGTTGAGCATCTTAGAAACTCTTAACAGTAAAAAGCAAATCTTTCTATTAGCATTTAATCTAAATATACACCCTGAGTCATGGTGCATGTGAAGCTGCTATTTCACATAGCCCAAGTAGAGTGAGCCATCATGTGTTTGCATCATACATACAGATTTAATTTTTTTTTTTTTTGAGGTAGGGTCTCACTCTAGCCCAGGCTGACCTGGAATTCACTATGTAGTCTCAAGGTGACCTCGAACTCATAGCGATCCTCCTACCTCTGCCTCCCAAGTGCTGGGATTAAAGGCGTGCGCCACCACGCCCGGCTCAGATTTAAAATTTTTAATGTTAAAAATGACAAAGATCCTAGAGCACAGTCACAGGTGACTCTGTATTGATCCTTGTATACCTCATTTGTTTCTGGGTTCTAGGACTTGGAACCTAGGAGACATGCAATTAATAGTTGTAAACCAAGTGGAGAAACCTTCAGGCCCATTTCACAGTAATGTCAGCCTGATTTCTTTAAGTATGTGTACTTTCTCTTGAGCCCTCAATTCTTGATGTACATAGTGGGCACATACAGCCATCTGCCTGTTTGTTTTGCATCTGATACTGTAACTTGTGTGGAAGGAAGGAGTCCTCGCACTTACTTTTCTGTCACCTGCAAACATTATCTGGGATGTGAAAACCTTTGTTGACTTATGTATTCACAGATTCACTTATCTTAAAGTCAAAAATTTAATATTATTGTTTGTTACCATAACAATTAAAGAATGCATATAGATCCAAGCATTTCTATGAAAGCATGAGCATGCTGCTTGTGTGTGGACACACTAACGACAATGATGGTTTTACTTGGCAGTTTACGTGTGAATTTGGATATGGGTAAAGCAGCATATGGATGGATGATTATGAAAGATGAGAATATTCCTGGTACAGTTGTTCGGACCAGCACAATACCAGAGGAACTGGGGCGCCTGGTGTACTTACTGACAGACAAAACAGGTACTGTCACAATCACTTTGCCTTTGAATGAGCCAGATGGAATCCGACCATTAATGCTGGCTTTGTGTGGACCCATGCATATAGGCATAAATGTCATTACAGTGTTGAATTCATATTTAGAGTTTTCCATACTCTGCCTGTGACTCTGTTTATATAACCTCATGTGCACAGTATCCTCACAGTTAGCAAAATGTGCCATTCTTGGAGCTTTGACCTATTTTTGTATTTTCTCACAGATTTGTTTTCTCACTGCCTTCATAACACCTCTCTAATGGCTTCTTTATTACAGGGTGATCCTTGTGAGCTAGGAGATGTGTAAATGTGTATATTAACAGTAGCATTCTCCTAAAGAGCTTTAATACAGACTGTTTATCTGCCCTACAGCTCCATGTACAAAATTATTTTGCTTTTATGTTGTTTTTGTTTTTTACCAAAGAAATCTTATCAATCCATAACATGCTAAATAAAAGACAATGGTTTAAATTCCTAGTATTGTTAGTGAATTAGGAATAAAAGAATGCTATGTAGCATGATAAAGTGAAACAAAACTCAACATCATCATTAATGATGTGAAAACAATCCTCACTATGGCTAGAAAGGAGACAGAGGTATGTTAAAGCACTGTTTTAGCACATATTAGGGAACTATTGCCATTTGCAATAAGACAAGAAATAGAAATCAGTATATAAATAATGGAAGAACAAATATTTGCAGCTGGGACAACCAAGCAAGGCAGCCTTCTGGTGACTGCTAAAGTCAAGTTAAAGTAGCAGGCTACAGATTAAAATATCAAGCCAACCCTTGTAGATAGAAGTAGAGAATGCATTTGAGAAATGAACCCCCATTCCCAATAACATGTACTTATCCAAATACATGGGCATGAAACTGGGACCTGGGATCTGGGAAGAGCATGCTTGAAAAAAATGACCAGACATAGCTAAAAAATGGAACCAAAAACATCAGTATATATGAATTAGATATTCCAAGGGTATCTTTCTCTCACGATTTTTTAAAAAATGTATTTAATTTTTATTTATTTGAGAGAGAGAATATGAGAATGGGCATGCCAGGGCCTCCAGCCACTACAAACAAACCCCAGACACATGTACCACCTTGTGCATCTGGCCTATGTGGGTACTGGGGAATTGAACCTGGGTTCTTAGGCTTTGCAGGCAAGTACCTTAACAGCTAAGCCATCTCTCCAGCCCTTCTCTCACAGATTTTGAAAGTTTAGTGCAAGTCAGTGCCCAGTTTGGGGAGTTTGGTTTAGATTTCTTTACAGTCACACCCAGAGGAGCCTAACCAAGAAAGGATGATGCTTGTGAGTGTGAGTGACTCAACTAATAGCAGAGGGGTTTCCGGCTCAAGAAAGTTGACTGAGAAAATCTGTTAGGAGTTTTCCTTCCACTCCCAGTGAGCTGTGGCAATACCAGGAAGGCAATAAAAGGTATTCCAAAGTTGTAAAGAGCTAGAATGAGGAAGAAGCCAGGGCCAGGCACACTGAAGCCACACAGAGGGAAGAGGAGCTCTACACAGAGGCATCCTGGCGGGGTGCAAGTGCACAGCCAGCCAGCCATGGGGGAGCACATTGCAAGAAGCTCAGCCTGCGCTCTCCCTGCGTGCCTGTGCGGTGCAGGACACAGGCTATCCTTCTCTACATGGGGAGAGACTGGGGAGAACACGCTGGTGAGGATACCCCTGCACAAAGATCACAGACGGCACACGCTCGGGGGAATGGGAAGAAACTGCAGAAGAAACTCCATTGCTTTTTGTGTCCAGCCCAGTCCTTGCTGACAGGTCCAGCAAAGCCATAATCTTTTAAAGTAGCAATATGAGCCGGAGAACTGCTCTCAACACACAGAAAATCAGGAAAAGTTTTAGGACTTAAGAAAGTTTGGTTATATGTTAAGCTCAATGTCCAAGTCAAGCTGTATTTCTGTATACCAGCAATAATGGGGACATTTAATATGAAAACACTAAGAGTACAACAAAAGGTATGAGGTAAAACTAACTTAAACAAAACCTATGATCTAAGTGGGTATAAATTTGGAAAACTAAAATCCCTTAAAGAAGACCTAAGTAAATTGATACATTTTCTCATAACCAGGATATATCAGTTGAACAAAGATAGTATGAAGCAGGAATTCTGTTCACTCGCAGTTCATCTCACTTTGAACAGTTTTGTCACAGTCACATTGAAAAACATGCATCCTATTGCCCAGTGGTTTTTCCTACTTCTTTTTCCTAAAGAAATGTTTACATATCTATTCCAGGAGATGTATATAAGAATGCTGATAACATTATTTTGGTTAATGAAAGCAAACTGACAATCTAGTTACAACATACGCAAACACTCCCCCCCAAAAAAATCTTTGTCAAAAATGGAATTGAGGGTGACCTGATACTGCACACCTGTAATCCCAGCATTTAGAGGTCCTTGAGGCAGGAGAGTTACAAGGTCAAATCCTGCCTGGCCTACATAATGAAACCCTGTTTCAAAATTTTTCAATAAAATATGGTAAGTGTGAAATGTTCATACAGCTGAGAGAACCACACAACAGTGACAACAAAAGACACTTGCATACTCATGGATAGATTTCAAATCATAATGTTGGAGTATTAAGACACAGGAAAAAAAGTCTAATGTTTATTGGTATAAAGATTTAAAACAGGGCTAGATAAATGGCTTAGTGGTTAAGGCACTTGCCTGCAAAGTCAAAGGACCACAGTTCAATTCCCCAGGACCCACGTATGCCAGAAACACAAGGTAGCACATGCATCTGGAGTTCATTTGCAGCGGCTGGAGGCCTTGGTGTGCCCATTCTCCCTCCCTCCCTCCCTCCCTCTCTCCCTCCCTCCCTTCCTCTCCCTCTCCCCCCCAACTTCTCAAATAACTAAATATACTTTTCTCTTAAAAAAAAAAAAGATTTAAAACACCTGGGCACGGTGGCACATGCCTTTAATCTGAGTACTCAGGAGGAAGAGGTATAAGGATTGTTGTGAGTTCAAGGCCACTCTGAGACCATGTAGTGAATTCCAGGTCAGCCTGGGCTAGAACAAGACCCTACCTCTAAAAACCAAAGAAAAAAAATATTTAAAACAGACAAACCACTTAATACTTAAAAGTAAAATAAGCAATGAAGGTATAAAGAAAAGTGAAACATGAAGAGGATGAAACATGAAGTTAATTAGGAATCTAAAGGAAGCTGGTTTTCATAATAGCAACAAAACTGAGATAAGCGCATTAAGGGATTCACTACATAGTAATATATATTATACACACACACACACACACTTAATAAAGGGCCTCAGTGCCTAAAAGAAGAAATGATGGACTATAGGAAGAGTTGGAGTATATTCTGTCACAGGAGGAAATTTTAACATCACTCTAAACTATTGATCATCCAAGCAGGCAGGATCCAGCCAGTCTGGATGGCATAACCATCAGCCTTGGTCTCATGGAGGACACAAGAATTCCTTATCCAACACCTAATGTGCTCATCCAGTATATGTGGAAAATGGACACATAGGACATGAATTGAGACCTCAGTCAAGTCTGAGTGAATCCCAAGGAGAATTTGACAGAGAGAGGGAAGTTAATAGTGAAGTATTTGGAGAAGTTGAAAAATATGTTTTTAAATATATTACATGAATCCAAAAAGAATAGAAGTTTTTAAGTCCTCAGACTTAAATGATGATAAACTCACTATCTTGGCCTATGGTATGTTCAAGGTCAGGCCTTATAAGAACCTTCCTTAGTTTTTCAATAGAAAAAGAAGAGGGTGAAAATTAATAATCTCAATGGGGATCTTATGAAGAGTGATACAAATCCAAAGCTATGGAAGGAAAGCAGCTTTAAAGATTATAGAAGTCACTGGTGGTGTACAGATGCAAATAGAGTGTGGTCATGTACACCTGTCATCCCAGCTGCTTGGGAGGCTAAAGCAGGAGAATCATTTGAGTCCAAGAGTTTGAGGTGAGCCTGTGCAACAAAGCAAGATCCTGTGGCTTTTAAAATGATCTATTGGCTTAGTGGATAAAGTGCTTGCTGTACAAGTGTGGGGACTTAAATTTGGATCTCCAACACCTACATGAATGTCAAGTGGGCTGGTGGCCTGCCTGCAATCCAGCACTTGGGAGACAGAGGCAGAGGAGATCTATAGGGCAAGCTGACTAGCTAGACTATTTGAATTAGCAAGCTCTGGGTTCAAGTGAGAGATCCAGATCCTGTCTCAATAAATGAGATTGAAAATGATCAAGAAAGACAGCTGGCATCATCCTCTGGTTTCCACACATGAATACACACACACACGCACATACACATTAGGAAGATAAGCAAACAAAAGCGAGCAAACAAAATATTTTAATGGTAAAATAAAATCAATATAGCTAGTCTTTTGAAAAGCCTTAACGAAAGGAATGCAACTTTGAAGATACAATCTAGAAAAACTGAAGGAGGTACAAACACTGTGAATCAGAAATGGAGCAGCGCTAAAGCTGCAGCTGACATTAAAATGGCACTTTAGTTGGTAACTGTGAAATGCGAGTCATAAAAGTCCCAGAAAAAAAAATAGAGCTTTTAAGTCAGACTCAGAAGAAATAGTTTTACCAATCCTAAAACTATTAAAGTCATTTTCAAGAAAATCTCTTGACACTAGCCCTATGTGTTATGGGTAGTTTTTACTACTCTTTGAACTCATGCATGCTATGATGTATACAGGCAGTTTCAGAGAAGAGAAAATAGAGGAAATATTGGATTGATATAATGCTGACACCAAAACTTGGGAAGAAAGAGCCAGTCAGGACACTTCAGTCTAAGAAATCATAAGTAAACTAATACAAGGCCAAGTCAAGTGATGTTAAAAATGATAATATACTCTGACCAAATAGAGTTTATTCCGGGAGCAGAAGGTTTAATATACAAAAACCTTTACACAGACTAAAGGAGAAAGCCACAGTATAGCATATAACAGTAAGTAAACTATAACAGAGGAAGACATTGGAAGTATTTGATAAAGCTTACTTATTCAAGTAAGGAAAAATTAGGGAAAAGCTCATAATAAAAGTTGAATATATTGAGGTACCCTTACCCTTACTATTTTAATCCCTGTAATAAACAAAAAGTATAATATATAATGATATAGATAGATTTATTCTAGAAATGCAAGGCTTATTTAAATTCAGAAGTTGATTGATATAAATTACAACATTAACCTAGTAAAGGCAGAAAGCCATATGAATATTTCAGTAAATTCAGTAAAGCATTTAATGAATTTCAGTAGCCATGCATGATTAAAATTTACTAGCAAACTAGTCGGGGAGAAAAGAAAAACTCCTATTGTTCTGGAAAAGGGCATTTCCAACATAATATGTAACCAGCACTGCACTTATGGCAAAGTATTTAAAGGCTCCCCTCAAGATCAAGAATATAAAAAGAAAGCACTTATAGCTAATGTTGTATTTGAGTGAATAGTTCATGTCATAAAGTTGAGAAAAATAAGATGTAATCCTACTAGGAAGGTTGAGGCAGAAGAATTGCAAGTTCATTCTGGCTGCATCTCTGTCTGAAGCCTCTCCCTGAAGCTGTCTCCAGAAAACTGGATTTACCACCTGTTCACAGAGTTGGTCTTGGCTCTCTGCTGAGGGGAAGAGCGATCTCGGGAGTCCTCCAAGGTGGCAGCTCTGCTATGACTTCTTATAAAGGCCACAATGATCAAATCGTAGGTTGATGGAAAATTGAGAATAAATCCTGTAATTACCTCATCACTGCCAAGTGGCTAAGTAGCATTTCATCATCTCCCTGCTTCAGTTTTATAGAAATGTATGTTCCTCACATACTCAGAAGAAAAGGAAACAGGCTTTGGAGCCAGGCAGACATGAGCTTGGGTCACGGCTGCCCCTCTGCCTGTACTCTCAGACAGATCCTTGAGCCCTGCTCAGCAGAGTTGTCAGCTGCTCCAGTTCAGGGCCAACAGGTGACGCAGAAATGGGGATGGGACAAATCTAACAATGCCCATCTTGCCTCTTTGTCCCTCCCATGTCCTATAGCAAAAGTGCCCGCCTATCATTGACTAGATGCTGCCTTCCAGGAATGTAAGGTATTAGTTATTTCTGTCTTTTAGTCCCTGTTGTGGCCGTAACTGCCCCTTGCTCTCGTGTGTGTACGCTGAAAGCCGACCGATCAAGTGTTAGCCTTTGGCACCGCAGTGTTCTCGGGCGCAGCAGAGGCTTTAGCAGTGGATGGCTGCCTGTCAGCATGAACAGTTCTGATGCTGGGGGTCAAAGGTGCAGCACTGGGGTGTAAGGCAGTTTGCAGACATCTGAGAGACCTGAATTCCTGCTGAACTAATCTGAAGGGAGCTGTCGTCTGAGGAGCCTTGCGTTGTGGACATAATTATGAGGTGGTTCTTCATATGATTGTAAATTGGGTTTGTGCCTCATCAATAAGCTTTTTGACAAGAAGCGTCCATCACGATGGCTCTCATTTGCCATAGCAGAATAGAAAATGAAGTGTCCCAATAATTGCATTATAGTTTCCTTGTTGTGGACAAGAAAGCAATGTGGTATAATTAGGTTTGATTGGAGTGCACGTTTCCGGTAAGATCTGAAATTAATGATGTTGCTATAGTGACACATCTGCGGCCAGCAGTGCGTGAAACATAAAGTAATTCACTCGACAAGAGTCGACATCTGTTAGCTGCAAGGATGCGAGCATATTGACACTGACCAGGAGTACTCGACACCATGTGATAAATGAACAAATGATGCCGAAACAGGAGGACGGATAATTTGTACTTAATCTGCTGGGAGAACTTTAATCTTCTCACTGGTTGCATTTGACAACGCCATTGTTTAAAGAACAATGCTGCAGAGAACTCATAAATTTTAAAACTTAACTCTCAGTGCAGCCTATTAAAGCAATACATTAATTCCTTTGCTAGGGAGTTTTTGTCTTCATGTAGAACAAAACCATTACTGAAAACACCCACTAAAACAACAGGTTTTGTTTAGGACTTACATTTTAATTATAGTATCCATTACCCAAAAATGCTGTGGTGTTCAGACTTCAATGTCATGTGAGTTTCATAGGACAGCATCATCGTGGGGGGAAATGGTGTTTCAAAGTTTGTAAGTTCAGCAAAATATGGCATGTGTGCTAGTTAGTACACGCAGGGTGAGCAGATCTTGCAAGTAAGATTTAAAGACGCTTGCTAATATCCTGTACACCAGGAAACCACTGTGGCCTTTCCAGCATGGTAATCATAGCTGGGTATTCAGCTGCAGCAGACAGGAACAGTCTTACTGGGACGGTCATTCACTTCTGTGTAGACTTGGATGTGCTCAGTGTAATTAACATGTTGGGATTCTGGGGCTAATTGAGATACTTAACACGTGCATTAGCTGAACAGATGTTTCTGGTACTAGAAATCATAATCTTTTGAGAAAGTCTGATGTATAGGGCATATGAACTGCAACTCCATATTAAATGGGTGTGTGTTTAGTTTCTGAGACATATTCTCACTATGTAGACAGGCTGGGCTTGAACTCATATTCCTGCCTTAGCGTCAGAAGTGCTGTGATCACACTCAACTTAGTAATGTCAAATATTTTAAATAACCAATGCATATTTTCAAGTTTGCAAAGCAGCCTTATCACTTGAGAAGTTTTGACTTCATCATTCATGGTGAGGCCAAAGAGGTTTGTTTTGCTGTTACCATTGATCGTGAGCAGTCATAGCTTTGCCTCACTGAAGTCCTCACCAAGCATTGGAAGCAGCTTGTCTCTGTGCACTGTAGGCACAGTGCTGTGGTTTGTGTGTTAAATCACCTGTGCCCTTCCATTATGGCCTGGCATTCTCCATATGAGGCCAAGCTCAGCCTAGTAGCATCTGATCAGAGCTCTGCATCTGCTTCCCAGTGTCTCCTGTGCTCAGTGGTGGACTGCATCTGTTGCCGCTCTGACAATGATGCCTGCAGGATGTTTTCCTTGGAAATCAATTTCCTCTATGCCTGCTTTGCTTGCTGCAGTCCAAAAAGCCTCTGCTTTATTAAAGAATACAGTAGTTTTTTTTCTTCAAAAATCACAAGCAAACCTATTATCACAGGAACTGCCTATCATAAACAATCTACTGTCATCCTCTTTGATGTGGTAGCTCCTTACCATCTGGTTCCTTAGTAGGCTCCTCCCTTTTTTCACAGTTTCCAGTGTGAGGCCTGTTAGTTTCTGTCATGTTAAAATGACAAGAGGAGTACAAATCATCAAGTGGCTGAGGTTGTGGAAAGCATTTTTGTTAAGATAAGAAATGACTTTATCTTGCTGGTTTTAATAACTGAGCAGCTCTGCTATATCAAAATTTGGAAACATATTTTCAAGCTGCTTGCTGTGTGAAGACTGTGTGCCCCCAGCCGGCTTCTGGAGTCCAGCTAGGTGTGAGCACACTTAACTCAAATGGCAGAGGAACAGTGGCACATTTTATTATTCATTTGGTGACCAATGCCAATCACTTATTTGAATGTATCAGTTGTGAACTGTTTTTAACATGTTTAACATGTTTTTAGCACCTTAGAGATTTTAGATGCAGTGTGCTCACACAGTTGTTTGATTCAAATGAGAAACTCAAGCTATCTCTCTCTCTTAGCATTTGGTAAACTGTCTTATCACAGTCAAAGTTAAAAACTTTCTCATTATCCTGACGAAGTAACCCTTATACACTGATAGTGTCACTCTCCATCCAGCCCCTTCTTCACTCATGATTCCCTCCCCCAAGAAACGTCTAATGTACTTTCCCTGTAGCCTTGCCTAGCACAGACTCGTCATGTGAATAGTATCTCAGAACATGTTATTTGGGGTATCTGGCTTCTTTTGTTTAGTAAAATGTTTTCAAGGTCCATCCATATTGTGGTATGCATCTGTGCCTTATCCCTTTTTACTGCTAAATACCCTTCCATTGTATGGCTATACCATATCTGATTTATCCATTTATGAGTAGATAGACATTTGGGTTATTTCTCCTTTACAGACAATATTGCTATGAATATTTAGGGTTTTAGCCAAGGCATATTAGACATGGCATAGCCTTCAGCATCTTTTTTATTAAATTATTTTTCACAATTTTATGCACATATATATATAATACATTTATATTTATCCCCCCATTACCTTCTCTTATCCTCTTCCCACTCAAACCTTTCTTCATTTTTCCCATTACTACTTAGATGTCTTTTTCTGTGACCCACTGAGTTTAATTAGGATTGTTTGCATGAGCATGGGTGTGGAAGTTAGCACAGCACATAAAGTTGGTGATTGCTCAGTCTTTGAGTGACAAATCACAGAATCCAGCAGCTCAAGGTGATTCAAGACACAGGACTAATCAAAGGACCCTCATTCTTAGCTCACTCGTTTACTGAAAGTTTGAAAATTCACTGAATTTTTCTGCATCTTATTTATTTGAATATGAACAGGTATATTATTTGCCTTCCCCTACTTAAGTACATTGAGCTTTTACTGTTTTTAAACTTTTTATTGACAACTTTCGTACATGTACATAATGTATTTTGATCATCATCCCCTCCCATTACTTTACTTTCTTTTGTATCCTTCCACCAAACCCCTTCTTCTTTCCAGCTAGACATCTTCTATTTTGATTTCTTTTTCTTTTGGCCTTCTTTCTTATCCATCATGACTTGTTGATGGTCCCAATATTGTACAGGTAACCCTTTGAGGTCATGAATACAACAAGCACTTCTTGTCCAGAAAACAGTGATCCAAAGCACTCTTCCACATTCTCTAGCTTTTACGTTCTTAGTGGGTGGGATAAACACTAGTGTCGTTTGGTACTGGGCCCTTAACTGTCAGCTCTTCTCAGAACTCTGATGAGTCGGTAACTTCTTAGGCTAGGAATATAACAGAACACTACCCCAGCCTGCAGCTCCAGGACCTTGGAGTCCTAGACCCTCAAATGTAGATATTCTTTAGCTTTTCCAAGGGCTGCCAGCATTTTAGCGTGGTAACATCATACTGCCAGGCTTCCCCTAATGAAAGATATGTAGCTTGCTACTGTCTTTTCTATCTCCCTATCCCAAGCCACTTAGGTCTCTCATTTCCTGAAACAAACTGTTCATCTTTTTTCCTCATCTTCTCTACTCTCCAGTTCCTATTCTCTGTTGAATGCCAGTGACTGAATAGAGTCAGTCACCCACCCTTGCTCCCAGATCTCACAGTTAAGAGCCTACGTGTTCAGTTCAGAAGCCCAGTAGGTTCTCCTACACTGGAGATTTTATGAACTTACCTCTTCTTTTCTATCTCCAGCACTACTATCACAAAACTGCTCACCCAACCCTGTCTGCCCACCCCATGAAGGGAGCTCACAGAGAAACCAGGTATCCTTGAAAACATAAAGACAATGAGAGGATAGCCTGTGTCATAAGAGGATGAGACACTGTGAGAATGAGAGCTATCATGTGACATGGACTCTCCTCGCACTGTCCACAGCCATGATGGGACAAGGGCTGCCCTCCTCACACTGTTCCCATATGACATTGGCTCCTTCCATGATGTCCTCCTGACATGACAGGGGCCTTCTTTCCTTATGGTATCCTCCTTACCTGACCCATATTGTGGTCACAGTGTCCTCCTGACATGGCATGCCTCTCCCTTCCTCTCCTATTACCTCTCCAGCTATGCCTCTTATGTATTTCCCTTCAGTAGCAGTGTTTGCCTACATTTTCAGAACCAGGTGGCTTCTGGAGCTGCTCCATGATCACCAATGGGCACATTCCCACTCTGTGTCAGGCTCGTGGCTGCCCTGGAGCATCCTCCAAGCTGGAGCATTTCCTGTCTGCCCTTTGCTTCTCTGCATTCGGGGCTTTCCTGTTTGTCTCATAGCCATAGGGTCTTGAAAGGAAACTCAGCTCTCATTGTGTGTGTTTTAGAGACTTTACACATTATCTTACACTTTGTACTCTACATGTAAGTCAGGCGGGGGATTTTTATTTCATCTATTAAAGGCAAGTAAACAGGGGTTAGGGATATGGCCCAGTAGATAAAGCACTTCCTGTTCAAGACTGTCAAGCACCCTGAGGGCCTGGAACTCCAGACCCTCATGGAGAAGCCAGTAGCCATGACGGGCTTCTATAATCCCAGCATGCCTAAATATAGCAAGGTGGGAGGTGGAGACAGGAAAATTTCCTTGACAAATTGTGATGAACAAGGAATAAGAGATCCTGCCACAAACAAGGTAGAAAAAAGGCAAGGACCAACACTGAAAAGTTGTCCTCTGACTTGAACACACAATACGTATACATACACATACACAGAGAAAAAAGACAAGTAAATATATTTAGAATGTTAGGTGTGTCCAACCCTTGAGCCACATGTGGCCAAGGATAGCTATGAAAGCAGGCCAGTCCTATTCATATCATAAACTTAAAATATTATGAGATTTTGTTGTTAACTCCATTATGTGGTTCTTGAGCAGGAACTTTGGAGATTACAATGTCATGACACAATGACAAAGGTTGGACAGCATATGGATTACAGGCAGAATCTGGACTCGGTGTGACTGCCCCCAACCCTGAGGGTGGGAATGTGGGAGATGGAGAACTATGGCCCTATACTGAGGAAGGGGACAGCAAGGAGTGTCAAACAGCAGACACACAGGTTGTCTATATCACTCAAAATTCTGTTTTCTGATTTTGAGTTACTGGTTCCTTTTAAGCAAGGGAATAATGAGAATTTTATTTTAGGAATATAGTACTGATAGAAAATATGTTATAAAATATTGGACTTTGAGTTCAAGAAGCTCCAAGAGAGCTAGAGAGACGACTCCATGGTTATAAGTGCCTCCCACACAAGCATAATGCCCTGGTGGGGAAGGGCCTGAGACTTCCTGAGTTTGATTTCCAGCCCCCTCATAAACAGATCGGCGTAGTCATGCACACCTGTAACCCCAGTCCAGGGGGAGCAAAGACCAGAGACTGGCTGGGGCTCATGAAACAGCAAGCTCTGGAATCAGTGAGACTCTTCTCAAGGAAACATGTGGATGAGACGTGGAGGGGCCACCTGATGTTCTCCCATGGCCTCCATATGTGCATGGGGCACACACATCTGCACGTGCATGTGTACACACATGCACACACACCACATACTACACACATGCATGTGCAAAGGGAAAAAGAAAACTTCTGAAAGAGCCTCACACATGAGCATGAGAAATAAAAAGGGTGGTGGCAAGAGTTTCCAAATAGAGAGAAGGAAGGGCACGCACTGTATTCCTGAAGTAGAAATGAGAGGCTTGACGACTAGTGGCAACCACCACAGCAGCTGCCTCATTTGTTTGGGACTTGGCTATATTCAGTGTGCCATTGTGATCCATGTGCCATCTTTTGGTGACATTTCACTTAGGAGGCAGTGGTCAGGGTTGTCTTGTCGGAAGGCTCTTACAGGAAGGACATGGTGTTTCTGTGACTGCTAGCTGGGCAGTGCCCAGCCTCCAAATAAAATAAGGAAGCTCTATACATAGTTTGTATCAAAGATCTGAGATGAAAAGTGAGTTCTGTTATTTTCTCATTAAAAGATGATACCATTACACATTAAATTATAGAATAATAAATACAAAGTTCACCTGTATTTTCTGTTCCTAAGGGAACTGTTAGACTACTGGGAAAAGGGAAGCTGAGGGTGAATGATGCTGGCTCATGATATGCAGCAGTATATTCGAGCTTCATGGGAGCAGGGAGACTTGCAGCAGGTGCCAGGAGGTGGTGAGTTCAACCCACTGGCCTTGTGAAGTAAAGCATTCAACTCGAGTTACGGAAGCAAAGAAAACGTGGAAAAGGAGGAAGAAAAAGTCCTTTCTTTATTGAGGGGTCTTTGGCACTTTCTTGAGGCTATCTAAATACCTATAGAAACTCTTGATCTAAGCTATACCGCTGTTCACTGTAATATTCATAAAGTGCTGCACATAGAATTGTTGATGGGGCTGGAAAGATTGTTCAGTAGGTAAGAGTATTTACTGCTCAAACATGAGGATTTGAGTTTGATACTCAGCACCTTCATGAAAAGCCAGATGTGGCCATATATACCTATAACCCCAGCACTGAGGAGGGCAGAGACAGGAGGATTGCTGAGGCTCACTGGTCAGCGAATGTAGCTGAAAGACAGTATGAGCTCCAGGTTCAGTAAGAGATTCTGTCTCAAGGAACTAGGCAGAGAGTGATGGACTATGACACTTCATATCCACCTCTGCCCTCCACACACACGTGCATAGGGCACATGCGTCTGTGGTGCATACACACACCCACACACATACACCTACACACATTCACACACACACAGTTGCTCATAATGAAAAACTGGGGTGATAACTAAGTATATAATGGCAGCCCTCATGTAAATGCTGGGTGGGGATGGCAGCCATCTATAATGCCAGGGACTCCCTGAGACAAGCTCGCTAGCTGGATTAACGAATTCTGGGCTCAAGTGAGAGTGCCTCGTTAAACAAAGCCATGAGCAATTGAGAATGACCCCCAGAATCAACCTCTGGCCTTCACACTTACACACAAATGTACCCCTACACACATACACGTGCAAAAAAAAGTTAGCTTGTCAGAAGTATTACTAATCTTAGCCCCACTCACAAATTATATGCACATTACTCCTGACTTCTTTGGGCAATTATAAGTTATCATTGAGAGAAAAGGGCTATAGGAAATTTGTAATTGATAAAAAGTAATATGAAAAATAAAGTATTTTGACAATAGTTTTATTAAGTAAATGTTAAGAGAACTATTCTTTGTGTACATATGATAGAGGTGCACTTTGTATTCTACAAATTAATACACAATTTTATTACCTTTTGACTAGGTAATAATACTACTCTCAATTTTTGCCTCAGAATTTGGCTATAAGCCATTTACAGAGTTCTTTATTTCATTTGAAGGCTGAATCATTGCTGATGAAATCATTTAATGCAACATAGTATTTTGAGCTAATTCTACTTTATTTAATGAGGTTGGCCTAACACACTTCTCACAGAATTGCATTTGTCTCACGTCTGTTTCTCTAGCTGGAACCATCTATTTAAGGTGTATGAGCAGAGCCACTGTAGGAGGCTGTGTCGAATGCTGTAGAAGCATAACCTCAAAAAGTAATATGGGCTGGAGAGATGGCTTAGGGGTTAAGCGCTTACCTGTGAAGCCTAAGGACCCTGGTCCGAGGCTCAATTCCCCAGGACCCACGTAAACCAGATGCACAAGATGGTGCATACATCGAGTTCGTTTGCAGTGGCTGGAGGCCCTGGCACGCCCATTCTCTCTCTCTTTCTCTATCTACCTCTTTCTCTCTGTGTCTGTAGCTCTCAAATAAATAAATAAAACTAAACAACAAAAATTTTTTTAAGTAATACACTACATCTGTTGTCAGAATATTTGTCAAAATAGTGAAGACAGGCTGGACAGATGGCTTATTGATTAAGGCACTTGTATGTGAAGCCTAAGGACCCAGGTCCAATTCCCTAGCACCCATGTAAGCCAGATATACATGATAGTACATGCATCTGTAGTTTGTTTGCACTGGCTAGAGGCCCTGGCACACCCATTCTCTCTCCTTTTCTCTCTGTCTAGTAAATAAAAAAAGTCATTTATAAAAAAAAAAGAAGACATTTTAAGTAGGGTATGTTCTAGTGTAAAAGTCCAACTTAGTAACCCATTTTGTTCTGAATATAAATCCTGAGTAAGCTATCTGAGATTATTGGTAGATGTGTTCAATATGAGGTGTGTCAAAGAAAATAATAATTATATAGCTGTTTTGTAGCCCTGTGAAAACCCCAACTTTCACTAGCATTGGCTGTGCATTCTCATGTTGTCAGTCTTGGTTAGTTAGTGACCCTGTCTATGAGTGCTGTGAACCAAGTGCAGAAGCTCCAGGGGAGACAAGGTCCAAGTGCCACATATGACAGCGCCTTATGCTTCGTTCCTAGGGCAGTTAGACTCCCATGTTGTCTTCTGAGAAACCAGGTGAGGAAGCCATATGTGTGCCTCATGTGTGCAGTACGCACTGCACGAGGTCCTGCCTTATAACAGTTTTGATGCTCTGGCCCCTGGTCTGCTGAGGAGCACATCTTAGCTAGCACATCTTGATGGCTCTCTTGTAGAATTTTGCCTAAGTACATTGTCTTCTGTTTCACAAACCATCTTCCTGTGAGTCCAGTATATAAAGGTGTGCTAAGGGTTAAACACACCTAGAATATCTGTTTTCCTACCAAAAATACTGAAGTTTTCAAAGTAGGTTTTCTTAAAACTGTATGTCATGTTAATTGGGGGCTAGCTGATATCTTTCCCCACTAGTGCTTTGTACCATGACTGAAGTTTTTTAGTTTTATGCCTGTCCCTTTTAGAACAGACAGAAGTTGCTTTTGTGCCAAATAACAGATCTGAATGACAAGGAGAGCCTCTGCTTTCTTCATGTAATGAGAGCCCCATCCCTTGTTACAGGTCATTAAAGAGAGAATTTGACATGCTCAGAAGAAGGCATCTTGGCTTCGCTGTCAGAATGGCAGTCAGAGCTGAGACGAGGAGCCGCTGTGAAGTAGCAGGACCTCCTTCTCACTGCCTGTGTTCACTGGTGCTTTTTGTGTTCCAGGGACTCTCACTCAGAATGAAATGGTATTTAAGCGGCTCCATCTGGGCACTGTTTCCTATGGAATGGACACGATGGATGAAATCCAGAGCCATGTGCTGAATTCCTACTCACAGGTATATGAATGTATTTCTGAATGCTATGTCATCTTCTCTTAAATACACATGCTCTGTGCAGCTAACCTGAGCCTGTTGTGTGCTGATTTGATTTCTTCATCTTTTATTGTTGTTACCTTGGTTATCAGTTCTAACACCTCAATCAAGAAGCAGCAAGGCTATTGGAAGTATAAAGGCTCATATCATTTCTCATATTGTTTTCTTAGTGAAACAATTATTTCTAAAACAATCATTTAGTAAACAGCTTTTGAAGGATATTCAACAGAATACTGACATTAGCATGTTTCCTAAAGATCCTTTTGTTTTTCTCCATAATCAATATGTTTCAAAAATTTTAAAGGTAAATTCTCCTTTTCATCTTGTTCAGTAAACCAAAGAAGCTATGTTGGTGTATAAACCCTTTGCTTCTGCAGCCATTGGTTCTCATCAGGATATTTTGAAATGAATTTAAATATCCCATTATTTTATCTACATGTTTGTCATGTGACTTTTTAAATAATGTATTTATTAGCAAGCAGAGAGTGAGAAGAGAGAAGGCATGCCAGGGCCTCTTGTCACTTCAAACAAATTCCAGATGCATGTGCCACTTTGTGCGTCAGGCTTTACGTGTGTACTGGGGAACCAAACCTGAGCTATCAGGCTTCACAAGCAACTGCCTTTAATTGTTGATTCATCTCTTCAGCCCTCATGTGTCATTTTTAGACATTACCGCCTAATAAGAGCAATCTGAGGCACAGGAACAGGAGGAATTTTCATTTAACATGAGGATGCAGTATAGTAGCCATGCCATCTGCAGAGGTGTAGAAGGCACACTTTGCATAGGGTTCCTGGGCCCAGCTCCTTCTAATGCCTCATGCTCCCCACTTTAGCCACATTATGACCTAGTGTGTACGGACACTGTGTACATCAGATTGAGGTGCTGAGACCCTTGTCCCAAGTAATGCTTGTGTCTCAATCATTGGAATTTCTCTCCTCCTGTCATAATTTGAAGTCACCAATTCAGAATCATTAAGCCTAACAGTTCAGGAAATCAATTAAAGTGTCAGGAAATAAGGACCCCCCCCCCCATTCGAGGCTTGATTCCCCAGTACCCACATAAGCCAGATGCACAAGGTGGCACATGTGTCTGGAGTTCGTTTGCTGTGGCTGGAGGCCCTGATGCACCCATTCTCCGGCCCCCCTTCTCTCTCTCTTTCCCTCTTCCCTCCCTCCCTTCCTTTCCCTCTTTCTCTGTCTATCATTCTCAAATAAATAAATAAAAATAAACAGACAAAAAATATTAAAGTATCAGGCAAGGGATGGCACCAGGGTCACAAGTTGTCACTTTCTCAGGCTGCTTCTCTGCCTGTTGGTTAGTTTCCTTGGAATATAGTAATTTATAGTGTTGGGTCAAAGCCACTCAGGTCCAAAGGTGTGCATAACTCACCTGGGAAGTCATACCATCTTGAAGCATACCTGACATTGTTTTATTTACAGCAATTTGCTTTGGGCTTAATTTTGCACTGACCAGTAAATTTCCATTTTCCCTCTTTAGAACCCATTTGTCAACAATGTATTCAAATATTTGAGAATCTTCTCTTCCTTTTGTAATTATTACCAGCCTGGTATATACTTTGTTCTTGAGATGTTGCCAAGTGAAAAAAAAATCACCTTACATGTGTAGAAATTCATATGTTATGTACATATTACAGTGTGTGTGCACACACGCCATCGAACAGCTCCCTCCTGTGGATGTGATCCATTTAGATACAGAATACCTGTTCATTTGAATTTGATTTAGATACAAAGTATATGTTAATTTAGAATTTTTTTAGTTTTTTTGTTTTTATTTTTTAATTTATTTATTTGAGAGTGACAGAGTGAGAAAGAGGCAGAGAAAGAGACACAGAGAGAATGGGGGCACCAGGGCCTCCAGCCACTGCAAACGAACTCCAGGCGCGTGCGCCCCCTTGTACATCTGGCTAACATGAGTCCTGGGGAGTTGAGCCTCTAACCAGGGTCCTTAGGCTTCACAGGCAAGCGCTTAACCACTAAGCCATCTCTCCAGCCCTAGAATTTTATTTTTTATCTATCATTTTTGTGATACTGGAGATGGAACCCGGGGTCTTGCGCATGCTTGGCAAGAACTCTGGATGCCACTGAACTACATTTGTAGATCTAGAATATTGGTTATTAAAAGAAAAATCTCAAAAGAAGAAAGAATAAAAAATCTCTTTCCTTAGGAATCTTTGTCTAAAATGTAATGGTATCCCAAGTAATAACTGCATAACTGCTTTTTGCATGTCTGTGTGGGGGGGGGGAGGGGTTATGTGAAAGCATGTTCATATGTGTATAGGATCACAGGTGGGTGCAGATGCACATTGTGTGTGTGTGTGTGAGAGAGAGAGAGAGAGAGAGAGCGCGAGCTATCTCCCTAGCCTCTTGCTTAAAAAAAATTAATATAACTGGGTGTTGTTGTGCATGCCTAGAATCTCAGAACTCAGAAAGCTGAGGTAGGAGTGTGTTGAGTTCCAGCCTGGCCTGCATAGGGAGATCCTGTCTCCAGAAAAGGGTGGGGAAGACTGAGGAGATTGTTTGCAAAGCTGACAGACTGGGTTAGATTCCCCAGTACCCACATAAAACCAAATGCACGAAATAGTACATGTGTCTGGAGTTCGATTGTAGTGACAGGAGGCCCTGGCTTGCCCATTCTTTCTCCCAACAACCCCCTCTCTCCTTGCAAAGGAATAAAATATTTTTAAAAAGATAATTGATATTACCCATGAATGTGATTTTTATAGCTCCACATAGGTTATTTTATCAGGAAAATATTTAAAGAAGTGACAAAAAATCGTTTTAGAAGGACAACAAATGTTTCATATCTGAGAGCATTTTAAGATCGTTTTTGCTAAAAGATGTCAATAGACAGGCTCAGTACTCAGTGTGTGGAATTGATGTTAGTCTCATATTCTGTCACCCCAATGACAAGAGTCCATTTAGTTGTACTTTAGCACAAATCTTTCAAAAGCCTAGTTATGCTTCCCCACTGGGTGGTAGAAAGCGTCATCTTTAATAGAGTTTGTGTGAAAATAGATTCTACATGCATCAGTAAGCATGACGCCATTCAGAAGGGTAAGGCCTGAGCTCCTTGCCATCAGCATGGCGTGGCATGGCATGGCATGGCATGGCATGAGCTGTGCAGAGGTGCTGTCATATGGCTGTCGGCAGCTGACAGCAGGTGGCACAGTGGAGCACCAGACGAGCCTCCTTCCTAGTTCTGAAGCTTGGTGGGAAAAGTGCTTATATTCAGTGGCTCTAACCCCCGCTCTAGTTTTCACAGTGTGTTCTGGGTCTCTGAACTTAACAGGAGAGTATGGCAGTCCTGTTGGGGTCTGGCAGTGTCCTCAGTCACCTGCTTAGGTAGGAGGTGAATAACAAAGTCATTGCTGGGTGGTGACAGTTCATTCACACAGCTGAGCCTGATGGGAGCCAGACACACAGTGCAGTGGGCATTTGCTCCACTTGAGCATGACTTTGAAGTATTTTTTCCTTGAAAGGTCCCATTATTATCTCTGATCCTTGTTAACTATGAACTGGGACCAAAAAGCTCAAAGACTCCTGCAAGCTTAATCTACTTATGGTATTAAAGGATGAACCTTATAATTTCTGGCCTGCTTTTGGCTTTATACCATTTTATGTGCAACATGTTTTCAGAAAATTGAAGTCCATGTGAATGCACTATTCTATTTTGTTCTTGAATATGTTCTGCTTTTAGAAGGAATGAACAAGCCAACAATATTGAACTTAGCAAAGGGATGCTGGGGCTAAAGTGAATAAAGTAAAAGGAAACCTTTAGGTTTTAAGTGTTACGGCAAATATTTTGGTATGTTGAGAATCTAGAAATTTCTAAGTACTCTTCAAGACAGAATTTTATTAATATTAGTGGGTGTTCTGTAGAACAGAGAATTGAATTACTGTCCTTGTCTCTAACAAGTTATTTTACCTTGTGAAATATGTCAGTAATTCCTTTATCTACCACCTTGTTCTCTGTCTGGCCTCAATTGTGTGGCATCCTGTTTTAAAGGTATACTCTCAAGTAAGTGGAAGCAACCCCAGTTCAGCTCCACTGAGAAGAACACAGTCTTCAACCCCTAAAGTTAAAAAAAGCGTCAGCAGTCGAATCCATGAAGCAGTGAAAGCCATTGCTCTGTGTCACAACGTCACTCCTGTGTACGAGTTTCGGGCTGGAACCACTGGAGAGACTGAGTTTGCCGAAGCCGACCAAGACTTCAGTGACGAGAACCGCACCTACCAGGCATCTAGCCCCGATGAGGTCAGTTGCATTCCTGAAAGACTTGTTACAGGAGATGATTATTTCACAGTGCAAAACCTGTACAATCTCTGCATGTTTCTCCAAGACTCAACAGCCTTGAGGACCGGCTCTCTGAAGTAAGGGCTCAGTACAGTGCTCCAGCTTCCAGCATGAGCCTTAGCTGAAGGTCGTGTGACCTTCTGGCATAACTCAGGCATTTCAGGCCTCACCTTTGGCCCTGCGTCCATACTTGGCAGCATGCCTAAGAACTGCCATAGCTGGTCCTTGTCAGCTGTTAGCTGGAGCACTGAAGCTCAGACTTTCCAAGCTGGGTTTGTTTACGGCATTCGGGAAGGATCCTTAAAACTTCTGACCTGCTTTTAGCTTTGTACCATTTTGTGTGCAGCAGTTTTCACTAGAAGTAACCTGAAAAAGAAAAAAAAATCAGTTTGTCAGTTTCATAAGCTGATTTGTGATGAAGCCAGATTTTAATACATAGGTTATAACTTGGAACTATTACTTTACGTTTCATTATTCAGTTCTTGTCCAAATGAAGTATTGGATTTGCATATTATGTCTTCAGTTATTTTGTAGAATTTAGATATATCTATTTTAAAGAGATTCTGGGTTATAAATAATTTCAAAAATTTATAGAAATGGCCATATCTTAAATATGTTAAGTTAGTCATTTCTAACTTCACAGTTTGACTTTTGGACTGCTAAAATTTATTACTAAGTTTTCCCATCCTGTGGAATCTTAGCACATTTATTCAGTTTAATTCCCCCCACAGTGCTTGGGATAGTTCTATAAAGCAGTCACATCAACTGAGGAATCAGTGTAAACAAGTTAAATTCTTCAAATACCCTGTAAAACCAGGAAATTTAATTGAAACAAAAGTACCTCCAGGGCTGGAAAGACAGCTTAATGGTTAAGGTGCTTGCTTACAAAGGCCAAGAGCCCAGGTTCTATTCCCCAATACCCATATATGCCAGATGCACAAGTTGGTTCGGTTCATCTGGAGTTTGTTTGCAGTAGCACAAGGCCCCGGCATGCTTATTCTCTATCTGCATCTTCCTCTCTCTCTCTCTCCTACTCTCTCAAATAAATAAATAATAAATACTTTTTAAAATAAGTACCTCCAAAATAAAGATTTAAAAATCAGACCTTGTGATATTGGTTAAAATTGTGAAGGAGAAAAGTTTTCCCAGTAAAGCATCACAATTCAGACATGAGATGTAGCTTGTACCCCTCAGAGCACAGCAACCTTGGAGCAGACAGTGCAGGTGCTAGAGAATGTGTGAGGGGCAGAGCTGCACACACCACTGGTGGGAGCTGAGAGGGCCAGTCACACAGAAATATATGGCATTTCCTGGGCAGTTAGCTAGGCACAGGGGACTACAGGTCCCAGCAAGTCTGTTCCTGTGAATACACTGAAGAGAAATGAGAGCCTTTACTTACACAGGAGCTTGCACATATATGTTCATAGCTAGCAGATGGAAACAGGTCGAGTGTTCATCAACTGATAAATAAAATGTGGCCTCTCCCCAGGGTAGAGTATTATTCAATCATAGAATGGAAATGAGGCACTGGCACATGAGCTCATCTCTAGAAGTCTCAATGTTGTAGGATTATTCAAACAAAATGTCAGAAGGGATGGAAGCAGTGGCAAAGTACAAGGGTTCTTTTCTAGAGGGAGGAAGTGTTTGAAAATTTATTGTAGCGTAGTTATACAATTCCATGAATAGAAGTCCATTATGTTTAAATGAGTGAGTATTGGTATGTGACTTGTAGTTCTAACACTGGTGTAAAAAGAAGGTGCAAAATGAGTATAGATGGCATGAATATAAAATGAGTAGAAATCCTAAGATTCATGACAAAGACTAAGTACATTGGCAGCTTGAAAAGCTACACATTTTATCCCAGAAAGTATGAAGTCATGATGTGTGAGTGCAAGCACACATGCACCATGGTGCACTTATCAAGGTCAGAGGACAACCTCAGATGCATTTCACAAAGGTCCTCACCTTTCACCTGTTTAAAGGTCTCTTGTTCACGTCTGCACATTCCAGGCTGGCTGGCCTGCAAGCTTGTGAGGATTCTCCTGTCTCTGCTTGCCAGCTCCCTGTAAGAGGGCTGGGATCACAGGCTCCTGCCATTGCATCCAGCTTTACATGGATTCTGGGAATCTGCACTCAGGTCGTCATGCTTACAGAGCAAGCACTTCTACAAAACACTGAGCCATCACCCCAGCCGAGCCTTTTCAGTGGCCCTTGAGCAGGAGTCTCATGGTATCTTGTATAATTTCTAGAAGCAAAAGAGTTCACTATTTTTTTAAATAATTTTTATTTATTTGAGAGAGAGAAAGAGGCAGAGAATGGGCATGCCAGGGCTTTCAGCCACTGAAAACAAACTCCAGACGTATGCACCACCTTGTGCATCTGGCTTACATAGGTTCTGGGAAGTCAGACCTGGGTCCTTTGGCTTTGTAGGCAAGCACCCTAACTGCTAAGCCATCTCTCCAGCCCAGAGTTCTGTTTCTTAGTCACTAGGAACACCCTGTCTCTGCTTCCTGCTTTTCCACAGAAGTTTGCTGTCACAGGGTCCTGGTAGCACAGGCCACAGAGTATTGAGCACTGTGTGACCTGTGGAGCCTGGGACCACTGTCCTGGGCCATTGAGATCCTCTGTCTTGTCTGCACATCGGGTTGATGGGCTTTCCCCTTCCCTTTTCATTTTATGTACACATGCCAGTTCCCTGGTGCTGAAGCGTCGTCCTCGCAGCTCTTGTGCACTGGCAGAGCGCTGCACCACCTCAGAAACCCGGCCCATAAATCTTTCCTTTGACTTCCCTTTGGGCTTGAACCAGGCTGGATGTGAAGATGTATGACCCTCTCACACCATCGTTTAGGGCTTCCAAACATTCTTTCTAGTGATTTCATTTACCTTTTTCTGATGTCATGATGAGAAGAGTGAGGAGAAACCCTGTTGTACCTACAGGTGTATGGCATTTCACAAAGGGCAACTTATGGCTATTTTAAAAATCAAGTTCATTTTAAAGCTTTAGATAGAAACATTTCTTTTTTAATATTTTTTTAATTTTTTTAATTTTTTTAAATTTTTGTTTATTTTTTTATTTGAGAGCAACAGAGAGAAGGAGGCAGAGAGAGAGAGAATGGGTGTGCCAGAGCTTCCAGCCTCTGTAAACGAACTCCAGACGCGTGCGCCTCCTTGTGCATCTGGCTAACGTGGGTCCTGGGGAATCGAACCTCGAACCGGGGTCCTTAGGTTTCACAGGCAAGCGCTTAACCGCTAAGCCATCTCTCCAGCCCTTTTTTAATATTTTTATTTATTTATTTGAGATAGAAAGAAAGGGCAGATAGAGAATGAGCACACCAGGGCCTCCAGTCACTGCAAATGAACTCCAGATGCATGAGCCACCTTGTGTGCATCTGCCTTAGGCTTTGTAGGCAAGTGTCTTAACCACTAAGCCATCTCTCCAGCCCAACATTTCCTTTTCTGTTTCATCAAAACATTATATATATTCTTTTAATTTATTTGCTTGACAGAGAAAGAGGGAGGGGGAGAGAGAAGGAGATATAATGGGCCCTCAGGGCCTCCAGCCACTACAGACGAACTCCAGACACATACACCCCCTTGTGCATCTGGCTAATGTGTGTCTTGGGGAATCTCTGTCCTTTGGCTTTGCAAGCAAACGCCTTAACTGCAAAGCCATCCCTCCAGCCCGAAACATTCTCTTATACTAACCAGAATAAACCATTCAGACATCATGTCACCGGCTACATAAGACCTTAAAACTAGTACAGAAACAGACAAAATGAAAGTGGCTTTTTAAATGTGGGAAGCTGAGGACATTTGGTTATTTGCCTCCCCTGACTTGGTATATTATAGATCAACATCTTGTCTTTCTTCAAAGCCTGCTGCCTTCCAGTTTTCCATGTCCTGGCACTGTGTGGCCTCCCTGCGCCATGTAGGAATCTGCCTGCTTATCTTTCCCTGCGCCTCGGAGTTCCAGGGTCCACCATGTTGAGCTGAGCCTCACTCTGATGCTGGGTCCATTCTAGTGCGTGTGCAGCTCACTGCTGTGCTCCTTTGGACCTGAGGCTCTGCTCAGCCTATCCACCTGAAGCCTCATGTGGATCTCTTTGTCCTATCTGAAACATTCTCCCTGCCTCCAAAACAACCAGCAACAGTGGACTAGTGGACTCCTGTGGACTAGGGCAAAGAAACTTTTACCCTTTTTCTAAATACTATTCTACTGCTCTGAAAACTTTCAGTAACCTTAATAGGTTCAGCTGCCCAGACACTCAGAGGCTGCTACAGCCACGGCTCAAGGTGACCTGGGCTCTGCTTAAGATGGCAATAGAGCATTGTTAGACGGCCATACCATTACTGCTCTCCTTCTACCTGGTATGGTCACCTAAAAACAGGCCTATGGAAAGAGTGGACTGGATAATCCTGCGAGTTTACATAGAACTTAATTCCTGTGTACTGGCAAGGTTACATTTGATGTTTAGGTGTCTGCCTCATCAGTATATAATAAAACCAATGAAGAACTTACATTCCCTTCTGGGAGTCACATTGCCACTTCTCTCTGTTCAGAAAACATTGACATGGTCTATGAAAATTGGGATTAGTTGAAGTGACTTCTGATGAGCCCTAGAATAAAATTCAGTGCTGATTTAAAAAAAAAAAGAGGGGGGGGGATGGGGACATGAAAAGGCAGAGCTGTATCCTTACTGTTCTCATCATGTGGCGCAGCACTTCTGTTAGTTTGCCTGGTTCTCAGGCACCCTTCCCCGTCACCCCACAGTGTGTCATAGAGTATGACTTCTGGGATCAGGATGTGTGGAAATGTTTTAGCAGTATGGAATCTAGCTACACAGTTCAACAATCATAGGCCACAGAGATCTCTGGTAGACAAGTTTCCACCTCTGAAACAAATGCAGTGCACTGGTAACTGCTTTTTTAAAGGAAAGAAATCCACTCTTTTTTTTCCTTAGAAAGGGTTGAATGCATTGTTTATTCTATTGTAGCATTGTAGAAATTGTCAACAATTTTGTGACTACATGTTGAGAAGGGATTATTTTCCAGTCATAGCACTGGAAACTTAGACCAGATTTCCAAGGAAATTTTTATATTATTTTACATTATCATTATATTATTTTATATTATTTTATGTATTTACCTTATTGCTTGACAAAAGTATAAATTTTGTTGAAGTACATAGGACTTTTAAAGTTTTTACATGTCCTAGAACTTAAATCTTAGGAATTCACAATAGAAAAAAATCTCATTGATTTCAAGACCACAAAGAGCTTAGAGAAATTATAACAAAATATTGCTAATTTTTTTTTTACTGTTTTGACTTGTGTGGAAATTGGACAGTGATTAAAAGTGGCAAGACACTAAGCTATCTGTAAAAATCATCCACAATACATATTTTAAATCTGAAAATGAAAACAGCAGCTTCATCATAAGTTTTAAAGTGTGGTATTGATGTGGTGTGTGCAGACCCAGAGCCTCAGGAAAGCCGTCTCAACAGCCCGTTGTTTAGTATATTGAACGTCGCTGCCATGAGGGTGACAGATGATAGCAATGTTTCCCAATCACAGAGTACCATTTTAGAAGCATTTTTTATTGAATAAAGTGCTCAGAATATTGCACCCTGGAGCTTTATTTAGGGAAATGGTTCAATTGACGTTTTCTGTTTAACCTCAGCTTTGACCTATCACAATATACATGGTTAATAAGCAGCATTGTGGTTTAAGAGGCTTAACTGGTTTTATGCAGTCCTACCAGCACTACACTCTCATACACTCATTAGCTCATGACTCATGCACCATGTTAATTTTTAGTAAGAGTCATTTGTTAAGAAGAAGGTTCTTTTTTTCTGCATCTGCACTGTCGTCTTCAAATTCCCATCAGTTCCTGGCTCTTGTGTTATCTTATGAAGAATGTGATTTATTAAGTAGAGCTCATACCACAGTTGATGTTCTTTGTAGTATAAGGAACATTGCTGTTCATTTCCTTGCAAACAGGAAACACATGTGCACAGATGAGTTTTTATTACACAATTGTGGCATTCTAGGGAATGAATTTTGAATCCATAAGGGTCCTAAGCATGCATAATAAGTACTTGCAGTGACATGTCATCTGTGCTGTGTTTAGGGATACTTGAAGGTATAAAAGTGGTAGTGATGTCAGAGTATAAATATCTGACTTTGTATTCATGAGGTGTGGAGCCTACTTATGCCCTGGTCATTGTTTCTTATGATAAGTGATCAATATTTCATTTTCTCTAAGAGAGTAGAAAGTTCTGCCTGCCTGCTATTTGTCTCTACAGGCTCAGCATAGCAAGCTCCAGCTGAACAAATGTTAAACGCTCCATGGAAATTCCTCACAGAATGAAAATCTAGCTTATTCATTGTTTAACTGTGTCACCAGTGCAGTTGCAGGAAGCTGGCACTGAATTCAGGTCATGAACAATCACATGAGCTCAGGCTCAGAGTGTGGAAGTCTCTGACACAAGTGATCCAGGTGTAGCCTGACCTCTGCTGCTTTTGGTCCAGAAGGGTTGAATAGCTGAGATGCTTAATGACAGCTTATTCCTGTAAACTGGCTATTTATCAGTAGTATTCCCCTTCAGTGGCTACATTCCCCATGTCAGTACATTCTGTGTTTAAATATTATTTTAAGACATACCTATCATTCCCTTACTCCCCCATTTATGAGCAAGAATCAGCTAGAACTAATGACAGACCACAAGTGGATTATTTAAAAATAGAGGAACGTTAGTTACATCCTTAATAGCATTGCTCTTGAATTTACAGAAGTAAGTGCTAATGCATGTGGAGTGCTGTATTTTTAAATTCATTTTATTGTGTGTGCCTATCGAAGCAAGACTAATTGTGGTGTTTTGTCAATATATTTGTGAGGAGCAAATCATTGTCAGTGACACAAAGCCTTCACTCTGTGACCTTCAGGACCAATAAAGAATAAATACTACATAGCTTGTCTGTGAATATTGATTAGCAGTTTTTCCAGATGATCAAATTGCTTTTTAAGTTAATAATTCTATTAAATTATAACAATGATTGTAATAACCACAATCAAAAATGATGAGATGTGAATGATTAAATTATGATTTATAAAGTACATAGTAAAAAAAATGTGCCCTTAGAGTATAGCTGGCAGCTGTGTGTCTTAAGTGCTAATAGAATAAAGGAAATTTCAAGAACAGTGGCACAGGAATTTCTGGACAATGGAATTGTGGAAGATTGGTAAAATTGCCCTGTGTTTTATGTCCTTGCTTGTAGTATAACTCAGGGACATCCTTTCCTGCACTACCTAACCCTAACCCTGCACTTAGCTGGGGGAAGTGTGACTGTGCAGATGATTACCTGGGACAGACTGCCTAGTCGTCACTAAGTAGCCTATGGCAGAGATTTCACTGAGGCTCTCACTGAAGAATATTTGCACATCCACATCTTAATTATTTTTCCTGTGATTATCAGTAGTTCATTATATATCAGAAATTTCTAACAGCTCAGTAGTCAGAGAAATAGTCATTTGAAATTTACTGAGCCCTTTTATTTTAAGTTACCATGTTACATTTCAGAGAGAAGTATCCCAGGGGTTATTTTCTGTAACACTGTCAGGCAGCAATTAGTTCCAGTTAATATAGAGGCACAAAGTATTTGTTAACCCACTTCTTAGGGTTTTGATTACCTACAAAATCACCTTGAAAAGTACACATTCTCATTAGCAAGTCACCTGTGTTGCTCTCTGTCTACCTCCCTGGCAGCATTCGATGAAAATCTGTAGAGCACTTGCTTTACATGTGCATGGCCTTGGGTTCCATTCCTAGCCCAAAATCGGGGGGTGGCATAAGTTGGGAGGAAAAGACCTTGGCCCCCTCCCCCCAGATTCTCTCCTTCTGAACCCAAGGAAAGTGGACAGCCATGTGGGAACTGCTCTTTAATTCCTTGGGCATCCATTTTTCCTGATGCATGTCTGACTTAACCCGTATAGGTAAGAATGCTTTGTATTCACACTTCTGGAGGCAGGTTTGCATTCCCAGTGCCGCAGTAGTAGGTCTGTTCTCACTCTTATTTTCTAGTCTCTGTTGGTTGATCACCAGCTCTCCTGCAAGGCATCTGGAAGGCTCCTTCATGCTTCCTGATAAAGTCTGCTGTGAAGAGCACTACAGGAAACTGCTCACCAGGCCTGGCAAAATGGGAGCTTAGGAACTTGGCTCTCACCCCACTACCCCCCAGCTGGTCATGATGAAGCCTATACCCAAAAAGCATTTTTCGTCCTTATTTTAACAATATTTCAGTGTAACAAGACCAGTCACTTTTGATGTCCACAACCTCTGAAATTTAACATTTGTCTAGTAATGTCCTTTTCTTCCTAAGGTGCTGACATGTTTTAGGAAAGGGTATATCTTTTATTTTATTTGGGGGCTGGTACAGGACATGTGTTCTACCAGAGATACATCCCCAGTCCCAGAGTATGTATTTTCAATTGTGTGAACCAGTAGGAAGAAAATAGAAACAAGCTGTTAATGCCATTGAAATTTTCTTTGCTTTCACTTTTACGTGTAATGTTACCAAATATAAGTTCTAAAAAGAACACTGCAGATGTATTTCAAATATATAGAGAAAATTCTCTCAAGATTTCCTTTAACACCTAACCCTACAGTAATTCTGCTCCAGACCCTGAGGTAAGCTATCAAAGCTCAGCCAAGAGATGAAGGAAGAGCTGCTGGGATGTGGGGGCACCAAGGCTTACAAGGATGGGTCCGGCCTAGGTGACACTGTACTCACAGTAGTCCTCCTCCAAGTTATTTTCCTCAGCAATAACTTGCTCATAGGCCTAACCCAAAGGTACTTAATTTTACATTACAAAAGAATTCTGGGGCTGGAGAGATGGCTTAGCAGTTAAGGCACTTACCTGCAAAGCCCAAGGACCCAGGTTCAATTCCCCAGGACCTACGTAAGCCAGATGCACAAGGTGGTGCATATGTCTGGAGTTTGTTTGCAGTGGCTAGAGGCCCTGGCACACCCATTCTCTTATCTACCTACCTCTTTCTCTCTCATAAATAAATGAATATTTTAAAAGAATTTTGCCCACCAACAAGAAACTTCCCTCTGGACAGTATTATAGTATGTCTTATAGAAAACCTGACAAGAGCTTGGTTGTTTGCACATAGAGAGTTAATTGTCAATGTGATTAACAGTCAGATGGAATGCTGGGCTAGGTGTACAAAGTGCAACTGATTTTTGTTATAAGTTGCTAACTCAGGGGCTGTGAAACCAAGCAGAAACTAAATAATAAACAGATGTGAGTCACCAAATATAGCAAGCCTAGTCCTGACTGCAGTCGGGCACCGTGAGATGATAGGTTATTCACAGAAAGATGCAATTTACAGGTCACAATGTAATAGTAACTTTTCACTGTGTAAATTGAAAATTGTCCTGGGTGGGAAGTCAGGTACTCCCCTCTAGATGGGGGTCAGTCTGCTGACATCCACATATTTTCCTTGGTACGGTCATTTGGAGCATGTTGCTCATGCTGTAAACTATAGTACCAGATGACTAGTAGATGATTTTAGGCTCTTGGTAGACATCATTCTCTTCTCACACCCTGGAGACTTAGAGTGAGAGTTCTAATGCCATCTCCACCATGGCTCATTTTGTGGCATACCATCGAGCATTTATCATGCCATCCTAGCCAGATACAGATACCTGTGCCAAGAGGATGGACACACACACCCCCCTGACACTGGGGTGCAGACAGACAGCCATTTATTGTTCTCACAAATGTGTCCTTTCAGCAGTCAGGCAGGTCTCATATGCAGGAGAGTGTTCCCTGCCCATCCCATCCCTGTTTCCTTGTCCCAGGTAGAGCTGACAGGGCCACATAGGACAGTGCCTTGGTGGCCTTGTTGTAGATCTTCTTGGGAGATATGTCCTTCACTGTTTCCTCACAAAATTGGGAATCACAAGCAAAAAAATCCTAGACAGCAGTTTCTCATCATATTTGGCAAGCAGTCCATCTGTTACAGATTGTATGACTTACCTTCTAGGGAGATCTTACCAAGAGATCTTACCAAGAGCATCAGAATGGATAAAGTCATGTTGCTGTTCTCATATTATACAAAAGGAAGAAACATCAATTGCATATTAATAATGGGGAGCCTCAAATTAATGAGGTAAATATCTGGTGTCTCTAGAACAGTGTACTTGTAAAATACAATAAATTAAATACAGTACTTCAGATGAGATCTGTCCTACTCAGAGTATAGTAGAAGGTCACAGCCTTGAATTTTCTCTGGCTTGATACTCTGTTTTGTTGATATAGTCTAGCCTACCGAGTACATTTCACAGTTTGATCATAGGTTTTAAATAACAAGAAGTACTGCTTGTGTAAAGATACCTTTTAATTTTTCAGTCACAGATATGAGGCATAAAGGGTGAAGTTCAGAGTTTTCCTAGAATGTACTTCTTCACTAATACTGCAGGCTGGGGTCAAAGCCACCCGTTGCCCTGGGCCTGTAGTATGTGTGGACACTGGGCAGGTGCACATGGGTGCTCGGGCCTCACCTGCCGATTTAGGCAAACAGATCCATGTGGCTTTTCTTCTAGTGTGAAAGCAATTACTTGGTTTCCTAGTGCTGCTCATAGCAAGATAATAATACTGTGTATCTAATTCTCTTCACTTTGCATTCAAGTAGCAACTAACTGTACAATTTTGTTAACTTAATGAAACTTTTCTTCCTAAATGACAAGTTTGGGCTGAGGAGGAATTCAAACACTGCATGGACATTGCTATTTAGAAAACAGGTCTTTGAATTTTTCCAGTAACTAAGGTTAAGTAATAAGCTTGTGTGTGGCGACAGTCAGAGACCACACGGACATAGTGATGAAGGTGGTGGCTAACGTTCAGCTGCTGAGCAGAAGCTGCAGCCCTGCATCCCTCCAAGTGCCCGAGAGGAGGGCCCTGGTGGCTGAGGTGTGGGTTGTGCAATGAGTACAAGCCCTCTTTTTGTCTAGGTGGGACTAGCTGTGCACTGTTTGTAAATGGCAAATAGTAGTTAATGTCCCTTTCAGATGAAGAACTTGATTGACAAAAACTAGACCTTTTAACAGAGATTCATTTCTAATTTCTAAAAAGTAAAAATATCTGATTATTTTAACTTCACTGTCAGTCCTGATTTTCTACAATTACTCAGTTCTATTTATGAAAGGCTAGTTACTCCATGTGAACTTTTAAAAAGTATCAAAAGGTTATAAAATTTAGTTTTAGAGAGCCTGAGACAATGGCTCAGTGGGTAAAGCACTCATTGCTCAAGCTGGAATACCCAAGTTTGAGACCCACCCCCCACATGCGCCACTTACAAAGGCAAAGTTGTGGTGAGTTTCTCTAATCCCAGCATGCTGATGGTGACTGCAGTGGAAGATGGAGACAGAATTCCCTGTAAGCTTGCAGTGGGCATAGCAAAACAGTGACAGCCCCTTTCTCAAATGAGGTAGACAGGCAAAGACCAACCAACCTGTAAGTTGTCCTCTGACCTGCACACACACACACACACACACACACACACACACGCACACACACACACAGTGTGGCTCATGTGCCCCTACTTACGCATATGCACGAACACAGAAAGAATGAAAAAAGACAGTTTCTTTAGTTTCTTCCGTGATACCATGACTGTATATATATATTATAACTAGTAATTTCAAGTTGCCTGCCTCTGTGTGTTTTTATCACCTAAAACAACACTCATGCTTGTCTAGTTCATTCCTTTGGGAGACCCTAAGAAATGTCAGAGGTGAGTGAGGGCCCCAGGAGACAAGCTGCATGGTGAACATGAGTATCTGGATTTTTGTTGTAATCATTGTTGTTGTTTCAAGGCAAGGACTCACTGTAGCTCAGGCTGACCTGAAACTCACTGTGTAGTTGCAGGCTGGCCTTGAACTCACAGCGATCCTCCTACCTCTGTGTCCCCTTGCTGTGGCCCATACAGGCTCTGGGCATGGTGCCCTTCTCACCTTATACTTCCTCTCACAAGCCTCTCTTGTCCTGGGGAGCACTGGTTCCATCTCACTGCCCCAGGCACTCTGCATGTACCCTCTGGGCACACTGGGAACACTCAGCATTAAAGGTGAAGAAACAACTCTATATCTTAGATTCTGAAAAATCTTGTAGAAATAACTTACAGATGAGGTTATTTAGAAAACTCGACAGTAAAAGTGATTCCTGGTGTACCTGAGTGATCACCAAAATGACCTCTGTACAGAAGGGCTGAAGATACAACCCCTCATCTGATTGGTAGCTGCATGTGTGCGCATCCCACTGAGGCTCCCCATGCTGCCATGGCTCCATCCTCACGGGAACCTAAAGAATGGCCTAAAGCGTGGTCGTCTAACAGACAAGGAGACAGTTCTCAGAGGGTACACCCTGTGTATAAGCTCCAGAGACGGCTAACTGTAGCCATTGGGATTTTACTATCTATTCTCTAAGGGGATGGGCATTTCTTCACATGAATATCACATGATACAGAGTGAATTTTCATAATTGCTTGAATTCATAATTGCTTGAACTGATTGGCGTTTCTAAAGCCTAAGATAAAATTTTGGAAGTAAAGGTGGTAGTGAAACGTAAAGCATGGATGGGCCTGGGCTGCCCTAGGAGACACCCAGGCTCAGAGAGGCTGTGGGCTCACCCTGCCCTGGTAGAGACCCAGGCTCAGAGAGATTGTGGGCTCACACTGCCCTGGGAGAGACCCAGGCTCAGAGAGGCTGTGGGCTCACCCTGCCCTGGTAGAGACCCAGGCTCAGAGAGACTGTGGGCTCATGGAGCCCTGGAATAGACCCAGGCTCAGAGAGGCTGTGGACTCACGCTGCCCTGGGAGGGACCCAGGCTCAGAGAGGCTGTGGGCTCACACTGCCCTAGGAGAGACCCAGGCTCAGAGAGGCTGTGGGCTCACACTGCCCTGGAAGAGACCCGGGCTCGGAGAGGCTGTGGGCTCACGCTGCCCTGGGAGGGACCCAGGCTCAGAGAGGCTGTGGGCTCACACTACCCTGGGAGAGACCCAGCCTCGGAGAGGCTGTGGGCTCACGCTGCCCTGGGAGAGACCCGGCCTCGGAGAGGCTGTGGGCTCACGCTGCCCTGGGAGAGACCCGGGCTCGGAGAGGCTGTGGCCTCACGCTGCCCTGGGAGGGACCCAGGCTCAGAGAGGCAAGCAGGCCCTGGGAACTGTGCTTTCCTGGCAGGTGACAAAGCCACACCTCAGGATAGAGGCTAGGGAAGCTTGAGCTCAGGAGTCCTCTATAGGAAGTTGTGGCCTTGCTGGGCCTTGGTGTCAGTCATATTCACTCTTTGATGATCCATCTGCCTTTGCTTGCTGGTGTGTTGCACTGTCATGTTGTATCTGATTATAGCCTATGATAAGATTGCCCTCCCTCCTCAGAAAACACTGCAACTATTTGTGTATTGTTAACTTAAAAATTATCCTTCCACTTAAGATTTCTATTTTTTACAAAATATTTATTTGGGCTGGAGAGATTTCTCAGTGGTTGAAGGTGCTTACTTACAAAATCTGACAACCAGGGTTCAATTCCCCAGTGTCCACAGAAAGCCAGATGCACAAAGTGGCATAGGTGTCTGGAGTTTGTTTGCAGTGACATGAGGTCCTGGCATTCTCTCTCTTTATAAATAAATAAATTTTTAAATATGTGACAGAGACAAAGAATAAGAGGGAAAGAATGAATGGGTATACTAGGGCCTCCTGCCTCTGCAAAGAAACTCCAGATACATGTGCCACTTAGGGCCGCTAGCTTTATGTACGTACTGGGGAATCACATCAAGGCTTGCAGGCTTTGCATTGCAAACACCTTTAACCAATGAGCCATCTCTCCAGCCCAACTTACAACTTTTTTTGTTAAGATTTGCTTTGTGTCCTAACATATGGTCTATTTTAGAGAATGTTCCATGTGCTGCTGAAAAGAATGTGTATTCTGCAGCATTTGGATGAAATGTCCTGTATATATCTGTTAGGTCCATTCCTTCTATGACCTCATTTAATCCAGATGCCTCTCTGTTTATTTTTTCCCAGGATGACCTGTCAAATGATGAGAGTGAGGTGTTGAAGTCCCCCACTACCACTGTGTTTGGTGTTATCTGTGACCTTAGTTCTAATAGCGTTTGTTTGATGAATCTGGGACCCCTGCATGTTAGGTGCATATATGATTAGGATTGTAATGTCCTCCTGTTGGAGTGTGCCCTTAATCAATATAAAGTGACCTCCCTTATCTTTCTTGACTAACGTTGGACTGAAGTCTACCTTGTCAGATATTAGGATAGCAACCCCTGCTTGTTTTCTAGGCCCATTTGCTTGAAACACCGTTTTCCAACCTTTCACCCTAAGATGTCCATTCTTTGTAGAAAGGTGAGTTTCTTGGAGACAACAAATTGTAGGATCCTGCTTTTTAACCCAGTCTGCAAACCTATGTCTTTTGGTTGGGGCATTGAGGCCATTGATATTAAGAGATATTATTGAAAGGTGTGTATTTATGTTTGCCTTTTTTTTTTTTTTTTTTTGTAGTTCCGGTTCTACCTTTGCTGTCTTGTGTTAACTAGTATTTGAGTATTGTTTGTTTTTTCCAGGTTCCTTATATGTGTGCTTTTCCTTCTCTTCAGCATGGAGGATTCTTTCAAGTGTTTTCTGTAGAGCTGGTTTTGTCTTCAAATACTCCCTTAGCCTGCTTTTGTCATGGAATGTCCTTATTTCTCCATCTATTTGAATGGATAGCTTTGCAGGATAAAGTAACCTTGGTTGACAGTTGTTATCTTTCAGAACTTGGAACTCCAAGCCCTTCTGGCTTTTAAAGTTTGTGTGGAGTAATCTGCTGTAATCCTGATGGGCTTGCCTTTGTAGATAACTTGATTTTTCTCTCTAACTGCTTTCAATATTTTTTCTTTGGATTGTGTGTTTGGTAGTTTGATTATAATATGAAGAGGAGAGGTTCTTTCCAGGTTTTGTCTGGCTGGTGTTCTAAAGACTTCCTGTATCTGCATTGGCACCACTTTCCCAATTTGGGGGAAGTTTTCTTCTATGATTTTGTTGAAGACGCCTACTATGCCTTTGAAGTGAAATTCTTCTCCTTCTACTATGCCCTGAATTCTTATGTTTGATCTTTTCATAGTGTCCCGAATATCTTGAAATTCCCACTCATACTTTTCTATTAGTTTGTCTTTCTCTTTGTTGGACTGTATTAGATCTGCCACCTGGTCTTCTAGCTTAGATGTTCTGTCCTCTCCTTCATCTATTCTACTGGTGAGATTTTCTACAGAGTTTTTTTTATTTCATTAACTGTGTTCTTCATTGCTAGTAATTCTGACTGGTTTTTCTTTATTATTTCTATTTCCTTATTTATGTCTTGTATTGATACTACTTTATTTCATTAAATTGGTTTCCTGTGTCGTCTTTGATTCCTTTGATTTCCTCTTTGATTCCTTTGATTTCTTCTTTGACTGCTTTGAACATATTTATAATCATTCTTTTGAACTCTTTCTCAGGAATTTCCTCTAACTCGTTCTCACTGGAGGTCATTTCTGATGCATTAATACTTTTTGGTGGATTTATATTGTCTTGGGTTTTAGTGTTTTTTGTGTTATAATGTATATATTTTTGCATCTTGGATTAAGTTAATGCTTGGATTTTCTAGCTAGCTGGGTATTCTTAGCTGTATCAATCGATCTGATGTTATATATCTTCAGGGTAGGAGCTTAAGGTGTTAGGTATGGCTCTTAAGACTCTCAGAGTATCTACAAAGGTGTTCTTTGGGGTTGGGTTTGCCTGCTAAAGGAGTATTCAAGTAGGCTGAGTGGAACAAAATACAGATAGATTCTAAAATTTAACTAAACAATGTACACATTCAATGAAAAACAGCACCAAGTATTTATGCAAGAGTAGGTATTATAAGAACCAGATTCTCTATCAACAAAGAGGTTAAGATTTCTAGACTGTTGAGGGCTCCAAGTCAGCTTGTGATCAAGTGAGACCCTTCCCTGGTGCAATCCCAGTTACCTTTTTAGATGATTTTGTTCTCAGTTATGCTGCACTCTGCCTGCGTCTCTCTTTGGTGCCCTGTGGGTTCAAGTAGGCTGGCTGGAATCGCTGGACCACTGTTCTGTTTTCTGGAGCTGGGCACTGGCTTTTCCTGTGGGGCAAGCCGAGCCTGGAAGCTGTGGCCCCACAGACCTGGCACCACCGCTGCTGGATCCGCCACTGCTGCTGGAGCTGGAGCTGGAGCTGCTGCTGGAGCTGCTGCTGCCACTGCCGGAGCCGGAGCCGCCGCTGCCAGAGCCGCTTTGGCCTGCCTGTGTGGGTTCTGGATGCTCTGGATCTCTCCTACTTCTCTGCTGCGGTTTTAATTTCTTATACACCTCACTTTTTAGTAAAAGTGTGTATGTTTCTGGGTATTCTTTGGCTTTTTCTCCCCTAGGCTGCTTTGGTGTGGTTCCTAAGCTGCCATCTTAACCGGAAGTCACGACTTTTAAATTTGAATATTAAACAACTGTAAGCAAGAGTACCTCTTATTTTTTAATGTTTTTAATTTTTTTTTTTTTTTGAGACATAAGGAGGAGAGAGAGAGAGAATGGGTATACCAGGGCCTCTAGCCACTGCAAACAAACTCCAGATGCATGTGCCATCTTGTGCATCTGGCTTATGTGGGACCTGGAGAATCGAACCTGGGTCCTTAGGCTTTGCAGGCAAGTGCCTTAACCACTAAGCCATCTCTCCAGCCCAAGTACCTCTTATTTTTGAATGCCTATGTGTTCCAAGGAATTGACATACTTCGTTTTAGCCTTAGAGCAAGCACTTTGCAAGTGTACTTCTCACTTTACAAAAGAGAACAGCAAACCTCAGTAAAGAAAGGAATTAGATTCAGAGCTCCTGCCCGTGGTCATTGTCAGGGCTCAGAGCCCAGGCTGGTCATTACTTTTCTACTGTCTCCTTTACGTTGATAGCTTTTGTATACACATGTTGGTGTAGAGTTAATTAATCAGACATTATTTTATCTCTTATGCTAGAAAAAACTATCAGGAGAAACAAAATGCCGAACTACTACTGCATGGGGTGTGTAGGATCCAGGTGTGGGTATTTGAACAAGCCATGGCACTCACTGTGGGATGGATAGGTAGGCACCCTTTCTTTCCTGTGTTTATATATCTGGCTTCGGGACGCTAGTCACCACAAACTGCAAAGATCTTCATGCTGCAGAATGGTCTGTTTGAAGCAATAAGATGAAGAGATTTCTGTCATCTGTGTATCTTCACCTATAAAAGTACGGTTCAAAAGTACATCTGTGACAGGACCACAGGAATAAGAGCTCTCGCACTATAAGCTTCTCTGCATCAGTTGTGTCAGTGGGCTGTTTGCACACCAGTGTGCTATGTCACTTTGTGTAGCTTCCCCCGGGCAGTGGGGCCTCATAAGCTGTGCTCTCCTCAGGTCGCACTGGTACGGTGGACAGAGAGTGTCGGGCTCACTCTGGTCAGCAGGGACCTTACATCCATGCAGCTGAAGACACCTGGCGGCCAGGTCCTGACCTACTGCATCCTGCAGATATTCCCCTTCACTTCCGAGAGCAAACGGATGGGCATCATCGTCAGGGTACGTGTGTGCAGTCTGGCATCCCCAGACACTGCTTGGGTGAGCTACACGATTACATTAGCCATTCCCTCTTCAGTCTTTTAAAGCAGATACAGAAATACCCTTGCTGAAAACAAAAAATGTTAAGGTTACATATTTATTCAAATGTTTTGTGCTTGTTATATCTTCTTAAAATCAAAATAAAAGCTAAAACTAATAATTTATAAACCAAGAAGCTAGTATACCCATAATGACACAAAGTATCTGGCAATACAAAATAACTCTTCTAAGATCACTAAAGCAGAACAAGTTAAAGGTGTTACTAATGTTTAAAGAGGTTTTTTCTTTCTTTGTTTTGTTTTGTTTTGTTTTCCCCTTTCAACAAAGCAGCATGCTACAGAGTTTAACTTAATGATCTATGACCAGAAAGGTACTAGTTTGTACCTCTATAAGTTTCTTACTGATACCAAAAGTATATCTTGGAAGTGTTCTAAATAGCCCTCACTATTCTGTCACACTTGGGAAATTTGAGGGCATCGATGCTTACTTGCATCTCAGGTGGTCACTGGCTGTACTGGCATTTATAGGCGATTTTTTGCAGAGAAACACACAGGTACTCACACAATGCATTCCTAAGACCTGCTCTCTCCAGTGCATTCCCATGAGGCCAGCAGTTCTTTACAAGGAGGAGTGTGGCCCCATTGTCCCTGTGTTTACTTGCATCTTTCACTCTACTACAGGATGAATCCACAGCAGAAATCACGTTTTATATGAAAGGTGCTGATGTAGCAATGTCCACCATTGTCCAGTATAATGATTGGCTGGAAGAAGAGGTAAGTGCATGCTTCTCAGCTTTGCGCAGTGTCGTCATGAAAGTTAACAAGCAGGTGACAGAGAAGTAGTACCCGCTTGGAGACACTGGAAACATTGGAATAAATCATGCTATCCGAATTTCAAACCAGATGCTAATAGGTTGACAGAATGCTTATTGTTTTTCCACTAAATTATTTTAAATTCTTACAGTTCTTTCCAGTTCCTTAAAGAAGAAAAAAATAGGATCCTGGGTAATTAGGAAAATCTTGCTTCTAAGCCGGGTGTGGTGGCACAAGCTTTTAATCCCAGCACTTGGGAGGCAGAAGTAGGAGGATTCGCCTGAGTTCGAGGCCACCCTAAGATTACATAGTGAATTCCAGGTCAGCCTGAGCTAGGGTGAGATCCTGGCTTGAAAAGAAAAAAAAAAAAAAAATATCTTGCTTCCTATACAGATACCACCATTTTTGTTTAGTTCTATGAAATGTACACATGTGTATATATAGGCTCTTACAAAGTATGTTATTAATGCCCACTCACCATTTGATTTTAGAGTAACATTGGCTTTTTAACTGATTAGACTTCAGTATATTTTTAATATTTTATTTATTTGAGAGAGAGAGAAAGAGGCAGAGAGAGTGGGTATGGGCATGCCAGGGCTTCTTGCCACTGCAAAGGAACTCCAGATGCATGTGGCACTTTGTGCATCTGGCTGTACATGGGTACTGGGGAATCAAACCCAGGCAAACATGCTTTGCAGGTATGTGCCTATAACCACTGGGCCATCTCTCTAACCCCAACTTTATATTTTGTAACCCTAAATTTTGCAAGGAGATTTTAATTAGAATTTTTACCTAATGCTAATTTGTTCAGTAAAAAAAAAATAGAAAATGAGGTACATATATAAGCAATCCCATCTAAAATTCTTCCTAAGCAAATATAATTTGTAGTTAGCCTCATGAGGTTATATCATATATTGTTGGGTCTATATGTTGGTCAGTAGTTGGATTGCAGAGTAAAATTAAGGCTGTGTGGGTTACAGCCAGGGCCCTTCTTCCTGTGTGAATGTTACTGCTGGTGCGCAGGTCTCTTGCCGCACCCTGAGACCTCAGAGTGGACTTGTGAGCACAGCAGCCACACCCGCTGTTCACGATGGTCTTGGCCATATGAATCAATATCTCCTTCAGGGCACTTTGATTTAATCAGAGACATGAATAAATTAAACTCCCTGAAGACCTAGTAAAATGCCATAAAAATTACTTTTGGTCATAATGACATGCAATTAATTGTAAAATACTTGTTTAATTTATTTAGCTTTATGAGGTCAAATCAATAAATGTCTTGCAACAGACAGATAATGTCAGATTGTTTTTCAGAAAGATAACTTCATTAAAATCCTATGTACATTTATTTTCCCCACATTGTATTCTCTCTATAGATAAATCTTTTACCCCTTCACCAGTGTCTTTGTTATAAAACTATTACAGCCTGAAAGCCTTTCACTTCTGTAATTTAAAAAAAAAGCAGAGCAGTGATGGAGCAGAACCCCAGGGTTAGTTATGAAAATGTTTTCATTCAGGTCTCTTCAAGCCTGACCCTTGCCCACACTGTAGCAGGGATACACTTTGTTTAGAAGGCACAGTGTTCATTGCGAGTGCAGGTCTCTTTCCCAGCGGTGTGATCAGTGTCATGGGAGCATGCATTTTGAGTCTTGAAAGCAGTTGCCATCTACCTTCAGATAGGTGTGCCTAGCCCGCAACCACCCTTCAACCAGAAACTTCATCCCCAGCTAACAGTGTTGAGTTTCTGCCTCTAATTAGGGATACGCCCACATTTTATTACATTATTGTTATACTTTCTCTTACTGTCAATGGGGTTAACATCTTTTCAAACTCCTGTTGAATGTGTTTCTATTTCCTATTCAACGCAAATCAAATCAAGTAATGAAGGGCTTTCCCCTTCTCTGTCTGGTTAGAGTTGGGCTTCAAGACCTGGTGCGTGGGTCTCTGGGTCTGGCCCATGTCCTTCCCAGCCCCAGCTCCTTGCATGTTCAACCTTCCCTGCAAGGCCAGCAGATAGGAGTTGAGATAAGGTAATAAGAGGAAATGTTTGTAGTGCTGATTTTCTTCAGACACTGACATAAGACGTCCCAGGACAGCCCTGCTGAAACAGTTTCTGTGATGAGACTGAGGCAGACAGTTTGGAGCTTTGTCCAAGAAAACAGACCTCGTTGCCAAAAATGGCTTTCAGACCCAGCCATCTTGGTTCTGTGGTGTATCCATGACATTCCTTGAGAAGCCTTCCGCCCTCCTGCCACTCCACACTTCTAGAAGCGTTCCACCATACCACTATACATCATGGAGGCCTTTAACCTTCCTGCTGCTGTATACCTCCTAAGGCCTCACTGAAGGACTTCCGTTCCCTCTTACCCTGTACACCCACACCAGGGGAGGCCTTTCACCCCTCTTAACAGCACATTCCCTGGGAGGCTTAACGTGTAACTTAGTATCAACCTTTTTAAGTCCAGTGGACTTCAAGGGAGACCCTGTCATGAGCTAGAAGGTTCTCAGTTGCTTTCAGGAGAACTCTCTGACTCCAACTCCAGCAAATCTCCCCCGCCCCGCAGCAGAGATTGAGACTTCTTGTGTGCTGGCACAAGTGGTGGGCTCAGTGGAATAAGCACCCTGTGTGTATTACTTCTCACTTCTGCATACTTTGCTTGCCCTCCTCACCGTGGCCTTGTAGTCCCCTGTAGTCCCCATGCCCATGCCTATAGGGAGATGAGGGCAGCAGCATTGCCTGAGGCCTGTCACTATCAATTCGGGCATTCTTGGGGCCGGAAGTAACTCAGCCCCTTCTCTTCCAGTGTGGAAACATGGCACGGGAGGGGCTGCGGACCCTCGTGGTGGCAAAGAGGACTCTGACAGAAGAGCAGTACCAGGACTTTGAGGTCAGTGACTTCAGTCCCTCCATCCACAGACCCACCTCCCTACAGGCACTTGGTTTCCCACTGAAATGCAATTATGAAACCAGTGTCTCAGCTATCTGGGGTATTGGCTGCCTCACTGACAGGGGGACCTCAGTGACTCCACTTCCATCTCAGTCTGGGGAGAACTGTTGTCCAGACAGGTCAGAAGTTTCATTTCCTCAGTATAAGCTGAGCATCCCTCATTCTTCCTGGCACAGAAGTGGTTCAGACTTTGGCACTGTTTGGATTTTGGAGCATTAGATACACTTAACTGATTTAGTTTTCCTACCCCAGAAATCCAAAACCTAAACCTTTCTGTGCATGCTGTCAGTGCTCAAAACATGCTTGATTTTAAAGCATTTCAGTTTTTTAGAGTAAAGAATGTTCTACCTGTATTATAAATTCTCATATTCTAAATTATTATGCCCACTCAGAACACATATGCAGAGCATGTACACACACATCCCCACGCTCTTAAAGAGCCAGTATAGTCCAACCATGTGGAACACACCCATGGTGTATGTGCATGTCTCCTCTGTCTTCAGAGCCGATACAGTCAAGCCAAGTTGAGCATCCACGACAGGACCCTCAAAGTGGCTGCAGTGGTGGAGAGCCTGGAGAGGGAGATGGAGCTGCTGTGCCTCACTGGGGTGGAGGACCAGCTGCAGGCCGACGTAAGGCCCACGCTGGAGATGCTGCGGAATGCCGGGATCAAGGTACAGCCTGCTCTCTTGCTGAAACAAACTACTTGAAGTTGTGCTATGTGGTGCTCCAGGGTAAAGGAGGCAGTGCTGCCCTGTAGCTGCCCCTTTCTTACCATCCTGGCCATCACACCTCTCGAAGTGTCCACACTGCCCTTGCCTCCAGGCTTCTCTGCCTGTCCCGCGCTCTCTCCCCTCTCGAGATAGAGTAGCTTCCTGAAGCACGGATGCGATCCTTTCATAGCTCGTGGCGCATGCACTTCCTGAGGATTGTCTTATGGACCACCAGTCCCTGCTAGGTGTGTGCAGCCTGTGGTTCAGCACTTGCCCTGCCAGTCGGGTTTTATCACTTTCTGCCCTCTGCCAAAGTCCTGCACCATCAGTGCTGACCATAGCTTTCTTCTGCAGTGGTCTGCATGCTCCCCACACCCAGGCCCCCCTGTGAGCTTCTCATACCTGTGTGTGTTCAGCTGTTGGCATGGACTATGGGTTTCCATATACTGGATTATCTCATGCTCCAGAAATGGAGTGGATCGCAATCAGATGTTGGCGGGGTCATCATTCAGGTTTGCTTCTAAGCCACATGTACAGTGTCACAAGCTCAAATAGCCCATAGGGCCATGCCATGGTCAGTTATGCTCACTCTCCTGCCTGGCCACTGAGCGCAGCAGTGGGATCCTTTTCTCCAGGGATATGCAAACATGTAGATGCAAAAGAATTTCTCTCTCTCAGTGACATCTCATTTGTGACTCCTGAGCAGCACAACTTGTTCCGTGCCCTCTCCTGTCATAGTAATGCTTCATCACCTTAGTGCAGCAGAGCAAGTACACGTATTCAGCTTAAACAGAGACCATGCACCTGCGTGCGGAACAGCCCAGCTGAGTGGATCTGAATGAATATCAGTGTGCCATATAGGGTTTTCTGTCTCCTGCTTCCAGAAGTGCATCTTTCTACATGATAAATAAAAAAATCTAAGACATTCAAATGATGGTGAAAAATATCACAGCAAGTTTTTTGCTATTCTATAAAATATGAGTAATATTTTGCTACATATTAAATGCCTAGTATTGTCTAGGTCAGGATTCATAAACTTTATCCACTTGCAACCCCTTTTGCCTGAGAAGTTTTTACATGACTCTGGGTATATATGTATGTATATAAAATAGACAAACAAGGACTAGAGAGATGGCTTAGTGGTTAAGGTGCTTGCCTGCATAGTCTAACAACCCAGGTTTTATTCCCTAGTACCCATGTTAAGCCAGATGCACAAGGTAGTGCATGTATCTGGAGTTCATTTGCAGCAGCTGGAGGCCCTGGCACACCCATTCTCCTTCTCTCTGCTTGCAATTAATTAATTAAAAATAAATCAAACATTGATAATAAATTAATTTATTTTAAAATATCTTTAAATGCAAAAATTTTACCAGTGAGTAAAGACTGAAGCAAATTTATGTACTAATGAGGTGGATGTGCTTGTTTGTTTTTACATAATTAAATCTTGTTTATGCATGTGTTCATATGCATGTGGGTGCACATGTATACATATGCACATAGAGGCCAGAGGACTGCCTTGGGTGTCTTTCCTCAAGCACTGTCTTGCAGGTATATAGACTTGTATTTTTTGAGACAGGATCTCTCACTGACCTGGAACTCACAGAGTAGGCTAGGCTGGCTGGCCAGAGTGCCCCAGGGACTCACCTGTCTGTGCCTTCCCAGAACTGGGATTACAAGCACGTACCACCATGCCTGGCTTTTGTTGTTGTGCATGAGTTCTGGGGGTTAAACTCTATTCCTCATGCTTAAGCTATTTCCCTAGTCCCCTCAAATAGCAATTTTTGAAATCAAACATTCTAATACAATATAGCCTAAAGAAAATAAACTAATGTACTGTTTATGTATGAGGTATGACAGTAGCAAAATATTAAAGTCTTTGTTTTCTGTATTAAACCATATGTTTCTATAGGAGCAGAATGCATTTTACATACCATAGAAACTAATTTATAACATGGAATAACCTCAGTTCTGAGCTGAGGCGTCTCAGGCAATGTTCATTACACTGCATGGCATGCGCAGTGTAACATGTGCATGTTGTGTGTTCAGAACTAAGGCTGCAGTGAAGTCATACAATGCAACGTGAACAAGCATTCAAAGAAACAACCTTAGATTCATTGTCCATTGGATGATTTTTAGTTATTTTTGGTGTTTGCACATTCAGAAACCTTTTATTGTTGCCAGATTTTCTACAACCCCCACATTCAGTTACGTTATCCTATATGGGACTATGACCCACAGTTTCAACAGCTGAGGTCTTTGTATACTCATATATAGTATATCCATGTATATGCAGTTGTTAATACTCAAGTAGCATTGTTTGATATGTTTTATTTGATGTAAGTACCTTTTGCCTTGACCATGAGCTATTGACTCAGTTGAATTGCACTTTTCAGGTGAGAAGTTGAAGTAAAGGCTGTGCTCCTCCTAGCTCTTGGTGCTTCCCATCACACTTTGTGTGAGTGGAAGGCTGTATTAATATTAACACTGTCCTTGGGCATCTTCAAGTATCAGCATTAGATTCATCCAGATGACAGCTAAGCTCAGTAGTTAGCCATGTGCCTCCAGAGCACAACTGCATGCCTAAACAGCACATTCTGACTTGGTTTCCCCAAACAAGTTAGTACTTTTTTATTGTGGTACAAAATGTCACCCAAAATTGCCTTTTAGATACCTTTAGGGGCACAGTTGAGGGAATGAAATGCACTCACTTTGATCTGAAGGCACCACCATCATCCATCTCCAGATATCTCCATCTTCCCAAGTCGAAACTTTTTCCCATTTAATCCTCAGCCCCTGTACCCACCATTCTTCTCCTGTACCTACGAATCTGACCACTGTGGACACCTCACATAAGTGGGATTGAGCAGTATTTGTTCTTGTGTGTTGCACTGATGTCACTCAGCATCGCATTTTCAAGGTCCACTTGTTGCTCCACGTGTCAGCATCCATAAGTTGAATGACATACCACTCTGGACAGATCACATTTCATGTATCTGTTTGTTTACCTATGTGTACTGAATGACATGCCATTTATGGACAGACCACATTTTACCCACTTGTTGCAGCTACCTTCTTGTTCTTGGACAGAACACCCAATCAGAGGCAGCACATGGGAGGAAAGGGTTTATTTCAGCTCACAGTACAGAGGGGAAGCTTCCTCATAGCAGCAAAAGCTTGGAACAAGCAAGACAATAGTGGAGGGAAGTAGTCCAAGTGAGCTAGCTAACCACCCAGGAGAGCTGGACAAGCCTCAAGGTCTGAGCCCAGTAACACACCTCCCCCAGCAAAGCTCCACCTCCTGCATAGCCGCCAGTGGGGACTGAGTATGAGGCTTAACCACAGACCCATGAGGCTGTGGGGGACACTTTACATTCAAACTACCACATCATTTGTCTATCCAAGTACACCGAAGGACATGCCACTGTGTGGAAAGACTACACTTTATGTGTTTGTTTGTTTGTTTGCATACACTGAATGACATGACACTGTGTGCACAGAGCACATCCCATTTGGCCATTTGCCTATCTATGGACACTTGGGTGTCTCCACCTTTTCACTGTTGTGATAATGCTGTGACCATGGGTGTACAGATGTCTGTTCACAGAGGGGTACACTTAGGTGGCATTGAAGTAGTATTACTGAAGTTCACCAGCTGAAATTGTTTTGTAGATATGGATGCTAACAGGCGATAAGCTTGAGACAGCAACTTGCATTGCCAAAAGTTCACACTTGGTGTCTAGGACACAAGACATTCATATTTTCAGACCAGTAAGTATGTTTCTCAATCAGTTTGAATCTTTAAATGTTTTATCTCAAAGTAAAAATCTATGCACATGATTTTGAAAGCTTTTTGATAGACAAACTGTAAGAAGCATTTTCTGATGCACTATGAGTATTAGTTGCCTGTTTTTAAATAGACATGCTGCCATCATTTCTATTCAACTTATAAAAAATTATGTTGTATCTTTTTAAACAAATATATTTCCTAGTAGCTATGCAAGTGGGGCAAAGGCAGTACCTGGGAGACAGGTGCAGATACAACATAGGCCACGTCTCTAGCCTGCTGATTTGAGATGCAGCGGTCTTCCTTCCTTAACTAGTGCAAAGAAAGCGATAGAACGAATCTGAATTGATGTGTCTACTGTATGTATTAGTTACGACTAAATTTAATTCCTATGTGAGAAATAGAAGTTCCTTGGGTCTTGATTGATGGTGAGCAGGCAGACACCATGTGGCTGTGGCTGTGGGAATGAAGTTCTTGCACCTACAGAAATGGTTATTTCCGTGTCATTTACATGGAAATGTATTTTATTCTGAAACATCAGAATCACAAATGAGGCCCTGCAGACTACTATGTGCAATTAAATTATTAATGCTTCTGATAAAATTTGAGATCAAATTTTGTTGACTTTTCAGAGTTATCGCACTACAAATTAAAATTTTCACAGTAAAACCTACCTACTTATAAATGAATCTGAGATTAATTTGGGCCACATGAAACTTTTCATTTATTTCACTCCTATGACATTTCTTTTATGCCCCATAAAATTGTCACGGAAAGTATGTCAAAACCCAGTGCATTGGTTTCTGACATGTTTTCAGTCTAAAATTAATAACATTTCAAGATTATGACTTAATTTTACATTTAGGCTGCTTACTCCTTCAGACACTAAATCAAAATGAATGAAACAAGTAAAATCCCATAGCAAAGTCGTCAGAAGCAATTTTGTAAAAGTATTTTCTGTCATTCCCTGTATTATGAAAAAAGACATGTTTAAATAAAACTCAGAATTTTAAAATAATACTGTCTGTACCTGGTGTGTGATGAAGAAGAACTCAATTTTCTTGAGCATAGCATCTGACTCCTGAGTTGTAATTCTCTAGGGCCATGTTTATGATGCTGTAAGCCAAGTGATTCTCAACAGTGCTACTCACCATACCCACTTACCTGCCTATTGTATTAAATCATCTCTGTAAAGTACTAGAAATTTTGTAGTCATCACCACTATCTCTCAAGGGAATGTATTTGTAACAGCAGTGGCCCTCCCGGGGTCCATAAAGTGTTGGCTAGTGCACAGGTCCCTTCCCTACATGATTTATGAGTGTGGCACCTGCATTGTTCTGTGTAAGTTTCCTGCTTTAATGGCCACAAAACAGAGATATAGAGATGGAACAGATGCAAAATTTGTAAGAACCTTGTAGCAGGATTTCTTATTGTATATAAAGCACCTTTACATTCAAATATGTGCAAAGGGATGCTACTGTGTGCCCTCTGATAAAGTCCTGTATTTTAGAAAATGTTTTAATTCATAGTGTTTTTTCTCTAATGGAGGTAACCAGTCGAGGAGAGGCCCATTTGGAGCTGAATGCCTTTAGAAGGAAACACGATTGTGCACTGGTCATATCTGGGGACTCCCTGGAGGTAAGACTGGTCCTCAACTGAAAATATGTGTGTATCCATCCATCTGTCTATCTGTCTGTCTGCCTAACTTCTGAGCTAAGCAAGTACGTGTCTGTGTACATGTAACTCCTGAGGAAAAACGGGCCTGCAACACTGTGTGTCTGTCTCCTGATGTAGGGCTGGTCCATAACAGCATGGGTCTGGTACCAGGCTGCCGTAGCAGCACTCAGGGTTGGCTGGATGCCTTTCTGCACACAACTCTTTCACAGGGTTCTGGACTGATCATCTCAGACCGCATATGCCACCAGCATCCCCACAGCGCCATGCTGAGAAATGTGGGTAGTAGTGGCAAGGCTTCTTACAGCAGAACATGACTATAGTTACCTTCTATTGATTGAGCAAATCACATGGCCAGCCTAGATTCAGGCTGGGAAGCCTGTAGTATTTGTACCAGAGTCATGTTGTGTCTCCATTTATGGACCATTCCATTTGGTGCTTGAGTAAGTAAGCTCCCTGGGACAGAGTAAGGATGGTTTCATGTTGCCCATGTTCCTTCCCCTGGTTTTTATGTTTTCCCATCTCTGTGAATCCAGTGAAATACTTCATAAAACCCTTGGAGTCTGTAAACTGTAGAGTCCAAACAGGGTGAGTCAGACAGTAACACCCTGCACTTTTCAGTGTCCACAATGGGATACATTCTCCCTCTCTGCCTCCTGTCTGGAGTCAAGTGGGGCACCTTGACCCTTGGCTGTCACTATATCGAACAGTATACTCAGGGAATATGTGAAGCCGTGTGAGACCTATCTCCACAGTGCCCCATGAGATGCTTCTTCAGGCAAAAAGCACTTTCCTATCCCTATGGGGTTGATTGCATTTGGACTGACTGTGTGTGTGGTTTCCGGTTTCACAGACACATGGTATAGGCAATCATCTCTTCTAGGCTCCTCACTTCTCTCCCCACCTTCTTCCTGCCCCAACACACTTAGGATTTGGCCCTCATATGATGATACCTGCTGCTGTGTTTTCAAATACTGGTATTTGTTGAGCTATAGTGTAGTTCCTCAAGGTTTGATAGTGTCTGTTTTATTCTTGCTATTCAGTAAAGGCTTAGTTCTATCCTTTCTATCAACACTCTCACAGCTAAATTATTACTGTGAATGGACCAATAATCAGTAGATGACATTAATTTTGTTTTTATGTGCTTGGCCGGTTCCCAAAGGGAGCCAAGTGGCCAACAAAATGTGCATGTATCACATGAGCTTGACCACTGTGAAAGTGACAGTGAGCACAGAAGGAGAGGTGGAAGCGTAAACTGTTACGGGGCGGTCTGCGAGCGTGGCTTTGCGCTTCTGTGCTTCTGAGAGCAGAGGGAAGATAGCAGAAGAGCACAGGTGGCCGCAGGCTCGGCTCTGGCAGAAGTGGGTTGGCAGTAGCATGCCTGTAGACCTGGCTGTATCTGGAGAAGGAAGTTTGGGACACCCCTACACAGGGCATGCCTACCACCGCCATGCAAATGGCCTGCAGCTGGGTTCCAAGAACTGCACTCTCTTTCTCCTGCTGGTAGCATTCTGTGCCACGTGGGGGCTGTCCTTCATACAGGGGAAAATCCCACAGTTCCTCAAGAGACTAAGTCTGTGCCCTTTACACAGGGCTTTGGGTTTTTGATTTTATCCAGCCAAGCTGGAAAACTGGGACCTGGAACTGTCCCCTTAGCAAGGGCTTCAGTGTCATAACTCCAGCCAAAATCTCCATCAGCTACATGCTGAGAATGGTTAAAACCATTGTAACGTTCTAGTTGGAAGGCTTTTGTGGAGTGGCCCAGACGCTTGTCCCAGAGGAGGACATATGTCTTCTCAGTCACATCAGCCCAGCGACTCCTCATGTCCTGTGCTGCTAACCCTGGGTCTGGCTCTGTCTGAGCGTTCTCTACCCACCACGTACCACTGTTCCACAGAACCTTCAGTGATGCACCAATTATGCTTTCCCACAGGGGCCTGGCCACCCCTGCTCATCTTCCCACCTTGCTGTCCTCCTGCATGACAATGAGCTCCACTCACTCAGTGTCCCCAGTCCCCTGACAGTACACCACAAACTAGGGAGAGCTTGATCATATGACCCCCAACAAAGATGGCCAAGGCTTTCCCACAGTCCTGCTCACCCTGCTGCTTGAGCTCAAGGCTGCATGGTGACAGTGGAGTCACAGTACTGTCTCCCAGGTCTGCCTGAGGTACTATGAACATGAACTTGTGGAACTGGCCTGCCAATGCCCTGCCGTAGTCTGTTGCCGCTGCTCGCCCACCCAGAAGGCCCATATCGTGACCTTGCTGCGCCAGCACACTGGGAAGCGTACCTGTGCCATCGGTGAGTCCTGTCCAGCCTGCACTGGGGTGGTTTAGGATGGGACATCACCTTCCTGTCGACAGTGAAATGTAAAGGACAGCCAACGTCTCTTTATTTATAGGCAAAATTGTGTACCATGTCTAAAATTAGATTCTGCATTTCCAGAAAAGTTTTAAATAGCCCTAATGATAATAAAATAAAAACATACTGGAGAAGTGTTTGAGAAGCTGAATCTTTCAACTCCTGTGCTCCTCAGGTGATGGAGGAAATGATGTCAGCATGATCCAGGCAGCAGACTGCGGGATTGGGATTGAAGGGAAGGTAGGTCTGTCCTCTTGTTTCATGCACATTGCACATGAGCTCCATCAGCCCATGGTCTTGGGAGAGAGGTAAACAGACAGAATTCGTCTTTCTGTTCTTCACCCTGTGGCTGGGCCTGGCTGTGGCAGGGAGGTGAACAAAGAAAACCTCAGTGTCAACATCTCGGCCTCCTTCCTGTGGCTGGATGTACCCATGCTCTAGTAGCACTGGAGTCTCTGGCATATCTCTGGGGCTCCCAAGCACCTCAGCTTCTCTCCCCCACTTTATATGTCCATGCTCTGTGTAGCCATGTGCCCCTTTCTCCTGCCAACTGAGCATGATTTAGGTTTGTCTTTGTGTCGGTGCCTTCTTGCTTAGTTCTGCCTTAGTGCCAACAGAGTGCAGAAGCCATGTTCTTCTGAAGTTGTTGGGGCAGCACCTGATGTCTCGGCAGTGTGCACAGGACCAGTGCGGGCTTCGCCCTCCGTCCGCCCCACTGGCCAGTGCAGGTGGGTGAATGGTGTGCCTGATGAAGCTTTTGGCATCATGCAGACATTGCTCCTGGTGCCTTTTAAGTCAGGCCAAACACCAAAACTCAGCTTTATAGGGTATGACTCACAGCACGCCATATTTCTCAGAGGCACTTTTGGATTCTGCCACAGGAGGGGAAGCAGGCCTCACTGGCAGCAGACTTCTCCATCACACAGTTCCGACACGTTGGCAGGCTGCTCATGGTGCATGGGCGGAACAGCTACAAGCGGTCTGCAGCACTTGGCCAGTTCGTCATGCACAGGGGCCTCATCATCTCTACCATGCAGGTATTTAGCCTGGGCCAGTCAGGGGAGGTCTGTGACCACTGGGCTTACTGGGTATCGTGTGATGAAGAGGTATGCAAAATAAGGTACTTGGAAATGCTTGCATGCAGTTGAGTTTTTTAACTTACAACATCTTGTCTTTTAAGGCTGTGTTTTCATCAGTATTCTACTTTGCATCCGTCCCTCTATACCAAGGATTCCTCATGGTAGGGTAAGTGAAATGGATGCTCATAGTACCACAAAGAATTACATATGGAAGAACGAGTTTTTAAAAATACATAATATTTCGGGTAATTTGAGATAATTCCTTACACACCAGCACTTAGGATTCATAACACCAATGTTGAGCTTGGGAGTTTGGAGACAACACCTGTGCCCTAACGCCTCTTGTGATTGTGCTAAGTTTCTCATTAGATTTTATATTCATGGGGAAGTCATAATTTGTGTCAAGAACTATGTCGGATCTGAGGTTTTATAAAAGGACCCAGTAACATAATGAGAGGGGCAGAACCAAGGGGCGGGCATATGCCAGTGCTGCCATCAGCAGGGGTTGAGCCAGGCAGGCCACAGCTGCGCCTCCTGAGCCTGCCCTGTCCTAGTGTGCTGGTAGGGACACAGCTTCGTGAGAGGCGACCAGCCACCAACCAGAAAGCGAAAGATAGCACTGAGATGTCCTCTTAGCTTTGAGTGACACATGGCCTGCGCCTGTCCCTGTCAGCAGTGAAGCCTCACATTCAGACAGCCACTCAGAAACCTTGGACAAAAGTGTCAAAAGTGCAGTGTGCATGTGAAGCACAACTAAGTCTAAAAAAATCTTGCCCACCAAGTCTGCAGAAGAGGGATTCTCTCCAAAATAAATAAATTGGAGTTCTTCTCATCCTTTACGGCCGTGGCTAAGATAAAATTAGTGTGCTGTTAGTGTGTGACAACTACGTAAAAGCCATCCTCTGTCACTGTCCATCTGTGCCCTGCCAGGTTTGCTCATCTCAACCAGGACTCCGTCTTATGACTAGGGGCTGAGAAAAATAATGCTCATAACTGCTAGCTTTGGTGTTGCAGAAACTGTCCTAGCACCGGTCTGTCCTCGTCCCTGTTCTGCATATGAGAACAGCCAGAGGGCTTCAGAAGGTTCAGGACCACACTCGTGAGCAAAGAAGCCCAGGGTGGAGTGCAGTGACTGGCTTCAGTCTCACCAGCACCTTTCTCCGTAGTGTTCAGCTTGCTTCCCGGCCAGCAGAGGACAGACAAGGCAGGCTCTCTCACCTGCAAGTTAACATAGTTTATCCTAAATTCCTTCTCACCTGATAGCTCTCGGGATTCCCAAAGTTCCTAATAATTTCGGCCAATACTGGGAAGTAGTGCTTTTCATTAACCTTGAGGTCCCTGAAAATTACCTGCTTCCCAAGTAAGAATCAGTGAAGGATGCCATCCAGCCTAGCTGGGGCTCCTGCGTCCTTGAAGCTGCCTCACCCTCTGTAGTCATAACAGAAGCTTGTCTGTGCCGTTCCACCACAGCAGCATTGCCCACTCCCCACAGCATAGCCAGCCTCGTTCAGAGACTCACGTGAAGTGCCATATTCACTGATGGTGGCAAGGAGAATGTGGACCTCTGGGGAGCTGTTATGCTCCTGACCACAGTGTGGAATAATTAAGGAAAAGAGGGTCTCACATCTCAGAGTTGGCTGTGCAGATTGTCCTCTGCAGTCACTGGCTATAGCACTGGGAAATGTATATGGTCTCCTGAGCCTGTCTACTCATCCAACAGGAAGTTAGAATATGACCTAGCATTATGCGGAGTGGCCATGTCAGGTTCTTAGCACAGATTGCAATAGAGCATAGGCATTTGAAAGAAGTGGCTAAACTAGACACTCCTCTACCGTGTAACTAGTGCCTGTCTTAGGCAGCCCTCCTGTCCACAGACGTGACAGATTGTCCACAGGCTGTCATGGAGTTACACACCTCAAGCCCAGTACTTAGTAGACTGAGGTAAGAGGGTTGCCACAACTTGAGACCACTCTGGGCTACATATTAAGTTCCAGGCCTGCCTTGGAGCAGAACAAGACCCTGTCTCCAAAACATGTAGGGGGCTGTTGCAGTCAGGTTTACATTGCTGGTAGAAATCACCCAACCAAGCTTGTGGGAAAAAGGTTTACTTTGGCTTACGGGCTCGAGAGGAAGCTCCACAATGGTATGGGAAACCAATGGCATGAGCAGAGGGTGGATATTGCCCCTTGGCCCACAGTTTAGTGGGCAATAGCAAAACAGGAGAGTGTGCCAAGCACTGGCAAGGGGAAACTGGCTATAACACCCATAAGCCTGCCCCTCACAGTACACCACCTCTTGGGGGTGTTAATTCCCAAATCTCTATCAGCTGGGAACCTAGCATTCAGAACACCTACATTTATGGGGGACATCTGAATCAAACCACCACATTCCACCCCTGGCCTCCATAAACTGATAACTATTCATGATGTAAAATGCAGTGCATTCATCCAACTTTAAAAGTCCCCATAGTTTTTATCAATTCCAATGATGTTCATACATCCCCATAGTCCAAGATCTTTTAACTGAGCCATAATACCAAAAAAAAAAAACATAATGGCACAGAATAAACATTCACACTGCAAAAGATAGCACTGGGTATAGCAAAGAAATATCCAAGCAATACATGATTTAAACAGGGCAAACACCAAACTCTGTAGCTCTAAGCCCAACAACTAGCCAGTGACAAGTCTCCAATTCCGATAATTCTAAACAGCAACAAGTGTCTGGTATTCCAATTCTGCCCCTCCAGCTAGGCTACTCACAGTCCTGGAAAACTTCATCCATGGCTGGCAGCTTTCCTTAGCAGCCATCTCGTGGTCCCAGCATCTCCACTGGGTCTCCACTGCAATCCACAGTTCATCCTCATGGCCCCATGGGGTCTCCATGCAGGCATCCAGCAAACCTACTTCACACTGCCCATGGCCATTTCCAAAACACAAGACTGCGTTGCAAACTCAATGACCCTCTCTTTCCTGCATTTCTTATACTCCACGATACCAGGTAGGGTGCCAATTTGTTAATCCGGGCGTGGGGGGCAATAAAGCAGACTTTGAAGAACAGGACACTCCTTGGGCACTTAGGCCCCTTCAAAAGAGTCTACATTCACCCCAGTGCAGGTTAGCTGGCCCAATCTCAATGGTTGTGATCTCTCAAACAATTTGCAGATGAGTGGCTAGCAGTTTAGGCCCAAAGATTTCATTTTTTCTGTACCATATCCCTCTGCTCACATCAGTTCATTTCTACGCAAAGCAACCTTGCACAACTTCTCAGGACCCAGGCATAACAGCAAGCTTCCCACACAAACTGCTAGCCCAGTCCAGGCAAAGCTCTTTCTCACCCTCATAAGCCAAACCTCACAGTCCATAGTTCTTACTGCATTCAGATCTTTCAACTCTGACCAGAATAGTCCATCAAGCTGTACTTACAGCATTGCAAGGCATCTCTTAGGCCAAGGTTTCAAATCCTTCTACATTCCTCTTGAAAATCAGCTCCAAAAGGCCAAAGCCACATAGCCAGGTGTCTAGCAGCAACCCCACTCCTTGGTACCACTGTACTGTTGCAGTCAGGTTCACATTGCTGGTAGAAATCACCCAACCGAGAGCAGCTTGTGGGAAAAAGAGGGTTATTTTGGCTTACAGGCTCGAGAGGAAACTCCATGATGGCAGGGAGAACAATGGCATGAGCAGAGGGTGGACATCACCCCCTGGCCAATATAAGGTGGACAGTAGCAACAGGAGAGTGTGCCAAACACTGGCATGGGGAAACTGGCTATAACACCTATAAGCCTGCCCCCAGCAATACACTGCCTTGTGGGGGGGTTGTTAATTTCCAAATCTCCATCAGCTGGGAACCTAGCATTCAGAACACCTACATTTATGGGGGACATCTGAATCAAACCACCACATTCCACCCCTGGCCTCCATAAACTGATAACTATTCATGATGTAAAATGCAGTGCATTCATCCAACTTTAAAAGTCCCCATAGTTTTTATCAATTCCAATGATGTTCATACATCCCCATAGTCCAAGATCTTTTAACTGAGCCATAATACCAAAAAAAAAACATAATGGCACAGAATAAACATTCACACTGCAAAAGATAGCACTGGGTATAGCAAAGAAATATCCAAGCAATACATGATTTAAACAGGGCAAACACCAAACTCTGTAGCTCTAAGCCCAACAACTAGCCAGTGACAAGTCTCCAATTCCGATAATTCTAAACAGCAACAAGTGTCTGGTATTCCAATTCTGCCCCTCCAGCTAGGCTACTCACAGTCCTGGAAAACTTCATCCATGGCTGGCAGCTTTCCTTAGCAGCCATCTCGTGTCCCAGCATCTCCACTGGGTCTCCACTGCAATCCACAGTTCATCCTCATGGCCCCATGGGGTCTCCATGCAGGCATCCAGCAAACCTACTTCACACTGCCCATGGCCATTTCCAAAACACAAGACTGCGTTGCAAACTCAATGACCCTCTCTTTCCTGCATTTCTTATACTCCACGATACCAGGTAGGGTGCCAATTTGTTAATCCGGGCGTGGGGGGCAATAAAGCAGACTTTGAAGAACAGGACACTCCTTGGGCACTTAGGCCCCTTCAAAAGAGTCTACATTCACCCCAGTGCAGGTTAGCTGGCCCAATCTCAATGGTTGTGATCTCTCAAACAATTTGCAGATGAGTGGCTAGCAGTTTAGGCCCAAAGATTTCATTTTTTCTGTACCATATCCCTCTGCTCACATCAGTTCATTTCTACGCAAAGCAACCTGCACAACTTCTCAGGACCCAGGCATAACAGCAAGCTTCCCACACAAACTGCTAGCCCAGTCCAGGCAAAGCTCTTTCTCACCCTCATAAGCCAAACCTCACAGTCCATAGTTCTTACTGCATTCAGATCTTTCAACTCTGACCAGATAGTCCATCAAGCTGTACTTACAGCATTGCAAGGCATCTCTTAGGCCAAGGTTTCAAATCCTTCTCCAAGCACTGGCAAGGGGAAACTGGCTATAACACCCATAAGCCTGCCCCTCACAGTACACCACCTCTTGGGGGTGTTAATTCCCAAATCTCTATCAGCTGGGAACCTAGCATTCAGAACACCTACATTTATGGGGGACATCTGAATCAAACCACCACATTCCACCCCTGGCCTCCATAAACTGATAACTATTCATGATGTAAAATGCAGTGCATTCATCCAACTTTAAAAGTCCCCATAGTTTTTATCAATTCCAATGATGTTCATACATCCCCATAGTCCAAGATCTTTTAACTGAGCCATAATACCAAAAAAAAAAACATAATGGCACAGAATAAACATTCACACTGCAAAAGATAGCACTGGGTATAGCAAAGAAATATCCAAGCAATACATGATTTAAACAGGGCAAACACCAAACTCTGTAGCTCTAAGCCCAACAACTAGCCAGTGACAAGTCTCCAATTCCGATAATTCTAAACAGCAACAAGTGTCTGGTATTCCAATTCTGCCCCTCCAGCTAGGCTACTCACAGTCCTGGAAAACTTCATCCATGGCTGGCAGCTTTCCTTAGCAGCCATCTCGTGGTCCCAGCATCTCCACTGGGTCTCCACTGCAATCCACAGTTCATCCTCATGGCCCCATGGGGTCTCCATGCAGGCATCCAGCAAACCTACTTCACACTGCCCATGGCCATTTCCAAAACACAAGACTGCGTTGCAAACTCAATGACCCTCTCTTTCCTGCATTTCTTATACTCCACGATACCAGGTAGGGTGCCAATTTGTTAATCCGGGCGTGGGGGGCAATAAAGCAGACTTTGAAGAACAGGACACTCCTTGGGCACTTAGGCCCCTTCAAAAGAGTCTACATTCACCCCAGTGCAGGTTAGCTGGCCCAATCTCAATGGTTGTGATCTCTCAAACAATTTGCAGATGAGTGGCTAGCAGTTTAGGCCCAAAGATTTCATTTTTTCTGTACCATATCCCTCTGCTCACATCAGTTCATTTCTACGCAAAGCAACCTTGCACAACTTCTCAGGACCCAGGCATAACAGCAAGCTTCCCACACAAACTGCTAGCCCAGTCCAGGCAAAGCTCTTTCTCACCCTCATAAGCCAAACCTCACAGTCCATAGTTCTTACTGCATTCAGATCTTTCAACTCTGACCAGAATAGTCCATCAAGCTGTACTTACAGCATTGCAAGGCATCTCTTAGGCCAAGGTTTCAAATCCTTCTACATTCCTCTTGAAAATCAGCTCCAAAAGGCCAAAGCCACATAGCCAGGTGTCTAGCAGCAACCCCACTCCTTGGTACCACTGTACTGTTGCAGTCAGGTTCACATTGCTGGTAGAAATCACCCAACCGAGAGCAGCTTGTGGGAAAAAGAGGGTTATTTTGGCTTACAGGCTCGAGAGGAAACTCCATGATGGCAGGGAGAACAATGGCATGAGCAGAGGGTGGACATCACCCCCTGGCCAATATAAGGTGGACAGTAGCAACAGGAGAGTGTGCCAAACACTGGCATGGGGAAACTGGCTATAACACCTATAAGCCTGCCCCCAGCAATACACTGCCTTGTGGGGGGGTTGTTAATTTCCAAATCTCCATCAGCTGGGAACCTAGAATTCAGAACACCTAAGTTTATGGGGGACACCTGAATCAAACTACCACAGGGGCAATGAATGTTCATGGAAGTTTTGTTTATGATACCTCAAATCTGGAAATAACAAGGTATACTCATGCAGATGAACAAGTGATTCACAAGTGTGGCTCATGTACTGCAAGGTGCTGTCAGTAATAAGAAAGTCGGAGTCCAGAAAGCCATCTCCAAGGTTGCCTGTTACCTAGCTCCATTCACACAGTAGCTCTAAAGTGATAAATGGTAGAAGTTGGTGGCACAAGGCATAAAGGGGTAATCACAGCTGGTAACATGGGCATAGATGCGGAGGGCAGCAGGAGCAAGGTTGGTAGGCTCAGTGTTCTGTGCCACTAAGGACTGTCCTGTCACATCCTCCTGAGGATGGCTTACAGTTTGCAGGATATGACTTTTGGGGATACTGGAGTAAAGGGTGCTGATAACGTTCTGTGAGACTGACAACTATATGTGAGCTTACAGTGGTTTCAACATTTAAAAACAAATCTCTGCTTTTGGTCTGGAGAGATGGCTTAGCGGTTAAGGTGCTTGCCCGCGAAGCCTAAGGACTCATCTTTGACTCTCCAGGTCCCACATAAGCCAGCCACAGAAGGTGACAGAAGTGTGTAAGGTTGCACATGTGCATAAGATGGCACACACATCTGGAGTTTGAGTACCTAGAGGCCCTGGCATGCCAGTACTTTCTATTCCTGATACAATACTAAATAAATGAAATAGATTTTTTAAAAAATCACTCTGTTTTCAAATGGATGCCTCTCCCTATAAGCACTTATGGCTTTTAGAACGTTCTGTGAGCTCAAATTCCAGTTTCAGGAATAATCTCACTTGGTTGCCAACTTGGATTTTTTATTTTATTTTTATGCTATTTTGTTGGGGTTCTGTTTTTTGAAACTTTGATCTATCTCTTCTAGAAGTATGGTCACAGGCATTTACTATAGACATAACTCAGTCTTCTTGGTTTCCAAGGTATGCAACCATCTACACCATGTTCCCAGTGTTCTCGTTAGTACTAGACCAAGATGTGAAGCCAGAAATGGCGATTCTCTACCCAGAGCTGTACAAGGACCTCACCAAGGTATGGCTCCCTGGCTGCCTTTTGTCCAGTGACAGAAAACATGTACACTTTGAAGCAGTGTTTGAATTTGAGGGAAATTTCCCAAACTAAAAAAGAAAAAAATATTCTCAAGTGTCTGTGATAGATCTCATGGCACACATAAAGTTAAAAATTTTTAGACTGTCCTAAACCATTGGTGGAAATTTTATGAACTTAGCCAAGATGTATGTATGCTGTCCTGCAGTGATGCCACAGAGAAAAGCCTGCTAAGCCGACAGCGTGCAGAGTCGCTGCTCAGCTTGAAACTTCGTGCTTATAAGTAAAATGTTTTGAGAGAGTAGTGAAATTGGCAGTGTATTTATGTGAAAGCCCATGTTTAAAGATAGAGGCTGTAAGGACACAGAATAAATATGGTCCCTTCAGAATTTTCCACATGGCTAACTTTGCCTGATCCAGCACAGAGAACAAAACCCTCAACTAAAGAGGTGTACAGTTGATAACTTGACATTATCAACTCAGATTTTTAAAATCAATAGCAATGTAACAGAGGTGGAAAAGAATTCAATAAGGTATTCAAGATATTAGACACTAACCCAACCAAATACTAACAGACTATAGCCCAGGTGACTGGTAACAAACTAGACTGAAGTTGGGCTGACCCCTAACAAACTAGGGTACAGCCCAACTGATCCATAACTGACAGACTAGACTGTAGTCCAAATGACCCCTAACTAACAGATGAGGCTCAAGATCAGCTGACCCTAACCCAGACTACACCATAGTCTAGCTGACCCCTTACTAACAGACCCTCACTAACCCTAACTAACAGTCCAACTGACTGCTGAGTGACAAGAGAAGTAGATGCTGGTTGAGCCATATTACTATAAGAGTTTTTTTTTTTTTTAACTGAACCAGGTTCAGTAGAGAGACACTGAAAATAATTTTTTTAAGAGGAAAGGTTTATAGGAAAGGTTATTATACTATGAAAGAGAATGATGGGTTTCCAAAGCTAAAGAAAGGCTTTAGTTCTGAGAAACAAAGTTAAGTGTCTTTATTTATGTGTTTTAGGGGAGTGGGAAAATTCTATGCCAGGTGACCCATACATGCTGGAAGCCAAGGATGCACTGAATGGTGGTTGGCATTAGATAGGAACCACTGCCAGAATTCAGGGGCCTCTGGGCCCCTAGCAACAGAGGCTGGTCTTACTTGTCCATTCAGACTTGGGTCCCAGGCAGCAGGTTGGGGTTGGGCCAGCTTTTCATTGTTCTCACAGCAGTGGCCGGGGAGAGGACTTTACCTTGTGAACCTGCTTGTCAGGAAAGACACTGATGTAGTGGCATGGTTGCCTTCCCTCAGGGCCACAGCATCTGTGCTCTGTCAGCTACCTGTGGGTTTAATGGTGTTAATGTAAGTACCAAATTAAAAATTTAATAAGAACAAAAATTTAAAGCCTTGAAAGAGGAATTCAAAGTATGTATCTATTTCTATAATGAGGCTAAATAACCCTAGTTCACGAGTGCAGCATAAAACAGTTACAAGCACTGAGCGCTATCATGATGATGGTGCCGTTTGTAGCTACTGGAGAGATGATTCCAAATCACACATGTTATAGCCGGAAGAAATACTTTGAGTATGAAACCCTAAAGTAGTGAGACCATTGTGATAAGATCATAATAGGGTCAGAGATCCAAAAGCTACAGGAAGTTATTGTGAATAATTATAGTTTTAGTAGCTCATGCAGTTCCTCATCTCCAGATACTCTGCAAATGTTTGCTTCATGCTGCAGCACAGATGAAAGGTGGCACCAGCTGTGGCAGAATTCTCCCTCCCCTTAACCTAGGCATCCCAGTGGAGTTAGGATGCTGCAGGTCATGTTGTCCCTAGTGATAACACTGGTAATTGTCCACTGACCATTTAGCATATTATGAGTCACGGGAACCAAGGGAGATACTGTACTTTGCAACAAAATAGCCTGTTTTGTTGGAGGGAGTTTTTTGTTGTTGTTGTTTTGTTTTGTTTGTTAGTTTTTTTAATTTTTTTGAGGTAGGGTCTCACTCAAGCCCAAGCTGACCTGGAACTTACTCTGTAGCCTTACGATGGCCTCAAACTTAGAGCGACCCTCCTACCTCTGCCTCCTGAGCACTGGGACTAAAGGGGTACCACCATTCCAGGTCTGGTTTTGGGGGTCTTTTTGTATGCACTTGATAACTAGTAATTTTAATCAAATAGTATAAACATGGACACATTTCAGACTGCCTATAGCAGTTCCTTCTTGTTGCTGGGACCAAATACCTTTCCAGAAGCACTTACGAAAGGAAAGGATTTATTTCAGTTTACAATTTCAAGGGTCAGTTTTTATCATGATAGAGAAAGCATGGCAAGAGCAGACAGCCAGGCATCACACCTCGACAGCACAGAAGAGGAGGGGAGCTCACTAGCACTGGTAAGAAGGGCTGGGCTATAACACCCAAGACCTGCCCCTGGTGACACACCTCCACTTCCCAAAGGCTCCACCAGCTGGGAATTTAAGGAGGAGTTTAATCATGAACACATGAGACACTACGCTGCCTTACTGTTCTAATGAGATTAGCCAATCCTGAATCTAAACACCTCTCCTTTGGTCTGTTTTTGCAGCCTAAACCATCCCCACTACCTCTTGACCTGTCCACTGAGTATGCTTTACCCTTGGAGATAGACATACATGGTATATGATGCAGGAGCAATTCCCACATAAAGAAGCAGCTTTTCCTTCTTTTTCAAGATCCATTGTCTGCATGCCTCCCAGAAGTTTAAGTATTTATAACAAATATTTTCTTGTTCCTCTTTTAAAGTCTACTTCTTTGAATTATTAAACTGTGCTCATGATGAGTTCACTCGGTGAGGCAGGAACTTGATATGTGCAGGCCTCTCCTAACCCTGCAAGTGTCTCCACTTGACCCAGATGGTCTGTATCCTTTCAGAAAGCTGGGAGCTTGGAGCAGGGCAAATGAATGACTAGCCGAGAAAGCCCATGCCCTGAGGTGGCTCAGCTATGTGAATTTGGTTCATAGTTCACATTTTCATGTCACTCGCTAGTTATACAGACTGGTTTGAAGTTGTTCCATTTATATATACCTCATACAGAGTAGCATATAGCCCTTCACAAGGATCCTGTGAATGTCTACTCTTTTTTCTTAACTGTAGGACATTCTCAAAATGATATTAACTTTTGAAATATGTATTGTGCTATTATATCATTTTTAAATAATGAATAATAACAAAAAGTAAAGACAGTAGAATATAAAAAAGATGAAATAGCTAGGCATGGTGGCACACGCCTTTAATCCTAGCATGTGGGAGGTAGAGAGAGGGATTGCTGTGAGTCCAAGGCCACCCCGAGACTACATAGTGAATTCCAAGTCAGCCTGGGCTAGAGCGAGACCCGACTTCGAAAAAAGGAGGAAGAAATAAAAAATATTCTTCTTTGTAGATTACCTTTACTATCTTACATTGAAATTTTCAAAGAAGAATAGGGTTAGGGTTAGTAACAGTAACAGTTGACCAGGACACAGAATGTGGCAGCAAGGGGTCCTGGCTGGGACTCAGGGACAGAACAAGGGTATTTATGGAAAACTGGGGATATCCAGCTCTTGTAGCCAATATAATCCCTGTGTTCATCTCTCAATGCCAGCCACTGCTGAATGTCCATGGACATAGCAGCCTCTACATGACCTGGTGGGTGAGGGATCTGTGGTGGGGCTGCCTTCAGCTCTTACAGCTCTTCTAAAAGTCTAGCCCTAGTGCTCTCAAAGGAAAGTGGCTGTAAAAATGGCCACATAGGACTAGAGAGATGGCTCAGTGGCTAAGGCATTTGCCTGTGAAGCCAAAGGACCCAGGTTCAATTCCCCAGGACCCATGTAAGCCAGATGTACAAGGGGTACATGCGTCTGGAGTTCATTTGACATGGCTAGTGGTCTGGTGCACCCATTCTCTCTCTGTCTGTCTCTCTACTTGCAAATAAATAAATTTTTAAACACCAAATAGCTGTTATGATAGCATGCACCTGACACTAACCTGGATACAGATTAACCCAGGCTTTTCAGCCACCTGCCAGGTTGCACACTGTCTACATTCTAGTTCTCAGGGATTCAGAAATTCAGTCAGTGAGCCAGTGAGTGAGTCTCATTCTGAGCAAGAGAATTCTGAGGCTGGGCAGAGTAACTTTATGAGTAGCTTCAGGTCCATAGGAAGTGAATTGCTTCCGTGGGTAATAAATGTTTACCTCAAGTATGTTGAGATTTTTGTCTCTCAGAGATGAAGGCAGATCCAACAACGATATATGAATATTTTTCTAAAATTAGTTATTGGTGGTGTTTCTGCCCATTCTGTTCTTTTTGGTTTTATTAATCTGTATTCCGAAGCAATCCCTCGAGCAGATTCAATGTGCTGCCTTAAACACCTTGCTGTGCTTGCAGCCCTTAACAAGACATGTGGCACAAAGGCCCCCATTTAACTTCCCAGTTCTTAAATTGATTGATTCCTCTCACATAAACAGTCAGAAAATCTGGCTACAGAATAAACTGCCTATTTCTTACGGCAAAAGGTTAAAGTTCCTTTTTAAGGTCCTTAAGTAAAATTAGCCATATGCTTAATTACAGATAAATTTTGTGTCCAAAAACCAAACATCCTCTCCTATCTGGCCAGAGTAATACATTTGGAAAAAAAGGTATTAAGAGAACCTGTTTAAATTGCATCGGTGCTTAAAAGTTTTCTGCTTTTGAAAAATCATTAGCACCTTTAATGAAATGCAGTGTATTAGAATACTCAGGCTCAGCATCTTCACAGATGCCCACTTACATAGGCAAGGAAGGTCCTTAAGTAATTAAAGTACAGCTAGAGTTACTGAGCACTACCTGCTGCTACTCCTTAGCACACGCAGGACTCCAGCATAGCTCCTGTTTACCACACGTTTTTGTGATCTCCGAAAGGCCACAACAGCCTCCCGGTCAATGAAGGATCTGGTCTGGACTTGGGCATGTCATTACCATCATGAGTCCCTGCTGTGTCCTCTGGGCCCCTGTGATGGTTCATCTTTCCTTGTGGACACTGGCCACCCACACTGGTCATGAGGAACTCTGTCCTAGGGTGGGAGCCCCAGATGACATGCAGAGCTTTGGACTCTGATCGCAGACAACACTGAGCCAGGAACCATGCTAGGAGCTAGAAGAAAGGGCTGGTCTCCTGGGCTTCCTCACCTGCCACGTGTGCATGCAAGTGTCCCCCTAAGACTCTTAAAATGAGAGGCTGTGCCAAAGAACCAAGGTGCCAGAGCGTGAGCCAGCCCTGGGATCTGCACAGACAAGTTTCTGTGTCTCACCTGGCTGACTTGGCTCCCATCCTACAAGGCCTCCTCTGGCACTGATGCAAGGTGGGTGGGCCTGGGGCTGAGAATGCTTTGATTGGAGTAGCTTCAACATAGTTGAGTGAGTGAGGACAACCATGGGAAGGATCTTTGTCTCTGGTCCACCCCTAAAAGCCTGTACTCACTTTGAAAAGTGAAGCTGAGTGCACAGGAAGCCATTGTCTGTACCAGACTGGCCTATGTGACAGCTTCTCCTAAACGGATTTGAGGGACAGGAAATGTTTACTCCAATTGTGATGGTCAAACCTACTAAAGAGCTTTCACTTTGGGGGTTGGTTTTGGTTTTTGTTTTTGTTTTTTGTCTCAGGAAACTAAAATGTAAATATAGAGCTATTTCAAATAAGTATAGAAGTAGAATGAAATTATTTTGATCACAGTCTTGATCCCAGACATTAACTCCTAGGTTACTAAAAAGCCAAGAACATAGGCTGTGGCTTCAGACTCCCACAGATAGGAGAGAGGGCATGAGAAACTAACCAACTACAGGCACTCAGTACAGGTGCCTATCCAGGAGCTTCTGCAGGGCCAGGGTCACCTGAAGTGTCCCACCAGATGGGGGCAGGACAGCATATGAGGTAGCCTCACACCTGCCTATTCCTTGCTCCTTGAGAACACACCAATCAAGCATGCTATTGTCTCTCCTAATTAAACTATTCTACTCTTTGCCCCTAGGGGAGATCCCTGTCCTTCAAGACCTTCCTCATTTGGGTTTTAATCAGCATTTACCAAGGTAGGACAGTTGCTGGGTTTACTAGACCAAAGGGTGGGTGTGCGTGCGGACACCCACACACACACTTAACAGTATTGTTTCTGCATGCAGGTTCAATTCCAATGGCTTAAAATTTCATCAACAGTGAGACACTGCTCTGTTTACCTTGCAAATTGATAATCCAGCAATGTGGATTGATACTCTTTAACTGATATGCATCAGCTACAAACTGATGTGTTTTTAATTAAATGTTAATTCAGAAAATTTTAGCCAAACTTTTTACATTGTGCTCCTACTAATAGCTTTCTGTAGACAAATTTCAGTTATGACCAAGTTACTATTCTGCTGGAGTTCAGTAAGTGAGACATTATTATGTGTTTCATGGGCTAGCAGGTTGGGAGATTTTGTGAAATGCATCTCACCACACTCTAAAGTGTAGTTTGGCTCTCCTGCTCACATTAAAAGTTTGTGATTCTTCTGACCAGGCCAGTGCCATCTCCTACACACAGTCTGGGGTGTAACTGGACTGTCCATCCAAGTGGAGAGTGGATATGGTCTTAATCCCTGACTCTCCTCAGATGTGGGCGAGCCACCCATGCCTACTGTTCCTTGCTGGCCCACATGGTAACACCCGTACGAGCCCGCAGAAGAAGCTGGTCTGAACGGCCACTCTGCCCTGTCCCTTGCAGGAGGCATCCTCATGTACGGGGCCCTGTTGCTCTTCGAGGCAGAGTTTGTCCACGTCGTGGCCATCTCCTTCACAGCCCTGATCCTCACCGAGCTGCTCATGGTGGCTCTCACCATCCGGACGTGGCACTGGCTGATGGTCGTGGCAGAGTTCCTCAGTTTGGGCTGCTATGTGGCCTCACTAGCTTTTCTAAACGAGTATTTTGGTAAGTGGCTTGGAACTCACTTGAATCATTATCTGCAAGTGATTTTTAACCCTTCATTGTTATTTCTTAAGGCACTGTCTTAAATTATAGATACAATAAAAGCCTATATCTAACAGGAAGTTTCATAGCACAAAAGCTTATTTTGTGGAAAGATAAAAATCCTTGCAATGAGCCAGGTGTGGTGGCACACGCCTTTAATCCCAGCACTCAGGAGGCAGAGGTAGAAAGATCACTGAGTTCAAGAACATCCTGAGACTACATAGTGAATTCTAGGTCAGCTGGGCTACAGTGAAAAGTCCTACTTTGAAAAAGAAAAAAACCTTGCTATGATTTATAAAATTAAGGTCTTTACCATTTTTTTCCAAATCAGTAAATAAAAATATTTACAAAAACTATGAACACAGGATCACTGTGAGTTCAAGGACAGCCTGGACTACAGTAAGACCCTGCCTGGAAAAAATAAAAATAAAAAAAAATAAAAAGATGTTAAAGTTGTGTTTTTCCAAATAACCTTTCCCACCAAAGCTGTGCTGTTTGTATTTTTGTGCTGGAAGCAGCTAACTGCTTCAAGTCAGGCACTTCTGACAAGCCTGGGTGTTCCCGAGCCACCTGTGCTCCATCTCCTGTCCTTGACTATCTGGAGGGGTCACAGCACCCCAACAAGACACCTTGCAGTGGCCCTAGGCATCTTGTCACATGATAGCAGCATCTTCACCCCCAGCCTGGGATAGAGTCTAGCCCCCTGTTGCTTCCAGTGTATCCCTTGTCCCAGTCCCGTGCACTGTGGTTTGATGTCCCAAGCCCAACTCCCTGGGAGAGCAAAGCACTAGGTGAGATATGCTAGGCAGTCACCTGCTCAGTGATTGACCGCTCCAGTCACCGTCATCCTCACCCCATCTGCTTTGTCACTTCTCAGCAGATTGAGAGAGAGCAAGTCAGGGGAACTGGCACTCCACATTTTCATGTGAGCTGGGCTTGCTTTACAGTACAGTTCAAGTTCTTCCAGAAGACGGCTTGGCACGTCTGCAGGAGCCCCGCCTCCTCACTGCAGCGCAGACACTGGAAGTCAGCTTCTTCTGGGTTCCCACACACAGCTGCAGGACTGTCCTCTCCCACACCAGCACTTCCTGTGTCCCTCAGAACTGGCCCACCCTCGCCCGTTCTACCCTGCCATGATCTAAAACAATCCTTCTTCAGCCAAAGGCTGCTGTCACTAGCTTCCTAGTTAGAGTCCTATGTCACTTCACCTTGGTCAATGTGGCTAAGAGCACCAAGTCAGATTCTTTCCTGGGGTTTATAAAATCTGGGCAGAGAAAAGAAGACTATGCATGTGCCAGGCCTCACTCGACCCCCAGAACATGGCCAAGTCCCATCTCCTCAACCAAAGCAGAAGGGTGGGGTGATGGTCCCTGCATCCTCTGGGCACATTAGGACACAGTCACAATCACTTGAATGCAAGCAGTGCAATTCCTGGACTGAGAAAGAAGGCTGCACGTGTCCCTGATGTGTCCATACCTCTGACAGCAGCAACAAGCACCATCCTGGGCGGCTGTCCACAAGTTGATCACATCAATCTCCCTGCACTGCAAATGGAGACACTGTGACTTTGGGATGATATGTGTGTGGGATGACACTGAAGAGCACAAAGCCATTCTGGCTCCTGGATTAAAGCCACAGTATGTGAGCAGTCATTGCAAGACATCACTCTTCAGACACTTTGGGGAAATACAGAGTTCATTTTGCAGTAAAAGAAACACTCACCACAAGTAAACGTCTGGCATGTAAGAGTCAAGACTCCAGCTAGACTGTCTCCACTTCTTGTCCTTGGAGATTGTGTTACTGTCCTCTCCCACGTGGTCATGAATTGTGTGCTCAGCATGGAGAAAGGCTGGCTTGCTTTTATAGCAGCACACTTCCATCGCTAACATTATACACAGAACACAAAGCAACATACCGATTAGAAAAATTAACCGCCATTCCCCAAACAGCGCTGCAGTGAGCAGACACACAGTGGCCTTTACGGGCAGGAGTTTCCTAGTGACAGAAACCAGCCTTCATGGGAGCATGGGCAGGACTGTCACCAGAGCTCCATGCTCCCCTCTGCAGACTGCCGCTCATGCTGTCTGCTGCCAGGTCAGACAGTGCACAGTGTGGGTCTCATCCATGTGAACAAGTGTGCAAAGCCCAGTGGATGCTTAGGCACAGTGACATTCTGAGGTGGACCCTCTCAAAGACTAGCATGGAGTCTGTGCATGTGCTTCCACGTTACAATCACATATTGCAGTTCAGTTCAAAAGAATTTGTGGTAGCAGGCAGCAAAATAAAGGGGTTAAAACCACAGGCACAAATGCACTTCACGCTGACATTCTTATTGCTTTTTAATGTGTTTCTTTAATCAGTAGCTAACCACTTGTAATGTCCTGATGCCTCCTTGACTCTGTCCTTCATCTTCTTTATCCTGTTTTCTCTTGGCACAGGTATAGGCAGAGTATCTCTTGGCGCTTTCTTAGGTAGGTGAAGTTATTATTCCCTTCAAGAGTATAGACATTTAGCAAAACAGCATTGGTAAGCATGCTTAACTGATTTTAAGAAAGAGAGAGAGAAGCAAGAAAGTAAGTTCCTCTAACTCACCACTTTGCCCTGACTGCCTTCCTGGTCTTAGCATGCTCCTAGGTGTGGTGTGACTGAGTGAGGGAAGTGTGGGATCCAGTCTGTTTGTCCCTCCCTAAAACAGGCTTTCGTTTTAAGTTCTACTGGGGAAGCTGAGAAACATTGCAGGCTTTCTCCAGCTGTGGCTGAGCATGGCTAGTGCCTCTCCTTTATGGGCTCTGATCCCCTAGATGGAGAGCACTTGGTTTCCGCACACCCCTTATTTTTGTCAAAGTCTGTGTAACTCCTAGTAAGCAAATCCTATAATCCCAGCTCCTGACGACAATCTGATGGGATCTCGTAATTTACATACTCAAACTGTAACAAGTATCAGCCTTCACGCCTGCCTCCTCCCACGAAGACTTTGAATACCTTCCATCGCCAGTGCCGCCTCATTAGGGTGGGCAGTAGGTCTAGGTTCATCTGCTGTGATTGTGAGAGTGCCTGGGGGCAGCCAGCTAGAATGTGCTTCAGAGTAGACACAGGCGAGCACTGTGCCAGAGGCAGGAGCAGCCCCCTGCCCCCCACTGCTCAGAGCCCCATACAGTTAGCTGTGCCTTGGGAGAACACCAGCCTGGGTGGACCAGACATGGCAGAGGTTCATACGCGGTGTCCTGAGCAGCATGGCAGTGTCCCACATGTCCCAGCGAAAGCACGGTTTCCCTATTAAGAGGTACGGGCGGCTCTGGCCTGCGCATGCCCTTCCTTGTGCTCGGGCTGTGTTCATTGTGCTGAGAGGAGCCGGCGCTGAGCAGACAGGACATCCACGCTGAGAGGGGACCTTCTGTGTGCACGACATGCTGGAGCCCATGGCTTTGGGGACCTTGGTGGGGGATGCAGTTGTCACAGCCATGGCTTTGAGGCCTGGGAGCTTGTAGTTGGCTCTCACTCTTCTCTATCTCCTCTTGACAGATGTTGCCTTCATCACAACTGTGACTTTCTTGTGGAAAGTGTCGGCTATCACTGTAGTCAGCTGTCTTCCACTCTATGTGCTCAAGTACTTGAAACGAAAGCTGTCCCCTCCCAGCTACTCCAAGCTGTCCTCCTGAGAGTGACATGAGCCCGGGTAGAGACGCCCCTGTGCTGGGCAGCGTGAGGAGCAGGTGCTCGCTCGGCTGGGCTCGGCTTTCCTCGCGGGCGTCCGTGCTGAAGCAGGCCATCTCCTACCACATCAGCGACCGCTTCACCGCGCCGCCCAGTGTGTGTCATCCGAGCGCTGACGGCGCTCTCCTTTGATGGTGAACCCCATGGAGAACACTGTTCCTGCCTGGACAGTGAATGCTGCCACCGGAGATGCCACGCCTGCACGTGCCGCCGCTCCTCAGCAGATGGCAGATCTGCGCATTGACCCTCTGCCCCAGGCACACCTCTTCAGATGCAGTTTGCCTTCCCAGTGGGCACCCCAGCCATGATCCCTGCACCGAGACAAGCTCTTCACACGCACACGCACACACACAAGCCGAGGTGGCCGAGCAGTGACATTCCTCAACATAATCCCATTGCAGCTATGAATGTAAGCCATTCCTCAAAGGCATTGCTGTTAGCTAACATGTTTTTAAATCCCACCTTTTCTATTTGTAAAGTCACATGCGGAACAGTTTCTGTGCATAGCAATCAGCTGTCCTGTACGGCTCCCGTCACCAACCAAGATGCTTCTGCTGAGTAACGGGTTTCTCTGGTCCAGTTGAGCTAACCCCCACTCACACCAGCCTCTGCTGCGGGCTGCACCGAGGTGTCTTGAGATCCCACCCCTTTGAGGGGCCTGGAGCTCCCGCGGGGCCTGCCGGGTATTCTCTCCCGTGTGTCATGTGGCAGTGCCGCCCAGTGCTGTGGGGCATGGGCCTGTTCTTGGCTGCAGACCTGGCCTGTCAGAGCGGCTCTTCACACCCTGTAAAGCAAGATGTTGGAGTGTTCTTTGTCTCGGGGTTTCATAGGTGCCCATGGTCTGCTTGACTTCCCATCTACGATGGGCCCTACCACTCAGAAATCCTTGGGGAAGGCCAGGCGGAGTGGGACATGGGATGGCCCTGGCAGGCCATGGGCCTGGGGCACAACCCTCCACCCGGGCTCCTTACAGGAGAGACTCTTCAGCCCCAAATAAAGCTGCTTTCTTCCTCATACTTCACCAGGGCCTTTGACTCCAGTGCCCACCACTGTTTCTTGGCCTGTGTCCTGCTTGAGCACTCCCTTTCCAAATAGAACTGCCACCAAGAAAGGCTATTTCTTACATTATCCACAAGGTGTCACTGTTTGTTGTCAGTTCCTGCAGGAATGTTTGATAAGTAGGGTCACACATCTGTTTTCTCTGTGCGCATGGAGGGAGTCAAGAGATCATCCACCTGCTTCACTGATGGATTTCACGGTGTCCCCATCCCTTGTTTCAGTGCAGTGTGAGTCAGGGACATGGGTTTCACTGAGATGCGAAGGGTCCTGCAATGGGGGGAGACTACCAAGTGCAAGTCAGACACTCATTGCCTCTGGGCTGTTTAGAAATATACCAGCCATGTAGCAAGTTGTCCAACACAGCTGGGCGTAGTCTCAGAAAACGAAAGCCGTGAGCGCTGGGGTTGGTGCAGCTGTGGCACACAGATGCTTTCATACAATAGCGTGGTGCTGAGCAGGCAGTGTGGCTAAACCAGACTCCACGAGTTGAGTCTAGTTGGAGGCTGCAGGGAGCCAACATAGCTTCTCATCCTTGAAGTGAAAATAACCTCCCCCCTCGGGATGCCACTGTTAGATCAAATGCGGCAACTGAGGGGAGGAAGTTCCGAACATCTGCCTGGCACACACTGCATGACTCAGACGGGCTGTGTGTCATTAGAAAATAGCCACCCAGTGAAGGGTAACTGAACCCGACCCAGCTCAGATCCATGAACTGGCTCTTGAAGCAGCATGCGTGGAGCAGAGCCACTGTGAGAGATAGCCTTGCTGGTTTGAGGCACCAGAGATTCTCATGAGCAGACTGTCCTGTGGTGAGCACTGCCCAGCCCCGCATAGGACTGAGCAAGACTGCTCCTCTGTGCCAGGGAAGAACCTCAAGACTGTGCAGGAGTCTTGACTTTGACCTTGTCACTTGGAAGGTCTGAGGCAGGAACACACTGCACTCTCCCAAGTGTTCCATGTGTCCAGTGCATATAGGGGCAACAAACCTGGTCTTACCCTCATGAACATGGCTGAATAAGGGGACTGACAGGACAGACAGACGGAGGAGACTCCCTGGAGAGCGGTTGAGTTGAGGCCGTGCCAAGACGGAAGGGACAGTGGAAGAGTGATGGGTGGTGGAGCAGAGTCCACAAGCAGGAGGCGGGTGAGCGGCCACAGCTGGGTGGACAGAGGAGCAGATGAATAGGTGATTGGCAGGCGGATGGACGGACGGGAAAATGAGTAGACCGATGCCTGGGTGGATGGAAGGGTGGATAGTCTTGTGACACTCTGGTCTCATAACATTCCAGGCTAGTAGCCATCATGATTTTTCTTCTATTTCTGAATTAGTAAACCCATACCCCATGAAGCCAGAGCCGATTGCAGAGGTAGCCATCTTCTTTCTGTGCTGATCAAAGGGGCAGGAAAGAGGCTGTGGTAGGAGGACTCCAGTAGCGTAGACCAGCAAAGCTGGCCTTTGCTCCGAGGCCTAGAGGCCTATCCTATCCTGCAGCATCTGTGCACATGCATATCCCATCTGGGAAGGGGTGTGTGAGTGTGTGAAGATGACGTCCCTAAGCGCACTCCATGTTTCACTCCAAGTCTGGAAGGACAGAGCAGTCACAGTGATGCTGTCAATCACACCAGTGTGGGACCCTGCACCCAGCCACGGCTGAATGCTCACCAGGGTGGGCCGTACGCAGGGACCAGATAGCTGGAGTCAAGCTGCACACAATGGCACACATCTGCAATCCCAGCACTTGGGAGGCTGAGGCAAAAGGATCATGAGTTTGAGACCAGGCGAGGCTACATAGTGAGACCCTGTTTCAGAAACAAAACCCACCTCCAAAATCAATGATCCCATGTCCAAAGCACACATGGGTTGAAGAAAAAGGTGATTAGAGAAACTCTACTTTCAACTTAGTGAAACTGTCAATATTTGAGACACACAAGAATTTTACAGTTGTAAATGCTCCTAACAGGAAAAAAAAAAAAAAAAGTCAAATCAATTATCTAGACCAGTTTGGGAAGCTAGAAAAGCAATAGCAAAGCAAAAATCATAAAAGTGAATGTCAGTGGACGCAGATCAACAGAGGTCAGCAACTACAAATGGTGGCTTTGGAAAACATCAACCAGATAGTTTAAAAACCACTTGCTGGACTGATGACAGAGAAAGAAGGAAGAAGAAAACCCATATGATTCTGCTAGTGCTCAGTGCAATCCATGGTCATCAAGGTTAATAATGTGTCAGCGTCCCGTTGGTGTATGGAACACTCGAGAAAAAAGGGAGAAAGTTTTAGATGGCTCATGGTTTCAGTTCATGGTCATTTGGTGCCGCTGTTTCTGGCCTGTGATGAGGTGTAACACCTGCTTGGAACCCCAGCATTAGGGAAGCAGTGACAGGCTGACCCCCCAAGGTTTGCTGCCCAGCCATTCCAGCCCAGTTAGTGAGGTCTAGGCCAATGAGAGACCCTATTTCAAAAGAGGTGAATGGCATTTCTGAGGAAGACACTACTAGGTTGTCCTCTAGCATTCACGTGGACACGTACACACATGTACACACATTACATGCACTTGCCAAAACATTAGGGGCTGGAGAGATGGCTTAGCGGGTAAGGTGCTTGCCTGTAAAGCCTAAGGACCCAGGTTCAATTCCGCAGTACCCACGTAAGCCAGGTGCACAATGTAGTGAGAGTTTCCGGAGTTCGTTTGCAGTGCCTGGAGGCCCTCCCTCTCCCTCTCCCTTCTCTCTCAAATAAAATTTTAAAAATTAATTGTTGAGGACTGAGCTAGAAGACAAATGGTCAAACATCAGGCTTCTGCAGAATGGGCAGGTGATACAGGTCAGGCTTTGGATAGGGCACACAAGCCGGCTCAGGCCCCAGAAGTGAGCACATAGATTCCTCTGCTGGCGTTTTCTATAAGGGAGAGCCCAGCCAGCAATGCCTCTTCCTCCCTGAGATCAGTCTGGCAGGAACAGGTCTTCTGTGAGCACTAGCAATATATGGTTTGTGGACATCTCTATGGGCACTGGTGTCAAGAAGCCACAAGTCCTGAGTTCTAGGAAGCACGTGTGAGCCACAGTGCCAGGCCTCATGTCAAGGAGGCCAGAAGCTAAGTCTGCGGGGCCCTCATTGGGCCTGGACCCTCAGTTCAGTGGTCTCTGCTCTCTTGTCTGGCGCCAGCCCCACAGCCTCTCCAGCAGGATGCTCTCAGGCCCCATTGGGACATTATCCCTAAACACTTACTACCAGCTAGTTTCACAGCAACCTCTCCCAGGGCCACTGAAGGGGCACAGAGATGCCTGCTCTTGCTACCAGGGCATTGGGCCACTGAGGGCTACTTGAGGCTGACTCCTCTCATCCTTGAATTTGAGTCTATGGATCCTGCCTTGGCTGGCCCAGCTCCTGTGCTTGGGACCAACCATCAAGTTAGGCCTTCATAACCTTGGACTGCAGGGGACAGACAGCAAGCAGTACCACAAGCTGCAGAAGCCAATCCTGGCCCTCCTGAAATAGATTTGAGTTCCCCCAGCCCCCTCACATCCACATCTTCCCTGACAGCACTTGGTGACAGGGCTTGGGCATGACAGAGGCCAGAGGGATGGGGAGAGGAACAATGGAGAAGGTAAGAGGGCTAGAAAGTACACCACCCAGAGTGCCCTCTTGGGCTCAGCCAGGACTCGGTGCTCAGTGTGCATTGAGTGTATAGACTGTGTGTACCATCTGTCTTCATGTGGTCATTGCGTGGTCTTGCCATCCTAGGGAGAGCCCAACTGATGTCTTGGTGACCCCACTGCCACCTGCCCAATAGAGCTCTGTAGCCCTTACCTGGGACAACCTCTCACCCTCCAGTCCAGACCCTGTGTTCTTCAAGGACTTTGAACGCATGATCACCAAGATCCAGTCATTCAGAGACCCCTGAGCACATGTAGGTGGGCATGGAGAAGCTGTTGGCACAAGGAGTCGCCCCATGCCTTCATGGGCTTTCACTGAAGAGGGAAGGGTAGGATCTCTGCTACTTCCTACAGCCGTGAGCCCTGGCTCTTGTCACTCCTGTCTGCATGGTGCCCTCCCCCTGCCCATTTGCAGTATGCTTGAGTCTGCCCCCTCGGGCCATTGTGCAGTGCATTCCTTGGTGCTGCCCAGGGTGGGACTGACTGTGGCCTCATAGAGTGTGATAGGGGTGGAGAAACTGAGGCATGGAGAGCTGCAAGAGATGAGCTGACACAGAGCAGAGGGCGCTCTGCACATGGCTGTGTGGACCTGGCCCACGGGTTATGACCCCACAGGTCCCCACACCCTGTATTGGGGCCACTTATAAAGACCGGAAGTGAGTTAGATGGGCTGGAATCCACCGGTCTATAGTGTCCACCAACCTACCCCACAGTCAGTCAGCTTCAGCCTTAGTTCTTTCTGACTAGACCTGCATGTTCCCAACCCCAAGTGTCCCAACCTGGGGCGCCCCAGGGTGCTAGGCTCAGGTCTGGCCTCTCCATTCCTCTCAGTAGTGACTGACTGGCATACGTGTGCCTTTACAAAATGTGCCCACCCCAGTTCAGATGCACAGGTTTTCAAAGCATGCCAGGCTCCACACCTCTTGCCTCGGTTTCCCTCAAGGGTTCGTAGACCTTGGCATTATGACCTGCTTCCCTTACCGTCCTCCCTCCTGCCATTAGCGCTGGAAAGTGGCTTGAGGACTTCCCACCCAGAAAGGTCCTGTGGGGTGTCAGGCTGAGACAGACCCTGGAAAGGAAGTGTCCAGCTTTGGCTTCCGGAAAAGTGCATGGCATTGGCCTGTAGTCATGTGGTATCTGTCAATTACCCACAGACGCCATAGTTTACCATGAGACTATACAAACGCCCTAAGGCCCCCCACCCTGTGCCCCAGTTTCTGTACCCAGAATGTGCTGCATTCCTCTGCGGCCCACATTGGCTACAGAGAACAGGTGTAATTCTAGAAGGTGCCAGCAGGGGGCAATAGACACCAAGAAACGGAGCCTCGAGGTTGCACTCTGCGCCCTGACTGTGGCAGGGCTAACCCCATTCAGGGAATCCAGTGGCTATTCTCTGACTATGGAGTCTTCTTGGGATCCAGCAAGGAATCCTGGCTTTGCTGTACTGAGGAACGTACCTCCACCCATAGGCACTTGTGTGCAGACGTCTGGTTGTGCCTGAATGGATGGGTCTGCCACTCAGGGCCATGGCCTGGACCTGGAGGATTGCAGGGGCTCCCACTCAGCCACGAGGTTCCACCCTGGGGCCCACAGCCTCAGACGATGGGGTGGCTGTGGGCAGAAAGGGGGGCGGTAGCAAAAGGAGTAAGGTCTTTGCTGCCACTTCAGTGAATCCCGAACACAACATTGTGAGCAGAATTCTCCACAACTCATCACTGTGATTTTAAGAAACCTAGGCATCTTCCAGTCCTGCTTTGACCATTCCAGAGCTACTGCTGGGGGCTGCTTCTAAGCCCTGCACCCAGATGGCACTGTGCCTGGCATACTTGCCGCTGACTGGGTCACCACAGGCTCTGGACAGGGAAAGCCACCCCAGGGTGGCACTGTGTCTTCAACCTAGATATGCTCAGAGACATCTATACGTATCTAGCAGCACACAGGGTGAGAGCTCACGCCCTCAAGGAGATGTGCTGGGATCCTGGGCAGATTCCTGCTGAATGTCCCAGAGAGAAGTACTGCTTCTCTGTGGCAGAGGAAGAGTAGGTCTCTAAAACCGAGCATCTGTGGACGGCAGCAATCTGCACTTCTTTGGGAAACCAGTTTAAACGTTGGCTGCCCGTGTGTTTGTAGTTAAAGCTCCAGCAATGCTGGCAAGCCCAGCCAAGAGGGCCGCCTTCCACCAGGCCCAGCTGGCCACTCCCAATCTGCATTATCCTCCTGCCCTGCCAACTGAGGGGCTCTGGCTCAGTTTCTCTTAAAGGAGAGTAGCATGCTTTTGGAAACCCAAGGTACAATCAGGGCTTTCTGCGGATGAGGAAGGCTATATGCATGACAGCAACCTTAGACTGACTGTTGTCCCCAGGAAAGATGCCTGTGATTCTCAATGATATCCCCAGACTAGAGACAGTCCATGGGACCTGCACCCAGGCTGAGCCACCAAAACCCACTTTTCCAGTGTTCCTACTGTGGGAGCATCTTCTGCGTGAGGCCACGCCGCAACGGGGAATCTCAGCTTTGCCCCCATAAGCCCCAAGGACAGGTGCCTGCTCCAGCCTGGAGGTGGGAGGTAACCTGACTGAGGGGAAGACAGTCACAGCACGTCCTGCCCTCGCTGGACTCCCCCCACCCTCCATCCATCCCACAGCATCCGGGGCCCCTCCATGTAGGTCAGCTTCTGCACAGAAGATTAACCTGGGTCACGAGAAGGACGTGGACCATTTCCTTTCAATTATGCATCTGACTCTGACATCCTCGGGGTGCTTTTAATTGTCGGCATTTCTCTCTTTTCTCCAAAGAGCCCTTTGTAGTCCCCCAAAGTTGGGAAGCGAACATCACGCCGTGGGAGAGAGCGCTGCCAGTTTTCCTAATTGCAGTGGCTGCTGATGTGTCCGTAGCATGCGTGCAGCAGTTTCCCCCTTCGTGCCAGACATGCAGCGATCCCCAGGACACGTTGTTTCTTTCATACATGCAGCGGTTCCTGGGACAGGCTCCATGACAGAGCAAAGGCAAAGCCACGGGAACTCAGTGGACGTTCTCATTCCAGGTACAATTTCTAGGGATCTGGGGTGCCTCCCACAGATAGGTACGTATATATGCAGGGATGGTACTGTCACGAATGACCTTGCCTCTGCATAGGGCACGGGGCTGCAGATGTGTCTCTGGGATGTGACAGCTTGGGGTCCAAACTTCTAGCCTCCAGCCTTGAGCCAGCTAAGGGCCTCGAGGAAGGTGGAAGCACATGGGAGAGTCCACGGATGGGAGTGGGGGCCTGGGTGAGGCTCAGGCCACAGTCTGCTCCCACACTCCCTGGTCTCCTCTCCACATGCATTCTTTCCCATGCATGTCCAGCGCTCTTGATGAAGATCTCTCCTGGGCCTCTGTGGCCACCCCTCCTTCAGTTTGTGACAAAATGGAAAGGTACAACCTGGCAGCAAAAGGATACAGGCCAGGCTGGCCGGGAGACCCTGCGGGCTTTCTTCTCTCAGCGCTCTCGGCTTTGGTGACTTCAAGGCCAAGGAGCCAAGATGCTTGCCTGAGGACAGTCGCAGTGTGTCAAGGAAGCAGGCAGAGGCAGTGGCTACTGACTGAATTGCCCCAGTGGGAAGTGAGGGGGTCACAGAGGGAAATCCCATGAAGCTCTCTGCAATGGAATGGGGCTGCCTGGAGCCAACAGGTAGCCAGGGAGCCTGAGATGAGGGTGGAGGAATGTGCTGGAACCTACAGGGCATGGAGCTCTCCTAACCCGATGTGCTGAGAGAGGTACGGCAGCGTTGAGAACCCCTACCTTAGGGTCACCTGCTGACTTCTTGTCCCCAGGCTCACATTCATTCTTTTTTTTTTTTTTTTTTTTTTTTGGTTTTTTGAGGTAGGGTCTCACTCTAGCCCAGGCTGACCTGGAATTCACTATGTAATCTCAGGGTGGCCTCGAACTCACGGCGATCCTCCTACCTCTGCCTCCCGAGTGCTGGGATTAAAGGCGTGCGCCACCACGCCCGGCTTTCACATTCATTCTTGAAGACCACTTCCACCCCTCTGGGCTCTCTCTGAACCCCATCTCTCATCAAAAACTACCCATGAGTCCTAGGGCACCTCTTACCCCTGAGGTACACCAGCCCAGATGCCTGCAACTCTGCACAGGGACTCCTGGGCCAGGTCGTCACCTGTATTCCATCCCCACATCCTGCAGCTTAGGTGTACACACAAGTCCTTGGGAGGAAGGTGGGTGTCATGGCCATGAGGGAGTGTTCCCCATTAGGTAGTGTGTCCACCCAATGGCTTTTTCATAGGCCTCCTGGTCCCCATCAGTCAGCCAACACAATGCTCTCAGTGGTACCTAATGTGTCAAGTGACCATGTCCCCATAGCATGTTCACCTGGCAGGCCTGCTTAGCCACACATAACCAGGTTCCCCTCCATGTTCTGCCCAACCATTGAAAAGATGGACGGACACTGCCTGTCCCCAGGCCTCCCGTGAAAACACAGTGGAGTGACAACTAGGGTCCTAGGTCCCTAAGAAGTGACCGTCCGCCACTGATGGGGCGCTGGGCATGGATGTCTGCATGGGACAGGAGAGAGAGACAGGAAAGTGTCTCAGGATTGGGGAGAGCTACGGAGACAGCGAGGAAAGACAGGCGAGGCTGGAAGGATAGCAGAGCATTGTGGTACATTCCTGTAGCTCCTGCTGCTCTACTTGGGAGGCTGAGGCAGGAGGATTACTTGTTCCTGAGAGTTTGATGCCAACCTGGGAAACACAACCAGACCAGGTCTCAGAAAGGGGAGAGGAAGATGAGGAAGAAGAGAGGGGAAAAAATGGCACGCTGTCTGCTTGAATGAAAATGAGGAACACCTGACCTGTGCTACTTACTCCACGTGGAGCCTCGGGGAATTTACTGAGTTAAACAAGCCAGACCCAAGGACACATGCTCCCAGGTCCCATTTCTGTGAGGTCCCCAGCATCATCGAACCCTGGAGGCAGGAAGCCAGTCACGGTCATCAGTGTCCGGTGGGGTGGGGTGGGGGGGACAGGTTCAGTCTGGAAAGCTGGAGAAGTGCCAAGAATGAACATGGTAACAGTCACATGGCATTGAATGTTTGCACTGCAGTATACACTTTAAAATGGGCTAAAAACGGTCAATTTTATGTTATGTTTATTTTACCGCCAGTAAAAAAAGAAAAAGAAAAGAAAACCCCTTTTAACTGGATGTCTGAGTAAGGGCTGAGCCCCGGGGACAGCCTGGGCTTGCTGGTGTGCAGCGCGAAGCATTAAGGTGGAGGGGCTCTGTTCATTTACGCTTTGGCAAGACGCCACTTCCTGTTTCTAAGAAGAAATAAAGGGCTGAGCAGACTTATAAAAAGCTCCCCGTCTTCTTGGACATCAAACGGCCCCACACAGCCTCTCGATGGGTTAAGTGTAAATGAAGCAGAAACACATGGATTAAATTTCCCCTGAAATTCACTCCGGTTTAAAAATTAATGGAAAAAGTGCCTGGCAAAACTTGTTTAGAGCTTTATTGAACCAAAACACTTTAAAAATAGTTTGGGAAGCTGGGCCCTGCGCTGGGGTGGATTTGACTGCGTCTCGCCAGGCTGAGAGGCTCCAGGGGCAGCCAGAGCCACGTGGCTCTCCAGTGGAGAAAACAGCTGCACGCGAGAGATGAAGGCAGTCATTTGATATCAGAAAAGGGAAAGAGAGGCCCAACCTCATTAGCTAGGTCTGGGGGCAAAAGTGGCTCACTGTGGGTTGCTACTTAATTAAAAGATTTGAGGAGAGAGTGGTCTGACACAAGTTACAATGTCGCCATTGGAAAACTGTTGGTTTTCCTTATTATTTTTGCCCTAAGAAAACAATCAGCCGTGAGTTTACATGGACATTCATTTCAGGCCAAAAAGTAGTTCCAGACTGATGACAGTCACTTCTTGCCCTGCAGACCTTCCATGACCTGGCTGGGCGGCGCAGAGCTGCAAAGTACAGGTGGGCCTCTGTCCTCAGCCTGATTGGGGTGCGTGCTAGAATTTCCTCTTTATCACCTACCCGAGTGTCCACTCACCCACTTGTTTTCCAAGAGACTTCAGGTTGAAAAGGGGACCTTTCCCTGTTTAGCGATCAGCTAGATGCTGGGGACAGCAGGCAGCGAGGGCCTGGTGTCTCCTGACCTCTGTTTTCTTCCTTCCTGGTTGGAGGAGAGTTTACTCTGCAGAGCCACTCTTTGTAATCCTTATGAAAGAAGCAAGGACTTTGGCCAGCCACTACTGGTGGCTACTTGGCTACTGTTACCCCAGCAATGGCACCAGGCTCCCGTGAGCTCTAAGAAGCAGAGTCCTAAATCAAACTGGAATGGGAAGAAATTTTATCACCGCAGTGGGAAGCTCCCGCGGCAGGCTTCCACGGCTGCCGGAGTCGGGATTCAAGCAAGCCCTGGATTCTGACCTTGGATTCAGACCCACTTTGGGTGACTTCCCCAGGATGAACCAGGAAGCCTGAGACTTGCATCACTGCAACTTTTAGGAATAAAGAATACTAAGTGGCTGATCTCCGTCAGGTGCCCACCTTGGACCTGGTGTAGGCAGTGGGCAGTGGTGTGCCAAGTCACTGGAGTTCCTACAGCCAACGTTATCTGGTAGGTCGTGTTACATTGGGCAAGAATGGTCTCTTTGCATTATCTGGAGGGGACACTGGCTCAGAAGGAGTGCCATCCAATTCTCCCACAGAAGGTGCTCTCGGGGAGATCTGAGGGGGCCATTCCCCGGCCCCATGGGAGAGGAGAGGAGAGGAGAGGAGAGGAGAGGAGAGGAGAGGAGAGGAGAGGAGAGGAGAGGAGAGGAGAGGAGAGGAGAGGAGAGGAGGCTGGCTCTCAAGGAAACTACAGTGTGATGTGATGTGACTCTGTGTTCAAATACTGGAGGCCCGCTACTTTACAAGGAAGGGTCATTTCAGCTCACACTGTTGAGGATCCATGGTATTGGTGATGGCTTCTTGCTGGCAGGGTCCGGAGGAAGCCCAGGGCATTGCATGGTGAGAGACAGGGAGCAGGTGTGTCTCTTCCAATCTCTATGACAAAGTCGCCAGGGCTCAACTGTGAGTTCCACCCTATGACCTTTCCTAATCCTAGTCACCTCCCAAAGGTCACCTCTGAACACCATGGTCAGATGCTCTTATCCCCTTTGTCATGTCTCGGTGGGGCAAACATTCAATGCCACACCTTTGGGGACACGCCGGCACACTTGAGCCACAGCACCCAATATCCTGGAAGGACAAAGCCAGCACTATACTGTCTGCATGCATCTCTGTACTGTGGCCACTGTAGTGACCACAAACTAGCCTTAAGCTGGAGAAAGATATCAGAATGGGGGAAGAGGTTCAAAATCAGCACCATCCACAGGGCTGAGCTTCCCGAGACCTGCGTGGGGAGGGTCCTGCCTATTGCAACCCCCAGTGGATACTAGAATCTCAGTGCCCCTTGAACATCCTCCCAGCCTGTACCTCTCTGTCCTTGTGTGGCATGTGACTTCCGTGTGCCTCTCTTTCTATGAGGACACTGGTTCTGCTGGGTCAGGGACTTCAGCGACCTCAGCGTAACCACATGTAGCTGGCCCCAATTTCCAGACCAGGTCATATGCGCACAACACATATCCGGGGGATAGCCCTTCATGGTATTTTTAGAGAACACAGTTCAATCCATAGTGGCACTGCTCTGAGACAATGATCAACATTTCCTGCACTCCCAGGACTGCCACGCCGCATAACATTCACAGTAGTCCTGAGATGGGGAGACGGTTAGCATGGGCACCCACAGGTAGAAGGAACTAAATTCAAGCACAGCCCGTGGAGAGCAACTCCCGGCAGGAGGATTCATACATTGCGCTAGGCCCTCTCTCCAAGGAATTCGTGAAGTTACTTTACGATCCCCATTTAAAGTCTCCGGAAAAGAAATTGACACCCCAAAGTCTCTAAAAAGGGACCCAGGAGCAAACAGCAAATGAAGACACATCTGTCGCGAAAACCCTAGGGAGGTTTGGTAAGGATGGGACGATCTGTGGCATGTGAACTGCAGACTCCCCGACCCTGCTCAGTGAGGTAGAGACCCCATTCATTTGGTCAGCAGCATCCAAGGACCCCAGAAGAGAGACTTTGTCCTCCATCCCAAGTGTCTGCTTTGGACTGAGGCCCAGGAGAGTGGGTTGAGAATGGGGGCCTTCTGCCCAGGCCCTGTGCTTGGACAGCACGCTGCCCCGTGGTGTGGCATGCTCAGATGGTGGCTTGGTTACCCTCGCCTCAGTACCTCAGCCCACCAGGCAGGAGCTCCAGGAGAAGGGTGGCAAAGTGGGAGAATGGCAGGGCACTGCCTGCCAAGTGCAGCTCAGCTCCCAGAGAGGGTATCACTGAAGCTTGTCATCAACCCCATCCCATGCTCCAGAGCTCTGGATCACCTCTGCCTAAGAGAAGCAGGAAAGAAGAGACAGCTTCCCATCTCCCAGAGGAACTGGCTTCAAGTAACAGAACCAGCTGAAGCTTGCACCCAAGGGTGCTCTCAAGAAGCAGCTGCTGGAAGCCAGGCGTGGTGGCACACACCTTTAATCCCAGCACTCAGGAGGCAGAGGTAAGAAGGATCCCTGTGAGTTCGAGGCCACCCTGAGACTAAATAGTGAATTTGAGGTCAGACTGGGCTAGAGTGAGACCCTACCTCGAAAAACCAAAAAAAAAAAAAAAAAAAAAAAAAAAAAAAAAAGGAAGCATCTGCTGGGAAGGGAATCATGGATTAGAAGAATGCAGCCTGGCTGGAGAGATAGATGGCTTAGCGGTTAAGGCACTTGCCTGCAAAGCCCAAGGACCCATGTTCAACTCCCCAGGACCCACATAAGCCAGACGCACAGAGGGCACATGTATCTAAAGTTCGTTTGCAGTGGCTGGAGGCCCTGATGCACCCATTCTCTTATCTGCTTCTTTCTCCTCTCTTTCAAACAAAAATTAGAAAAAAAAATTCAAAGGATGCAGCCTAGACTGTAGGGTGTCTAGTTTTCAAAAGAACCAACTGGGCCTCTGAGAGGAAGCCCAGTGTGGGTAGGTCATTAATAGAGTGATGTGTGCACCCAGAGCATTGCCAAAACATCATAGTAACTGAACGTAAAAGCAGAGTATGGGCCAGGAAGTAAAGGTCTCAACTTAGATCTTGTCAGGCAGGTGACTATGAGCCTTCCAGACTATGTCTCCCACAGAGCAGCAGTGTAGGTTAATACTACTAGGAGGGGTATAGACCTCACTACTGTGGCCCAGAAGTCACTAACAAATAAATAAACCAATAATAATGAGCCTCACATGAAGTTGCAGGGGGCTCAGAACCCAGAAATACTGCAACATAGTTTTCAAAACAAAAATTTTGAGGGCTGGAGAGATGGTTCAGCAGTTAAAGGCGCTTGCTTACAAAGCCTGAGGGGCTGAGTTTGATTTCCCCAGTACCCATGTAAAGCCAGATATACAAAGTGGTGCATGCATCTGGAGTTCATTTACAGTGACAAGAGGCCCTGGCGTGCTCATCCTCTCTCTCCTTCTCTTTTTCTCTCCCTCCCTCCCTCTCTCTCTCTCAAATAAGTAAATACTTTTTTAAAATCCTGAGATGTAAAAACAAACACAAAACCTATACATTTACAAAAACAGACAACCAAAACTGTCTATGAGGATGAGCAGATGTTAGATTTAACAAAATAAAAATAAGAGTTCAAACAGTCCATTAGCACACTCACAGACATCAAGTAAGGCTTGCTGGGTGACGTGTAAGAGGTGTGATGACTTCACTCCAAGAGGAGGCTGAAATGGCACAAAAGGTCCAAGTGGGAACTGTAGAGCTGAAAGACACACTAACTGCAGTAAATGATTTACCAGTGAGACTTAACCATAGATCTGAGCTGGCAGAAGAAAGAATTAGTGAACATGATGTTATTTCAATCGGGATTAGGCAAGCTAAGAACTGAGAGGCAAACAGAATGGGAAAAATGACAGTGTGTCAGAGAAATTGGGGGTGCTACTGAGTGAGCTATGGAGGGGACAGAGACAGATGACAAAAACATCAAAGGATTGTCAAACAACTTATACGTCCAGGAAAAGCTCAGCAAATCCCACGTAAGTAAACCCTGAGAGACCCACACACTGACCCAGACTAGTGAAACTGTAGAAAGACAATTACAAAGAGAATGTTTTAAAAGCAGAAAGGAGAAAATGACGCTGTTTGCGAGGGAACCGCATCTCACTTCTAAGCAGAAATCACTGAGGCCAGAAGGCACTGAGATACCATATCCAAAGTACACAAGACAAAAGCCTGCCAACCAAGAATCCTGTGCTCAGTAAAACTTCCTTTCAAAAGCTAAGACACAATAAGGATTTGCCCAGAAAGACAAAAACCGAGAAGTTTTGCTTACAGAACCATTTTGCAAGGAATGTCACAAGATGTTCTTCAGGCAATAATTAGAAGCCCTAGGGGAGACGGCTCAGTGGTTAAGTGTGTATCCTGCATAAGCATGAGGTCCTGAGGGGGGCTGAGACTTCCCGGGTTCAAATCTCCAGATCCCATGCAAAACAACTCGGCATGGCTACATGCACTTGTAACCCCCAGTCCTGCAAAGGATCAGAGACCCAAGAATTGTCAGAACCCTGCAAGATCCAGAATCAGTAAAAAGAGACTCCAGCTCAAAGAAAGACCAGTCTGAAGGGCCATGGAGCCAGCACCTTGACATTCCACTCTGGTCACTGTAAGCAAGCAACCCATGCCATAGGTGAGTGTATGGGGTGCCACAAGGGTGTATGGTGCGTGCACACGTGCGTGCATACGCCACACACATACCACACTACATACACACACACAAGCAAAAATAATATTTTTTAAAAAAATGAGAACTAGACAGTAACTGTATCTGCAAGAATGCTGAGTTACAGTGAAGGCAAACATGTGATTTTATCCGATAATATAATTGCCATCTCTACATTTCTTCTCACAACTAATTCAAAAAGCAGTCAAGTAGGTCTGGAGAAATGGCTTAGCTGTTAAGGTGCTTGCCTATGAAGCCTATGGACCCAGGTTCGACTCCCCAGAACCCACGTAAGCCAGATGCACAAGGTGGTGCATGCATCTGGAGTTCAAGTGCAGTGGCTAGAGGTCCTGGCATGCCAATTCTCTCTCTTTCTCTCGCTCTTGTTCTCTCTAATAAAAATTTTAAAAGCAGGGCCGGGCGTGGTGGCGCACACCTTTAATCCCAGCACTTGGGAGGCAGAGGTAAGAGGATCGCCATGAGTTCAAGGCCACCCTGAGACTACATAGTTAATTCCAGGTCAGCCTGGACTAGAGTGAGACCTTACCTCGAAAAACTAAAAAAAAAAAAAAAAAAAAAATTTAAAGCAGTCAAAATACTGTGTCTATAACGTAGTGTTGGACCTGTAACTTATAGACATGTAACCCAGGTGTAATGTATTTGCCAATAACAACACAAAAGAGGTGAGTGGGAGTATTGTGTCTGAAGTGAGTCCAGATGGTAAGGTAATAATTCTCACAATGCACCTTTAGACTTGAAACATTCTTATTTATAATACTGTGGAACATCACACCATCATACAGGGGGACAAGGGATGAGAGGTCCAAGGAAGTAATGTGTCCACATGTCACTGGAATGGAGTTGGTACCAGTCAAGGCTAACTGAGAGGGTAAATGTAGGTGGGAAACACAAGGGCAATCTCTGAAGAGATTACTAAGTTGCATTGAAAACATTCACTCATGCAAATGAAGTAGTAAGAAGGAACAGAAAGAAAAAGAGATTAGAAAAGTAGAAAACAAAAAGTAAAATTTAACGACATCAGTAATATTAAATACAAATGGATTTAATGATCCAATCAAAAGTGGCAATTGTCATATTGGGTGATAAAATGGTTTTTGACATAATGCTTTCTCCAGGAGCCACATGTGAGATTCACAAACACACGTTTATTACATCATGCAGAGAATGTCACACAAACTGACTGGCTCTCCTAATATTTGAGAAAATAGATTTTAAAGGGAAAATGTGTTATTAAAGATTGCTGAGGGCTGGAGAGATGGCTTAGTAGTTAAGGTGCATGCCTGAGAAGCTTAAGGACCCAGGTTCAATTCTCCAGGTCCCATGTAATCCAGGTGCACATGGTGGCACATGCATCTGGAGTTCAAGTGCAGTGGCTGGAGGCCCTGACGTGCCCATTCTCTCCCCCTGACCTTCCTCTGTCTGTCTCTAATAAGTAAATAAAATCTTTCAAAAAAAATTTAAAATAAAATAAGATTGCTGAAATGTAGGTGGTGAGTGTCCTCCAAAGGCCCATAGGCTGAAGGCTTGGTCCCTCTGGGGGCATTTTAGAGAGTGGTAAAATCATTGAGAAGTGGGGCCTGGTAGAGGCCTTTAAATCACTGGGGACACACTCTTCAAGAGGGCTGTGGGACCCCAGCATCTCCTCTTTTCTTCCCAGCCGAAGTGAAGCCCTTGTGCTCCACCAGGCTGCCTTGCCACAGGCCTAATGTTTGGGGTCACTGGATCATGGACTAGAACCCCCAAGCCCGTGAGCCTATATAAACCTTCTCATCAGTTAAATATCTTCAGTATTTTATTACAGTAACGGAAAGCCGACTGGCATAAATATTAAAAGCGACGAATCATAATACGTAAAGGTCCAATCTATAAGGAAGACACAACAGTTATAAACGTATGTGCACCTAATAACAGAGTTCCCAAGGAGACAGAGCAGAAACTGACGAAATGAAAAGTGACACAGAAAATTCTAATGGAGTGGGGACTTCAACCCCCTACTTTTAATAATGGATCAAACAACAACAACAACAAAAAACCTAGAAAAGTGAAGTCAACTAGACTTCCTGCCAGACATGTGCAGAGCAGCCAGCCAGCAGCCACAGACCACACGAGCTCCTCACATGCACATCTCTGGGGCCAGACTCTGTGCCTTTAAGGAAACTCCAGCTGCCTGACACAACAGGCCTCTCCTTTAGCCACCTGGCCAGTGGTGAGCTTGGTAATAAGTGATGGTAAGGACCCTGGGCAGGTGGGCAGGGGGAAGGAGGTACAGAAGAGAGGCTGGTACCTCCAGAGTCTTAGGGGACAGGTGAGCGTGACTGGGAAGTTTCTCTGTGATCACTCCAGGCAGGGGATGTGGAGTGGCTGAGCAGTTTGGCCTTGCTCTTGATGATTTGGGTACATGCCCAGAGGGAAGGCGATTGACTGACTGATTGATTGAAGGAAGGCGGAGCTTTTACATGGATGTTAGCTTCCTATGGTCGAGAAAAGAGATAAGTCAAGTTTAAAGGAGGAACAGTTTGTTCTAGCCCATCATCTCATGGTTGGTTGGCTCTGTTATCTCTGGGCCTGTCGTGATGCCCAGAGCATCTTAGCAGAAGAGCATGAGGGGGCAAAACTGCTCACTTCACGGCCTTGGGAAGCAAGGAAAGAGGAAGAGGTGGGAGTCCTAATAACCCCTTCGAGGACACTGGACATGAGCTCACTTCCTCCTACAGACCCCACCTCCTAGAGGACCCACCACTTCCCAATGGCTTCTTCAGGTAGAGACCAAGCCTTCAGCCATGGCCTTTGGGGGACAATTGCCTAGTAATTAATGGAATGGGTGGAAGGGCTGGTAACCATCCAACAGGTGGCTTCAGCACTGTTCCAGGGAGGAGATGGAGACCAAGACGTATTTCAAAAGCAAAAGTGAGCTCCAGCCTGGTGTGGTGGCACACACCTTTAATCCCAGCACTCGGGAGGCAGAGGTAGAAGGATCGCTGTGAGTTCAAGGCCAGCTTGAGACTGTATAGTGAACTGCAGGTTAGCCTGGGCTAGAATGAGACCCTATCTCAAAAAAAAAAAAAAAAAACCTCTAAATTTATGGTCTGAGAGGGAATTCCAACGGCGCTGACACAGGTGCGTGACAAGCCAGAGATAGCTGTGAGGCCTGGCGTGCACAAGCCTAAGGAAAAGAAGATGAGCACTTTACAAACAAGCATCCTAACTATGGGTATGAACTGGTGGTACAGTCCCTGTCTGGGGACCCTCGGTTCTATCCCCAGCACCAAAAGACCACCACCAACCAACAGCCTGAGTGGTGGTGCCAAGGCCCTATCATCCCAGCGCCTGGGAGGTGTGGGCTGGAGGATAAGGAGTTCAAGGCCAACCTGGCCTACGTGAGAAAAATAAAGGACCTTACCCCGGATTCTGGTTTGCTAATTTCACCCTCCTCTTCGGGCTCTTGGCAGAAGGCTCATTTCTCCCAGGACTCCCCAGCACCTCACAGCCTGGACCTCCTCCTTGCGCTCAGAGGTGCCTTGAGCCCATCTTGTCGTTGCAGGACTCCAGGGCGCAGAAATGGAATGTGATCACTGCTGTGTCTCGGAATGCAGATCCAGAGGGAACAAGTGCACTTGCACTTAGACTGGGATGTGATACGTGATTTTCAGCAGCAAGACGCATGTAGATGTGCAGTTCAGTGCAGGAAAAAAAAAAGAGCCCCCCCCCCAACCCTGCGTATCTCACCTGCCCACAGCGCAGTATGCTCGGGGACAGCAAGACCCTCCCGAGCAGCTCCGGCCCCCCTGCTGTCTTGTGCTGGAAGCGCCAGACCACATCGGTCCCAGCTTGGATGACGTCCCCAAGCACTCGTGTTTTCACACTAGGTTTAGGAAACTGAATCAAGAATCAACAGCGACGCCGAGGATCTGGGGAAAATTGGACTCTGGACGGATACCCAAGTGCGCCCCAGGAGGACAGATTTCGCATCCAAAGTCACTTTTAAGATTGGTAAGCTTCTAGGGGTGTATTTGCCCCAATAATCCGCAGAAGCGACAGTAATCTAAAAATAGTCTTGTTTTCTGTCCTAAGCTCCTTTTAACTTTGTTAGTCATCACCAACCCTTAAAATAAAACCCGGGTAACGTCTCTCCTAGTAGCAGCTATAAACAAACCTCCGCTAGAGGAGGCCCGGAGGAAGAGGCAAAGAGGCGGTAGGGGACGCGCAGGGAGCGCGGCCTGGGGACGAGGCTGGAGCCCGCGGTGGCCGCAGGGCCTGGCGGACAGCACCGAGCTGGCCGCGCTCCTGCGCCGCCGCCTCCGGAACTCCCTGCGCCTGGCGCGCGGCCACCGTGGTCCCGGCAACGGCATTAAACAGAGGGAAACAGGCCCGGGATTCCGTCACCCGCGGGTGGGGGGGGGGGATAAGAAGGGCATTAAGACAGACAGGAAAGGGCTTTTCTGGATGGGGTGAAAAGTTATTTGTTGGAGGGGGAAAGAGTAGGAGCAGACAAGAGGAAGAGGATGGAGAGGAGATAAAGGAAGAGGAGGAGTTCCCACCCTTCCTCCCCACCAAGCTGGGTACAGCCGCGATCCGAGGGCGCTCGGGGCTGCTAGGGGCGTATGTGGCCCATTCGCCTCGCGGTGAAGGCGTGGGAGCGTCGGGGGCGACTTGTCAGGCCTCCCCCCCCCCCACACACACACACCGGGCATCTGGAGCCCTCAGGGTCTAGGCCCGGGCTCGGTCCTTCCGCCGCACCTCGAAGATGAAACCTCCGCCCCACCCCGCCTGGTCCTCGAGGGGGAACAGGGCGGGGACGGAAACCCTCCAGGCAAGTCCTGGCATCCAGGACTGCGGACACCGCGACTTACTGAAGATGGATCTTGTTTTTTTTTTTTTTTTTTTTTTTTAAGGGAGGGTCTCGGGCAGCATGGCCCTGGCACCCCCTAGCGGCTGCCCTCTCCCTTGACGTTTCCCCGGAGGCTTTCGACATCCTCCCAGGGTCTCCGGGTTCCCCCGGGCATCCTCGCCCCGCCCCTTGCATCCTTCCATGCGCCCTAGTGACTACGTAGGGTTCCCCCCCCCACACATTCTCGTCATCCCATTTCGTCTTCCCCCTCCGACCATCCTCTCGCCCGTCCATCCTCCGGAGCGGGTCCAGCAGGTAGCACACCTGAGACGTGGTGGGCCGAGGTGAGGCAGCCTCCGCCGTTCGCGCCCAAGCGCTTCACTCCTGTAGTGGAAATGGGGGATTTTAGTTCTTCTGCGTTGAGGCCACCGGAAGGAACCGGTAGATGTTCGTGGCGGAGGGGATGGTTTTTTCGCCAAGCGCTTTGATATTTTTTAGCATCGAATCCAAGACCAGCCCCACTTGCTGGTTGGATAAAATTTCCCTAAATCCTGAGAGTGTGGAGTCCTCTGGGGCGCGCACAGGCGCAGCAACTCGGCCCCCTCACCCCCCAGTCTCCTGGCTCCACACCAGACACTTAAAAAAAAACTTCGGGGCTTATTTTAAACCACATAAGGTGTCGGCCAATGGATTTATGATTTCTATACACCAGACGTTCTAACTGCCCAGCGCTCCAATCCCTTCCATCCAAAGCCAACAAGAAAATACGGTCGGTTTTTGGCAGCTGAGCAGCCTGGGAGATGCATGCGGGGAGATTTGAAAAACGTAAAGTGTGAAGTGAGGCAGGAGGGCACCCGCAGAAGTTGCCCTGCATTAGCCTTCTCCGCCGTCGGGGTTGCTTTACCATCACGCCTGCAAAAAAATGCCAGGACGCACGACCAAGGCCCAGAGGAGGGGCTGCGCAGGTGGGCGCGCTCTCCTGGACCCCTCGCCCCTCCCGCGCTCATTCAGAGCAATCGGGGCCTTGCAGATATTTACGGAGTACACATGACAAGATCTGACCGTCCCGGGACGCCCATGCAATCTGTTAGTAATTTAGCGGGATGGGAATTTCCTTTCTCCGGCCTGCCAGTGGAAGCGCTTTTCCAAATTTCCACAGCAGGGGAAGCCTGCGATTTTACATAATGACTTCAGCATGCAAAGGCTTCTCCGTCCGCACTCCTCCCCCGCCGCCCGCACCTCAGCCCCCACCCCACCCCACCCCATTAAAGCCGAGAGTGGCTCTCTTCGGACACCCGGATGGACCTGGCCGTCTGGCCTGGCCCGTTCGCCGGTCTCCTTCTCCTCGTGCGCCCCCTTTCTCCCACTCCGTCCTCGCCAGCCCCGGAGGACCCCCTTCTCCCCTAGAGCCTGCTTCTCCCCCAGGCGCTCCGCTTCCCGCCCTTCTCACTTCTACGGTCCCTCTGGGGTATCTCCGCTCGTCTAGGGGGGTGCCTCTGCCCACTCCACCACCCCCGTCACCCTTTCCGTCCCTCGTGTCCCTGTGACCCGCCGTCGCGCCCTTTCCGTGCCCAGTGCACCCCCCGCGAATCTGTGGGTGACCCCGTCCACCCAGGGCGCCCCGCCTGGCGAAGCGAACGGCGGCCGCTGCGCGCGGAGGGAGGGCGGCGCTCGGCAGCGACTTGTCCCCCGGGCCCCGCGCCGGCTCGGGCGGGAGGGCAGGGGCGTGATGTCACTGCAGGGAGGGGGCGCGGGAGCGGCCGGGCCGGCGGGAGGCGGGGGAGGTGTTTTCCAGCTTTAAAAAGGCTGGAGGCAAAGCGCGGCCCTGCGTCAGAGGGGAGACCAAGTGGAGGCTCCGAAGTCGGCGGCAGAGTCGCCGCGCGGATCCGAGCGGCTGGACGCGGGCTCCGGGAGAGGGGTGGGGAGGGGAAGGGGGTGCCGCACACATCTCCGATCCCGCCTGCGACGTCCCGAGTCCCCCCTCCCCAAGCCCGGCCTGCCACGCGCGCAACTCTCTCCCATGACACCTCCCCGCGGCGCGCAGCGCTGAGCCTGGCTCCGTGCGGGTCCGAAAGGGACAGAGGTCCGACTCGGGAAGCCGGGGACCGGGCGGGCTCGGAGCGCCAGCTCTCGCTCCTCCTCCTCCTCCCGCTGGTCGCCGCTGCAGCCGCCGCCGTCGCCGCGTGGATGCCAAGTACCAGCTTCCCAGTCCCTTCCAAGTTTCCACTCGGCCCTCCGGCCGCAGTCTGCGGGAGCGGAGAAACTTTGCGGCCCGCGCCGCTCGCCGGCGGCACCATGAAGGCGGCGGAGGAAGGTAAGCCCCGCGCCCCTTCCTGAGCACCACCCCTCTCTCCCCTCGGGGTGTCCCAGCCCGCCGGAGCCCGCTGCCCGCACCCCTCGCGTCCCCCTCCTCGGGTCCGGATCTTCGCGCCCAGGGAGGGGCGCGGGCGGTCGGCTGGACGGCGTGGCACACGCTGGGAAGGGTGTCCCCCTGGTGTTTCCCCGGCGCTGCCCTGATTTCCAGCGCGCTTTCTTGCCAATAGGTGTCTCCTCTACTCTAGCGCTTGAGTACGTGAACTTGGCCTTGGCTTGGGGTAGCCCATGAATCTCAGCTTTGGAAACTTGGTTCAAATGGGAGCGATTTGGGGACGGGGCGAGGGGCGAGGAGGGTCGCCGGAACTACCACGAAGACACATTTCGGGAGTGAAGTGAGCGTTCTCTTTGGGCAGGAGGGATGGCCCGGGTGGTTTCTTCCCAAGGAAGGCAAGACCGCACCTTAGGACGAATGGCAACCCCGTGGCATGATGTTTAGGGGCCCTGAGCCCTCCCAATCAGTTCCTAGGCGCCTCTCACCAAGCAACAAGCTTGGCCAACTGACCCCAGGTGGTCCAGGCATCTAGGTGCTGCTCAAACTTAGGGCCAGATGTTGCAAGCGAGCACAGCCTTAAACTTAAGCCATCTGCATTAAAGACAAAAGTTCTGACTGGAGAAAGATTGAGGGACTGCCAAACTTCAAACTGCTTCTTCATGGTAAAGAATATTGCCCTAACCTGATGGAACCAATAAGATGACATACTCCATGACAGGCTGTAGGCCCCTCCATGTCCCCTTAAGAGAGAGAGAAAAAAAATAACAAAATGTAGGTTCCTGCAGGTGTCTTTGAAAATACCCTCTTAAAGATGGTTGGTCTCCCAGCAGCAAATTAAGATGACTTGGCCAGGGCAGGATGGAGTCTGGGAAACACCTTTCCTAATTCTTTAAGGCTCTGAAGTGTTACTTAAAATTACTAAAAGAAACCTGGTACCTCTGCTAGTGCTGGGGCCTTTGCATCTTGCCAAGGCAGCCATCCTCACACAAGCACTTGGAAGTAAACACTGGCTTCCTGTGAGACGCTAATGAGTGTGACAGGCTCTCGCACTGGGACAGCGGTTGGTTCCCAGAGAGGTGATCTTGCTTATCAAGAGCATGAGTTCAGCACAAATGGGATCGGAGTATTTTCAGAGCCCAGTGTCCTGGGTAGAACATATGTGGTGAACGTGAGGTGAAAGGAGGCAGTTTTTTGACACCTCCCACCACCACCACTACCACATACACACACTTTAGGACTAGTTGTTGAGCCATGGGGCAGCTCCGGTGTTTACAAGAGCTCTTGCGATGAGAAAATGTTCATAATGTTTTTGTTGTGGATGGATTTTGAATCCTTGGACACTTACTCCACACATCTTCATCACTACTTTTTTTTTTAACAAATATATTTATTTATTTCAGAGAGAGAGAGAAAGAGGCAGACAGAGAGAGAATGGGCATGTTAGGGCCTCCAGCCATTGCAACCGAACTCCAGACGCATGCACCACCTTGTGCATCTGGCTTACATAGGTCCTTGGGAGTTGAGCCTGGGTCCTCTGGCTTTGCAGGCAAGCACCTTAAACTGCTAAACCATCTCTCCAGCCCCATCACTACTTTTAAAAGGGTAGTTATTGCAAAGCCTAGACTCAATGTACTTGAAGAGTTACTGATCCATTCCATAATGAGAAATTTTTTTCTAAGCCAAACGTGATGGCTCACACCTGTAATCTCGGCACTTGGGCCAGCCTGGGCTACAGCACGAGACCCTGTCTCAACAAAGCATACAAAAACTTTTCTTTTTTCTTACAAAAGGAAAAGCCATTGGTGGCGGGTAGTTGTAACTTCTTGTGTTTTCTACTTAGGAAAGGAAGTTTGAAATGGCTCTGCTAAGAAGCAAAGGTATGGGGCAACAATGCCCTTTGATCAAACCATATTGGCATATTTGGTAGGGAGTCTGTGTGTAGGCTAACCAGAAGGTGTGATCTAGTCCAGTCCTGTGACAAACAGGCCCGTGCATGGGAGGGAAGGATCAGACAGCAGGTCCGCATCTACCAATGCTGAGGACTGTGGGGAAGCGCTGTCCTTTCTGAGTAGGCACAACCTGGCCATCAACTATCCTCTAAGGCCCCGAAAATTCTTAAGAGACCCTCCAGCTACATGACTGCATCTGGGTGGAAGCTTATCAGGCCTGGTTGTTTCTGAAGGCCTTGTGTTATTCTGCCCCAAAGAACACTGAGAAACACTGGCCTGTAGGTAGCCACCGCGTCAGAGTTGCTTCACACAATGCCCCACGGGGCTCTCCGGAGCCAAACAAAGCTTGCCCTGTTCTCCAGCCATTTAACTTCATGGCATTGTTTCCTAATCCAGATTAGAAAATGCCACAGCCTTGCACCGTGCTCTATCACACCCAGCCCCGGCGCTCTGTATCCCATTAACATCCTGCAGTCTCAGGAGGAAGTGATCCAAGCTAAACACTTCCATTAAGACCAGAGTGTCTGCTGAACCGGCAAACTGGAATCCAGACCAATAGCTCCACTCCGTGTACAGAGGACAGGCCAGGGTGCTGGTAGAGGCACAGGAGAGCATTTCATAAGCAGTCGCCTGGTCTGACTCCCGAGCTGGGAATGTGGACAAGGAGGGAGCCAGACCAGCCTCTGAGAGAAGAACCCTGTGGCTTCCCTCCTGTGGGCCCAGCATCTGGGAGTATGTGGGCTGGGGGGAGCCAGGTTCTCTGCAACGTAAGCAAAAAAGTTTTAGTCAAAACAGACTGGGAAGAGCTGCTATCTGGGTGTAATTTTTTTTTTTTTTTTTTGTGGTACTGAAAAGGTGTCTTAAAGTTTAAAGGGAGAGAAAATGAAATCGAGGCTTCTCCATGGAAAACAGAACTTCCATTTGCCCGAAGGTCAGCAGAAAAGCAAACTAAAACAAAACAAGTCTCCAACATGCATCTCAAAGTGAGAACTATTATTAGAAACTAAATCAGGCCAGGCCAAACCATAGTTTATCACGGGAGAAAACCAGCCATTGGACCAGGGTCTTGGGAGAGGTGGAGGCCCACGTGAGGCCCAGGTTCGCTTCTGGAAAACTCCAGCTCCCCCAAAGGGCCCAGGGCCTAAGGGCAGAAGGGGGGGACCCTGGGGACCAGCATCTGGTGGTAGGCACTGACACAGACCTCCTTCCTTTCCTTCCTGACTCCCTTCAGTTCTGATGCTGGCCTCTCTTGCCCTGGCCACCATTCTCCTGGTATTCCAGATGTTGGTTTATGTGGTGCCAAGACATGGGGAAAGTTAGAACAAAAAGCTGGGAGAAACAGGAAAAGGATGGACAAGGCCCAGCCTTTCCTCCCAAAAAGCTGTGAGCCTGCCACCCTGAGCCTGGCCCATATAACCCCCACCAGCCACCCCACTGGTCTTCGGAAGCTCTGAAATGGCCCCTACAATGATGCAGGAGTCAGCGTAGGGTTTTAGGAGCAGGGCGGGCTGGTGAAAAATAGTGAGGCTGGTATTGCAGCCAAACAGGATTTGCTGCAAGTGAGGTGCCCACTGAGTGGGGCTGATGGGAAAACTTGGGACGGTTTGAAAACAGGAGCTCCAGAGGAGTAAGTAATGATGGTGATGGGGAGGGTTACAACCACCCCTCCCATCTTCCTGGTACTTCCAGGTGATTTATTTAGCAAAGAGGAGCTGGAAAATGCAGAATTTACCCTTGAAGTTACTGTGTTCCTGGGGAATTCTATGAAGGCAGACCTCCTTCCCCAGCCAGGGCAGGACAGGCACACTAGTCAGGCAGCCTTAGGCCGGGGAGAGAGGCTTAGTTTGAAACTCTTTTTTTTTTTTTTTTTAATCTCATTTCCTTCTCTCCTTTCTCTTCTTTCAGTTTCTAACTTTTGGACTAATAACCTTGGTCTTTGTCCCAGTTCAGGGGAACAGCAAGATCTATCGCGGCGCCTCCTTGCGCTAGGGACAGGGCTCCATTCTAAGCCCAAACCCAGGGACCCGTGAGGACGCCTCTCCAGCCCCGGCCTCCCGCGCTTCTGTCCGGGAAACCCAGCCCAGCCCAGCGGGGGCCTGAACGGTCACTGTCGGGACGGCTCTGCAGGGTTGCAGGGGGTCCCCCAGATGCCTGGAGGTTGGGGGTGCTGACACCGAGTCGACTTTCTCATGTGTGTGTGTGGAGGGAGGGGCGGTGGTCCTGTAAGGCTTGGGTCATGCAAGGCACGTTGCCCTAGGTGGGACGTCATATGGGTCACGGGGATCCTGCGGGGCGCGGGGGTTCCTGCAGAAGCCGGGGATCCTGCGGGGCGCGCGTGGCGCTCGGACTCGCGCGCGGAGTTTATTTAAAACTCGGAAGCCGGCGGCCGGCGAGCAGCTTGTTTATGTAAACCCGGAAACACCCGGGGGTGGCGTGGGGGGGGGGACGACGACGGCGACGACGACGACAGGGGCGGGACCGGGGCGGGAGGCCGGGGAGGGGACGAGGGAGGGGACAGGAGGTGGGAGGGCGGGGGCCGCGTCACGCCGGGGACGCGCGCGAGCGCAGGGCGCACGGGCCGCCGCGCGACCCCGACATGACGGGGCTGGAGCAGGACCCGGAGTTCGACTTCGATTTCCTCTTCGAGTTCGACCAGAGCGGAGGGGGCGCCGCGGCCGCAGGTGGGTCCGGGCGCGGAGGGCGTCGGGTGCCGGCACCCCGCCGCGGGCCCCGAGTTTGCTGAGCTCGCCTGTGCGCCCCCAACTTGACGCGCCGACCGGGACGGGAGCCCGGGCCAACACCCTCCCTAGACCCGCTCGTCCTGCACCCCGGCGGCTCCGAGCGCCACCGACTAAGTTGCGGGTGGCCACCTGTGGGTGGCCACGCTCGCCCCCCCCCCCAACGGTGGGGTACTTCCTGGCATCGGGAGTACTGGGGCTGCCCGAGAGGGTTCGCCCCTCCTTCCAGGCGGCTCTTCCCCAAGGGGAGACGGTGTGTCCGAGGCGCAGGACTTGGACCTCGCAGTTGGGGACAGATGGTCAGCGGCGCTGCCAGAGGGCGGTCGGTCGGAAGCCGCCCTTTCCCAGAGCCCTGCTGCTACCGATCGGCCCCGGGCGGGGGGCGAGGCTGGGAGGTCTTGGACCCGCGCTGACCGGCTGCAGTTCACTGGGCAGGAAGACTCTCTCGGTGCTTTACTTTTCAGTAGACACCCCAACAATTAACCAGCCTTTCACTATCTTTCATTTTTCTCTTCTCTCTGTCCAAAGTAAAGCTCCCAGCTAAGCCTACAAGCAGTGTGCCGTCTCCCCAGACAGGACACTTCTGAGCAATAATAGCAGCTAGAAAATTCCAGGGGCAGACTGGTCAGGATGGTGTGTGGGGAGCCCCTCCCAGCAGCCTGACTCCTTCCTTCACCTGCCTGCCTGTTTCAAGTTGCACACAGCCCCAGACAGTGCCCTGGGCTTTCCTGGGGAATTGTGCCCATGCCATGGGACGCACAGGACACTTGGCCAGGAGAGACCCGTCTCCGGAATGACTTGTCACATGTTCCACGTCATTCACTACCTGTGTTTTTAAAAGTCCGGTGTCTTCTTCATCTTTGGAGGTGAAGGTTTCAATCTGATGGTCACCCCTAAGGTCCGTCATCTGCCTTCCCTAGATGTCTTCCCTCGTGTTTCTTTGCATCTTCTTCTGTGGCCTGGGTTCTGGAGGATCTGAGAGGACAGGAAATGGTGGAAGGGACACTGCAGCTTTGGGGAAGATAGCTGGGGTTGGAAGTAGAGACTCCAGCCCTCTCTCCCTGTTGCTTCCTGGGGGCCCCGTGGCAGTGCAGGGTGACTTATGCAGCTCTTTCCAGTGCTACAGGCAGAAGATCTTACTCCTGACCTGTTCCCAAGCCCCTCCTCCCCCACGAGTGTGGTCCACTTGGCTCCCCTGTGATATCCTCAGCGGGGTCTTGTCTCTTTGGGAATGAAACTATGGGCTAGGCCACAGGGTCCCGGCTGCCAATGCTGCTCACTGCTTAAGTAGGGCCTTTTCTCCTTCCCACGACCTGCGTCAACCCCCCCCCCCCCCCACTGGTTTACTTCATATGGATTACTGACCACAGGCTCGGCAGTAGGAACAGGTGCCAGGATCCAGGGTCTGCATTCCAACATGGACCTGGGTTTGCTGATGTTATGGGCCATTTGGGAGAGAAGAGCACCCCACTGGTTACCACCACACCCCCCTTACCTCCTCAAGGAGTACATCCATGGCCAGGGGCTGAGAGGTCTTAAGGGTAAAGGGGCCATGCGCCTGCTCAGGCAGATCCTTGGTGGATCTCAGCACCATAAAACATCTCTGTGGCTGCAACACTCCTAACTGGACACAGCAGCTGTAAATGGCTCTCACCAGTGCCTTTCTAGGGTATTTGGGTCAGGCGCTAATGTTGAGATTCAGTCAGACATGGGGAAGAAACACAGGAGGCCATTCTCGGTGGCTGCCCCTGGAGGGGGTCCTGAGTGGGGACTCTGGTGAGCTCCGGGCTCTTTCGTAGCCTTGGAAGCAGTAAGTTTCGGGTGGCACGTGGGTTTAGGACTCATCCCCCCCCACCCGTGCTTCTGGTGCAGCGAGTGAGGAGGTGAAGTCTAGTGGCTCACCGAAGCCCAGGCCGAGTGGATCCATCAGAAAATGGTGTCTCGTTCAGACTTCACGGAGGCTCACAAGGGTGCCAGGGGATGTCCCTGCCAAGTGTGGGTCAAAAGAAGCTGAAAAGCTCAAAAGAAGCCAGGGTACTACTGTACCTTAGTGTAGCCCTTCCAGCTCTCGACTTGCAAGAGCTTTGTGCAAGGGAGGCTAAGATTGAGAAGCGTCTTTCTCTTTTACAGTGTCGAAGAGAAGGTGCTGTAGGATATTCTGTGTATATCCAATGTAGATTATATGTCCAATGTAGATTATGTCTGGCTTCACATGGGTACTAGGGAATCAAACGTGGGTCCTTATCCTCTGCAGACAAGCGCTTTAACCACGGAGTCATCTTTCCAGCCCTGTGTCTTTTTTAATGAGAGGAATCCAACTTTTTCCTCCCTTTTTATTACATACTATCATACTATATCATACTATACTTATACTAATTATTCAATTACATTATTTATGCTACATGATTATATGAAGCTATTAAAATGCCCAGCCTCTAGTGGGTGACAGAAAGTGCTTCATGCTATTTCTGGAAGGGGTCTGGATATAAATTTTTAAAAAATGGTTGAAGAATTCTGAGATCAATTGCAATATAGCCCTGAGATTTATAGATTATACCAAGCACAGAAATTCACACTTCGTAGGAACAGCACTGAGCACGGGAGGCAGCTTGTCGGCATGCTTCATGAGGGGGACATGGTGCTTTGCAGAGCAGAAGGCGGGCAGGGCTGCAGGCCCTTGTCCACTGTGTTACCCTGGTCACCTCTTCTTTTTCCCTATGACCACGGGTCTTTTGAAGGCTCTTGGAAGGGAAGGACTGTCTATGCCTTGAGCTTTGTTTCCAGCACAGAGGGCACTAGTGGTAGATATCCTGAAGCCATTTGTGAGAGAGCAAGAGAGAATTCTTAAAGTAAGCGGCCCAGGACAGGATAGGACGTGGTATTTCCCTCCCAGTGTCCAGCATCATCCTGTCCCCGCTCTTTCAGCCCAGGGTCCACTCCGGCAGTGAAAGTACGGCTCTGGGCTCTTTTCTGGGGCTGAGGAAATAGCTGTTTTGCTAGTCAGCTGGGAGGCGGGTGTGCCGCTTCCCGCCCCAGGGCTCCTGTTTTCTGAGTTATTTTGGCCTGACCGCCCAGCACTGTCACCTTGGCAACTCAGGAGGAAACTGGCCAAGGCCCTGGGCCTGGGCACAGACAGCTCTGCCCACTGGCCCCAGGGCCCCAGCCTGTGGATTGAATAGGTTTACCAGTGGAAAGGGGGCATTATTGATAAGAGATTGCAAAAAGCTCTTATACTGAAGTCCTTTCCAGTAAAGCAGGATGACTTCTCTTTCCCCAGGAGGACTTGGAGGGACCACTGACCACTGTTATTCCTTGCATCAGGAATCTACGGGAGGGGCCGACCTTGTCCCAGGAGCACTGTGGAGTCTTTTCTCACTTGATGTTTTGGGAAAAGCTCTCCAGTATTTCCCGGGAACAGCCTCGCCCGCACTCAAGTACTGCAGATCTTTTTAATCAAGGATAGACTTGTCTGTGTGAGCACGATATATGCTAGCTCCGTAGTGAGTTTTCAAAGGAAGACCACAGCTAGGCAGGAACATCTTGAATGTTTTTAATTTCTCGAAAACAGAGCATGAGAAAGAGAGTCTTTAAAATGACGTATACACCTGGGTGGATGTTCTGAGAGGTCTTACAGGGATGATGTGATGGGGGGTGGGCCCAGATGGATACAGGACCCTCAGGCAGGTTGTGGTGACCTTCCTTGGGGAACACTGGGTGGCATTTGCTGTGGCCGTGAGTCGGGCTCTCTGTCGCTGTGACTCTCTCTCCAGCGCATGGTCGCAAGACAAGACAGTCCCTCACAACCTGTTGCTGTCTGTCACTTTATAGGGCTGACCCAGTCCCCAGTGCCATCCTGTTAGGTAGCTCCCATCCAGCAGGCTGAGTGAACAGCCTCCAACAGTAAGATCCTCACCCTCACTGGCACCACGTTTTTGTTGTTGTTGTTGTTGTTGTTTTCTTTGGGCTTATTGTGATGTGAGCAAACCTGCAGCCTATAGGGTCTGTCCTGTGTGGAGAAGGCATGGCAGGCAGGCATTTGGAGGACGGGCCCTGGCTGGCAGGCTCTTGCTAGTTCTATTTCTAGCTCCCAGTTTTGTAGTGCAACTTCAGCAAAGGCTGAAGGGGGTGTTCTTTAAAAAAAAAAAAACGAAAGGAAAAAGTGGATTGTGACAGCCAGTCCTTGTGTCGGTGAGCATTGGAATCTGGCGGCAGCCGCCCCTGGCAATGCTCTTTGGAGAACGTCACACGGATGTAGCGTGGCAAACATGCCGCCATCTACGCTTGGACCGGAGGCACCCACGGAGTGCGTTTCGCAACCGGCTGCAGCAGAGACACCGTGGGTCAGTGGGGACTGCGTTGTGGGAAGCCAGCGCTGGCCTGTGTAGCCCGTGCGTGCGAAGAGGAAGTAAGCAAGCTGGCTGCTTTTATGGTGTGGCTGTTGGGAAGTAATGGTGTGACCTGGCTCTGCAGTGACTTACTCCCCAGAATGAGACGAGCGACTTTGGGCAATGCTGGCTTGCTGAGTGTGCCGAGCCCAGTGGAAGCCGGCCAGTCTGAGAGCCGGCATCTCCTCTTCTGAGCGTGCCCCAGCACTGCCAGCACCCTACCCTAGGTGTCGTCTGGTTAGCCCACGTGGAGTACTGCGTGCAGCAGGGTGACTGCGAGGAGTGAGTGGGGACCTGAGGTTAGGGTGCAGGAAGAGAGACATAGGTACCACGCCTTCATCACGTGACACAGCAGGATGTGTGCTCAGTGGTCTTTGCTACGATTGTGCTTTTCTTTCCTGGTGGCCCTGCCCCACAGTTTAGTGACCCCTTTGGCAAGAGCCATCACCCAGGCACAGCAGCAGGTGACTAGCCAGCTCCTTAGCAGCATCTGATGTTACATAACTCAGCCCCCAACTCTCTGAATTGTTAAAGAAGTTACCGGAGGATTGTCATTGCCTCTAGAGCCATCCCGTTGAATGGCTGCAGTAAGGTGTAGGTGGAAGTCCACAGAGGCTGCGGTGCTAGTGAGGCCCCTCCCCCAGACCTAGGTTCTGTAGCAAGAGGTTCTTCTGAGAGACTTAGGTTCTCAGCTGAGCTCAACAGCCTGCTACAGAGCCAGTGGTCTCTCTGAGAGGAGAGACAGCTGCGTCTTTCATGGATGGTCAGGCCTGCTAGGTTCTGGGCATGTAAGCCTTCATTCTTGAGTTTGACTAAGGAAATCACACACATAGACTTAAAAATAAATAAACAAAGGCTCCTTTGCCCTGTCAAATCACATTTTCTTGAAATACTTTGGTTTAAGTAAGGGCCCTTCTTGGGATGTCTGGGCCTTGTGGTCCGCGCTGCACAATCTTCCTAACCTCTGTAGCTGGGCCCAGCATGACGAGGCCTCCTTCTTCCTCATTTCTCTTCCTGTGCCTGGGCCCTTTTCTCAGAAACATGTTTCCTACGACAGCCCCAAAGAGACTAGCAGAGACTTGTGAGGTCTGCCACCTTCTGCCTGCCACTAGCCATTTTTTTTCTGGAACGTTCCAATAACCTGATCTCATCACTGTGGAGGGCACCAGAGCAGGGTTGAGTCTTATAGGTCTGGGAGAACCCAGGACTTGCTTGGCTTATTGCTAGAAGTTTCTAGAACTTCCCACCAACAGAAGGTGGTCAGCTATGGATCCAGCTCTTCTCTGGACTAAATAGGATTCTTGTGCTTGGGAGACAAGGACTGTGGGAGCCAGGGCCTGTGCAGACATGACGATACCTCCTATGGGGTCTGGCAGCTCATGGGGAGAGCTGGGACGTGGTTCTGCATGGAAAATTGGGTTCCCTCTGTCTAGGCCTAGCTGCTGTGATGGTGTGAACATCAGCCTCACCCTCATATTTAATTATTCCCTGGCATTGAGAACTATTCCTGGTGTTGCTTAAGGTGAAAGTACATTTTCTTTCTGAGTAACTAGCCTACTGACATGCTTCACTCGACGTAGAGGACCATAGATAGAACAGAGCAGCATGCTGTTGCCACAGCTTCCCAAGCTGACCTCTGGGAGGGGCTGGGACCTGCACCGGACATTTCGCCTAAAGGTTGGGCAGAACTGCCGCTGTTCTCAGGATGCCACCTTGAGGACTCAGGTTCAGAGGTGGGTGTGGTGGCCCTAAGCGTGCCTCGTAGTGTAGTGTCCCTGAGCCTGCTGGAGGTTGCTCCTTGGGCCCCTCTGGGGCTCCAGTGAGGTCAACAGGGTGGAGAACAGAGCACAGATGGCCTGCACCTCAGCGCAGTGACCGGGTGGAGCCAGTGGTGGTGGTGGGGGGGCGTCCAGGTGTGGGTGAAGATCCCGAGAGATGCTCAGAGGGCCGGGCCCTAAAGGGTGATAGTTCCCAGAGAAACTTTCCGAAGAGTGGTGCGTTTCAGAGGATGTAGTAAGACCTGAGGTAGAAACCTAAGTTCAGCGGGGGAGGCAGCACTGTCCTGAGGAGAAGGGAGGCAGACATTTCCCGAAGTCATAACTGACTGCAGAAGATACCACTGCTAGTAAAACGATTTGCTGAAGTCAGTTACTAACAGTCCTACCCTATAAATATATAATTTTACCCCCCACACCCACACCCACACCCATTACCAATAATGATGACATCTTGGGTGTCCCGATCGTTCCACCCTTGTTTGGCTGACAGGTAAATCCTAGCCACATGTTTGGGACCTTAGAACACTGGTTATGCTTTTTCTTTTTCTCCCATCCCCCCCTTTTTTTTTTCTGAGGCAGGGTCTCACTCTAGCTCAGGCTGACCTGGAATTCACCATGTAGTCTCAGGGTGGCTTTGAACTCCCAGCCATCCTCCTACTTCTGCCTCCCCTGCGCTGCGATTAAAGGTGTGCGCTACCACGCCCGGCTGATAATGCTTTTTCGATGGAAGATTCTAGATTGGAAATGATGGGCTAGTAATGAGGGAGCTCTCTACCGTCACCTCTGTCCCTGTGTCTGTCACCTGTGAGCAACACCAAAGCAACGCATCAGGGGCATCAATAAACTTTCTTTCATTCATTATTGTTGTTTTATTATTATTATTGTTACTGTTTTGGCTAAAATGTACCTTTCAACCTTTGGTGAGAACAGCAGAGAAGATGACAATGTCTGGGCATAGGCCTGGGGTTTGGTGACACTTCTCTTGCATGTGGTACCTGGTTAGCCTATTGCAAGCTTCTCCTTTGGTGACCTCACAGAGGAGTTGGGCCATCTCCTCATGTCAGTGTCCTGTTCTTTGACCTTGGGCTCACCTTCCTACCTGAGCTTGTCTTGCTCCCTAAGCTCACACTGGGTCCCTCAGGGCCACTGTTCTCACTGTGTGGTGTAGTTAGCTTGTGCCCTTATCATTCTGCTCCTGGGCCACACTTGGGGTGCTGGTGTTGACCTCTCTCTGCTATCTGAGGCTAGGCTAAACAGCTGGATATGGGGAGAACTGGGGGCCAGTGAACAGTTATGGAGCAATGTCCTGTGGTCACGGCAAGAGCCTGGGCTTAGGCACCCTGTGAAGGCCAGGCCCAGGTGAGCCTCCAGATGCCACCGGCCACCAATCGCTGCTACCTTTTTAGAAGATTTATTTTCTTGCCCAGGAAGTGGTTTTTGGGGGATTTCTGAAAATATGGCCATTTAAAAACAATATTTTATTTATTTATTTATTTATTTATTTATTTGAGAGCAAGGGGAGGAGGGAGGGAGAGGCAATGAGAGAGAATGGGCTCACCAGGGCCACCAGCCACTGCAAACAATCTGGTGTACACGGATATTGGGGTATCGAACCTGGGTCCTTAGGCTTCAGGCAAGCACTGTAACCGCTAAGCCATCTCTCCAGCCCCAATGTGGTCATTTTTTTTTAACATTATGTTTTGGCTTCTCATCTTCTTAGGAGGGGGCATAGCATTATGATTAAGCAGAGGAGACCCTCCATGATAGCCTGAGCACGTGACATTTGTGTGTGGCACAGACACCTGTGTGGGACGGGGCTCCTGCCTCCTGCTACTTCCATTTCTCCCAGCTTCCTCTTCATCGCAAGGGGAGTTTTCAGAGTGCCTCTGTGGCATTGAGGAGGCTGCTTGGTGGTCAGAGGGATTTTGAGATGACAAAAACAAAACAAACAAACCACAAACAAACAAAACCTGCTTGATAGCGAGGGTGAGAAGATGAGTCAGGAGTCCCTTCTGGAAGTAAGCCACAATGGGAGCAGACTGGGCCTGGCTGCTGGGCTGGCCCATTCCTGTTGGAAAATACCATGGCGTTAGGTTGTTGCTTTGAGACCCTTGAGTCACTAAAGCCCGTCCTTGCTGTTTTTCTGAACCAGGGCACAGCAGAGACCAGAGCTGTCCTTGAATACAATATCTTGCAGCCAGGCACTGGGGCCAGGAGTGGATCTAGGATTTCCAGGTGCTGGTTTCCATTATTTAGAGACCTGGAACTACCCATCCCCAGCCATGTGCTCACAGGCTCTAGAATATGCAGAGAAACCTCCCAGACCAAAAGTCCAGAAGCATGGCCCTCCCACCATGAGTACTAATTAGAACAACAGTGATTTTTTCTTAAAGTATAATTAACACATAATGGCACTGAAACCTACAGGTGCCTTGGAATCAGCTGTTCTGTTTTGTTTTAGGAGATGGATTTCTGGGCACCAGTCAGTCCATGAGTGACCCTACTAAGAGCCCAAGCTTTCATCCTATCTTTGGGATGTTTTATTTGCAGCTGGGGATAAGGGCGCCTTGACAGTGATTCACCTATTACAATCGATTTAAATGTCTGGGCCCCTGTATCTAAAGCACACATCTCCTTCTACCCACACATCCGTCCCTCCCTTCTCACTCCCTCCACAAGTTACCCATGCACCGTCCACCACCCATCATCCACTCATCATGCACTAGTTGATCCACCCATGAAACATCGTGAACGCCTTCTTTTTTTTTTTTTTTTTCTCTTTTGACAGTCTCTCTGTGTAGTTCAGGCTGGTCTGGAACTAAATATCATGTTGCCTCACTCAGCCTCCCCAGAAGTGTCCCACCATGCCCGGCTACAGTGGACACACGTTATGTGCCATGCGTAGTTCTTGGTTCTTCGGTCAGCCATGAACAAGACTGAGACAGGTGAAAGTTTCTGGCACCATGGAGCCCAGTTTCTACTGGATGGAGGGATGGACGAATACCACTGCACTTCAGCTTGTGGCATGTGCTGAGGACAACATGTAAACTGGAACCAGAAACTCAAGTGCTGGGCTAGGCTCAAAATCAAGACGGTGGGCTAAAGAGATGTCTTAGCAGTTAAGGTGCTTGCTTGCGAAGCCTGAGGACCCATGTTCAACTCTCCAGATCCCATGTAAGCCAGACGCACAAAGGTGAGGCAAGTGCAAGGCTGCACATGTCCACTAGGTGGCGCAAGCACCTGCAGTTCAATTGCAGTGGCTGAGGCCCTGGCGCACCAATTCTCTCTCTCTCTGTGTCTCTCTAAAAAGTAAAAAAATAAAAACAAGATCAAGACAGTGGCTGTGGTGTGCAGTCTTTATGGAGCGAACAGAGAGCAATAAAGGGACAGCTACGTAGTTCTGGAGGAAGGGCATCTGCAAGCAGGGCTCTCTGTCAGTCTGGTGTGGAGGTGGGGTCTGGACTTGGCTGGGTCAGGCAAGAGGCTTTGGAGCAGCCTCACCCTGGACATTTCCACAAGGTACTCCCTGGGGACTGAGGCCAAGTGGCTGCAGTCTGTGGGCCTCGGACCATCAAGGGATGACGCCAGTCTCGGGTTCATTACCCTCGTGGGTATGTGCTTACTGGTAACTGGTTTAATGTCATCTTTTCTCTCTCCTTCCAGAACACTACAGCTATTCGACCCCCGGCATCAACTCGGGTCTGCCTCTGTCTGCACCACACAGCTCCTTGCCAGCTCAGTGCCATGACCTCCAGACGTCCACTCCGGGCATCTCAGCCGTTCCTTCAGCAAATCACCCCTCGGGTTACGGGGGGGCTGTGGACGGCGGGCCGTCGGGGTACTTTCTGTCTTCTGGCAACACCCGGCCCAATGGGGCCCCGGCTCTAGAAAGTCCTCGCATTGAGATCACCTCCTACCTGGGCCTGCATCATGGCACCGGCCAGTTTTTTCATGACGTGGAGGTGGAAGACGTACTTCCTAGCTGCAAGCGGTCGCCGTCCACAGCCACACTGCACCTCCCCAGCCTGGAGGCCTACCGAGATCCGTCCTGCCTGAGCCCGGCCAGCAGCCTGTCCTCCAGGAGCTGCAACTCGGAGGCCTCCTCCTACGAATCCAACTACTCATACCCATATGCGTCCCCCCAGACGTCCCCGTGGCAATCGCCCTGTGTGTCCCCCAAGACCACGGACCCCGAGGAGGCCTTTCCCCGGAGCCTGGGTGCCTGCCACCTACTCAGCTCTCCCCGGCACTCCCCGTCCACTTCCCCACGTGCGAGCGTCACCGAGGAGAGCTGGCTGGGGGCCCGCGGCTCCCGGCCCACATCCCCATGCAACAAGCGCAAACACAGCCTGAACGGCCGCCAGTCCTCCTGCTCGCCTCACCACTCGCCCACGCCGTCCCCGCACGGCTCCCCGCGTGTCAGCGTGACCGAAGACACCTGGCTCGGCAACACCACCCAGTATACCAGCTCAGCCATTGTGGCAGCCATCAATGCCCTGACCACGGACAGCAGCCTGGACATGGGCGACGGTGTTCCCGTCAAGTCCCGCAAGACGGCCCTGGAGCATGCGCCCTCGGTGGCCCTCAAGGTGGAGCCAGCTGGCGAGGACCTGGGCACCACCCCACCCACCTCTGACTTCCCACCTGAGGAGTTCACCTTCCAGCACCTGCGGAAGGGCACCTTCTGCGAGCAGTACCTGTCAGTGCCACAGGCCCCGTACCAGTGGGCAAAGCCCAAGTCGCTGTCTCCTACATCGTACATGAGGTAAGCAGCCGTGAGCTGGGGCTGAGTGTGTTTCAAACGACCCATCAGGGGCAGGGCTGCTGGGGCCAAAAGGGGTATTGCCCAGATTCCAGGGAGCCCGTGAATTGCTGGACTCCTGGTTTCCCTCTTCTGGTGACAGCTTCCTATATGCCTGCCTCTGTCTCCTAGCCTCTTTTTTTTAAAATTTTTTTCAAATCGTTTATTTTTATTTATTTGAGAGAGAGAATGGTCACATCAGGGTCTCTAGCCACTGCAAACGAACCCCCATGTGCATCTGGCTTACTTGGGTACTGGGGAATCGAACGTGGGTCCTTAGCAGGCATGTGCCTTAACTGCTAAGCCACTAAACCGTCTCTTCAGCCCTCCCAGCCTCTTTCCTAAGGACACCTGGTGCTGGATCAGGGTCACCCTGAGGGTGTCACCTCAGAGATGCTGCCTCCTTGGAGATAACATTTGTAAGGTTCTGGTGTCAGGGCATGAATTCTGAAGACATAGTTCTGCCCCCAGCAAGGTTCATCACACATGCACACAGTCGTGTTTTTAATAAACTAGGCTCAGCAGCCACCCCCCTGTGCGTGTGTTTTGCCTGCTGCTCACACACTTCCTTTCTCCGCCTTAATTGCCGTCAGCACTCCGGGTGCAGATGGGCTTTCAGCACCACAGGTCCCTGGAGCAGCCAGCTCACCAGTGTTGCATGAACAACACAGCCTCCTACTCCCTGGAGACTAGCGTGCGCTTGCTGGGAGTCTGGTAACTGGGAGCTAGCCTGTGCTCCAAAACTCCTGCGTCGGGTTATTCGTTTTTTTCTTTTTAACAGGGTGCAGGTTTGCCCATGCTCCACCAGCCCCCGTTTCACCAGCCCTTGTACTTTCATTTTTCACTGAACAGCCTTCCCTACAGGTGGGCCACTCACGACCCCCCGGCACTTCCAGGGACCCTGGGTGCAGCCAAGGATGGGCCCAGACCTGGTGCTTCTCTCTGTGGATTGCTCTCCCCTCCCCCATTCCCTTCTGCTGTGGGCAGAGCCAGACTCAACTGGTACAACCAGCTGGTTCTTCAGCAGGTGTGCTCTAGATGCAGACAGTGGATGTGGAGGTGGCCAGCCCCATAAGTCGACTGCTTTTCTGGGATACTCCCTCCATAGAGCAGCCACACGGGTGCACCCAGCTCAGGCTCCTCAGGAACAGTCTAGTGGAAGGGTGTGTGAGTCCCCACTGGACCTTTGTGAAAGGCTGTGCCAGAGGTACAGGGTGGCTCTTCCTGAACGGGGCAGACCCATTTAGGCAGGATGACTGGATGGAAGCATGCCATACCCTTCCTGTGCCATATTGGCTTTTGTCTTTCTGTCCCATGTCTCTCCATCCATCCTGGGAGATACAAAAGGGTTGGTAGTTCAGAGCTGTCATCAGGGTGTCTCAAGACCAGTGTTTACTCATAAATATGGGAGCCTAAAAATCCATAAATAACTGCGTGTGCCTGTTATAATATGGTTATGATTTCTATTTAACTACAAACAAGACCATTTCAACACCGACTCTCTCTCAAGCTCAGGGTGATTGGCATCACACTTTGTGATCTGCATTTCATGGACAATGAGGCTCATTGTCTCTCACTGGACTTAACTGAACTCTTGAGATAAGGGAGGGAAGTGTCATCAAATGTAACTAGCATGGCATTAAAAAAATTGAAGTTATTAGAATCCAGGGGCTGGAGAGATGGCACTGTGGTGAAAGTACTTGCTGGGTGTTGCAGTCCGGTTCGCATTGCTGGTAGAAATCGCCCGACCAAGTGCAGCTTGTCAGAAAAAAAGAGGTTTATTTTGGCTTACAGGCTTGAGGGGGAAGCTCCACGATGGCAGGGAAAACGACAGCATGAGCAGAGGGTGGACATCACCCCTTGGCCAACATAAGGTGGACAACAGCAACAGGAGAGTGTGCCAAACACTAGCAAGGGGGAGCTGGCTATAACACCCATAAGCCCGCCCCCAACAATACACCGCCTCCAGGAGGTGTTCATTCCCAATTGCCATCAGCTGGGGAACCTAGCATCCAGAACACCTAAGTTTATGGGGGACACCTGAATCAAACCACCGCACTGTGCAAGCATGAGGACCTGAGTTTGCTTAGTACCTACTAGCACCCACCAAAAGCCAGGTGCGGTGGTGCCAGTCTGTAATCCCAGTGCTGAGAGTGGAGGCAGGAGGATCCTTGAGACTTACAAGCTAGCTATATAAGGCAAAGCGGCGAGCTGTAAGATCAGTAGGAGACCCGCTGTCAAAAACAATGGAAGGGAAAACATGGAGGAGGACACCTGATGTTGACCTCTGGCCTCCACATATGCAGACACACATGTGCATCCACACACGACATGCGTACACATATATGCACATATACCACACACACACATACGTGGAAAAAAAATAGTTACTAGGATCCAGATAATCCCATGTGGGGTGTGCAGAGCTACAGGGCCCGGGGACTAGAGATGGGCGACTTGAACACCACGCATGTGCTCTTCCAACTCAGGGACTAGACGGCCAAGATGAGGTTGCGACAGGACTGGCTCCTGGCTCCGTGTCCAGGTTGTTGTCCTCACTGTATTTGTCTCCCTGGGTCTAGATGTCCTGCTCCCTATAAGACCTCAGACCTGTTGGATTTGCCCTCCCCTAGTGACTTCAACTTTGTCACCTTTAAAGATCCTTTCTCCAAATCAGTCAGGGCTGCACATAGGAACTTGGAGGGGACACAACCACCCCTGATCTCCTGGCTTACTAAACCAGGGAAAACAGCTCAATGCCTTTCCCAGTTTCTTCTTGGGTTCTTCACAGCTGTGTCCCCAGGAACGTGGATGTTTCTGGCCCATAGTTGGCTATCTGCCCTTTGCCACCTGCCTGTGGCACTGGTCTTCAAAAGCACAGTTTACTGTTTTCTTCCTTTGCTTGGGAGTGTTGGCAGGGGCCTCGTAACCCATGATCCTGTGGTCTTTATCTCGTGATCACACAGTCCCCCATAACTGTGATGCCATGACATTCCTGTGAGCTAATGCAAACACCACCCCATCCTGGGGTTGGGGGGTCGGAGTTCACCTTTTCCCACTGTTTTGGTTCCACCTTAAAATATGTTTCCTGGTCCCTTGCAACGGGGTTTCCATCTACTCATTAATGGCTGCTGTGGGCAGCTGGAAGCCACTGTGGAAATGAAACGTGTGGTGATTTGGCCAGCGTGATGGAGTGGCCGGACTTCCTCCCCAGGGATGCATTCAGTGGACAAGGCTCAGGCACACCCCTGAAAGGCTGTGTTCTCCCATGTGCCCCAGGTTTGGGAAGGAGAGTTCTCATAGCATGTCCACACCTCTCTGTCTCCCCTTCCACCCACCCCACCTATGCTGGGCATGACGCCTCTGCATTTCCAATTCCATCTTATGCTAAAGGAACTTTATAGCCAGGAGTGGTTACCTTCTCAAGGATTTGAAGTGCTCTGGAGCAACCTCACTTTTCTCTCTGCTCTTATCTATGGCATCCACCCCACCCCCTCTTGTGTATGAGGCCCTCCAGTTGACCCACGGAGGGGACATGTCAGAGAATAACTGAATTCTGTCTTGCTACCAATGAAGAAATTATATTTGTGAAGCTGAGAAGCATATTGGATAGAATTTCATGGTTTGAGATTTAGGGTTGAACCGAATGTGGCCGAAGCTTGGGAAACTGGCACAGAGGTCACTTGGCGGGGGGGGGGGGGAACGTCCCTAAATGAAAACTCTTCACTCAGCCTCCCTCCCCAGCATCTGCGTCAGGCTGCAAGGCCTCCTGGGAAGGAGTAGGGTTCCTTCCTGCTCTGTTTCTCCCTGCAGATGATGTTGATAATGACAAACACTTTCTGTAGAGGAAGAGCCACCTCTTATGTTGGTGCCAGCTACAGATAGGAGTGTACCTGGTATGACAGCCTAGAGAGGGGCGTCCCTTTCTGAGCGCACCTGGACACCCGTGTCTGGAGATAATAGCTTACATTTCGGTATTCCTAATTGCGGTTTTCAGACGGTGGCCTCTAGGGATGTTTGTGTTAACCTCAAGGAACTAAAGTTTAAATGGCCATTCGTCCATCCATTCCATCCTGAACCAAACCTAATGGGGCGCTTGTGCTGACTGTGTGTTGGAGCCTGGGTCTGCTCCACGTGGGACATTTCTTTCCATCTAGAAGAGGCTCGTGGGAAGTGTCTTAATGTCTTGCTGTCGGCACCCAGCATGATCTCTGGATTTGCCTGTAAAGAGGCGAAGTTATATGAGGAATACAGATAAAAAAGAACTGATTTGGGGACAGCCGAAGCATTTTAATTGAGTGTATCTTCGACATCAGCAGCACAGTTACTGAGGTAGATTTCTGTGCATGAGCCATTGCTTTTAAAGGAGTACCATCCCCAAGGGGTTGGGGGAGACTTGGTGAACAGCCTTAACTCAGAGTCAGCTTGGCTCAGATGATGAGAGGCAAGTATTTGTCAAAATCGGTGCGTGCCAGACCTGGTTTCTTTCACATTTCGGCTGTGCTTTTGAGGTCTTCATGGTGCCAGTGTCTTTGACAATATGCGTATGTGTTAGCATCAAAAGGTACAATAAGCCCTCTTGCATTGTGAGGTTATCTGAATCATGCAGAGTTTATCCTGTGTTGGACTAAGATTAAATAAACCTGTAGACGGGTCACAAATAAATCCAGGACTTATCTTTCTCCAAACATCCCCTACCGCTTTCATCAGAGAATGTTCGGTTTAGATGGCCGTTCTGCGAAGCCTGTATCTTTGTAGGTTCTGGGCAGGCATGGCGTTAGTACTGGCTTCTGTGGGTCTGCAGGTCCCTGGTGGCCAAGCAGGAGTGTCCAGGTCTCTGTGTACTTCTGGTGGGCCCTTCAGGGCAATGTTGATTCCAAGACAGAGTTCAGAAGGGACCCAGCCTTTTCTAGAACAGAGGGTCGAATACAGAGGTGGTCGCAGGAAGCAGGGGCTTCCCAAGGCATCCTGCTATGCTGTGGACAAAGGGGTGTGTGCATCACCTCCTTGGAAGATGGTTAGCACAGAAGTCGGGAATGTGAAATGACCCTTGTGTTTCGCAGAGCACCTCCATGGCCGGGTCTTTGCCAATGATAAAGCTGTTTAAGGGCATGCTGGGGACCCTGTGCATAGGATTCCCAGGATCCTGCCTGTACAGTTTCAAGTACCCCTGCCTGTAGGATTCCTAGTACCCAGTCTATCCAGGTCTTATCACCCTGCCCCTTGAGTTGCCATCCTTTTCTTGGAGGAAACGTGGTGCCCTGGTGGCATCAAAGCCTGCACTGCTTGCAAGCTGGTTTCCTTACTGCAGCCTGGCTATGCAATTTTATTTGTTGCTTTAGAGCCTCAGCAGGCCTCCTGGGCTCCCCTCCCCTCCTGGGCTCTAAGTGTACGTGGATCTCCCACGCCTCCCCAGTAGCTCTTCTCGGTGTACTGTGCTCCAGGTTAGGTCCTGGAAGAAGCGAAGTGACTGCGAGCTGGGAGTCCACACAGACTGCTTTCCCATGAGCTAGTGGGAGCAGTGGCAGCCGCTCACCTGGCAGAGCCAGCCACACCCGGAAGGTAGTGCGCGCAGGCAGGATCTGGCCGAGGCCCTGACGGGAGAGACGGGTTGTGAGGACATGAGCATGAGCTTGGTGTTTCATGAACTTCCTGCTTTCTTCATGAACCTGGAATTGCCCTCTACTGTCTCTGCCTCACTGAGAGGTGGGGGAGCATGCTGCCATCCTCACCAGGTGGGGGTGCCCCACCTTCAGGTTTTCTATCATGCTACAGACCTGGGACTTGCAGGGGGCTGGTAGCTGGTCTGTGACTGGGAAGAAGTCTCTTGTCAACTCACCTACAGATAAAGAGGCATTGCGCCACGTTGGGTCTGACACAGCCACCTGACCACCAACAGCACCAGCGCTGGAATCAGGGTCCCTTGTTCAGGTCCCTGGTTGGTAACTGATAGAGTCAAGGCACAAGCTCAAGATAAGCTGAGCCTCAAACCCTACATCCCAGAGACCACCTCTGTGGTGTCCCTGCCCCTCAGGATCCCCGTGCATGAGTCAGCCCTCACTGTGAACCCTGGGCAGGTGTTGGGAGGACAGTAAGGAGGCTCAAACACAGGAGTGAGCCCAAGTCTTCCCCGGTGAGAGACATAGTCGGGGACTGCAGGGTAGGGCCCCAGGAGCCAGGGAACTCAGCTGCCTTGGAGAAGGGACTTGCTCTCTGGACATCTTGGGTAAGGGCTCTAGCATTTAAGTCCTGGGAGCTGCATGCGGAACTATGTGGAATATTATGTGGTTTTCAGCTAATTCACTTCCTTCGTGCTGCTGCAGTGGCATTGGCTGTTGTGCTTGGTTCTGGTGTCAGAGTTTGCAATTGATCCTTTTTTATTTTTATATATTTTTAAAGATTTATTTTTTATTTATTTATAAGAGAGAGAGAGAGAATGAGAGAGAGAGAATGGGTGTGCCAGGACCTCTAGCCACTGCAAACGAACTCCAGACGCATGCGCCACCTTGTGCATCTGGCTTATGTGGGACCTGGAGAATTGAACCTGGGTCCTTAGGCTTTGCAGGCATGTACCTTAAGCCATCTCTCCAGCCTCCTAAAAATTTCTAAATATTATTTATTTGCAAGCAGTGAGAGAAAGATAGAAGAGAGACAATGAAAATGGGTACACTGGGGCCTCCAGCCACTGCAAATGAACTCCAGAAGCATGTGCCATGTTGTGCATCTGGCTTACTTGGGTACTAGGGAATTGAACCTGGGTCCTTAGGCTTCGCAGGCAAGTGCTTCAACTGCTAAGCCATCCAGTCCTATTTTTTTTTAAAAAATATTTTATCTATCTATTTGAGAGAGAGAGAGAAAAAGAGACACAGAGAGAGAATGGGTGTGCCAGAGCCTCCAGCCATTGCATGGAACGAACTCCAGGCACTTTTGCCACCTTGTGCATCTGGCTTACATGGGTACTGGGGAATTGAACCTGGGCTCTTAGGCTTCACAGGCAAGCGCCTTAACCACTGAGCAATCTCTCCAGCCCTGCAATTGATTCTTGGCGAACACGCCTTGCCATGCTTCTTGCTGCACTGGAAGATGAGCCTGGTATCTGAGGACTTTTAGAAGACTGCATATAGAGACTGTAGCTGTAGAGGATGTTGCCCTTGGTTTTCCTTTGAGCATTCTTCCGTGGAGAAAGGGGAACTCATGTTACTTCCGCTTTTCTGGGGAGAATGAGAGATGACGTGAATCTTTGTGGCTTTGCACTCAGACTGTTTTAAGTCCAGCCATTGAGACCCTTAATATTGCCAGTCTCAGAATAGTCAAAACGCCATGCCATTGTCCTCAGGAGGGCGGATCTACTGTTCCTGGCCCCAGTCTCTTCAGCCAACTCTTGGAGAGTCCTGGTCCTGAAGCCTTCGAAGGTCTCCAGTTTTGAGATCTTCCAAACTGCTAAGAGCCCTGGCTGGGAGGAAGTGTCCAAGGCCACGTGCGTCAGTGACCACAGACAGAGCAGCTGGTTGCTGACAGCATACTTTGCTCCCTGGCAAGTGGTGGGATTGCCTTCTTTTGCTGTCTTCTAAAGTTTCTTTGGGGGCTGGAGAGATGGCTTAGCAGTTAAGGCGCTTGCCTGCCAAGCTTAAGGGCCCAGGTTCAATCCCCCACTACCCACATAAGCCAGATGCACATGGTGGCGCATGCATGTGAAGTTCATTTGCGGTGGCTGCAGGCCCTGGTGTGCCCATTCTTTCTCTCTCACCTCTCTCTCTCTCTGTGTCTCAAACAAATAGATTTTTTTTTTTAAAGTTTCTTTTGGTAGTTGGAATTTGACAGGTAGGTATTGCTGGCTTTGGGAGAGTAGTTGGGAATGCTGCATCTGATGTAAGTCTGTGAGGGCCCCTTGCGCTGTCTCCTGCAATCTCATATGCAAGAGGCTGTGGTAGACCCTTTCCTGGCCAGGGACACCGGGGTCAAAGGAAGGGCCCTCCTCTGCTGCGATGGCTTAAGCTCGGTTGGGTGCTGTGTGGACTTGCCCACCAGACTGGGCCTGCTTTGCAGGTGCAGTGGTTCTGGTTCTACCAGAAGGGGAAGTTTCCCTTGTGATATGGCGGCCACATGCCTACGTTCTTGAGATGCGAATATGGCCAGGAGGTTCTGGCATAGGAGTGACAGCCCTGCCAATGGCAGCAGCGCTCCGGGCCTGTGGGCTGGCCACCCAGCTCTATCCCTACTGCATCGGCTCCTGCTTCTAGAGCAAGCTCTACCCAGGGTACTGTTCTGGGTAGGGCATAGACCTCAAGGGATACACAATGTCTGACCTGTCCATGCAGGTGAACATATGGCTCTATATGTCCAGTGTCCCCCAGATCATTGAGGGACAATGACTTGTTCTGCTGACCCCTGCTATTCTGGGAGTAGAACTCTATGTCTAAGGAGACCTGGGCAGCAAGGGACTCTGGTGTCCTGGAAGTCACTAATGCCGGCCAGGGCCATGGCTCAGGCACAGAGTTAAGGAGCTCACTGCTGAGGGGGGTGGTACCTTGGGCAGTGAGTCTGCGGCACATGGAGTTAAATAGAATAGGCAGGTGGGGCGCCTCCGGATCCTGAGAATGAGCACGATGTCGCCATCATAGTCAGTCCCACAAGTCTGACCACATCCTTAAGCTTGTCACATAAGTGGCAGGGTCCTGGCTCATAGTCCCTGGGGCGGGAGGGGGGACATGCACCCGTGTACCCCAGAGAAGAAATCAAGGCAATAGGAAGTAACATTTTTTTGCTGGTGTTTTTTTTTTTTTTTTTTTGAGGTAGGGTCACTCTAACCCAGGCTGACCTGGAATTCACTATGTAGTCTCAGAGTGGCCTCAAACTCACAGTGATCCTCTTACCTCTGCCTCCCAAGTGCTGGGACTAAAGGCGTGCGCCACCACGCCCGGCAGAAGTAACATTCTTATTTTCAACTGGAGCCAGGAAGAGGAGAGGAGGTAAGGCCCACAGAGGAGCTGTCACCACGGTGACATCGTGGCTACTCAAAGCCCACAAACTGCAGAGGGCAGCAGCTCCTGCAGCCTCTCCCGGCCGAGGGTGAAGGGCAGCTGTGACTGGAGGGGTTAGTGTCCTGCCTTCAGCCACAGGCAGGACCTCTGCTGGGCATCCCGAGTTTTCCAGCTTTGAGGGCAACGTGCCCTGCCCTGCACCACGTCGTGTGATGGTTGCGAGATAATCTGTGCTTGTGGCAGCTCAGTGTGTCACAGCTAAAACCCGAGGAGCTTACTTTAGATGCCCCTTAACAGCAGTGTCTGTGACCTGCTGCCCAGGCTGCCCTGCAGGTTGGCACCAAACTGAACAGATTAAATAAATGTGCAGGATTAGACCAGTGATGATTTCAGCCTTACTTGGAAACTGAATTGGCTGGAGTATCAGTTCTGTGACTTACCTGTGCCCTGTCCTGTGGCCACTTGGACAGTGTTGAATTTCTTGACTTTATTTGTTTTTATTTTTATTTATTTTAAATATTTTATTTATTCATTTATTTAAGAGAGAGAAAGAGGCAGATAGAATGAGCACGCCAGGGGCCCCAGCCACTGAAAAATGAACTCAAGATGCGTGCACCATCTTGTGTATCTGGCTTTATGTGGGTACTAGGGAATTGAACCTGGGCCCTCTGGCTTTGCAGGCAAGCTCCTTAACCGCTAAGTCGTCTCTCCAGCCCTGCTTCTATTTTTCATAAACAACCCATGGCAGGTGTGGCCTGAAGCGTTCTCATTGCTAAAATGTCGGTGGCACGAGCCCGGATTAACTGCGGCTGCTAAGACACCTGGGGACTAGAGAAAGGCAGGAGGCGCTAGAGGAAGGTGGGGTGTACAGGAGAAATGTGGGGTGTGCGGAAGCTGGACCTGCGCCAGGGCAGAGGGAGAAGGAAGGCCCACCTGGCTCTTCTCCCCTGGGAGTTCTCCTCCATGGGAACCCTTGTGCCTCTGTCCTTCCTCCCTCTGTGTCCCTCGTTCTGCAGCCCGGGACAGGCGGGTTAGCATGGCAGACACACCCCTCCAGGGTCCAGCTTGGGGCCTGAAGGAGGGCTTCTGGAGCTTGGAAGCTTGGCCTGGCTCACCCTGTACCCTCCTCTCACCCAGCTCCTCCGCCGCAGGAGGGATGTGGCGGTGATGGGGCTCGAGCCTGGGAAGGCGAGGTCTGTGCTGCAGACACATGGGAGAAGACTTAGGGATGTCTTTGGGTCAGGGAGGGGTGGGAGACATTGGCCAGAGGGACGTGGATGTTCCAGAGAGCTGGGAGAAGTGCTTCCTGACAAGGGCTACACACACCCATTGGAGGAACCTCAGAAAGCGGCCGACCGATCTACCACACGACACAGGCATTCACACGTGCACTCAGGCACACACGCACGCACGCACGAGTCCCACGCGTGTGACTTGATCTCCCGAGGCAGGGGTGCACTCTACTTCTTGTCATGGGCTGCCTGCCTGCCGACGGGCTCTTCGTGCTCTCTGCTCCTTGCCTGAAAGCCAGCGCAGAGGACGGCGTGAGTGGAGGACCGAGCAGCGTGCTTGGTGTCCTGGGTCATTGCCCCGGAGCTACGTCGGGTCCTGGGATGGTGGGAGGAGGCTTGTCTTTCACAGCCATCAAGATGGAAGCTAGAGCACAGGAGGAGGAGTTCAGAAGAGGGTAGCTCCCGTGTTCTGAGCCCACAGTTGGCAGGAGAGCCTGTGACTGGGTCCTTGCCTGCCCTGTTCCTGGCTACCCCTGGGGATGGGACCCTGGTTGGGAAACCTGTGTCTCTCTGGGTTACAGAATGGAGCCACTTCTTAGTGACTGACATGTGACATGCCCAGAACACCAGTCCACCAAGGGGCAGTTGATCTGTCAGCCTCTGGCTGGGACAGTGATGGGTTAGAGCCCATAGGAGATTCTGAGATGTCCTAGTCTGCTGAGGCCCAGCCACCACTCGCACCCTTTCTAGCTGAACAGAAGTGAGGAGGACGTATTTTGCTTCGTTGAAAGCCTGGCTCTCAGTGCATGGGGTGCAGACCTTCAGTCCCTGAGATCCTCCCAGCCTTCTTGTCTTAGAAGGTTGGAAGCTTGAGCACCAAGGCTTGGGCATCCAGGAGCCCTATTCAGAGAGGACAGTGAGATTCAAGTAGAGCAGAGAAGACATTACCCACAGACCCTGATCCCTGTCAGCTCCACCCTCAGGTTGTCCCTCAGGAGGCCATCTGTCTTCTGCTGACCAGCTCTTGAGCCGGTCTCTGGGAAGGCTGACCCCACTTAGGTGGGAAAAGCTTTCTCAGGCTGAATCCTGCAGTTAGGGGGCCATGGACCAGCTGTAGACCTTTGACAGTGGGTTGTTGTGTGGTCCTGGGCTTGGCCTTGGACAGATAGATAGATAGAACCCTTGAGGCCCAGAGCCCACTAAGCCAGCCAAGAAATGTAATGATAGCTTTCAAAAGACCTCCCTCCGTCTCTCATTTCCTCCTTTCCTCTCTCCTTCCCTCCTTGGTCTTTTCCCTCTTTTGATTCCTCCTTCAGCTCCTCCTCTTTTCTTTCTCTGAATTAAAAGGGGAACACTCCAAACAACTAAACCATGAGGAGAGCTCTGGCTGCTGACCCTGATAGAATGTGCTATAACACCGAAAATCTTGTTTTTCTTCACGTTGCTCCTGCATGGGCAGACTTGAGTTGGGCCAGATTTAGGGTTTATAGCTCCATGGATCTTAGGACTATGGAAGCATAAATAACCTTTACACTTTAAACTATGAGCACTTTAAATTTTTCCCTTTAAACTATGAGCACACAAGGGCTTTAACTGTGGGCCATTCAGAGTTAAAAGGATTTCACCCCAACCATTTAAGCAGCACCGTGTCCCCGCGACATTCTGACGTGTAGGAATGCCCACACAGCAGTTCTTCTGAGGGAGGTTCATGTACCTTTGCCTTGGCTGATGTCAGGTGAAAGTTGGTTTTCAGACTTTAGTGACTGTGACCTTTCTCAGGAAGGGGCCAGAAAGCTTGACCCTGTTTCAAGCCAGTTTACCTAACTGGGCTACAAGGCAAGTACAGAAAGTTAAAACTTGAGACTTAAAAAAAATTACTTTTTTTTTTTTTTTTTTGCTGGGCGTGGTGACACATGTCTTTAATCCCAGCACTCGGGAGGCAGAGGTAAGAGGATCGCCGTGAGTTCAAGGCCACCCTGAGACTACATAGTGAATTCCAGGTCAGCCTGGACTAGTGTGAGACCCTACCTCAAAAAACCAAAAAAAAAAAAATAAATAAATAACTTTTTTTTTTTATACAAGCTAGACTCTTTACTGTGGAATCTTTTAGAAATATAGATAACTAAAAAGACACACGAATCCCTGGTAATCCCGAGAACTACACTACCACAGCAGTGATTTTGGTTCGTGCCCCGCAAGCCCACTCCTGAGAAGTCTTTCTGGTCTTTGCCCTTCCGCTGCAGGAAGTTTAGACACAGGACTCCTCGTGTGGTGACTCTTGTCCTTCAGCTCCTCTGTGTCCCCCTTTGTCATTCCGAGCAGGTGTGGGCACCTTGCAACGTCATCGGTAAATGTTCCAGTGTGTCCCGGATAGAAACTTGACAGTAGAGGCTGACTCCGTCTCCACTGTGTCTTCTTGTACAGTAAGCTGCCACAGCAAGTCACTGCTTGCCTCTCTCTCTCTCTCCGATTCATAATTTGCTGAACAGTTGTTGGAATCAGGTTCCGGAAGGAAACCCCCTCCCCCACCTCGGTTAGTCTGTATGTCATTTCCTCGTGTTTTACTTTCCTCTCGCACAACACACTTTCATCCCCATATGGGTTTTGCTAATGGCCTCCAGAGTGTCACATGGCTCTTTTGTCCCTCAGATTGATGTGGGGCCCCCCCCAGGGCTCACTGGATTCTGTTTCTGTGGTTGGCCACTGGCTTGTGCATACAACCCAGGTGTTTAGTGACTGTTTCAACTTGAGAGGCCTGTATGCAGAGAGAGAGAGAGAGAGAGAGAGCTCTGAGACAAGGTTGCACCAAGGCCTCAGAGGTAACCCACCTGGCTGGCAGAGTGACCATGGCTGGGCCCCTCCTCAGAAGTGGGTGAGAGGCCTGAAAAGGCGATGACTTGTCAGTAATTGGCTGTCATCATGTGACCTTGGTCTTGAGTTCTGACGCAGGTAATGCCCAGGCTTCTGAGTCCCTGTGCTGGCAGAAATGCAAAAAGCAGAGCTCAGGGAGCAGATTCAAAGTGACGCTTCCTCTCAGAAGAGCGTGTTTCCTACGGGTGTTTTCTAAGGCTCAGACAAGGCCTGCGCTAGATTTGGGTTGAGGAGCGTGGTCCTTACAGGACAGGGGAGGAGCTGTGATTTGACAGAGGCCTCTCTGAATGCTGCTCCCAGCTTTTCTGCGCTGGGTGAGGTACTGAGGCTGTGCAGGAGGCCTGTGTGGAGGGGACATGACGCTGGTGATCGCTAATGGCCAGGTGGTGGGGATGACTTCCTCTGCGGCCTTCAAAGTTCCCAGATGCTAAGCAGGCAACGGAGCTGGTAGCTAGGAACCGGGGTATGTGAGTCCCTCTGTGGCCTCTGGTTTTGCATCCAGTGTGTAGGTAGTGTCTGTGTTGTGACCTGTGTGCCGATAACATCTTCACACTCTTCCTGTGTGAGAGAACAGAGTCAGTGGGAGACGGAGCTCTTTCTCGTGGGAAAGGACACTTCAAGCAGTGATTCAAAATGGGAGAGCAGGTGGCTTCTCCCTGCACCCCACCCACGTGCTGAGGTGCTGAGGAAGGCCGGACTTGCCCGTTACCATGGGAGGCCGCCTGTCATTCCCATGCAGTATTTCCCTCCTGTCCCCCCCACCGGCCCCTCTCAAAATAGAGCTATGTTAGCGTGGTCCCAGTAGACTAGAGCCCGAGGCCACTGCTTTATGACCTGAGGCCCGCAGGATGTAAGAACTGAGCAAAAGCTCTGAAAAAAAAAAAAAAAATATATATATATATATATGCACCCTGGCAAGAATTCAGAAGAAAAAAAATCTGTAATTTGCTAGAAACCACTGTGTGCACGTTTGAGAATAGACTGAGAGGAGTTGTGGGGATTCGATGCAGGACCAGCAGGCAAGGGATGGCAGGTGTTCCATGTCCCCAAGTTTACCGGTCTTTAGCCAGCAGCACGGCCCAAGGGAGTCCATCTCCAGATCTGCACGGATGTTTTATTTGGCGTTGTGTCTTAGGACGTTTGTCTATCACGTGGAGATGGTAAGGCACAGTCCCCTCTCTAGGCACTCTTGAGGTTCTTCATAGGTGACCGTTCTAAACAGGCCTAGAGAAGGGTGTGGACACACGTGGTATCCGACAGTACTGACGGCAGTGATGTGTCCCACAGTGACCAGCCTCTTTCGGGATAGAAGCTGGACCTCAGGCCACATGAAGTGTTCTGGGGCTCCTTCAGTATGACACAGGCCAGAAATCAAACAGATGGTTAGGGACAGGCAGTTATTTCCAGAACTTTCAGCACTGGTGGATCAGAAGTATTGTTTTCATCTGCATATTTATTATTCATACACCGCGTGCTGCCTTCAGTTTCGCACATGTGTTTGAGTGCTGTCCAGAGGCACAAGTAGCAGTATAAAATTGTTTTGACAAAAATTTTAAAAAATCATATCAGATTCATGTTGTGACCACCTGGCAAAGGGAGGGGGCATTTCCTAGTGTCTTCAGGAATCATGAGGCTAATCCCTAAGGATCTCCCCCCAAATGTCCATACCTATGGTAATCCTGTGCTGAGGCAGGGTCAGAGATGTGACCCCTGATTTAATTAATAAGGACTTCATATCATTTATAATGACACCCAGAGTCCAAGCACAGTCGCTTTTTGTGTGGTAAGGTATGATGCTGTGATTTTTTTAAAAAAACAAAACAAAACATGGACAGTATGCTAAGATGCTTAAATGTGCTCTTTCTTTTAAAAAAAGGAAATTCCAGGATGCCAAATTTATGTTTTATTTTGTGAAGACACATATTCTCTTTGTGTGTGTGTTGGTGTGCATGCATGTGTGTGTGTGAGGGGTGCATGTGTGTACATATGTGTATGGAGGCCAGAGGTTGACATTAGGTGTCTTCCTCAACCACTTCCCATGTTATTTTTGAGACAAGGTCTCTCACGGAACCTGGAACCCACAGTTTTGGCTAGACACGCTAGCCAGTGAGCCCCACGAGTCCTCCTGTCTTCATGTCCTCAGTGCTAGGGTCATAGTAACATGTCCCTGTGCCCACCTTAAAAAAAAAAATTTACTTATTTGAGAGAGAGAGAGAGAGACAGAAAGAGAGAGAATGGGCCCGCCAGGACCTCTAGCCACTGAAAAACAAGATGTATGTGCCATCTTGTACATCTGGCTTTATGTGGGTACTGGGGAATCAAACCTGGGTCCTTAGGCCTTGTAGGCAAGCGCCTTAACCACTGAGCCATCTCTCTGGCCCCTGTCTCCAACTTTTACGTGGGTTCTGGAGATACAAACTCTGGTCCTCATGCTTGCACAGTTGGCACTTTTAACTACTGAGTCATCTCTCTAGCCCTGGCATATCCCTTCTCTATGTAACATGCATCCATATCCACCCCCAGTTGTTTGGATAATGTGTCTAAATGTAATCCCAGGGACTTTGTTAGCCTTCTGTCTTCTCCTGCATTGCATGGAGTTGAAGATATGTTCTGAAGCACAAATTTTCGATTTGTCCTGAGCACCTATCTTCAGTGAGCCAATTCTTGTCACTGGGCCTGATGTCAGAGAACTCCCCTGTGGGCAGCAGAATCACTGTGCACTAGCAAGACATAGTCTTTCTGTGCAGATGAACAGACTTGATCTTCATTAGTAAGAACACCAAAGGTGATGTACTGGATATTCAGATGTGGGGTGTTTCTCATAGCAGCAGTATGGATACATGATATTCACCCAGCTTCTTCCCTCCAGCCTGGCCCTCTTTCTGATCCAAGGTGCAGGGCAGACCTGTGGGTTTGGGGGAAACTGTTAAATTCATGTTAAATTTCCAACGAGAGCTGACAAGTGTCTAGAAAGATCGCTGCACTTAGTAAACTTGTTACTGTCAGCTGAGCATACATTGTTGCGCATAGCTGTGACCCTAGAGCAAACTGTCGACACTAAGTCATTCCTGTGTAATAGATGCAGAGGGATGGGCTGGAGGGATGGCTTAGCTGTTATGGCACTTGCCTGCAAAGTCAAAGGACACAGGTTCAATTCCCCAGGACCCACGTAAGCCAGATGCACAATGTGGCACATGTGTCTGGAGTTTGTTTCCGGTGGCTGGAGGCCCTGGCATGCCCATTCTCTCTGTCTGTCTATCTGTCTCTCTCTCTCAAATAAATAAATAGATAAACTTTTTTAAAAAATAGATGCAGAGGGGCTGGAAAGATGGCTTAGTGGTTAAGGCGCTTGCCTATGAAGCCAAAGGACCCATGCTCAATCTCTCTCCAGATCCCACATAAGTCAAACACGCAAAGGTGATGCACGCACAAGGTTGCACATGCATACTAGGTAGCACAAGCATCTGGAGTTCAGTTATAGTGGCTGAGGCCCTGGTGTACAATTCTCTCTTTTTCTGTCTCTTGCTCTTGCTATCTCTCTAAAAAAAATTAAAGAAAAGAAAGGAAAAGAGAAAAGGAGGTGTGGGGGGTGGTTATCTCCTTGCCTTTAGGAAGTATGGTGGATTGGGAGTCACTAGACTGTCTCCTCTTCTTCCTGCTTCTCCTTCTGGCATTTTCTGTCTCTTCTGTGTGTCTCTCTGTCTTTCATTAGCTCTCTCTTAATTTTCTAGGAGTTGAGTTGAAACCATCTCTCTCTCTCTCTCTCTCTCTCTCTTTGTGTGTGTGTGTGTGTGTGTGTGTGTGTGTGTGTGTGAGAGCTGGGTGCTTGAGTGTGAGTGAGGGCATGTATGTGCCACATCATGTATGTGGAGGTCAGAGGGCAGCCTCAGATCTTCATCTTCCTCCTGTTTGAGACAAGGTCCTTTGTTGTTCACCATGCTAGCTGCTTGATGAGCTTCCGGGGAATTCTCCTGTGTCTGCCTTGCACCTTGTCGTAAGATGCTAAAATTACAGACCCGTGCTATTGCATTTTGCCTTTTTAAAAAATATTTTATTTTTTAAATTTATTTGACAGAGAAAGAGGGAGAGAGAGAGAAAAAAAAAATGGGCCCACCAGGGCCTCCAGCCACTGCAAACTCCAGATGCGTGCGCCCCCTTGTGCATCTGGCTTGCGTGGGTCCTGGGGAATCGAACCTGGGTCCTTTGGCTTTGCAGACAAACGCCTTAACCACTGAGCCATCATTTAGCTTTATATAACTTCTGGGTATCTGAACTCAGGTCCTCGTGCTTGCACAGCAAGTGCTTTACCCACTGGCCCATCTCTGTAGCCTGAAACCAGTTCTTTTTATTGCAAATTTTGTTTTTGTTTTGTTCCCTAGTTACAGCAAGACATAGTCTTTCTGTGTAGATGAACAGACTTGATCTTCTTTAGTATATAAGAACACCAAAGGTGGTGTACTGGATGTTCAGATGTGGGGTGATTCCCAGTGTCCCCCCACATCTAGGGACCTGCTATGCCTTTGACTTTGGAAATTGTGGCCACAGCTCTGGAGCCACCTCCCATAGGTCCCCCTTCTCTCGGATTCTGTCCCCCCTCCTGGCCAAGCCCCTCACTCCACCGCTCTCTTCTTTCCGCCTGGCAGAGCTGCCGGAAACTGGGCATGTGACGCCGCTAAGCCCACACAGGAAATGGCCCTGACAGGCACGGTGCGAAGTGCCGAGCCCACGGTGGTGCTTCCCGAATCAGGAAGCTGGTCCCTTCTGCTGTTATCGTTGCTCTCACACCACGGTGGGAACCGCACGTGGGCTGGGTTCTTGCTGTGGCATCGGTGGTCCTCTGTTCTGGGCAGGTGCAAACACATAACGCGCCTGTTACCCGGCGTTTGGGGGTCACATTCCTGTTCCTATAGAGGTGGCCCAGGCCGTGGCTGCATGGGGATAAACACTGGTACATCTTGGTGAAGCTAGAATAGAAGCAAACCTGGCATCAAGCGAAAGCAGGGAGGGGGGGGGTGCTGAGCAGTTCCCCATTCCTTCTCCTGGGTCTGCTAAACAAGTCCACCTGGAACTTGACACTGGATGGGAAGTTGCTTCCAGAGCCTCGGTTGGCTGAGAATGCCTTCCCCCCTACCCAGCACTGTCCCTTGAGGATGCCCAGAACCCTGCATCCTGGAGATGGGTCCCTTGGCCAGCAAGCAGGTTGACTCTGAAGGCCTCCTCCATTGCTGCAGATTCATTTAACATTTGAAGATGGGCTGATTTCACTTGCTCACGAAGGCTGGTGAGCTGTGACCACAACATAATGACTCTTCTTCCCAGTCAGGACACTGCTCTTACTCAAGGGCACCCTGAATGACGTGTGAGGGACATCTGCTAAGGTGCGAGCACATGTGCCTCAGTGTCCGCTTGCACCTAACGCTCCTCCGTTCCTTCACAGCCCATCTCTGCCCGCCCTCGACTGGCAGCTGCCATCCCACTCGGGCCCCTACGAACTGAGGATCGAGGTGCAACCTAAGTCCCACCACCGAGCCCACTATGAGACGGAGGGCAGCCGGGGGGCTGTGAAGGCGTCGGCCGGAGGACACCCCATCGTGCAGGTAAGGGGTCTGCCGTGACCCACCAGCTCAGCTCATGCCTTGGTCCATAACACATCTAGCCTGGCTTTCCTAGCCTGGTTTTAAGCACAAGTGCTTCCCAGCCAATTAGTGATTAAGCAGAGGGCTCATTTTCTTTTAAATGATGTGGTGTCTCAGCTTACAATGGGGTTATGTCCAAACAAGCCCGTGGCACATTGGAAATATCAGAAGTCTGAATGCATGGGCTGCGCACAGCCTGCCACACATCCCCAACACAGCAGCGCGGCACCCCCAGAGCGCCCGCCAGCTCCGCTGCCCTTCCGATCGCAAGGCTGACTGAGCAGAATTCAAAGTGCGGTTCTTCTGAATGCCTATCACTTTCATGCCAATGCAAGGTTGAAAGAAAGAAGGCACGTGGGAGTGTTGTGAGTCAGGGGCTGTCTGTGTGTACTTCTGAGTAAAGATACCATAGAGTGCTTTTTGTTACATCCATAATAGTTTTTTTTTTTTAAATAATTTGCCTAAAGCAAACACATTTGCAGACACAAACCTGGCTCCATTGCACAGATAATTCTGCCACTCTCTTCTTCCCTCTCTGTAGCCCCTGGCCCTGGGGCGGTGATGTGGTCCCCAACCACCTGGGTTTAGTAGAAGTGCAGGTATGGGGTCTGACGGAGCAGACAGAGACAAGAAGATCCCCGGGTAAGGTGTCGAGGTGGGCACAGCTGTCCTCCAGGCCCTCTGGGAAAGGAACACATTTGCTTACTGTAGAGGTAGGATCCCTATCAGGGGTGGCCGCGAGGCTCAGGCACAGTGCTGAACTCATCTGTCCCTTCTCCACTTGGGACATCACTGTGAAATCCAATGGACTGTGTGAGGCTGTCACTGCTTCCCGTGGTCATGCCTGTCACCTCCTGAGCTCCAGATCCCGGACATTATTGTTTCAGTGGCCACAGAGAGGCGCTTGCTCTCTCATCAGGCTCTGATCACACGGTGTTGTGGAGAGCCTCTTTCCCAAGTACCCCAACATCACAAACCCAGGTTCCCAACCCTGTTATTTAGGGACCAATACAAGCCCGAAGGGGTGCTCAGCAGGGCACTCTGTACTTTTATTTTATTCCATTTAGGTAAATAAAAAGCTGGCAAGGGCAGGAGGCCGTGGAGACAAATGGCTGTTTGCCAACGCAGCAATCAGCCACATGGAATGAGCCGGGCGAGGTGCAGAAATAAAGCACTTTAGCAGTGCTTGTGGGTGATATTAAGGTGATATTTGTGGTCTGTGTGCTTGACGCCAATTAATACCTACTTTGTTAGCTGCTTGATGTGAGAAAATGCAGGAGACACCGGCACACAAGCAGCCGGTTTGACATTTTAAGTTTCCACCTTCCCAGGTGGAAGAGGTCAGGTCGAGCCTGCCTTCAGCTGCGCTGGGTAACTACAGGTATTCGCCTCCCCTTCCCTGCTGAGGTTTTCACTGAATGAAAGCGCGTTATTGTTGAATGGAACAGATTTTAAAAGGAGAGGAAATAAGTCCGTTAGAGAAGGCGGCATGAAAAGTAAGTGGGGAGATAATGGCTAGGCACCCCCACTTACTGTGGGTCATGTGGGCAAGGGGTGCTTGGAGATGAGCCAAGATGATGCCTCATCAAGAAGATAAAGTGGGGCTGGAGAGATGGCTTAGTGGTTAAGCACTTGCCTGTGAAGTCTGAGGATCCCCGTTCGAGGCTCAATTCCCCAGGACCCACATAAGCCAGATGCACAAGGTGGTACATACATCTGGAGTTTGTTTGCAGTGGCTGGAGGTCCTGTTGCACCCATTCTCTCTCTCTCTCTCTCTCTCTCTCTCTTTCTGTCTGCATCTTTCTCTTGTCTGTCTCTCTCAAATAAATAAATAAAAATAAACAAATTTTGTTTTTTAACAAAAGAAGATAAAGTGCTGGAATCTCTGCTCTGTGCCTTCTCACATGTAGCCAATGGTAATAAAAACCTAGGCTACTTTCAGTGGCGGGGGGGGGGGGGCGGCTAGAGAGTCCTTGCATTTTAAGGGACTTGTGCCCACCACTGATACCTGCCATAGCCTGTTTGTCTAGCACTGGGTTGATGCACTGCCGTGAGGATTAGGCTCCGGGTATCTCGGGCACGGGGCAGCTTTCATGTGTCAGAGGAGACAAGACATTTTGGAAGAATCATGAAACTTGCAACAGTCTTTAAAATTTTTTTTGTTTGTTTTGTTGTTGTTGTTGTGTTTAACATTTTATTTATTTATTTGAGACAGAGAGAGGGAGAGAGATAGAGTGAGAATGGGCAAGCCAGGGGGCCTCCAGCCAGTGCAAACAAACTCCATACACATGCACCATCTTGTGCATCTGGCTTACATGGGACCTAGAAAAGCAAACCTGGGTACTTAGGCTTTGCAGGCATATGCCTTAACCACTAAGCCATCTCTCCAGCCTTTTTTTAAAAACTAGAGACAGAGAGAGAGGGAGAATGGGCACACCAGGGCCTCCAGCCACTGCAGACGAACTCTGGACGCATGTGCCACTATGTGCATCTGGCTTACGTGGCTCCTGGGGAATCGAACCTGGGTCCTTTAGGTGTCCCAGGCATGCACCTTAACCACTAAGCCATCTCTCCAGCCCTTTAAAATGTTTTTAAGTTGTAACCTCAAAAATTGTTTTAGTTCGAGGCCACCCTGAGACTGCATAGTGAATTATAGGTCAGCCTGGACTAGCACCAGACCCTACCTCAAAAAACCAAAAAAAAAAAAAAAAAAAAAAAAGATTTGTTTTAAATTACATGACATGTTGGGGATAGGCTGGTGATTAGGCGGAATGGACACCCCCCACCATACACACACACACACACACACACACACACACACACACAGTTGAAAGGAAGAAGAAACTAATCTCCAACCCAAAGTTCCAGGTTCTGTTAGCATTGCTCCCTGGGAGAAATTGGGAATCTAAGGAGATTTCTGGCGTGTCTGTAGAAGTAGACTGGCACCTATGTCAGCGTGAGGCAAGCAGCTAAAAAGAGGGGCTCTGGGGGAAGCTTGTTTTCTCTTTTGGTTGGTGAACCACAAATTAGATAAAAATAGAACTTGCACATAATTATGAAACACCAAAATAGAAAACTCTCTCGGTTGCCGTGAAAGTGCGTTAACCACAAAGCTCTCCCCGGAGCTGCCGAGGTTTTCTGGCATACCCTTTAGTGCCAGCAGCTCGGTGCCCAACCCTCTTCTTACTCTTGGAGGTGGGTACCTCACACAGCAGCCTGGCTGAAGCCACAGAGCAGTCCCATCTGTCAGGTGCACAACCATTCCACGGTCCACCTCGTGGGCGAGGCTCGCCGTTGCCATCCTAGCTGCTCATTTCGACCGTCGTACGTGATACGTTGCAGCTCTCGTGGGTTCAAAACCTGCTGGTCTGTGCGGTAGACCTGGAATCATAGTTTCCTCTGTGACTCAAGAAGTCTACCCATACAGTTAAAACCAGCAGTCCACGGAATGAAAAACCCATTCATTCCGGAAAATGGCAGGAGGAGAAAGAGAGGAAGTATAGGATAAGGCTTCTGGGGGAGCCACCCTCTTCTCTGGGTACACGGCTGGGCATCACGCTGACCAGATCAGAATGTACCAGCGCCATCCAGGTGGAATCAAAGGCTGCGGCATTTTAGATGAGGAAAAGGCATGGGTGCATGTTCTAGTTTTGCCTTTCTTGAGGGTGCCGAAGTTTATGAAGGGCTTGCCCAAGCCATCATCTGCTCAGCTGTGGGTGTATGGGCTTAGGACTCCGTTCCTCCATGAGGGACCTTCCAGTTGGGCAGTGTTCTGCTCTCAGGGGGCCATTGCTGTTCCCCAGGAATGGTATCACTTCTGCCCTCTCCGTGGGCACGTCTTTTTCATGTCGAACACTAACCATCTGAAGTCATCACAGGTTCCTACTGGTTGTTCAACAATCACCAAACTGTCACTCTTCGAGATCACCAGCTTCCTCATCTTCCAGAGTCTGAACAATGCCATGAGAGCTGGAGAGGTAGCTTAGCAGTTAAGGCACTTGCCTGCAAAGCCTAAGGACCCAGGTTCCATTCCCCAGAACCCACATAAAGCAGATGCACATGGTGGCACATGCATCTGGAGTTCATTTGCAGTGGCTAGAGGTCCTGGTGTGTTCATTCTCTCCCTCTATAATAAGTAAATAAAAATAAAACATATTTCTTTTAAATAAAGTGTAGGAAATACAAGCTATTTTTTTTAAATGCCATGAGTCACCATGGGCATGAACAGTGAGCCCTCTGTTTTGTCCAGCCTCAGAGAAGGGCTAGGAAGTGCCCACCTATCAGGCTGGCTTAGCAGCTCAAAGGATTGGCTTAAGGCTGGCAGCCCCTGGGTGGACATGGTCTGTGTAAGGTTGTCTGTGTGGATAGCTGTGGCCGCGGTGATAGCACCCCTCACCTCTGATAACTGCTGTCCTCCATCAGCTACTGAGGCAGGGGCTCCCACATCTGTCTCTGGCACATGTAATGGGATTGTCTTCATTCCCACGCTATAACCAATAAGAAAGGGACTGCGGATTCTCCTGTTTTCCAAACTTGCCTTTTCCTTGATAAAATAGATGTCAAAGACACTCCTTCCAAAGGGGAGGCATCTGCCCAGGGTTCTGCCAGCTTCCTCCATCTTAACATTGATCCTGTCCTGCACAGTTCCTCCTGACCTTAGTCTAACCCCCTGGCCATCAGGCCTATGTCTGTTGGGTCTTGGCCACTGTTGTCAGAGGTGGCTGAGGAAACACATTCTCCCAGAGTAGGGTGTGGGATGTCTAGGTCGTCCTGGAATGAGTTATAGCCTTGGGGATAGGGGTCGGAGTCGGGGAGGACTGCAGGGTGGAACTCTGTGGTCTGAGGTCTCACCTCCCACCCAGGGGTCATACAATCCAGCTCTGTTTACCAATCACCAAAATGACTTGCCCGATAGCATCTGCCCATCACACAGAGGCCTCTCTGTGTGAATAATTCATAGGTCACTGAAATATGAACACTCAGAAGCCAGTTAGCTCCTAACAGCATTTTAGTTGGTAGTTTGTGACTTATTACTTAGGACGGTAACCAGCCTAGAACTATGTCTGGCCCATGAGGGATTAAATTAAAAAGCTATGGGCAGGCCCCGCAGGCAGGTAACCCTGGGACTTGTGCCCCACGTGGGGCATAGATAGTGAGTTTGGAAGGACCTGAAGGGTGAGAGAAGATGGCAGGACTGGTGATGGCTGGCATAGGGGCTAGTGGACTCCTCTTAAAGTGCTTGCTTTTTTGCTTGACAGATGCTTTTTCTATCATACAAGAAATTTGACAGCTAAGGACGTCCACTGGGAGATGACTCACTTTTCTCAGGTTGTTAAAGTTGTCTTCGAGCCAGTCTGCTGTTGTAATTACGTGGTGTCTTCCCCCAGTTCCCAGGGGAGGTTTAGAGTGGTAGATACTGTGAGAAACGGGTTCCCGAGGGGTGTCTGGCACCCACGGACAGAAAGCACTTCATCATTTGGTGTAGCAGCCTGGCATAGTCTCTTGTGCCCAAGGCTACCTTTGTCATCTCAGGCATCCCTTTCCCTCCAGAGTGCGCACTTGTTAGGGCTGGCTGACGGAGAGCCTGGGTCCCACAAACGCAAGCGAGCAGTTTTTGCCGGATGGACTGTTGTCTGATCATAGAGTCAGAGTTCAAGGAGGAACACAAGAACCATGAAATGCAGGGTCTTGCTCTGGCCATGAACTAAAACTTGCGCGACACAGGGTAGATTGCAGCCCTGACCCCAAAGCAGGCGTACACCGGCCCTGCTGCTGCCCAGAGCCAGCCGACCTGCTCGAAGTGAGGATTAATTTTTTATGGGTCAGCTTGGGCACTGCACAGCCGTCTCTCCCTTTCAGAACATTTCAAGGCAAATACTCTTCCTTCCCTGTGTGCATGTAGCGCACTAGCAGTCTCCTGATCTCCTAGTGGCTTCCTCTCCTCTCCACACGTGCCCAGTGCCCTCTGCCCTTCTGCCCATTGTTCTTGCCACAGGAAGGACTTGTGGGAATGCCATGAGGGAAGGAGCCAAGCATTTGGCCCTGGCGGCGAGAGGCATCATCGTACCAGGAAGACATTGGGGGGGGTGTGGGGGGGCAGCTTGCATGTCAGTGTGATAGTAGAGTGACGATGTCATGGCCTGCCACCCTGTGCGGCAGTAATAATGGAGAGAATGGACATTCTGAAGACTGAGCCCCAGAGAGACGCTCATCCATTTCTGAGCCTGTGTTAGAGCCTCGCTGCCTGGTCTCAGGCATTCTGTGCTGTCAGGTGGTTTTCCTGAACCTTCTACCAGTTGGGGTCCAGACAGAATGGGGCCATTCAGGCTCCCCTCACCTTCAAACACCCCCTGTGAGTGCAGGTGACACGGGGACTGTTTAACTGGAGACAGAACAAGAACCAGCACCATTAGCAGCAGTGACGACAGGAAGAGCCATGTCCCCAGTTGACTTTTGGGCTCTAGCTGTCCCCCTACCCTGTGGCCATGAGCTCTTCCTCTTTCTAGGGACTTCTGTGGTTTCCACCAAGTGCCCTGAAGGTGGAGGGAGTCTCCAGGACCCATGAGTATATACTACACGTGTCACAGTCTACCCACAGGTAGCTGTTCTGGTGTGGAAAAGACACAAATTGCAGGCATAATGCTGCTGTGTCTTTAAAGAATATTCTCTCAAGGGCTGGAGAGATTGCTTAGTGGTTAAGGTGCTTGCCTGAGAAGCCTAACAACCCATGTTCAATTCTCCAGGTCCCACTTAAGCCAGATGTACAAGGTGGTGCATGCGTCTGGCTAGAGGGCCTAGCATACCCATTCTCTCTCCCCCCCCTCAAGTAAAAATAAATTTAAATTTTTCTTTTAAAAAAGAATATTCTCTCAGAAAGGCTGGGAAGAAAGGGTGCTTTTTCTTCCCATTTGTTGTGTGACTGTGCCCTGCCCAAGCAGATCGTGGGAGCTGGGGGGTCAAGAGGGCCTGCTGGTGTGTGCTCGGCCTGTATGAGCAGCCTTGTCCCCTCCTTTGGAGAGAACACTAGGCTCCTGTGTGAACAGAGGCCGTTTGCTCTGCGTCAGCACAGATGGCTGCCGGCCGTGCCCAGACGAGCACACAGTCACCCCCTCGCTGGCCATGTGGGCAGACGTGCTCAGCACCAACCTCAGAGCTGAGGGGAGGGTAAGTCCGACTGCAAGCTGATTTCTCTGTGGGGTGACACACAAGGTTGGTGGTGACATCATGGTACCAATGTAAGGAGGAGTTCCTCCGAGTTCCAATCGTCTTCTGATGTACCACATTCCTGGACCTGTCTTAGCATCCTTGGGGCTCTAATTATCCAAAAGCAAGGGCCAGGCTTTCCTATGTCCCCTCCAGAACACTCAAGGCCTGGCTGCTCTTTACTGTGTACAACGAAATCCTCCAGATACCCCCTGCTGGTCTGCAAGAGACAGAGTCCTGAGGAAAGAGAGGTTTTCACTGGGAGCTCAGAATGCAGATGGTCACGGGGAAGGGTGTTGGGGTCAGGAGTCAGGGCAGCGGCCAGCGTTCCTGGGGCCTCACCCTAGAGCAGCACTGTAGTGACACGCTGCGGCACATTGCATGGCATGATGTGGGAGAGGGCTTTATGGTCCAGGCTCCTGGTTGGGGGTGGGGGTTGCCTTGTGCCCAGGGCAAGCACTGGCCTGGAGGTGTCTTCCAGAGCCTCAAGGCCTCCTGAGAATATGGGTGGACAGGTGGCCCACATCGTTGTCCCACCAGTGAGCTTTCAAGGTCTGCTAGATGTGTTCCCAGCGATAAGATGAGGCAGGGCTCTGACTGGCTCACGGTGGGGAATGCTGTTGGGGGTGGGGACGTGGAGTTGCCTCCTTCTGCAGGCAAGAGGTCTTTCCATCGCTTGGCGTTGTGCTATGAGACTCTTGCCCTGTGCAGGTTTCTGGAAGGTTCTGTCTTCTCAGGTAGTGGGCAGGACATGTCAGTGGGTTCTAGGCTCTGGGACTGTCTTTGGTGCCTGTCCTACCTTTGTTTTGTGTCCCCTAATAGGGCTCTGAGGGCCGTGAGGCCCTTTTTGCGAGCATTTATAGTTGGAGAAGTTGGGAGTGTCTAGATTGTTCTTAGTCAGCAGTGCTAAATGTGGGGTTTCCAAGCAGAGCCTCCTTCAGTCAGGGGCCAGTGCACTCCTGTGTGTGCCTGCATCCGCCCCAACCCCGAAGAGCTTTTGTGGGAAACTCCTGCGTCTGCCTGCTGGCTCTATAGAGTTGGCTTGCTTTTGGGGTGGGCAGGGGCCAGCTTTCAGGGTGCTAAGCCCTGTGCTAGGTGCACAGAACATGTCGACTGGTGCAGCGCGGGGCTGGGTTAGGCTGGCATTTCCCAGCCGTGCTGACAGGTCCCTGGGAGCCCGCGTGAGCCTTCCTTGCTCCCTGAACTGGTCCGTGCGGAGCCGCTGAGAAGCGGTCAGCAGGGACCAGCTGTGCACTGCCCAAGCTAGCGCCTCTCCCCCTTTTCTCCTCGGGCCCTTCCTCCCCCGCTCAAGCTTAGTTGACACAGTCCTGCCCAGCAGTCCCCTTGTGCCTCCGATGCAGGGACAGAAGGACCCTGGTCAGCCACACATCCTTGGTAAAATCCCCATGATATCTGGGTTTGCTCAGCTTCGGAAAGGGGTTCACACCCATTTCGATCCCAGAAGCCCTCAGTGAAGGGACCTCTGCTCCTTCATGGGACCTTTCCCCCAGGTCACCAGGGAAGGCAGAATAGCACCACTGTGGAAGAAACACTCGGGTGCAGAGCTGGAGAGTGGGGTCTAAGGGACAACGACTGTGTAGACTGCAGCCCCCCTGTGGAGCGAGGCTGTGATTCACTCCTAGGTGTCCTGGCTGTGGCCCGCAAGTGATTGTGAAGAGCTTCACACACTCGTGCCCTGACCCGCACCTCACACCTTCATCTGACGTTCATCCCGAGCTCCTCGCCCCGTGGGTGCTGCCTTTGCCTGTAGCACCTCCTGTCATGGAATGCAGAACCTGAGGGGGCGCAGTGCGCTTCCCCGGTGAACACAGGAGCCAGTGTTCTACCCTTCTCTCATCCACAAACTTAAAAACCTGCATGAAACTCCCAAGTCCAGGTCTGAAAGCCAGAGCTCAGCTTCCCCCTTCAGGCATCTCATTAGGGCTATGTATGCTGAAACTGCATCCAATGCTGGGAAGGCGACAGGCCCTGGGAGGAGGAGGCTGGCTTCATAGGCCTCTGTAAGGCAAGAAAGGCCTTTCCTGAGCCCAGTGCTTCCACCGAGAATGCACGTCTTTTTCATCTGTACGTCAGGCGCGTCAGAGACCTTTACCTGTGGGGGACTTACGTTGTACTGTAGTGTTTTGCTTTGCTTTGTTGGTTTGCAGTGGCAGGGATGGAGGATGTGCCCTTGGGCACTCTGGGAGATTTTTGAGTAACTGGAACAATTGCTTATGGGAGGCCCTGTATGGCTTTGGATCCACGGCAAGGTGGAAAGGCTTTGCTAAGAGAATCGAGTCCTCATAAAGACACTCTCAGATGCTCTCAGTTCCCAGTGAACATCAGTGGCGTGTGGTCTCTGGCATCCATGCCCTGGAAATCTTTACATATATAACCACATCACGGTCCTAACTTTCCTTTTATAAAATTCATTTATATTTAAACTATTTTATTTATTTCCAAGGGGAGAGAGCGCATAAATGGGTGTACCAGGGCTTCTAGCCACTGCAAATGAACTTCAGATGCATGTGCCGCTTTGTGCATCTGGCTTTACGTGGGTACTGGGAACTGAACCCCGGGTTGTTAGGCTTTGCTAGCAAGCACCTTAACTGCTGAACCATCTCTCCAGCCCATCATTTTGCTTTTTTTATTTGCTACCTTCTCAGAAAGACCAGGGGCACTAGGGCCAAACTCCTAAAAAAGCCATCACGTCAGACATAGCCTCTCTGCATGGAATGTGGCTTCAGGTCCCCGCTGGGAGGCTGCGTGTGCACTGGCCGCCAGCCCTCGGGATCGGTGGACATGCCTAGACCTAGTCTTGTCTATGTACGTAAACCTGGTCTAGCTTATTGGCACAGTAGCTGTACTCAGAGGAAGACGTCTCAGAATTAAGTGGTGTAAGTTTTGTTACGGCATGATTGCCCGCATGTGCACACACGTGCACACCCAAATACGCACACTCCCAAACACATGCACAGGCTCACATAATGCACACGCCAATATGCACAGCACATATATGAACACATGCATGTACACATTCATGATACAAATGTACATTGTTCCCACGTCGATCCAAGGTACACCTGTGCATCCGCGTGCCTCTGGGTCAACCCGTGCATAAGCTCACATACACACAGATGCACGCACACGCTCATAGCCATGGGCACACGCACCCTGAAAGCTGGGGAGTATTCTCTTCTGCGGGGGTAATGCTGTCAGATACTCCGTGGGGTAACTCACTCCAGCAAGCAGCAGCAATAGCAGCTTGTGTCTCCTGAGCCTCCTGCGGGGGAAGCTGTGTTCTGTGTCTGTGTCACGGGAAAGCCCTGGGGTCTTGTGTCTTGCAGCCGTTGCTCAGGGCAGCTGGGGTTACGTGAGTTTCACCTCTGCTAGGACGTAAGGACTCCAGCGCTCAGTGTGTTGTGTAGTACAAACCACCAGAGCCTCGGCGTGCTGAGCAGGAGGGAGGCTTCTGTCTGGCATTCTTCCAGGTTCTGTTGGTTCTGTTTTTGTTTTTTGGTGGTTTTTTTTGTTTGTTTCTGTTTTTGTAGTGTTGAGGATTCAACCTAGGGTCTCTCACATGCTAGGCAAGTTCTTTACCACCGAACTACATCCCAAGCCCCCTTTGGTTAACTTTTCGTTTTGAGCTAGGATCTCACTTAGTTGCCTTCGGTGCCTTTGAACTTTCCAGCCTCCTACCGCAGCCTCTCCAGTGCTGAGGTTACAGACCTGTGCCACCCAGCAAGGCTCAGGCCTGCGAGCGGTCCTGTCCCCGTTGGCCGTCTCCTTCATCCCAGACAGGTGCATGGTGCTACCTGGAGTGACAAGTCAGTCAGTCAGTTCCACAGCTGCTGACATCCCCACGCTGATGATTCTGGGCAGATCACCTTGCCCCAAAGTGCAGCACCCCAGGATCCATGCCTCTCGGTGATGTTCCACTTCTCTGGAGCAGTCTCAGCTGAGATTCCCCCTCCCCAGTTGCAGGGAAGGAAGGTGGGTCAGGCCTGGTTCCCGTGGTGGCACAGTGAGGGCTCCAGGGTGGGGTGAGGAATTCCCGGGGGGGGGGGGACTTTTTGTGTCCCAACAGGAGGCTACTGCTCTGCACTCCCAGGAGAAGGAAATAGAACTTCAGGTGACAGAAAACTTTCTCGTCACTGGAAAGACACATCTGTCAATGGTGTTTGGAGCTGAAAACACAATCTGAGACAATGTGAACACGGCGCAGATAATATCTTAAATTAATAAGTAGGGGAAGTTTGGCTTTACAAAACGCTGAAACCAGCCCTGAGTTGGATGGGGGGAAAAGTGAAACTGGTTTGTGAAATGATCTCTTCCTCCCCACGCGCCACCATGGGTCTCAACTGCATAACTTCCCTTTAAGTTGCTTATTGTTATGCAGTGTGGAGGAAGAATGTCAGACGAGGATGTCCTTTGCTTAGTGACCAGCTCCAAAATGACTTGGTTAAAAGGCAAACAGTTTCCACCAGTTAATTGGCTCTGTTAATTCAGAACTTCCCTCCATCCACCGTGTGCGCGAGTGCATGCGTGCACTGGCTGACCTCCAGCACTGAATAAATTTGTCCCCCATCAGTCTGTTGGCCTGTCATCTCTCCACGTAAGTGCTGAGGTGGCACATGAGCTAAAAACAAACATTTTAATGCGTAGGAAACTCGGGAGCCCGTACACCTTGCCTATGGAATAATGCATTTTGTTTCGTTTAGGTGGAAGCGAGGAGGCAATGATTATGACAGGTGACTTTATAAATACTGTTCTGACAGACAATGTAACGTGCCAGAGGCAGAAGGCCCATGCAGTGGGATGTGTGAAGTAGCTTAAATTTCTTTTCTTAAAATGAACTTGGTGCTTTAAATAATAGATGTTTACCTTCCAGGTTAAGCCTTAAATATTCCCATTTTCACTGAAACGGCATGTTTTCTAAAGGATAAAATTATACCCTGTTTGCTGCTTTCCACGCCATAAGAGAGCTGCCACAACAGGGGTCCTGGGGGAGTTTTGAGCTGTCATTTTAAAATCATCTAACCCCAGCCAGACAGGGCTGGAGCCCTGAGTAGTCGAAGACTCATTTATATCTCCTTGTGTTAAGTTTCATAAGACGAGTTACTAAGTAACACAATTTGCCTCTGAATCTCTTCCTTTCTTTTAACATTCTACTTTGTAAAACCATTTGAATCCAACACATAGTAAGGGTTTCCTTGTAGGTTCATTAACTTGCGAACAGTGGGCATCTGGCTGTTAGGGGTTGAGTGACCTGGACAGGTCTGTCTTGGTGTCCATCTTTACTGACCACTCTTCGCAGAAGTCCCTGTTCTCATGTAAAAGGTTTGTGTAGTTCCGAAGGGAAAGGCATCTTTGTTACTGTAGAATTAGACGGTACTACCAGTGACCACTGCCGCTCAAGGGTGGCAGAGGTAGCTCTCTGGCACTGGCAGCCTTTGGGTAGGAAACTGTGTGGTGTCTACATACTCAGCTGGCCAGGCCCACAGTGGGTGGAAGAGGTTGGGGGAAGGCCCTGCTGTTGTCGCACACTCTACTTCATTGCTGACTGAGGCTTCCTATCGCAGTGTCTCCGAGGAGGAAGACTGGGGACCCACTGTCAGCAGGGGCCCTCCACGCACACCCTTTGCATGTAGCCCTAGAGACCCAGCACAGGCCACCCGTGGGTCTGCATGAAGTTACTGAGTTCACGGATGTGGTACCCAAGAGACAAAGATAGAAGCAGGTGCCTGACCCTGACCGGCAGCTCCTGCTGTAAGCTCAGAAAGACATCTTCTGGACCAGACCCAGAAACCAAAATATGTAGAATGCAGGTCTTCGAGCACGCATGTGCAGCCAACAGTCAGAAACAACACCATTGCTACCTCCATCCTCCACACAGTCAGTCCCACATAGGGCTCCTGCTCCGCCCTCGTACAGAGCCCCCCAGGTGGCTGTCAGAGCCTCCACTGACCATGTGGCAGCCCGTGATGTGACAGCCCTGGCCTTTAATCATTAAGCAGAGGTGTTGGGAATACTGCCCAGAGACCCCGTCCGAGTCACCTGCTGGTGTCCAGGAGTGGGCTGGGCTCAGATTCAGATGCACTATAGCAGTCAGCACTTTGTCTTGGAAGCACAGATTTGACCACAGCTGTGGCATCTGCTGGGCCACATGCCAGGTGTCAGTCATGGGCAGGTGGGCTGGTTCCGTCAGCCTTGCCCACCTGTGGGTTGCTGTGATCTCTCTACCCAGCCTTGCCCTGCCTACTTATGGGAAGCTTTCCTGTCTCTTCCTCCAGGGGTGAGCTGCAGGTGCGTCCTGTCCCATCCCTAGCTGTCAGCTTGCTGACTGTGCACACCACACTCCGGAATGTCAGGCAGAACCAACAGGATTCTTTTCTGGGGACATGAATTCATAACTGCCTCCTCCCTTTTAGAAAGTCACACCAGGGACCAGATCGTTGACTAGCTTCGTTTGCACTGACATTTCCTGTGGTTTGAGTTACACGGTGGGTTGATGGTCACAAGGGTCTTGTGGCCACTTCATACTCTTAGGCCCGACTCCCGCATTCTTATACTGGGCCAGAGAGTGAGCTCACGGAAAATCGTCCCAGCTTGCTTTATGTGGCTGTGGTTGGGGAACCAAACTTTTGCAGAAGCAACATGATGGGGTGTAGGATGAGCCCGCCGCTCGGACATCCTCAACTTTGCCTTTCCAGATTTGCCAGTGGCTGTCACCTCAGGTTAATTCAACAGGGCTCGGAGGACAGAGCTCCTTCCAAGTGCATGTGGAGGTCTAGCGCCCCCCCCCCCACCAAGTAGAAGCAGTTTGCATTCACTTTTCAGAAGCAGCAGCAGCAGGAGGAGGAGGAGGAGGAGGGAGAGGATGAGGAGGGAGCCCTTCGGTGGAGCTCTTGCCCCCTCTCCCCCACACCTCTGGAGCCTACAGGAATAACAGCAAATCTCCAGGAATGCGCCCCGCCGGCCTCTGATGCATGGAGAACACATTCCTGCCGGTGGCCCTGGCGCTGGTAATTGAAGGAGAGGACGCAGGGGCGTACCTGTTTGAAGCGTGCGCTCAGTTCCGAGACCTTTCATCTAGAGGCAGTGTTGGCGCTGGCCGAGTGCCATGTGCTGGCGGATCACAGGAGCTAATGAAAGTCACGGTGCCTCGGCCTCGAGTAATGAGCCACTGGTTTGCATCAGGCCAGAGGCTGTGGCTGAGACATTGTGCTAGGGACATGTGAGGGGCCCGTGGCCCTGTAAAAACCCAATACCCACTGCCCACATCAAAATCTAGCAGCTACTAATTATACCGTCTGATTTTCTGCTTCCCATTTCCAGAGTTCATTGTTTGGGTTTTTTTTTTTTAATTGTTGTTGTTGTTTGTTTGTTTTTCCAATGTATTAAAGTGAAAATTACAAACCTCCGCCAGCCCAGAAGGAAAAGCCGTGTGGGATCCTTGTGGCCTGGAGTCTTCCCTGTGTGTTCTCCCTTTCTAAGAACCTTGTGGTTCTGTTTGTTGTCGCTGGGATTTCTCGCTGTGCCTTAGAACATCACCTTCCTCGCTGTGAGATTCCTGAGTTCTGCTTGGTGCTTTCTGGTGGGTGCAGACCCTCAGTCTCTAAAATCACATTGCTAGCACATCCCCAAGCCCACCTCACCACTAGCTCACCTCAAGCCACCACTTACTTGTCGAAGTCTTCTACCTACTGCGTGGTCAGGTCATCTCTTCCTTTGTGCCACCCCCCATGGTGGGCTCAGGGCTGAGCCGCTTTCAGTAAGGTGGCCAGTGGTGACCAGAGGAGGCTGTACCAAGCCACGGAGCAGGAATCTCAAATCCAGTCCCAGGAACAGGTGGTATGTGTGTGTCATCCAACCCAGGCTTCCTTAAGACGACGGGACACTCTGGGACATGACAGGCATGGCCCATGGGGTGTGCAGCTCTCAAGACTCTATGGACATGTCTGGAGGCTGCTGGGGACCAAGCAGAGGTGAATAGGTCGTGCCCTGGGGCTGACTTCTCTCACTTACGTGTTATCTGAGCTGCTTCTGTGGTTGGGGCCAGGGTCACCTTAGGCAGACACATCACCTGCCCCTCTGAGGACCACCAGACCTTATCTGAGAACACAGTGGGTCTTAGAACTCTGCAGGGCTTCAAGCGGAGGCTGCCAGCTCTGGGCTGTTGACTTGATGGGCCTATGACACCTTGCAGTGACAATACTGGCATTGTTGTACATTTACCTCTAAAGCTGTGACTTGTCTGGAAAAAAAAAAAAAAAAAAAAAAAAGCAAAACACAGTGTGACTGTTCCATGGTCACACTTGCTGTTTTCAAAGTCTAAAACTAGTTTAGTGAGAGGAGCCATCACAAGAATGATAGGAGAGTACGTACAGCTCACAGGACCTGAGCAGCTCACTGACCAGGCAGCATTAGAGCCCGTCCAGTGTCCTCCCCCATCCTCCCGGAGCCACAGACGCAGGCTTCATGTAGGGGCAGAGAAAGAGGGGTCGCCCCAGGTGAAATAGAATGTAGGGAGCCCCTTTGCTGTCCACATTCTTTCTGAGGACAGAATGGCCCATTCAGACGTGGTTTCCCGGCCACGTGACTTGACGTGGCGGTGCTGGGGATGGAGCCCTCACAGTTCTAATGACTGGCCGTCGTGACATGGGAATGCCTTCGGGGATACAGGAAAGCAAGGCTGACACACCTGGGGTGACACAAGTTTCGTGGCCTCACTCCTAAACTGGCTGCTTATTATCCTGATGGGCGGCTGCTGTCTAACACACGGGCCATGTTTTGGGTTTCCTCTGAAGTGCAGGCAGGCAGGCCCAGGGCACCCATCCACGGCCAAAGCACCCGAGTTACTGTGGGTCTGGTGTGCCACGTCTTATTCAAGTCCTGTGGATTTTGTGGACTGGAGGGTGGCTCTGTGTACAGGCAGTCCTGCTGTGTTGGGCCCTTGGCTGTCTGCAAAGATGCCATGCCAACCTCACTCACGGCTGGCATGTCGGCCATGTGACAGAGGCTGGCAGAGTGGATTGGGGGGTAGGAGAGGCACACAAAGGCCACTTAGAGTGCACACGGGCAGACGGGGAGCAGGGAAGACTGCGGACCGGGAGGTTCTTGCTGGATATGCGTGGCCCCTGGCTGGAAGTTTTACCTGGAAAGACGAAAACATAAGAACATTCTAGGCTGTCACTGATGCTGGCTGTATGTGAGCAAGCGTGCACACACGTGTGTGTGTGTGTGTGTGTGTGTACACGTGTATATATGTTCACACTGCCTGTATGGGTGTGTATGTGGGTTGGTGTGCAATGTGTACACTGCATGTGCATGTGGGATGGTGTGCATGTTCACACATGTGCATACTGCCTCTGTGGGTGTGCACGCGTGCAGGCGTGTATGGTGGAGGCGTGCGCATGTACACAGGTGCATCCATTGGAACACATGTGTGTGTGTTTGGAAATAGGATCAAAAGAGTTTGGATCCTAACCTGTGTGCCCCGGGGCCTTAAGAGTAATGAGGCATTTTTGTAAGTACAATTTTAAGAAGCACCAATATTATATTACACAGAAGCCAACCGACTGGGCACTGGTCACAGTTTTCCCTTTGAGCTAGTCTGCTGACAGACATCTAATTGACTCCCAGTTTGCGTGCATGGTGCTTAGTGGGAGTTTTTTTTTTTTTTTTTTTTTTTGTTCTCTTGCCAGCTACATGGTTACTTGGAAAACGAGCCGCTCACCCTGCAGCTGTTCATCGGAACGGCGGACGACCGCCTGCTGAGGCCCCACGCCTTCTACCAGGTCCACAGGATCACGGGGAAGACCGTCTCTACCACCAGCCACGAGGCCATCCTGTCCAACACCAAAGTCCTGGAGATCCCACTGCTGCCGGAAAATAACATGCGAGCCATGTAAGCTGTGTGCGTGGGCCCTGCTTGTAGGGTGGGCTCGCTGCCCTGTCGCGGCACCGGGCACGCCGATGCCGGCTCCTGGGCCCCAGGCGCTGCGGCTCAGGCCTAAACGAACTCTGCAAGTACTCATGACAAGAGATTTGCTTCTTTCTAGGGTCCCAGGCACTCTGTGTAATGCCACCTACAATAAATGTCTCAATTACACAGCTGTAAACAGTGCCCCCAGCGCTCGCAGCTAGCTCCTAAACACAACACCTGTTTACTTCTGACGGCAGCAATGCACATTCCAGGAACGGTTCAAGTGCAAACACTCAGGAGAAGGTAGGGAGGGCAGCGGCTCTGGATGGCGTCTTCGCTCTGAGAGTCAACGATGGCCTGGCCTGCGGTCTGCCGGCCGCACAGCTTAGGAGTGAATTGATTAGTTAGCGGAAAAACACGTCACATCCTACTGAGCCGGGCTGTATCCAGTTCATCCCGTGACTCCCGTGTGCTGTGTACGTTGGCCCTGAACCGTGAGCAGAGGCGGTGCGTGCAGTTGTTCCCAGGGAATTGGCACTGCCCTGGGCCCTCAGTGGGAGACAGATAACCAGACAGGTGTGCAGACGAACGGGCCAAGGGTGAGGTGCCCACAACAAAAACACGGAGATGAGTGAAACAGGCAGTGTGCCGCAGGGCTCGGGGCCACTCTCCGTTGCGGGTCACGGACCGCAATCTCTGAGGAGGTGACATCCTGAGAGTGGTCTTCAGGTTGAGCCGCATGGTACCCTGGGCAGCACATAAAAAGGAGCGTGGGGCAGGATGTTAAGCTTGAGGTGTCCATCCGCTTTGAAGAGGCCAGTGTATCAAGAGTAATGTGTAGGAGGCAGGGTGGGTGGCGGTAGGCTTGTGTCACGTAGGTACTCTGTGTAGATTTTGATAAGCTCTTTATAACTTTAAGCTCCCTAAGCAGAAGATAAAGGGAAGGCTTTCTCTCTGCGTCAACTCCTCAGGGAATTCCTCATGGTGCTGGTTTCAACCTCAGTCCTTGGGTTTGCTTCACAAGCTGTAATCCAAGTTTCCCAAGGACAGATCAAGGTCAGAGAAGCTGAGAGGAGCCAGGCTCAGACTCTAGCCACTGCTTTGTTCACTCTACCACAGCGAACTCCTGCAGTGGTGGTGGGTGGGGGGGCCAGGGGGGGCAACCTGCAACAGACCCAGCCCTAGAGCTCTGGACATTCCCTGAAGGCCACACTTGTGTCCATGTAGAACAGCAGGCAGCAGGGTCCATGTTCAACCACTTGGGTATGGGAGGCGCATATGCAGGTCTTCCACTTCCCAAGAGTTTACTCTGGGCTCTTAGCTTGCAGAGAAAGGGAAAGTGTTGGTTCTTATTACATTGAATATTTATTCACACATGGAGCATTTTCCTGGGATCTAGACTTGAGTGCAATTATGAAATCAAAGTTCCACGAGACCCTAGAAGAATAGAGTGTCACAAGAAAACGAGAGAGTTTAAGTGAGTGATGAAAATAATGGTCTAGCCCCTCAATGAGTCGGGCTAGAGTAGAAGCAGGAGGCACAAGGCATGGCTCTTTCTTCTGCCGTTGCTCTGGTAGGTCTTCAATGGCCAGGGTAGGGGCCTCAGGTGTCTGAGACAGTTAAGTGTCTGGAGGGTCCTAAGTAGAGGGCCTGTCCACACAGCTGCTGGGTTCCCACCTCGCTGGCATGCGTAAATAAGAGAGTTAATCTTTCACCTTCGGGGCTTCTGGTGGGTCTGGGGTTCTCTGCAGGAGCAAACTGCCAGGTGTGAGCCTAGTGGGTGGCCTGGGAGGGTAGGCTGGATGGCTTTTCTTTTCTTTTTTTGGTCATGTTCAGTGTTGGTCACTAAGTCAAAGTCATGGCCTTTTGTTTCGAGCAGCATAGACTGTGCTGGGATCCTGAAGCTCAGGAACTCTGACATCGAGCTGCGGAAAGGGGAGACGGACATCGGGAGGAAGAACACCAGGGTACGGCTGGTCTTCCGCGTCCACATCCCACAGCCCAACGGTCGGACGCTGTCCCTCCAGGTTGCCTCGAACCCCATCGAATGCTGTAAGTAGTCCATGCTGGCCCTATCCCCATGCCCTCTCCATCTTGCCTGGTCTTTACTTGTATCTGCAAAGACTTGTGAAACAGAACTGTGCACGGATGCATCCGTTTCGATGTGCATTTTCTGCGCGTGTTCCTCCAAGGAAACCCAACCTCTGTGTTGACCTTAAGAGAACCTACACAGTCCCACACGCAAGCTGGGTGCTGGACAGCCCCTACCCAAAGGTCATGGCATCCCTGGGCCTGGTGCCTACGGGAGAATCCAAAGGAAAAATTTGTCCTGAAACCAAGAGAGAGGGAGTTGTGTTGGCCACGTATACATTCTTTCTCTTATGCTCAGGGAGCTTGAGAAAATGCAATTTGATCTTTCTTCCATCACTCTGGGCAAGGCTGAATAATTCCTCTTGCACCTCCTACCCCTCTTCTCCATTCTCCTCCTGTTCTTCCTCCTCCTCCTTTTTCTTGCTCGTCTCTTCCTTAATCATCTTTTCTTCTCTCTTTTCCTTCCTCCTCCTCCTCATCATTCTTCTCCCCTGTGTACAGCCTCATGCATGCTGGACAAGTGCTCTGCCACTGACCACACCCCCAGCCCCAAACCTGAATTTGGGAAATCCTGTATGACTATTCATCTTCCCTGGTGGGGCCAGGTTCCTGTCTTTATTTATTTATTGGAATGGCGGGTGCGGGGGAGAAATAGGCGGGTAGAGAGAGACAAAGACAGAGAGAAAATGGGTACACAGAGCCTCCAGACACTGTAAATGAACTCCAGACAGTGTGACTCCTTGTGCATCTGGCTTACGAGGGTCCTGGGGAATCAAACCTTGGTCCTTTTGGCTTTGCAGGCAAGTGCCTTAATCACTAAGCCATCTCTCCAGCCCAGGTTCCCGTCTTTCTAATATGTGTGAGGACCACCAGCGTGGCCAGGGTCTTCCCGGCCCTTGGTGGCAGAGGCGGCCACTTCGGACAGCCTGGGGAGGAACAAGGGGTGGCTGCAGCCTTCCTGGGTGTGGCCTGGCTGACCCTTTGTTAGCAGGCCAGGTCACCACAGCCCTTTTTTGTCAGTGTCCCCTCCCATCAGGCTCTCTGAACCTTGCAGCCTTCCTCGCCCATCCTGAGAACTTGACTCATGGGGGTGAGCCTGACCCACGAGGGGCAGCAGATGGATTTGGTCAACCCTTGTATTCATTCCTGTCCAGGGCCTTGTGTACCGTCCTGTCCCTCCTCCAGCTTCTCTGCCTTCATTACCTAAAGGACAGAACACCCACTTCACGGGGTCTTCCATGCTGAACTCTGCCTTCTCTCCTTCTCTGTTGAGGACTCAAAGGAAGTACGAGGCGTGGGGCCATACACGGGGCCCACCTGTGTGTCCTGTGTGCCCTCCATTCCTCTGGAATGAACTGGTCTTCCTCAGTCCCAAACACCAGAGCAGTATGGCTCTTATCCTGAGCGCTCTTCACTCCTAAGCCATTCCCTCCCTTCTTGAAGCCCAGCCCCCCCATAAGCCCCCTGCCCCTTCCCTGGGTTGCCTGACCACCAACCCTCCCCATCAGCCGGTGCTGTCTTCCCACACAGCTGTCTGTGCCCCACTGAGTCTCTTAGCTGCCTACCAGGGCCCCTTTGCCATTCTCCACCTCCAACCCCAGTCCAGCATTCAGAGTGGCTTTTCCTCCTTGCTCTTTACGCCTAGAGTTCTCTCTGCCCTTCTGTGGAATGAGCTGTTCTTCCAGAGCCCTTCTCTCAGGATGCTTCTCCTGTCTTCCCCATCCCTAGACCAGTACCCCTCCATCAAACCCCTGTGTCGACACTTATCTGATTGGGCACACACAGTCCCTCACTGTCCAAGGCTCAGTGTTAGGAGTCAGGGGCCTCACTCGCTGTATGCAGTTTTGAGAGGAGTATTTCATTTTTCACTATGGATTGATGGGCCTACTGTGCATCTGCTATTCTTAAAGCGGCATGCCCTCAATCCAACACATAACGTGGGCCCTGGGGATTCTGAGGAGTCATATCATATGGGAGTACCTGGGGCCCAGTGCCCCTGGCCAGAGTCCCTCTAGGAAGAGAAGACCTGGCGCTTCTCACTGTGACCTCTTCTGACACAGCCCAGCGCTCGGCCCAGGAGCTGCCCCTTGTGGAGAAGCAGAGCACAGACAGCTACCCCGTCATTGGCGGGAAGAAGATGGTCCTGTCCGGCCATAACTTTCTACAAGACTCCAAGGTCATTTTTGTGGAGAAGGCTCCAGGTATGTTCTTCAAGACAGGCTAGATCTGAGCTAGATCTCAGGGTGCTGGTGGGAACTGGCTTCTAGAAGGGCAGGGTGTGGGCTCTACACGTGCACAATCTATCTGTGCATGAGTGTGAGTTCACAGCATGATGATCACAGGGCAGGGGCCACAAAGGCTCTGTATGTCCTGTGTTTTCATACCCCAGTGAGGTTTTGTTTTTTTTTTATTTGCTTATTTGAGAGAGAGGCAGATAGAAAAAGGGAGAGAGAATGGGCATGCCAGGGTCTCCAGCCACTGCAAACAAACTCCAGATGCATATGCGCCACCTCGTGCATCTGGCTCACGTGGGTCCTGAGGAAATCAAACCTGGGTCCTTTGGCTTTGCAGGCAGATGCCTTAACCTTTAAGCCATCTCCTCAGCTCCCTAGTGAGTTTCTGTAGTATAGGAAGGCAGGTCAGAGTTCGTCTTCGGAGTTCCCCCATGTCTTTTCTTTTGCGTTTCACTGTCTGTATTAAGGAAGCCTGCTTGCTCTGTTGTGTTCTGGGTCTTCCGCTGCCTGGAGCAGGGACCCAAGTGTCGATGGGTGCCTGTCTTGAATGCTACCAGCTGTTCCTTCCACTCTTCCCCTCTCTACTCTTCCCTCCGTGCTCCAGGGATAGCTCCTCTGGCTCCTCCAAGAAGCCAGGCCCCTGGATACATGGCCAGTTAGTACCTGGGTGGGTGGAAGCATGGATCTTCCAACTTTCTTGGTGCTCATCTCGTGGATGCTACAGCCCGGGACTGCTGTCCTCTTTGTCGCCAGGACCTTTGGTGGCACAGCTGTGTGTGCATGTATGTGTGAGACTTCCATCCCCATCAGCCCTCAAAGGTCTAGTGCCCCCCCCCCAGGACCCTCTGGGAGAGGACAGAGCACCGCAATGCCATGATCGAAACAGTGGCCTTGTGCCGACACTGGTCCAAGCTGGAAATAGCTTGCTTGGCCCCGGGTGCCAGGGTGAGATTAGAGGGGTGAAGTGTCCTGGGAAACCGTGGGCTCTCCTCACTCCTGGAGCCCCTGTGCTGGTGTCTCCCGTGGAGGACAGTCACAAAGCCCCGGGCCGCCTCAGTCAGACACCGATGGCAGCTGCTCGGCTTTCCTGGGACAGTGGGGGCCTCACCTGGCTCCAGGTGAGATAAGCGTTGTCAGAGCAGTGCTGATAAGAAGAGCCAGCTGGGCAGTTGCAGTTGCTGGGTCTAGGGTGAAGAGTTTATGTCCACTGATAACTTGCTTTTTAAAGAAACGGGCGAGCTAGGCAGGGGCCTTTTGGACAGCTGCAGGCAGATGTGCCCTGGTCCCGATAGGACCTCCTCTCTCAGGTGGTTACGCGGGCATGGAGCTGGGTAGACGAGGCAAAGATGATATGGAGTTTTCTTTTGGCATCCAGGTCCCCAGCACAGGTGGCCCCCTGTCCTCTCCCAGGTAGCATTTCCTGGGGATCCCATGCCCCAACTCAGATGGGCAGCCAGGGCAGCGTCCGCACAAGGCTAGTATTTTGGAGGTTTTTTTTTTTTCTCACACTTACCAACTGGAATATTCTTGGGGGCGGCCAGTACAGTACTTACTCTAATCACTGCAAGGCACTGAGGCATTCAGGCCTCCATAATGGGATCTTGATTTTTGTACCGTTCGCAGGAAACTTAAGCACTTCAATCAGCACGGGCATAGCACTCCTTCACGTTTAACCTGGCTTGCCTCTGTAATCATGCATATAATTGGAAAATATGCCTTAAATTATCATGAAAACCCAACTCGGTGCGACGATAAGAAGAATTGGCAGTGCCCACGCCCTTCTCTGGGGAGGTTAATTCTGAAATCATTTGACCTTCTGAGTCTCAGCTGTGCCTCTCTGCTCGCTGACAAGCGTCAGACACGGCGCTTTGCACTCCGCACAGCGAGCCCTCCGGGATCAAACTAAAGCGAGCGGCAGGCTCTCCTGCAGCTCTGTCACAAGGCGGGGTGGGGCAGCCTTCTGGCCTGTGGATCTTCAGGCTGTGGAGCTTCACACAGTGGAGCTCCCAGGAGATGCTTTGGCTCTCCTCAGGCCTCTTCACTAAGCCAGGTGGCTAACCACCGGTTGAAATAAGCTTCCTTCCAAGGACAAAGGCCAGAGGTTCATACTTGGGCATCAGAGGACATTTTCAGATGATGAAAGTTCATGGAGAGTAATCCTCCAAGAAGCTGAGGTGACAGGGCAGGCTGTGAGGGTGGTTGATAGCATGAGACATGACACGTCATTCCATACGTTCTGACAGCATTGCAACCCACCAGCTCCAGACAGTACAGATGCAAGGTGCAGGAGGTGACAGGCTCGCTGCTCCCCCACATATGGCTGTGTCTTCCAAACAATCTGTGGACTAGGGCGCATATTGGTGTGTGTGTTCATGCTGTGACAACACAGGGAGTCCCCCCCACCCACCCAAGGGAGATGGGGCTCCTTCTCTTTGGGAGACAGGCCTGAGGTGAAAAGAGAGTGTTGGTTTCTGCGCTCTCCAGGGTTGGACACTGCCCACCTCTGAATGCCGGCATTGAATGTAGCTTCTCTGCAGAAATTCACTTCTGTTCGTCCTGGTATGCTGAAAGCCTGATTGGAGACTGTTCGAGCCTCTGTTGCTTTTATCAAAGCTGTGCCCAAATCCAGAGGTCTGAGCACCTCGGGACCACTTTGTCTGCTGGTTACCATACAACAAATTGGTGGCTCAGTGGCAGTTCTTTTGCTGGTCAGTAGACATCTGTGTGATGGGTGATCTACTGACCAGCACCACTGACTTCTTCCTACAAGGGCCCACTTTCCCTGCCAGGTCTCTTCAGCAGGGCAGTCTGATATTTTAGGGGAGGATGGAGTGCCCAGGTTGCAAGGAAGAGGTTCTTGTTTTTGCTGGGCTCAGGCCTCACACCACCAGGGCCAAGCGGACACCACACCAGGTGGACACATAGGAGGCACCACAAGGCCTATCATCCCTACCAAAGCCTCCTTACCTGCTCAGAGCTGTGATTAAAGCCCCACCCAACACACCTTACCTTGCCTTGGAAATTCAGCACTTGCCAGCCCAGATAGATTCTCAACCCCAAACTCCACAGTCACCAGCCTCAAACCCCAACACAGGCAGTCCCTAGCCCTGGACCCAGCACGGACAGCTCCCAGCCCCAAATTCCAATATAAGCAGGTCATATCCGACTCACCTCGCTCCCCAACACCACTGTTCTCTTGGTGTCCCGAGTTTCAGTCTGTCCCAAGAAACACAGCCCCGGCCCACACTGCTGCCCACAGCTCTGCGCCTCCAAGCTGTGACTCCCCTTCTGTCTTTCGGGGGGTCTTGCTGTGAAGGACATTGGAGTAGGAGGCTGAAGGTGGGGCAAGCAGACGGAGGGTGGTGGAGCTTTCGGTGTGGTGCGGAGATGTCCCCTGGCTTGCTTTCGCTGGGCATAGGAAAGTAGAAGTGACCTGTGGGAATGGCTGTTTCCCACCCCTCGACTGGCATTAGATGTGTAAGGAAGACGCAGTGATAGGGATGCTGTTCTCAACTCTCCTTGTCCTTGCAAAGCAGGGAGACACCAAATGAGCCCTGGGGATAGCGAGAGAGAGGGTGGAGCTCAGGACCGGAAGGTCCCAGGGTGGGAAGGACACATTACAGCCAGACTGTGGGGTCTGAGACTCTGAAGGATGGAGCCCAGAGCCACCTCATCGTTGTTGTGTCTAGGAGAAGCAGGGTTAGTTCCAAATCCTGACCCAGGCAGATAAGAAGCCCAGGGAAGAGAGGCCTCTGGGCATCTGAGGATGGTACGGTCCCAAGAGGGTCTAGGACTTTGGACTCGAGAAGTACCTTGATCTCTGACTCTTCCGGGGTTCTCAGCCTGTTTATTTATGGCAACCAGTTTGAAGGGATCACCGTGAAAACCGCACCTGCTCCCAGCGAGAGAGAGTGCATGGCACGATCTCAGTCTCCTGCCAAGCACAGTGCGGACAATGGGTCTTTTCTTACTTTTTCATCCGTTTTTTTTTTTTTTTAAGGTACGGTTTCCCTTTAGCCCAGGCTGACCTGGAATTCACTATGCAGTCTCAGGGTGGCCTTGAACTCACAGCGATCCTCCTACCTCTGCCTCCCGAGTGCTGGGATTAAAGGCGTGCGCCACCACACCCGGCTTTTACTTTTTCGTCTTTTTAGAGTGTGAACCTGTTCGTGCCCTTCGACGTCAGGGTGAATGGTCTTGTGACAGAGAAGACAGTTTGCAGAAGGCCCTCAAGCCTCAGGCCACCTTGGGAGGTGGAAGTAGAGAGTGTCAGTGTGGAATTACACCCCTGCATGGGGTGCATGGGTGTCACTGCGTTTATGTATAAGTGAGTGTGGGGGGTGTGTGTACGTATGTCAGTGCAGTGCATCGATGCATCATGAATCACGTGGCTGGCAGCGTGTATTTGGAGGAGGAGTTCATGTGTATGCCAGTGTTTTATGGTGTGCGTGGTGGCATCAGTACGTGCACACGTGTGGGTGCGGATGTGAGTGTGTCAGTACGGCCGAGCATCCTTTCGGCTCCTTGTGGTGTATGCCAGCTGCCTGCGTATGGTGGGGGGATCTCACATTCCCTGTGATCTTTCTGCCTCTTCCTATTGTGTGACTATCACAGTTGGGGCAGCTGGCCAAAATGGGGTCATGTCTCGTCCACTGTGAAGGTGGAGGTGATGCTCACACAATGAACACACCAGCAGTGGTCACATCAGCAGACAGTCCCCTGTCTCCCTGGTCTACACTGCATCAGGCCATGTGGACACCAAGGCATGTTCTAGTTACCTGCTTCCTCAAGAATTTCTGGAAGTTTCCTAGATGCAGCTGCCACTGCCTTTCTGGCTCACGGAGTATCTTAGAGTGCTGTTGGAACAACACACATCCTGAAGTCATGACCAGCCTGTAGGAAAATGCCTTCCTCTTTCCACTTCCCTGGCCATGGTGCCCGGGAGGGACGGAGCCGAGGAACAGCGTCCGCTGTCAGGCTCTGCGCGTCATCAGACCCACTCACACGTGCCAGCCTTCGTCATGGACATAAAAATACCACAGTGCTGACCTGGCCAGGCAAGGTTCCATGTAGCCACCACGTACTGTCACTCAGCAAGACTAGGGGAACAAGTGCCCTCGCAGCTCTGCCTCAAAGACATGCACCACGCTACGTGCTTCTGGAACTCATTGACCTACTGAAGAAAGAACACGGGGACAGGATGGGTCCTGTCTTAAAGGCTTCCTATGGTTGGCTTCAGGGTAAAGCAAACCTTCCTGGGTCATCCTCATAGACAGTGTTTCCAGGGGCCTTAGGAGGAAATGAACTTGGACAGTCAAGAGGATATCTCAGCCCTGGAAGACTCCCTGGAAAGAGAGTTCTCCCTCCAGTCCGCATGCTGATAGCCTGGGCCTCATTGGTGGGCTTCACAAGCAACCTAGACCCCGCCCTGCCTTGAGGTGGAATTCTCACCCACAAATGCGCATCAGGGCCTTTCGGCCCCTCTTCTTCCTTGAGTATTTCAGGCTCACATTTAGCCGGCTCACTCACGACTACCTTGGATAACAACCCTTTGCTTATTGATCTTTGGTCCATGTATATACCAGCTTCTCAGAGGTACGATCCCATGGCTTTGTGGGCTGTTGGCTATGTGCCTAGGACACTTTGATCTCCCCCCAAAGAAGCCTGTTTTCCGTCAGCAGTGCCATAGTGAGGATGTGGCTTGGAGTGTCCCTGAGCTTCCTGGAGATGCTCCCCAAGGCCGTCACGTGCTGGCCCTTTAGGGGGCAGGGCGTAGTGTAGGGATGAAGTTATTGGGAATGTGTCCTTAAAAGGGACTGCGGTAGGTAGAACGCATGTAGGATATGTACATCCCTAGCTACTTAGTGGGTTCTGTTGTAAGGGCAAGTCCCTCCGGCTTCCTGACTGGCCATGGGATGTCTTCCACACACAGTCACCCATGTGGTACCATCGCTGCCAGCCTACAAGGCCCAGCCTCAGGTGTTCTGTTGTAGCCACAGAGAGCAGGAGAAGCAGTCAGCCCCTCACAATCTCCACTCAGGTGCCCACCGTCAGCACCTCTGCACACTGGTAGATGTTCCTCTCCAGAGCGGGCTTTTCTTATCGGATAGTGTCTATGCTCAAGGCTCTCACTTCTTTCACAGAACAGCGTTTTCATCCTCCAGGTAGTGGGAGGTACTTCTGTTCTTTTCTGTGGCTGACCAGTAACCCCCCACCGCTGCCCGTGGCCAGGCCATGGTTGGTGTGCCCATTCATCAGTTCATGGGTACACGCTGTTTCCGTCCTCTGAGGTTGTCGTGGATGAAGTTCCTGTGAGCGCTTGTAAAGCAGGTCCTGTGTGGACGCCTGTGCCGCCCTCCTGGCACACGTCTGGGTGTAAAATTGTTGTCACATGTGACTCTGCCTTTAGCCAACAAGTGCTGCTGGGCTGGTTTCCAAAATACTGGTCGGTCTTCTGCTACCTAGAGCTCTTCTGAGGAGGACAAGGCTGTTTTCGTAAGCCAAAAAGTCTCTGAAGAGCTGAGGGTTTTGTATCTGAGTATACTCAGATGGTACGTGCATGGAGAGGTCAAAGGATGGGCGCTCATGCACACACACACACACACACACACACACACACACGGGGTTCTCTGTGTTCTGTGTGCCTCATCCGCCAAGTCCTGCCCCTTGTGTGCCCATCCAGCCCCTGTTAACATACATCGGTCCTACTTCTGCACAGTGCTGGGCTATTTGGACCTTTTCCATCCACTGAGGACAAAGGGATGCAGACCCTGAGCTGTCAGAACAAGTCCTCCTGCCCCAGACTCCCGAATGTATTCACTGGCTGCTTCTACGTATGGAAACTGCCTCAGCCCCCACCCTGGTGTGTGACCGGCCCGTGGGCCCGCGGTGGCGACAGCGTCCAGCGGCCTGTGGAGCCGCCTCAGACCCGCAGGCTGGCCGTGTGGAAACCTTGGGTGGGTGTGGTGGGGAAGCCTTTCCGATGACTCATGCCGAAGGGAATTCCCTAATGATTTGGAATATTTTTACTTCTGGACTGGGGCACAGTTTCCTACTGAGAACGCAGGGAGCTCCTGATAAGACGCACACAAAGGCCCTTTCAGGATGGCCAGCTCCCTTCCTGCTAGAGGCTGAATTTTGAACAGCATGGTGCTGGCCTGCCTCTGAGGCCAGGCACTTTGCCGAAGACCCTATCAGCTGCTCTGACAGCCTGAAAACACGCCTCACAGCTGATGCCAACCGTCGTGGGGAGAGGAGTTTTTCTGATGGTTTCCTGGACCCTTTGTCTTCTGGTAGATGCAGCTATTGCCTGTGCCTTCTGCCCTTAGTGCACAATCTGCTTCAACGACCACAGTCAACCACGGTCCTTCGGAAGAGGCAGAGCCGTCGCTTGATCCGCGCGCTGTGTGGCAACCACAGGCCTGGGGTGGGATGGGGGCCAGTGCCTTGTGGGGCTTTCTGCCTCCCTTGCCTGAAGGAGAGGGCCAGGTGTCAGATACACACACCTTGGTGGCTCTAAGGGGCCAGATTTTCAATGGGAAACTGTGCCATGCGCGGCCTGGCTCGGGGCAGTTGGGAGGCGGGAATGGAGCTGCCACGCATTTGCTAGTGGTGAGCCGGGTGCTGGGTAGGAGCTAGCCAGCCATGGTCCAGCAGCTCAGGCACTCTAATGGGGAGGGGGCATCTGCTACAGAACCCCCGTGGCATGCCAGGGAAGAGGCATTTGTTTCCCTATGTGCCAAGGTTGCCAGTTGGCTATTCCACCACCACGCCTGCATTTTATTCCATTTTTGCCATGTGGTTTCAATTGCAAAGGACCCCACTGGGGAAGCAACCGTTTGGAGTGCCTATCTGTCCTTAGAGGGGACAGTACCACAATACCAACTCCTGAGGGATGTAAGATGCCATGCTCCATGCCACAGGGCCCTTCAGCTTCCCTCCTTCCTCTCCACTGTTCCGTCGTGGGCAGAAGAAGGGCTCTATCTCCTCCAGATGGTTCTTCATAAGACTTCGGCTTTGGCTAAGGCTTCCAGGCTGGCAGATGCCATGTGACCATTGATGTGCGGGCAGTGACTAAGCTTCCCTGAGAACCAGAGTGAGGTGTGGCCTCACCCTAAGAAAATTTCAGAAGCTGAACTAAAGGTGCCATGAAGACACTGCTTCTGTCTCGTGAAGGGCGGTTCCAACTGTCACAAGCACAGCTTGCAATTAGGCTGCACAGCGTGAGCCATGGCAGGTGGGAGTCACACACAGAACCTGTCACCACAGACCCTTGTGGCTACTCAGAAACACCTGTGGCCGTTGACGACACTTCTTTTCCAAAGTCCCATCGTTGACTGCTGATGGTGTTTGGATGCTCTCAGAGGGATCAAGTGTTTTCAGTTTCCCCGAGGGGTGTGGACACCATTCCAGTCAGGTCCCACAGTGGGCTCATCTGGCCGCTGGTTTGCTCCGGGCCTCAGGCGTCCTGGAGGCTGGTGTGGCCTGGTGAGGCTGGGTGGCCCTTGAGGCCTCTGGTGACTCACGTTTCCACCCTGAGCCTCCACCCTCCACCCACCACCCTGCCCAGCACTCAAGGAAGGCGATGGTGTCTGATTTATCAGTAATGTAGGGTTTGTGACAGATAAATGGGGTGGAAGTAAAATTCCAGTGAGTGTCTAGGATGCTCATCTGGAGAACTGACTTCATTTTGGAGAAGATTAAAGCTGGGATGGACATCCGTCAGCTCAGTGGCCACCCAACTGTCCCCAGACCATGGGCTTGTCAGAGGAGCTGGGGACATGGAGCCCATGAGTGCCAGACACCCCTCCTCTAAGCGCTGGGCCCATATGTCCATGCCAACTGAGAACAATAAGTTCTTTCACTGTGCCCCTGGGAGCCTTTTTATTTAAAAAAAAAAAAAAAAAAAAACGTGCTAAGGGCCACTGGGCTAAGGTGGAGAATGCTGTATGTTTTGCATTTCTACGCCCTGATGTGACAAGAAGTAGTCAAAGAAAGGCTTTCCTGATTTCCTTGGCAGTTCCTCTGGGGCGAAGTGGGGCTTTGCTCTGACTTCTGCTCCCCAAACACACCGAGGCTGGGGAAACACAATGCTGGGTGGCAGAGCCAGGCTGTGGTCTCGCCTCTCTTCTTGAGGTACAGGAGTCCTTCTCTGACTTGTGTCTGGTCTGTTAAGATGCATGTGAACTTGGGCACAGCGATGGACCACTGGGGACACTCATGGCTGTGTGGGTCTTTTCTTCCAGTCAAGTTGAAAAGGAGTCCTGAGCACTAGTCTTTGGGCTACACTAGGCTTGTAGGGCCAGTACTCCGGGCGGGTCAGAACATGCTGTTCCCCCACACACACTGGGGCTGGCCATCCATGGAACCCAGAGGGTGGCCCTGACCAGACATGCAATGTATTTGGCTCCTCATCCTACCATCTCTGAGCATGGGTTTCTGGGTCACCTAAGAGGTTTTGGATACAGGTTTCCACTACACAGAAACAAGCTTCTTCCTGTCCTTTGTTCCAGATGGCCACCACGTCTGGGAGATGGAAGCAAAAACTGACCGTGACCTGTGCAAGCCAGTAAGTGCTCAGAACCCTGCAGTAGGGGTTGGGGGGGGGGCCTGGGCTGGGGTTCTTGTTTGTTAAAGTGAAGTAATTTGTAAAAATACATGACAGGCAGTAAGAAAACACAACCGTAAAGCCCTTGTCCAAACAAGTGCTGTTTTTCTAGAGCAGGGACAGTATCAATGAATGCAAAGACAAGAGACTGGACAAGGCTTGAGGCCTCTTTGCACTGGATTCACTTTGCTTCTTAAAGGCACCATGAGGAAGCCACTGTCTTGAGTCACCTGGACTAGGGTGACATATCCCCAGAGCAGCCACCTAGCAGGGACATTTGTGCTCTGTCTGGAATCCTGTCTCCTTTTGCCAGTGGTGTGCTCCCATACAAATGGCTGCCCTTAGGAGACCTCGGTGTTTTAAGCCCTCTGTGTGGGTACCCAACACCTGCCTGGACATGCCATGTTGCCCACGTGACTTGTCACCCTCTTCAAAGAATGCTTCAACTGCCCAGCAGACTCTTATTTGATGCAGATACAAGGGCAGACCTAACCGGATAGCTCAGATCTGCTGGTTAGTTTGCTAATGATCTGCTACGAGCACGTGCTCTACCCATGGCTGATGTTACTAGTCTCTGTCTCCCGTCTGCCCACGGACTGGCACTTTCTGGCATTCCTTCTTCACCATCACATTTTCTTAGCTCCATTTGCACAAAGTAGGTACCTTAGCATGTTCGTTATTTGTAATTGGCTAATTGTGGGGGCCAGTTTAGTCGGAAATCACTACTGCTTCTCCAGCTGGCTTCAGATGGCTCCCATGATCCATATTCCTCCAGCCGGCTTCAGATGGCTCCCATGATCCATATTCCTCCAGCCGTTAGCCCTTAACTTTCAACTTCATGTTTAAAGGGACTATCTTGGAGACAGAACACAATCGGATCTTATCTGTTGGCTCATATCTGTCTCCATACTGCCAACAGTGACTTTTCATTGGTACACTGGCCCCTGGATGTTCAAAGCAATGATGGATAAAGTTGGGTTAGAAACTGGCACCGAGTTCTCTGCGTGTTTTCTCAAGACTTTGAGTAACATCGCACACCATGGTCAGCAAGTAGGTTTTGGAAGCCAAACGATATTGCTCAGTCTGCTAGCCAGTGTCAGAATGGCTGAAAAGGCCTTCCCGTGAGTGTGGGAGGTGGGGAGGCTCCAATGTGTTCCCGATGTGTAGGAGTGGAGGCGAAATGACTCAGAAACCTTGTGAAGATAAAGAATGTTTTCCTCCTGGGCCATTCATGGAGACTGGGCAGCGTCCAGAGTCCTGTGAACAGACACATGGGTGGGGGGGTCTCACCGAGAAGAGGGGTTGTCCTGCCAGCATAGTGCTCACCTGGGGCATTTGTTTGATTTTTTTTTTTTTTTTTTTTTTTTGCTGCTGGCACAAGCCACCTCCCTTTCCACGCAGGTGACTCTGTCCGAACTCTGGGACTTCAGCTCCGATTCCAGGTGCTGATCCACTCTCCAGTGCTTGTCCGATGAAAAGACCCTCCCTGGCCCAGGGGGAAACCTGTTTCTTGGAGTGACTCACCCTCAGTGCCTGGCTTCCTCCCTCATTCTTGACGGGTCTTTCTTGGCCTCCATCATGTTTCTTGACTTCATCCAAGAAGCCTTTGAGGACATACAAGAGACAGAAACAGGGTGCACACATGTCTGAGCTCACACACGTGCACATATATACACAGATATACACACACATGTGTGACATATGAAAGTATTTTTAATGGGCCTTTGCTGTGTATGTCGTTATGTATTATGCATAATCAAGGGCATGGAATTAATTAAGAAACAGGTTCTCCTAAACTTAGTCATGGATTATTGGTGCTGGTTGTGTCCCTTAACCTTTCCACCTTTCCTATGCCTACCTTTCTTCCGTTCCATTTCCTTTCTTGTATGCTTTTAAGTTTTTATTTATTTGAGAGAGAGAGAGAGAGGGAATGGGCGCAGCAGGGCTTCTAGCCACTGCAAACAAACTCCAGAAGCATGTGCCACCTTGTGTATTATGTGGGACCTGGAGAATTGAACCTGGGTCCTTAGGCTTTGCAGGCAAGCACATTAATCACTAAGCCATCTCTCCAGCCATTTACTTATTTATTTAATTTAATTAATTAATTTATTTATTTTGGTTTTTCAAGGTAGGGTCTTACTCTAATTCAGGCTGACCTGGAATTTGCTATGTAGTCTCAGGGTGGCCTCGAACTCACGGCAATCCTCCTACCTCTGCCTCCTGAATGCTGGGATTAAAGGCATGCACCACCACGCCCAGCTTGTTTATTTATTTATTTATTTATTTATTTATTTATTTATTTATAAGCAGAGAGCGATAGAAGAGAAACAGAGGAAATGGAGACGCCAGGGCCTTCAGCCACTGCCAACAAACTCCAGGTGCACGTGCCACTTTGTGCCTCTGGCTTTATGTGGGTACTAGGGAATTGAACTTGGGTCACTAAGCTTTCTTTGCAGGCAGGCACCGTGACCACTAAGCCATCTCTCCGGCCCATCCTTTCCTGTATTTAAGAGGCCGAGATCCCATGGAAATGGTGTGCTTATCATATGGCCTGTCTGCGTAGAGAGGGTTGAAGTGTCTTGGCCTGCACCCGTGTCACGACACAACCCTCTCCAGTCGTGTGTAATCTGCAGACATCGAGCTGAGTGATGCGCTGCCTCCCCCACCCCCCAGGCCTCGGCACGTGCCTTCCATGTGACTGCGTCTGTGGACGCCTCCGCGGCTCGTTTTTCCTTCCCCTTGAGCAGCAGCATCATGCTCCCTCCCTTTCTGGGTCTTCTCATTCCTTGCTCTCTGAAGACTCAGTTTTGTAAACTCCGTAGTGGGGGGGAGGCGTCACTGAGCACCAGCTGTATACAGACAGGCAGCATCGCCTGCAGTGTCCTTCAATGTGATGAGTCTTCAGAAACTCTGGGTGGCACCTTTCTTCTTCATCTGTCTGTACCCAGCCAAACCACCAGGAGCTGGGCAAAGCCCAGACCAGCTTTGCCACAGCTGTGGGCGGCCTCCAGCAAAGGCAGGCAGGCCATGGGGCGTGGACAAGCACAACCGAGGCTCCATCATCACCTTTGCATATCAGCTCCATCTCTTTCAGGTCACTTTTTAAAAATATATATATATATTTGTTTGAAGCCAGGCATGGTGGTGCATGCCTTTAATCCCAGCACTTGGGAGGCAGAGGTAGGAGGATCATAGTGAGTTTGAAGTCATCCTGAGACTACATAGTGAATTCCAGGTCAGCCTGAGCTAGAGTGAGACCCTACCTCGAAAAACCAACATATATATATTTGTTTGTTTGCAAGCAGAGGGAGACAGAGAATGGACATGCCAGGGCCTGTAGCTACTGCAAAGGAACTCCAGATGCATGTATCACATTGTGCATCTGGCTTTACATGGGTACTGGGGAATCGAACCTGGGTCGTTAGGCTTTTTACGCAAACGTCTTAACCACTTAGCTATCTCTCCAGCACCCCCCCCCCCAGGTCACGTTTAATAATGGGACCAAGTGCCCAGGCAGAACACCTCCATGTCTTTGCTTGTTTCTAATGAATGGGGAAGGTAGCATAACAACCAAAGCAGGTTGCCAGAGTGAGTGTGCCTCAGGGGACGGAGCCCAGAGGAACAGAGCCCAGAGCGCCCCGGAGCCAGGTCCTGCCCTGGCGCTGGTATTTGAAGACCTCCTGAGTGGCAGGCTTCATCCGTAATGAAATATGTTGGACCTGAAGTTTTCTTTCGGATTTCTCTTCATAACATTCTGAGGTTTTATTATTAGCAAGACTCAATAAAGTTTGCTGCAATTGATTTTCTACCATTTTAACAAGCTGTGGTTAATGACTTTAACAAAAGAAACGATACAATGGATTTCCTTCTGACATATTTATCCCCTGCTTGTTAAACTAAAATAATCACACCTTGAGAAACAAAATGAAGAAAGTTTATGAATTTGAAACCACCGCTCTTCCCGGCCCCCCCATAGAAATCAGGTGCAGAGGTTGGCAAGGCTGGCCCTCCTTCAGGATGCTGTGCTGTATTTAGGGTTCAGCTCCAGGACTCCCTCAGCTCACTGTTGCATTTGGGTGTTCTCACGCAGTACCAAGTATCCATGGCTTATATTTTATGTTTGTTCTTGAAATAGTAGCCTTTTAAAAAAAAAAAAAAAGTTGCAGATTTTTGTTTAAAAACAAGAGCTGGAGAGATGTCTTTAGCAGTTAAGGCACACTTGCCTACGGAACCTAAGGACCCAGGTTCAGTTCCTCAGTACCCAGATGCGCAAGGTGGCGCATGCATCCGGAGTTCATTTACAGTGACTGGAGGCTCTGGCATGCCCATTTTTTCTGTGTCTGCTTCATCCTCCCTCCCCTCTCTCTGTCTCTCTCTTTCCCCTCTGTCAAATAAATGAATAAATAAAATAGTTAAAAAGCATTAAAAACAAAATAACAATGAGTACAAGCTGCTGAATTCTACCTCCCCTGGGCTTAGTGCTGACCTGTCTCCTTCATTTTGAAGGAATTTGGGATTCTGATGAGGCACTGTGGTCATTGCCGCAATGCCTTTCCCCAGGGATGGTGTCTCCAGGAAACACCTTCTCCCACGTCACCAAGAAGCACCTACTTCAAGTAGGCAGACAGCAGTTCTTTTTGTCTGAAGGTCACCACGCCCTGGGTGTTACGACACACACAGACCTTGGGGTCTTCTGCCCCATGGCAGCAAGGTGCACTGCTTGCTGACAAATGCTCACGGGTTGGCGAGTCCAGGATGTCTCCTCTTGAGCTCAACTCCAGCAAGAAGGTCTCCCAGCTTCCAGACCTGTGAAGAAGTCAACATACCTCTTTCCCCTGTTGGCACTCGGGCTGTTTGAGGCGGGTCTCACGTGGAAGCCATTGTCACGGCCCTGCGGCAGCTGATCGTTTGAGTCGATACTAAGCAGAGGCCCCGTGTGGATGGTGCCTTAGTACAGAGTATTCCTAGTCTGTAAGATGCTCACTTTGTTCTCCCTCTCTCTCTCTCTCTCTCTCTTTTTGCATATTTTCTCACCAGAATTCCCTGGTGGTTGAGATTCCACCGTTCCGAAACCAGAGAATAAGCAGCCCCGTCCAAGTCAGTTTCTATGTCTGCAACGGGAAGCGGAAGAGAAGCCAGTACCAGCATTTCACCTACCTTCCTGCCAATGGTAACGCTGTCTTTCTAACCTTAAGCGCTGAAAGTGAGCAGAGAGAATGCTTTTTCTAAGCCGAGGAGGCTGGGAGAGGATTTTTTGTTTTTTGTTTTTTTTGCTATGGAGCGGTGTTGGCTGTGTTGCACGCTCACGCTGCCACGCTAGCCTGATTAACAAGAGCCACCCGGCCACCCCCTCAAAGAAAAGACAAGCCCGGGTGCGTGCCCTCGGGATCGGTGCCGTGCTGTGGTGATCACCCCCGCTGCCGTTCCTGCACCCCGTGACTCCAGAGCTCAGGCGGTCTGGCTGTGGATCTGTATCCTGTGAGCCTTTGAGGTGGAGAAGCAAATGTCGCAGGTAGCTTCAAAACTTAAGCCCTTGCTGTTCAGCCCCAAGGCCAGCACCTGCCGCGGCCGTTAGGGAACACATAAACGATCTTGTCCTCATGGTGATGGCTCCGAGTAGCGCAAAGTTCGTCTCCACTGCATTGCAACCCCGTGCCCGGAGGCTTTCTGGTGGAAGTTGCTCTGTTCAGTTAACATATTTTCGAGACAGCTTCTTCTTTTCTTTTCTTTTTTTTTGTTTGGTTTTTGCAGGTAGGGTTTTACTCTAGTCCAGGCTGACCTGGAATTCACTGTGTAGTCTCAGGGTGGCCTCGAACTCACGGCGATCCTCCTACCTCTGCCTCCCGAGTGCTGGGATTAAAGGCGTGCGCCACCACGCCCGGCTGAGACAGCTTCTTTTCACTCCAAAACATTCGGCTTACCTTTTCAACTTTTTTTTTTTTAGGGTATTTTCTTTAAGAAAATCCCTTTTTTTGTTTTTTTGTTTTTTTTTTTTCTTTGTCTATTCCCCAAGCTAGAAAAGGTTATGTCCTGGGCATCCAGGGCTTCCTGTGTGGCAGAGATCACTGTCCTGTGGCAGGATGTGTGTGCGAGAGCAGAGTGGGTTGCCATCCTGAGTTCTATTGTATTTTGGGTAAGCTCAGCTATGTCAACAACCTTTTTATATTGTTGCTTTTTTTTCTTAAAAACTTAAGCAATTCATATAATTTAAGAGGGAAATTATACACTAAAAACTACTTGTGAAAGCAGCCACATTGCTATCTTAGTAAAAAAAAATTTTTTAAAGGTCAGTTTCTCAAAATGTAAAAGGCTAAATGTAATGGAGCTAGATAGTAAGAAAGCCCTTGGATGTCAAAATTGATATTAAAATGCTGGGATCAATTATCTCGTCAGGCAAATCCTATATAGAAATGTCTTTCAAAAGTAAGATTTTTGTTCAGGTCTCATGCAAGGGCATCTGTAAGAAGCACTGTAAGAAACGCCACGGGTGACCCTCCGCCTGGCTGCCCACAATTACATCCTGTGACTGCTCTGGGGTTTAAGGGATAGCTTGCTCTTGTTTCATAAGCCAACCTTTCTTGGAATAATGTACAATATTTGCTATGAAAGAAAATATTTAGTCTTTTTTAAAAATGTGCAATGATTGTGTTCTAATTAAACTTCAAGCATGGTCAACCAAAAATCGAATGTTGTAAAGAAAGCCTAGGTTTTATAAAGAAAAAAAAAATTGACTCTCTAAAGCAGTATAGAAAATAGCATGAAAACTCACTTTTCCCTTGTTTGATAGCACAGTGTAGCCCCGGCGGCAGGCTTACATGGTGCCAAGTTTTAGCACACAGCTCACAGTATGTCTGGTAGAGGGGCCTCCCTGTGTACTGTGTACACTTCACAGGTGGGAGGCTGAGGCCCCAGAGCCTTGTGGCTGAGATCTCGAAGCTGGTAGCTGAGCCTGCAGCTGCCTCCCGCACCCACCCCACCCTGAAGCAGCCAGTTCCTGCCAACTGATCACCCCTCTGTTGGTCCTCCACCCCTGCCTCCGCCCCATTCATCTCCTACTGGACCCCTCCCTGTGCCCGTTGTCTGCCCAGCAAGGCTCATGTGGAGCTCAGGTCTTCCTCAGGCCCTCTGGGGCTCAGCCGTCTGGTCCTGACCTCCCTTCAGCCTCCTTGTCCTGCTCTCCTGACTTTTGCCTCCAGCCCCAAGGTGGCTGCCAGCCACTAGTCTGGTCCCAGGGGCTGCGACCATGTTCCAAATACCACCAAGAGTGTGAGCTCCTTCCGAGAGACCTGGGCCACCATAGATGGGGGTCGGATCCCCAGCGTTCCTCAGCACCTGATGCCTGGCTGGCTCTCAACGTGTGCTTCTTGCAAATAAATAAACAAGCAGATGGCAAACCCCAGCTCCGGTGTTCCGTATTCTGTCCGGCGCTCTTCCTCCATGCTTAGCGCTCTCTGCAACTCTGGGACCATTTTTCTGAGGATGCTGACGCTCAGAGATGGCCGTCACTCACAGTGCCCCACGTTCTCATTTATGTCTTGCAGTCTTGTGGGGACAGATCGAGAGGGCTCTTAACGAACCTAGTTGCGTGGTACTTTGGGTTAGCTCCTTAAGCACAGGTTGTGAGGTTGTAAGCATCCCCCCCCCCCCGGGCTTCGCTGAATCGTTAAGAGGGTGTCGTGTGCATTCTGGCTGTGCGTCTTTGGCTGTTGCTGAACCACTGCAGTCGGGCAGGTTCTCCTTAAGCTCATAAGATGTGCTGTTGAGGTGAACAAGAGAACAGCAATAAATCCATTAAACCCCACCTGTGAAATTTATTTTCATGCACAGAAATGTAGAATCATGTCTCGTTTTGGGCAGCCTTCAAACTTAGGAATAAGGATGCCTCAAGAGCTGACATCAGGCACTACCTCATCTGGGGAAAGGGTCTGTTACTGTGCACACTGCCCCCCCCACACACACATCAGCCACTCTTAAGTTTCAGGGTGCTTGAAATCAAAATTCCCAAGTTGTTTGATGGCTTGTGAGGAGGGAGGGACATCTCCGTGGCCACCAGCCTTCTGCACTTTTGTCTGAACACTAAAGTTGCTGCCTGATGCCTCGGAAGCAGATACACCCAAGTGGATGACACTCACCCGTGCCCCCTGGCCCCACTTCCTCCTCACTTTCCAAGTAAACTACGACAGTGATCAGATGGCAGAGAAATGGGATGAATGTGTTGGGCTTCTGGTTTGTGGGACCGATGTCCTTGGCGCATAGTCTATGGTGGCCTTGGAAAGAGAACCGGGCCAGCCTGTCCACCCCAGGGATAGTCGGGGGTGGGGGTTGTCTAGTGAAGAGAAGTTTCCACTTGAGTATAAAACTCTGTAAAGAGAAGGAGCACACCCCGCTGGAAATCCTGCACCAGCTCCTCTGGCATCCCTGGGATAGCCATTAGGCACAGATGACAAAAACACACAACTGGAAAGGACGCCACAGAGTGCCCCAGCCCAGCCAGAAAGGGCCTCCTGGGCTTCTTGTCTGTCACATTTTTAACTTCACTCTCTGGAAGGAGAATATGTCATCTTCCTCACTGACCTAAGGGGGTCAGGCTGACGGAGAACCAATCCTGAGATGGGAGAGCGGGGAGGCAGTGCTAGGAATGTCTTGGTCTGAGCTCTTACTCCCACATACCAGTTAGAACTGCAGAGCAAAGACTGAGTGTAGGGACTATCTCCTGTTCGAGGCCCAAGGTGAACATTCATGCTAGCCTGAGCTTTCAGAGAGTGTTATCCATCCCTGGTCCACCAAACAAAGCAGGACCTCATGCCTGTTCACAGGCACTGGGGCTTTTTAAAAGGAAAAGAAAACTGAGTTGCAAATTCAGGAGCACATCCTAAAGTCAGTTGTTTATGTAAGTGAAAAGGTAAATCAGCAGAAACCACTGGATCTTTGAGACTCAGTCTCTTTTTCTGAGGGCATTTTAGTTGACAACCTAGGAATCATCTGGTCCTCTAGCTGGTGCACGGCTATGCAGGTGTAAGTTCCTGCCATCCTCAGAACCCAAGGACACCTTCCCCTGGACACCAGGTCCCCATGGGAGGGCAGAGACTCACCTGGCTATGGGGACCTGCACATGACTGTGGGGCAGGGAAATAGCTTTTGCAGGACCAGCATCAGTTGCTCAACCCTCTGGGCAGGTGGCACACACAGGGATAAATCAACTCAAAGATCAGGGATCCCTGGGCCACTGAGAACCCTTGACCTCCCTGCAGGGGCATGGACTCTAGGGTGGAACCATGAAAGATCTGGAGAATCACATTCCATGAGAAAGAGCCACACTCTCTTCCCTTCCTGGTATTGATAAGCCCATCTTTCTGGTCCATATGAATGAGCTGAGATCCATTTTTACTTCATGGGAAAAGGGGATAGGCTTCAGCGGATTCTTGGTTGCAATATTAAATCCAGGGATCATGGAGGCTTGGGAATGAACTTAAATGTGGTGTGAGCCAGCCTTCTCCTGACCGTGGCTCTACTGCAAATGCCCATTTAGACTTGTTAACACCCCCCACCCCCCGATCTGGGTGCAGAGTGTAGGTAGCACTGAGCATTGTGGCCCAGCAGTGAGCATTGTGTATAGCCTCTGGCCATCCTCCTACATGCCCAGTACCCAGCATGACCCCTGTCCCATTCGCATCACTGTCTGGGGCTGAAGCATGGCATGTCCCACCTGCTGACATTGAGGCAAGGCTTTACATGACAGAACACTCCCTGCTTTCAATGACATAGATCATAGGACAGCATGTGACCTATAAGGGGGTATCAATTCTGGCAACTCTGATCCTGATAGTCTCCCCTAAGAGCAAAAAAAATAATAATAAAGTCTTCTTGAAGAGAATGGAGGGCATATAGAGTGCCAGGGATAGTTGCCCTGGATCTGCAGGTGGCATTTACCCTCAACACAGTGACCCTTGGCAATCAGCTGGCCACTGTGCTCAGTAGTCAGCTTGTCCGGCAGACGTTCTAGAACATTCTTCCTGAGCTAATTCACCCATGGAATAACACCATGCATTAGAGCCAAGCCTCTGGGAGTTATAAATGTGTGCAGTGCTGGGCAACAGATATGGGAGGATGGCCAAGGGAAGTCTGGACCTTTGAAGGAGTTCTGGCCCCTTAAACTCTGATAGCCATTCCCCGCTGAAGAGGAGTGTCTGTTTCTCATGCATATTTATGTAGTAGAGGAGAAAGGAATTAACTCTTGCTCACAGTGGGGCCACTGGCATATCTACATCCATAGGAAACTTGAAGCTAGGAAGAAGCCATTTGCTTATCTTGTGGTGTCCTAAGTAGTCTCAGGTTAAAATAGAGCCAGGCATATCCTTATGCCAAGATGCTAACGTTGACTTTACGAGTACACACACCGGGAGCTTAACATGGACCCTGCACTTTCAAACAAGGGCTGAAGGTGGAAGGTTACCCTAAAGAAATCAGAGTAGAGACAAACCGAATCATAAAACAAATGTACCGTCAGACCTGTTGTGAGAGGAAAGCTGTGACATTCAGGTCCCCACTGAGGGATTGTTAGGATGTGGGGAAGCACATTTCTGTATGGGGCTGGACAGGGTCAATCTATACCAAGCAAGGGTCTTTACCGAGAACCACGGAACACAGCAGCCCATCAGGATGAGGGGCAGAAGGTGGTTTTGTTTAGAAATCTAAAGGCCACGTGCCACCGAAAACAAACAGAAGTGTGAGTCATGGTGAGCTGAACACCCAAGAAGCCTGCACCCCAAGGCATGTGTGGGCATGAAGGCAGGCTAGAGAAGTTAACTCCACCTGCATTCTGCCAGTGGAGATGGCTGCCAGGCGGTGCCCGTGAGCGTTCACAGGGCTCTCTGGCCACCCTTCCTGGCTCTGTTCTCTGCTACCATGGAACACCCCAGACCCAAGCCACGAGAAGGGGGAGCCACTGTCAAAGCAAAGTGCGGCCTCGGCACCTATTGGGTGGAACAGCGTTGATGTGAGTTTTGGCTTTATTACCACCATCTGTCTCCGTCGGCCTCACTGGTCATCATATCCACACCTGGCTGTGCCCCAGGGGAGAGCCAGCTCTCCCACACTGGAGACATGGGATGGCACCCACAGAAGACAATACTGTCCCCACCCCTGCCTGGGTCAGGTGCTGCTCCATCACTGGGACTGGAGACATATGACTGACCACTAGGATGCTTCTGGAAAGGAGACCTTCTTGCCTCCCACCTGTAGGGCTGACGTGAGGATTCAGTGAGATAGTGTTCAAAAGCCCTTGGGCTGGCTGGTGCTAGTTCAAGTAGAACCTCTGTTATAAAGGCACCTCAAGAACTGTCTATGGTGGTCTCTACTGGAATGTGAACTTCCTTGGGACTCCAAAAAACTCAACCTTCCCAGACACCCAGAGCCTAAGCTCTACAGGACACCATGGATGCACACCTGTGTCCCCAGGAAGCTTGGCAGATGTGTCTTCCCATCCACTGGCTCACAGATCCTCTTGGGAGGACAAAGAGGTGTGAAGCCCTCTAGGCCTGGACTTGGACAGCGTCACTTACCGCTTTCCTTCCCCCTGAAGTCTTGCCCCCAGGTTATCATTGCTGCTTGTTTATGTTGATGGCAGAAACCTGGGCTTTCATGACTGGACAATTGGATCTTTGTCTTGTAGGAGTTTAAACTTTTGAACAAAAACTCTTTTGTCCAACACTGCAAAACCTACCTTGTAAAGTAATTCAAGCTGAAACACTTGAGGTCACTTAAAAGTGTGGGTGTACAACAGGAGGGGGCAAGGAGGGAACGGCTCCTCGCTTGTGCATGGCACGCTTTACTGAGGAGGCCATTGGCAGGCACAGCTGCACTCTGGCCGTTTCTGTCTGGTAGCCAGGTGTCACTGTGGATAAGAAAGAGGCTCTCTAAGGAGGACACTTGCCCAGCTGTGATGACCAAGAACTACAGACAGGTTAAACATCAGGCAGTGTTCCTCAGTCCTGAGGCTGCTAGTCCAACATCAGGGTGCCCACCTGTCAGATTCTATCAGATTGTCACTGTGTCCTCCACAAGGCAGAAACAGAGAAAGTTCCTGTGAGGATACCAGTCCTACAGGAAGGCCACTCATAATAGCAACTGAGCCTAGTTATGTCCTAAAAGCCCTACCTCCTAACGTTGAGTTTTAGAGGACCTGGGTTTGCCTACCTTCTGTAGAGGCAGAGCTTGGCAAGCGGGATGTGGCCTATAGTTGACAGACGTCCATAACCCCTGGAGAAGCAGGCTTTGTCCCAGAGGCTCTGCCTCACAGTCCTTATGCAGGTTCTGCTGTCTGTATCATAGCTGGGGAAACTGAGGCTGTGTGGGAATGAACTAGGCACATGGTCACATAGAGGGCAACTCCCTTCCATATCATCACTAGCGGCTGCATCCTGGCACGGTGGCTGCCCATCCAACATGCAAATGTACTGCACACATTCACGCTGAAGCTTAAGTGAGACAAGAGTTTCCAAGAAAACCTGATGAAGTACCATCTGCTCAATTGTGTGTCTTCTCTACACACACTGACCCTCTTTGTGCGTCACACACACTGGCCTGTCTTGTCAGGCACAGGGTGGATGGGTGACAGGTGTCAATGAAAAGTTGCTGGCAAGGTCACGTGACCGTTCTCTTTTCTTAGAGAGCCCATCTTTTTTCCCATCTGTCTGTCTGTCTGCCTGTCTACATAGACCTGAAGGATGCTTGGCTAACCCCAGGCAAGGGCATGCCCTGTCTACACAGCTCCGATCTATGGAAGAAATGCATGGCTCCCCTCAGGTACAGAAGCAAAACCTGTGACATCAGGCCCATGTGAGGGGCAGCATGAGAGGAGCCCTCAAAACTCACCCACATTGCCCCTGCAGGAGAGACCAGCCCCATCCCACCTGTCCCTTCAGAAGGAAAGTCATGCCTTACACTGCCCCCATGCTGGAGTTCAAACCCAAGGCCTCCTATATGCTAGGAAAACACTCCACTACTGAACTAAAGCCCAAGTAGAAGTCATGAGAGTTTGTGTACTTGGGACATCCTGGACTCCTCTCCTCTCCCCCAACCCATCAGAGCTGGCCCAAGCCTTCATTCCCCTCATCTGGGTGGCAGCCTGGATTCAAGGCTAAGCTGAACAGGGTTTTCATCTACTCTTGGGTCCTACTGGGGACCCTCTTGCTACCTTTGCTGTATTCACCTAAGTCAGTCGATGGGTGTTTGTGAAATACCTAAATAGCTAGATATAAAGGCAGTGGCAGAAATCAGCTCTCCGTCCACAGGCTTGGACCTGGGCAAGGGAAGCCTGGCTAGCTGGACCGAACTGACTGTTTCCAGACTCACGTTCTAGGTGGCTGCAGGGGAGTGTGTTCCCAGCAGGCAGGGATGCTCATGGCCTCCAGGAAAGCCTTCTGTGCGCTGGCCCTCACGGGCCCAGGCCTGGCGGGAGCTCAGCACCATGCACACTGCTCAAATCTGAGTCATGCCAGCCCTGGCTGCATCCTGTACCTTGGGCACAGAGGCACCCTCCGAGAGCCGGTTCTGATACAGGCCTGCAGAACACGTCAGAAGCTCAGTCTACCAGCCGTACCTGGGGGAGGTCCCTAAAGCAGTGGCTTTGACAGGCCCAGGAGCAGAGCACCAGCCGAACAAAACCTGTGTGGAATGTGCCTGCTGGAATGGTTAGGAGGCAACCCGTGCTCACTATTATCCTGTGGAGATAGGACCCATTTGAGGAAAGTTCTATAAGACTCTTTGGCCCACAGACCATCATAGCAGGGGCTGCAGGAGATGGGCCCAGGGGAGAGCAGTCCCCCTCCCCTTACTGAATGTCTGTCACTGAAGGTGTCACCTGCACTCGGCTGCGAGGGATGTTGGAGGCCTGTGACTCCCGGTTCAGGCTGAAGCTTCCTCCTCTCCGGGACACAGGTCCCCAGGTGGCTCTGAGCAGCACCCTGCAGCTGTCTTTAGTCTCAGTGAGGAGACAAGCTCCACACACCAGTGCCAACCTGTGACGGCCTTCTGAGCCCCCAGAAGAGCTGTGAAGCACGAGGCTCCAGGACCGGAGCGTGGCTGTGTCAGGTGCGCAGCGTCAGGTGCGCACAGTGGCGCACACCCTGCGTGGCCGCACAGACTCGCCATTGTGTTGGGCTGGGTGTGAGCTCGGTCACGTGGGCCAACAGCCCACCTTCTCTGTGAGAGCGTGCTTTGTACGCTACAGCCGGCCTGAAAGATTGGCATTAATCCTTCATGCACTTGCTTTCCGTAATAAACACAGATGATAAACTCACCGCCTGGGTGATGTGGTAATTTTTTTTTTTTTTTTTTTTTTGGTGTGCCATTGCATAGCATTGCAGTGAGCTATGCTCTGCTGGATCCCCTTACTGCCCCCCACTCCAGTCCAACCCGGAGACATTGCGTCACACTCTTGCCTCCCTCCAGCAGGAGACAGACCAGCGCCTGGGGCGTCTGTGCAGGACACGTTCTTTCTATTTCCTCACTAATAAGAAACAGGAGGCATCGGCCTGGGAGGCTCCAATGGTCTCAACTGCATATGAGAAATGTAGTAATGAGATGGCACAGTTGGAAGATACATGGGCTTTGAGCTTCCTTAGACACCATAGGGAGAGCAGAGGGTGGGTGGAGTGACCTGGGTTTCTGCACGTTCTCAGTTGCTGGGGAGAACCTCGGAGTTGGGACAGGAGAACGTGACTCTCGGGTCCTTCCTCTACCAGTGGGCAAGTGGCTCTGTCCTCAAACGGACTTAAGCTGTGCTTAGCGGCCATCCAACCAGCCACCAGCGGCCCTCTACTGTTTCCATCGGAGACGGACAACAAGACCAGTGTGGGGCTAAGGCAACAACCCCTAGAGAAGGCCAGGCTTTGGTGGGGAGCCCAGAGAAGAGACTGGGATGGCCACCATCCTGGATGTTCCGCGTCTTATACAAGAAGGGTTCTTGTTACCCATCCTCCTCCAGTGGTTTGTTGAGAAACCAACGCCCCTCACTCTCAGCCAGCCCTTTGGCAATCTAGCTGTAAGCACTCCAGGGTGGGTACGTCAGGAAAAAGTAGAGGGGGGACCCGCCATCTCAGAGTCAGCAGGTGGCAGGGGACACACACTGTGTCTTCCCTTTATGCTGAACTGTATGAGAGTGTCCCCCAGACATCATCAGGCTGAGGTCTAGTTCAGAGGCTGAGGGAGCTGAGCACCAGATGCTGTTTTTGAAAAGGCATCTCCCACAACACTGGTTCCAAGTCTTTGCACCCCCATTTCTCCAGTCACCGCCTCCAGAGCGGCAGAGTGGAGATTCTTGAGCGGACCTGTTGTCCCAGCTGCTGGTTATAGAGAAGCAAGTGGTAGGGGAGCAGTCTTCTCCCTGCCTGCCCCCCTGCCTGCCTGCCGCCCAGTTCAGAGCCCCTGTCCCAGTCCACTCTGAACTCCCAGAGCTAGCAGCCTGGGAGTTCCGCGGCCACCACGGTCACACGTGTGCCCTGTGCACATATGGAGCCTCTCTCACTTCGTGTGACTATAAGACTTCCAGCAAGAAATCTGGGGAGGTCAGAGATAGGTGGGGCCATGGCTGAGGCGTCTTCAACAGGTCATAACAAGCAAATCCACAGGCTTTTTAGGGTGGGCACCGCTTGTCCACTCCTCACCTGGCCTACTCCATCCTCTGGATTGCTGGCCTGAATCCAGACCTTGCTAGATGTCCCTGCCGCTTTGTGGCAGATAAATTACATTCACTGGCATTTACTGGATAGCTGTGTTTGGGCCTGTGCCTTTCATGTCACGAAGCACAGTCGGGGCCAGGTTTTACAGAGCTCAGAAACTGCTTTATAGGAGAGTCACGCTGGCCCTGGGACCCGGCTGGAAACCCAGTGCCACGAGAGAGCGGCCCAGCCGGGAATGAATTCAACCCTCTCGAGTGTTCGTTTTTAAGATCACGAACTCTGAAAAGTACCAGGCTTCTTTCAGATTGAACCTTCACATGTGGACATCAGCCCTTTCACGGGGACAACTCTCAACCGAGAGACGCTCTACGCAAGGGGTCCTCTTGGCCTGTCTACGGGGTCATTCTTAATGACAGCTGGGCCTTGTCTGGGGCCCGGATCTTCGCACTCACAGAAATTGGCTGGACCCAGCTCTGCCCCCAGGTGCCTGTTAGGATCTGGATTCCACCAGGCAGCTGCCAATTCTGGATTTATGACATGCTTGAGCCAGTTGGGGGCCAGTGCTGGGTGGGGACCCACTCCTGAAGTGTGGCCTGTTCCCCCCTTCCCCCGCCCCCACACACACATCACCCCCCACAGAGCCGTCTGGATAGGCTCATGCCTGGAACCAAACTGGTGCCTGGATAATACGTTGTCGTGCAAGTTGTAAGACCCAGAAGGTCAGGTTGGGGTGGAAGAGGGGAGGACTCTCTGTTCCTCAGCAGCCTGTGGGGCGAGAGGGTCCTTCAGTAGGGTGGGGCCCACTTCACATAGGTGACTTTCTAGTGTCAAGTGAGTGGGCTTCCCAGCTGTTTTCTGTCAGACGTCATCCATTTTGTCTTTGGCTGCCCTTTTGGCCTCCTGTCCTTCCCACCAGTCCTAGGACCTGCCGAGCCCTTCACCTTCCTGCGCCTGTGGCTCCCGTGGCCTGGAGAGAAAGGACAGACAGGCAGCTGGTGAGCTGTCTCAGGCTCTTTCTTTCAGGGAGGCTCTTCGAGGCAGCCTTGTACGTGAGGCCTGCTCAGCACTGGAGCCTTTACTCCTAATGGTGCCCTCGGCCATGGTAGCTCCAGAAGCAGCCATTGGCCACTGCCGGAACAAAGGACTGAGCCACTCAGTGACGGATGGGAAAGATCATAGGAAACCCCGTGGGAAGAGCTTTTCCAGGTCTTACACTAACCAAACCACCAAGTGCCCGTCCACAAACACACTGCAACCTGGCACACCACCATCCTGAGCTGGGCTTGGGCCTCCTGTCCAAGCAAAGACACTCCTCCAAGCATGGCTCGGAGGTCAGCCCTTGTCAGGAAGCAACTCGAAGGATTTTCCTATAGAGATAAAAGCCACCAATCACCACGCACGGACGTCGCACTTCTGGAGTGCTGGACACGCGGGAAATTCCCACTGCTCACGGACCTGCTCCTCTTCCCTCCTGTGAGCAGCCGAACATCTGAGCGTGCTTGGTCATCCTGGCATCGCCGCGTGTATGGCATCTCTAGTATGATTCCAGTACAAGGCTGCCCAGCCTCTGGAGCCCCAAGTAAGCAGTGCCCTTTACTGAAGGACGTGGCACACGTGCGCGGGGGTTGCATATCTTTTCTTGGAAGGCAGTTGGGTTACCGTGTAAAGACCAGCCATCCATTAGCCGTCATCATTGGACTCGGTCGCCCATCTCCCCAGGTGAACCACACCCCTCAGGTAAGCCATGGAAAAAAAGGCTCGTCCTGCGGTCCTGCCTGGGGATACCCGGACTCGGATGGAACACTGGCCTGGAGGACCTGGTGCCACTTCAGCTGAGTGTAGCTTCTAGAGTGGATAAGAGAGTCTCAAGCTAAGAGTCTGAGATGACATGGACCACTGCCAACTTCTCTACCGATGAGCCTTTTCAATGCTGGCTCCTGCTGGGATCTGGCCCCTCCAGAGCCTGCCCTGCCTGCTCAAGCACAGCTTTAAAGATAAGACTGTATGGAAATACATACAGAAACATCTGTAGCAGCTGATGGGCTTCCCTTGTCGCCTGTGGACTTGGAGGCTGAGTGGGTAGGACATGGGAGCCACAGGGGTCCACCTCTTAGAACAGTATCGCCATAGGCAAGGGGGGTCGCCTCGACCAACACGCCACAACCTGTCCAGGTCTGCGTCCTGGCCTGCAGGGGAGCTGCCCGGGAGGCTGGTTTCTTCAAGGAGCTCCAGATGGAGCGAGGCTTCAGGAGAGAGGGTCGTTCATCGCTCACAGCGGCCGGTGGCACAGAGGCCCGACTCTAATGGAGAACAGACACACGTTCTTGCCAGCTCAGACCGTGGCTGAAGGTTTTTTCTCCTGAAATGTAGATATGCTTTAACTTACTCACAAGGAGGCCAGGTCTGCGTTTGTGGCATGTGTGTTTGTACATAGAGAGAGGGAGAGAGAGAATGTGTTCGTTTAAGGGGGCCGTAATGGCAGAGTGGTTCCATCACGTGGCTGACCTGCTGCTAAACCCGCACACATGCATGGCATGTGGAGGTATATAATGCGTGGTTAGAAAATCCTGTGACTGTTTTTCACGCGCCCTGCTGTGTGCAGCAGCTCTGCGTCTGTCATGAGCTGAGGGAGCTACTGTGGGTCACCTGTATTTATTTTATCTCAACCGTCCTATGGCTCTCTGAATGGCAGAAGTAGTAGACCAATAAGTGTACCGTGGCACAGGAAGTGGACAAGGGGCACATTAGCCCCCAACGTCTTCCTGGCACCTCTTCCTCTGCTCACAACATTCCTTTCCTAACTTTTCCTGCAGAGACCAAGTCACAGAGGCACGTGCCACTAGGCAGGAGACTGGCGCCTCTGCTCTGACCACAGCCCGGGACAGGTGCCTAGCCAAAGAGGCCACATCTTCTCCCTGACTTTGCCCTACGGGATGGGCCTTCTCATGAGAGATAGACAGAGGTCCCGAGGGAACTGGATACTCCGGCTCCTGTTCAGGGGTGCTTGGTCTCCCGGAGATAGCTGACTGTATTGAGTTTAGTACGAGAGGCAAGAGGGGAGCAGAGTCGTGGCACCCCTGCGAACCTGAAAAGTGTCCGCGGCTAATGGCTTTTCCTCTCCTCTCCTGGATTCTCACTGACTTCCTAAGGCCAACTCGCCACACATTCAGCTCACCAATGAGCAGAACTTACCATAGGCATCAGTAGCAACATTGTAGCAAATGCCTCCAAGCCGAAGTTTTTGCTTTGATTGCTACAAATCCACAGGCCCTTGGGCCCAAAGCTCCTACTGCTGTTTGCAAATAGATTTTTATAGCACGTTAGTGCTGGGGGAGATTCCAAGGAAAATAGTTCTCTTCATATTAGAACCAGCTGCGACTTTCTCAGCCAATGACTCACCCTGTTTTTAATTGGGTGGGAGAACCGGCAGAGACACAGGGGCTCAGTCAAGACGTTGTTTGTTTTGCGCAGGGTATCCTAGCCACAGCCTGGCCTTACCCATCTGCAACTCGTGTTTATTTAACTTTTTTCTTCCCTTCTCACAGTCCCAATTATAAAGACAGAACCCACCGACGATTTTGAGCCGGCCCTGACCTGTGGACCAATGAGCCAGGGACTGAGTCCTCTGCAGAGGCCCTACTTCAGCCAACAGCTCACCATGCCTCCTGACCCTGGCTCCTGCCTGGTGCCCGGCTTTGCCCCCTGTTCACAGAGGAACACCCTGATGTCCACACCTCCCAGCACAAGCCCGAAGCTCCACGATCTCTCTCCCGCTGCCTACGCCAAGGGTCTCGCCAGCCCAGGCCACGGCGGTCACCTTGGACTCCAGCCGCCGGCTGCGGAGGCTCCCGTGATGCAGGAAGCGCCGAGGGCCGCGGCGCTGCAGCCCGGCTCGCCCGAGCAGCCCCCGCCTGCCCTGCTGCAGCCGCAGGTGAGTCCGCATCTGAGCAGTAGCTGTTCCCTTGGTTGCCAACAAGTGCTCTGTCCCAACAGCCCCTCTTCTCCACTTTCATCTGCTGCCCACGAGCCAACCTGCTTGCAGTCCTCAGGCCACGCTTCCGCCACGGGTCGCCAGCAGCAGCTCCAACTGCAGAAGAAGGTTCAAAGAAGCGAGTCTTCAGCCACCGGGCCACTGTCACTGCCAGAGGTGTGTGAGGACAGTGACTGTAATTTGGCCCCTATTCCTGTAGTCATCAAGCGCGAGCCTGAAGAGTTGGACCAGTTGTACTTGGACGATGGTGAGTGCCCACGGCCGCGTAGGTGTGCACGCCACCTTCCTCACGAAGGAAAGAGAGGTTGCGTGGCCCCTAGGCTGACGTCGGGGTGGGAGATACTGCAAAGTATGCGTTGTGGTCCTGTCGTGGTGTTGTGCCGTGTGGAACCATCTGCAGCCAGCCAGGCTGTATGTTAGTGGATCTGCTCTAGCCATTCTGGTGACCCCCCCGCTTGGATAGTATTGATCTGGATTTGGAGCTCGCAGATTCACTGTCCAACACTGGGGGCAAATAATTGCACAGGTCAAGTTGAGAAAGTCTCAACGGAAGTCCCTCTTGGAGCTTGGCCTGTGGTCAGGTCTTCGTGCATCTAGGAACTTCCTTAGAGAGCAGTCTCGAAACCGAGGCCTGATTAGAAGATATTGTTCTCGGGCTGGGGAGATCGCTTAGCGGTTAAGGCGCTTGCCTGTGAAGCCTAAGGGCCCAGGTTCGATCCCCCAGGTCCCACGTAAGCCAGATGCACAAGGTGGCACAAGTGTCTGTGTCTGGAGTTCATTTGCTGTGGCTAGAAGCCCTGGCATGCCAATTCTCTCCCTCTCTCTCTCTCTCTCTATCTACCTATCTCTCTCCCGCCCTCTCTTTGTCTCTAATAAATAAATCAAAAATGTTCTTAAAAAGAAGACACTGTTCTCTGGGATGCCATGTGAGATATTTAAATGGGCTGGAGGGATGGACTAGTGGCAAAGCATTTTCCAAGCAGGCATGAGGACCTGAGTTCTAATGCCCAGAACCCACATAAATGCCAGGCAAGTATGGCAGCCTGCCTGAAACCCCAGCACTCAGGAGATCCTCCAGGGCCAGCTGGCCAGCTAGACTAGCTGAATTGGTGAGCTCTGGGTTCAAGTGACACACACCCCGACTAAGAAAAAAATGAGCCAGACAGCAGCCAAAGAAGGCACCTGACTTCAGTCTCTGGCCTCCACATACACCCACACATCCACACACCCACACATCCACGCACCCACACATCCACGCACCCACACATCCACGCACCCACACATACGCAAACGCCCACGCCTGCACACACCACATCCACATGCATATGCCGAAAAAAAAAAAAAAAGAATGCGTAAATGTGTGACAAGTGTCAGGAGCCCAGCAATTGGGATTGAGGATAGGGTAACCCTCTCCACTGTGGCTCCAGGGCGGAGCTGCTTGCTCGGAGCTAAAGCACACCTGGGTCCAGCCTTGCCCAAGTGGCCTGTGGTGGGCGCGGAACCTCTGGGCATTAGTGTTCTCTGCAGTGAGTGACACAGCGCCTCCTTGTTCTTCTCTGTGGGTCTATGTTTATTATTCTCTCTTGGACATTGTGCTCCTCTGGCTGGGCGATAAGAGGCTCGCTGACCACGTAACTGCCTGCTGTGGCACCCAGCCACAAGACCAGAGGCCCAGCAATCTGCCCACTGGGAGGAGGGCCCAGTGGTGTTTTCCTGCCAGCTCTGGTTGTTTATGGGAGTTGGGGCTCCCTCTGAGGCCTCCCCAGATGTGGGCTGTCTGCACAAGGCCAGGTGCAGAGCAGCACATGTGGAGCGGGTCCAGCCACTCGCTGCACCTGGGGGCAGGTGAGGCCCAGGATGGCGCTGGGACTTGCTCAGCTCCGCTCTCCCGAGGTCGAGGCCTTGCAACCCCTCAGCCTGTCTCCTCCGCGTTCCTGCCCCTGCCAGCGAGCCAGCAGCCCTTTTGTTTCGGGGTGGCGGGTGTGTGGGGTGGGGGTGGGGGAGCTTGGGCAGAGCATTTCAAAATGCGTGCTGCGCCCCAGGCTCTGCAGTTCTGCTCAATGCCTCAGGCATGGAGTGGCCTAGCTTGGGGACAAGGTAACCTTTCAGGCTATCTGAGGATGGGCTGCGTCAGCCCCAGGTTCACCCAGGTGACGAGACTCTTGTGCTTCAGGAGCCAAAACATCTTGCTGAACATTTTTTTCCTGCAAAGTTCCTAACTTGAAGCTTTTGGGGGAGGATGAGGATTGTGTGCAAAGTTTTTGCCCCCCAAAAATATCGAAACCTTCAAACCCAGCGTCCTGCTCTGTGGTGTGCTTGTTGGCAGTGCTTACGTGCTTTTGGCTGTCCTTCTACAAACCCCCCCCCAAACACACACACTAGGGCTCATCAGAGGCCCTTGCTTGCCCAAGCCTCTTCTTCCACTTGGATTCATATTCTGAAGGAGTCTGTGTTCCCAGTGTGTGCCCAAGTGGGCGCTGGGGCCAGGGTGCACACTGGCACCTGTGCCTACGGTTCGCCTACTTTGCTTCGTGACTGCTGGTGTGACGTCCTGTGGGGGTGTTCCAGTTAGCCTGGAGGACTATTGTTGTGGTCCTGTGGGGAATGTTGACTGTCACCTGATCAGAGGTATGACCAGCCATCCCCGAGTTCCCACATCTGGGCAGTGCCCTCTGGCCCAGAGACAGGAAGCCAGTCCTGACCTGGTTTCCCACTGCCCCTGAGGCCACTGTGACCAACGTCACACATGACTTTGTTGTGGGCATGGAGTGAGGACGGATGGGAGGAGGAGACAGCGTATCTAGGAAACAGCCCAGCAGAACTCAGGACTGGGGTTGCCATGTGGACCATAGGGGACAGGATGGGATGTTGGAGCACCAACCTCTTGAACATGTATTTTGTTGAATTTCACTGGATGTCCCAAGAGAGCCAAAGTCATTCGAGAATATTCAGAGAAGGGGGATGACTTTAAAAATAGGAGCTAGGGGGCTGGAGAGATGGCTTAGTGGTTAAGCACTTGCCTGTGAAGCCTAAGGACCCCGGTTCAAGGCTCGATTCTCCAGGACCCACATTAGCCAGATGCACAAGGGGGCGCATGTGTCTGGAGTTCATTTGCAGTGGCTGGAGGCCCTGGTGCACCTATTCTCTCTCTCTCTCTCTCTCTCTCTCTCTCTCTCTCTCTCTCCCTCCTCTGCCTCTTTCTTTCTCTGTCACTCTCAAATAAATAAACAAAATATTAGGAGCTAGGAACTCTCTAAAGGAGAGGAAGGGCTGGAGAGATGGCTTAGCAGTTAAGGCGTGTTCCTGTGAAGCCTAAGAACTCATGTTCAAATCTCCAGGTCCCACATAGCCAGACATAAAAGTGATGCAAGTATGCCATGTCGTACATGCGCACAAAGGGTGCATGCATCTGGAGCTCGTTCACAGGGCCTTAAAGTCCCTGATGCTCTCTCTCTCCCTCTCCCTTTCTCTTTCTCTCTCAAAAAAAAAAAAAATTAAAATTAAAAAAAAAAGGAGAGGAAGACAGGAGGAGGGCCCGACATTAGGCATAAGGATCTGTTCTAAGCACTGTGTCTTTTCCAGTGGATTTCAGTTTGAATTTGCCACCACCCCAGGGAAGGGGCAAAGGGAGATGCAAACCAGCCTAAAAACTAAGCCAGAAGTCAGAGTCCACCGGATATCCCAGATGGTGTTAGCACAAGGCCAGCAGTCTCATCTCTTCAGTTTATGCAACAGGGACGGGCTGGGGAGACGGCTCACCTGGTCAGAGCACTTGCTGTGCAAACGTGAGGATCTGAGTTTGACCTAGAACCCGTGTGAAAAGCCAGGCGTAGCTACGCATGCCTTTAACCCCAGTGCTGAGGTGTTGGGGGGACACAGACAGGAGGATCACTGGCCCTCCCTGATCAGCTGGTCTGACAGAAAAAAAAATCCAGGTTCTGTGAGATTTTAAGGAAAATTAGGTGAAGCAGCACTAGAGGAGGTCACCTGATATCTGTGGTGTCTTCATGTGTATACAGAATTTATACACACACACACACAGATACACACACCAAAAAATAAAAGACAGAAAGAAAGAAAGGAAGGAAAAAAGAAAGAAAGAGAAAAGGAGAAGCACTCTGGGGAGAGCCATACTTTGTTTGAACGTGGTGAGGGTTGGTTCTCTCCCACTGTCATTGAACTGGACTCCCGTGGCGGGGAGCAGGGAGTGGGGACCCGGAGGGACAGGGCAAGCTCCAGGCTTTTGCTGGATTTCTCCTGGAATCTCCCTCTTGTTAATGGCAGGAAATACCCCACAGCCCTCCCCAGAGTGCAGTTTCCCACAATTGTAGAGTTGCTGATGGGAGCGAACACAAGGGTGAAATGGTGACTGAGTGGTCCCCAACCTGTGGAGAGAAAGGAACCCAGGAAGGCAGCTTCATTGTTCTACCCTTCACCCCCCCCCCCCCAGTGCTTCCCATCGCGCCTTTACCGCCCCTGTACAGCCGTATGGGCCTTTTTATTTTTATCATGTCTGCTGGTCCCACTGCAGACCTGGAGTACCCCGGGGCCTCGTGTGCTGTCGTGCTAAGGTCACCTGGCCTGGGAGGAGGTAAGGAAGGGTGCATCCCATATGCCTACTGGTGTTCACTGGTTTTATTTGATTTTTAGATTGTGTCTTTTGGGGAAGGAGATAGAGAAAAATGGCAATACCGAAATGCAATGTCCGGTCCCCAAGAGAATGGGGTACTCTGTGCGCACACTCTCTCAGTACTGGCACCACAAGAACACAAGGGTAGCTCTCACATGAACAGCGCATGGTATGACTTCCCGTGAGTCTACAGAGCCTCTTGCTAGAACTTTCAGGGCGGTGCACTTCCCAAATGTCTAACTTACCTTGAGGAATGATTTCTTATGAGAACATTTTGTTTGTTTGTTTGTTTGCTTGTTTGTTTTAAACACTGATTTTATTCATTTTATTTTATTTTATTTTTTGGTTTTTCGAGGTAGGGTCTCGCTCTGATCCAGGCTGACCTGGAATTCACTGTGTAGTCTCAGGGTGGCCTCAAACTCACGGCGATCCTCCTACCTCTGACTCCCGAGTGCTGGGATCAAAGGCGTGCGCCACCACGTCCGGCTGATTTTATTTTATTTTTGATTTTTTTTCTATTGACATTCCATGAAATATTCTTCAAGGAATAATTCAAACCTCAGAATATGAAACAAGTTCTACCCTTGTCATGATTCTTTGTCTTTATTTCTGCTCTCATGTTATCACACAAGTTCTTGGCCTATATGTAAATTTCACTAATAATTTCTTTATTTTAACCATTTGCATAAGACTTAAGCTCTGTGTGGGATGAGGTAGGGGGAGAGTGCACATGAGTGTGGAGTGTTCATCGGGCATCAGAATCTTTCATTGACGCGAATCTTGTCAAGTAGTCTGGACTGGCTGGCTAGGGAGCCCCAGGGGCCTGCTTCCCTCCACCTCCCCATTGTTGGGCTTACAAGCATCCACCACCATGCTGACTTATGTAACATGGGTACCGGGGATCAAACATTGTGAGGCAAGCGCTTTACCAACTGAGCTCCCTGTGCCCCAAAGACAGAAGCTTTTAATTTAGATTTCTCCAAGTGACATGTGGCTCTCTCGTTATTTTAAATGTAAGCTTTTAAAAATGTGCACCCAAACTGCATTTGAGCTGGGTTTTTGTGTTTTTTTTTTTTTTTTTTTTTTGCCTGAACTTTCCACCTTGCTGAATGCATTCTCTCGATGGCACATGTGGAAGTGCATATCTCCCTGGCACATAGCAGCTCCCACTTCACATATACCTGGAAACTCCTAAGACACAGCGAGGCACACATGTTTGTTCCAGTGTATGGAGGGGATCCCACCACCTATGTAATGCTGCACAGACACCCTCCTTCCTTCTGACTTGGTGGCCAGAGTGGCCGATCCCACGGCATTAGCCGCTAGCTCTGCCACTGTGCCCACTGGTCACGGCAAGCGCCCCGTGGCCTCTGCCACAATCCAGCCTTTCAGCTCTGTCAGTAGCTGCTGGATGTCCCGAACTCTAGATGTCATTAAAACAACAAGCAGGTAGACGCGGCGGCCTGGCTGTGTCTGCTGGCTGACTGAGTTTCTCTTCGCTCACCCTCCCCGTCTTTCCTGAGCTTAAGCTGCTCTGGAAGAGAACAAAAACCTTTCCTCATGGAAAGTTTTACTAAGCTTGGCAGGATGCCCAGGCCCCAGCCTTCCCTGTTGCTGGCGATGATGGCAAGGGCCTGTATGCAGTGATCAAACACGCCGAGTAGTGAACGCTACTGACATAGGCCACCGCATGACGGATAGGAGAAAGAATTCAGCCATACAGATAACTCATCGGGTCAATCCTTCGTGCCCTGGGGTGCCTGCACGGGAGTTGCGAGGCGCTGAAATCATCCCACACACCAACGACCAGCGTCGGAGACTGCTCTCGGGTGGGGAGAGGGAGGGTAGACCAGCAGGCTGCATGAACAGCTCTCTGGAGACCCTGAGGGACAGTTATGAGTTCACCAGAGCCAGACCTGCAGCTGCTGGCTGGTAGAGTTGAACTTCCAGCTGCTCACTGTAGGGTAAAGCGGGCCACAAAGGGTGTTTCCAGTCCTGTGCGTACACCAGAGCGCGTCAGGCAGACAGACGTGAGCTTCAGTGTGCCAGTGTGTAACCAGATGGTTGCTTACCTGTAGATCCAAACCAAGTGCCGGGTAGTCAGTCCCTGGGAAACGGTTGCTGGGAACGACCAGAGGGTTAGTGTGCGCCGTGGTGACGGGAAAAGCGGAGAGACGCAGCGCTTGGAGCAGGTCTTCTGTCATCACTAGGTCGCCGGCCCCTTCTGTGAAGGCAGACAGGCAGTAATGACTGAGTAATGGCTGAGTTGGGCTCTCTCAACAGAATGTGCTTGGCTACCTCAGACCTAGATTGGGTGCTGCTGCAGACTGACAGCCTGTCACCTGCAGGGCTGTGACGTGAGTCCCTGGGCACGAGGAAGGCTGCTTCTTCTGGTGGGCATGGCTGAGGGTATGTGTGTGTGGGGGGGGGTGCTGTTGGGGAGGAACTGGAGCCAAGGGCCTACTAGACTCTGCAGTTTCTAGTGGCCTGGCGTAGACATTATATGTGGGATGCTTTGTCTTATTGTGTATTTCTTTAAAAAAAAAATTTAAGCCAGATGTGGTAGTACACGCCTTTAATCCCAGCACTTGGGAGGCAGAGGTAGAATTGCCATAAATTCGAGGCCCCCCCCCCTGAGACTACATACTGAATTCCAGGTCAGCCTGGACTAGAGACACCACCTCAAAAAAAACCAATTAATAATAATAATAATAATAATAATAATATTTTTAAAATTTATTTGCGAGCAGAGAGAGAGGCAGAGAATGGGCACGCCTGGGCCTCTAGCCACTGAAAATGAACTCTAGATACATGTACCACTTTGTGCATCCAGCTTTATGTGGGTACTGGGGAATCATACCCGGGTTGTTAGGCTTTTCAGGCAAGCACCTTAACCCCTGAGCCATCTCTCCAGCTCTCTTATCCTGTATTTCTAGTTGTGGGAGCATTATACAACCCCTTATCTTCTGCACACTGGAAGGGAAATTCAGATGTGTGATTTTTAGCTATCATTACTGTCGCCTTTCACTCCTTGAGAATGGGACCCAGCTCATTTCCATCCTTAATATTTTATTTTATTTATTTATTAGAGAGAGAGGGGGAAAGAGAGAGAGAGAATGGGCATGCCAGGGCCGCCTTTAGCCACTGTAAACAAACTCCAGATACATGTGCCACTTTTTGCATTTGGCTTATGTGGGTACTGGGAAATCGAACCTCTGTCCTTAGGCTTCACAGGCAAGTGCCTTAACTGCTAAGAGTTATTTACTATCCCAAGAGTTGTTTAAAATTATTAATTTGAGGGTACGCAGTAAGGTCAAACAGAAGATTCTAAACGAAAGAGCCTAGAACAAACTATTCTGCAGGCTTCTGTCTGCTCAAGACCAGGAGTATGTGCAGGCCTGCCTGTGTATGGCCGTGTGGGCGTATTTGTGGTGTTCCTGTCACTTCTCGTAGGCAAACTCTGAGCAATAACGACATGTTGGCGTGTGTGTTTGTGATCATGATGTTGTTGTTGTTGTTGTTGTTGTTGTTTTTTCTTGTGTGGATACGGGGCTCTCCTTCAGTCAGGTTCAAATCCTTACAGAACTAACGTAGTTCACATTTGCACACATCGGCTTATTACGACTGCACTCTGCCATCTGTACCTTTTTTTTTTTTTTTTTGGTTTTTCAAGGTAGAGTCTCACTCTGACCTGGAGTTAACTACGTAGTCTCAGGGTGGCCTCGAACTCTCGGCGATCCTCCTACCTCTGCCTCCCGAGTGCTGGGATTAAAGGTGTGCGCCACCACGCCCGGCTTTTTGTGTCATTCCTTTTCTGAGGCGTATCCACCTCAGAATTTATTTATTTATTCAGAATAAGTACTCCACGGATCCTACAGCTCTGGGAGTCAGCAGACATCACACTACTGTGCCATCGCCAGAGCGCAAAGCCACCACATGAGATATTTAGAAGCATGTTTGAAGAATCCAGCTGTCTGTGGTCATCAGGCATGCAGTGCCTGCCACAATCTGTAGATGAGGCACCAAGGGCTCTGCCACTGTTGTACCTGCAGAACAGAGGGGCCCCAGAGCTGGCACTAAGCTCTTCTGCCCCCAGAGCCACAGCACGTAGACATTCGAACCATCTCCCAGACACAGGTGTGTTCTAGCCCATGAGATACAGTGGGAGCCAAGAGTGGCTATCTCGCAGGTGTTCACCCAGACCCAGGGAACCTGATGACCATCCTCTTGTCAATGCTGAAAATGTCATTCCCAACACAACACATCATGCCAATACAAGAGGAAACCCGGTGGCAGTAGTGGGTCTTCTTGTCTTCCGGTTTCCCACCCTGAGATAGGTCACGCTGCCAACATGAAACTCACTTAGGGAGATGTCACGCGACTCGCTGAGAGCCACAGTCACGAGTGGCAGATCCAGGAAGTCCCTTGAACTCCAGCTTCACTTCGGCACCATGCCACCTTCCCAAGGCTCAGCAAACTCTGCCCTCGACTGTTCCCCAGTGACACTTGCGAGGAAGGTCTCCCGCTTTCTGGTCTATGCACACCTTGGGAGCCGTGGAGGAGCCAGGGGTGCGCTGTTTTCTTTACCGAGGATTTTTTTCTGCCGGTTAAACGAGGTGACACTCTGCGAACCCAGGAGAATGGGAACAGGGGTGGGAGTCCCGAATGAGGAGCCAGAGACCTCGCTCAGTCTGTCCACTGACCCTAAAAGCAACAGCAGTGCTAGCAAATCTATCCAATCACCCCTTTTGGATATGGAAACAAAAAAGAGGGGGGAGCGAGTTGAAAAGCATGTCTTCAAGAAACTGTAGTTGATGGTTTCTGGGGGAGGAGTCGTGCTTTTCAGTGGTGAAGCCACTGCGAAGCTGCCCTGCTCCGATAAATAACCCTCCACCCGTGATCACGCAAGCAGCCCTAAGTAAACTCAGCGGGTCACACCAAAAAATCAACATGAGGCCTGGAGAGATGGTTCAGCGGTTAAGGTGCTTGCCTACAAAGCCTAAGGACCCAGGTTCGATTCCCCAGTACCCATGTAAAGCCAGATGCACAAGGTGGTGTATGTGTCTGGAATTCCTCTGCAGTGGCTAGAAGCCCTGGCACACCCATTTTCTCTCTCTTTTTCTCTCTCTGTCTGCCTCTTTCTCTCTCTTATAAATAAAAAATAAACAAAATATTTTTTAAAAACAACATGGAAGGAAGAAGTGACTAGTTGGGAAAAGGGAGGCTTAATAGAAGTGGAAGAGGGAGATAGGGGCAAATATGATCAAAATGTAGGGATCTACATGTTTGAAATTGTCAAAGAGAATTTTTTTTTTTTTTTAGAAAGAAACCAGGGCCTTGTAAGAAGAGTTGGATTTGAGGTGTTTTAGATTAGGGTCACTCTCCCAAGCCCCACCCCATGAAGGCACAAAATCAGCAAGAGCCAGCAGTTTTGCTGGCAGCAAGAGAGACTGGGCCCTGTTAAAATCCCAGAGTGCACTTGAAGTGCAGGCTGGTCCCAACATTCCCTGAAGAGTCCCCTATCCCAGACGTGGTGATGGTGGAGCTATTGAAGGCTGTGATCCTGGCCAAACGAGCTGGGCCCAGGAGTCACGAAAAGCCCCGACACATCCTTGGGGACTCGGAAGGCTGCACACATGCAGATGGATATGCGGGGCCGGCCACTCACCTCCACTGACCTTGAGACCACACCAGCAGAAAAGAAATGAAGCCGGCTTGTGTTGACCTGCAGTTGAAGGTGGGGCTGAGCATACAGCACTTCCTAATAAAAAGTAGAAGACTCAGGATCAGGACGCCAGGAAACGTCCAGACTGACTGGTCATTCACAGGCCACCAGCTCTACAGACATGAGGATGAACCCAAAGGAGGCCTATAAACAGAAAAAAAAAATTAAAAAGAGGTTACAGAAGATTTCATGTCTCCACGCTGCAAGGAATAGTCCAAGAAAGTCAGTAGGCAAATAAACAACAGGGGAAAAAATCTTTGCAACAACAATTCCTGATGGAGAGAAGTCTTCTTCCAGAGTTGCTGTATGTCCAGTTCTAAGTTTAAAAAAAAAATAGGAGACATGCAACTTAATATGAAAATGTGTCCCATAAACAGGGGAGGACCAGGAGATACCGGGGGAGGGGCGGGAGAGAAATGCCCTCTGAAACCTCAAGTGTTGAACTAAATATCAAAGCTACTTGAAAGCTAAATGTCTGCTATTTAAATGTATTCAGAGGACCAAAGGAAACCATAGATAATTACCTGGAACAATGATAGCCTGTCTCACCTCATAGAGACGATCAACAATGAGACAGAAACAAATTAAAAATGGCCATATAGAAATTCTAGGGCTGGGCTGGAGAGATGGCTTAGCAGTTAAGCGCTTGCCTGTGAAGCCTAAGGACCCCTGTTCAAGGCTCGATTCCCCAGGACCCACGTTAGCCAGATGCACAACGGGGTGCACGCGTCTGGAGTTTGTTTGCAGTGGCTGGAAGCCCTGGCGCGCCCATTCCCTCTCTCTCTCTATCTGCCTCTTTCTCTGTGTCTGTTGCTCTCAAATAAATAAATAATGAAGAAAAAAATTTTTAAAAAAAAGAAATTCTAGGGCTGAAATTTCACGCCTGAAATGAAAATTGTTTGGAAGGGTTGGACCACAGTTTCAGGTAGAAGACAAAAACAATCAACCAACTTGAAGAAAGATGAACAGATTATCCAGTGTAAGGAAATGAAAGGGGAAAAATAAAAGATGAAGAAAACCAAGCAGAGCTTCAGAGCCATGGAGACATCATGGGTGTATATATATGTAGAATGAGAGGGACAGAACCACAGATAGAGAGCAGAAAGGCATGTGGACAGTGGCCCAAACATCACAAATTTGATGAATATTATTTTTTACATATTTTATTTACTTATTTTCAAGGATGGAGGGGAAAAGAGAGAATGGGCACACGAGGCACTCCAGCCACTGCAAATGAACTCCAGATGCGTGCGCCACTCTGTGCATCTGGCTTTACATGAGTAGTGGGGAATCGAACCTGAGTCATTAGGCTTTGCAGGCAAGTGCCTTAATCGCTAAGCCATCTCTCCAGCCCCCAAAGTAATCAACTAACTCCAAGTACAATAATTGAAGAGGTTCCTGCCTAGACAAGTAGTCAAAAGTCAAAAAACAAAAAAAAAAAAAACAGCCCTGCAAGTTGCAGGAGGAAATCCTCAGGCCCCGGCTTCTGTGGGAGACAGGCCAACTTTGCATTAGGACCATGGATGCCAGGATGTGGGGGGACAGCACATTCAAACCCCCAGAAGCAACTGTCAACCAAGAAACCCTTATCTGGCAAAGCTAGCCTTCAAAAAGAAAGAAAGAGAAATAAAGCTATTTTCATACAAAGAAAAATGCACAACGCGGGTTGCCTATAATTCTGACCTACTGAGACACTGAAAACAGCTTTCCATGTTTAGGGCAGATCAGACCCATGCAGAGAAGCAAAATGCACTGGAAAAAAGTAACCGTACAGGTAAATTTTAAAAGGTGGTATAAACGTTTTCAAGTTCCTATCTTCTGTTTTCAATGAAAACAGTATAAAGCCATAATTCTGAGACTATACTGCTGGGTTTGTTATCTACAGAGACGTCATTTGTATGACAGTATCACAAGGTAGGGAAGGGAATTGTATCAGGGCAGTGCCAAATGCATTGCTAGGCCTAAGCCTGACCGCATCAGTACTGCATTAAATATAAAGGGATTGTGTGTGCCAAGAAAAAAGGCAGAGATTATCAAGCTGACTTTGAAAAAAAGAAACGAGAGCCACCTGTAAGTTGTATGTAAAAGACACTTTGGATTTGAACACACAGATGGGCTTAAAGTAAAGGGTTGAAAAGAGACATCTACCCAAACAGCTGCACCAGCCCACAGCCAGCTTTTTGCCATCGTAGCGGAACCCCTGACCCAGGCTGCTTACAGAGAAAGCAGGTTTGTTTAGCTCGTGGAGTTGGGAGTTGAGGGGCATGGCCCCGGAGCAAGCCACGTCCGGAGAGGGCCCTCTCCCAGATGCATCACACCTTGGCAGAGATGCACATGAGTGGAAATGCTCACCTCACCAAGCAAGAAATCAAAAAGAGACTGATGACCCCCCCCCCACCAGTCCCTTCTAAGGAACACCCTTAATGACATAAGGACCTCTCACTGGCCCCACCTCTGAGCCTTAATTAAACCACAGCCATTACAAGTAGTGTCAGATAGAATAAACCAAGACGAAACGAGTGTTACCACAACCACATGTCGGTGACAGAGCTACCTTTAGCATTGTGTAGTTGTGACTATAAACGTATGGGTACATACAATAGAGCCTCATAACACGTGAAAGTAAGAGTGATAGAATTCAAAGGCAAAATTGACAATTCATTCTGATATTTATGTGTTTATTTATTTAAGAGAGAGAAAGAGAGAGAGGGAGGGAGAGAACGGGCATGCCAGGGCTTCTAGCCACTGCAAACGAACTCCAGACACATGCACCACCTTGTGCACCTGGCTTACGTGGGTCCTGGGGAATTGAACCTGGGTCCTTTGGCTTTGCAGACAAGTGCCCTAACCACTAAGACATCCATCTAGCCCAACAATTCATTCTAGATGCTCCTATATTCAATTCTCAGTAGTAAATAAGACTAGACAGAGAATCAGCAAGCATATAAAGCCCTTGAATAAGACTGCCAAGCAGCCTGACCCAGAAGCACCTGTGAAGCCCTCTACAGGGTCACTTGCCTATGGATCAGGCTTTGAGATGGAGTTCTTACCAGGCTATAAGCAAGCCTTGATAAGCTTAGACATACAAATCCTGATCCTGGGAATTACTAACAGAAATTAGAAGGCTTCACAAATTACATGGAAATTAACACAGTTCTAAATATTCTATGGGTATTCAAGACATTGGAAGATATTTTGAAGTGAAAGAGAAGGAAACACAACATATCAGGATTTGGGGGTGCAGGAAAAGCCATGCTCAGGAGGGAACTTGGAACCCAGAGACTGAAATTAGACACAAGGAATATTTCAAATCGACAACCCAAACTCTCCCTTTGAAAATCCTGAAAAAGAAAAGAAAACTGAATCTAAGGCAAGACAAAGAAAAGAAAAATAGAGGCAGGATCAGAAAACAATAATGTGGGGCTGGGGAAGATTCTTCAGTGGTTAAAGGCACTTGCTTGCAAAGCCTGCCAACCAGGGTTTGATTCCCCAGTACCCACGTAAAGCCAGGTGCACAAAGTGGTGTATGTGTCTGGAGTTCATTTACAGAGGCAAGAGGCATGCCCCCCACACAAATAAATAAATTTTTTTGAAAAAAAGCAATAAAATTGAAAATCAAGAGAAAAATTAAAACCAGAAGTGAATTCTTTGAGAGGAAAATGAATGGACAAATCTTGAATTAGTTTGACCATGAAATGTTAGGAAGAAAAGATGGAAAATTAGTACTAGCTCCTTAGATGTTAAAAAGATTATAATGCAAGACTAAACAGCATGATGTCAACAAAGTTTACACCCTAGATGAAATGGAAAAATTCTTAGAAAGGCATAAATGACCTAAACTGACTCAAGAAGAAACAGAAGAATATTAATAGATCTATGGCAAGCAAAGAAAATAAATAATTTTAAATCTTCCTACAAATTAAAGACCACGGGCTGGGGAGATTGCTCAATCTTTAAAGGTGCTTGCTTGCAAAGCTTACCAGACAGGGTTTGAGTCCCCAGAGCCTGCATAAAGCCAAATGAACAAAGTGGCACATGCATCTGGTGTTTGTTTGTGGTGGCAAGAGACCCTGGCATGCCCATTCTCTCTCTGTCTCCCTCCCTCCTTCCCTCTCTGTCCTCACTTCCTCCCTCCCTCATGCTCTTTTTCTCTCCTCCTTGCAAATAAATAAAAATATCTTTAAAAATGATTTTTAAAAGTCCAAGCTCAGAGAGCTTTGTTGGTGAATTCTACCAAATATTATAAGAAGCAAAACAATCTCAATACTCCACAAACTTCCAGAAAACAGAGGAGTACTTCTCCACCAATTCTTGATTATAACCCCAATACCAGAGTCAGAGCATAGCATCCCCAAATAAAGAAGGTAGAGACAAATATGATTTATGAATACAGAAGCAAAAACCCATAACAAATTGATTCCAACAACATATAAAAGACTGCATACTACCACTAGGTGAGATTGATCTCAGTTACAGAATGTTATTTTTAACACCCGAAAATCAAGTAATGGACCATACTAACAAAGGGCAAAAGTTGCACACAATTAGAGATAGAAAAAAAAATCAAGATTAGAAAAAAAAAAAACACTCAATAAAATCCAAGGTTCTCCTTCCCCTAATGGACATCATTTATGGAAAGAAGCCTTCAGTGGACATCACCCTCATCCGTGTAGGACTGAAGACCTTCCTCCGGAAACAAGGATCAGGCAAGGGTTCTACACCAGCAGTTCAACATTGTTCTGAAGGTTCAGGCCAGTGCAATCCGGCAAGAGAAAGATTGGAAAATAAATAAAATGCCATAGTTGCAGCTAACAAGAGGGCTGGAGAGATGGCTCAGCCATTAAGGTGGCTTGCCTGCAACTAACGTGATTCCATATGTAGACAAATCCTAAGAAACAGCTATTGGTAAAGAGGGCTTATATGCATAATCTACAAAGAATGTTTACAACTCATCCCCAAACTGTAGAAGATCTGAGTAGCCATTTCTCCAAAGAAGATGCACCAGTGGTAGTAAGCATAACCACATGCCACACGATGACATTTCGGTCAATGATGGGCCACATATATGACTTATGTCATCTAGTGACAACGCTGTGGCCGCTGTAGTCTAAGTCCACTCTGTGATAGCCTCCCAATGATGAAATCACCTAACGCTGTGTTTCTCAGAACATCCCCCCCCACACACACACACCGTTGAGTGATTGAAGCATGATTGACTGTGATGCCACATCATTAGTCATTAGGGAATTCAAGTGAGAAATCATAGCAAGACACCATTTCATTAGTGTTGACTGTAATAGCAAATTTTGGAGAGGACGTGGGAAGAGTGGCTCCCTGGCATATTACTGACAAACGTAAGATGGTATGGACACTTAGACCATTTCTTTAACGTTAAAATAAATTACCATCCGACTCATCAGTTCCACCCCTAGGTGTCTACCCGCGAGAAGTACGGATGGCAAGTGAGTACCCCTCATTGTTCTTTACAGCAGCCAGACTTTTGAGACACCCAGCAATGGGTGGATAAACTGAGACATGGCTCACCCGTGCAATGGAATAGGATACTGTCATGAAAAGGAATGGGGTACCAAATCCTGCTGGGCTCAGGTGGACCTCAGTGAAGAATGCCAAGCATACAGGCCAGTTCTGCATGGTCTGTGTACATGAACTATCTAGGGAGGGTGATAGACAGGGATCCACAGAAAGGGGACACAGGGGACCTTCTAGCAGTGACAGAAATGTTCTTCAACACTTATGTGAAGGTCACACAGCTTTGAGCTGGATGTGGTGACTCACACCTATAATCTTAATATTCTGAAGGTTAAGGCAGGAAAATTGTTACAAGTTTGAATACGCTAAAAAAAAAACAAACAGGGCTAGAGAGATGTCTTGGCGATTAAGGCGAATGCCTGCAAAGCCAAAGGACCCAGGTTCAATTCTCCAGTATCCACGTAAGCCAGATGCACAGGGGGGTGCATACATCTGGAGTCCGTTTGCAGTGGCTGGATGCCCTGGTTTGCCCATTCTCTCTCTTCCTTTCTGCCTCTTTCTCTCTCAAATAAATAAATAAAAATAAAATATTTTTTAAAAGGGCTGGAGAGATGGCTTAGCAGTTAAGGCATTTGCCTGCAAAGCCAAAGAACCTCAGTTCAATTCCCCAGGACCTACGTAAGCCAGATGCCCAAGGGGGTGCATGCATCTGGAGTTCATTTGAAGTGGCTGGAGGCCCTGGTGTGCTCTCTCTCTCTCTCTCTCTCTCTCTCTGTGTGTATGTGTGTACATGTGTGTGTATGTCTGCCTCTTTCTCTCTATCACTTTGTCAAATTAATTAATTTTTAAAGAAGGGTAGCCAGGCATGGTGGCACACATCTTTAACCCCAGCACTTGGGAGGCAGAGGTAGGTGGATCACCATGAGTTCAAGTCCACCCTGAGACTGCATAGTGAATTCCCAGTCAGCCTGGGCTAGAGCGAAACCCTACCTTGAAGCACAAAACCAAACAAACAAGCAAAAACAAAGGAGCTGGAGAGCTAGCTCAACAGTGAGAATGCTTACCAGTTCTAAACATGAGGACCTATCAAGGCAAGAGACCTCCAAGTTTAACTCCCTAGGACCCACAAAGTAAAAAGGAGCTGTGCATGGCCACATATATTTGTAATTCCAACAGGTTTGGGATAGTGTCCCATAGCAGTTAGCTTGTCCTGCACTGGGTCCCTTATGTCCCAGTGGAGAGCTAAGACTGCAGGTCTCATCACTTGGCTCTTTCCCTGGCCTCCTTGGTGTCTATCTGTTCCCTGGAGGTGGGGGGGAGTCTCACCCAGACTGATAGGAACCAGGCAGAAGGGTGAGATGACCCACTCTGATGGGCTGTCCTGTCACCCGGCTTGTGTCTCACATAGCTCCTGACCAAGATGTCTCTGAGGATGCATCTGTCCACCCCACGTGATGCATGAAGAGCTTCCTTGATGGGAGTGGAGAGTTAAGGGCAGATGTGTGAGCTCAGTCTGCCTTTTTAGATGCTCCAGGGCAAAGGAGAGGCTGCCCAAGTAGGTGAACGTCCTTCAGGGAGCATTGGGAGAAAGTGTCCCCCTAGGACGTGATCCTTTGTGGATGGCACAAGTTCTTCTAGGGGATAAACGTGTGTTCTTGTCACTGGGTTCCTCAGCCTAGGTCTCGGTGTGAGAGCCGCCCATGTGCTTTGTGACCCAGACTCTGGGGTCTCCATGATGTCACTGCATGGAATTTTGAGAATTCCTGTTCACTTTTAGTTTTGAAGCAGGGTTTTTCCTTCCTTCCAGATTACAGCCCGGCAGTAGACACATAGCTACAGACCCTAGCATCATCCAGGCCTAACAAGACTGATACACCAGACAATGGGCTCAGCATCCAGACCCACACCCCCAGGTTATCTCTCAGCCAGCAGCTTTGTTCCCAAGCCCATAGACAGTGCAGGGAGGGCTGTGGTCCAGCCACTCTGGGGGAGGGGTGGCCTCTTATCAGCCGTATTCCCACCCAACGAAGTCTCCCCAGACACAGCCTATCGGAGCCTTCCAGCTGCTGCTTCAGATACGGCACTAGGTCAGGCCTGGAAACAGCAGAGTACCAGACTCTGGTTCCGCTCAGAGCAGGTTGTGGGGAAGGACAGAAAAGTCGCCAAAGTGTCTGATGCAGGGAAAGGGGCGGGGGGGGGGGGTTGGTGGCTGGATCCCAGCGTGGTAGTCGTGGGGTCACTTGATAGCTGTGTAGGTAGTCAGGGCTGGACTGCGAAGAGACAAGGCTGCATTCATGTCCACAGACGTGGGGTAGCATGGCCCAGTGGCTCAGAAGGCCCTCCATTCCCCCTTGGACTCCTGCCTTAAAAACCACTAGATATTTCATCTCCTGCCCTCATTTCTGCCCATAAAGTGGATGGGTCTGCAGTTCAGTCTCGTATAGCCTCTACCAATGACTTTAACAGGCTGGAAGTTCACCCGGCAGTAAAGGTTCTGGAAAATCCATGGCAGAAGCTCTGAAAATAGAGCGTTCTTGCAACCGAGGGCTGCAAAGTGTCAGAGCCCAGAGGAACCTTTCCCCCAAAGAGATGGGCAGCCCTGTTGCACCGCTGACCAGGTCCTCTGTAGGCTGAGCCCTCCCATGGAGATGCCCCCCCCCCCGAAAGATGTGTAAGCAAGAAAAACGTGGGGCCGTACTCGGGCTTCCTCCCTCCACAGCACTTTCACCACTAGGAACCTGGTTAACTTCTACAACTGTTTTAGTTCTCGAAATTACATTTCAGGACATTTCCTTTCAATTACTGCCCCAGATTGCTTGGGGAGGGAGTGGCATTCCCGGTCACGTGGCCCCTCAGTGTCCCACAGTGTGTGCTGTTTGCTGCCCTTGGCCAGGCTCCCTCCTTTCACAGCATCAAACTTAGAATCGCCTGTATGTCCCCTTCCTTCCTTCTTTCTTTCTTTCTTTCTTTCTTTCTTTCTTTCTTTCTTTCTTTCTTTCTTTCTTTTTTCTTTTTCCACAGTAGCTGCTGCCAGCAAGCTGTAAACTACCGTATATCACTCCAGTTTAAGAACCTAACTTTAAAACAAATTAAACTCTTGTTGACATTGTAATAAAAATCAGAATGAAACTGAATGGCTCAGTAAAAGTGAACTTTTTTTTTTTGTGTGTGGATTTCAGATTGCTGGGTTTCCCAGACTCCAGCATAGCAAAGTTATTTCCTCTTGGCAGATGGCTGGAGAGAGAGAGAGGGAGAGAGAGAGAGAGAAAAAAAAAAAAGGTGGAGGAATGGCTGGGGTGAGGTGGCAGGCGCTAGTGAGGTCTGGATAGGAAGCGTTCTCCATCACCTGAATATTTGCTCTGGCCTGACTGGCAGTGTCTGGTGTGTGTGTGTGGGGGGGGGGGGTGAATGACTTTCATGTGTTTTTAACTGAAGAAAGTAGCTCAAAAAAAAATTTTTTTTTGTCAGATCCTGTCTATTAACTAAGTGTTTATGCTGGATTAAAAGAAAAGTTAAGGGCGAGTCTGCCTGTCCTTTGAGAATTTGTCCAAACCCTAGTGAATGCTAGGAATAGCTGCTCTTCCACCTCCCTCTCTGCTTCTGCCCCACCACCCCACCCCATCCCCACCTTCTCATTCTCTCTCTTTCTCCCTATCTTTCTCTCTTTCCCTATCTCTGCCCCTTCCCCCACCCGTGTCCCTGTCAAGCTCTCTCCTTGTATCTGGCTTTCTGCTGTCCCTCTCTCTACCCCCCCCCATATTTCCCCTATCTGTTTCCATCTCTCCCGCTCTCTCTGTCTTTCCCTTTCAGCCTCTCCCTCTCTGTCTCTGACCTCCCCTTTCCCTCCATCTCTCATTATTTTTTCTTAATTTTATTTATTTATTTATTTATTTATTTATTTAAGAGAGAGAGAAAGAGGGAGAGAGAATGGACATGCCAAGGCCTTCAGCCACTGCAAACGAACTCCAGACACATGTGCCTCCTTGTGCATCTGGCTTACATGGGTTGTAGGGAATCGAACCTGGGTCCTTTGGCTTTTGCTAGCAAGCACCTTAATCACTAAGCCATCTCTCCTGCCCCTCTCTTTATTTTTTGATGTGTGCACATGCACGTGCATGCATCACAGAGCACGTTAGGAGGTCAAAGGACAACCTTGGGGTGTTTGTCGTCCCCTTCCACCTTGCTTGAGACTGGGTCTCCCTTGTGTTTTGCCGCTAACCAGGTCAGACTACATAGCCCTTGATAGGATTTTTCCTGACTCTGCCTCCCATTGCTGTCAGTGTGTTGGGATTACAGACTGCTGCAGCGCTTTCTGCATCCAGCTTTATATGGGTACTGGGGATCCAAACTCCAGTCAGCAGGCTTACAGAGAAAGCACCTTTAAGCACTGAGCCACGTCCCCAGCCCTTCATGAACATATTAACTATAATGTTTGATATTTGAGAAAAAAAAAGAATAATTCTGTCTCTTGCTAAAATGGAAACGGTGGTTTCCACTGGATTGAACGCCCCCTTCCCGCCAGTCATGCTTTCGGTCATGGCCGTGCACAGTTAACGCAGCAGCCTGGGGATGGAAATCGGGCCATTTATTCACTTAAGGAGCATCTCTCAGGAGGTGTGGCTGGGAAGGGGAGCTTACCTTGGCTCTGAGCCAGAGGCACTGGCCTCTATGGGAGGCCCCTGTGGTCCCTTCCCCAGCAGGCCACTTCCTGTCTCCTCCTTCTACTTCCTGTTTCTCAGCTTTCAGGACCAAGCTGGCAGGGGGGAGGGGGTCATCACCTTCACCTTGTAGTGTCCTCTAGGCACCATGAGTGGTCTTGACTCTCCACTAGGGACTGGTGTTCAGAGCCAGCGTTGCCGGCTTCCCCATTCCGAGGCGCACCCCCCCCCATCTAAGGCTTGGTCATGCACATGAGGTCCTGGGTCACTAGTAGGCTTGGCAGTCCACTGAATGCCTTGCACAGCCACCAGGAAGTGAGGAGAGGCTCTCAGAAAAGCCCTCAGTCTGTGCAGACATGGGGTTCTCTTCAAGCAGTCTTACTATCTGAACTATGTCCTCCATTTCATTTGATCCGCGTTTTGATAAGCTGAGGAATTTCTGACAGCATCTAACTGTGGCCCACGATGGGAGCCCTCTTTGACTTGATGTCAGATGCAGACATATATGCCTACAACTTATGGAGAAATAAGGACAAAGACTGAGCAGGGAGGCCAATTTCTAAATTGTGCCCAAGGGCTTTTATCGCCCCACCTGAGTCCCTATATCCTCACCCAACGTGCGTCCACCCAGGAGTCCTTATTTTCCACGTCATCTCACTTGGAGGTCCCTGTTTCTTCACATGGGGGTTTCCTATCTCCTCACTGGGCTTGCTGTGTGGGCTGTGTCAGAGAAACTAACCACACTTAATGTGTAAGCCCGGGGCACTCCAGTGCTGCTTGGTTCAAAGCGAATCCCTCATAGAGTCTCTTCTCAGAGCCTCACTGGTCTGCAGGCTGAGTCCACGTGTACTGTGAACAGGTATCTAAGTTGCTTGCTCTCTGAACATTGATCTGTCTTCTGAAGATATGTTTAAGGCTCCACAGATAATCAAATTTAGGGCAGTAAGAGAAGGAATTAAAGCTAAAACACTAAAATTTCTGAACGCTGCCCACAACCCTCCAGAAGGAGTTTAGCAGATGCAGACAATACGCAGGTTACTATGGGTGGGAACTTCACCAGTGTAAACAAAGTGGAAGGGTAGACGTTCAGATGCATCATGAGGTCCCAGAATCTGCAGCCCAAGGAATGGAGCAATTGGGATGGTGTGTTCTTTTTGTTTGTTTATTTGAGAGCAACAGAGAGAGAAAGAGGCAGAGGGAGAGAGAGAGAGAGAGAGAGAGAGAAAATGGGTGCGCCAGGGCCAGCCACTGCAAACGAACTCCAGATACATGTGCCACCTTGTGCATCTGGCTAAAGTGGCTCCTAGGGAATCGAGCCTCGAACCGGGGTCCTTAGGCTTCACAGGCAAGTGCTTAACCACTAACCCATCTCTTCAGCCCAAGAGATGGGGTGTCCTTAACCCTGTCTTCACTGCACTGTTGCCCGCATTGGTTCCCACACTGTGTTTCATAAGTGGGGGCACCTATCACCTGTCAGTTACAGAAACAGAAACCACTCAATATTCACAAGCCATTTTGTTATCAGTACTGTAGGTCTATGAACTCATCAGATCCCTGACCCCTCAGAAAATTGGAGCGGAGGTGGTGAGAAGAGTTTAAACAAAAGTTAAACAACTAGAAGGGGAACAGTGGGTAACGGTGAGCAGAGTGCTGAGTCCCCATGAACTTAGATTAGATTCAGACTCCTGCTGTTTTGTTTTTAAAATACTTTATTGATTTATTTATTTATTGAACAGAGGGAGAGAGAATGGTGGGGTCACCAGGACCTCCAGCCATTGCAAACAAACTCCAGAAACATGCACCACCTTGTGCATCTGGCTTTACATGGGTCCTGGGAAATCGAACCTGGGTCCTTAGGCTTCATAGGCAAGTGCCTTAACCGCTAAGCCAGCTCTTCAGCCCCAAGACTCCTGCTTTTGACATGTCAGAGTAGTGGATGAGCTGTCTGAAAGACCACTGTTTCCACCCCACCTTCCCTCCCAGCTTTCTGTAGGTGTGGGATGAAGGCGGGGCTTCTCCTCCTCGGGGCCAGGTTACTAGGTCTGAGTCTAGGGGTGGAAGAGGCGCAGGAGAAATTCCTTTAGAAAACAGTGTGTAAGGTGTGGCAGCTTCCTGCTCCACCAGAGCCCAGGGCATCCTCCACATGGTTTCCCACTGGTCTCTGCCAGTTGGGCTCAAGAAGTAAAAAAAAAAACGCACCCTCTGGGAGCTGCTGGAGGTAGCCCTTGGGAGCTGGGGTCCTGCGGGCGAGGCCTGGTGTGGGGCAGCCACGGGGGAGGAGGGGGACGTGTGTTAGCACACAAAGTCAATTAGAGCACGTGCATGCCAGTCCTGTTGATTTGATTTAGGACTGAGGAAAGCTCCAGTAATGTGCAATTACAAGGAACTTAATGGCCCTTTATACTGAATGCAACTTCCATGGCACCTAATATGCTTTGATGAATTGCTCATTATGTGCAGTGTTGGAATAGCCTCCGTAAAGATTAATAATTGGATAATCAATGCAAAAATTCAATCTTGGGATTTTTCCACTCCAGGGTCAATATGTGCTCAAGATCATAGGGGCCTCATTTGCCTGTTTATTTCTGACTCTTTTTTTCTTCCGTCTCGTTCTTCTTGGTTTCCCAGTTAGGGATCTCTGACTCCCCTCACACCCCGTGTTTTCGCTGCAGATCTCTGCAGAATGAAGAGGCAGGTTCTGGTCAGTGCCTGGTCAGTCTTGTCAGCTCGCAGGAGTCAGGGTGTGGGCAGGTTTGCTATCAGGGTGGACCCGGTCGCGTGTGGAGGGAGCGTGCAAGATCCCTGAGAAGTCGCGGGGAGAACTGTAAGAGTACAGGGGACAGGCAGGTGGCCTTTCTTTCCTAGATGGTCAGAAAGGCAGCGTGCAGGAGTGAGTGCTCTGGGCAGAGGACCACCGCCAGAGGCTGCATGAGAAGTACCCTCCGTCCAGGTGGCAGAGTCTGGCCTGCATGTCCATGTAGGAGCAACTTCGGTGCGAGTAGAGCCCAGCAGCAGGCAGCCCGAAGCTCTGCAGCCCATCAGAACCCAGAGGGGTGCACTGACTTGGTGCCTGCAGGGGATTGGCAAATTTAGACCCGCTGAGGTGGAGGGTTAGGTGTATGTGCGTATGTGGGAGGGAAAGGTGACCTCAGCCGGGCGACGCAGGCTGTGGGGGCTGCAGCAGATGGCAGCACCCTCAGCTGCACAGGGTGGTGACAGAGGAGACGTGGGAGTCTGGGCCACTGCCAGGCCTTAGCGGGGCAAGCTCTGTGGGGCAGGGGATCCTGTATCTACAGGCTGAGAAGCTGCAGCTGCAGTTTGGCTAAGCGAGGAGGCAGGTCTCAGACACAGAGGACAGCAAAGGTGGGTGCCAGCCAGGTATGGGTGGGAAGACAAGAGGGTGGCCCCAAGGCCCCGCAGCAGCCGTCTGGACTTCGGATAAGAATGAACCCATGTGCCCAAGACACTTGGCCGCTAGCTAGGATCTCTTCCTGCCTTAAAATTAGACCAGCTCTGGTTAATTTACAAAAGCCACCAGGTGTTGTGGTGTGTGTCTGTGATCCCAGCTGAGGGAGAAGAGCTGCACTCTTCGTGACTATCAGACTGGAACTAGGTGGCTATTGTGTCCACCAAGGATGTCTTCCTGGGAACTCAGGATCCTAACTGTGGACTCACACAGGGCCCATCCTGTGCCTCTTAGAGATTTGGCCCATGAGGCCTGAGTGAAATCAGTAACATTTTAAAACAGCACTCTAAAAGCCATATTGCCTGCCAGAGCTGAGAATAAAAAGGAAGGTCGTTGTCATTCCGTTTTTCAGTATCTGACTAAGCCCCTCTCCCCCCCCCCCCAAGCTGTGCTGACTCCCTTGGGCTCAGAGTGGCTAAGCACAGCTGTTGCCCTCCCTGAGGTACCTCACGTGGCCCCCAGGGCTCAGGACTATTGCAGTGAGGGTGATTCCCCAAGCCACAAACCTGTGGGGACCATGGGGAGGGAGCATTAGGTATCAGGGAAGTGCAAAGCCTCTTAGCACTTGTCTGCTGGGGTCATTTCCTTTTCTACATTCCCATCCATTTCTTTTTTTAAAAGTCTTTTAAAAAATATTTTATTTTTATTTATTTGAGAGAGAGAAATAGGCGGGGGGTGGGGGGGGAAGAGAGAGAAAGAATGGGCATGGCGGGGCGTCCAGCCGCTGCAAATGATCTCCAGACACACACATGCGTCCCTTGTGCATCTGACTTACGTGGGTCCTGGGCAATGGAACCTGGGTCCTTCGGCTTAGCAGGCAAGCTCCGTAAACACTAAACCATTTCTCCAGCCCTCCCATCCATTTCTTGTTCCCTGTTCCTAACATCCGTGCCATCTCCTGTCACACTCCTGACAGTCACTAGGTGTCCCAAAACCTCAGCCAAAATACCACTTTTAGTGTTATGATTTCTGTCTTTGAGAAACAATTACAAAATTGCTCCCCAAGATTTTGAGCGATATGTAGGGTATTTTGGAGGTGCAGAAAGTGTGCTTTCCTTTCCCTGGGGATGTGCACATGGTCTCCAGGAGAGCAGCACAGGACACATGCATTGACTGGAATATTCTTCCTGATTCACTGAGGGGTGGGCACACTGCTCTCCTTTGCAGCCCATGGCCCCTGGCACTGCTGCAGCTATGGACCAACCAGCCAGAGCCCATTCATGTTCTGCTTCGGCAGGTCTGGGTGGGACCCACAAATCCATGTCCTGATAGCCCCAAGGGCCATGCAGTGTGGCTTCAGGGCTGTAGGAGGAGTGAGGGGAGCTGTGACTCCTAAAGACAGAGGGGTGCCTAACCACAGGCCAGGTTCTGCATGGCCTACACCTCAGGTGGGCCAGAGCTCGGTCCTGTCCAGGGGAGACTGTGTGCTACCCCAGGGTCTGGCTGATCGTTGCTTCCTTCTCCCTGGGCTTCAGGTGCCTTCTTGAAAAGATGCATTCTCCAAATGTGAAGAATTCCAACAACCACAGATGGTTACAGGCAACTTCCCTCACACTCCAAACCAGCGGCAAACAGTGTGACCATACCCTCCTCATTTGCTCTGGGGTATTTAGACATTAAGGCTGCTGGGATACGTAGACATCCAATCCCTGACCCCTTTCACTCCATACCTCTTTGTAGATTCCATTTTCTATTTTTTTTAATTTTATTTCATTTTACTTATTTATTTATTTGAGAGAGAGAGAGAGGTAGAATTGGCATGCCAGGGTATCTAGCCACTACAAACAAACTCCAGATGTGTGCTTCATCTTGTGGATCTGGCTTACATGGGTACTGGAAAATCGAACCTGGATCCTTAAGTTTTGCAGGCAAGCGCCTTAGCTGCCAGCCCCTGCAAATGACCATTTTCCTACATGAAATGCAATCATCACACCTGACAAAAATGTTGAGAATTCTTTTAAATAAAATATGGCCTAGAGAGATGGTTTAGTGGCTAAGGCACTTGCCTGCAAAGCCTAAGGACCTGGGTTCAATTCCCTGGCACGCCCATTCTCTCTCTCTCTCTCTCTCTCTCAAATAAATTAAATATATTTGTAATTTTATAAAAATATTTTATTTATTTGCAAGGTAAGAGAGGGAGGAAAGAGAGGAGAGAGAGAGAATGGGTGGTGTACCAGGGCCTCCTGCCACTGCAAACAAACACCAGAGGCATCAGATGTATGCGCCACTTTGTTGATCTGGCTTTCTGTGGGTACTGGGAAATCAAACCCGGGCCCAGTAGACTTCACAAGCAAGCGCTTTCAACCACTGAGCCATCTCCCCAGCTCGGCCGCTAACTCTTGAGTAAAGTGAGGATTTAGTTCAAAGTCACAAGAAGCAGATTCCACTTCGAATAAGCACGGGGACCAACACCTGCCTCATTCAGGAGCAATGCCTTCACACGAAAACCCGGCACTGGTGCCTAACACCTGCTGCCGAAGGGGCCACTCCGCAGAGGTCTCCCTCACCCTGGGCACAGGCCAGGCTGCTGGCGTGTGGCTTCTGCATCTCACTGTTGAACCCTTGACCTTCTCATTGTGCCCCACTTATTTATTTATTTATTTGACAGAGAAAGAGGGAGGGAGGGAGAGAGAGAGAGGGAGAGAGAGAAGGCGCGCCAGGGCCTCCAGCCACTGCAAACTAACTCCAGACGCGTGTGCCCCCTTGTGCATCTGGCTAACGTGGGTCCTGGGGAATCGAACCTGGGTCCTTTGGCTTTGCAGGCAAACGCCTTAACCGCTAAGCCATCCCTCCAGCCCATGCCCCACTTTATAAACAGCATTGTACAAGCATGAACCATCTCCTGCAAAAGGGAGGCGGGCCTTGTTAGTTCCTTTCTGCCCAGGACTCTGATCTCATGCTCAAGAGGCCAGTGGCAGAAGTCTGTCTCCAGAGCAGTGACAGGAGACACCAGACTTACAACACGCTCTGTTAACTCTTCTGTGGGCCTACTGGTTGTTCTTTTGTTTTGTTTTTCAATTCTGTTAATTCTCTTTGAATAGTAATTCCATAATTTGAGGAGGTAATAATTTTTAACAACACATGGAAAGCCCTGGGTATATTAAAAAAAAAAAAAAAAAACAACTGCTTGTTGGTAGCTCACTGCTCCTGGTCGGTAATGGCCGCATGAGAGTTTGGCACACGTAACACAGCAGGCCAGATGATATGGAAACATCGTTCCGCCTGCATCAGCTGGACGGCCAGTCCTGTGGAATCTCCCTCCACGTGGCCAGCTCTGCTGGAGTTTCCACATGGGCATCTGCACGCCCCGGAGTTTTCAGGCTAAATAGGGAAGCAGGCTACTTAAGGTAGGAAAATCATTCCGCCCTAATGGCTGACAGTCCCACGTAACAGCAATGCTGTCAGCGCCAGCCCACTCCAGATGGAGGGTCATGTTTTATTAAAACCGTGACTTGTTGTCACTCAGTCCCTCCGCTGTCCCATTCTCTCTTTCCCAAAATAGCAAGCCCCTTGGCAGTGGCTTATTATGATTAAAAGATAAAAATAAGCAGAGGCTGAGATAGGCCCAGGACAACCGAGGTAAGACGAGCGCTTACTTTTCTAATGAAAGTTGAGAAGCTGTGCTATATTTCCACTCTTCCCAACGCGTCTTTGAGAAAAACCAAAAGCAGAAAACGCACTCGGGCATGTTGCAAGTCTGCATTTTCCGAGTCGCGCTGGTCGCGGTATGCCTCATACAGAAACCCCACGTCCTCCTGCCCTGCTCACAGACGTGGTCTTGGGCCCTGGTGGGCTCGGCTGCTGGCACTGGGCAGTTGTGGACGTGCAGACTGCTGGACACGGGGCTGTGGCCCATCAAAGCATGTCCTTGTAAAGGAGGAAATCTTCATGGAGTTTGGAAAGTCCGGGAGCTCACACCTTAGCCACCCTTGTGTAGTATCTGTACCCTGAGAGTGGAACAAAAGCATTTCCTTCCCGAGCCGGGCCTGGTGGCGCACGCCTCTAATCCCAGCACTCGGGGGGCAGAGGTAGGAGGATCACCGTAGTTCGTAGTTCGAGGCCACCCTGAGACTCCATACTGAATTCCAGGTCAGCCTGAGCTAGAGTGAAACTCTTACCTCGAAAAACCAAAAAAAAAAAAAAAAGCATTTCCTTCCCTAGTCCCCATTTTCTGATCTCAAATTTGTGGCTTTTCTAATGGCGTTTGTATAGTCTTAGCTCATATCTACTGTGGAGCCTCCCAGAAGAACCTGGCAAGTCTAAGTGTGTGTCGGACGTGGAAAGCCACACACCCACCAACTCACTGAGAGTACAGAGTGGTGAATGTATCTGTCAGACCCCTTCCTAATCAGAGAGTTGAAGTGCGCATGCACACACACACACACACACACACACACACACACACACACACACACACACACACAGTCGGTGTATGTACTAGAAGTTTTGACTACCTTCCTTCCTTGTTCCAAGAATCATTAGACACTGTGAAAGTGTAGGGCAGCAGAGACAGCAGATCCTTCATGGAAGTTAAGTTATTTAAGAATTGGATTCAGCCCGAGGTATTTCTGGTTCTGCTTACCTAAGTCATTATCTTCTTAGGCTCCAAGTCTAACTTTAGCTAAAGGTGCATTTTTCTGGGAAGTTTTAACGAATACTTTTTGTAATTATCTTTTAGTCATAGGGATGGGAGAGAATGCCCTTCCTGTTTTCTTTTGCTCTGCTGAAAGTTATTTTGGCTTCTCTTAAAAATAAAAATATTCTTGATGTCTTGAAGTCTGTGAAGAACTTGTGGTTTTTCTGACTCTCAGAAAGATGAGTGAGTGAGGGACAGTTGTGTTCTTGCTGGGTGCTTATTTACGTGACATTTGAGACTGTAGGGCTTAACGCATGGGCACCTGGTGGGGGAAGGCGACCCCAGCACCGTCCACTGTGGGGTCCTGTAGGGGTTGTTGGTTCTGCCTGTCATCATACTTACCATAGAAAGAACAAGATGAAAAAAAAAAAGAAAGAACAGGATTTTTTTTTTAAGTTTATTTTATTTTATTTATTTGCAAGCAGAGAGAAGAGAGACAGACAGAATGGGCACTCCAGGGCCTGTAGCCACTGCAAATGAACTCTAGGCGCAAGTTCCCCTTGTGCGTCTGGCTTACATGGGTCCTGGGGAATCGAACCTGGGTCCTTTGGCTTTGCAGGCAAACACCTTAACCACTGAGCCATCTCTCCAGCCCCAGGATAACCTTGAGAAAAGTTTTCTGTTCTGAAACCACAAATGAAAGGCTCCTGCAGGCTGCAGCTTGCTAAAGGCAGTGGGCAAGTGCCATGGATTCCTGAGGGTGGTAACTCGGCTGCCTTCCTTATTGGAGCCGAGGTCACTACTGAAATTTGTGGGTGTTTGTGTCACTCAGCGAACAGTGCCCATGTTAACAGATACACAATTAAAACTGGATATAACCATGGTTCTTTTTTTTTTTTTTTTAAGAAATATAGTTCTTCCCTCTGTTAAACTTTTTTAAACTGAGGGTTAAACACCTGGATGAATGTTGATGAATGAGAATTCTCATTCTCTAAGGTCAGATCTAGTTTCTAAGAGTAAAAGGCCACAGTGCATCGGAATACGTAAACACGTAAAACCTTCTTGCCTTTTCCAGTTCCTCATTCCCATGGTGAGTGCAGCCCCCTTCCCGGCTTGGTGGGGTTTAGCTGCCCCCATGGCTTACACCAGCCACTGCTGACCCTCAGATGGTTCCAGCAAGGAAGGGGGACAGAATGGACCACATGGGTGTGTGGGTGGAGGGTCACAGGCAAGCCAACTGTGTCAAACCAACTTTTGCCCCTGTTTTGCCTGCAGACTGTCATAGCTACATCAGCACTGACCTATATGCCCTGCACAGATGTTTGCTGTGATAACCAAAGGGTGTGTGTGTGTGTGTGTGTGTGTGTGTGTGCTCTATAGGAACTCTAAACATTAACATGAGAACGCGGAGGGTGGAGCTACAGAGCCACCCCTGGGTCACCATTCTGAGCCCCGCGCACGGGTCGGGCCAGGCAGTTCACTTCCGTTTTACATTCGATTCAAACCCGGTAGCTTCCATGCCACGGCCGGTACTTTTCCTCCTCCTTCCGATAATCAGTGACAAGAGAGCTTACCAGAAACCCTCCCTGAGGACTTCGATGGGTAGAATTTTTGGACCATTTTGCTGCGGTTAAGAAGAAACTTGGAAACTCCTCAGACTTCCCAAGTGCAGGCCGTGATGACCTGAGGGCTGTAGTGGAATTGCCACACCCAAGGGTGCTCCCCGCCTGCCCCTGACTTTCCCTGCCATTTGAGGACTGACCGGCTGACCACTAGCCTTTGTCATCAAAGTAAGCTGACAGTAGCATGAGTCCCTAAGAGCCACCCAAGATGAGGTTCATGTGTTTTTCACCCCAACACATGGCTAGCACCCAGTGGATATTAGGTGTGTTGGTAAGAGGATGAGATGAGATGCCCACAGGGTGACCGGAATCCATCACCCCTGACGGGAAGAGTGTCCTCCCTTAGCTGACTGAAGGACATGACAAAGATGAGGACCTGGACCCTGCCACCACCTTCCCATCCCTACCATGCTTCTCGAATGGCTTCCATAGGCAGAGACCCAGCGCGGGTTTTCTGAAGAAAGGTCTCAGAGACCCCACCCAGGAGGTGGCTCACAAGCTATAGTTTGAATGGAGCCTGGCCTGGCCTGTAGGCACGTCCCAGGGAACAGGAGACAGGTCTGGCTTTATGATCAGTGACACCTGAGGGTTTTCTCATATCATCTATACTGGTTTTTAGCAGCTATTTTCCTTGAGGGTTCTCTTGTACCTCAATTATGATCATAGAACATTCTGGAACCTAGGGGACATGACAGACTTCAGATCCCAGCAGTAATTCTTCCCACTGAATTTATTTAGTTATTTATTTATTTGAGAGAGTGAATGGGCGCACCAAGGCCTCTAGCCACTGCAAACCAACTCCAGACGCATGCGCCACCATATGCATCTGGCTTATGTGGGTACTGGGGTATCGAACGTGGGTCCACAGGCTTCGCAGGCAAGCGCCTTAAATGCTAAGCCATCTCTCCAGCATCGCCCCCCACACACTGAAATTTGAAGTGATATTATTGACAATCTCTGCAGAGCGCCCCCCCACACACACACACCACAGTTAATTTTTGTAGGTCAGTTGTCCAGAAGATCCAGACTTCAAAGGGTAGGATGAGAGGATGTCAAATTCAGAAGTGAAGCCCCTGAGAAATGACAGGCTGCGTCAGCTGTTTGGGCCCCGTCCCCTGATGTCCACATCCAACAGTGAGCCCACCATTGTGCTAGCACGTGAATGAAGTTGGTGAGAAAGTGTGCCAGCAAATCTCCTCGACACTGATTCACCAACCCTATCTCTGAACACTTGTCCGCTTCTCGCCCTCTGTGTACTTCAGAGAAAGGGTCCAGGCTGTTTGTTCTTACTGAGGCCTGGAGATAAGCTATAGTGTAGACTTCATGTGGTCCCTTGGGTTGCCTGCCTCCCACGCCTACCTTTTTAAAAAAGACTTAAAGCACACAAAAGCTAACGCAGGAGAAAAGGCTAAAAGGAAACAAAATCCCCTCAGCATCTTAGCCCAACAGAGCAGTGTTTGTACATGCGTTGCATGCCCTTAATGCTGTGTCTGGTTTTAAAGGAACACATGCAACAGGAAAGGAAAGTAGCAGCAGATACGACCTCTAACCTTCCCTTATCCCAGAGACACAGAGCTCCAAGTACTGAGGACCTCTGCGAGCAAAAACAGTGGGAATCGGGGATATATAGGCTGCATGAAAGTGGGGGTAGAGAAGGGAACTGGCTACCGAATGCAAATGGTCTTGCGTCCGTGAGTCCCCGTCGTCACCTCCCCAGTGCCCCAGGTATCCCGGGCAACCGACCCAGGCCTTTCATGTCTTTCCTAGTGAGTGTCTTTTTTTTTTTTTTTTTTTTTTGGTTTTTTTTTTTTCCTTTTTTTTTTTTTTTCGAGGTAGGGTCTCACTCTAGCCCAGGCTGACCTGGAATTCACTATGGAGTCTCAGGGTGGCCTCGAACTCGCGGCGATCCTCCTACCTCTGCCTCCCGAGTGCTGGGATTAAAGGCGTGCGCCACCACGCCCGGCCTTTTTTTTTTTTTTTAACTGGCATCTAACCCTGAGGGGGAGCACAAGGCAGCAGACAGGGGGGACTGACGGCAAGACTCAGGGTGGTGGTTCTGCAGACCCAGCCTCAGCTTCATCCCTGGCAGCTAGAGGATCAGAGCCACCACTTCCCACCAGACCTTTAGTGGTGGCTCTCCATGGCAGAACTGGTCGCTGTGGGATCTGCCTTACCCCCTCTTAGGAATGGAGCAAGTACCCAAAATAACACAGGCAGGTGCTTCGACCCCATGGGGGATGCTTAAATGATGAGTCAATAAGTTTGTTAATTCCTTAAAACTTGACTTGAGACCCTTAGTAGCTTTCAATACCAAAGATTTTTAAATATACATATTTTTTAATTTTTTAAATTTATTTATTAGAGAGAGAGAGTGAGAATGGACGCTCCAGGGCCTCTAGCCACTGCAGATGAACCCCAGATGCATGTGCCACCATGTGCATCTATATGGCTTATGTGGGACCTGGAGAATTGGACTTGGGTCCCTAAGCTTCACAGCCAAGCACCTTAATCACTAAGCCATCTCTCCAGCCCTTAATATATATTTTTATTTATTTATTTGAGAAAGAGAAAGAGGGAAAGAGAGAAAGAGAATGGGTGCCCCAGGGCCTCTAGCCACTGCAGACAAACTCCAGATACATGTGCCCCCTTGTGCATCTGGCTTACGTGGGTCCTGGAGAGTCAAACCAGGATCCTTTGGCTTTGCAGGCAAATGCCTTAACTGCTAAGCCCCCTCTCCAGCCCTCAAACACCGAGGATTTTTAAATGTGGCAAGAGTTGGCTTAAAATTTGGGCATCGAGTGGACAAGGATTCAAGAGACAATATGTCCATTGTCATGAAACCCCTTTGGTTTGCATCACTCTCTACATAGTCACATGAAAACCCAGCGACCTGAAATGTGACTCTGACCCCATCCTACACCTGAGCTCTGACCACCAACTTTAGGAAAAGAGGACTCAAAAAGAAGGCAGCAGTTACGCGAAAGTACAGAGATTTCACTTGGGGGAGGGCTTTTCAGCTTACTGGGGATTTGCACAGCTCACACATGTGGGTAGCCCAGGGGCCTCGGAGAAGACTTCGGAAGGGTCCCACTAAGATTAACAGGTGAAAAGCTATGCCTGTACTTCAAACATTTTCATTTTTATACTTAAGGAAATATCAGCTTCATATTTCACTCAATAGCGGGTATATATGCAGAGTTGGGGGTGAGTGGGGTGTGGATAGGAGCTGCAGGGAATACACACAGCCTTGTCTGCATATCTCCAGTTATAACAAGAGTCCAGACTGCCACATATAAGTCTTTAGAAGAAAATTTAAAAAAAAAAACAATATTTTCCACCTCAGGAGCATTTGAGAGAAAATCAAATATAAGGGAAAAAACCCTTCTTATTAAATTGAATTGTGGTATAACAGTTCACCACATCCTGTTAAGGGACATCTGACTAAGTGAGAAGTTCCTCTTTCAGGCAAGTTGTGAGGGTCACATGTCACCTGAAGTTCAAAACACCTCTATAAAGAGAAGTCTTCATGTCGGTGGAAAAGCTGAATAAGAAGGTGGAAATGATCAGTGGAGAGAAGACACGATGGGAACTTGTGGGTGTCACCACAGCTGTATCAGAGAGAAAGCCACCCCAGAGGAACCGGCAGAGCCAGGGAAATGTGGGCTGATAGAGACCCAGAGCGGTGACCTCATGGAAGACGGGGTGGTGGCAGGAAAAGGTGGCGGGGGAGGGTCTCAGCCAGCCATCTGTCAGCTACGCCACCTCAGGTGCCTACTGGCCCCTTGTGAAATGGGCGCACATGTGGCTTTCCTTACACAGTTTATGTCTGTGAAAAGGCGTATCCTATTCTGTCTCACAGATCAATGGTAGTCGGTCACCATTATGCTGTCTCATTGTTGAACTGACCCAGCAGTGTGGGCTGTTGTGTTGAATGCCAGTGTCAAGCCGTTTTCCCATCTTTGCTCTCCATTGGCCGCTGGCCTCCCCACTGAGTCTTGTGGGGAATGTGAAGAAAACCCTTGAGGGATGTTTGAACTCATGTAATTACTCCTCATACACAACACTATGAAGTCTGAAATGCTGGACACTGGGAGACTGGGGGGAGTGGGATGCACGTCCAGCCCACAAGCCGTTGGAGCAGGGCAGCTGGTCACCACCCAACCGACAGCAGGAACTCACGGGACAGGCCTGGAGCGCTCCTGAAACTCGGTGACAGCCTCAGACAGAGACTGAGAAAGCCAAGTAGCCAATTGGTGGCTCACTGCTGCCTCCAGCTGGGAACCCATTTGGCTAGAGAACCTGTGAGTGATTTCCCCATCCCACAGCAGGGCTCTCCCCTTGAGGCTCAGGTGTCCCCCGTGGGCAGCAGGGGGAAGCCCACATCTCATGTTTCTTCCCCTTTTACCTTTCAGGCAGATGTTGTTTTCCTGTGGTCTGTAGGACCATGAGCAACTAGAAGATTCTCAGCCGTTTTGCTTAGTGTCTTGAACTCATTCCGTCATAATTATCCCTCAAGCCTCTCCTTATGATTACCCCTGGGCTCTTCCTCCCATCAACGTTACTCCTCAGACTTCCTTCACATCCCATCACCTCAACATACCAAGCCACATTTTGTCCATAGTGTGCCATCCTCCTGTGCTATCTTTCTGATGCTCAGGCCTCTTGGTTTTCAGCATTGCACCTCGGGCTTCCCTCCTTTCCTCATCATTGTTGCTCTTCATGCCTCCCTTCTCTCCTCATCATCGCTATTCCTTAGCCCTCCCCTGCTCTCCTTGCGATCATTCTTCCTTCCTCATTATTAGTCCTCAGGCCTCTCCATCATTTCTACTTCTTGGGCTTTCCTTCCTCCCCTCATCATCACTCTGCAGACTTCCCTTCTCTCTTCCTCACTGTCACTCCCCAGAGATCCCACAGATCCCATCATTATTACCCAGAGATCCCACAGATCCCATCGTCATTACCCAGAGATCCCACAGATCCCAACGTTATTACCCCTCAGGCCTCCGTCAGCATTGCCCTTTAGACCTTTCTCATATTTCCATTCTTACTAACCTTTAGCAACTTCTTTTTTTAATATTTTATTTACTTGAGAGAGAGAGAATGGGCATGTAAGGACCTCTAGCAACTGCAAATGAACTCCAGAGACATGCGCCACCTTGTGCTTTACGTGGGTCCTGGGGATTCGAACCTAGGTCCTTTGGCTTTGCAGGCAAGCACCTTCACTGCTAAGCCATTTCTCTAGCCCCTTACTAAGATCATCTTTACAGTATTTCTTCTCAGAGCTCCTTTATGTCCCATCAGGCCTTTCTGGACTATCCCCATCATTACGATCCTCGACCCTCCCTATTGTCCCATCACTATTGCTCCTCAAACTTTCTGCTTCTCTTTCTGCTCCTGAAGAACTATGAATGGAAAGGGCTATTCTGTTGCTCAATCTGCCCTGATATTTAAGTGAGCAATGAAACTTTGCCTCTCACAGTACAGTCCATTTAAGTATTCTCTGTCTTTTTCTGGTGTGGGGTCTACTTAGAAAAGATTTGGAGACCGTGGAATAGCTTCTCCCTCTTAATGGTGGCTCATCTCCCAATCTTGGTGTTTCACATCCCTGTAGACATCTTCCCCAAGCCCACGTGTCACTCAGAGAGAGTTGCCAGTCTAGGGCCCTAGGTGTTTGTCCTAACTCTGCCCCTACCCTGGTCTGGGAGCCATGCTGCTGCCAAGGCTCGGGGACAATGTGAGACAACTGGGACCCTGACAACCATAAGCAGTTGTCAGTGCCACAGAGACAAAGACGGGGTGGGGTGGGGTGGGGTGTAACGGAGGCTGGTATAGCTTGTCTCCACCTTGGCACACAGAAGCCACTCTGCACCCAACTCTGCTTTCATTGGTGTGTATAAACCCTGCTTGCTTTGCACTGAGAAATCTTAATTGTAGACAGAAATCTTTGTGCTCCTAAAAGAATACCTCCTTAAGGGATGACACTTGTGATTTTTTTCTTTGTCAAAATGTTCTTTGATATGACAATGATGAGGTAGATTATGAAGTAGATGTGTGCTTTGTTTTGTTTTGTTTTGTTTTGTTTTCAGATTTTGAGGTAGGGTTTTACTCTAGCCCAGGCTGACCTGGAATTCACTCTGTAATCTCAGGGTGGCCTCGAACTCATGGTGATCCTCCTACCTCTACTTCTGAGTGCTGGGATTAAAGGCGTGCGCCACCATGCCCGGCTTGACTTTTACTTTTTTTTATAGAAAGGTAAAACACATGAAGGCGGGAAGAATTTAACGTCTCTTGTTCCAAGACATCTCTACTTTATGCAGGAGAGCCTGGCAGAGCATCAGATGCCCAGGGGTTGCCAAGCTGAGCATGGCCAACATTAGAAAAGACCCTCAGGTTTCAGAAAGGGGTGCCTGACATGCATTACATAGAAGAGGCAATCATTTGGTCCTGGGGGGGGGGGGGGCTCCGTGCTGCCAGATCCGTCTCAGGGCTGTACAGCAGGCCCCGCACCCACAGGCCAGTGTCATGGAAAATGCCAGTAACAAAGGAGCTGCCCAAGTGCACTCGGGGGACAAGTTGAGTCCTGATCCCTGGTCCCCGACCAGCCCGTTAGCACCTGGGCCTTGTTATTCCTCATTAGTGGCTGTGAAGTCACAGGACCAGAGGGAGCCTGCCTATCTTCTGGGGTTTTCCACACTGAAGGCCGGAGCCCTCTCCAGGGTCGGCTGGGTTGTGTGGTCAAGAATCAATCCTGGATCACCAGGGAGGGGGCCCTGCTCCGGGGAACCTGCTGTAGCCCACCTTTGTTCCAGAGTGTGACTCCCGGGGGGTGGGCGGGGGGAAGAGCCCCAGGACTTCCCAGCCAGCAGATCCAACGCAGGGGCATCTGGAACAGCGGTGGGGTGGCCCGGGGCGGGGGGGGGGGACAGGGGCGTGGGGAGCAGCCTCACCCTCACAGGTCTCTTGCCAGGCAGCCCCTGTGGGCGGGCCCGGCTTCTGTTTGTCGCCAGGCTTCCCTCTGCTATCAGTTCCCATGACACAATTCCTGGTTCCCCCAGTTGCGTTTTATTATTGTTATTCTTAAAAATATTCAGGAGCTGGGGGGGGGGGTGGAGGGCGGGGTGTTGAAAGGTAGTTTAGGGAAGGGAGTGGTGATGAACAGCACGCCCCCTGATGGCTCCAGGAAGCTGTCCTCAGACAGGCCGGGGCCTCTGTAAAGAAAGCTGCAGCGGCTTATCTGGGTGCTGGCCGGTGGGGAAGGGAAGCCCGGGTGGTTCCGTGACGTCAGTGCAGGCTTCCCACCTCCAAACTCTGTTAGAAGAAAAAAAAAAAGGGGGGGGGACATGGTGACAGCCGCCCAGTGACATTTCCTATCTCACTGTGGATCAGGTGGCTGGGGAGGAGGGAGGTGGGGGGGAGGAGGGGGGTGTCGTGCTGTTCGCTGGCCGTGGCCTTCCCTGGGCTTCTCTCATTTCCTGTCCATCTGCCAAAAATCACACAGTGATGGTGGCCGTAGCTGGCCTGTGGGCGACACTATGACTTGACCCTCTTCAGAGAAACAAAACTGAAGAGCCCCGAATGGAGGCAGGCATGGGATACGTACGGTGGGTCCCATCACTTTCTTTCTCAGCCACTGAGCACACTCCGCGAGACGCTGTGGCGTGTCCATGTTTTGTTTCACAGACTTAGGGATGGTCCCCAAGTTGACCCCTACCCTGGAGAAGCTGAACTGGGCCATCTAAGCGTTACAGGCTCGACATAAGCAATTACAAGTATGGTGGATGGATTTCCTACTATTGACGTGCAGGTTGGCAGGAAGATGCAATTTTCCTAATATTCTCTCCTCTCGTTCTTTTTTTTTTTTTTTTTCAGTGAATGAAATCATACGCAACGACCTCTCCAACACGAAGCCCCACTCCTAATTCGACGCACTGGAGCTGGCAGAAGCTGCGTGGAGTTGGTTCAGTGCAGACAGCCGGGCTTCAGCCTGCGAGACTTTTGACGAAATAAACTGAACCTACATCTGGTACCACTCAGAACTTCCAACTTACTGAATGGCTAGGAGCTGAAGACTTACCCTATATGTACAAAGAAGTAACTCTCTAATAAGCAGGGAGGAGACGGGGAGGGAGGACACCGAGGGTCCTGAAGGAAAAAAACCATGTCAAGGATACAGAAGGGCTGGAGGGTGAGGCCAGGGACACGCGCTTATCCCTTGAAGCAAAGGGCCATGTGGCAGGCGGACCCCAAGCCTAGCCCTCCTGCCCCTGGATTGCAATACTGGAAGTGCCTTATTTAACGAGACCATCGCATCAGGGCATTGTGGAAGTGAGCACTGAATTTTCTACCATGGAGTATTTGTAGGCGCCAAAGCTATTTAAAAAAAAAAAAAAAACAAAACAAAACATTTCGTTAAGAGGCTTTATCCTTTGTATAAATTGATAGAGTTCTGGCATGCTGGGGCTTCCCGTTTATCTCCAACTCTCTTGGCTGCCCTATGTGATTCTGCTGCCTTATCCAGTGTGTTGTAGACGTCTTCCAACCTGTCATCTCAGCTCTTTCTTAGTAGACTCCCTTCTCGGTGTGACTAAAACCATAGGATTGTTAATAGTAGCATGCTGAGAGATTTCGGTTTTTAAACATAGTACAAGGAAATTGAACAGCACAAGATAGGATCCTGGACAAGAGAAAAAAAAAAAAGACAAAAACAAAAAACAAAAAAAAAAGAAAGAAAGAAAACTTGCTTGCCACAGATCTGATCCTGTGTTTGCATGCATGTACATAAAGGATTTATATTTATGTATCAATAATCAGTGGCGAAGATGGTGAGGAGCAGTGTGTGCTCAACAGGGGCCTCCACATCAGCAATAACCAATGTCCATTTTGATAGTACACCTAAGAGTCCAGACCTGATTTTCCAACACCTTCCATCGGTGTGGGGGGGGGAGGGGTCTGTCACCCCTGCACAGACAGGCGGCATTTTTTTTTTTCCGTCTCGTGCAGTTACAGAGCACTTTAGAATGCCAGAGAGCTGTGCTCACAATGCCCATAGGCTACCAGATGGCAAAATCAGAAAGTAGTGTAAATGACCATTACAAAAGGAGTGTAATATATTTGTTCAATTATAAGATTATTATTTCACAGAAGCCTTACAGCTCTCTGCTTTCATCTAAGAAAACAATTACCAAAAAAAAAAACAAACAATGTTTTCACATGCAGCCTGTGGATAGCGTGTTTTCAAATCAGTCACTGTTAACAGATAGGTTGGTGTCGGCTTTACCGCTGCGTTTTGTACAATTAGTTGCTTATTACAGTTACTAGCAGTGACCTATTATTTCATATAACCAAAAAAGCATGGTTTAATTAAAACATGTTTAATGATTGTGCCTTAGGAGTTAACGCCCCCTTATGGGATATGCCTGAATTGCACCTTGTGGGTGGAGGTTACTGTAAGTTAGTCACAGATCAAACTCATGATGGGAAAACACTCTCCCACGGGAAGACGCATCTTTAAAATGTTTGTCTGTGTACGACTGTGTCTTACCTTTCTCCAACTCATGGAAAGAAACAAAAAAAAAAAAGTCCGAAAGCCATATTTGAACGTCTGCACACGACTGTGAAGAGCTGATGTGCGCCACCGCCTTGTACATAGGTAGCCCCTGGTACCCATAGGCTGCCTCCCCGTCTGCACCCAGTATGTACCCTGTGTTTAGTATCATGTTGCATGAACCCTTCTTAGTAGACTGTCATACGAAAGCAAGTGTTTGATATTTGTGTCAGCTATCTTTGTAGTTAGAAAACAGATCCAATAAAGCAGTATTTTTGTTTTGCTGGACAATCTCTGAGGATGACTCATTGCTTTATGGAGCGTGCTTTCTTCCTTTTGTTCTATTTATTTATTTACTTACTTACTTCTTTTGAAAGAGAGAGAGCATGGGTGTACCAGGGCCTCCAGCCACTGCAAATCAACTCCAGACTCATGCGCCACCTCGTGCATCTGGTTAAGTGGGTACTGGGGAATCGAACTTGAGTCCTTAGGCATCACAGACAAATGCCTTAACCACTAAGCAATCTCTCCAGCACAGCACTTCTGTACTGGATATGTGTGGGGGCGTCTGTGACAAATGCTTCATGAAGATGGAGCTGGCTGCTCCTGTGGTCACCTGAACGCCAAAAGCAGTGGGTCTAGCTGTCTTCTTACCAGAAGCGAGTGGATATTTGGTATAGTCCCTGGGCGCTCTAAGCAAATGACTTTAAAGGGCTTATCCAGTCTAGGTGGGGAAGGAACTTTTGCTTTTGCCAAATACTTTTGCTCACAGAGAGATCCTGGGTGAGGCTCTGGCCACCCACATGCTTATATGTGATTGGACAGTTCCTTTAGCAAGAGGGTGCCTGTGCTTCAGCTGACGTGAGCCTGCTTCCTCTCCCTCCCTCCCTCCCTCTCTCTCTCTCTCTCTCTCTCTCTCTCTCTCTCTCTCTCTCTCTCTCTCTCCTTGCTTCTCTGAGCACTCCCTCCTACAGGCTTGGGTTTTAAAAAAAACAATATTGAGCCACTCACAAACCAAGGAGAGACCCGGGCCACTGCAGTAGTTACTGTTCTCAAGTGTCTCTCTGAAACAATATTTTGCTTCCAAGCCTTTATGAAATGCAAAAATTCCTATTAGCTTTGCTAAGAGGTTTGCAAGTGGACTTGAAATACTAGAGAAATTGCCCTCGCCTAGAGCAATGGGTATGCATCTGCCAGACCAGGTTGCTGTTTTCATGTTACTTAAAGTACGTTCTACTGCAGCTTGTGGGCTCCTTCCGGTTCAGCGTGTGGCAAAGGAGAGTATGGAGGAGACGAGTGCCTTACCATATACAGAATCTTGAATCTATGGATGAATGCTAGCCCCGTGTCTAATATGTTGGGCCTGGGGACAACAACAGAATCACGGATCTGCAGAACGGCTGCGCTGGAAGCTGGCCTAGCTGGACTTCGAGGATGGCAGCTTTGCGTGACAGCTAGAGTGCTGGGAACTGGCCTTGTCAGTGTGAGCTTTGAAAATTCCCATTTGTTCCCCATCCCAGGAACAGAAGTTTATATCCTCCAGATACATACCCATTTACAAAATGAGGTGTAGATTCTGCCTAAGAAGCTGAATTGCTATACTCATATCTCTGAGCTTTGAAGTAATGAAGAATTGTTCTTAATCCCTGGGGTGACAGGGCACGACAGATCATTCCAGTAATCCCAGCACTCAGGAGGCTGAGGTTAAAAGGATAGCCATGAGTTTAAAACCACCCTGGGCTACACAATGAGTTCTAGGGGTTAGCCTGGTGTTGCAGTCAGATTCACATTGCTGGTAGAAATCACCCAACCAAGAGCAGCTTTTAGGGAAAAAAGAGGTTTGCTTTGGCTCACAGGCTCGAGGGGAAGCTCCAAGATGACAGGGGCAAACGATGACATGAGCAGAGGGTGGACATCACCCCCTGGCCCACATAAGGTGGACAACAGGAACAGGAGAGTGTGTCAAACACTGGCAGGGGACACTGGCTATAACACCCATAAGCCCACCCCCAACAATAACACCGCCTCCAAGAGGCGTTAATTCCCAAGTCTCCATCAGCTGGGAACCTACCATTCAGAACACCCAAGTTTATGGGGGACACCTGAATCAAACCACCACATTCCACACCTGGCCCCCATAAACTGATATCCATACATGATGTAAAATACGATGCATTCAGTCTAACTTTAAAAAGTCCCCATAGTTTTTATCAATCCCAATGATGTTCAAACATCCCCTTAATCCAAGATCTTTTAACTGAGCCATAATACCAAAAAATCTCCCCCAAACCCAAAATGGTACAAAATAAACATTCACAGTGCAAAAGATGGCATTGGGCATAGCAAAGAAATACTCAGGCAATACATGATTTAAACAGGGCAAACACCAAACTCTGTAGCTCCAAGTCCAACAACTCTAGTTAGTGGCAAATCTCCCAGTCCGATAACTCTAACCAGCAACAAGGCTCTGGAGTTCCAATTCCGCCCCTCCAGCTAGGCTACTCACAGTCCTGGAAAACTTCATAGGGGCCGCCAGCTCCTTAGCAGCCATCTCGTGGTCCCGGCATCTCCACTGGGTCTCCACTGCAATCCATGGTTCATCCTCATGGCCCCATGGGGTCTCCATGGAGGCATCCAGCAAACCTGCTTCACACTGCCCATGGCCATTTCCAAAGCACAAGACCATGCTGCAAACTCAATGACCCTCAATTTCCTGCATTTCTTACACTCCACAACCCCAGGGAGGGTGCAATTTGTTAATCCAGGGGGAAATAAAGCAGACTTTGAAGAACAGGACACTCCTTGAGCACTCAGACCCCTTCAAGAGTCTACATTCTTCCTGTTGCCCCAGTGCAGGCCAGCTGGCCCAATCTCAAAGGTTGTAATCTCTCAAACAATTTGCAGGTGAATGGGCAGCAGTTTAGGCCAAAGATTTTTTTGTGTGTGTGTGTGTGCCATTTCCCACACCAGCTCATTTCTATGCAAAGCAACCCTGCACAACTTCTCAGGACTCGGGCATAACAGCAAGCTTCTCACAAAGACTGCTAACCCAGTCCAGGCACAGCTCTTTCTCACCCTCATAAGCCAAACCTCACAGTCCATAGTTCTTACCACATTCAGGTCTTTCAACTCTAACCAGAATAGTCCATCAAGCTGTACTTAGAGCACTGTAAGGCATCTCTTAGGCCAAGCTTTCAAATCCTTCCATATTCCTCTTGAAAATCAGCTCCAAAAAGCCAAATCCACACAGTCAGGTGTCTAGCAGCAACCCCACTCCTCGGTACCACTTTACTGTTGCAGTCCGGTTCATATTGCTGGTAGAAATCACCCAACCAACAGCAGCTTGTGGGGAAAAAAGAGGTTTATTTTGGCTTACAGGCTCGAGGGGAAGCTCCATGATGGCAGGGGAAAATGATGGCATGAGCAGAGGGTGGACATCACTCCCTGGCCCACATAAGGTGGACAACATGAACAGGAGAGTGTGCCAAACACTGGCATGGGGAAACTGGCTATAACACCCATAAGCCCACCCCCAACAACACACCGACTCCAGGAGGCATTAATTCTAAATCTCCATCAGCTGGGAACCTAGCAGTCAGAACACCCAGGTTAATGGGGAATACCTGAATCAAACCACCACACCTGGGCTAGACTAAAACCCTGTCAAAAAAGAAAAAGAATCTCTTGTTTTGGCTGGAGAGATGGCTCAGCAACTAAAGCCATTTGCTTGCAAGGCCTGACAGCCAGGGTTTGATTCCTCAGTACCCAAGTCAAGCCAGATGCACAAAGTGGTGCATGTATCTGAAGTTCATTTTCAATGGCAAGAAGCCCTGGCATCACATTCTGCCCACTCTCTTTTTCTCTCTCCCCATCTCTCTCTGCTTGTCAATAAATTTAAACAATATATTATTTAATTTTTTTATTTATTTGAGAGAGAGCAAAAAAGAGGCAGATAGAGAGAAAGAGAATGGGCACACCAGGGCCTTCAGCCACTTCAAACGAGCTCCAGATGCATGCGCCATCTTGTGCATCTGGCTTACGTGGGTACTGAGGAATCGAGCCTTGAACAGGAGTCTTTGGGCTTCATAAGCAAGTGCTTAACCGCAGAGCCATCTCTCCAGTCCCTGAACAATATTTTTAAGAAAGACTCCCTTGTTTGTTTCTGGTCAAGAAGGAAGCCACCAAGGCAGTTGTGTGTGGCTCTTATGTCCTCCACAACCATGTCTGCATTTTTCTGGAAAGCTAAGAATGGTCTCTGCTTAAGCAGGGTTCTTGGGTGCTCCATATCACTGCACAGTGTTCAGGTCCTTGGCAGCCTAGATAGCATCTGCCTGCCATAGCCAAAACCACTCAGAAGCTTAGAGAACTGCTGGGTTTTCTTGAACTCGTTTACTATGAGAAAAGCAGTAACAAGTTCATATTTGCTTTATTTCTGACTTGAGGCTTTGGGACAAAAAAAAAAATATCTGATAAGCATCTAATTTGCCCTCATGATCAAATGCAGCCTTAGGAAAAGCCGATGTTCAGAACCCAGCTGCCTGTGCTAGAGTCTCACAACCTAATCTGCCATGTCCCTCTGATCCTACCCAGTGGGTCCTGGTGCCCACTGCCTACCTCGAGGATCACACTATGGGTGGACAGCAGTGGGGCCTCTTCTTGACACTAGGGACTTACTCCACCTAGTCAGTAAGCTGCATGTGAGAGTGTGTCTGACAAGAGATCCTGTAGAAAGGAAGCGAAAATGAGGCAGAGGTGGAAAAATCCTCATTTAGACAAACCCTTGATCAGCCTTTTTGTTTGTCTTTTTTTAAAAAAAATTGTTTATTTTTATTTATTTGAAAGTGATGGAGAGAGAGAGAGAAAGAGGCAGAGAGAGAGAGAGGGAGAGAGAATGGGCACACCCGGGCTTCCAGCCACTGCAAACGAACTCCAGACGCGCGTGCCCCCTTGTGCATCTGGCTAATGTGGGTCCTGGAGAATCGAGCTTCGAACCAGGGTCCTTAGGCTTCACAGGCAAGCGTTTAACCGCTAAGCCATCTCTCCAGCCCTCTTGTTTGTCTTTTTAAACTGAGGTGGAATTCACAGAAGATGGAATTCAACATTTTTGAGAGTGTGGCTCAGTGGCATTTTGAGCATTCACAAAGATCTGTCCAGTTCCAAAATGTGGCCATTACCCCCCCCAAAAAAAAAAGTCTACAACTGTTCCTGGGCCCTGAGACCTGAGAGATTATCTGTCTTGGAACATTTGGTACAGACAGAGTCACATCACACAGGGTCCTGTGAACCTGGCTCCTATCTACTTCTGAGGTCCATCCACACGGTAGCATGTGATCCCCACGGGAATACAGAACACCCTATCGTGCAGGCTTCCTCCCTGCTTATTTATTCCCCTTCCCCCTAGTGGGCATTGGCTACTTTGAGCCTCTGGCTGCTGTGAATGTACTTCTCAACTCAAGGTAAATGCTGAGTAGGGGGGGTGTCCTGGTCATGGGGCAACTGAATGTAACTTTATGGGACTGTTTAAATTATCCATGCCCGAGACAGACCCAGCTCACTAACCTAATTTGGAGTTACATATGTGAAGCACATCATATTTATAATTCTTTATGCCAAAAAAATTAAGTTAGGTCAAAGATGACTGAACGTTTGCTTAGACGGAAGCTGAAAGCAGACCCCCTCGCCTGCCTGTGACGACTCCCAGCAGAGCTGGTCCGTCTAGGGTTTCTGCCGGGAAGCTGGGACCACAAGACTGTGTGAGTCATTCTTGCGGTGCCAGCTGATCCCCTGGTGACACTCATTTTACTTCACACACAAACCAACGTAGTGGAGAAAAGAGACACAGTGAAGACTTCTAGAGCAAGCCTCGAGAGAGAAGAGGTCCCCAAAGGGCAGAGCCACTGCAAACCTTGCACGGCTGCCACCGAGCACAGCAACAGCCCATTCCTGGCTTTCTGCTGAGGCAGTTCAAAGCATTTGCAATTTCTAGATGGGGGCGATGGGTGACTCTGGCCCTGTGACCAACAGGTATGTCCCCTCCTCCTGACAGGACGCAGTTGCTCTGGTCTGCTCACAGTGTGACTAAGGAATGAAGCAATGACCCTCACTGCTGCTAATGGGCTTCCGTAACTTTCCTCCCTTCTCAAAAAAAAAAAAAAAAACTGCTCACACACATATCTATGTGGGAATCTATTTGGTGCCGGGTACACGAACAGGACTTAAGCCCTGGTTATCAGGCTCAGTGCCAGGCCATTTTCTGATTGGTCTGCAGCTCACAGAAAGAGGAGCGGAACCCACCTGCTCTCACCACCCTTCCAATCTTGTCACCTCCCCAGCCATGAGTCTGCCACTGCCACAGAGGGTCCCTTGGGAGAAAGGCACTTGCAACATGTGTCTCCATGCTTAGGCCTTTGAGGTCATACCTTCAGGGTGTGGATGGCTGCTCCCACGGCCCTGTGTGGACACTGGGGCTTGGATATCTACTTGTGACCTTAAAAGAAAGTCCCCTGATCCTCCATCTCACAATGCAGAGAAAATGGAAGGAGAGGGAGTGGCCAAAGATATAGCCTCATGGTGCCTGTTCTTATCACTTCAAAGCGTGCTGGTCCCCCTACCTTGGCATGGGCAGACTTGGTGCTGCTGTGGACAGGATGCCCAGAAACCACAGGACTCAGAAGGGCAGGGAGGCATCATCCTTCAGTCTTACAGGATGCTTACCCTGGGAACTGACCACATAAAGAAGCCAGGCCACATAGGAGGTCATACAAGAATATACCAGGGGGGGGCTGGAGGATGGCTCGGCGGTTAAGATGTTTTCCTACCAACTCTAACCACCAGAGTTCAATTCCAAAGTACCAATGTAATGCACAAGGTGGTGCGCACATCTGGAGTTCGTTTACAGTGGCTTGAGGCTCAGGTGTACCCACCCATTTCTCCCTCCCTCCCTCTCTCTCATAGATAGAGAGATAGATAGATAGATAGATAGATAGATAGATAGATAGATAGATAGATAGATAGATAGACAGATAGGTAGATAGATAAAATAACAGTGTACCAGGGCATACTGCTGGGGATCAGCAAGTACCAACTAAAAAAAGCAAAGAAGAACATAGCTGGTGAGCAAGTTCCAGGGCCTCCTGCCCAGCCTTGACATCCCCACTAGACATGGAGGACAACAGAGGCCAGCTGTCCTCACCAGACTTCCACCCACTGCAGAAAAAGTACGGAGGTAAGTCATTAACTATTGTGCTTGTGTTGCAGAGACATGGAAAGTCAAGAGGCTGCGGCTGGGATAAAGGGGTTGTGGGGGGGGCGGTGACGGAGCTGACCCCATGAGCTATTGCTGAGAACAGACTGCCAAGGAGCAGGGCGACCTGAGGAGGAGAGCTGATTATCATTGTATGGTTGAGAATCAGGCATAGGCGTCAATATGATAGGTGAGCTTTCTGGTTCAGACTCTGTCTCCAGCTAGGGTCACCAACACCAGTCATCACAGAAGAAGAGAAGTGTGGGAACATGCCAGGCCACGTGCAAAAGGCCACCCAGGGTGCCAGCCCAAGGTTTATACTGAGCCACCCTGTAGGGACACAGTTCTTCAAAGACTCCCCTGGGCAGGACAGAGGTGGCCTCCTGCTTCCTGGGCTACGCTGTGGCCATGCGTGACCTCCAAGGAGCTGTCTGAGCATCTGGAACCTCCAGTGCCATCCAGGGCTCTTTCTGGGTTTGCCCAGCCTGTGCCAAGCTCCTCTACACCCCAGTCCCACCTGAGTGTGTCACCAGCCTCAGGGACCTACCAAGTCTCGCCTGAGTCCAGGACTAAAGACTCACCTCATTCCTACTCCCATGCCTTGTGTCTCCACTGAGGGACTAAATCCACTTCCCAGCATTCCTCTGGCTGACTCATAACACTTGATGTCTCTGCCAATTGAGGAAGGACACAGTCCTGTTGCAAACTGAAGGTCTTCTACCATCTCTGTGATTTTTTTTTTTGGTATGCTACTCATGCTCCAGGATCAAAGAGAAAATGTGTGGGAACCTTGACCAAGTTCCGGGCCACCTAGGTTGGATATCCAGCTGCACAAGTAGGTCGTCCAGCCCTCATGTCTACACATTCTCACACTGTGCTCTTCCCAGGTGTTCCTCACCCACTATCCCATGGGCACAAAGACTCGGAGCCACCCTAAAACCACTGCCCAGTCTCCACAGTGCTACTCCATGCAGCCAACTGCCAAAGGCCCTTCCTTGCACTCTGGCAATTCTCCGTCCCAGCAAGTAATGACTGGTTATTGTTACTTTTTTTTTAATGCCAAGTCAAAAGAGGGTTGAACTAATATAGTCCATATTTAATGGGACATTCCTGTTATTTGTCTCACATTCTGCAAGTGCTTTGTGCAGTTTACCTCTGGGGATTCACCTCTCACCCTGCAAACAGGAGAGGTCTAACTTTGAGCACAGGAGCCTTCTCGGGAGCCTGTGTCACCCTCCCTGTGTTGAAGCAGGTCCAAACCACGCCGAGCCTTCCTCCCACACTGCACTGCTCCCTGACCATTTTCCCCTGCCTCTCATCTGCCTCTCCCCTCCCTCTAAGTTCTGAACTGGCAATCGTTTCATGGAAACGCCCAGGGCAAAGACTCTGGCTGGACAGTGCAGGATCCACATACCCCTTTACTTCTTTATAGGACACAATTGAAGCCTGGGGTTGGGCTTTACTCCACGGTGTGAGGAATGATGGCACCATGCCTTGGTCTGGTTTTAACATCAGATGGACGCTGGCTGGGAAGGCGCCCCTCCGCTTCAGTCTCTGCGAAGTCGTGTAGAATTTCTCAGCAACATTATCTGTGTCTCGATTTTCCTTTACACTACAAATTCAGTTTCTTCAATGCCTACAGCAATTATTTGGGTCAATTCATTTTTGATAGTCTGTGTCTTTGGTAGTTTCTGACATTTTTGGGTAATCTGTCTTTTTTTTTTTAATCTAAGTTGTGGAATCTGTTGGCATAAAGTTCTTCGTAATATTCCTCTGTTACTTGTGGTTCTCAGAGAATCCCATGTGATGCCCTTCCTCTCTTTCACTCTGACCTTAGCCATTTGTGTCTCCTCTCTTGTTCTCTGACCAGCCTGACCATACATAGGCTTATCGTTGTTTTTTTTTTTTTTTTTTTTTTTTGCACGTGCATGTGTGTGTGGTGCACGTGCAGGTGCGCATGGGTGTTCACATGCGTGTGGGTACACATGTGTTCAGATGTGTGTGTATAGGCCAAAGGTTGATGTCAGGGGTCTTCATCGGTCACTCTCCACCTGATTCACTGGGGCTGGGTCTCACACCTGAACCCAGGACTTGCCCATTCACCCAGTCTCAATAGCCAGCTTGCCTCAAGGACCCTCTGTCTTCACCTCCTGAGCACGAGGCTTACAGGTGGCTCCCACACCAACCCAGAATTTACATGGGTGCTAAGGATCTGAACTCAGGTCCCCATGTGTGCGTCGTAAGCACTTACTTCATGGAGCATCTCCTCAGCCCCAATTTTGTGGGTCTTTTTTTAAAAAAACATATTTTTAATTAATTTACTTATTTATGAGAGAGAGAGAATAGGCATGTCAGGGCTTCTAGCCACTGTAAACGAACTCCAGATGCATGCATCACCATGTGCATCTGGCTTATGCGGGTCCTGGGGAGTCAAACCTGGATCCCAAGGCTTCACAGGCAAGTGCCTTAACTGCTAAGCCATCTCTCAAGCCCTTGTGGGTCTTTTGAAGCAAGCTGTTTAGCCACTGAGTGAGGCAGTGCCCTTAGGGGAAAACTTCTATATTAGCTCACCTTCAAGGTATCTTTTGGGAGACGAGAAGCTGAGTATGGCAACAAGTTCTCCTGTCCACCATCATTCCCTCAGGAACCATGACCCACAACTGAGCATGCTCTGTCTGTAATATACATCTTGAACTGAGCATGCTCAGATATGTGGCTGCTTTCCCCGCATAAATACATGTGGGGTCTCCCAATAAAATCCCCCACGCGTCGTTTGTTCAAGGAGGGCATAGCTTAGGAAGCAGGCCCTGCACTCTCCTTACCTACCGCAGGTAGTAAATCTTTCTCCACTCTGATTTCTTGGCCGTCTTTGTTTTGGCTTTGTACTCATTAAGATGCGATCCATTGCGTGCGGTTACAAAGCAACTTCCTTAATTGATAAACTCTACTTTTCCATCATTTCTTTTCATCCTCCCTCTTTCATTTCCTCTCCATCATCTGGTTTCTGAAGGCTGGTGCTGAACTCATGGGTCTGAGACCTCTTCTGGTTTGGCACGTGGTGGCACAGTTTTCCTTGCGTCCTGCTATAGGCTGGATCCCACCGTTGTGCTCATAGATCTGAGACCTGATGCTCTCACTTCATGAATCCAGAGTTTTTTTCTAATTTCAGCTTGACTTCTTTGACCTACATGAAACCATGCTGGTTTTCAAATATTTGGGGAATATCCAGATAACCCAATTCCATTATTGTTCGAGAATATGATTTTAGATTTTCTATTCATTAAGACTTGTGTTATGACCCAGAATGTGAGCTGCCTTGGAAATGCTCCTGAGTACATGATTTTTTTTAAAAAAAAAAGTATGTTGTGGAGCTGGAGAGATGACTTAGCAGTTAAGGTGCTTGCCTGAAAAGCCTAAGGACCCAGGTTTGATTCCCCGGTACCCATGTAAGCGTGCATGGTGTCACACGCATCTGGAATTCATTTGCAGTGGCTGGAGGCCCTGGTGTCCCCATTATCAAAATAAGTATATAAATAAATAATTTTTTAAATGCATGTTGTGGGGCTAGAAAGATGTCACAACAGTTTAAAAGTGCTTGCATGCAAAGTCTGCCAACCCGGGCTTAAAGTCCCTAGCCACCCACATAAGCCAAATGCAAAAAGTGGTACAAGCATTTGACATTCGTTTGCAGTGGCAAGAAGCCCTGGTGCGCGCGTGCGCACACACACACACACACACACAGAGGCGTGCAAATAAATAAATTTTTAAATGTATATATATGTGTACAGTCAAGCAGATCATACTAGAAACCCCAGTTAGGTCAAGCTGCTCACCAGCACCGCTTGAGTCTTCTGGCTCCTGGCTGATTTTCCATCTCTTGTAGAGAGTTACTTAACTCCAACTCACATTATGGTTTTACTCATTTCTCCTGGCACTTGTTTTAGCTTCACGTATTTTGAAGCCCCGCTTTTGGCTGTTCAGGTTATTCAGAGTTTACATGCACTCCAAACTCGCCAAGCCCTTTGGGATCATGGTCACCCTCCTTGTCACCTGTGAGACTATATTTACTCTGAAATCTACCGGGTGTGTGGTTCAATTAACCTTTTGATTTGTGTGGCAAAGTAAACATTTATTCATGTTTTTTAATTTTAACCCTTTTGTATCTTTTTTTTTTTTTTTGTTATGAGTACTAATTTTAATTGTCCTGTGTGATTTGGCCACAGGAAGGGTAGGCCAAGTGTTTTCCTTTAATCTTTCAGTTAACTGAAGTTTTAGGATGCCTGTAGTAATAACATCAGATGATCCCTAACACCAAATGAACAAAGCGGATATGAATTCACAAAGAAACAATGCATGCCAATATGTTTTCATCTGTTACCGTCAGCCGCCATTGAAAACTGTGACTTAGTATTTTCTATTTAAAATCTCATAGAAAGGATAACGGCAGCTCAGCATACCCCTGAAGCAATGTTAAGCATATTGAAACATTTGGTATCTTTAGAAAGCAAGTTATTATATGATTAAAATTAAATTTTGATACCTTTTATTTATACAGAACCATACCATAAAAAAACTAAATACATTATTTAAAATCATGTTCTTTGCCTATAACTGGCCTAAAATTATTACAAATTTACTTAGATGGTTTACAAAGAATGATTCTTACTTCTGTGTGTATATGAGAAAAATATCCTAAAAGCTATTTTATAAAGAAATTAAGCCATCTTTTTATTTGTTTATGTATCTTTTTATGTAAAGAAATTCAGTAGGCATTTAGTTTGTTCTTACTTTTCAATGTAATTTCATCATCTCTACCTCTGAAAGGGGCATTTTAGACTATTGCGTTTAATATAATTATTGATATAGTTGAGTTTAAATCCACCATCTTATCACTTTGATCCACCCCTTCTATCTTTTCCACCTTCTTTTGTTTTCTGTATTAGTTACTTTTGTCGTGGCTGCAACCAGATACTTGACAAAAATGTGACTTAAGGAAAGAAAGGTTTGTTGTTGTTTTTTTGCGGGGGGAGTGGCTTATAGTTTAAAGGGATACACTTGATAATGGCAGGGAAGGCCTGGGGGCAGGTGAGTCTATGTGGTGGGAGTATGTACTGGGATGCCACATCTGGAAGGAAGCCGAGAGAGCAAACAGGAAGCAAGGCCAGGATATAAAACCTCAAGGCCCACCTACAGAGACTCACTTCCTCCAGGGAGGCCACACGTCCTAGAGGTCCCACAGCCTTCCCAAACAGCGCCACCAGCTGGGGACCAAGTGTTCATACGTAGGAGCACATGGGGATATGGGGATATTTCACAGTCAAGCCAAAACAGCTTCTTCTTTTTTTTTTTTTTTTTTTTTTTTTTTTTGGTTTTTCGAGGTAGAGGCTCTCTCACTCTAGCTCAGGCTGAGTTGGAATTCACTAATCTCAGGGTGGCCTCGAACTCACAGCGATACTCCTACCTCTGCCTCCAAAGTGCTGGGATGAAAGGCGTGCGCCACCACTCCCAGCTCAAAACAGCTTCTTTATGGCCCCACACTTTCTCTTGTGTAAGTTCATTGGCTAGGACTGGCCTATGTCACCTGAGTGGTGCTCTAGGGTTTTATAGACAGCATCTTTACCCACTCCAGGGTACACTGTGCCAGATGTGAGCGGTGCAGACCCTCAAATGTGACTGTCTAGTTACTCATCTTTTATGCTGTTGTCATAAAACTCCTTACCTGTCAGATCCTACAATATGTTGTGATTTTTTTAAAGTAAATTATGGCCTAGAGAGATTACTCAGTGGTTAAGGCATTTGCCAAAAAGCCTAACAGCTCTGGTTCGATTCCCCAGTTACCACGTAAAGCCAGATGCACGCAGAGGCACACGCGTCTGGAATCTGTTAGTAGCAGCTGAAGGCCCTGGTGTCCCCATTCTCTCTGTCTGTCTCTCTTCTCGCTCACTATCTCTTTCTCTGCTTGCAAATAAATAATTAAATTTTTTTTGAAAAAAATATTCTATTTATTTATTTGAGAGATAAAGAGGCAGGTAGATGGAGACAATGGGTGCACCAGGGCCTCTAGCCAGTGCAAATGAACTCCAGATGGATGTGCCACCTTGTGCATCTGGCTTACTTGATGTGGTGGTTTGATTCAGGTGTCCCCCATAAACTTAGGTGTTCTGAATACTAGGGTCCCAGCTGATGGATATTTCAGAATTAACACCTCCTGGAGGCAGTGTATTGTTGGGGGCGGGCTTATGGGTGTTACAGCCAGCTTCCCCTTGCCAGTGTTTGGCACACTCTCCTGTTGCTATTGTCCACCTTATGTTGGCCAGGAGGTGATGTCCACCCTTTGCTCATGCCATCATTTTCCCTTGCCATCATGGAGCTTCCCCTTGAGTGTGTAAGCCAAAATAAACCTTTTCTCCCCCACAAATCTTGGTGATTTCTGCCAGCAATGCAGACCTGACTGCAACACTTGGGTACTGGGGAATCGAACTTGGGTCCTTTGGCTTTGCAGGCAAGTGCCTTAAGTGCTAAGCCATCTCTCCAGCCCCTGAAATTTAAAGAAAAAAAAAGTAAATTATGTTAGGTATGTGGCTCAGCAGGTAGAGCGCTTGCCTAGCATGCACAAAGCCCTTAGTTCAATCCCCAGCATTGCACAAACCAGCCATGGTGGGGCTTGTTCTGTCATCCCAGCACACAGGAGGACTGAAACGTTCAAAGTCACTCTCAGCTACACGGTGAATTCCAGGCCAGTTTGAGCTCCATGAGAACCTGTCTCAAAAATAAACAAATAAATCGTAAAGTACATGCTACAAAGATTTCCATGGTAAAGTGAAAGTGTTGTTTGCGTTTTCCTGTGTGATGCCATTCCCAGCTCTGGCATGTTTTGTGAAGCTTGAACCCCTCCTCTTCTTGGAAGACCCTCTGTCTAGCACAGCATGTGCCGCGGGTTTGGTGGGGTGTGTTATTTCAGGCTTAGTAGATGTGGAAAAGACCTCGCATTGTCTATTTTCTTTTTATTCTCTTACCTTAAAATAATCTTAAGTTCACAAGAAACTGCAAAACAATTAAGAAAAAAACACAGGAAGGTCATACAGAACCTTCAGCATATCTGCCCCAACAAGTGGATTAAGCACTGATACATCTTTTTTAAAAAAATTATTTATTTATTTGAGAGAGAGAGAGAAAGAAAGAGAGAGAATGGGCGTGCCAGAGCTTCTAGCCACTGCAAATGAACTCCAGCCACATGTACCACCTTGAACATCTGGCTGACGTGGGTCCTGGAGAATTGAACCTGAGTCCTTAGGCTTTGCAAGCAAGTGCCTTAACCACTAAGCCATCTCTCCAGCCCAGCATTGGTACATCTTACAGAGCTCATTCCTGTTCCTCTGGCCTCACACACATATATGGGCACACACACACATACACACACTTCCCTTCAGTCTTTTGTGCATATGAATTCATGCAAACACCACCGGAATCACAATGCAGAATCATCACCTCTGTCTCCTCGTGGCCCTCAGTGCTAATTTCTCCCTTGACACCTGTAGTTTGCTGTGTCCTGTAAGCCGGTTCAGGCAGCCTATAGCCACCCAAACTGGCTTTCCTCACTGAACGGTCGTCTGACCCTCCGTGTCACCGGCTCCTTCCTTCCCTCGGCTCAGCAGTGACCACTGTGTGGATGGAGCGGATTGCTTGATGGCTCTCCTGATGCCGAGTCGTTGGATTGTGGGGAGGTGTTTTTAATGTAATTTATATTGTGCTGGAGATCAAACCCAGGGTGTCACGCATGCTGAGCAAGTGATTTACCATTGAGCCACATCCCCAGCCCTGTCTGTTTTTAATTTTTTGGCTATTATGAAAAAAAAAAAAAAAAGCTTCTGTGAGCAGTACTGCGCAGGGTTTTGGGTGAACATGAGTTTCCATTTCTCTAAGATGAAGACCTAAGAGTGCACCTGCTGCGTGATATGCTTAGTGCATGTTGAGTTTCTAGAACCTACTCAGCTCTTTCCCAGAGCTGCTATTCTATTTTATATTCCAACAACACATGGATCATTATTTTTACTTAAGCTGCTCTGATACACATGTGGTAATATATTATTGTCGTTTAAATTTACATCTCTGTAATGGCTAGTGGTGGTGAATGTCTTCTCATATGTTCCCTGCCTTGTGTGTCTAGAGACGTGTGTATGTGCGAGACGAACCCCTGTGTCTTTCTACCATTTTCTCCTGAGTTATTTACTTCCAGCTTCCAAAAATTCCTTGCATCCCTAATGCAAACCCTTTGTTGGATCTGTAATTCGTGAATATCTCCTCCAGTCTCTAGCTTTTTTTTTTTTTTTCAGTATCTTAATGGACTTTTCATGAGATTTTTTTTTTTCTTTAATTCCAGTGAGATCCAGTTGGTTATTTCTCCTTTTACAGGTCAGCTTTTGATATCATACCTAAGAATGTCTCACCCCAGTGTTAGGTCTTAAAGATTTCCTTTTGTCTGCTATTCTAAAATTTTTATTGTTGGGCTGAAGAGATGGCTCAGCAGTTAAGGCACTTGCCTGCAAAGCCTAAGGACCAAGGTTGAGTTCCTCAGTACCCGTGTAAAGCCAGATACATAAGGTGGCACATGTGTCTGGAGTTTGTTGCAGTGGCTAGAGGCCCTGGAACACTCATTCTCTCTCTCTCTCTCTCTCTCTCTCTCTCTCTCTCTCTCTCTCTCTGTCTCTTAAATAAATAATTTTGTTTAATTTTATTGTCAGGCTGGAGAGATTGCTTAGCAGTTAAGGTATTTGCCTGCAAAGCCTAATAACCCATGTTTGACTCTCCAAGTCCCATGTAAGCTAGACGCACAAAATGATGCAAGCCATATGTACAAGGTGGTGCACACATCTGGAGTTCAATTGCAGTGGCTGGAGGCCCTGGTGTACTAATTCTCTCTCTTTCTCTCTCTGGCTCTTACTCTAGTACATAAAAAAAGGCCATAGTGTTGGGCTTGCTTCAAAAAATTTATTGTCATATCTCTTATATTTAAGCTCATGATCTATCCTGAATATTTTTTTGAGGAATAAATGAAGCTTAGGTCAAGACTTATCATTTTCTTATTTATTTATTTATTTATTTATTTATTTACTTACTTACTCATTTATTTGTGTGTATGTGTGTATATGGGTGTGCTATCATCTCCTTCCAATGCAAACAATTATTACCCATCTGGCTTTATGTGGGTAGCTAGGGAACTGAATCAGGCCAGCAGGCTTGCAAGCAAGTGCCTTCAACCACTGGACCATCTCCCCAAGTTTCAAGACTTATCGTTTTCCTTTTGCACCAACTGCTCTACAACTATCTGTAGAAAAAAAAAAAATCCCTCTGTGCTTTTGGATGTGGAGATATGAGGCTCTTTCTGGTTTCTCTAGTCTACCTCCCTGATCCGGGAGTCTGTCTCCCCAGTAGTACCACAGTGTCAATACTTCACAGCTGCCCTTGGAATCTTGCCAAGTGACTCTGCCCATCTTATTCTTCTTTATCAAATTAATCCAGCTAGTCTAGGTCCTGAACCTCCCTATTCCAATCTTACAATAAGCTTCTCTAGCTCTACAAAAAGCCTTGCTAGGATCTTGAGGAGAATTTCATTAAAACTATAGAACACATTGGGTAGAATGAGCATGTCTACTGCATCAAATCTTCCAGTCCACAAATATAGTGTCTCCCCCCTTGTTTAGACCTCTTTTTTTTTTATACAAAACAAAAAGTGCTCTCACCTGCATTTTACGTTTATAACACGCATATTACAGTAGTTACTTTCTCAGTGCTATGAACAAATACCTGACCAGAAGCAACTTGAAGGAGGATTGGGTTTATTTTTTGACTGACAGTTTCAAGAGGAAGTTTTATGGCAGGGAAGAAATCGTGGCAGAAGTGGGAATCCAGCATCACATAAACAGTCAGGAAGAAAATAAAAGCAAATGGGGCTGGGCTGTCAAACCTCAAGGCCCACTCCCAACTTCCAGCAAGACTCCACCTCCTAAAGGCTCTAGGACCTTACAGTGCCACCGACTGGGCATTGAACATTCAAACACACAAGTCTATGGGAAACATTTTTACATTCAAACCACAAAACATATATTTATTATATTTTTGTTTGCATGTTAGTGTTCAATTTTATTTGCTTCAATTATAAATAATAGTGTACATTCAATGCCCATGCATACATTGTTAGCACATAGAGATGCAGTTGGCATACCTTGCTGAATTCACTTATTAGATCTAGGAATTTTGTTGTAAATTCCTTGAAACTTTCTACAAAACCATACCATATGAAAATAGGGACATTTTTGGTTTTCCTCTCCAGTCTATATGCCTTTCCTTTCTTTTCTTAGGGCTGGAGAGATGGCTTAACAGTTAAGGCACTTTCCTGCAAAGCGGAAGGACCCATGTTCAACTCTCCAGATTCCATGTAAGCCAGATGCACAAAGGTGAGGCAAGCACAAGATCACACATGCCCACTAGGTGGCACAAGTGTCTGGAGTTTGATTTTCAGTGGCTGAGGCCCTGACGTGCCAATTCTTTCTCTCTTTTTCTCTCTCTCCCACTCTTTAAAATTAAAAAAAAATCATTTCTTTTTCTTACTCTATTACACTAGCAAGAATCTCGGTTGTCATGAGTAAAACTGCATACAGTGGACATCCTTGCCTTGCTCCACATCTTGGGGAAAGCTTGTCTTTCCCTTTAAGTATGATTTTCACTGAGGATTATACTTATGCCTTTTGATGGGTTGGAAAGGGTTCTCTTCATACTTCGCTGAGGGCTGTAATCATATACATGTAAGCTTTGACATATGTGTTTTCCTATAAATTGATTTGAATATATGTTTTTTTCCCTTAGTCTGTTGATAGACTGGACCATTTTCAACTTTATATTTGAAACGTGATTTTTTTTTTACTGTAGCAATTTAAGTTCATGGCTAGAGATGACTTGACAGTTAAAGACACTTGCTTGAAAAGCCCGCCAGCCCTTGTTTGATCCCCCAGTCCTCACATAAAGCCAAAGGCACAGAGTGGTGCATGCATCTTTTGCAACAGTAAGCGGCTCTGGTGTACTCAATCTCTCTCTCTCTCTCTCTCTCTCTCTTTCCTGTATTTAGGTCTGTACTATTTCCAGTGCAATCTTTTATCATTCTTTTTTTAAATTTTTTGTTTGTTTATTTATTTATTTGAGAGCCACAGAGAGAAGGAGGCAGAGAGAGAGAGAGAATGGGCACGCCAGAGCTTCCAGCCTCTGTAAACGAACTCCAGATGCGTGCGCCCCCTTGTGCATCTGGCTAATGTGGGTCCTGGGGAATTGAGCCTCGAACCGGGGTCCTTAGGCTTCACAGGCAAGCGCTTAACTGCTAAGCCATATCCCCAGCCCTCTTCTATCATTCTTACCTTTGTTCTTCATAGGTAGAATTTGTTTTTCTTCTGCCTGCTTTAAGATTTTTCTCTTTGTCACTTGTTTGCAGTAAGTTGATTATATAATTTGGTCCAATTTTCCTTATGTCTCCTTTTGCATAACAGCCTTCTTGTTTCTGGAACAAAACACCTGACAAGAAGCAACTGAAGGGAGAAAAGGGATTATTTTGGCTTAAAGTCTGGAGGTGAAGTTTCCCCATGGTAAAGAAAGCACAGCAGAGTAGACACCTGGCCATCGCATCTTGTCATGTCAGCCGAAAGGTAGCGACAAGAGTGAGGTGTCTCTGGCAAGAAGAGGCTGAGCTGTAACATTCCAAAGCCCGTGCCCAGCATCACACTTCCTCCACCTCCCAAATTGCCACCATCTGGGAATCAAGTATTCAAAACATATGAGGCTATGTGGACAGCTCATTCAAACCACCACACTCATATTTGAGGTTTGTGGATCTTCGTGGATCTGCAGATTTATAGTTTTCATAAAATGTGGAAAATTTTTAGCTATTTTATGTTCAAGTATTTCTGTCCATGCTTCAGTGGCTATGATACATACACTTTCAGTTGCTTGAAGATGACCCACGGCTCGTTTATGCTCTGGAATTTTTCTTTCATATTTTTCTGCATCTTATTTTATATAGTGTACAGTACTATGTTTTCGTGTTCACTAGTTTTTTTTTTCTTCTGTAGTCTCTTATCTACTATCAATTCTCTCAGCTGTACTTTTCTCATTTTTGCACATGTATTGTGCACGTGCGTGCTTGCATACATGTGGGCACATTTGTGTGTATGTGCAAGTGAGAGCCAGAGGTTGGCCATCAGGTGTCTACCTCAATTGCTTTCCACTTTATCCGCTGAAGCAGGGCCTCTCACAAAACCTGGGGTTCGCCGATTCAGATCATCTGGCTAGCCAGCCTGCCCCAGGGATCCTTGTCTCTACCTCCTGAGTGCTGGAACTGGCTTTTACAGGAGTTCTGGGGGTCTGAACTCCAGTCCTCACACGTGCACTTTATACACTGAGCTATCTCCTCAGACCCCCACATCCCCCCCACACTGCACTTTTCGCTGTTGGCACTGTAGTTTTCAAGTGTACAAGTTTGATTTGTGGCTTTTAAATACTGACCGGGCTAAATATTCCCTCTGACTTTTCAAACATATGAGAAGCAACTATAATAATGTTTTAACGTTCTTGCGTGTTAAGCTATCCTGTCTCGTTTTCAGTTGTTTTGATTATCGGGCTTTTTTTTGTTTTGTTTTGTTCTGTCTCTTGGCATCATGGTCTGTATCCTCTGCTCTTCTGAATATGCCTGCTGGTTTCTGACTGGGTATTGGGTATGTGGATCTCCCTTTGCTGGGTACTGGATGTGCTTCGTGTTCTCATAAATGTGTCTAAGCTTAGTTAGGAGCACAGTTACATCACTAGAGAGTGCCTGGTTCTTAGGGGCCTTCCTTGTTTGAAGCTTTGGTTGGTAGCACAGGAGCAGTATTTAATCTGGGACTGATCTTCCTCATTACTGAGACAAAATTCTCCCGAGGGCACTTCGAGGGTCCTGTGAATTCTTCCTCTCAGGGTGGGATGGGACTTTGTCCCTCACCCACTGTTAGGTCCCAAGGTCACCCCTCCCTTCTTTTCAGGTGATTCCTTCCCAGGCCTGAGCACCCTGCCAGAGGGACGTTCGATCAAGGCCTCCGCTCTGTGGATCTCAGAGCACCCTCTGGGTCTCTCCCTCCCACCCAGCCATCAGCCCTGAGATGTCCAGCTCCACCTCTCCCTCTGCAGACTAAGAGACTCTACCTGGATTCTCCATCCTCCACCAGGCTTGGAACCCTCTCCAGACCAAAAGCCAAGGCCTCTCCTTGCTTGTTTTTTCTCCCTCAGGGATCCCTGTCGTTTGTTGCCTGACGTCTAATGTCTAACACATGTTCCGTATAGTTTATCCACTTTTTAGTTGTTTTGGTGGAAGAGTAAATCTGGTCCCTGTTAGCTCGTCTTGGCTGAAAGCAGAAATTCTGATGTTTGATATTTCAAAGCTTCCTCGGTAGGCCAAATTTCAGTCAGCGCAGTAGTCAGTCTTACTTCCCTTGCATTTTATGTCATTTAACAATAATGCTATTCAAGTAAAAACCATGTGTCTAGCCAAGAGAATGGCTCGTGATCACTGGATATGCCTTGGGGCCTCATATAGTTTTAATCGGAAGGGAGAGAGCATCAAACAGTATGAAAAAACAGCTCACACTGCCAAATATGCTTTTTACCTGGAGGAACGACAAAAGAATCCTGGGCGAGAGCCAAGAGGTTCTCACTGTGTTCAAAAAGCAGGAGTGAAGCGAAAATGTCTCTGTTCAGGTGGTGTGGGAGTCCTCCCACGCGGCTCAGGTGGCCCATCGTCACGTGCAGGCAGGGCGCCCCAAGCTCTTCTGAACTATGTAGGCTGTCCTCACCCAGAAGCAGCCCTGCCTACTGCAGACACCAATCATCAAAGGTCTGCTCTTTCAGCGGTAAGCGCTGGGGCCTATCAGGCCCATGGTCCAACACAGCCAAGGGTGTGGGCCTGGAGGCCACCCAGCAAGCTGTCCTCCGACTTGGTTTTATAACCCACAATGATCATCACTGAAACTCATGGCCATTTCTCCATTCGGTGTTTCTGCAGCGCTGTACTGGGAAGGTTTATTAGGTGACCTTCATTTGGAATCCCTGGACTTGTAAGGATGGCTTGGCTGGGTTCGCCTCACCTTTTGGCTTCCTCTTGAGAAGGGGGCTTGCCAGGTAATTTAATCACTTAAAACAAGAGTGCCAGAACTACTCTTACGGGAACAGGGTTAAAGACTTTAGGAACACTCATTGTCTGTATGCAAATAAGGCTGCTCATTATGAGCTTCCCCCCACCCCACTATTCATTGGAGTAAGCCCAGCAGGACCTTGACTTGAAAATATGCTATTAGCAATTTGTTCCCATAATGATATAGACTCGAAAGGAATAAACAAAATTTTAAAACACCACCTAATCCACACTTTTCACTAATTAAGGTTCCGCTTAACCTGGATTGTAACAGTTCATTCGGACAGGTCAGCCTCGGTTTTCAAAGAGCTATTCAGGTAACTTCTACCTCATTGATCCTTAAAATTCCTCCAATCTACATGTGATATTTCTGACACTTGGAGAGGTGGCCCGGGACTAGCTTGTAGATGGTGGGGCCTTCTCATGATGCTAATAATTGAAGGAGACGAATCCTGACAACCTTCTGTCCATCTGTCCCTCGTCCATTTATCCACCCACCACCCACTGATTCCTCCATCCATCCCTTCACATATCTATCCACTCACTATCCATTATTCATCCACCTATCTACTCATCAATCTACTAATCCACCCATCCATCTATATACCTGCCCACTCAGTCATCCCTCTCTACATCTGTTCATTCTTCTTCCACCCATCTGCCCATCAACTCATTCTTCTATCCATTCGCTCCCATTCCCATGTATCCATCTGCTCACCATTCATCCAGCCACGCTGCTGTGCATCCCTCCACCTATGCATTGTCCATGCATCACTCCATCCATCTACTCCCCCACCTGTTCATCCACCCTATACTCATTTTCCCTCCGTCCACTAATCTATTCATAACCCATCATAAATCCATTCATCCATCCACCTATACAGCCATCTAGCTGCTCATTCGTTCACCCATCCCTCCTTCCATTCTTCCACCCCCAGGGAGGTTTGCAAGTCTCTGTGTTCCTCCTTGACATCTCACCATGATGGCCACTGATGAGATTCAGTCAACACGTGCTTAATATAGCTCATCAAGAGCAGATGATTCAACACCTGTGCTGGTCCAGGTGCCACCCGTCTTGTTGAACGTAGGTTGGGGTTTTCTGTGAGCTGGATATAGCTCCCAGCAGATCTGAGTCCCTCTAGGTGTGGTTGGCTACAGCTGCTTGGTCACAGTTTCTTGCTGGGGTTTCAAGCTCACTTCTGCCCTTTGTTTCCTTCAACTATATTCCTTTCATCAGGCCCTATGGAGGGTCCCACCTCCCATCCTGGCCTGGAATTTCCCTTGGAAACAAATTTCCCAATTACTCAGGGGAGCCAGAGCAGAGCCTTGGTAGCCTATCGTCTTGGCTGCCTCTGCCTAGAGTGTCTCTGGAATCAGACCAAAATGACTGAGCTCTGACAGGAGAGGGTCCGCGCAACTGGATGTACACAGGCCAGGCTAAGAGACAGAACAGGAGCAGGCCCTGGGGAGGGAAGGACTAAATGAATCAAGGCACACAGTCTATGACACTCCGGGAATTTCAGCCTGTGCTACCAGGTGGGGAACTTTAAGTATAGTCTTTAACTTTTCTTTATTATCACACTTGATATTTACAATGACCAAGAAGATATATCTTTTGGGCAGGTCCCAAGCCGTGACTCTTCATTGCTGTGACAGTGTTAAGAGAATCTGGAGCCATGGTGGCTCATGCCTATAGTCCCAGCACTCAGGAGACAGAGGTAGAAGGATTATTGAGAGTTCAAAGCCTGCCTGATCGATAGAGTGAGTTCCAAGCTAACTAGAACTATATAGTGAGATCCTGTTTCACAAAACCAGAACAAACAAAAAGCCTGGAGCCAATAATCCAGGTGAGGGAAGGGCTGGGGCACCTGAACAAAGGGTTTCTAGGGCTATGCTTCCTGGCTACCACCATATCTGCTCACTTCCACCGTGGACATGTCACCTCCTGAGAGCTAGGGTGCTGAGACTTGGAGAGGATTCCAGAACAGCTCTCCTCCATTTCCAGCCCTGCCCCAGCCTGACCAGCTCCTAGGACAGCATGTGGGCGGGGCTGCTGACATTGTCTCATAGACCAAAGTTAGAGTAACACAGGATTGCCATCATGGCCTGCAGCTCCCAACTAGCCACCAAGTACCATTGCCCCACCACGATAATGCTGGCTCCGGACACCGGCCATACCCATTGACTTGTAGCTGGCCAAGCTTCATGGTGGATAGGCTCAGTCAGGTACTGAGAGAGTTTATCTCCAGGGAACTTCAACATCTGCAGTTACTCATAGGCGGGAGTTTGGCTGAGCCCTGCCAACCCTGACCAGCAAGAAGCTAACAGAGGCCAGGACTGGAGCAGAGGGGCTCTCCAGAGCCTAGGAAGATGAGAGGGTGTGTCCCTGGCTCCCTGCCAACTGGACATACCTCTCTGCTCCCAGGGTCCCCTGCAGATGGGTGTGGAGGTGGGCGAACCTTCCCTCCTTGGCTCTGGCCATTCCCTGGCTCCAGCCCAAGCCCAGCTGTGTGGCGCCATGGGCCAGTGTCTGCCTCTTCCTTTTCTTCTAACTGTGGCCCAAACTGCGCCTCTGCTTTTGAAATAAGAAAACGTTTCCTCCTCTCTGAGGCTGCCTGCTCAGCCTCACGGCCAGGAGGAAACCTGCCTCCGGGAGCAACAACCAGACACCAACAGAACACAGTCCTCCACACAGCACCTCCCGGCGAACCTCGGGAAACCAAGGGGAGCTTCTGCACTTCCTTTCATGTGCTGTGTGGAGCAAGCCTTAGGGACAGGGCTCCCAGGCCAGGGCAACCCTTTCCCCGTGGACCTTCAGGGAGCCACCTCACACACACACACACACACAAGGTGAGCATTTGCAGTGAAGTCAAGAGAAGGCCCCTAACCCCCTGCCTCAGTGTCTAGACCACCCTGGGCCTTCCTGGACCATCCTCCTCCTCCCAACCCGCTTGCTGAGTCACCAGCCTGGCCTTGGTGGTTTCGCTATAACTCACAGATGTGTGGGGCTGGGGGGGAGGGGGGAACTTTGCTGAGCCTGCAAAGCCAAATGTCCTGGGCTGTTTTTATAGAATTAAAAAAAAAAAAATGGTTGCAGCCTTGCCTCACAGCTGTGAGGGCTCCACACCTCCTTCTTTGAGTTTGCACTCAGGGATGCCAAGATGGCATCATGCAGGTAGAAGTGCACTGACACACGTGTGAGAAAAACGCCCAGCTCAGGTCTGTGAAACCCCATTAGCCAGATCAACCGTTTCCTGCCTATTCCATTAACCAAAAATTTCTGGATTATGTTTTGATGGGATCATGATGAGCTCCCAGGAGTTCCTTTAATGAGGAGAAAGGGGGGGGAGGGTTGCTTCTCCGGGTACATTGGCCCAGAGAACAGTGTCCCGCCGCACTCCGAAACTGCGGGGTTGAGCCCCTCCCCGTTAGCAGAGAGAGGATGGAACGCGGAGCTAATTAGGCGCCATCCAGGCAGAGCCTCTGGCTTTAGAGTGGGTGCAGATGAGATAGGACATGTTGAAGTGCAAAAGCCACCCAACGGGGCAAGACGAGGGGGCTGCGGGGCGACAGCTGGAGCCTGGGGTGGTGTGGGTGGGTGCCGGGCAGGGTGCCTTGGACACGCGCAGCAGCAGTTTGCAAGCTGTGGAGCGTGGCGTATGTTTGCATGGGGAGTGGTCCTTAGTGAGCCCTTGGCTTCGAGAAAATAGTGCCCCGCCTGACTGGACCTCATGGTGCTGGAAAGCGCTATGGGAGCTGCTGGGGGACAATGGTTACCAACAGCATGAATAAGCAGGCACTCCTGCAAGTTATGACAGAAAACAGCTTGGCCCTACCAGGCCTGCAAAGTCTGTCCACCATTGCTGGAAGACCAGATCCATGAGGCTAGAGGAGAGTCCTAGACCACAGGTGTGTGGGGGGGGGGGGAGCTTGGGGGTGTCCATTCAGAGCATAAGTAGAGCTTCCAGCCAAACACATTTAGCACTGTGGTCTTACAGGTTGATGAAACTAAACCGTTTTATTTCCCGCTTCCCTGAACTTGGTTCTCTTTGCAGGCATCTCAGGTTCATCAAATTAGCCCCATTCCCCGACTGTCCCAACTTGGCGGCACATCATGTTCCTCCCCTCTATGCCAGGACTTTTAATTCTCAGGCAGGAGGCTCCGCAGGCATCTGGTGGGACCTCAAACACAGACAATCCTGACGCTAAGAGTGGTTCACGTGCTAGGCCCACCCTTCCCGCCAGCACACACTGCTTTGGACCGTCGGCATCCGTTTGAAAGGGTCTGATGACAGCTGCTCTTTACTGGATCTGTTGCAACATGGCTGTAGGTCAGATCAGTTGCCTCTGACCCTCATGATCAAGGCTGAGCTATGGGTCCCTCAGCACCCCAGGGCTATCAGTGACTCTCCTTAGTCACACATACCCTATCTGCCCAGCCCTGACAGGATCTATTGTTGCCCCTTTAGTTTGTGTTTTTAAGAGGCCACGTGTCATTCAACATGATGGTCACCATTAGGCATTGTCCCACTGAGGAATGACTCAGTGCCCACTGACCAGCTTGTGACAGAAACCCTCTAGGACTGGGACTGGGGACAACATAGGGGTTGTGGCATACCAAACCCAGCTGAGGAAGCTCCGTGTGAAACCATCCCTCCTCGCCCCAGCCAGGGGTCTGAAAGGCTTTTATGAACATCATCCAGAGATATAGCTGAGGATGCGTTGTCCAGATGAGGTCTGTCTCCAGCAGCAGGGTCCTCTCCTGCCAGGCCAACTGCACACAAATTAATGCTTTCACGGTCACTGTTCAAACCCTGGAAATGTAGAACAAGGAAGCACACAGCCCTGCCTTAACCTGAGGATTCACCAAAAGTCAAAACCCACTCGGCTTTTGCCCCTCCAAACTGTCTCCTTCTCCCTTCTAAGGCGTCCTTTTTCTGACCAGTGTCACCTGGTCACTTCTGATGTGGCCACCAGCAGCAGTGTTTGATGCTTGTCTATAAACTTCTATAAGGCGGCTGTGTCCCACCCGCCACCTCGCCCTGCCTCTTCACTCAGCTGCCTGACATCCCTTCCTTCCTTTTCTCCACCGTCCTCTAGGGTCACTCCTGCAATGATATCACTGTCCCCCCTGGCGTGGAGCCTGGCGGTTGGTGGTGTGCACAGTCACTCGGTACAGATTGCGCACTGCTCCCCTATGCTGAGAAGTTTCGTTTCCCTACATCCTCAGCAACATTTGCTTTTCAAAATGGTACAATGCTTTAATGCCCAGAAATCCTCCTCATTCTTCAAGGAAAACTCACTTCTGAGTGCTTTGATAAAACCTGGGGAGAGGGGAATTACTGTATTCAATACAATTTTATTGTATTGAAAATTAAGGAAAGGACTTATGGCCAAACACCAGAGTTCCCCTTGACAAACCTCTCTTGGACCTCTCCAGGTGACAGTCTCCACACTAGGCTGATAACCAGGAGGCTGGCCCCTCTCCCCACGTCCCACACCGGCCCCCAAACCACCTTTCTCCTTACGTTCACTGAATTGTTCCTCTGATGAACATCAGCGGAAGCCAGCATCTTGTCCATATCCTCACCTTAGCGACAGATATACAAGAGCCGTGGCAGGCCTTGTCCCCATGACTGAGGGAGACCCCGCTTCATAGTGGCTTGATAAAGGACTTCAGAATATCATGGAAGGTTCTAGCAAACTTGCTGGCCTGCCCAACTCTATGGCTCCACCAGCAGATCCTGCATCCGTCCTCCTGCTCCATCCCTCCCTGTGGTCACTTTCCGGGCTCAGGGGGCGGCAGGGGGGGGGGGGTGGCCTGGTGGGAAGACACCACCACCTGACCTCATCAGTTGAAATGCTGCCCCCCTCTCCCCCCTCCCCTGGCACTGAGAAATGCAAACACTGCACATTGTTCTGGGGCTCAGTGAAAACATGTCCACTGACAGACAAGGAACGGGGGGGCGGGGGGCTGTGCTGGCCGCCACACGCCAATGGTGCCCATGGGGCACCGACAAGACTGCAGCGGCCTCCGCAGTGGCACTTTTTAAACAGGCCCTGGCTCACCCCAGGACCTGCTTTGTTCATGAAACAAGGGTGTGTTGTTTCCCGTCTTTTCTTCTTGGTGGGTGAGCAATATATTTTTTTTTTTTCTAAGTGCTAAACTTGTGGTTTACAAAGCAAACATTACCATCACTTGCAGCCAAGGCTTGCGCTGAGATGTGTTCTGCACTGTTGACCTCCTGGGGCCAAAATCCCACTTTAGTCTCAAATACAAGGCTAGAAAATTGGAGTCCTGCGAGCGTTTAGTGTTTACACTGAAAACATTATCCTGTTTCAGGAGTTCCCTGAACCTGCATGTGGCGACAACAGTTCTCAAACTCTCACTTAGAATGGAAAGGAAAGGGACTGTCCCCTTGGTGACAAGATCTGCTGACCATTAGCTTTTACTGAGAGCCAGAGCAGGCCACCGCCCATGGTCCCCAGCACTCAGTGCAGAGCTGGATGGTCACACATTCATGTGTCAGAATGGACTTCCCCAAGTGCCTCCGATACCGGACAGCATGAACAGAGGGCCCACACAAGAACATAGCAGGGGAACCGCAGTGCCCCAACCTCAGCACCTCCCAGAGCCATGCCCTCTGGGAGCTCACCCCAGTACCTGGTATTACAGATGGGCAGAGCCAGAATCAGTAAGGAAGGTGATCTGGCAGAAGTCACCTCTGTGAATTGAAGGGGTCTTGTCTGTCTGACATTACCTGCCCTGCTCCCAAGATAGCAATGGACAGGCTGTCATGACATACCAAGTCCCTTTCCAGGGTCCAGTTCCCATCAGGCTTCATCACCGGATCCTCCTTGATTTGCACATGGTCCATACACCCAAGGGAACCAAGAACTCTGCAGAAATGCAGTGTGTCCCACTCTGGTAAAGCAAGGCTGGGTCCCTCAGACCCTCCGTTACTCTGCTAGCAACGTTTCAGGGAAGGTTGGTGAGCTCTCAAGCCATCCTCTCGAGGACCTGGGGAGTCCTGAACTTCATCAGAATTCCTGTGGATGAAGGATTTGATTGGAGTACAGTGGGTCCCAGGTACACAGGTAAGGATTCAGCGGTGGCCTGGCCACCTTCCCCACAGTCGCAGCACTCACTGGCCCTGGGGAGGCCGGGTCCCTAAGCAGTAAGGTCATGTATGGCCTCAGGACATGCCCTAATACACATCTTGGAGCTCAGTTGGAGTTCATGGCTGCAACTCTGGTCTTCTAGCACTGGGCTGCCACACTCTCATCAGTGCCACAAAGCGCACGGCTCTACCTCGGCCCACCCTCAAGGGCTCCCTCAGTCTCTGGACCTCCGAGTCATCATGTCCTCTGGGTTCAGAGGCAAGGTAGGGACTTTTGCGCAATGCAATGCGCCATGCGCCTGTTTTACTTTATATATTGACTGTCAATTGTCACCTCGTTTCTGACTGGATGTGACTCACCTCAGCAGGTCCTGCAGGAGGCCTGTCCAGGAAATCTGGCAAAATGAATTCCTTTGAGAATCTCTTGAGCCTTTGGGGTGTAAGTAATAGAGAAAGAGCAGGACCCAAGTGCGGCCGCAGGAGAAGATACAGGGTCAGTATTCACACGGCTTGTGGGGACCCACATAGCACAGTGGAGGGAAAGCTCCCAGGGTACATTTCAAGGCCCGTGGGGAAACCCTTCCATGTCCCAGCCCCCTGCAGGCACGTTGAGAAGGAGGGGGACAACCAGAGGCTATAACATTTTCTGGGGCCACCCTCAATGCACTCAGTTTCATCTTCAGTGACAAGAGTTTCTCACAGTTCACAAAGCTGCAGCCTGAGAGCCATGGTCCATGGGGCTGGGTCCATTCAGTGCTCTGGGGTTCTTTCTCGAGCTCTTTCAGCTTCCGTTGGGCTTGGAGAAGCTTCATGGAATAGATACTGGTGTCCCCTCCCCCAGGAATGCATCTGTGACCCTCTGTGGTCTCTCTACCAGGATGGGAGCTATGTTAGATGGGTTCCTGGAATCTGACTTCATCTCAACCAATCCTGTCGTCAGAGCAATCCTTCTCTGGCCGAGGCCCCTCTGGGCACTGAGGCCGGAGAGTCAGGGCATCATCATGTGCATTTGTGGATGACACAAGTCAAGTCAACCCATAGCAAAGATACGCCAATGGCCAGTGGTCGGAAGGCCCGGAGCTGCCCTGCCCTTGGCTCCCAGATGGCTCAGTGTGGACCGGCATCTTGTGCTCCTTCCTCACGTCAGAAACCACATTGCAACCTCCTGCCAGCCCTGATTCTCTGCAGCCCTGAGGCCTCTGCTGCCCCCTCCCACGTTCCTGCCAACCTGCCTTCCTTCCTGTCCTGGAGACAGAATACATTTGCATTCTTCATGGGGACATGAGGACTTCATTCTTAATAATGCAGATAGAAATGGGATGGGTTTCTTAAGAAGATAATCAAACGCAAATTTATCCACAGCATGACTGCTCTTAAAAATAATCTTCCTGGGCCGGGCATGGTGGCGCACACCTTTAATCTCAGCACTTGGGAGGCAGAGGAAGGAGGATCACTGTGAGTTCGAGGCCACCCTGAGAATACATAGTGAATTCCAGGTCAGCCTGAGCTAGAGTGAAACCCTACCTCCAAAAAACAAAACAAAACAAAACAAAACAAAACAAAATCTTCCTGCCGGGCATGGTGGTACATGCCTTTAATCCCAGCACTTGTGAGGCAGAGGTAGCAGGATTGCCATGAGTTCAAGGCCACCCTGAGACTACACAGTGAATTCCAGGTCAGCCTGGGCTACAGCGAGACCCTACCTTAAAAAACCAAACAAACAAAATAATAATAATAATCTTCCTGGGGCTGGAGAGATGGATTGATGGTTAAGGCACTTGCCTGCAAAGCCTAAGGACCCATATACTTGCCCGCAAAGCCTAAGGACCCATGTTCAACTCTCCAGGTCCCACGTAAGCCAGACATATAAGGTGATGCAAGTGTGCAAGGTCACACATGCGCACAAGGTGGCACACCCATCTGGAGTTCAATTGCAGCAGCTGGGAACCCTGGTGCTCCAATTCTCTCTCTCTCTCTCTCTCTCTCTCTCATAAAAACGGCTGGTCTGTTGGACTTGCTTCAAAAAAATTAAAAAGTAACAATCTTCATGGGTTGCAGAGATGACATAGAAGTTAAGGCACTTGTCTACAAAGCCAAAGGATGCAGGTTTAATTCCCCAGTACCCATATGAGCCAGAAGCACAGTGACACTTGCATCTGGATTTTGTTTGCAGTGGCTAGAGGCCCTGGCATGCCTGTTCTCTCTCTCTCTCTCTCTCTCTCTCTCTCCTCTGTCCTCTCCTCTCCTCTCTTTCTCTCTCAAATAAATTAGTTTAATTAAATTAAAATTTAAAATAAAATAATCTTCAGGATTGTGGCTCAGGCAGTAAAGTGTTTGCCACACAAGCATGAATTTGAATACCCAGAACCCACGTAAATATTAGATAGGTACTGAAACACCTCTGTAATCCCAGTGCTCAGGACGGAAAGGCAGGGGATCTCTGGCACAGACTGACCAGCTAACCAAACCAGCAAGCTCTTGGTTCAAGTGAGAGACCATGTCTCAATAAGAGAGATGGAAGACGTTTGAGGAAGACATTCCATATCAACCTCTGGGCTCCATACCTCCATACCTCGGCACACACACATGGCTTCTCTACTAAATCAGCCAAGAGGAAGCTGACTGAGCTCTGCGTCCTATCTACTGCTCCATGAACCTCCTGCCTGTGTGTGATGCCCTCAGATTTTGCCCTGACCTGGGTTTCAAAACGGACTCAGGCAGAGCTAGGGCTTGGGACAGTGGTCCAATGCTCTCAGAAGGGCTTAGTTTGCAGCGACAGAGACAGAGGGACTCTGGACTTGCTGCTGGAGCCGGGCAATCCTCACGAGGTCCCACCTGAAACTGCAGGACCACCGCCCAGTGATACAATCCGGCGAGACTGCAGGTTTCAGTTTAAATCCTCTTGCCTGCTTTGCTCTTCAGGGCGTGGCCCAAGCACCCACAGATCCTGAGCCACTGACTTCCACTTGGGAGGCCCTGCCAGCTGCGCCTTCTTAGGTACAAAATGGATGTCCTGGCTCTGGAGGCACTGGGGTTGGCATCGGGGTTAGGGAGCCTCGCATCCTACACCCGCGGGAGATGTGACTCGGCCAGGTGGTGGACACAGGGTCTAAGGTGTCCAGCAGCCTCCACTCAGGTTGGTGAGAGCAAGCTGCCCTCGAGACGTTTTCAAAGCTGGTAGAGGGAACCACTGTGCCCCATCCTAGCCACACCCTGGGAAGAATGGCAAGACACAGGGAATCTCAGTGGATTTTGCCAAAGGAACTTAAAATTAGGCAAACGGGTGCCAAACCTCACGCCTATGTTTGGTGGGGCCAAGTTTCAACAGATCACACCTAGAGAGACACCTTCAGCCACAAAGACCAGCGCCATCCCAAGGTGTGGCCCAGGTGACTCACACCAGGCCACTCCTGACTCACCTACTGGCTGCCCCACCCAGTCATGAGAAAGCTGGGCCTCCCAGTGCTGGCCCAGCCTGACCCAGGCTTCTCAAGAGGCCCAGAGACCAAGTGGATTGCTCAGATCCTACCCTTCTGGTGTTGAGAGCTGAATGTCTAATTAAACAGTCCGTTTAGAACTACGAAGTGCTCAGTGGATGAGTAGAGGGCTAAACTAGCAAGTGGGTGTATGAATGCGCATCAATGATGGTAGGCCTCAGAGGCAACTATCATGGTACCAGCCCAACCCTGGCAAGCATAATACACAGTATGTGCTATGCTGTGGTCACTAGTGGTAAAAGTTCATTGCCATAATTTGTCCCTGTAAGGGTTAATGTCCCTGAGCTCTGGCTTAAGCGGTTTATAGCCCCAAGCCATCTCTCATTTCCCTCTGTTCCCTTCAAAGGTCTCCCTCAACTCACAACTTTTCGGGTCATTCTGAGGTACCAGCGGCATCGGACACTTACCCAGGCTTGCTCCTCGCTAAGGGGCAGCTGGGTTCCAATGGCACGCAGATTCTGCAGCTAAACTGACCACAGCAGGCAGCAGACCTCCCATGCCACTGTCATCCACGTGGACACTCGTCACCAGCTGCAGCGTCGTTCCCCACGGGGCCCCTGTGTGCTCCTGAGCAGAGCACCTTGGGAACCACTCCTGGTTCCTCACATAAGGACATGGAAGATGAGGCCCTTTGGCCATTCTGCCTGCAGCTCACGGTTTGGAGAGGTTGATGATGAATTTCACGTTGACAGAAGCAAAGACTCGGGGACTTGTAGCTGGCCTGAATCACACCTCCTCCTCGCCTGGGGTTAACACTCTCTCAGTGCCCTTGGACACCGGCATCACCGTGCTTTGCTGATTCAAATTGATGACTCTCCAGATTATAATTAATGTCCTTCCTCTAAGTCAGAACACAGGCTGCCCCATTGATTAATGACCGTGAGCACCTCCACTGAAGCTGGTTGGTGATTGAAAACAGATCAAGGCTGTCTCCTCCCCTGTGGTGGTTAATTGGTTTCAGGTGTCTGCGCTTACCAGTACATTGAGGAACTAAGGAAGACAGAAGTAAGATTGGGGCCGCAGGTAACTGTTGAATTCCTGGTGCCCGTGCCAGTGTGTGTGTGTGTGTGTGTGTGTGTGTGTGTGCACATGCACACGCAGTATGGATGCATGACTTTGTGTGTTTGTATGCGTGTAGGTGCACATGTGTGCATGTGTGTACAAGCCAGAAGTCAACACTAGGTATCTTCCTCAGTCACTCTCGACGTTATTTATTTATTTTTTTTGGAGCAGTGTCTCACCAAACCTAGAGTCAGTGAACCCCAGGGATCCTCCTGTCTCTGCCCCTGCCCCCCCCCCCAGCACTGGGATTACAGGCCTGTGTGGCTGCATCCAGCGGTTACATGAGTACTGGAAGTCTGACCTGAGAGGCTCGTGCTTGCATGGAAAGCAGTTTAGCCGCTGAGCCATCTCCCCAGCCCCCAGGATGCTCCTTTGAAGATGTTGGGTTAACATGGGCAGCGACCCCCCCACCCCGATGAAAAAGGCCAAATGTCTGCAAAAGCTCTACCCAGACCACCCTTCAGAAACACTGTTCCCCCTGACAGCCAACTTACTACTTCTCAAAAATCTTCACGATACCCAGGGTACTAAAATGTTGCTTGAGCCACACCTTGTTCGTCTTACTAAATGCTAGGTAGTGGGTGGAAAGCACCTTTCAGAAGCTGACTTCGGTCCCTGCCAACTCCACAAAGCTGAATTTAATCCCCTGCTCGCTCTCTCTCTCTCTCTCTCTCTCTCTCTACATATATATATTTGTAAGCAGAAAGAGACAGAGAGAGAATGAGTGTGCCAGGGCCTCCAGCCACTACAAACAAACTCCAAACTGCATGCCCCACTTTGTACATCTGGCTTTATGTGGGTCCTGGGGAATTGAACTGGAGTCATTAGGTTTCGCAGGCGAGTGCCTTAACCACTGAGCCACTGCTCCAGCCCCCCCCAGCTTTTGAGTTAAGGTTCTCTGAAGCTTCTGTGTGGTACGGTCATGTTCAAGACAGGTTTTGTGCCACAACCTCACGCAGCCACTGTGGCATCCAGTCCAGCCACTGTGAGGCCGGTGACCTCCTCCTCCATCCCTCCTTTTCCATCTGTTTTTTTTTTTTTTTTCCTGCCCAAAAAAAAAAAAAAAAAATGAACAAATCATAGTCCTTGGGAGTGGTCTTGCGGCTGGTGGGTGAAGCTAGAGGGGGAGCTGAAGGCCAGAGATGTGGTGGGCCCCTCAAAGGGAACAGGGGCTCAGAGGCTGCCGGTCAGCAGAGCCCAATCAATGGTGGGCCATGTCCCGGATGATTGTTTCAGGAGTGGTTTCTGGAGCTCACAGAGAAAGGGGACTTGTGCAAACCTAAAGGGCCTAGCCCATCTTCCAGACACTACCTGTGGTGGGAGAGCTGTACGCTTACTGTGTTTCACATCCTGGGCTTCCCGCAGGCCAACAGGAGGAGGACTGCCCTTGCTCTCTTATGGCCATGTTGCCTTGTTGGAACAGAAGCCAGAGAGAGGTGAGGAGGAGAGGTGTGGAGACACAGGGTGAGTCAAGTGGCTAATAGCACTCTCCAACTCTGCCAGGGGTTGTGGGCACTCACGAGTGGTGACAGCAAAACCACAAAGGGGTGTTAGCTGGTCCTGGAGGTGGGGGACATTTGAGATGACATCCGGAGGCTGGAACCGAAATCAGGTGTGTTGGAGTCCCCCGGAGTGCTCCTGTAAAGACGCTGCAGCAGCAATAGGTGGTGAGGCTGCCAGGCACGGTGGGTAAGGGACTCTGGGAACCGACCATGTTTCCTACTGGACTGGGCTTCCCTGGGCTCAGCTCGTTCTGACTTGAGGAGCCCGAGTGGCCTCTGCTGCACTGGCATCAGGTGCCACCGTCTCTCTGGCCTTGGATTTGGCAAAATCCAGGGCAGACCAGGCTCAGCATCTTCCAGACTGTGAGAGTCAGGCCTCCGCTGTGCGTGGTAACCTAGAGCCTTCACACAGCGTAAAGACTGTATCTCTCACGGAAAAGAAAATGTTTATACATCTTAGAGCTCCCTAAGTGGTTGACTAAATTTAGTTGAGTATCCAAAAGTACAATACGAAATGGACCATAACCTCGACTCAAATGAACACAAGGCCTCCTGTTAGATTGCCTGAGTTATATCTCATAATTGACTGAAAAATACCTTTTTCTATCATGCGTGGGTTTTTTTTTTCCCCCTTTGAAGCAGAGTCTCGCCCCAGTCCAGGCTAACCGGGAACTCACTCTGCAGCCCAGGCTGACCTCCAACTCACAGCCATCCTCCTGCCTCAGCCTCTGAGTGCTGGGCTTCAAGGTGTCAACCACGATGCCCGGCTTCTTTTACATCTCACTAAAAGGGATCTTCCTCTTTATTATTTTCATATATTTTGTCCTTAGTAAACAGAGAAAAGCTGGAACACTAAAAAGCTTACTTTGTGATTTATTTACCCAGTGTTTTCACCAAGCATTCAGTCAGTCAAGGCTGTCATGCACATGGCTTGAGCCAGGCAGTGACTCCAGGCAGTGCCGTGCAGCTCAGGAAGCAGACGCGGAGACAATGGTAAACGTCCCCATATGTCGGCTGTCATCGCGGCACAGAAAACTACCCCATGCTGAGCAGCCTCTCCGCTTCAGTCTGTGGACAAGGAGTCGGGCATGACACGGTGGGCTGCTTGGGCCCGGGGCCCTTGAGCATCTGCCAGAGCCACAGTCAGCCCCCAGCTTAGCCCCCGGCCTCCCTCAGCTGCTGTTGGCTGTGGATCTCCGCTTCTTGCCATCGCGGCCTCCGCAGAAACTCACGCGGCAGCTGTCTTCCCTGTGACTGAAGTGACAGTGTTAGACATCTGGGCTCTGAGGTGATGGCCCACCAGTTTGCCTCCTAGGGCGAGCAGGCCGTGGCACTATGAACTTGCAGGAGAGGTGCTGGGGGCACTGAAACACCCACCCTTGTTCACCACTCATCACAACCATGGGTGAGGCTCAATGCTGCTCTCTCAGCCAAGGACATCTTTGTCTAGCGGCTTCCCATCCCGTCCCCCTACTGGGCTGGGCTCCTGTGGCTCTTCTGAACTCTGGGGCCTTCCTCTCCCTGGGGTCAGGGAAGTGTGGCAGAGGTGGGGATCCCTGGCTGACACCCAGTCCACAGAGAGTGGTAGTGGGGGAGAGATGGCCCAGGGGCTGGAGAGGGCAAGAGAATTCCACCCCCGAGGCTGCAGGGCCCTCGGCCAGCACCAGGACCAGTGTCAGTCTGTCCTGGTCCTTTTCAACAACTTGCTGTGTGGCCACCAAGGCCAACCCTGAGATCTCAAGTCTCTATGTACAACCTTCGAGTGATTTCCTTGCAAGCCAAAGTCCTTGTCCTAAGATGTCACAAGACCTCTGCCAAAGTTCTCCTCACTGGATCCCTTTCTGCCCTCAACACAAGGACACCAGGAGCTCTCAGTTTTTGAGAAACTCAGTCCATTTTCTCCAATTCTGTTCTGCAAAGATCTCTCTCTCTCTCTCTCTCTCTCTCTCTCTCTGTCTCTCTCTCTCTCTCTCTCACACACACACACACACACAAACTTGATGCTAACCTGCTACTCTTTCTATTTTATTTGGACAGTAAGCCTCCATCCACTCTCTCCTGGAACCTTCTCTCTGCAGTGGCTCCAGCCCATCCCAACACCAGCTTGCTCCCCGTCTTCCTCTATTGCATATCCCCTCAGCCCTGTCCTTCTCCTTCCCTGCTAGCCTCGCCTTAGCCACAGCATCTCTGAACTAATTCCAAAGCATACGCCTTCCTGGGTACCTGCCACTGATTTCCCATAAGCCAGTGAGATGAATCCAGCTGCCCTCCTCAGAAAGCCTACAGCCAGATACGGTAACCAGGACTGGGGCCTCCAAGGGGTTTGCTGTAGGAAGAGCCTCCCTGTCTGCTGACTGCCAGATTGAGACTCTAAATGTGTATCTCAAGGGAAAAAAAATCTTCCTTTGTAGTATTCTGCACGGATCATGGTATTTGGTGTCAGCCCTCGACTTACAACTCTTTCAGCTCAGTTTCTGGTGTTGCGTGCCATCTTTCTTCCTTCCTGATGGAGCTGGGGAAACTTGGGTTATTTTGGTTGACAAACTTGCATGGGTCAGCCCATGTGCTGAACACAGAGCGAAGTCTTGCATCAGGACAGAGGAAGCTTGTGTATGGATGCTCCTAGGGCCAGGAAGATTAACTATGTGACTCCCATGGACATAGAGCTGTGCTCTGGAACATGGATTGGATCTGATCAGAGGCCCAGGAAGTCCAGGGGCCTCGTCCATGTTTCTGCAAAGGATCTGTGGAAAGAGACTTGAGGTGGGCATGTCAGGAAGCAGCAGTGGCCTGACCGTGCTAGAGTGTGTGATGTCCACATTGCCCTATGCTGCCTTCCCTGGAAGATGACTGCAGCCCAGAGCTGGGGCCAGAGCACCGTCTTTGCAGAGGCCCTGTGGTCCCTCTTCCCCCTGTAAGGGGACTGCCGGAATGATTCCATGTGGAAGGGAATGGCAGGGAACAAGCTATACAAAACAAATATTTCCCCTAAGCAGATGTGCCCGCTACCCATCTAAGTGCCCAGGCTTGAGCTCACTCTCCTCGGTGTTCCTTAGGTAGACGTGGCCAGCTGAGGTCTGGTCCTGCTGTCCCAGTCCTCCACCCCTAGCTGTCTCCATCTAGTATGCAGACCCACCATACCGTGTCCTCTTGCCCTATGGGAACCAACAGAGGTAAGAGGACCCAGACCCGGTTTAGCTCCTTGAAAAGGAAGTCTTTGGGGGCTGGACAGATGGCTTAGCAGTTAAGGTGCTTGCCTGAAAAGCCTAAGGACCCAGGTTCGATTCCCCAGTACCCACGTAAAGACAGATGCTCAAGGTTGCGCATGCGCCTGGAGTTCATTTACAGTGGCTATAGAGGCCCTGGCATGCCCATTCTCTCTCTCTCTCTCTCTCTCTCTCTCTCTCTCTCTCTCTCAAATAAAAAATAAATAAATAGAGCCAGGCATAGTGGTGCACGCCTTTAACCCCAGCACTCGAGAGGCAGAGGTAGGAGGATCACTGAGAGTTCGAGGCCACCCTGAGACTACATAGTGAATTCCAGGTCAGCCTGAGCTAGAGTGAGAACCTACCTTGAAAAGTCAAAAAAAGAAGAGAAAGAAAGAAAGAAAGAAAGAAAGAAAGAAAGAAAGAAAGAAAGAAAGTAAGAAAGAGAGTTGGGTGTGGCAGTGCATGCCTATAATCCCAGCACTCAGGAGGCAGAGGTAAGAGGATAGTCATCAGTTTGAGGCCAGTCTGAGACTACATGGTGAATTCCAGGTGAGCCTGGGTTAGAACAAGACCCTCCCTTGAAAAAAAAAAAAAAAAAAGGAAGTCTTTGGGCCCAGGACCACAGGGGCGTCCAGTAAAGCCAGTACATTCCCACGGGGTGAGGCCCCTTGGGCCTGAGTCCACAGCCCTCCTGGAAAGGAATCTGAGGGACTTTCTCATTCTAACAGAAGGGTGTATTTGAGGTCAAGAGGTCTTTGCTGTGAGTTGAGATAATTGGCCAGAGACAGCTTGCTCCATTTCTACTCTGAGGCTGGTGTGGCCTGAGGAAGCCAGTTTCAGAGAAAGCCAAGTGATGGGGACACTCTCTGTATGGACAAAGGAGGTCACCCAGGCCACCAAGAACACTGCTAGAGGAATAGAGCCAAGGTGTTTGCTGTGCAGGCAGCTGGGGTCCCAGGGTGATAGCATCGGGAGGTAGTAGGACCTTTAAAAGGCAAGTCCAGGCTCGAGGGATGGCTTCCGGTTAAGGCGTTTGCCCGCAAAGCCAAAGGACCCAAGTTCCATTTCCCAGGACCCACATAAGGTGGCACATGCATCTGGAGTTTGCAGTGGCTAGAGGCTGTGGCATGCCCATTTTCTCCCTCTCTCTTTCTCGCTCTGTACATTTGTGTGTGTGTGTGTCTGTCTGTCTGTCTGTCTCTCAAATAATTCTTTTTAAAAGGCAAGCCCTAGTAAAAGTGATGGGTCAGGTGGTGACCATATTTGGAAGGCATGCAGGCTTCTCCGGAGAGGATGAGGCCTTGTTGTAGTGGGTTCTTTCCCTAGATAACTGTTTTTGAGGTAGGGTCTCACTCTAGCTCAGGCTGACCTGGAATTCACTCCGTAGTCTCAGGGTGGCCTCGAACTCACTGCGATCCTCCTACCTCTGCCTCCCAAGTGCTGGGATGAAAGGCATGCGCCACCACGCCAGCACCTGGAGAACTTTCTGTTGTGAATCCCAACCCCTCCCTGCTCCTCTGCCCATTTCGCTCTGCCATGGCTTCCTCTCACAAGGCTCCTACCTGATGGCATCCCCACGAAACCTTCCCAGGCACCAACATACTCACCCTTTAAGAACTGTGAGCTAAACTCAACTTTTTGTTTGCAAAATGCCTCACTGAAGGTATTTTGTTATAGCGACACAAAACGGACAAGGACCATGAGCTAAGAAGAGGTTTGCACAGCCCAGGAAGGGGCAGCACTTGGGTTATTCAACTTCAGAGAGCATGAAGGTGGCATGGGGTGGTCACTTTGTATTTTCTCTCTCTCTCTCTCCCTTCCCCCTTCTTTCTCCCTTATGACTGAGCCCATCTGAAACAGCCAGCCCTTTAAGTACAACCTGTGTCATCTGACACAACGGTATGAATGACCTTCAGCCTCTCTTACCACCCCTTGCCACTCACTCCGACCCCACCTCCCCCCGACTCCACCTCATCCTGAGCCCACCACCCTTTGACTGCCCTTCACGGGATTTGCTGGACTCACCCTGCCTCCATACCGTCCATCTGCTATCTTGGACCCTGCTCAGAAATCCTCAGGGTACCCTCATGCACACAGGCAACTCCCATGCAAGGATGAGGTGGGGGGAGCAACACAGAAGGCACTGCAAGTGGATTTCCAGAACATTCCATACCAGCCTAAAGCATCCCAGTGAAAACTTCTGGTGGTAGTAGGCCCAGTTCCCCTCTGCTGAGCCGTGGCACTCGGCAGGGCCCAGGGGTCCTGGGCTCATACCTGTGGGAGACATCATGAGCCTCTTAGGAGTGGGCTGTGCCTCTGCCACAGGGCGGGAGGCGATTAACAGAAAGTCGCCTGCTCCTGGGCGAGAGGTGCTGGGCGAGGTCTAATGGAGTTCCATAGAGGTTCCTAATTATCTGTGAAATTAAGGATCTATTTTCAGTTGTGACTCGAGGAGTGATTCCACCAAAGAGGTTGCAGATGCCTCTCCCTGCTCCACACTGAAGCTGGGAGAGTGGAGGGCCCACCCCATCACAGCAGACTGTCTACCTTCAAGGCTGGTGACAGGCGGCAGCCTCATTAGAAGTGCTGCAGGGAGCAGCCGAAGCCAGACACAGCCTCTGTTGGGAGCCCAGCTCAGTAAGCCACCTTGCGCCAGCCTGAGGTCGTAGCGATGGCTCAGTCCTACACCTAGTTCGTTGTGGAGAGCAGACGTCGTCCCCTTGACCGGGTGGCTCAGGTGACTGCCTCTAACAGTATTTCAGGCCTCAGCGGGGTGAGATTCCATGGGAGCCTGCTACTCCCTGAGCTGTCCTCCTCATCGTCACATTGTACCAGCTGACTGTATCAACAGGACAGTAAGGAGACCGATTCCCTACCATGGGACGGAATGACAGAACGCCGCGGTAGCAAGAGTTCACGAGTGTGAATAACGAGCCCTCACACCAGGGTGTCCGGAGGCTTCATATTTGTGTGTCGCATATGGGGTCGCTGCCACCATCAGCCAAGACACAGGAAACCATGATGACACCCCGGAGCTCAGTGTCTGTTCTTGTCTCAAAAGCACGGTCGTGCAGTAACAGGAGTGCTCCCAGGACAGACTCCCACGCACATGGAAGCCAGGACTTAGTGAAGACCTTTCTAGAGGCTGCCTCAGAATGGTGAGGCTAGAAGCCATGGCCCTCCGGGTGCCCCAACCTGAAGAGGGGGGCAGTAGCAGGCCCGTGGACTTGTGAAGGTGAGTCAGATGGGAGAGGAGGGCTTGGGATGCGAACCTGCCCTGAGAAGGCACTACCAGACATGTTTAGGCTTATACCACCCATTGCATTTACTTTCTCGTTGCTGGCACGAAGCACCTGGACAAAAGCAGCTTGTGGGAGGAAAGGGTTTACTTTGGCTTACAGAGTCAAGGGGAAGCTCCTCAATGGCAGGGGGAAACGATGGCATGAGGAGAGGCTGTACATCACCCCCTGACCAACATCAGGGGGACAACAGCAACAGGAGAGTGTGCCAGACATTGGCAAGGGGAAGCTGGCTGTTAACACCCATAAGCTGGTCCCCCAACAATACACCACCTGCTCCAGTAAAACCACAATTACCAAATTGCCATCAGCTGGGGACTTGGCGTTCAGAGCCCACGAGATTATGGGGGACACCTAGTTCAAACCACCACACCACAGCTGTACAAACCAACTGCACCCCATTCTGCAAAGGTGGGCGCACGGCTTTACTTGAACAACGTCGTGGTTACTTTCTCATTGCTGGGACAAAGCAACCAACCAAAGGCAGCAAATGGGAGGTAAGTTTTGGTTTTGGGGTTTTTTTTTTTTTCCCCTTCATGTTGGCTTACAGTGTCAAGGGGCAGAGGCTGGACATCACCTCCACCACAGCAGCTGGAAGACAACCGTAGGAGAATGAGCCAAACTAACACTGGCAAGGTAGAGCTAAAACATCTCAAGGTCCATCCCACCCCAGCCCCCTCCAACCCAGTAACACACCTCCTCCAGCATGCCTCCACCTGCCGAGTGACCATCAGCTGAGGATCAAGCATTGAAGCTTATGAGACACCTGATTCCAACCACTGCAAGCGACTTCGGGGACAACGCGTCAGCACTCACCACAGTGGCTTCTGGCTCTGGTGATGGCAAGGTCGTCAGTCACCTCTGAATCATTGCGCCATCTCTCCCCATCTGTCCCCATGTCATCCTCAGGGCTGCATAACACAAAGTGGCTTCTTTTCACACTGTGTCCCGTGAGGTCTCTGCCCCAACTGGACACCCACCTTCACGCCTCACAAGAAACTTTTCCCCTGGGGAGACTCGAGCACACGTCTTCACCCCCCAAATAGGGCACACCGGAGCTCTTGCCACTGCAAACAAATTCCAGACACACGTGCCACTTTCTGCATATGGCTTTATGTGGGCACAGGGGGATTGAACTGGGGCCAGCAGGCTTTCCAAGTAAGTGCTATTACCTATTAGCCATCTCCCCAGCCCAGTTTTTATTAATATTTTTTGTTTTTGATTTTTGTGAGGCAAGCCCAACAGACTGGCTTTTTAAAAATATTTTATTTATGTATTTATTTGACAGAGAAAGAGGAAGAGAGAGAGTAAGGGCGCACCAGGGCCTCCAGCCACTGCAAACAAACTCCAGACGCATTCGCCCCCTTGTGCATCTGGCTAATGTGGGTCCTGGGGAATCGAACCTGGGTCGTTTTGGCTTTGCAGGCAAATGCCTTAACCACAAAGCCATCCCTCCAGCCCCAGACTGGCTTTTTAAAATGTGTGCATGAAAGACAGAAAGCCACCAGAGCCTCCAGCAACTACAATAGAACTCCAGACGCATGTGTTCCCCCCCTCCTTGTGCACATATGTGACCTTGCACACTTGTGTCGCTTTGTGCATCTGGCTTACGTGGGACCTGGAAAGTCGAACATGAGTCCTTAGGTGTCACAGGCGAGCACCCTAACTGCTAAGCCATCTCTTCAGCCCCCAAGCCCAGTTTTTGTGTTTTGTTTTTTGAGACAGAGTCTTAACTCTGTAGCCCAGGTTGGCTTCAAACTTGCAGCAATCTACCTGCCTCAGCCTCCCCAGTGCTGAGATTGTAGGCATGAGGCACCATGGCCAGCTGAACTGCCTTTCCTGAGGAGATGGGCAAAGTTGTACTTCTCTATCCTGGGCTTCCCCTGCGCTCTGGTATATAACTCAGAAAGAAGAGCGAGAAGCTACAAAAGGGACAGACACAGCCTGGTATGTCAACCAATATTCAGCCTCCTTGTTTGTAGCTGCTGGAGGCCCTGGCACACCTCACCATGTGCTGGGAGCAGCAGCGTCCATTCTGGTCACTCCACACACTGCTGGCTGGTGAAGTGGTGAGCACTTATACTGAGCTTTCCGGCCTCATCTTCACTACACATATCTCTTCAACCCATCATAGAGATGAGGAGATAGGGCTGGAGAAATGGCTTAGTACTTAAGGCACTTGCCTACAAAGCCAAAGGACCCAGGTTCGATTCCCCAGGACCCACGTAAGCCAGATGCACAAGGGGGCGCACACATCTGGAGTTCGTTTGCAGAGGCTGGAGGCCCTGGTGTGCCCATTCTCTCTCTCTCTCTCTCTCTCTCTCTCTCTCTCTCTCTCTCCTTGCCTATTTCGCTCTCTCTCAAATAAAGAAACATTTTTTTTAAAAAAAAGAAATGAGGAGATAGAACTTGGCTTGTGTGAAGTGTCCCTCCTGGATGGCTGTGTGGCTAGCAGGCAGCAGAGGTGTGTCTTGGACTTTACCTGGCTGGCCCAGGCTTGGGGGTGGTCCCCTGCACCATGCTGACTCACCTTGCCCACTCTTGGACCATGAAGGAGAGTTTTTAAACAGGACTGAGTGTGGAGTTTGGTTAGACAACCCGGAAGCCTCATTTGTTCATGTCACGTGGAGCCCTTCTCACTGCAGCTCAAACAAGAGTCCAACAGCTGCATGCACCCGACAGCCTCAGGGAGATGAGGCCTGTCGTGCTGTGAGGTGTTTGGGCATGGGGCACTAAGACAGCCACTAACTAAGTGTCACACCTGGTCGAGAAGTCAAAGGGTTGGTGGAGGGCCAGTGTCTCTGCCACCTAGGGATCGCACTGCCAGGAGAAACCATGAGCCCCTGGAAGTACTAGATTGACAAGTGGCAGACAAAATATAGTGGCCTGTCACCTTGAGTGTGGAAGTCATGTTGTTCAGAAGACAGATGTGGGTCCTTTATGGTTTAGAGTCCACTGATGTCAACACTCTGGAGACAGATGTGGAACTCAGAGGCGAGCTCCTCCCACAGAGTGACATGTCCCAAGTGTGTCACACACAAGTATGAAGACAGCCCAGAGGTAAATACAGTATTCTCTGCAGGCTTGGCTAAAGAGAAAAAAATGATGCTTCCACTTAACAACTCTCAGGTGAGCCACCATCGCACCGAGGCTCACGCAGAGCATCAGCTCAGTGTTGTTCTGCGCACCCGCCAGCCTGTGGGCACTTACCTTCTTCTCTGTTCCCATCAAATGCTTTTAAGGGCTGGAGAGATGGCTCAGCCATTAAGGGGCTTGTCTGCAGAGCCTAATAATGTGGGTTCAAATCCCCTGTGCCCATATGTAAACCAGATGCACAAAGTGGCATATGCATCTGGAGTTCGTTTGCAGTGGCTTGAGGCCCTGGCATGCCCATTCTCTCTGTCTCTGTTCTCTTTCTATCTCTCACTGCTTGCAAATGCATAAATAAAAAAAATATTTTTAGGGCTGGAGAGATGGCTTAGTGGTTAAGGCACTTGTCTGCAAAGCCTAAGGACCCAGGTTTGACTCTCCAGAATCCACCCAAGATAGGATCACAGGGTGATGCATGCACTTAGGTGGTGTATACGCACAAGGTGGCACACAAGTCTGGAGTTCCTTTGCAGTTGCTAAGGCCCTGGTGTGCCAACTCTCTCTCTCTCTCCCTCTCTCTCTCTCTCTCTCTCTCTCTCATAAACAAAATCTTTTTAAAAATATTTTTTAGAAAAGATTGTTTAAGGGTCATCCTGACTCACTTCCATGGAAAGCATGCCACAGCGTACCGCACAGGGCCCTGTCACTGGGACATCTGGGGATTCTTAGGCAGCTACATCAAGAGCTAAAGGAGCAGCAGGGATATCTGAGCCTCTCGTGACTACAGAAGTCCTGATCACAAGGGCTTGCAGACCCCTGGTAAGTCCCAGAGCCCAGCCACTCCACCTGCTCTGCTCCCTGCCACCTTTCTTATCTGATGACCCAAGGAGGCTGAAGCTACTGTCACACACCATCTCTTAGCCTGTCCTTCCTCTAAGATGTGGTTTTTCAACATTTTTTTAAAGCTAGAGCCAGCTACAGGAAACGTGTTTACAACCCAGCCGGCACATACATGCATAATAAGCGAAATAAAAGTTCATAAACACCTTCTGATGAGCGATTCCCGATGGAAATCGTGATTCCTGTTACGACAGAAATAGACAGTTCTGTTCCACTCTATCCCATGACTTTAAACTGCTAGTTAGGACTCATTAAATTGATTTCACAACCAGGTAATGGGTTGTGACCTGCTGTTTGTGAAACGCGCTGTCATCTGCAGCCTGGAAGCCGGGCTCCAGCTTGTCTCTGCTTTCCCGCCTTCTGTCTCACAGGACTCAGCGTCTGCTGCACCCTGGTGATCCCATGGTGGAGGGGTTCTGCCATCACCCTCCACGGATCTGAACGCCACTCCATCGGCCTGCCTCAGCCCCTCAGTCTGTGTCCAGCAAGTCGCACCTGGGTGGCATCTATCTGGCTTTGTCCTTCCCCACTCCTGGGCCTGGGCTTGGACACCCCCATTTTCCTTCTACCAAGTCATTAATGTTTCAGGGGAAACTCATCCTTTACTGTGTCTGGAGACTGGGGAGGAACACGACTCTGCCACAGAGGAGGACACCAAAGCTCAGGCGTAGACAAGAATGACTTCCAGGATTCTCCTCACATCTGTACCCAGTTTTGCAAGTCATCTCCAATGCATCCTGCCAACATTTAGAGCCACAAAAAGGGCTGGAGAGATGGCTTAGTGGCTAAGGCGCCTGCCTGCGAAGCCTAAGGACCCAGGTTTGACTCTCCAGATCCCACGTAAGCCAGATGCACAAAAGTGAGGCAAGCATAAGGCCTCACATGCCCACTAGGTGGCGCAAGCATCTGGAGTGAGATTGTACTGGTTGAGGCCCTGGTGTGCCAGGTCTCTCTCTCTCTCTCTCTCTCTCTCTCTCTCTGGTCCTCTCTCTCTTTAAAATAAAAAATAAATAAAAATAGAACCAGAACAAAAGTAGCTAGGACGAAAATAAAATAAAATGCTATTACTAAAGCCTGTCTCTTTGTTTGCCCCCTTTGGGAAGATAGCCTGTGACAACTGGACATGAGGGCCATGTAGCCTCCAGTCAGAAGAAGGAGGAGCATGGGAATGGCTGCTTGTTGCCCAATGTTTAACTGTGTGTGACCTGAACACCAGTGGGCCCCACAGGTGCTGGCTCCATGAGGTAGGGACACTTGCCACTTTTGGAAGTCCCCAGACTGTAGGTCTGTGCCAAGTGGCTTCTATATTTTTTTAAATATTTTATTTATTTATTTGAGAGACAGAAAGAAAGACAGAGAGAGAGACTGGACACACCAGGGCCTCCAGCCACACTGCAAATGAACTCCAGACACATGCGCCACCCCATGCATCTGGCTTACGTGGTTACTGGAGAATCGAACCTAGATCCTTAGGTTTCGCAGGCAAGCACCTTAGCCACTAAGCCATCTCTCCAGCCCAGCTTGTATATGTTTTGATGCAGCTGAAGACCAGCAACCTTGCCCCTAAACACAGGGTCTGCACACATTTCCTCCAGCCTCTTCCTTACCTTGAGTCACAGGTAGTGGCCAGAGCTTGCTTTGTTTCCCTTTGCTGTGTGAGCTGTGTGGGGTCGGATGACATTTTTTGGTCCAAGGGGACAGCGGCGAGGTAGGGTAGACCTCCCCTCTCACCAATGGTAAGCTGGGCAGAGCTGACTCTACACACGGGGATCAGCTTATCCACAGCAGTGAGTCTTCAGGGTCCACAGCCATTATGTCACCCATATCCTAAAAGAGCACCCAACTTCCTGACCGGAATGTGTCAAGTGACCTACACACGGGGATCAGCTTATCCACAGCAGTGAGTCTTCAGGGTCCACAGCCATAATGTCACCCATATCCTAAAAGAGCACCCAATTTCCTGACCGGAATGTGTCAAGTGACCTACACACGGGGATCAGCTTATCCACAGCAGTGAGTCTTCTTTCAGGGTCCACAGCCATAATGTCACCCATATCCTAAAAGAGCACCCAATTTCCTGACCGGAATGTGTCAAGTGACCTACAAGCTCATATGCCTTCCTTTCTGCCCACTCAGAGCCCGGGCCAGCCTCAGACAAAAGTTGGCGGCTTCCCCTTTGAGTTTTTGTGGGAGTCATGGGAAGCATAAAAGACAGGGGCAATGAGAGGTCGTCCCATCCCTTGACTCTGTGTTGTCTTCATCTTCTCCATGTGTCTAAAGGGAGGAAGTACAGAGCACAGAGTGCTGATGAATCTGCTAGACTCAAACAGGAAGTACAGACAAGAACAAGTTTATACAAGAACAAGTATATACAAGAACAAGCATATACAAGAACAAGTATATACAAGAACAAGCATATACAAGAAGAAGTATAGACAAGAACAAGCATATACAAGAAGAAGTATAGACAAGAACAAGCATATACAAGAACAAGCATATACAAAAACAAGTATATACAAGAAAAAGTATAGACAAGAGCAAGCATATACAAGTATATACAAGAACAACTATATACAAGAACAAGGCTCCCAGAGAAAGGACAGAAGATCCCCATTAGCTTGGGATAAGCAAAGACTCCAAAACTGGTCATAGACATTTGGACCATAAGATTGACTCAACTTTACTTCATTAAAATTACAAATGTGGGGCTGGAGGGATGGCCTAGCGGTTAAGGTGTTTGCCTTCAAAGCCAAAGGACCCTGGTTTGATTCCCCAGGACCCACATAAGCCAGATGCACAAGGTGCACATGTGTCTGGAATTCGTTTGCAGTGGCTGGAGGCCCTGGTGCACCCATTCCCTCTCTCTCTCTCATAAATTTTTTAAACACTTTAAAAAATAAAGTTGTTTAAAAAAGCATAAATGTGGGCTAGAGAGATGGCAGCTTGGCAGTTGTGGTTTGATTCAGGTTCCTCCCCACCCCCACCCCCGCCATAAACTTAGGTATTCTGAATGCTCGGTCCCCAGCTGATGGCAATTTGGAAATTAATGCCTCCTGGAGGGAGTGTATTGTTGGGGGCGGGCTTATGGGTATATACAGTCAGCTCCCTCTTGTCAGTGTTTGGCACACTGTCCTGTTGCTGTTGTCCACCTGATGTTGGCCAAGAGGTGATGCCCAGCCTCTGCTCATGCTATCGTATTCCCCTGCCATCATGGAGCTTCCCCTCCAGTCTGTAAGCCAAAACAAACCCTTTCCCGGGTTCGATTCCCCAGTACCCACATAAAGCCAGATGCACAAAGTAGCACATGCATCTGGAGTTTGTTTGCAGTGGCTAGAAGCCCTGGTATACCCATTCTATCTCTCTCTTTCTCTCTCTCCCCCGCCCTTAAAAATAATTAATTAAAAACTTTTAAAAGACACCATTCAGAAAATGAAGAGTCACCAATGTGGGGAGATTTATGGCCCATGTGTCAACAAACATTCAGAATATATAAGAACACTTGTGACATTGTGTCAGAAGAAAAATACAATGCAGTTGTTAACCGGGTAGAAGGTTTGACTAGGCACCTCACAAAAGAGGACAACCACATGGCAGAAAGGCACCAGTATATTTATTCACGACATGAGATATTGCAAGCCCCACCCCAGGGTGACTAAAATTAACCAACTAGAAACGCCAAGTGTTGGCAAGGATAGGAGTCACTAGAGCCTACTCATTGTCAGAGGAAGCCTGAGTATAATCACCTTGGAAAGCTTCTCAACTCTTTCTATTTCACAGCACATCCAAGTGCCCCAAGGTCCATCCAGTCCACCCTCAGGTTCCAGCCCAACAGAACCAGGCACTGATTATCAAAGGATGGGAGTTTTGTAAAAGCTATCTGGTAACAAGATGTATCGGGTGGGACAGATAAATAACTTGTGTTGTATTCTCACATAGGGCACAGCATAGCACAAAGGAAAGCTCACCGACACGCACCGGTAGGGGTGAGTCTCAGAGGCCATGCCAACTGAAAAGGCCCACAGACCCCAGTGCAAAACAGACACCTCACACCCGAGGACCATGGAACATGGAAGACTTGCGGTGGCCTGTGAGGGACAGATTCTGATGCCAAAGGGTTACATCCGTGTCTCCACGAGGTGGCTCTAGAGGTGCCCGAATGTGAAATTCACCAGCCTGTATACCTGACTATGCGGAAGCTGTGCCACCAGTTCTTGTTGTTTTTAAAGAACGTTATCGTACGAACATATTGCCTAATGGTCATATTCCCATCAGGTTATACTCTTATGTTACCTCTCCCCTGCCAAGAGGAGTCACCTACACCCCACCTACATGCGAGGGCCCAGGAAGCATGGCAGAAGAAGTGCAGGTTCAATTATGAGCGCTGCTCTCTCAGTGCTAGCCTGAGAATCTGCTCCAGAGAGACGGTGGTAGACACTGAGGAGACTCAAAACTCATCAAAGCAGAAAATCAGAGGTTTCTGAGAGCTCAGCGCTAAAAGAGACTTAATACATGCCCTCTAAGGCTCTGGGAACCGCACCACAGTTTCAAAGATCACTGGCAGGGGCTGTGGTGAAGTAAGGTCAGCAGGAAGGACTTCCGCCACTCCACTCTCTCCAGAGGATCAGAGTGTCTGTGGAGTGGGTCCCGTGGGTTTCACCCTGTTTCACATGGTCTCACTCCTCATTCAGACCTCCAAGTAGAGGACTCCCATCCTATCGAAGAGCTCTGCTTCCATCTGGGCTTTCAAGGCTGTCATCTGAAAGCTTAGCACCACCACACAGCAGTATGAAGCAGCCCTAGCAGAATGATCCCCCCCACCCTCCCAGGGGGATTCCTAAGAATATTAGAATCACAATAACACTGAGAGCCATTGCAGGAGACTGGGAACCGAGAGCTGCCTACTGCACTAGTTATTTTTCCTCAGCATGGGATGAAAGAATTCCACAAATCTAGGAAGAAGAAAAAAAAAATGACAGAAGAAATGGGAAGTGGCTTTGCCCACACTCAGTCAAAATCAAGAGTCTCAGGAAGACTAAGGTTTCAACCGGAAAGACTGGAGCAGCACTTGTGTGCAAAAGACCTTCCATTCAGATGCCTCTTACTCTCTGGAGTCTTTGCCCTCTCCACTGTGATGCGGATGAGATTTCGTTACTGGGCTCATAGGTTCATAAACTCATTGCCTCAGTTTTCCTACATTCCAAAACCTTAGGAAATAGAAATTGGTAAAGGAAAATGTATTCATTTCCACTTTGACCAAACTGAAGAGTAAAAGACTCCTGGTTTCTCTCTTCTTTTTGTTTTCATAGGAGTCTCACAATTTCATAGAAAGACGAAACAAGGGGGCTGGAGAGATGACTTAGCAGTTAAGGCACATGCCTGCACAGCAAAAGGACCCAGGTTTGATTCTCCAGGATCCACGTAAGTCAGATGCACAGGGTGGTGCATGCATGTGGAGTTCGTTTGCAGTGGCTAGAGGCCCCAGTGCATCCATTCCCCCTCTCTGTCCCTCTCCCTCTTCCTCCCCCCCTCAAATAAATAAATATAAATAAAATATTTTTTAAAAAGAAAGATGAAATAAGGGGATAGGGAGATGGCTCAGTGGATAAAACAATTACTCCTCAAGCTGGAGGATCCAAGTTTGATCCTCAGAGCCCACGTAAAAAGGCTGACAGCTAGAGGGGAGGTGGAAACAGGAGAGTTTGGAGATTGCTACTAAGAACAGCAGTTGAGCTAAAACCCAGAGAGAGAAGTGGACAAATCGTAATAAAAACAGATAAGAAAGATGAAACAAGAGCCAAGAAACGTGCATGTTAATTTAACTGTGATACAAGCTTCCAGAACTGAGTGAGATCTCTTCCTGCAAGATGAGTTCCTCTCTGGCTCCAAAGCTTCAGTTTTCCCTTCCTTGTGTGGGACTCCCGGAGAAAATGTTATTATTTGGGGTCCGCTGTCTTAAGATCACTTCAACAGCACAGCCTCTAAGGAATCATTGTGAGGATGGGACATTGTCTCCCCCTCCTCTGAAATAGCACGGAAATCACCACTGGGAGTGGGGAGTGATCCCAGGACAAGGAGGGAGGGCGCTGTCATGGACGATGAGCATTGGCAAATGCTGGGCCAGGTAGCAGCAGGCACCAATCATGTGGCACGGGAGTCTACCTGTGAGGGACAGAGCAGGGGAAGCTCCGCAGGAACATACTGTACCCACAGACCAGAGAAAGCCTTGATGAGTGACCAGGGCCCCAAAGCTATGACACTGGGCTTAACTGAAGACAGGGTGAAGGTATTTGAAAAGAAACACAGAGACCCAGAAGTGGCCTTCCAGCGTACCCAGCTGAAAGGGTGTGTTTTCTCTATCCCTGCAAAGGTCGGGGCAGACCGTTTGCAGACTTCAGGGACATAGCACACGCATCTGGAGTTAGTTTGCAGTGGCTGGAGGCCCTGGCACACCCATTCATTCTCTCTGTCTTTCTCTCTCTCTCTCTCTGCCTTTCTCTTTCTCTGTCTCTCTAATAAATAAATCCAATATTTTGCTCTCCAATAAATAAATAAACAAAATATTTTTTTTAAACTGAGATATCCTGGAAAGGAAAACAAAACACAGAGAGATGGGAGAAAGAGTATAAAAATTGTCAGTCTGAGAGGTCTAAACCGTAACCATAAGAAAGAAGACAGAAAGAAGGGAATGCGGAGAGTGAGACATGGTCGAAGAAACAGCACAGATGTTTCCACGAATAAGCCCTGGTTTCCAGACAGGACCGCCTCTCCAGACACTGTAATGAAAATTCAGAATCTGAGACCCTGAAAACCTACAACCTTCCAGTGCGGGAGCAGTGACAGGCAAAGGTTGGGAGCAAGGATAGCACAGGAACCAAGGGAGAATGTTTGTGTCTTCATGTTTCCTGGGAAAGAGTCCCTCCCCCAAGCGTGTACAGGTATGTGTGTGCACAAGCATGTCAATAGCTCTTGAAAGGTTGAGACAGGAGGATCACAAGTTCAAAGCCAGCCTGAGCTAAATAGTGAGATTCTGTCTCAAAAAAAATAAATAAATAAAATAGAGCTGGGTGCGGTAGCAATCATCTTTAATCTCAGCATGTGGGAAGCTAAGGTAGGAGGATTCTTGTGAGATTGAGGCCAGCCTTGGCTACAGAGTGAGTTCCAGGACAACCTGGGCTACAATGACACCCTGCCTCAAAAATTCAATAAATAAATAAAAATTTCCTACCTCCAGCCAGGGGGAGGAAAACAAAAAACATGATCTGATAGAAACTCCTAGAAGATACACTCACTAGAGTAAGAGTGAACCATGAAGAGGAGGTGGAGGCCAGGCAAGGGAGGGGCTTGGCTCCCAGGGCCAAGGGAAGTTAGCCATTGCAATGACATACTAGAGTGTAGGAGTGGAGAGTTTCTCAGTGTGTTTTGGAAAGACCTAAAAGCCACAGTCTCACTGTCCCAAGACACTTAGCTCTGATGGAGAGGTAGGGCTGCATGAGGAGGGATGGCCATTTGTTAAGCATTTTGAAAATCAAGGCAGGGCTGGAGGGATGGCTTAGCAGTTAAGACACTTGCCTGCAAAGCCTAAGGACCAAGGTTCAACTCCCCAGGACCCACGTAAGCTAGATGCACAAGGTGGTGCATGCGTCTGGAGTTCATTTACACCATGGTGCACCCATTGTCTCTCTCTCTCTCTCTCTCTCTCTCTCTGTCAAATAAATAAATAAGTAAATAAAAATATATTTTTAAAAAATCAAGGCAGTCAGTTTCACAAGGTGGTTCACGTGTCTGAGTTCATTTGCAGTGGCAGGAGGTTCCTGGAGCACCCATTCTCTCTCCCTCTCTCTCCCTTTCTCTCTCTTCTTATTAAAAACAAATAATAAGTAAAAATAAAATATTTTAAAAGTCAGGGCAGTCATATGGAAATCTAGTTGGTAAAGTGACTTAAAATATTATTTTTAAAGTGTTGAACCAAAGGTCCCCTACATGGGTAGATAAAACTGCTGCCAGAAGCCATAGGGTATTAATCAAAAACCCCAGTGCCAGGGATGAGAAACCTCCCAATGACTTGTTGATCAGGGAGGCTACAGAAGCACTGAAACATGATATAGGCTATTACCATTGCTCTTGGTTTCCCGCCAAGACTAGATGGCAAGTCCTTACTGCTGAAGACACCACATGCTTTCATAGCAAGACAGAGAAACCAAGCTGGAACTGAGCCGCAAGCTTCCTCCATGCGGGCTAGCTTTCTGCATGCCAACCAGAAGATGCTATGTAAGCTGCTAGGGGGAAAAAGTCATCAACAGTCCTTACCCAGTTTTAGACCCTGTGTACTCTACAAGTAACCTGAAAGGCAAGATGTGTCTACTGGTGCAATAGTGGCATGAGAGCTATGGATGTGACCAACTGATTGGATTTGAGGCTTACTTCATGGGAAGGAAATCATACCTGGATCCATAAATCTGGTGAAAGGTCTGTGGTAAGGACTTAGGCTGTAGGAAGAAATCCAATACACTGGTTATCCTAATTGGACAGCATGTCAAACTGCCTTCTAAATATCTATGTTTGTCCCCATAGATTAGTACTGCCTACAGCCTTGAACACAGAAATTTCTTGATGCAATGGGCAGAGGTTAGTACAGAGGTGCATTAACTGGCAAAGTCACCAAGAGTAAGTGACTAGCATGTGCTGAACCCTAAACATGAAATCCAAAGCACACCCTCCAAGGCTCAGTGAACTTTGCAGAAGAAGGGGTGGAAACAATGTAAAAGCCTGTTGCAGTCAGGTCCGCATTGCTGGCAGAAATCACCTGACCAAGAGCAACTTGTGAGAAAAAAAAAAAAAGGTTTATTTTGGCTTACAGACTCGAGGGGTAGCTGCATGATTTCAGAGGAAAACGATGGCATGAGCAGAGGGTGGAAATCACCTCCTGGCCAACATCAGATGGACAACAGTGACGGGAAAATGTGCCCAACACTGGCAAGGGGACACTGGCTATAATGCCCATAAGCCTGCCCCCAACAATACGCTCCCTCCAGGAGGCCTGAATCCCAAATCTCCATCAGCTGGGAACCTAGCATTCAGAACACGTAAGTTTATGGGGGACACCTCAATCACACCACCACAGAGCCAGAGGATGGGAAGTGGGGCTATAGAACTCTGTCTTCCACATATGACCAGTATGGGATACTCATAGCAGATGTGGATACCTGTACCAGAGTGACCCTGCCAGTGCTGTGTAGATGATGGAGGGAGGGTCCATGAGACCTTACACCTCCCACAATAAATAGTGGCAACAGGTGATTCTTAGGTGAGAGGGAGTCGTGTCCTCCAGTGGTATAGGCCCTAGTGGGTTATCCATTTTCCAGTAAATAACCCCCCACCCATGATTAGGCAAAGTGACCCTAATTTATCTCACTGGGTCAAAAAAAAAAAAAAGAGGAAAAACTAATGCATAAAGGAAGGATGGGCCTCTAATGAGAAGAAGGGCTTTAGTGTGAGAGGAAGGGGGAAGTGGGAGAGTTATTAGGCGAGTGAGGTCAAAATGCATTGTATAAGCCAGGCGTGGTGGCGCACGCCTTTAATCCCAGCATTTGGGAGGCAGAGGTAGGAGGATCGTTGTGAGTTTGAGGCCACCCTGAGACTCCATAGTGAATTCCAGGTCAGCATGAGGTAGAGTGAAACCCTACCTCAAAAAAAAAAAAGAGAGAGAGAGAAAATGCATTGTATAAATGTATGGGAGTGTCAAAAATAGATTTTGGGGAAAAAAATCAAGGCAGTCATTAACTTCAGGCAAAGTATAGCCGCGCAAGAAAGGGCATAGAGCCATAGCCGGGCGTGGTGGTGCACGCCTTTAATCCCAGCACTCTGGAGGCAGAGGTAGGAGGATCGCTGAGAGTTCGAGGCCACCCTGAGACTATATAGTGAGTTCCAGGTCAGCCTGGACTAGCGTGAGACCCCACCTCGAAAAACCAAAAAAAATAAATAAATAAATAAAAAAGAAAGAAAGGACATAGAGCCTTGATGTGTAATTGGGATCCAGGCTTCACTGCTATAGCAAAGATCATTCGGTGGTTTAAATACCCAGAAGCTCGTTTCTCCCAGGAAGCCATGTGCACTTAAGACCCATGATACCGTGGCCCACCTTCCTCTACATCTCAGCCTCCCAGGCAGGTGGCACCCAATGGCCTCACATGGTTCTCCAACCTTGTCATCAAACCCACCTTCCTTAGCAGGAAGACAGGGAGGAGCATCCCGTCTCTTTGTCTGTCCCCCTGGGAAGATGTACGTGTCATGTCCACTCGCACAGGTCCTATCGGCCAGAGCCTGAGCCAGCAAAGCCCCGGCGCAAAGGAAGCCTGGGAGTTCACTGTGTAGTGACGCCCAGAAATAAGTCCGTACCAGTCAGAGATACAGACAGAAGTATTTATGGGAGAAATGACATGACACCTGAGATTTGCTTTGCTCAGAATATCCAAATGTATTCGGCATTAACAGGTCATAGGATCTGTCTCCTCCTGTCTGGACGAAGACGCCATGCTGGGTGGGTTCCTGTCCACTGGCGCCCCCCATGGACAGCTAACAACAGCATCTGCCTGCACCCCACCCCACGAGCCCATGCCTGGAGTCAGCCAGACGTCTGACCGGGGAGGGAAAGGAAGCGCGAGGCTGTGGAGGCGGACATGTGCTGCTGAACCCCGGGACTTCACGCTCCCTGGCAGGAAATCTGCAGGGAGTGTCTAACGCTTACGAGTCACTGGATGGCAGTAAACCTGGGAGCGAAAAATCAAAGTCAAAAGAATTGCAAACAAGCAATGGGACCTGAAGGGATGCCCAAGAAAGCTTTTATGGATATGGTTACTGTAAGTATAGAACTGTCCCAATTTGTTTTTTATCTCGTGTGTGTATGGTGTGTATACGTTTGTGTATATGTGAGTGAGAACACACACATGCCACGGCATGCACGTGGAGATCAGAGGACACCTTTGGGTCACCTTCCATCTTATATGAGACAGGTTCTTTTGTTGTTCACTGCTGTGTTCTCCAGGCTAGGTGGCCCACGAGCTTCTCGGGATTCTCCTGTCTCCACCTCCCACCTTTCCATGGGAGCAGAGGCATGACGGACACTCTCACTACCGCATCAGCTTCATGTGGGTTCAAGAGACTCTCCAAACTCAGGTCCTCACACTTGCAAAGCAAGCGTTTTTATTTCATTTTTTTCTTTATGAGAGGAAAAACAATTGGTGTGCCAGTACCTCTAGCCACTACAATTGAACTCCAGACACGTGCGCCACCCTGTGCACATGTGCGACCTTGCACGCTTGTGTCACCTTGAGCATCCGCATTAAGTGGGACCTGGAGAGTCAGACATGGGTCCTTAGACTTCAAAGGCAAGCGCCTTAGCTGCTAAGCCATCACTCCAGCACACAAGAAACATTCATTTTGTTTTATTTATTTCTTTGAGAAGGGGAAAAAGAAAGAGCAGAGAGAAAGAGAGAGAGAGAGAGAATGGGCATGCTAGGAACTCTAGCCACTGCAAATGAACTCCAGACACAAGCGCCACTTTGTGTGTCTGGCTTACGTGGGATCTGGCATGGGTCCTTAGGCTTTGTAGGCAAGTGGCTTAACTGCTAAGCCATCTCTCCAGCCCCACAACAAGGCTTTTTATCCACAGCCTTAAATTTAAAAGCCAAATAACAACAACAACAAACTCTGGTTGGAGAGATTGCTCAGTGGTTAAAGGCGCTTGCCTACAAAGACTGCTGGCCTGGGTTTAATTCCCCAAGTACCCATGTAAGGACAGATGCAAAAAGTGATGCATGTATCTGGATTTCATTTGCAGCAGCAGAAGCCCTGGTACTCCCATACTCACTCTCTCATTCTCTCCTTCAAATAAATAAATACTTTTTTTAAAAAATATTAAGGGGCTGGAAAGGTGTCTTAGTGGTTTAGGGTCTTGCCTACAAAGCCTAAGGACCCAGCTTTTTTTTGGTTTTTCGAGGTAGGGTCTTGCTCTAGCCCATGCTGACCTGGAATTTACTATGTCGTCTCAGGGTGGCCTCGAACTCACCGTGATCCTCCTACCTCTGCCTCCCGAGTGCTGGGATTAAAGGCGTGAGCCACCACACCCAGCTAGGACCCAGATTTGATTCTTCAGTACCCACATAAAGCCAGATGCACAAGGTGATGCATGCATCTGGAGTTTGTTTGCAGTGGCTAGAGGCCCTGACACACCCATTCTCTCTCCTCTCTCTCTCTCTCTGTCTCTCTCCCTCTCTCCCTCTTTCCCTCCCAAATAAATAAATAGATAAAAATTGACTTGTTAGGCCGGGCATGGTGGCAGACATCTTTAATCCCAGCACTTGGGAGGCAGAGGTAGGAGGATCACGGTGAGTTCGAGGCCACCCTGAGACTACAAAGTTAATTACAGGTCAGCCTGGGCCAGAGTGAGAGCCTACCTTGAAAAAACAAATGGACTTGTTAGCTTTGAAATAATATTTTCAATGTTTTTAAACTATTACTTTAATGAAAATAAAAATTAAACAATGAAATGATAATTAAAAAAAAAAAAGTCTTGCTGAAGCAAGAGGGGCCCTTAAGATATGCTTGACAAAAAGTCACAGTCAACCCATGTCTCCACCACCACTACGTCTAGCCAGCGTTTGTCAGACACAAGAGGCTTCACACTCAGACAACCAGACAGTTGGCTGAGCCCTGGCTGCCCTTCAGATCCAGGTCTCCCCCAGAGCTGGAGGCCACCAGTGCCTGGAGAGTAGAATGCCCCTGGGTGGAGCCACGCACACTGGCTCCCAGGGCTCCTGGTAGGATGAGGTTGCCCTGAGTTTACCAGAGTTGCTCATTCATCCCAGGCTGTGGAAGGAGGACCTGTTGTAACCCTTGTGCTTTTCCCAGATTTGCTCTGCTGGCAGATGGATTCCCGGATCCCATGTGCGCCACCCCTTCTGGCTCCTGTGGGGCTCAGAGTGGAAACACGGGTTAGGAGTTTAACCCCTGCATGGTTGGATCTAAAAAAAAAAAAAAAAAAAAAAAAAAGCCAAATTTGGCGAGTGATGAAACTAAATTGCACACCTAATTGCTTTCACTTAAAACAATATTAAGGCAAATGTGATATTGTGTTTAACTTGGAGGAACAGCCTCGTTGGCAGCGTAGTCTAGCTCTTTATTTCTCACAAGGGAGGCCTTGCCCTGCAGACAGCTCACACACGAAAAACTTACGAAGTGAAGTCCCTGTCTGTCAAGCTAAGTCGTTTTATTTTTTTTTTTATTTTTTCTTTTTTTTTTGCTTTTTGTTTTTTTGTTTTTCAGAAGGAGCAAATAAACAGTTGCCACACCACTGCCCTCTGGAAGGGATGTGGCTGTCACCTGAGGCCAGCACAGGGCTGATCATGGGGAAGAAGATGAGGTCTAATCAAGTAGCATCCTAGGGCAGCAGCTGTGCAGGGCACAAAGGTCAAAAAGGGAAAATCGGTGGAAGATTCCACAGGACACTGGGGGCCAGGCGGGCCCTGGAATGAACCAGGAAACTATGCAGAATTATTAAAAAAAAAAAAAAAAGATTGAGGGCTACCACTATTAACCATCTCCCACCACACTTTGCAATTTTCATGTTCACTCCCAAGTCAAACTTTCTTCATAGTTGCCAAAACAGCTGTTCACACAGTGGAGATGAGGCCCCAGGGCCTCGGGCCCCTCCTAGCCCGCCTACAGCACAGCAGCGGGGCCCACCACAGGGCCTCGGCTACGCCTGGGGGTTCCAGGAGGGGTGGCTACCGCTGGGTAGGGATGGGGAGGGGCATTCTTGGAGACCCTTCAGCAGTTCAGGGCTCCAACCAATGATGCTCCCAAGTCTTGTCTTCAGTGGTCCCGTGCTGATGGAAAGAAATTAAAATATGAGTGGAGGGGGGAAAAAAAAAAAAAGACAGTGAAGCTGGGCGTGGTGGCGCACGCCTCTAATCCCAGCACTCGGGAGGCAGAGGTAGGAGGATCGCCGTGAGTTCGAGGCCACCCTGAGACTACATAGTGAATTCCAGGTCAGCCTGAGCTAGAGTGAGACCCTACCTTGGAAAAACCAAAAAAAAAAAAAAAAAAAAAAAAAAACTGAATCTGGGACCTGTTTTATTGGTGGTTCTATTTCATATTTCCAGTTTGGAAAAATATTTTTTATGTGTTCCAGGCACCTCAGCAATGGCTGACAAACGATGATAAATGAAAGGGAAAGGGAAGCCCTTTAATGTCCAGAAGAACAAATACTCGTAAATTGCAACTCACCCAAGGTCCTTGGCCATGTCTAAAGAGTTTGCTGCAGTTTTACTTCAGGTCCACTGGTGGAAAGTGCTGGATTCTGGCTGTCCTTGGACCTGCCAGTTTCAGGGGCCATGTTCCCTAGAGCTCTGCTCTTCCTGGGTGTGAAAGAGGGGCGGGGGTGTAAGCACCGTGAGAGGCTCAATGGAGAAGCTTGCTGTGTTGGGGGACGACCCCGAGGAACGTTCCAGATTAACTACGCCGGAAAAGCACGAACGTGGACGACTAGAGAGCAGGCCCTTCAAAAGGACACAGTGTGAGTGTGGCCTCGGTTTCCGCGGGTAGAAGACGTCAATCACCACTCTACTTTATATACCAGTGTGCTTGGGGCCCTGGGCTTGAGTGCAGGCTCTGTTAAGCCATGGTTCCCCTCTCCTGATGGGCCAGGAAAAGGCCATTTTTGCCAAGTTGTGAGGCTGCATTTACTGTGGGTATGTGTCGTGTAGCACGAAGCCAAGCCTGAGTAGGTGGGGTCTTAATGTGCCCCAGCTGTGCTGGCTCGTCCCTTCTCCCCACAATTCACAATACCGTGAATACAGTAACGGGCACATCCCTTTGAAACAGCTGCAAGCCATTCAGTCATATAAAGCGAAATGAGAAGACGGTGAAAAAAATCGAAACCTGCCCGTCTGCCCCCATTCCGCAGCTGTACTCCGCTCAGCGAGACAGCCGCCCAAACAAAGCCACCTCCCTGGCTTTGGCCAGCTGACAAGAGGAAAGAAAGGAGATTACTATAAGCCCCAGGTATTTTGGTGAGTTGGAAGCTGGCTGGGGAGGACTCGGGCGCCAGCGACACCTCCAGCTGGCGAGCGTGCTTGGCAGCCGTCTTGCAGAAGGGCACCCTGGAGGGTGTGCGGCATTCTTGGGCCGGCGACTCTCCAGCTGCATAGGTGGGGCAGTGGAGGAGTTCAGCCCCCACACAGGCAAGGATACGGTTACTGCAGCGGGTCCTATAGGCATCTGCTGAAGGTGCGTAGCAGAAAGCCTGGGAGGGAGGGAGTTCATGCCTACAGGGTCAGAGCAAGTGACCACCACCTGAGATGCCAGGCTTGAGGATGTGGAAGAACCGGCCCCCGGCTCTTCCTCTGCCCACCCCCCCCCCCCCCACCTAGGCCCTTCTCTCCATGTGTAAAGGACATCCATCCTCCTAGAACCTGGGAGACTGAGAGAGCTGAATGAACGGGGCCACCGAGAGAGGGCATGTGATGATGGCGTGCCAGGATGAGCAGGCTTTTGTGACGGTGGAGACCGTTAAAGTGGTGATGATGTCAGAGGCAGTGGTGCTGGTACAGATGGTAAAGACAGAGGTAGCGGCCGTGATGGTGGTGATGATAAAAATGGTGATGATGGGCTGAGAGATGGCTTACCAGTTAAGGCGTTTGACTGCAATGCCTAAGGACCGAGGTTCGATTCCCCAGGACCCACATAAAGCCATATTCACAAGGTGGCCCATGCATCTGGAGTTTGCAGTGGCTGGAGGCCCTGGCACACCCATTCTCTCTCTATCTGCCTCTTTCTCTCGTTCTCTCATAAATAAATAAGTGAAAATGGTGATGGTGGGGCCAGAGAGACAGCTCACTTAAGTGTGCTTCTGATGCAAGCATGAGGGCCTGAGGAGGACTGAGGCCTCCCGAGTTTGAATCTCCAGAACACAGAAACAAACAAAAACAACAAAAAGCCAGATGTGACCATGCACATCTATAACCCCAGTGCTATGGGGGAGTGAGACCAGAGAGCCTGTGGGTCTTGCAAAATAGCAAGCTCCGGGCTGGAGAGATGGCTTAGCAGTAAAGGTGCTTGCCTGCAAAGCCAAAGGACCTCAGTTTGATTCCCCAGGACCTACGTAAGCCATCTACACAAGATGGCACATGCATCTGGAGTTCGTTTGCAGTGGCTGGAAGCCCGGGCATGCCCATTCTCTCTCTCTCTCTCTCTCTTTCCCTTTCACAAATAAATAAATAAATTAAATTAAATTAAATTAAATTAAAAGACTACCTTAAAAAAAATAGCAAGCTCCAGAATCAATAAGCAACTCCATCTCAAGGGGTGGGGGGGAACCAGCAGGCAGGTTGAGTGATGGAGAGGGACCCTCCATGTTCTCTTCTGGCCACAACATGCACGCGCACAGGGTGCCACACCAGCACACTCACGTACCTGTAACACACGCACACACACCCATAATAAATCAAATCAAGTGAAATAAATGGTGATCAGGATGATGTTAATAGCGCCAATAGTGATGCAGGTGATGACTGGGCGGGGAGCAGGGGTGACGGTGGTTGTGGTGGGGGTGGATGTAGCGACGGTGTTGACCATGGCGGTAGTTCTAGTAACCATGGTGGTGATGGATGCGGGTCATGGCGAAGGTGAGGGAGGGCTATGATCTTTTTAAAAAAATGTTTCTCATTTATTTATTTACTTGAGAAATAGAGAAAGAAGCAGATATATATATATATATAGAGAGAGAGAGAATGGGCTCACCAGGGCCTCCAGCCCCTGCAAACAAACTCCAGATGCATGCATTCGCCACTTTCTGCATCTGACTTACGTGGGTGCCGGGGAATAGAACCTGGGTCCTTCAGCTTTGCAGGCAGGCACCTTCACCTCTACGCTATCTCTCCAGCCTGTGAGGGCCTTCTTGTTGGTGGAGATGGTGGTTATGGCAGTAGTGAATGTGGGATGCTGGCCACGGAGGTGGTGAGAGGGGGTGTGGCAGCTGTCTTAGACCGGCTCAATTTGGACAAAGGCAGGCACCTCCTGTCTTTGCTGTATTCCCCCACATTTATGTACTTCCCAGTGCATCCATGTCCTGCTATGTGGCCAGGATAGCAAAGAGCCAGTCCTTCCACCGTCCAATTTCAGGTGAGAGCACAGTCACTGGTTACACATGACCCCCAGTGACATGATCACCTGCCTGGGGCAAGCTGTGAATATAAAAATGCATGCTGGATTTAAAGTCATATAAAAATGGAATATAAAATGTCTGGTAATTTTACCCTGATTACAGATAGAAATGATAATGTTTTTTGGTAAGTTGGGTTAAATAAAATGAAATGTTAAAACTATATCTATTTATTTTTGCTTTTTTAATGTGGCAACTAGAAGACCTAAAATTACATGTGTCCTTCCCATTAGACTTCTATCAGGCTGCGTGTGTCTTGAAATTGCTATAAACGTTCTCCTTCCTGCTGATTTTATTAGAGTCACATTTAATTCCCCACAAATGTGAATGTGGGTCACAGGGAGATCTTCCCAGTGTGACACAGGATTACTGGGGTAATGGGCTTGATTTTTATTTTGTGCTTTCCTGTTTTTTAAAAAAAAATGTGAATAACAACAATAATTTGCAGCAGCACATTGCCTAGAAAAAAGTTTTTTTCTGGCCAAATTCCAGAGTGAATGCCGTACCCACTTCTGAATCTCCCCATACATTATAAATGTGTACCCATGGGGCAGCCCCAGCAGGGCATGGAGGCCACAGTCCCTCCATGAGTTAGACAGCTAGCTGCCTTGGCTACTGAAGGCAAGGGCAGGAGTCAGTGAGGCCTTATTCCCTCAGCTTTTAGAGTCCTGGACTTAAACTTGAATGTTATTCACATTTAGCATTGTGAGCTGGGATGGAGGAAATAATGAAAATCAGTAGGGAGCCCCCAGGAGCCAGGGACACTGAAACAGCAGAACCCTGAGGGAGCCCCAGAGGTGGTTAGGATGAGTTTCCCCTGCCGCCGTGAAGGCCAAACATCCTGCCAGGTGCGGTGGGACCTGCCGTGGAGTCAGTCGCAACTGCTGAGCCGGTGAGAGGGGGCAGGAGTGACCGGGAGCTGAGCCCAAGCTCACATCCCCAGTGGCATCTCCCTACTTCTTCTGCAGGCTTGGCCAGCTCCTGGTTGAGGGAGAGCATCCTCACGGTGGTCAGAGAAAGGGACACCCTGTGCCCCATTATCTCGTTGGCATAACCGAGAGCTGGCAAAGGCACCTTAGGAAAGGAAGCCTTTGTTTTGTCTTGTAGTGCCATCCATCACGGTGGGGAAGGCACGGTGGCAGGAGCAGGAGGCACCTGGTCACGTCGCATCCACAGTCAGGAAGCAGACGTGAACAGCAGTGCCCCGCTCGCCTTTGTTCTCTTCATTCCATCCAGAAGCCCGTGGAATGCTGCCTCACACATTCAGTTACTCCAACCTAGAAACCCCTGCATAGACACACCCAGAGATTTGTTTCAATGGTGACTCTAGATCCAGTCAAATTGACAGTTGTGGTAGTTTGAATGAGATGTCCTCCACAAACTCATGTGTTTTGAATGCATGGTCCCCCCGCTGATGGTAATTTGGGAGGTGGAGCCTTGATTGGGAAGGTTGCTGTTGGGGACGGACTTACGGGTGTTATAGCCGGCTCCCCCTTGCCAGAGTTCAGCTCACTCTCCTGCTGCTGTTTTCCACCTGCTGTGGCAGAGGTGATGTCCAGCCTCTGCTCAGGCCATGTTTCCCCCTGCCATCAGGAAGCTTCCCCTCAAGACCACAAAACAAAATAAAGACTTTCCTACCATCAGCTGCCTTTGGTTGAGTGCTTTAACCCAGCAACTAGAAGGTAACTACAACAACAATCAAGATAATTATCACAGGGGCTAGAGAGATGGTTTAGTGGTTAAGGTGCTTGCCTGCAAGGCCTAAGAACACATGTTCAAATCTCCAGGTCCCACATAGGCAGACGCATAGTGATGCAAGTGTGCAATGTCACACATGCGCACAAGGGGGGGCGCGAATACATCTGGAGTTCGTTCACAGCAGCTAAAAGGCCCTGGCACACCCATTCTCTCTCTCTCTCTCAAAAATAAAAATAAAAGCCGGGTGTGGTGGCGCATGCCTTTAATCCCAGCACTCAGGAGGCAAAGGTAGGAGGATCACTGTGAGTTCGAGGCCACCCTGAGACTACATAGTGAATTCCAGGTCAGCCTGGGCTACAGGGAGACCCTGCCTCAACAAAACAAAACAAACAGAAATAAATAAATAAATGAAAGTAAAAAAAAAAAAAGATAATTATCACAGAATATATAACACAGCCAAGTCTCACCCAACAACAAAACATTTGAGGTGAAGCCAGGTACAGAGAGAGGCCCACTCTCAGCTGCATGTTGGGCCTAAGGGGACTAGAGATCCTCCTCTTTAAGGACCCAGGGCGAGAGCCAACTGTCCTAGCCTAGAGACAGACTTTGGAGGAATCCTAAGGGGTGGGGTCCCAAAGGACCTTTCCTCTCCCACAGCTCTGAACTCCCCACCCCAAGCTGTCTTTGGGAGCCCAAGTATTAGCCCCCATATTGAAGGGGTCCCAGTGATTGGAGGAGACATAGTAGGGAGATGGAGTGTCACACATGACCAGTGAGAGCACCCCACAGACACACAGGCCAATTCTCCCCCCTAAGTCTGTTCCCTGAGTTTCCACTTATTTTGTTGGGCCCCTGGAATACCACCAAGCATGGCTCTATTTGGAGTTAATAGAATCCTGGTTTAAAAACACAGAGATGTGTCTATATAGTAAAAAGCCATCAGTCCCACTCACATTAGTGTGAATTAGTTCAGCTAGTGGTTTCTTCCTAGAACCTCTACACTAATGGTCTGGGCTCTCCTATGGCCCCAGAGCTAGGCTGGAGGGCCGTATGTCTCCCATCAGGAGCCCCAGGTAGTATGGAGAGGGAAACCCATGCCTGGAGGACAAACTTTGGGAACAGGCCTGACTTCTGGGTTGCAAGGGAGGTTTGGGAAACAAGTTGCTTCCAATGCTTCATTTGGAGAAGGCGCCGCTCAGAATACCAGCATGCTAGGAAGCGGTACCAGCTGTGTGGCTCATTTTTGGATATGGTTCTGACTTGTTTCCCAGCTGTAGCTATGGGTTCCATTCCACTGAGTGGACCAGTTAGCCAAATCAAGAGCAGTTGGTTTCCCACCATGGCTGCACACCACTATTGCACTTGTGTGAGCATCATGACAGGCTATTTGCTGCTATGTAGGTTACACCATGAGTTGCTTAGACAGATATTGGTCATTTCCCCCCAGTCGCCCATGTAGCACCTTCTAGCACTAGACGTGCTGACTATCTGGGGACTGACTCTCTTCCAGCTTCCAGCCATGTCACTCCACGTTACGTGTCAACCGCATATGGTGTCTTCAGCAGTAGGGTCCTACCACTAACCTTTGCTGGATTATCAAGTACTCTGACAGAAATCTGTCATTCTTTTAGGAAACCTTGTAGGTCTCTCTGATCAAAAACTCATTGTGGATAATAGCCACCTGCTAGTACTGGGAGTTACAGGTCAGTGCCCACGAAGAGAAGGAAGAAAAAGATAAATAATATAAAAGAGTTAGAGAGAAGAGAGAGAGAGAGAGAAGCTGCAGAAGATTAAGGTCAGTCTTCATCGTACCCTCTCCAGTGCCTTGTCAGTCAGGTGTTCCCTCTAAGGGCTTAGTGAAGGTTCAACCATTTGGTCTGCCTTTTAGGATGTAGAATTTTATGGTAACATTGCCGTTTGGGTCCAGATGTGTGTCCCCCCCCCACCCTCTCCCTTGCCCTCCCCACCCACCCTATTGTCCAGTGCTCTTTAATTCAGGTGACTTTGGAGTGGAGCTAGGCAGTCAATCACAGTAAACAAGGTCTCTCTTCAGAGGCTCCTGCTGTTCACACCCACTTCCAAACCATCCTCCGAGGGAGAGGGAAACTGTCCACAGGGTTCTCCCGGTGTCTGCGGACTCTGGCCATGCCCTGTGACAGGTTTGGACAGAGCAAGGCCTCGGGAAAGAGGCAGTGGACAGGGGAGAATCTGTGGGAATTTGTGGGGCAGATGCTGTAGCAGGTAATGATGGCGGCACCTCGGATATCTCTCAGTTCCCCAGGATGGGACATGAAGGGGTCATGACATATCTGGCCTTCCCATGGAGATGAACTGCATCCCTCGTGAGTATACAGGGTAAGAACAACTCCCTTTGGGAGCCTGAACCATGAACTGCTTCAGAAAACCCCACTCAGAAAGAGGAGATGCACCAGATGTTCAGAAGGTTCCGGAAGAACCGGTCCACTGGTGGGCTAGTTGGTTTCAGCTGACAGTGTTGATGGAGACCAGGGGACCTTGAGGGGCCAACAGTTGTGGAACACAGTTAAATGATGGGGACAAGGGATTCCCAAATCCCGAGGGCCTGGTGAGTGTGAAGGGTGGGGGAGGCATATGAGTTTCATAGCAGAGTCATTACAAAGAATCATCGAGAAGTTCAAAGCGACACTCGAGCTCTTCTGTCACTCAGTGGCATGCCATTTGTGAAAGGACTCCCAGTATTGGTCCTCAAAGCTTTCCTTCAGTGAGCAGACTATACAACACTGTTATTTCTTTTATTTTTTAAGATTTATTTTATTTATTTGAGAGAGAAACAGGCAGAGAGGGACAGAGGGAATGGGCGCTTCAGGGCCTCAGCCACCAGATGCATGTGCCATCTTGTGCATCTGGCTTACGTAGGTACTAGAGAATCAAACCTGGGTCTTTAGGCTTCACAGGCAAAAGCCTTAACCACTAAGTCATCTCTCCAGGCCCAAACTGTTAGCTTATTGTATTTTTATTTTGGTTTCTCAATGTAGGTTCTCACTCTAGCCCAGGCTGACCTGGAATTCACTACGGAGTCTCAGAGTGGCCTTGAACTCATGGCGATCCTCCTACCTCTGCCTCCCGTGTGCTGAGATCAAAGGCGTGTGCCACCACGCCCGGCCCAAAACTATTATTTCTGATAGAAAAGTTGTGCTGTGAAAGAGTCCTTGAGAGAACCTGGCATGTCATGACACGTTGGCCGTGGGACCCTGGTGTCTCCGTCCCTCTGTTGCAGGAGACCTATAGTGCGGTCTCTGCTTCTCCTTTTGTTCCAAGACCGATGCAGTTGGTAACATGCTTGCTCCCTCCCTTCTGGACAGATTGCTTACAACCTTTGTCACTGATCTGGGGAAAAGGTCTCAGGCCTCCCCAGCACCTTTCAGCTGTCTTTTCCAGTATGAGTCTGACCACATGCCTGGTTTCTATTGTAAAACCAGAGGTTGGCCTGTGGAGCCAGACCACAGTGAAGCCCCTTAGCACTGACATTTCTGCCCTGTTGGAAGTCTTCAGCCTTTTCATGGGTTCCCTCCAAATTTCCATTTTCATCCATCCAGGTGACCCAACCTCCCTCCACCAGGACCTTCACTGCCTGCAAGTGGGACGGTCCTAGCAGCTCAGCTCAGCCTCTCCAGCCATCCAAAAGCCCGGCCTGAAAGTCCCCCAAACCCAGAGCACAGAGCCGAGGACCCAGCAAGCCTGTCTCAGGTTCTATGAAACCAGTGTGTACTGAGCTCCTATAGAGCCAGGCTGGTCTCCTGCCTGTGAGTCTCCTGCTACAGGCTGCTGCAGAACCACTGAGACAGAACTGCAAGGAGGTGTGAGAAAAAAAGAAAAAAAAAAAAAAAAGCAGTCGAGAGGCCCGAGCCTGGACTCCAGGGCCTCACAAGCACAGCCAAGGTTTTATTTGCGGAGCAAACCTGCCGAGCACCCCACCCTAGGCCCCTTCCCCAGGGCGAGGCTCAGCCTGGATGTGAGCGTCACTGGCTTTTATTTTGTTTTCACCAGAAACCTGTCTCCAGCCTTCCTTTCCTCATTTTATGTAAACTCTGGGGCCCTGCTAGCTGAGAGTGAGTTCTGTTTTTTTTTTTTTTTTTTTCTTTTTTTTTTTTCAGCAGCCCCTGTAGCTTTTGGACTGAACAGACTTGAAATTAGTTCATGGAGACCCAGACACACATCACAGTTCAGAAACCACACGGGAGCTGTGCTGCGAAGGCTGCCCCGTGGTGGAGCAGCCAGAAGGAAATTTATAACAGTGACCTGGGCCTCGTCAGCTTCATGACAGTGTGTAAAGTGAGTCGCTGCTTACTCACCAATTTGCTGGCGAGGTCAGTGAATTAGGAAACACATCAAAGGTCAGACAGTGGGAGTGCGTCTAGACGGGCTATTTCGGATTTGACACTCACTCCTTGTGTTTCTTTAGCAACCTTTACAAACACCGATTTTTTAGCCATGTCATAAAGATCTTTGTTCCCTTGGGCAGTCAGGGAGGCCGCTCCGAGTGACAAGTACCGCGTCCAGTTTCTGCGTCCTCAGTCCACAATGTCTTCGGCTTCCTCCGTTTAGACAGCACAGGGGCCTGAGGGGAGGCCCAGCCAGGGGACCCCTCCCCGCAGGCAGACAGCACAGCTCCTGGGGAGGACACCCCTGCCTGTGGGAGGCCAGGCCTGCGGGAAGCTCCAGGCGTGTGGCCAGAGAGCAGAAGAAGTGGCTGCGTTCCCTCGGGGCCTGAGGAGAAGGTTGGTTTATCCTAGTCACTCCTCATGGGCTGGATGCAGGGTTTTCTGAGGGCTGAACAGAAACATCCGCTAAGAACCACATGTGTGACCCTGCCCTGACAGGAGCTGGGAGGGGGCTGGCGAGATGGACGGATGTGTGCGGGAGAAAGGCTTCCAGCCTGTGACCACTAGGCTTCACAGTATTCACCCCCGGAGTTCTGAGCCCCAGGGAACACGTGTCCGTGTCTAAGACATCGGAAAGTTGTCAGGGCTGGGGTGTTCCTGGATCCTGGGGGCTGGAGCCCAGGACGGAGCAACAGTCATCTCTGCACAGTGTAGTCCCTCGATGGCGAGGGTGCTGAGAGTAAGGAAGCCTGCCCTGGAGAAGCAACCAGGTAAGAAAAGGGCAACAAACTGGGCAGCAACGGCCATCGCACCCTGCTCTCCTGACACACCCGCAGTGAGTTCCAGTGCTCTGAGCTCTAGATCCCTGGGTAGAAGCTACAATGGTACAGGTTTCAGAGGTCATCACACCTGCCAATCCCCCAACCCAGGCAACTTTGTACTGCAGACAATACGGCCTGTCGTGGGCAGAAAAGTTAGAGGGAATAACAGTAGAAAAGATAGACGCTGAAGAAAAGACTAGAAAACAAAATAAAGATACAATTCAAGAAGGCACTCCTAGCTGGGAGATGGGGGACACGCTTTCCATCCCAGCATTGGAGGGGCAGATGCAGGAGAATCACTGCTAGTTGGATGCTAGCCATGTCTGTATGCAGAGTCCTGGGCCAGCTTAGGGCTACATAGTGAGAGACCTTGTCTCGTAAAAAGAGAGGAAGGAGCCGGGCGTGGTGGCACACGCCTTTAATCCCAGCACTTGGAGGCAGAGATAGGAGGATCACCTTGAGTTCGAGACCACCCTGAGACTACATAGTGAATTCCAGGTCAGCCTGGGCTAGAGTGAGACCCTGCCTTGAAAAGTTTTTTTAAAAAAGAAGGAAAAAGAAAAAAAAAAGACATGTGTGTGTACCTGTCTGTGTGTGCACATATATAGCTGTCCGTATACATAAGAGCACACACATGCACTTATGCTATATTATCACATGTGCACATTTCTACACACCCGACACAAACCCTTCACGATGGACTTTGTGAAACCCCTTTCTGCTACCCCAAGTGTTCCCTCCCACCACTGCCTTTCCACCAGGCAGGGAGCTCAGGAAACATATGCTCTCTAAAACCTCCCTTGATATCATCGCCTTCATTGCTCATGGCCTCCTGTCCAGCTCAAGTCCACCAGGAATTCTGCTGGACTCTTCTGGGGACCAGAAGCTGCCTTGTGACTGGTCAGTGGCTGCTCCCAGACTGATACCACAAGCCACAAACCCAGGTGTCTTTGACAACTGCCAAGGTGATGCCGCCTTTCAGAGGTGGCCTGTGTCATCCCTACACCAGCTGTCCCCACAGGACCACTGGCAATGGAGGCAGAGAAACCCTGATGCTTCCATGGGCCCTGTTGGGTGCTAATCCAGCATTCCAGACCTTTGCTTATAAGATGAAGTCTCTCCCCTCCTGGTGACCACAAAAAAAAAACATGTCTCAGGGCTGGAGAGATGGCTTAGTGGTTAAGCACTTGCCTGTGAAGCCTGAGGACCCCGGTTCGAGGCTCGATTCCCCAGGACCCATTTTAGCCAGATGAACAGGGGGGCGCACATCTGTGGAGTTCATCTGCAGTGGCTGGAGGCCCTGGCAAGTCCATTCTCTCTCTCTCTCTCTCTCTATCTGCCTCTTTCTCTCTCTGTCTGTCGCTCTCAAATAAATAAATAAAAATGAACAAGAAAAATTTAAAAAAAAATATCTCCAGACACTACAGATGTCCCCAAAGAACTCTGGACTCATCCTATCACAGACACCAAACCCATGATGCAGGAAGAACACAATCAGGTCCAGTTGGTCAGGCTTTGGTCACTGCCTGGGACAAGAGTTGGCTTCATTTCTAAGCTGCTCTTCCGATGGCTACCTGGTTTAAATTGCACTGCATCAATAACGCATTCTTCTCTGCTTGTATCTGGAATGACATGTTTTTCCACCTCTGCCTCTCTGTGTCCTCTGAAACAGCGTGTTTCCCCGTTCCTTTAAGAAACGGCTGTGTTCATCTCCCGAGCGGCTGCGTTCAGTGTGGCACGCATGAAACTGATCAAAACCCGGAGGCGGGAAAATGTAGAACTTAAACGTAAACATGAGGTTCTCGCCTCCCACCATAGCAAGAACGTGTTTAAGTCCAGACGTGACATTCTGTCCAACCAGAGAGTGCCGTCCAAAGAACACTCCTCTCCAGTCCCAGGACCAGCTTTGACAGGAAACTGGGGACAAACCCACACCTGGCCTGGCAAGCCACCTCCACCCACACAAGTCCTCATCTGGTTTTACTTACAGGTCTGAGCCACCTCAGGGAAGGGGACATTCCAGGAAGCATGGTGGGACACGGCCTTAGCTTTGGGCACCTAGAGCTGTGTAGAGGAACAAGTTTGAACAGACAAGTGAATACGTCTATAAGCAATGGCTAAAAAAAAAAAAAGAGCCTGACAGCGTGAGAACCCAAGACAATGCAGGCAGGGTTCAGTGTAGTAACCCAAGGGTCAGGTGAGACCCTGCAGACCATAACTCTCCAAGGGCTCTTAAGACTCAGAGTGGGGCGAAGCTAGGGGGGGCCAGATGTGGAGAAGCCTATCTGAGGTCGCCTCAAAGACGCAGGCACAAAAACGCAATGTGAGTGAGATGCCGTGGAAATAAGTCTGCACAGGCAGTAGGACAGTCCAGCAGCAAAAGAGGAGGGCAAGAAGCTGGGCCTGGTGGAGGAGGTTGGCGCAGCGGCTGAGGGCAGGAGATGGGGACAGGAAGTTAGTGATGGATGGGAGGCTGGGACAGGGGTCTGAGAACAGAGAGCTGGGACCAGGAGGCTATGGATAGGAGGCTGGAAGCAGGGAACTGGGGACAGAAGCCTAGGGACAAGAAACTAGGGAAAGGAGGAGTTTGGGGACAGGTGGGTTAATGGATGGCCTGGGTACAAGTGCTGGGGATAGAGACTAGGGGCAAGAGATGGGACAGATGATAAGAGCTTTCATCAAATTTCCCCCAGTGCAATGAAGGGTTGGTGTCTGGGGAGCCCCCGTCGTCTCTTGGGTCTAGGAAGTGGCCCTCCCAGGAGGCATGTCTGACATGGCCTCAAGGTGCTGGATTTACAGTGGGTCCAGCTTATGTCAAGCACTATCGCTGGAAGCCTGGATGGAGAACGGGGGTGGGGAGGGCTAGAGTCTCAGCCTCATTTCAGAGCTGTGAAAGTGAGAAAGATCAGGCCACCCTTGGTTTTCCTTCAGGAAGAATAATCGGGCCTGCTCAGGGCCTGACTCCCAGCCAGCTAGGTAGGATGAGGGCTCCCCCTAGAAGGGCAGTTTTGTCGCAGGAGCCCCTGCCTGCCATGTGTGGGGTGAAGTCGGCGTCCCCTAAGCATGTATGGATTGGCCCTGTTGAGTGTGACTCATGCCTGACTGGCAGTTCCAAGATCCACCCTGCTTCACGGGTAGAAAGGAGCATCTACTACTTGGGGCTGCTATTGTACCCCCAGTGGGATAAAGAGCACCTTGGGTGCTATGTTACCTCTGAAGGCATTGCTGCTCAGCCACCCCCCCACCCCCCGTCACTGTTGCCCTTTGCTGACACAAGGTGTCAAAAAGGATTAGAGTTCAAGAGTGGTGACCACGACCCCCCTGGACTTATCCTGGGGCAGTGGGTCTATCCTGAGTCTTGGGCACCCTCACTCTGGGTACATCCGCAGCCCCGACCTTCCCTTGGCCCTGGTCTTCCCTCTGCCCTAGTCCCTTGCTTCCTTTGGCATTTCCAGCTGATGACTACAAGCTCTGCGGGTGGGCGTTGCCTTGCCCCGTTCTCTCATCAGCTCAGCTTCTGGATACGTAGCAGGCTGAATAACCATTCTAGTTTGCAGGAGACTGTCACAGGTAAACCAAGAGAGCTGGTGGTACACGCCCATCACTCTTGATACCTGTTGCAGCCTGGTCCTAAGAGGCCTTGGGTTCCTTGGGCTCTGAACCACTTGTTCCCATCTCACATCAAGAGCCATTATCGTAGCCTGGTGTGGTGGCACACGCCTTTAATCCCAGCACTCAGGAGGCAGAGGTAGAAGGATCACCGTGAGTTTGAGGCCACCCTGAGACTACATAGTAAATTCTAGGTCAGCCTGGGCTAGAGTGAAACCCTACCTCGGAAAAAAAAAAAAAAGAGGCATTGTGACACAGTGACCATCAAGCAGGAGATACTCAGTGTGTGTTTGGGGAACACTGACTTCTTTTGCCAGACACAGCTGGCACCATCTGGCCTCTCCCAGATGACTCACCGCCAGGACCCAACCCTGTTCCCTCCTGTGTATATGTCCCTAGACCAAGTGGCCTTCATTCTGCCACATACTAGGTGACTTCCTTTCTTCAGGGAGCCCGGACAAGAGACAAACCACAAGGCCTTGAGCTGCCACAGTTCCCAGAACCATCAACAGTTTGAGGTGCGATATTAGCGGATGTTCACCTGGGATACCCCCATGTTGGCACAAGTTGCTACAGAGCTTAACATTGGTGCCCTGCTTTGCCTGCGTTCCACAGTCCGCCAACGTGGAGGGCATTAGGAGAAGCAGCCAGTCTTACCTCTTACTTGTGTGACTCTCACAAAGGCGACCTGTGGCAGAGACCTCAAGGAGCCCACCTAGTTGAGTCACAGAAGGTGGCACTCAGTCTGCGTGTTGGGTTGTTTTATTGTACAAGACAACTGTGACAGGAGTGATCATGTTTCCCTTTAGCACTTGTTACTAGGAAGCACTGTGCCCAATTCATTGATGAATCTGGCTGAATTGTTGTCTCCAAAAGATATGCCCACACGGACTGGTGTCTGGAATCCCGGTATTCAGGAGGCTCAGACAAGAAGATCATTGAGAGTTCAAGGCCAGCCTAGGCTTCATGGTGAATTCTAGACTGGCTAAGAGGACAATGTGAGGTCTTATCTAAAAAATGGAGACAACAAAAAAAAGAAAAAATAATGTCCACCTGGAACCTCACTCCAATCTTGCTTGGGAAAATATAGACTAAATAAAGACACAAGGACCTATAGAGTCAGTGGGCTACTCCATCTGATTTGAGTTTCCCAGCCAAGGGCCCCAGTAGGCTCCACAGTCTACCAGTGTTTGAACAAGGCAGGTGACTGGGGACCTACTAAACCCTACTATAAGGACACTGCAGTCCCAAGCCCCTCCTCACTCTGTCCCTCCCTGGGACTTACCTTGGCCCTGAGCCCCAGCTCCATGCCCCAGCTCCATCTGTCTCCCAGGTGTTTCCCCTAATAAATTTTCTGTGTATTTAATTCTGCTCAGCCGAAGGTCCTGTCAGACAGAAAATCATATTGACTGACAGGCAAAGGGAAATGGGTCTGTTTGTTAAAAATGGGTAACATCAAGGCCAACCTCAGCATGTCTGTCAGTTTTGTCAACAGTAAGGTGAATACTCTCAAATACTGGGTGCCGGAGGTGCAGAGGGTGGCCCAGCCCAGCCCTGGGAAACAAGCAAGTTCTTAGTCCTGATTCTGGGCAGCTAGAAGGGCCAGTGGACTCTTTGCTTGTGCCTCCTCGGCCTGGCTTTGCCTTCTGCTTCTAGCACCTGGCCTCCTTAGCACACTCCTGACCCAGTCTCCAGGGGCCTTGAGTCCCCAGAGCATCTTCTGCAAGTGCCACGTTGGTCACGCTGAGCTGCGCAGGAGGTTAACACAGGCTCACGTTTCACAGCATGGCATGAAGGAATGGGGAGGCTCGGAGTACCGGTGCGTGGAGGCACGCTCAGGCTCAGGGCAAGCTCAGTTCCCTCTCTTCCTCCGGAGGCCACAGGCTGTCTTTCATCTCATGCCTCCCAGAACCTGGTGGTTTGGGTTTCCCGTGCCTTGGCATGCTGCCAACAGCCGCCATCCACAGGCCCAGGGCTGGCTCTGGGCACAAAGGCGGCTCTGTTGGTGGAGCTTGGGGTGGAGGCCCCAGCTGGCTCCAGAGGGGTCTGGCCCAGACCAGCCTTGGCAGGAGATCGCTGGCAGCCTCAGGTGCCTGTGGGAGCACCGAGGGCGAGCGGCCTCAGAGCAGGAGCCGGGCAGGAGTCTCAGCCTCAGGAGGGGCTGCCTGAAACCTGCCAAGGGACGGACACACACACACACACACACACACACACGCACACATGCACGCACGCACACACACATGCACGCACCAGCAGCAGCAGCACTGGCTCAGAAGTCAGAAGGGGCGGAGCTGAGCCCTCATAAAATAAATAAACATAAGCGCATAGGGGAACCCGAGCCCTGCTGGGGAGGGAGAAGTTGGTGGGTGGGAGTGTAAACATCTGAGACATATTTGATCTGCTCCAACAGCGGGCACAGGCCCTTGGCATGTACATCCCAATTACGGCCACGGTTCTGTGCTAACTCCTCTCGCTGTGTGGGCGCAGTGTCGTAATGGAACCCGCCCCATGTCTCTGCCGCTAATTAGCAAGTGACCTTAGGCAACTTCCCTGGGCCTCAGTTTCCTTGTCCATAGGGGGAGTGAAGAGGAGGGAAGCAGAGGCTTGCAGAGTTGTGCCTTGCAAAGGTGGCCCCCACCTGGCCATTGTTAAGGAATGGAGGCCACCAACGCCTTTGCTACAGATTCTAGGGATGCAAGGGGATCCAAGAGCCCCCAAACCCTGTAATCAGCTCCAACCTCTGAGAGACGGTGAGTCACTGGCATGCTCTTAGGACAGAGCCACAGGTCCTCCGAGAGCTGGGAGGAGACAGAGTACAAACCCCACTGAGTGGGCCGCTGATAGGCGGAGGGCACCCCTGCTCTGCCGCCCTCCACCAGGCCCCAAACTCTGCAGCACCCACATGGTCCCTAAAACCAGGTCATCATTGAACATCGAGCCCACAGATCTGGCGGATGATGAGCGAATGTCCTTACTGAGCGCAGAGCTCACCATCGGCAGCAAACCCTGGACTCAGGAGCTGGTCCTGCGTACCTTGTCCTGTACCCCACACCCCTTGGTGTTCCTCTTCCGGCCCCCACAGGCAGAAGCTTTCAGGCCCACAATCAAGGGAATAAGTGCAGTGTCATGACATCCCCTGAGCAGTACCCTTGCCAGGGTGTCCCAATCAGCTGGCTCCCAGACACGCTGGCTCTCCCTGATGACAGGAAGTGGTTACGTTCTGTTTGCATGCTAAAACTTGCCGAGAAGCGTGTCATATTGGATGAAGTTAATGGTTCCTGGGGAAAGCTAATATGCATCTCCCTGTTCTGTGATGAATTCGTGAATTGCATCCTATCCTCAGAGGTATGTTTAAGGATCTACGGTCATCCCTCTCTCCCTCATTCTGCTGCCTTCATTCTCTGCCTCTTGGGCCAGCACTGTGGACTCAGTGAGAAATTAGAAAGCCCTGCTTGCTAAGATGGAAAAAGTTCTGCAAGCCATCACGCACACATTGTGATACATTGAATAATAAAAGCAGCATTTGGGCGTTGCGAACGCTCTATCCTTTTCACATAAATCAAATAAGCTCCCTAAGGTGGATGCTATGAATCACCTCGCTCAACCCCACTGCTTTCCTGGAGGAGAAGAGAGCTTCAGGTCTTGACCTCAGACACCATCGCTAACTCAAGTCAGAACCAGGACTTGAACGCACACCTCACCTCCTCATGCACCGCACCAGCATGTGCCACCGCCTCTGTGTGGGCGTATAAGACCTCACAAACTGTGCAAGAATTACCAAGACCAGGGCTGGAGGGATAGCTTAGCGGTTAAGGTGTTTGCCTGCAAAGCCAAAGGACCCAGGTTCAATTCCCCAGGACCCACGTTAGCCAGATGCACAAGGGGACACATGCGTCTGGAGTTCGTTTGCAGTGGCTGGAGGCCCTGGCACACCCATCCTCTCCCTCTCCCTCTCTCTCTCTCTCTCTCTCTCCCTCTCTCCCTCTTTGTCTGTCTAATAAATAAATAAATAAAAATAAAATATTTAAAGAAAGAGAATTACCAAGACCAGCTAATCCAGACGCAGTGAGGAGAGTGTGTCGTCAGCAGCACCCTATCACTACCACGCCCTGTGATACACTCTGCCTCAGGATAGGAAGCCATGGCATAGGGCATTGAGCAACTGGCACCAGTGACTGTTCCTCAGCGAGAGATCCATCCCATGTGCAACTGCCCAACCTTGAGAAGAGCGAGGAGCCAGCACCACCATGCATGGGTAGCTGGACAGGCCTCAGGTCTCCATGACACACATGTTCCTGGCCTGGCTTCAATCCCACAGTCCTCCATTCCTGGTGTGTTAGGCCCATGAGTGTGTGTGTGTGTGTGTGTGTGTTTTGCTGGGATTGAACCGAGGGCCTCACACATGTTAAGCAAGCACTCTACCATTGAGCTATTTCTCCAGCCCAGTGAGTCTTCTCTGTTTCCTAAAGGAAGGAGCCAGGCAGGTGGATGAGGGGGAGTTCTATAAACAGTTATTGAATAAATGAGGGTGAAAGTGGATGAATGGGGAAACACATCAAGATTAAGTCTGCAGGCATAGTGGTGCATGCTTTTAATCCTAGCACTTGGGAGGCAGAGGTGGGAAAATTGATGTGAGCCTGGGACTACGGAGTGTGTTCCAGGTCAGCCTGGGATAGAGTGAGACCCTACAATGAAAATTTTTTTTTAAGTAACAAAAAGATTAAGTCCAGAAAAGTCTTCATGAAGAACATCCAACAAACACAGCCCTAGGCAGGGGTTAGGGGCAGCAAGCCTATCTTCCTCCAGCTAAGGACGACCTACCCTACTGAACAGGCCACCTGACCTGTTCAAATCGAAGTTTATAGCTCCTAGACAGTGTGCACACATGCTTTAAACACCCAGGCACCTCAGGTCATCTTTAAGTAAAAAGGTAAGGGCTGGAGGGATGGCTTAATGATTAAGAAACTTGCCTGCAAAGCAAAAGGACCCAGGTTTGATTCCCCAGGACCCACATTAGCCAGATGCACAAGGGGGCCCACGCATCTGGAGTTCAGTTGCAGTGGCTGGAGGCCCTGGTGTGCCCATTCTCTCTCTCTCTCTCTCCCCTTCTTTCTCTATCAAATAAATAAATAAAAATAAAATATGTTAAAAGGTAAACACGTTTGTTATTTTTGTACTACTAAAATAAATGACAGAAATAATTTCAGGGGGGAAAGATTAATTTTAAGGGTTCAGTCTTACCAGTTCATCATGGCAGGGAAGTTAGGGTGGTGTGAGCCTATGACAGAAAGTCCTTACATCACAGTGATCAGGAAGCAGAGAAGGTACCAGACCTAGGAGTCTTGCTATAATCTTCAGAGGTCCAACCCTAGTGACCAACAAAACCAAATAGGAGCACCCCTTAAAAGTTTCACAGTCCCTGAACTGGGGGCTACTTGTCTAAAACATGAAGCTGAAGAACACATTCCAGATTCAAACCTTAACACCCCACCCCTGGCCACCAAAGGCTCACAGTCATTCCACAGTGCAAAACGTGGGTCCAACTTCAAGAGTCCCCATAGTCTTAACAGTTTCAACACAGTTCAGAAGTTTAAAATTCAAAGCCCCTCCTTTTTTTTGAGACTCAAGGCAAATATGATCTGTAAGCCCCTATAAAGTAAAAAAGAAATTTCTATACTTGGGCTGGGGAGATAGCTCAGTGGTTAAAGATGCTTCTTTGGAAAGCCTGCTAATCCCAGTTCAATTCCTCAGCCACTCACATAAAGCTGGATGAGTCTGTTTGCAACAGCAAGACACCCTGGTACACATGTGTCCACAAGCACACACACACACACACACACACACACAATAAAAAAATAAAAAGAAAAGTTACACACTTCCAATATACACTGGCACATAGTAAACATTCCCATTCCAAAAAGGAGGGAAGGAATATATAGAGAAGACAGGAGACAAAGCAGTACCAAAACCCAGCAGGGGAAATACCAGATACTGCAGCTCTATGTATAACATCTAGGGTACATGGCATCATTATCTGAGCTCTTTTCAGATCTCTTTCTAGGCACCCTTTTATCAAAGAAAAGTATTTTAAATGAGTTTGCATTTTTGCACCCTGGATCCATCAATGGGTAGGATCTCACCCTCAAGGCATCTTTTCTATTGCTCAAATAAAAAGCTCATAGTGTCTATTTAATGACACTAATTTCTTCACCAATTATAGCCACTTGTTTGAACAGGTTTTGTCCACAAATTTAAACATTATCACATTTTTATTTATTTTACTTATTCACAAAGGAAGAGAGAGGTGGGGAGTGTGCCAGGGCCCCTAGCCACTGCAAATGAGAACTCCGGATGCATGCACCACTTTGTGCATTTGATCTTATATGGATACTGGAGAATCAAACCTGGGCTGTTAGGTTTTGCAAGCTGAGCTATTTCTCTAGCCCACATGTTCACATCACTGCTAGTCAAATTGCTTGTTTTTCAAATCCTTCTGCTCCGCTTTTTGCTTCCAATACTCATTGTAAGCCTAGCTAAAAACAATCAGCAACAACCACCTGCAGTCTGAATGCTATGATCTCTTGAAATTTCCTCCACCAAACCTGTAGTCCATCATTTTTTATCAAGCCTACCTCAAATTTTCAGAATACAGGCACAGTATAGACAGTCTTTTCCAGAATATGACATGAGTAAATTGCCTCTAGTTCAATTCCTGATAGAGTTCTTGCTCTTATCTAAAATCTCATGAATGTAATCTTTAATGTCCACATTTCTATTGGTACTTTGGCCTTCTGAATTTCTACCAGAACTGCCCATTAAGTAGTACCTACAAAATGCTAGGGCTTCTTAGTCCACATCACCAAACTCTTTCACATTCCTCCTGAAAACCAGTTCCAAAGGCCTAAGAACCATAGGGTCAGGTTTAGCCATAGCAATAACCCCACTCCTGGTACCAGTTTTGTATATTAGTTACTTTTCATCACTATGACAAGAAAAAAAAAATCTACAGAAACACTTAAGGAAGGAAATATTTGTTTTGGCTCATAGTTTCAGGGAAATTCAGTACAATGTTGCTAGCAGGCAAGGCTTGGCAGTGTTCCTGGTAGCGACTGTGGGAGAGACTCCTCAAATCACAGTTTATCAGGAAGCAGAAAGGTCACTTAAACTAGGAGCTGGCCTATAACCTATAACAGCCTTCCCATGGTGACCCACTTTTACCAACTAAGCACCTCCTCCTAAAAGTCCCATACTAGCTTCCCCAGCACCACCAGCTAGGAACAAATGCTCAAAACTTGGACACATGTGTGAAATTCACTGCCCAGAGATTGAGGGCTAGAGAGATGGCCCAGAGGTTAAAGGCATTTGCTTGCAAAACCTAACAACCCTGGTTCAATTCTCCAGTACTCACATAAAGCTAGATACAAAAAGTGGCACATGTGTCTGAAGAGGATTTGCAGTGGTGGGAGGCCCTTGTTCTCTCTCTCTCTCTCTCTCCATCTCTCTCAAATAAGGAAATCAATAATTTTTTTAAGATTGAGATTAAACAAAGCCTGTAGAATTACCACCCAGTTTCTAAAGGCCTACTTGTGGCAGCTTCTTTCATCCTATATATAATGTCCTTCCATCAAGACAATCTCCCAGCATACTAAAAGAAAAACCACCCTTAAAAGAGTCAGAGCAAGTATGAACTATGACAGGGATGCTGGGGTAACCAGCCAGGAATATAAACAACTATAACTGATGTGCCAAGGGCTCTAATGGGTAAGGTACATGGCATGCAAGATAGATGGACCAAAGAAGAAGGGAAATGGAAATTCTAGGAAGAACAAAAAAAAAAATTAGAGATAGAAAACACTAACAGAAATGAACAATGCCTCTAAGGGTCTTTCTAGGAAACCAGACATGGGAGAGAAATCTCTGAACTTAAATATATATATATATAGTATATAGAAATCTTCAAACTGGAAAGCAAAGAGGGCAAAAACTGAGAGGAAGAGAGACTATCCAATAACTGTGGGGAAAAAAAAAGCACAATAAGCATAACAGGAATCCGAGAAGAAAGAGAGAGAAAGGATTAAAATATACATTAGAGATACATTGGAAATGGCTTAGCTGTTAAGGCATTTGCCTGCAAAATCTAAGGACCCCAGCTCGATTCCCCAGGACCCACGTTAGCCAGATGCACAAGGGGGCGCATGCATCTGGAATTCATTTGCAGTGGCTGGAGGCCCTGGTGTGCCCATTCTCTCTCTCTCTCTCTCTCTCTCTCTCTCTCTCTCTCCATCTTCCTCGCTCTCTCAAATAAATAAATAAATATATATATATATATATATATATATATATATATATATATATATATACATATATGATACATTAGAAATAATAATGGCAGAAATTCCTCAAACTAATGTCAGATGTTAAACCACTAATGAAGCTCAGAGAATATCAAACAGGATAAATGCATACAAGCAAACAAAAATTCTATATCAAGGGTTGTAGAGATGGCTCAGCAATTAAAGATGTTTGCTTGCAAAGTCTGCCAACCCAGGTTCAATTTCCCAACACCCACTAAAGCTGAACACAAAGTGTCACATGTGTCTGGAGCTCATTTGCAGTTGCAAAAGACCCTGTCATTCCCATACACGCCCCCCCCCACACACACAAATAAATAACCTAAATTCAGAATATAATTTTTTAACTATAGAATATCAAAAGTAAAGAAATAATTTCTACAGCCAGGCATGGTGGTGCACACCTTTAATCCCAGAACATGGGAGGCAGAGGTAAGAGGATCACCATGAGTTTGAGGCCACCCTGAGCCTACATAGTGAATTCCAGGTCAGTCTGGGCTAGAGTGAGCCCCTGCCTCAAAAAAAAAAAAAAAAAAAAAAAATTCTGAAGCCAGAGTGGAGAAAAACAACTTGTCTCTAGAGAAACAAAGGGAAGAGAATTATATTTGATTTATTAGAAACGATGCAAGCAAAAAGGAAAAGGGAGTACAGTTCATCTTTAAAGTGTTGAGAGGAGGGGGAAAAAGAAAGACAAGTCCTAGGATATAAAACTCTGTGAAATTACCTTCAAACTAAAAGAAAATTAAATGAAGGGACTAGAGAGATGGCTTAGTGATTAAGGAACTTACCTTAAAAGCCTAAGGACCCAGGTTCAATTACCCAGTACTCATGTAAGCCAGATGCACATAATGGTGTATGTGTCTGGAGGTCATTTGCAGTGGCTGGAGGCTCTGGAGCTCCCATTCTCTCTCTATCAGTCTCTTCTCTCTCTCTCTCTCTCTCTCTCTTCTCTCTCTTTCAAATAAATAAAAATAAAATTTTAAAAATAAATGAAGAACTATGCAGAAAATAAAAATTGAGGAGATAAGTTTATGTAGCCCTACCTTGAAAGAAATATTCAAAGAAAAATGATGTGGTTCAGAAACAGTTCTATTTAAAGAAAGGATGATCATCAAGGAAGAAATAATAAATCTAACAGATAAAAGTTTGCTCAAGATAATATGGGGGCCTAGAGAGATGGCTCAGTGGTTAAAGTACTTACCTGCAAAGCCAAAGTACCCAGGTTCAATTCTCCAGTGCCCACATAAGGCCACATGCACAAGGTGGTACATGTATCTGGAGTTTGTTTGCAGTAACTAGAGGCCCTGGTGCACCCATTCTCTCTATCTGCTCCCCCCACCCCAACTCTCAAACAAAATAAAAACAACAACAGGCCAGGCAGTTTAAGGCGCTTGCTTACAAAACCTGCTGATCTGGGATCAAATTCCTAGTACCCACATAAATCCAGACACACAAAATGGTACATGTGTCTGGATTTGTTTGCAGCAGCAGAAGGTCCTGGCATGCCCATATATATATTCTCTCTCTCTCCCTTCATTCCTCCCTTTCAAGTAAACAAATAAAATATTTTCAAAACCAAAATGATAATAGTAACAGTGTGTTTGCTTATTTATACTTGTGTACACACACATACATATAGACACGTACTGTGTGGATTTCTTGTAGACAATATATAATGGAAGACTGCAGCACCCTCTATCAATAACACACACATCAGAAAGCAACAAAAAAAGGTGGGGGCGGGAGGCTGGAGAGATGGCTCAGTAGTTAAATGTATGTTCTGCACAAACATAGGGTCTAAAAAGAGGCCTAAAACTGCCTAACTCTCCAGACCCCACATAAACAGCTGGGCATGGTCAGGCCTGCCTGTAACCTTAGTTCCACAAAAGGAAGCACAGATCAGGGAGTAGCTTGGGCTTCCTTAAAGCAGCAAGCTCCAGTATCAGTAAGAAACTATACCTCAAAAACAAGTACAGGGGGCTGGAGAGATGGCTTAGCGGTTAAGTGCTTGCCTGTGAAGCCTAAGGACCCCGGTTCGAGGCTCGCTTCCCCAGTATCCACGTAAGCCAGATGCACAAGGTGGCGCATGCATCTGAAGTTCGTTTGCAGTGGCTGGAGGCCCTGGTGAGCTCATTCTCTCTCTAACTACCTCTTTCTCTTTCTCTCTCTCTCTCATAAATAAAAATCAAAACAAGTACAGGAGCGGGACAAGGTTCTGTTCCAGCCACTGCAGGTGAGTGGCTCCTGCCACATGCAAGTGCATGGGGCACCCCAAGGGCACATAGCCCTGCACACACCACATTCATCTCACACACACACACACACACACACACACACACACACACAGGACATGGATATACACAAGCAAGCAAGCCAAAAAAAACTGAAAACTTTAGCAAGATTATAAGATAAAATGAGAAGGCTCAATAGTCCAATAGGAGCCAAAACAGCTTGCAGAGTGTCCCTTCCAAGGAATTTACAGGGCAGGTCCATCAAATTTAAAAGCAGAGGCTCCACAGTCACTTCTGTAACTGGCCAGGAAAATCACTCTTCATCAAGGCAATGTTTTGTTTGAACTGTGCCTTATGCTAAAAATTTTTTGAAAAGCAATTATATTTTAATAAACGTGGCCCAGATTACGAATGGGACTTCACTTTACAGCAGAACCCTATTCCCTAGCAATTAGCCGCCGGAAAATTAGCAACATGGAGCCCATTGCTGGGCCTGCGAGATGTTTTCATTACAGGAGTTACAAAGCACCTATTAATCTTCCGCTGAACACCCAGCAACATGCACGCATTCCTCACCTCAGCATTGGTTCTATGAAACCGCTCTAAGTAAACAAAACAGGATGCCAGGAGGCAACTTGTCAGCGTGGGATTTATGGCATCTAGGGTTTCCCTGGTGTGACCAGAGGCACAATCAACCCACAGGAGCCAAGTGTCAAGTCAACGAGAAGGCAGGCAGAGCTCAGCCCACCCTGCAGCCCCGCTCAAAATGTCAGTCTGTCCATGGTCTGTCAGTCTGACCATGGACTGTCAGTCTGCACAGGAATAGTCAGTCAGTATGGAAATGGGCAATCTATGTGGGGACACTGGGTCTGAGAAGGGACAGTCTCTGTGGACATGGTCAGTCAGCGTGTGAGGATGGTCAGCCTGTACAAAGACAGTTAGTCTATGCCAAAATAATCCATCTGTGTGAGGACATTCAGTCTGTGCAGGGACAGTCTGAATGGGGATGGTCAGTCTGTACGGGATGGTCGGTCTGTGAAGACATGGTCAGCGTGTGTGGGGATTGTCGGTCTGTGAAGATATGGTCAGCGTGTGTGGGGATGGTCGGTCTGTGAAGATACGGTCAGCCTGTGTGGGGATGGTCAGTCTGTGAAGATATGGTCACTGTGTGGGGATGGTCGGTCTGTGAAGATATGGTCACTGTGTGGGGATGGTCGGTCTGTGAAGATATGGTCACTGTGTGGGGATGGTCGGTCTGTGAAGATATGGTCACTGTGTGGGGATGGTCGGTCTGTGAAGATATGGTCAGCGTGTGTGGGGATGGTTGGCCTGTGAAGATATGGTCACTGTGTGGGGATGGTCGGTCTGTGAAGATATGGTCACTGTGTGGGGATGGTCGGTCTGTGAAGATATGGTCAGTGTGTGGGGATGGTCGGTCTGTGAAGATATGGTCACTGTGTGGGGATGGTCGGTCTGTGAAGATATGGTCAGTGTGTGGGGATGGTCGGTCTGTGAAGATATGGTCACTGTGTGGGGATGGTCGGTCTGTGAAGATATGGTCACTGTGTGGGGATGGTCGGTCTGTGAAGATATGGTCACTGTGTGGGGATGGTCGGTCTGTGAAGATATGGTCACTGTGTGGGGATGGTCGGTCTGTGAAGATATGGTCACTGTGTGGGGATGGTCGGTCTGTGAAGATATGGTCAGCGTGTGTGGGGATGGTTGGCCTGTGAAGATATGGTCACTGTGTGGGGATGGTCGGTCTGTGAAGATATGGTCACTGTGTGGGGATGGTCGGTCTGTGAAGATATGGTCAGTGTGTGGGGATGGTCGGTCTGTGAAGATATGGTCACTGTGTGGGGATGGTCGGTCTGTGAAGATATGGTCACTGTGTGGGGATGGTCGGTCTGTGAAGATATGGTCACTGTGTGGGGATGGTCGGTCTGTGAAGATATGGTCACTGTGTGGGGATGGTCGGTCTGTGAAGATATGGTCAGCGTGTGTGGGGATGGTCGGTCTGTGAAGATATGGTCACTGTGTGGGGATGGTCAGTCTGTGAAGATATGGTCACTGTGTGGGGATGGTCGGTCTGTGAAGATATGGTCAGCGTGTGGGGATGGTCAGTCTGTGAAGATATGGTCAGTGTGTGGGGATGGTCGGTCTGTGAAGACATGGTCAGCGTGTGGGGATGGTCGGTCTGTGAAGACATGGTCAGCGTGTGGGGATGGTCGGTCTGTGAAGATATGGTCACTGTGTGGGGATGGTCGGTCTGTGAAGATATGGTCAGCCTGTGTGGGGATGGTCGGTCTGTGAAGATATGGTCACTGTGTGGGGATGGTCGGTCTGTGAAGATATGGTCAGCCTGTGTGGGGATGGTCGGTCTGTGAAGATATGGTCACTGTGTGGGGATGGTCGGTCTGTGAAGATATGGTCAGCCTGTGTGGGGATGGTCGGTCTGTGAAGATATGGTCAGCCTGTGTGGGGATGGTCGGTCTGTGAAGATATGGTCACTGTGTGGGGATGGTCGGTCTGTGAAGATATGGTCAGTGTGTGGGAATGGTCAGTCTGTGAAGATATGGTCAGTGTGTGGGGATGGTCGGTCTGTGAAGATATGGTCACTGTGTGGGGATGGTCGGTCTGTGAAGATATGGTCACTGTGTGGGGATGGTCGGTCTGTGAAGATATGGTCACTGTGTGGGATGGTCGGTTTGTAAAGATATGGTCAGCCTGTGGGATGTCGGCTGTGAGATGGTCCTGTGTGGGATGGTCGGTCTGTGAAGATATGGTCACTGTGTGGGGATGGTCGGTCTGTGAAGATATGGTCAGCGTGTGTGGGGATGGTCGGTCTGTGAAGATATGGTCACTGTGTGGGGATGGTCAGTCTGTGAAGATATGGTCACTGTGTGGGGATGGTCGGTCTGTGAAGATATGGTCAGCGTGTGGGGATGGTCAGTCTGTGAAGATATGGTCAGTGTGTGGGGATGGTCGGTCTGTGAAGACATGGTCAGCGTGTGGGGATGGTCGGTCTGTGAAGACATGGTCAGCGTGTGGGGATGGTCGGTCTGTGAAGATATGGTCACTGTGTGGGGATGGTCGGTCTGTGAAGATATGGTCAGCCTGTGTGGGGATGGTCGGTCTGTGAAGATATGGTCACTGTGTGGGGATGGTCGGTCTGTGAAGATATGGTCAGCCTGTGTGGGGATGGTCGGTCTGTGAAGATATGGTCACTGTGTGGGGATGGTCGGTCTGTGAAGATATGGTCAGCCTGTGTGGGGATGGTCGGTCTGTGAAGATATGGTCAGCCTGTGTGGGGATGGTCGGTCTGTGAAGATATGGTCACTGTGTGGGGATGGTCGGTCTGTGAAGATATGGTCAGTGTGTGGGAATGGTCAGTCTGTGAAGATATGGTCAGTGTGTGGGGATGGTCGGTCTGTGAAGATATGGTCACTGTGTGGGGATGGTCGGTCTGTGAAGATATGGTCACTGTGTGGGGATGGTCGGTCTGTGAAGATATGGTCACTGTGTGGGATGGTCGGTTTGTAAAGATATGGTCAGCCTGTGTGGGGATGGTCGGTCTGTGAAGATATGGTCACTGTGTGGGGATGGTCGGTCTGTGAAGATATGGTCACTGTGTGGGGATGGTCGGTCTGTGAAGATATGGTCAGCCTGTGTGGGGATGGTCGGTCTGTGAAGATATGGTCAGTGTGTGGGGATGGTCGGTCTGTGAAGATATGGTCAGTGTGTGGGGATGGTCAGTCTGTGAAGATATGGTCAGTGTGTGGGGATGGTCGGTCTGTGAAGATATGGTCACTGTGTGGGGATGGTCGGTCTGTGAAGATATGGTCACTGTGTGGGATGGTCGGTTTGCAAAGATATGGTCAGCCTGTGTGGGGATGGTCGGTCTGTGAAGATATGGTCACTGTGTGGGGATGGTCGGTCTGTGAAGATATGGTCACTGTGTGGGGATGGTCGGTCTGTGAAGATATGGTCAGTGTGTGGGGATGGTCGGTCTGTGAAGATATGGTCAGTGTGTGGGGATGGTCGGTCTGTGAAGATATGGTCACTGTGTGGGGATGGTCGGTCTGTGAAGATATGGTCACTGTGTGGGGATGGTCGGTCTGTGAAGATATGGTCACTGTGTGGGGATGGTCGGTCTGTGAAGATATGGTCACTGTGTGGGATGGTCGGTCTGTGAAGATATGGTCAGTGTGTGGGGATGGTCGGTCTGTGCAGAATGTCCTCGTCCCTCAGCATCCCTAATCAGGCCCCAGGAAATGCTAAGCCAGGGACACTGAGGCACATTCTGCTTCCACCCTGCAGCAGAGCAGAGACACGACCAGACCCGCCCGGGTCCTGTGTTGGACAAGCAGCCTCAGCCTTGGATCCCACGCTTGCTCCCTGTGCGCTTCCCTCCTTCAGTCCTGCCGTGCGTGCTTCCTGCATGCCAGCAATGGCAGAGCATGGGCCCGGGAGAGAGGGCCCTCGGCTTGGCTTCCCTTTTATAGACCCATGGCAGGTGTGGACGTGACTGTCCTCTCTCTAGCCCACCTCAGCACCCCCATGCGCAGCTCCATCAGAGACCCACGGCCAGGGGAACACTGCCTCAAGCTGAAAAGCCCACGCCTCGGGTGTTCACACAGCTTCCTGCCCTGGCCCTCAGACCCCACCACAATAAAGCACATCCAAGTCAAAGGAGGGTATGGGACAGACCCTTCACTGTCCACCAGCAAGAAGACCAAGGTTAGCCGGGCGTGGTGGCGCACGCCTTTAATCCCAGCACTCAGAGGCAGAGGTAGGAGGATCGCCATGAGTTCGAGGCCACCCTGAGAATGCAGAGTGAATTCCAGGTCAGCCTGAGCTAGAGTGAAACCCTACCTTGAAAAACCAAAAAAAACCAAAAAAAACAACAACAAAAAAAGACCAAGGTTGTCACACTTGGAATGGAAGTGGAAAGCGATCCTGCCAGCCAGCCCATGGCCAGGAGCTATAAGCACAACCCTGGCCCCAAGAATCCAAAAAAAACCTATGGCTTTCTCTCACCTAGGGTGAGACACTGTAAATCCACGTGCCTCAAGTCACCACGTTGCCTGGGTGCCTATGAGAATTCCGCAAGGCTCATCCCAGAGGGAAAGTGGCCACTGGGTGATTATCCTGTCTTTTAGGATCCTGGGTCATCTCTACTAGATTGTCCCCTGAAGGACCTGAGCCTCATCACTGGGCCTTCCCATGTGCCTGGTGGACATTCACCTCCCGACCTCAGGCCCCACAGGGAGCTATAAAGAGTTCACACAGGGTCAGCCCTCCAAGCACTTGGAACCAAGGGGCCATTGGTCTGGGAGCTGCCGGGCAGTGGGAGGGAGCAAAGCCTATAATCTAATGAAGTTTGCCATCTCTGGCCTCAATAATCGCACGCTAAGAGCCACTCTCTCTTAATTAAGCTCAGCTCCAAATGCTTTTAACCACGCAACGTTCAAAGAAACATGTATCTTTCCAAATTAGCTTTGTATCTAAGAACGATAAGAGAGCGAGGGAGGTATTAATTAACTTACAGTCAGCTGTAGAACAAATTTGCCAGGTTCTTATTTGCTTCAAGGGGAGCCAACATTTGTTAAGCCAAGAGCAGGCTCCAGGCTCCTCATGGGCACCTCAAGGCCTGATCACCGTGACACTGCACAGCATTGGAGATGAGATGAGAAATCAGGGTGCCATGTGAAGTTCCTTCCTGGGCCCAGCCACAGAGTGTGTCTTGCTCCAGAGCCTGTCCTGTATTCCAGAACAATGCCAAGGTTGAGTACACATATGTTAAAGAAATACGAGGAATCTGTCCAAAATATGTGCTTTTGATTGAAAAAGCCAAGAGGCAGTCTTTATTTTTTTTTTAAGAGAATGGAATTTTTAAAGAGTGGAAATAGGCTTTGTTTGTTAAATTTAAAAAGAAAAAAAAAATGAAGCCACAGGTGATTTTATGAGGGCCTGTTTAAGAGATCCTCATCAAATTCTTACCCCATGGTTGATGGTACATTTGCCCGGCATGCCTTCATCTTTGACATAAGGCCTGGCCATCGGAGCGCGCACAAAGGCAGCCAGCAACCATTCTCAAACCACATGCCCAAAGGAGCCGGAAACAACGCCCAGGAAAGAGGCATGGCTTGAGGACCACAGCACCTGGGAGGAACAGGACTGTGAGAACAGCCTGTGCTAAGCGTGGAACTGCGAGAGAAAAGGCAACTGCCATTTTTGGAGACTCACCGGGCTTCAGAGTCCTGACCACCTCCCCAACCCCGCTTCCCCCGTCTTCCTGCACCTGTAGATCAGATGTGAGGAGTCAGGATTCTCCACGCCAGAGACTTCTGTACAGCCATAGGCTGAGAGGTAGCTCCAAGCTAGGAATAGCTAAACACGGAAACACAGCACAGCGACTGTGAGGGAAGAACCAAGACTACACATGAGAACAAAATGCCTGGGCAACTGCAGCAAGCATCGTCATGCTGGAAGGGCCTAGAAGCCTGGCTTGAAACACGCTGGGAGCTGTGCTTCACCTCAGTTCTGGAAACACCTGATTCTCACCACTGCTGTGTTGGAAAGGTGGGGAGTCCTATGGAAAGATAGAAAGGGTCCTGTGAGGAGGAACACCCCCACCCCTCCTGCCACCGGTGATGATATAGCTAGCTGTCCTCACATCTAGTCCTAACCCTCTGTCCTGGCATCCAGCTTTCTGGGCCAGGCTTGCCAACCTATAGCCTTCTGGGCCACACCTCTCCAAACCCACGGCAGATGAGATGGTGCAGCTGTGCGGCCGAGTCAGGTAACCCACCCCTGGTTTTGTGAAATACTACCTCAGACAAATGTTCTGAACAGTCGCACCCATTTGGGTCAATAGCACCCACCGTGATGGACAGACATAACCAGTGAACCATAGCCAGAGAAGTCTAGGCCTGGGCCTGGGTTGCTTTCTACTGAAGGGATCTAATAACTTTCATCGTGTACAGTATATAGAACAAACAAGCTGAGGGCAGGAGAGATGGTTTAATAGTTAAGGCACTTGCCTATGAAGCCTAAGGACCCAGGTTTGATTCCCCAGTACCCACATGTTACAGCCAGCTTATCGTTGCTGTCAGAAAACACCCGAACAAGAGCAGCTTGTAGGAGGAAAGGGTTTATTTTGGCTTACAGACTCAAGGGGAAGCTTCATGATAGCGGAGGAAAACAATGGTATGAGCAGAGGGTGGACATCACCTCCTGGCCAACATCAGATGGACAGCAGCAACAGGAGAGGGTGCCAAACACTAGCAAAGGGAAGTTGGCTATAATACCCATAACCCCACCCCCAACAATACACTGCCTCTAAGAGACTTCAATTCCCAAATTGTCACCAGCTGAGGACCTAGCATTCAGAGCACAGAAGTTTATGGGGGACACCTGACTCAAACCACCACACCACATAAGCCAATGCACAAGGTGGTGCACGCATTTGGAGTTTATTTGCAGTAGCTGAAGGCCTTAGCATGCCCGTTCTCTCTCCCTCTCCCTCTCCCTCTCTCTCTCTCTTTCTCTCTCTCAAATAAATAAATAAATATTTTTTAAAGTAGCAAGCTGGGCTAGACAGATTGCTTAGCAGTTAAGGCACTTGCCTGCAAAGCCAAAGGACCCAGATTCCATTCCCCAGAACCCACGTAAGCCAGAGGCACAAGGTGGCGCATGCATCTGGAGTTTGTTTGCAGCAGCTGGAGTTCCTGACATGCTCATTCTCTCCCTCTCTCTCTCCCTCCCTCTCTCTCTCTCTCTCTCTCTCTCTCTCTCTCTCTCAAATAAATAAATAAAATTTGAAAACGGCTGGGAGATTCAGAGATACCATGAATGGATATAAACAAGTGATCACATAAGGACTGCATGGCAGGCTCCAGTTTGGTAGCCTACACCTTCAGACATGCGTGCTGGGCAGATGTGTTCCCAAAGAGAACAGTTGAGCCTGCTGCTTCAAAGTAAATAGCACTGTGTGTCATCCATAACAAGACTAGAGCTTTCAAGCAACATATATATGAATTTTGGAAAATGTGTGAAATGTAACTGTTAGCTTCCCAAAATTTCAATACTTTTCTGAGGAAGTTGTTGGCAACTGGTACTGTATAAGGAGATGCATCAACATTTGGAAGATTTACAAACTCAGGGAACTTTTTTCCAAATGACAGATGCATGATGTCACATAGCCTTGCCTAGGTAAAGACCCTGTGAGTGCACAAGTCAGGTCAGGAGGTGTCAAAAAGTAGGGAGTGGGGATGGCCAGGCCAGGGACCTCTGTCATGTGCCAGCATCTCTGATCCCAGCCATCTGTAAGCACCCTGCTTAGTTTGCCCACTTTGGCTCAATGTTTTCACTATGTTTGGTTAGTAAAGAGGGAGGGTGGGAGGTGTTTATGAGTCTCTGTTAATAACATTCATTTCCATCTTCACTGGTCATATAACAAGCCACACCACTATATACAGGCTCATACCCTTTTTCTCATATGTACCAAAGGCATGTGAAGTTCAGAGAACACCTTGTGGGAGACAGGATCTCTCTTATTATTATTTATGGCTGGGAAGGCCAGACTAGCTATACTGTGAGCTTCAGGATTCTCCTGACTCTGCCTCCAATTGTCATCAGTGCATTGGGTTTACAGACATGTGTGGCAATCCCATTTGGCTTTGCATAGGTTCTGAGAATCCAAACTCTGGTCTACAGGCTTACAGAGCAAGCATCTTTAACCAGTGAGCCATCTCCCAGCCCCGAGTCATGGTTGTTTTTTTTTTCAGAGAGAGAAAGAGAGGGTGGGGGAGAGAGAGAGATAATTGATGCACCAGGGCCTCCGCCACTGAAATTGAACTCCAGACACTTGCACCACCTAGTGGCCATGTGCGACCTTGCACTTGCCTCACCTTTGTGTGTCTGGCTTACATGAGATCTGGAGAGTACAACATGGGTCCTTAGGCTTCGCAGGCAAGCACCCTAACCACTAAGCAATCTCTCCAGCCCCTGAGTCATGTTTTGTTTGTACAACTTCCGAGTAACATGTAAGAGCTGGATCACCATCCCACCAAGCTCAGAATCCCTTTCCCTTCTCCCCACAAATACCTATTTTGCTCCTCACAAGGCCTTGGGAAGTGACTCCAGCCCTGGCTCAAGGGTGTCACGACCCATCATGTAGAACCCACTGCTTTTAGTGCTCACTTTGGCTGACAATATGACAAAACTAGCTCAGTCAGATGACCTCTTGGCTCTAGATTCTGGCACTGGGACTTCCATGCTCATGACCCAGGCTCTAAGAGGGCAGACTAAGGACATAAAGATTAAAAACAAGCCAAGTAGTGGGTATGAGGGTGCATGCTTTTGATCCCAGCACTCAGAGGCAGAGGTAAGAGGATCGCTGTGAGTTCGAGGCCAGTCTGAGACTACCTAGTGAATTTCAGGTCAGCCTGGGCTACAGTGAGACCCTACCTTGACAAACCAAAAAAAAAAAAAAAAGTGATTGTTGGTGATTAAGCCTTATCCTTAAAGCCTGTTTCCCCTAAACCTGTCAGCTACAGGAGTTAACAAGCCCATTTTGTTGTGTGGCTACATAAATGAGTTTAAATTGACAGTATTCCTGCTATACAGAGGGTACATGTTGGAAGTTATGATTTACATACAGCCTTGAAAACCCTGATTTTGGAAGCTTGGTGTGGTGGCACATGCCTTTAATCCCAGTACTTGGGAAGCAGAGATAGGAGGATTGCTGTGAGTTCAAGGCCACCCTGAGACTACATAGTGAATTCCAGGCCAGCCTGAGCTAGAGTGAGACCCTACCTCAAAAAAAAAAAAAAAAAAAAAAAAAAGGAAGAAAGAAAACCCTGATTTTGTCAATTGAAACAGTAAATGATACTCCTTAAGGGACACTCTGTCATGCTTCTGGTAGGGCTTCATTATCTCTTCACACCTGCCACTGTCTACCACTCTTATTTTTCTGTGGATGGAGACAACAGATACTCCACAGGAAATGGAGTTTTATGAGACTGATTCCTTCTTAAAACCTAATTAAGGCTGGAGAGATGGTTCAAGGGCTAGAAGTCAGGCTTGCAAAGCCTGACAGCCCAGGTTCAATATCCCAGTATCTACATAAAACCAGATGCACAAAGTGGTGTGTGTGTCTGGAGTTTGTGGTGGGAGGAGGCCCTGGTATGTCCATTCCCTATCTATCTATCTATCTATCTATCTATCTATCTATCTCAAACAAACGAATTTCAAATCTTTCCAAAAAATAAACAAAATATAACTAATTATCTTTAAAGAGAATATTTAAATAATTTTTTAAAGTATGCCCCAAGAACAAACAACTGCTCCAGCTCTGAGTCAAAAGAGAGGAAACAACTTGTCCTGTGAATTGGTCATTTATTTACTTATAGCGATCTTTGAGCTAAAAGCATAGGACTGACAAGAGGCGCAGCGGTGGGACTTTCCTGGTGTGAGTGTCTCTGGGCAGCACTGACTGTCTTACCCACAGAGTGCTATTTCTGGGAAAACAGAAACAATCAGGTCTCTGAATGCACCCAAGATTCATCCTTGCTTCCTCTTTCAAAGAAAAAAAAACAGAAGTTGCCCCTTCCGTGTTCTTGTGGAAGCCCATGCAGGTGCAGGGACACGAGGCCAGTGTCTGAGAGCAATCCTGCTGCCACTGACCGGGCAGGCCAGACTGCCTATGAATAATTCCCACAGTCATCCACAGTCTGACAGCACAAGCCCCTGACTCTCCACCACTGGGAGATGGTGATTAACATTGAGGTGGACTCTTCCTTCCTACTGAAATTGAAAAAAAAACAAAACCAAGAACAAGTAAACAAGGGCCTGGGGAGGTAACACAACAGTTAAAGGTACTTGCTTGCAAAGCATGCCAGGCCAGGTTCAATACCTCAGGATCCATGTGAAGCATGATACAAAAAGTGATGCAAGCATCTGGTGTTTGTTTGCATTGGCAAGAGGCCCCGTGCGCATACGTGCGTGCATGCGTACACACACACACACACACACACACAAAGAAATAAATAAATGAAAATATGTTTAACAAAAGACCATGAGGGGCTGGAGAGGTGACTTAGCAGTTAAGGCACTTGCCTGTGAAGCCTAAGGACCCAGATTCAATTCTCCAGGTCCCACATAAACTAGATGCACAAGGTGGCACATGCATCTGGAGTTCATGCAGTGGCTGGAGGCCCTGGAGCGCCTTCTCTCTCTCTCTCTCTCTCTCTCTCTCTCTCTCTCTCTCTCTCTCTCTCTCACACACACACACACACACACACACACACACAAAATAAATAAAATTTAAAAGACCATGGGGGTGAGGGTCTGCAAGTGCCAAAGCAGACCCAAATCATCCATCCATCTATGATGTTCAGGACATTACCCAAGTAACATTTCAAAGACGGGATCACCATAAGTGGCCCAGAGGTCATTTTGAAAGCCTGTGAGACTGCACACATTCCAAACAGCTAAGGTGTAGGGTAACAGGGCTTCTTGAAATAGCTCATTCCTGGGTCCTTGGAGGGCGGTGGGTGTTGCGAACTCCATTCCTGGTGCAGCCACGTATCTGTGCTGCAGAGCACCCCCTGCTTAGAGAAGCAATCATCACCGTGTCCGCAGACAGCTGTCTGCAAGTGCCACCTCACAAAACACAAGAAGAGCCGGTGCCAAACCCTGCCACGGCTGCTTGGCTTCCTCAAAAGGGTCTTGCCCCCCCCCCCCCCCCGATTTGTGCTGTGCGATGGGCAAGTCCTGTTCCCCAGGAGATCCGCACCTAGACATGGTGTGCAGGTGCCGCAGGCCAGCTCCTGCACAAAGTATTGCTCTCCTCCACTTAGCAGGTGGCCCCCGGAGCACCTGCTAGGGCTCTGGGAGCAGACTACCATGCCTAGAGTGCCACATGAGTGCCCTCCTCCCAACCACAACATGGCCCAACTTGTCCATCTCCTCTCAACTTTCAGACCGATAATCCATCTCACCCACGAGTGCGCCCATGTGTGATCAGCTCTCCTGCTCTGAGTTTCCCCTGGTTTTGAGCCTCAACTTCATTTTTTGACTCTTCTGGTCATGGCTTATTTATGCTGTGCATTTTTTTCTAGATATTTTTTAATTTATTTGAGAGAGGGGGCAGATAGAGAATAGGCATGCCAGGGCAAGTGAACTCCAGACGCACGTACCACCTTGTACATCTGGTTTATGTGGGCACTGGGGAATCGAACCTAGGTCCTTTGGCTTTGCAGGCAAGCACCTTAACCACTAAGCCATTTCTCCAGCCCATGCTGTGCATTTTTTTTATGTGTCCTGTCTTCTTTTGAAGTTTGGTCAAGCTTAAATGGATTAGCAAGTTGACATGGAGTCCGGTCATTCCTGTCACACTATGATCATTTCAGGCTGGCCAGCCCTGTGTGCAGAGGTCTGTGGACAGATGTTGTCATATATTCCAGGAACAGTAGCGTCTCTTTCTGCTCTGTCAGTCCTAGGAGGTCACGCAGACACAACGTAGCCTCAGGGGCTGTGTCAGCCCCTCCTTGTCTTGAGCAGAGAGATCGCCTCCTCAGATCCTTATCAGTGCCCACACTGTGTCCCCTGGAGTGGGTGCTGCCATCTGAGAGCTAAGTATAACCCATCACATCCTGTGGCCACAGCCTTCAGGGAATCTAGAGTTTTCCACCCACTTCCTGGTCTGTGCTTGGGAGAAACCTTGTGTTTAAAGATCCTAACAGGCAAGCAGGCGGGCAGCTGGCTGTCCCCACGGTGCCCAGGGCCTGCTCTCAAGGAAGCTGCCTGCCAGTCGTTGAGTCCATTTGCCCAGCTGGCAGTGAGGAGGTAACAGCAAGAACTAGGGGACACTTGATTTGTGAGGCAGCAAGCACAGTGACCATCCAACTGAGGCACTCATTTGTCATGTTGAAATAAGCAGGTGTCGCTCTGCCTTCTGGAACCCTAAATCACAGCCTTCATGTCACTCTTCTGCCTCACCCGTTCCACAAGGGGCCAGGGAGGCTACCATGAGATTGTGCAAGGCCTGAGAGGGAGGAGGGACAGATAGACCAGTGGAAGATGCCCGGGGCACTCGGAGAGCACTCCGGGAGATGCATGCAGGTGAAACATCGATGCTACCAGGCCCCGGCAGCATGGGCTCACGTGGACCTTGTGGGGCCAACAGGAGACTGAGGTCTTGGCAGTTCATGCAACACGACCTCTTATCAGGCATCCACGTGGCACTAATGTTAAAACGAGGGTGCCTGGCGCAGGGACAAATGTGCCCAAGGACTATGCCCACGGGTGAGCTCCAGAACTTGACACCAGCTGCCAATTCGGATGAGCGAGAGGACCGAGTGCAACATCCCTCCCTGTCCCAATAAGGATCTCTGCTGTCCACTTGGGAGGTGCTTGGCTCCGCCGCCTCGCTGCTCCTGAAAGCCCCTCACTGTAGCCGAGCTCTAACCCAGGTGCTGGAGTTATGAGGAGTGGGCATGTGGTCTCTGTGCTGGGCCCTGTGTTGGTCTTCTTTAGTTCTGAAAATTTCCTCTTGATTTCTTGGTGGGTGCTTTCTTCTTTGATTCTCACCCACCTCTGCCTCCCTCAAGCTTTCTCTCATGTTTGATCCCCTTTTCTCTTTGAACTCATTATATCTTTCCCCTATACCTCCTTCGCGGGCCTGCCTCCTGTGGACTTTTCACTGTTACCATTTCAACTTTCAGGGACGTGGGGGGGGGTGTGTGCGTGTTTGCACATGCGTTCTGATTGAGCATAACATTTTATGTGCATTTCATGGCAGTGATGCCTTTCTGTGGCAACAAAGGTCAAGGGCCTTCCCTCATAATCTCGTGTTTACTTCCAAATGCATTTGCTTAATTGTACGCTTTTCACATCTGTTATGTTTATGTTCCATCAGGTGTATGAATGCTCTGGGTATCTGTATCCTGGGGCTCGGTTTAGGATGAACCTTGGCAAGAGATTCTGGACTTATTTGAAGACCTGTCATGGTCATCTCCTTACACTGCAGGCACGTGGACTGTTTGACTTCGCAAGGGACTAGGTCCGTGGTTTACATAGGTGGATGGAACTGGAAAGGCCAGAAGCTCTCCAGACACCCATTAGGACACAGAATGACTTCTGACTTCAGTTACATCAACCATGACCACGAGAGAGGGAGTGTGGGGCACAAGCAGGGAGCCTGTGTGGCAGGAACACTGAGAAGCAAGTCAAGGAATGGGGGTCAAGACATGGGAGTCTCGTGTGAGAAGGGGTCTTCGCGGAGATGAAATTAACAAGACACCTAAGACAAAACAGAGTTGAGACTCTGGGCCCATTAGCGCCTGTGCAGAAAGTACAGTGAATGGGAGCAGGGAAGTGTTAACTCCAAGAGAGAGCTTGCTCCTGGCTTAGGTGTGAACCGCAGCCTCTCCGTGATCGTCCTTATTGTGTTTGAACGACATTTACTGTTCATGCTGTTGGTGACAAAGGGGTGCGTGTGGAGGGTGAGAAGGAATGAAGCTTTCCTTGTCCATCAGAGATTGAAACAGATGATGCTGGTATTATAATGTAAGCGGGGGCTGAGTGAGTTTGTTTGTTTTTGAGGTAGGATCTCCCTGTATTGCCCAAGCTGATCTTGAACTTGAGATTCTCCCACCTCAACCACCGAGCATATTGACATCACAGGAGCACAACACAGCACTTGGCTTTGTGGATGACTAGAGACCCCTGAACAAAAACCAGCATAGGGACTCAAAACCAATGCTCTAGATGGATGGCACACTGGACTGCTGTTTGCAGTGCACTCCTTAATAGAAACGAAACACAGCACCCAATAATAGGTGGCCCCGATAAGGTCCCATCCAGACAGAGGGTGTGTCCCAAGAAAAGGGTGCGTCCCCAGAGCATCACAGGCACCCATGGCTTGCTTCCTTTGCAGAACAGCAAGTTGTCTTTCGGGCTGGTCGTGAGTTACTTTGCAGGCATTGTGATTGAACCTGCTGTTTGCTCCCATATCCTCCAGGGGTGGGAGGTGCTGGCCTATCTGTGAAAACTTACCACATTGGCTTCTAGTCTCACACAGCCATGGACCTGGCTTGGGAAAAGCACAATGTAGGCTTTGTGGGATCTGCAAGTGTTCTTCTCCCAGGGCCTCCTCCTTGTCATTAAGGGGTGTTAGGAAGGAAGTCCAGGATGCCAAGAGGTCTGCCCATGAAACCAGAGGGCCATCCACGGATGGCACGTGTGGGCGGGAAGATCTCTGCTCGAGATTCTCCTGTGTGCATGCGTCATGCAAGTGCTGCCTAGGCTCAACCCTACTGGCGGCTGCTTCCTTGGTGCTGTCCACACTTACGTCCAGTTAGAGCTGGCACACATCTGCAACAACCTCTCCAGGAAATCACAGAGCATTCACCAATCAGTGCCTCAGTTTGCCCTGGAAAGATGAGAGCAGATGCTTTAAGCCAACAGGAAATAAAAGGAGATGATGGCTTTAATCCCAGGGAGAAGGGAGAACTCTTTCTGACTCCCAGCTCTGGCTGTGACTCACCCACAGGCCTGAACAACTGGGAACGGCCATCAGACACTGCGTGGTTGGTGTTAGCTTACTGTCTGTGATGCCTCATGGAGATCTGTAGACTCAGTGAGCCGGAGGACAGTCAGTCACACGTGGTGGCCAGGAGGGCAGTGTGCATGTGAACGTGCCTGTGCGTGTGAAGTGCTGGTGTGTGTGTGTCATGGGTGGCGTGTTGGGGTACTGACATGCTTGAACTGGGCAGCACTCGGCTTAGCCATTCCATGAGTAAATCTCATTTTATGACAGTCTTCATGACTTTTCAGATTGGAGAACGTTGAGTTAAAGTCAGGAAAAAATAAACAGGGGGAGGGGGCTTTCTTAAATATCCATGACCTTAAAAACACACACACACATACACAAAATTAAGAAGTCATTTTCTTAATGGGACAACTGCCTGTCAAGGGAAATGAGGTTACTGCAAACCACAGGCCCTCACTGTGCCCAGCATCTTCTGGGCAGCCCTCGTTCTCTGGTCTCTGAAGGGGCCACAGATGTATCGGATGTGGCTTTCCGGCCACTGGTCTGGTCTGGTAGCTGACAGCTGCTGGAGAGCTGTGGATGAGCTGAGGCCCCTCATCTCCTGCCAGGCCTTCTGCATTGCTCTCAGGAAGCCCTCCAGGGGACAACAAACTGTTTTCATCTAAGAGCTGACCCCAAAGAGAGTCAAAGAAAAGTGTGCACCACTGTGGATCTTGGTGGCCAGGAAGCCACCTAATTGAAGAAGCTATCTATATACCCAACCACAAGCTTCTCATGCAGGTCCCTGTGAAAACACCTTTTTGTTTCCTTGGGAAAATTGGGCAAAATAAACTGAAGACAAGAAGGTTCAGTTGTGAGCCCTGATCACAGAAAGAGTTCCAGACCTTAAGCACCAAGGGTCTTATATACTCTGAACTGAGAGCTATAGAATCCTGACACTATGCCTGACAGCTGTAACACTGCTAACACCAAAAGTCCCAGAATCCAATGCCTATATAAGAGATAACACTAGACAGCACCCCCTTCTGCTGCTTACTCCTCCCACTGCCCGTTGCTAAGGAAAGTGAAGGATTATAATAACTGCCAAGTCCAGGGACCACTGGTGGCCAAAGTCCAGAATTATAAGCCTCCAATCTAAGTGCCTAGAGACATAAGTCTCTGGTTTCTAAAACTGAAGCAATAGGTCCCTAGCTCTCAGGACTTAGATATGTAAGCTTCTGGGTCTGCTGGTCCAGCCCCTAGGCCTTGGGCATTTAAGAACCCAGAATTGCCAACACTAGTCAAGTGTCTCCTTGCCCACCCAGGATTCCCATCTGGGTAGAGCCAAAGGATTCCAGCCAGGAAGATGGGTAGCAAATGTGCTAAGAAAGATGTGAGACCTGAAGTATCCTAGGACTGTAGGGCACTTTCAGCAGAGCATGAAGGCCAGAGGTCATCCCCTAGTGCCCCCTAGTGCCGCCCCCCCCACACACACACACACAGTGAAAAGCTAAGGGATGCTATTGGGTCTGGAAGCTGAAAAACGGGAAGTTGGAATGACGACAGGTGAGATAGTATCATGAAGCCACCATGACAGCCACGGGAGGGCCTTCAGCAGAGGGCTCACTCGTTTCTGCCACTGTCACAGTGGACCACAGTGGCTGCTGCCGGACAGATGAGTCTTGAGACTGGCATGAGGTGGCTGTAACGATGGGGGCTTTGGGATAGAGATGCAGATTAGAAGGGATGGTAGAGAGGAAACATCTTGGTGCCACAGTGTAAGACCTGCGTTTCTGATCCTCAGATCCGGTAGAGTTCAAGAGAGTCAAACAGTCTGCCAGGGTCACAGGCAACGGAGGGTCCAGCAGCTTGGGGCTTAGTAATGCATGTCTGAGGGTCTATGAGAACCAAGAAGGTTGCCAGTTGGAATTTCCAATGAGATGGACGTTTATTAAGGACTCAGAAGAACATTTGGCTTGATACAGACTCCATGCTGAATTCAGTATGTACTTTATATCTCCCTGGGTTGCCATTCTAATCGTGACTCTGAGCTAAGCGTGCACGGTGGCCCAGCGTGGAGGGGAGGCTGGGGCCAGAGCCTCAACTGCCTCAGTCCTTCACTGAGCATGGTCTTGAACTTCCCTGGCCCCGTTTTAGCTCCTTACAAGTGGCATCGGGATTGTGTGGAACCACAACCCCGTGCCACTACACTTCCCAGACAGTTTAGAAGCAGTTGCACAAGGCTGGAACCACTTTGCCTGGCAAGGGATAGAAGCAGGACAGGATCCTCAGAAGGAAGGTTCCAAGTCCCTCTTGGACTGACCTTACCTTGAAGGATACATGCTCCAGTCCAGATCAGCAGGAACCTTAAGTCAGAGGTTTAGAACCAGAGCTTTGGCAAGTTGCACAAACCACGATTTCCCACATCATGAAAGCAAAAGTAAGCACACGCGGTCAGTATGCTCAGAAGACAGCCCACTCGTCCATGAGTGGAATAGCGGCAAATGCCCTCAGGTCTTCCGTAGATGATGCCCATGGCTTTAAATTTTGAAGACCGCCATTGCGGAGTCTCTACGCAGGGTCAGAGACCAAGGGTGATAGTGAAAAAGGTTTGGATGGTGCTGAGGTCAATAACGGGCATCACCTCCATCCTCCCTCTCAATGCCCATTCTCAGGGCCTCTAGGGTACAAACTCCACAGCCTCCTTAGTTGAGGAAACTTGAAGCTATTACCTGGAGATGGACGCTAACCTCCACGTGCCTCTGTGTCCTTGGTGTAGGAGGAGCTACACCCTGCTCAGGAAAGGGCAACTGTGAACTTACCAATCATCTTGCCCCACTCAGAGGACACCCGAGTGCAAGGAGGAGTCAGTGAAATGATGCCTACGTGCAAGGTCCAGACGATGATTCCCCGGGGAGAGATGGTGTGGTAGTTTGAATGGACGACCCTCAATAGATTCAGAACTTTTATTTCAAGCTTGTAACTTGGTGTCACTGTGGGTGGACCCTAGGGTCCAGCCCTAATATGTTGGGGAGGATCTGGAATTCCAGACTAAAGGTTTGCAGGGTTATCTGCCTGGGGTTCCTGGAGTGTGCTTGCTCATGGTGATGCTGGTGGTCTCTCTCTCTCTCTCTCTGCGTGAACCCGTGAAAGGGGGCCAGGTTCTTCCACCATAATGGAACTTCCCCTGGATCTGTAAGCTTCAATAAATCCCTTCCTCCCATAACTTGTACCTGGTTTGGAGGTTCATCAGGTGTAATCCCCTGGAAATAGGTAGCTCCCATGGGGACAGATATATTTCCAAGGACTAGGGGAAATCCTTGGAAAATAGGTGTGATTCTCCTGGGAATAGGTGGATTTCCCCAGGGAATAGATAGATTCCTGGCAGCCTTTGTGCTACTTTCCTGTTTGTTGACACACCCTGGTCATAGGACACGTGTGGTGCAATGGCTCTCCGGGGCTGGCTCTGCCCTTCTGATCCTGTCAGTGTGGGATCTGGCGGCATCACCACCCACTCTCAATCAAGCGCAGCCTTTTCATTTACAGTGACGGCAGGAGGAGAGAAGAATGTGCCCACAGTACAGAAACAGGATTCAACGAGGCCACGTGTGGTTCCTGGAGTACAGTAAGCAGGTGGTCATTGGTGCCAGCATTTTGTGAGGAGGAACAATCATTTTCTTTGCACTCATCCCCCTTCCATTTTGCAGGCCAAAAGGAACATTATATGTGATAGGAAAGCTGCCAAACTAGAAAATTAATTATACCAAAATGTTTTTTTTTTCAGAAAATGAAAATAACACGTTGATATATTTTTTTTTAATACCTAGGCTTATCCCCTTTTATTCAAACTGTTCTTACTTTTGGTTGGAGAATCTGTTCTATTTTACAGGTGGAGGAGAATACAGGGCAGGACAAGGATGCATCAATACATCAAGCAGAGAGAGCTGACTGTGTACCAGAACATGGGTCACCTCCACCTCATCTGCCCAGGGAACAGAAGTCATGATAGGAGAAGAGGCAACACGAATACTGCTCTCATGGACAGCCTGAAAACCAGCTTCAGGGATATGGCAACAGACACTATGGTCACTCAAACCTCATGAAAACAGAGATCTAGAGTCTACAGAGAAAGCAACACTAAGTCAGATCTCTATTTTGTGCACCAAGGCTCAGGAAACATCGCGAAAGGAGTGGAAAGATTGTAAGAGCCTCAGGATGGGTGGGAACAGCCTGAGACACCCTGTTTCCCCATCCCTGTAGAGACTGACCTAGGCCTCTTGGTCCCCACAGTGGTTATCAATAACCCCACCAAAGATGCTCAGCAGAATTGGGTCAAGGGAGGGGGGTCTATGTGTGCCACCTTTTATGAGAGAGAGAGAAAGGGCACACCAGAGCCTCCAGCCACTGCAATTAAACTCCAGATGCATGTGCCACCTTGTGTGTTTGGCTTATGTGGGATCTGGGAGTCAAACATGGGTCCTTAGCCTTTGCAGGCAAGCACTTTAACCACTAAGCAATCTCTCCAGCCCATGTACAACCTTTTTATTAAAAAAAATCAATAAAATTTTTAAGAAGAAATAAAATGAGGGGCTGGAGAGATGGCTTAGCAGTTAAGGCATTTGCCTGCAAAGCCAAAGGATCTCGGTTTGATTCCCCAGGACCCACGTAAGCCAGATGCACGAGGGAGCGCATGCGTCTGGAGTTCATTTGCAGTGGCTGGAGGCCCTGGTGCACCCATTCTCTCTCTCTCTCTCTCTCTCTCTCAAATAAATAAATAAAAATAAAGTTTAAAAAAAGAAAGAAAATGGAAATATTTCCATTGTAATTTCCTCACAGGCTTATATGGGATCTGGGGAGTCAAACATGGGTCAGTAGTCTTCGCAGGCAAGCTCCTTAACCACTAAGCCATCTTCTCCAGCTCATGTACAACCTTTTTATATAAAAAAAGTCAATAAAAATTTTAAGAAGAAAGAAAATGAAAATATTTCCATTGTAATTTCCTCACAGGCAGTCACTATTTCTTTTTAACTTGAAAATATGTGCACTTGGGACATCGATGTGATGAATTCCCAGATCCAGTGATGTCATTTCGGAGGTCGCGATCGTCTCCTGTAAGCTGAGCCCTGGATAGCACTCTCTGGCTGTCAAGTCTGGATCCAGCTCACAGAAATGGGAGCCCCTTCCCTGGCCTGTGGCCCTGATGGCCCTGCCCTGATGCTCCATACCAACTGTACCCAGATGCCAGGCCAGAACTGTGCTCTCATCAGCCTGATACTTCCTTAGCTCCTAGACTGCCCGTTGCTGGATTACAGAACTCGTTAGGGGCAGGAAAGAGGGACCCCACTCTTGTACCCATCAGCCCATACTTTCTACCACCCCGTGGACCCTTGTCTTTTGCCTCATCCTATGACTTACCCACGAATCCACACGTGGGCCCTCCCCAGTACTCTGTGGGAAACTGTCCTGCCCTGTGCATGCCTATACCCCACAATAGTGCTGCCCTTTCCCTTTTAATTGAGGTGCAAGTTCCCTCACTACGCAGAACGCACTTCTCCGCCACGTCAGCCTCCAGTGACTTACAGACTGAGTGCCTTGTCCTCCGCTCCAATCTGAATCCTATCCAAGAGCTGAGCCCTGAGAGGATGAGGCTGGTGAGACCCTGCAACAATCGCTCTTCACTCACACAAGTAGAATCTTTGGGTGTTTGGTTTGGTTTGGTTTTTCTTGTTGTTGTATGTTTTTTTTTTTCAAGGCAGGGTCTCCCTCTAGCCCAGGCTGACCTGAAACGGACTCTGTAATCCCAGGCTGGCCTCAAACTCATAGCAATCCTCTTACCTCAGCCCCCTCACCGCTGGGATTAAAGGCGTGGGCCACCATGCCAGGCTGAGATATCACCTTTGGAAACAGTGTCCCCCCTCCTTTGTGCAGTGAGAGGGTGGCCCCACAGAGAGGAGGGCACACTTAGGGAAAGCACTGTGACCTAAAGCCATAGCTGGTGTGACCACTTCCTCTCGCAGCAGGGACAAAAGACAAAACAACACACAGGGACCCCACTTACTGCGTCCCTCCTACAGCAGAGCCTTTTCCCCAGGCTGACCCAGAATTCACTATGTAGTCTCAGGGTGGCCTTGAACTCAAGGTAATCCTTCCACCTCTGCCTCCCATGTGCCGAGGCTAAAGGTATATGTCCCCATGCCCGGCTGCTTATGGCTTTTATAACTAACATCACTGGTCCGCACAGCAGGTTTTTTTTTTTTTTTTTTTGTTTTGTTTTTTTTTTTTTTTTAGCCTGGACCTTGCTAAATGCACCTAGGTCCTGGGAATTTCAAAGAATCAGCCATAAGCCAGAGAAGCCAAGTGTATAGATTCAGTAGTATGCAGAGCTCACCCCTGTGTAGTTAGGGAATACAACACAGACAGACAGCCGTCACAGCCCCTCACAGCTTCAGGAATCACTTACCTGTCTTTACAGGCTCAGGTCAACTCCAACAGGTTTCGGGCTCATGGTGCACCCTGTGGGTAGGTCTTATCCATCTTGTCCCTTTGCCCAGCACTGATAGATGTTCCTGAAGTATTGTCCATTGGGAATCTCCGGGCGGGACGGGGTCCTCTCCCCTCAATGGGCTAGGAGATGTGGATCTCGTTCTTGGTCCTCTAAAATGCAAAAAGCTGAGACTGGGGATGAGGATCTAAGTTTGATTCCCAGAAGTCACTTTTTTTTTAATTTTTTGTTTATTTTTATTTATTTATTTGAGAGTGACAGAGAGAGAAAGAGGGAGAGACAGAGAGAGAATGAGCACGCCAAGGCCTCCAGCCACTGCAAACGAACTCCAGACACGTGCGCCCCTTGTGCATCTGGCTAACGTGGGTCCTGGGGAACCGAGCCTCAAACCAGGGTCCTTCGGCTTCACAAGCAAGCGCTTAACCACTAAGCCATCTCTCCAGCCCCAGAATTCACTTTTTTATTGAGAGAGAATTGGTGCACCAGGGCCTCCGGCCGCTCAATCGAACTCCAGACACGTGCACCACATTGTGCATATGTGCAACCTTGTGCATGCATCACCTTGCGTGTCTGGCTTATGTGGGATCTGGAGATTTGAACATGCCGCCTCTAGCTGGGTGAAGCTATGAGACCGTGTCACTGCCTTGGCTCTGGTTGGAGGCTGTGGCCTAGAGACTTTCTTATGATACGTCCTTAGGCTTCACAGACAAGTGCCTTAACCACTAAACCATCTCTCCAGGCCCCAGAATTCACTGTTTTAAAAAAGCCAGGCATAGTGGTATGTGCTTCGAATTCCAGCACTGGGGAGGTGGAGATAGGGAGACTCACTGACCAGCTAGCTTAATTGGCAACTTCCAGGCTAATGAGAGACCCTGTCTTAAAAATAAAAGATGGACAGCAGTCCTGAGAAACAACAGCCAATGTTGTCCTCTTCCCTAAACCTGCACATGCACAGATGTGGATGGACGCCTGCTCACATACGCACACACGCATAAGAAAAAGGTCTAAAAATGAAATGAATAGGGTGGGGATGAACTGCCATTCAGGATGCTATCATGGTAAAGGGCAACCACAATGGGGTTGCAAGCAGCTGCTGGAGGCTCGCTGCCCATGCCAAAGCTGCCCTACATATCATAAGAAAGTCTCTAGGCCACAGCCTCGAACCAGAGCCAAGGCGGTGACACGGTCTCATAGCTTCACCCAGCTAGAGGTGGCATTCAGCAGCCAAAGAAGGACAGAGGCATCGTCAGGAAGGCCTCTGGCTCCTGGCTATGCATTTAGCCAACATGGGTCAAAGCCCCCCCCAAAAAAGGTCCCCACAGAAGCCGAACGTCAACAGGCCAAAGAAAGCGCAAGTCCACGCAGCCCCGGGGCCACCCGCTATCCATCACGCTTGCTTTTCCCATGGCATCCAGAATGGTGAAGACAAGTCGCCCCCAGAGACGACCTCAGACTTCTGTTTTCAAATTGGAAACAGCATTACCGGCTCTAATTTTCTGTGAAATTAACCGACACTCTCGCTCTCCTCCAGCACTCCCACCGCCATCCTGTGGGCAAGAGTGGAACAGGAGCCCAGAGCGCTTTCCACTGCTGGAACGGGCACTTTCTCTCTGAGCTGAGTTTCAGCACCCAGTGAGAGGACCTACCTGAGCTCAGGTTGGGCCTTGGTAGAGAGCTCACCTCGCCCACAAACATGGGGTTGGAGAGAGCCTCACACACTGGCCGTGACCTTGGCAGGACCTTACAGAATCCCAGAGGAGGGGGTCTCCCCCCTCAGCTGCCCCCACAGAGTCCAGGGGAGCCAGGGGTGTCCCATCGCAGCTGGAGAGGCAACAAAAGGAACAGCCAGGATTCCGGCCGGTCAGCCCCCATCGGCCGAAGTCTTTCAAAGACTCTGAAAACTGGCTGGAACCAGTTTTCTCATGAGGTTTCTGGGGGCCAGTCTCAGAAACCAACCTGCTCAGGAGGGGTGGGCAGGCCTTTTTCGGAGGTGTGTCTAGGTGTTTCACATGTCAGTCTTGGTTGGGAGCTGAATTCTGGTCTTGCTTGCCTGGCACCCTTAGGTAAGCAAGCCTTGCCAATGTCAGACAATAAATGAGGGACTTTGAACTAAAAGTTGTGTTTTGGTTGTTTGAGCCAAAGTCTTGCTATGTATCCCTGGCTAGCCTAGAACTTATTTTGTAGATCAGGCTAGAATTGAACTCAAAGTGATGCCCCTGTCTCTGCCTCATGAGTGCTGAAATCACAGGTATGAACCATTCCCCAGCTTGAAATTTTTATAAGCATTTAACATTTCAGTGAAAATACTTGGGTAGTAATATTTCTTGAGAAGCTTGGTATGAGTATCAAAGCATTCATTTTGGCTTAAAGAAGATGAGCCGATCACTTTAACCAGACCCTGGCCTCCGCCCAGGATATTCAGGATACCCACCCAGGGAGCTTAATCAGCACTCTGCCCTCTGACAACCATCATGGATGAGAGAGAGAGCCCTGCAGTGGGAACAAACAGAGCTTGGGAGCTCCTTGCCCGACTCCCCACTCCCTGAGCTCTTCTCATTTTAAAAATAGCTAGAGTGGGGATGGAGGGATGGCTTAGTGGTTAAGGTATTTACTTGCAAAAGCCAAAGGACCCAGGTTCGATTTCCCAGAACCCATGTTAGCCAGATGCACAAGGGGGTACATGTGTCTGGAGTTCGTTTGTAGTTGCTGGAGGCCCTGGAGCATGCTCTCCATCTCTCTCTCTATCTCTATCTCTATCTCTCTCTCACTCTCACTCTCCCTCTTTCTCTGTCAAATAAATAAATAAATAAATAAATAAATAAAAATAAAAATAAAAATAAAAATATTTTTTAAAAATAGCTAGAGTGAGCCAGGCATGGTGGCTCATGCCTTTAATCTCAGCACTTGGGAGGCAAAGGTAGGAGGATCACTGTGAGTTTGAGGCCACCCTGAGACTACAGAGTGAATTCCAGGTCAGCCTGGGCTAGAACACTCAGGATCCCAAAATCAAGGAGCCAGGCAGGGCAAAGCCATTCCTTCACCAGATTTAAAAAACTGGTAGGAGAATCGCTGTGAGTTCGAGGCCACTCTGAGACTATGTAATGAATTCCAGGTCAGCCTGCGTTATAGTGAGACTCTATCTCGAAGGAAAAAAAAAACTGGTGGAAATACACAGAACATCAAATGTACCATCTTACTATTTCCAGGCATATGGTTTCGTGGTGAGAGCACATGCCTGCGTAGCCGTCCATCCACAGAACTCTTCCATCCTATGAACACAAAAGCCTGTGCCCAGCTCCATTCCTCTGTAGTCATGAGCAATATTCCATTCTGTGTGGGCAGCACATTTTGTCTACCTGTCTGCTGATGGTCGTGGGTTCCTCCCCCCTTGGCTTTGTAGACAATGCTGCTGAGAACCGGGTGTGGACGTGTCTGCCAGATCCCGACTTCAGTTCTTTGGGTCCATGCTCAGCCTTCACCATCTTTTCATGTGGTTTAACCTTTCCTTGTTGCCCCCAAGTTCGTAAAAAATTAAGTCATTTATTCAGCTGAAGTGTATCTGTAATAAATACTTTTCACACATACAACCAGGGTCACTGCTAAATAAGTTGTCTGCTAACAAATACCTCCGGCTGTTGAAAGAAAGATATATAGGGGCTGGGAGATGGCACAGTGGTTAAAGATGCTTGCAAAGCCTGATGTCTTGGGTTCGATTGCCCAGTTCCCACGTAAAGCCAGGTGCACAACATGCTGCATGCATCTGGAGTTCATGTGCAGTGGCGAGAGGCCCTGGAGCACCCATTCTCTCAATCTCTCTCTCCTTCTCTCTCTCTCAGATAATTTTTTTTTTCAAGGTAGGTTTTTCCCTCTAGCCCAAGATGACCTGGAATTCACCATGTAGTCTCAGGCTGGCCTCAAACTCACAGCGATCCTCCTACCTCTGCCTCTCAAGTGCTGGGATTAAAAGTGTGCGCCACTATGCCCGACAAATACATATTTTTTAAAGCACATGTGGGAATGAAACAAAGATAATAGAGAAGGAGAAAGAGAAGAAGGGGCAGCAGAAGAGGGGCAGGAGGGGAGCTGTACAGCCCCGACCCACATCCTAGTCTGGCTTCTCCTGCTACACCCCCTCCTCTGCCTCCACTTCCTTTCCACCCTATTCCTCCATTAGGACAGACTAAGGTCTCTCCATCTTCCTCTCAGCCTTGGACTCCCGCTTTTCACCAAGAAAGACGACTCCTAACCTCTAAGTTCTATCCACTCCCCAGCAACCTTTCCTCCTCTGAACTGTTTACCTCATTTCTGGGACATGATAGTCCCAGCCTCAGGGCCAAACCCTTCCCCTGATTCACTGTATAAGGCGATGCAGGTTGCTATAAAAACAGAAAAATAAAATTTTACTATGCACACTTTCTAGGTGAAGATCCCCTTATGCCCCAGTGTGGTGACAGTTAAGAATGCGACCACAAGAACCCCCTACCAATGCACATGTGACATACTTGTACAGGGTCACACCACCGTTTGAAGTAAGTGAATGACAGCAGTGTCCCACTCGCTCCCTAAGATCTGGGTCTTATGTGATGCCTGAGAGAAAATACACTAAGGTGCTGTTCTAATCTATCCACTGATCTGGTTCGTTTCGATTCACCCCAAGTATTGTGACCCGGTGGTGGATAACAGGACAAGCTCTGTCCCCCGCCATGCAATAGTATGGTGTCATCCCATAGCTTGTCCACATAAGAAGGGAGCAAGCGGAGGAACTCCCACCCCAGGACCCACAGCCCATGAGGAGTGGTCCTGAGAGGTCCACATCTCTCCTCCAAGATAAAAGTTCTTGGCTGCCCTACCAGAAGATAGCCACATGTGTGCCAGCAAGGGAAGAATAATTCTGAGACGGTGTAACAGACCCAAAGACAATCTACGTACAGAAGACCCAAACCCAAATACCATCTCTTCTGTAACCAGTTACATTGACTGCTCAGAATGTCAGTTTTCTCACGAATAGGACCTGAACCTGGGAAGTTTCCGGAGCTTCCCACACACCCACTCCTGTATGCGTACCTACACTTACATGGGCATGCATATGTGGATAAAAGGGAGGCTCTTGGGGGACAGAGGGTGTCTACCCCACTTCCCCAGCCCTGAAGACATGTCTCAGCAGAAAGAGGCAGAGACGCTCAATCCGCCCTCCTCGTTTCTAGGTTTCAAAATCACCAACTAAATCCTATGTGCATGGCTGAGTGGCCCAGAGATCCTAGCCATCAGTCCTCCTCCACCTCTACCAGGTCCCTGGTGGCACCCATAGCTCCTAGCACACACACACACACACACACACACACACACACACACACACGGGTCCCTAATTCCATAAAGAGCTGCTTCTTGATTGCATTATCTGCATGATGGAGTTCCAAGTCATCCTGGGGCGGGCCTTCCCCGCAGTTATCTGATGGCATGAAGTAAATCAGAGGCAGCCTGCTCCAGAGGCCAAAGAGAACAGCAAATGAAATACAATTATGCCTCCTTGGTGGTGAGGGATTTCCAAACAACTCCATTTTCTACCTGTTCCCAGAAACAGAATTCTATACCGAGTTAAGGGGCTTCTGCTGTACTCTACTGCCCAAGTCCTCTTCGAGCCCACACAACACACATACACACACACACACACACACACACACACACACACACACACTTGGCCACATCAACACATTTTTACCACCCACCATACCATAGGAATACTTTCTGTCACTTCACCTTCTTCTCACATAAATTTGAAAGACATCCCTTTTTTTCAAAAGAAACTTGGTCTCAACTAAGTAAAATGAGTAACATTACAGGCTTGATGACGTTTTCAGCCCCATTCAAATAAACATATAGAGAAATATAACGAGTAGATGAACAATAAAATTCAAACTGTAGGCTCACAAGCTCCCTGAAACACCGCTCCTGGGCCACAGGCTCAGGTGCTGGACGCAGTCTGGGAGGGGCGCCCTTGAAATCTGGGGGGACAAAGCTTGCCTTTTCTTTAGAAGAGCCTATGCTTGCTTCCTAGACTGCAGGACCACGGCCTAGTCCTCACACCCAACAGGGCTGTGGGGAGATGTCTCCATCTAGTGGCTATGGCCTTCATTACACTGAAAAGCAAGATGCCTGGGCCCTCCTGTCCCAGTTTCCCTGGGTCAGTCCAGACTTAGACAAAGGTTCTGTACACAAACTTTGGAATATGCTGACAGCCTCTGCAGTGGACATTTTAACCAGTGGATTACACAGAAAAAAAGTTATATTTTAATTTTAAAAGTAGTATTTTGAAAATTTTTCACATGAACAGAAAGGGCAATTGTAATCCATGCTTGATTGATTGATTTAAGAGAGAAAGAGAATGGGCATGCCATGGCCTTTTGCCGCTGCAAACAAATTCCAGATGCACATTCCACCTGTGCATCTGGCTTCACGTGAGTACACGGGAATCAAACCCAGGCCATCAGACTTTGCAAGCAAGCACCTTAACCACTGAGCCATCTCTCCAGCCCCCATACGTTCTTATGATGGGCTTAAATGTCCTGAAGCCCAGTGAGGCCTTACTCTTCACTTTGTCCTGGGAACATGAGGTTTGGCAGCTAGGAACCGCAGATCTGAAAAGCAAAGCCATTTGGGGTGTGTGTGTGTGTGTGTGTGTGTGTGTGCTTGTAAGCCACGGCTAGGTTTCTGTGAAGGCAATCCGCCCAGGACCCCTTCTCTGATATTTAATAAGTTGTTTCTTTTTAAGATCACCTCCCCCCCCCCACTACTAAGACTCCAGGGCTGCAATTACAGATCTGAGAATGTGTACAGGCCTTCGCTCCTACTCCGCCGCGCTGGTGGGTGTGGTTAAATTATGATGTTTTATTCTAGGGGAGTAAGAAACATCTGCTTCTTGATGGGAGCCATGTGTTATTACAAGACACTACGTCAGGCATTTTAACACACTGTATCCCTCGCAATTACACTCACCACACAGAGTGCCGATGGAGATTCCCCACTAATGTTCTCATCACACACCAACTCAAGCATCTTCCCCTGCACCTCACACAGGATTGATCAGTGCAATTATTCTGTAAAGGTCTTTGTCAGTGGATTCAAAATAACCAGAAACAGTAATTATTATTATTTAGGATTCAAGTGTTACTTTTCCAGCTGAGATGCAGCCTCAGCCACACAGCTACAGGTGTGGAGAAGGAGGGAAACAAAGTTGTCTGCTGCACAGCCTTATCTTCGGGAGGGGTCCTGAGACCAGCTCCTTGCTGTCCTCGGAGTCGCAGGTTTGCTGCACGAGCGTGTCGAAGATGTGACTCCCGGGGTTTCCAATGAACCCAGGGTGATCCTCGGGCCTGCCAAGTTGCAGTGTATGTTTCTCCTGACCCTGACTGGTCTTCCTCGCCTGTCAGCATCTGAAAGTGCCTCCCTGAGGAAACAGAAGGTGCTGCCTGGGGAAGGATGCTTCAACGGCCCTCAGGCAGAGAACCCAGCGGAGCTGAGCCAGGCAAATGTGTGAGATCCGAGCAGCATCTCAGGCCAGCGTGGAGGGCTGCGTCCACGGGCAGCTGAGGTTGCCCTCCTTGACTATACCTGCAAGTCAGCCACAGTCTCCAATGCACGTGGCAACCTTGGGGACGAAGGATGATCCAGCCCGAAGTATCAATAACTCTCGGTCCTTGAGTGGTCCTGAGAAAGATTAACCAAGGAAAGAGACAGGCAGCAAAGAAGGCAGGAGCCACGAGGAGAAGAGACATGACTGCCAACTGAGCCAAACAATGAAAGGACCTGGACTGTCACCAACAACCTCGTGGAAATTAAGATGGACTGGAAATGCTAGAAAGGCACCAAGAATCAAAACCGACTCAAGAAGAAACAGAAATCTGAGTAAACCCAAACAAGTAGACAAATGTAATGGTGACTAAGACCTTCCCACAAAGAAAAGCCCAGTCCCCAGATGGCTTCAGTGGTGAAACCCATCAACAATTAAAGAAAATATAATAACAATCCTACACAACTCTTCCAGAAAAGGGATTAGGTCTCATTTCCGAGCTCTTTCTATAGGCTACTGTCACCCTGATACCAAAGTTCCAATACCTCTTGTGGGTGCAGACACAGAGCCTCTTAGCATTAGCAAGCCAAATCTAACAGCTGAAAAAAGATTATAAACTGTGGCCAATTGCAAGACAATGCAAGATTGGTTTAACATCTGAAAAATTGGTCAAACTATAGAAAACGGGTGGGAAGTGACAAACCCGATATGTGCTAACAGCTATGCACAAAGCCTTGCAGCTAACATCAGGGCTGGCGGTGAAAGACTGAATGCTTCCCCCTTTGACAGTAAGGCAACACGTCCTTTCTGACCCTCTGCTCAGCACTGTGCTGGAAGTTCTAACCAGTGCTGATAATCTCCTTCCCCCAGAGCAGGGAAGGGAAGAACGAAGGAAGGGCAGAGGAGCAATATTGAAAGAAAGCTGTCTGCAACAAGCATTATGATCTGTGCAATCCTAAGAAAGCTACAAAAGAAAAAAAAATACCTACTAGAACTGATCAACAAACTCGTCAAGAGTATAGGACACAAGACCGTTATGCAAAAATCAATATATTCTATCAGGTTATCGACAGGTGATAACCTGAACATCCAATGAAGAAAATAATTCCATTCACAATAGTATCAGAAGAATACGATGCTTTGTATTAAATGTAACAAAATTATGTAACATTCATTCACTGGAAACTGAAACACTTTATATCATAATTCTAAATAAGCAGAGAGACAGCCTATACCCACAGATTAAAAGACAATATTATTCGCATGTCAATTCCCCACAAATCATCATAGATTAAATGCCAAGTCACTACCAAAGAGCCGCATGCTTTTGTGGACTGGCAAACCAGGCTGTTCATATGGCCATGAGAGAAGTCTGGTGCCAACTAAATAGTGATGAAAAAGAACAAATTTGGAGAATTTGCATTACTGGATTTCAAACTCACCACAAAGCTACAGTGTCAAAATCACATGGTTAGACCTAAGGTTCTTTGAATGGAACTCGACGTGCTGGGACGCTGGTCTGCTTGGAGCAATGTGGCATTGGACCTGAAGAGGCCCCTGTTTCCTACAGCGTACTCTTATGTCAGCCCTGCACTGCAGGCTTAGGACCTCAGCCCATTCTGTTTTGAATTACACTATGATGGTCATCTTGGGACCTGCTTTTTATAAACTCTCTCCAGTGAATGGAAAGTTGGCAGGCATAAGATGAGAAGCAAATTAGAAGGTAATTTGTGCGTAAGTCACAAGCAGAATTTATTCAGGGAGGGTTGGGGAGATGGTTCAGTGGTTAACAGCATTTACTCACAAAACCTGTTGACTAGGGTGTGATTCCCCAGTACCCACATAACACCAGATGCAGTATGCCTGGCATGTGTTTACAGTGGCAAGAGACACTGATGTATATGTACACACAAACACACACATACATGCGGAAATAATTTTTTTAAGATAGGTGTCTCAATGAAAACCATGGAATGAAATTCTGGTGATTTAAAACAAAAGAGCCCAGGCTGGAGAGGTGGCTTAGCGGTTAAAATGCTTACCTGTGAAGCCTAAGAACTCTCGTTGGAATCTCCAGGTCCCACACAGCCAAATGCACAAGTGACACAATTGCACAATGTCGCACATGTGCACAAGGGGACACTTGGGTCTGGAGTTTGTTCACAGCAGCTGAAAGGCCCTGATGAACCTATTCTCTCCCTTTCTCCCTTTCTCTCTCTCTCTCTCTATACACACATATATATATACATATATATGTATGTATATATATATATATATATATATATATATATATATATATATATATATATATATATATATACCAAAAAAACTCAGGGCTGGAGACATGGTGTATCAGTTAAGGTGCTTGCCTAAGATGCCTAAGGACCCAGGTTTGATTCCCCAGTACCCACATAAGCCAGCTACACAAAGTAGTGCATGCGTCTGGAGTTTGTTTGCAGTGGCAAGAGGCCCTGGACTGCCCATTCTCTCTTTCTCCTTTCTCTCTCTCAAATCAATAAATTAAATTAAAAAGAAAAGAACTCATTCAGGGAGGTTACTTCCTCCAAGCCAATCTTTAAAGCAGTTTATTATGAAAAGTTTCAAACACATGCAAAACTTCTGGCATTCCTGTTACCCCTTCCACAGTTGCCAGTGAAAATCCATCAGGGTTCAGTCATCCCTACTGTTCCCTAAATATGTCTCAGGTGCCATATCATTCCATCTTTAAGAATTCTGAGGGCTGGAGAGATGGCTTAGTGGTTAAGGTGCTTTCCTGAGAAGCCTAAGGACCTAGGTTTGACTTCCCAGAACCTACGTAAGCCAGATTCACCTGGTGGTGCATGTGTCCAGAGTTCGTTTGCAGTGGCTAGAGGCCTTGGTGCACTCATTCTCTCTCTCTCTCTCTCTCTCTCTCTCTCTCTCTCTCTCTCTCTCTCTGAAATAAATAATAAAAAATAATAATTCCAACATGTGCTGGGTGTTATGGCTCACACTTTAAATCCCAGGATTCAGGAGGCCGAGATGGGAGGATTGCTATGAGTTCAAGGTCAGCCTGAGACTATATATAGTGAATTCCAGGTCAGCCTGGGCTAGAGTGAGACCTTACCTCGAACAAAAGAAAAAGAATGTAGACATCTACCTCTAAGAGATTTTTAAAAAATTACACTTGCCAGGAGTGGTGGCACATGCCTTTAAATCTCAGCGCTCAGGAGGCAGAGATAAGAGGATTGCTGTAAGTTCGAGGCCACCCTGAGACTGCATAGTGAATTCTAGGTCCACCTGGGCTAGAGCAAGATCCTACCTCAGAAAATCAAAAACACGTTATTCTTAAACTAAGGTTTAGGCTACCATTAAGCTCCAATGAGATTTCTTCATATAAATACCCTCCCACAGCTACATGGATGATCTGCAATGAGCATAGAATACCAGAGACATTCAACAGGGTCTCCACAGACCCATCCAAAGAAATTGAGAGAGACTTACACTATTTTTTCAAAAACTGAACCTATGTATAGCTGGAAACTACACACGTTGTTGTATGTAGCAGTTGCTGGCCTGTGGTGGCCTTCCTGCTACACTAAATATGTTAAGAGAAGAATGTACGTATCTGTCCACAGTGTTCCCTGTGTTGAGGGTTCCTCAGGAACAATGACCCTGCTGAGAAAGCCGAGAGGCATCAACCCACCTCCCTCCAGCAACACAGAGTTCTCCCTGGACACTCAGTTCAATCCTGACATCCTGGAGCGCCAAATGAAAACTTGTAGGTTGCAAGCATGCATCAGATTCACTCTGAAATGTTTGCTTTCCTTCATGCCTGACTTGTAATTACAATTTAAAATATATATATATTAAGCCCAAGCTGTGCTTGAATGCTGAGAGTAACATTTTGATGCTACCCGTCTCCCTGATACATTAACGTATACCTCTATAACAAGCCCTCCGCATCCATGTGTACCACCAGACTCACGGTGGTGATAAGATGCATCCCGGAGGGAGGGTCCTGACACCTACCCTCTTCTGTGTGCTGTGGGATGATTCCGGGCTGCGTCTTATTGAGGATGACTAGAAGGAAGCGTGCTCTAGCCTCTACTCACATCAGCACCACACAGCACGTCAGCTGCTCTTGTGGTGACAAAGCCCAGCTGTCTGCAGAACTAAAACATTGGACAATAACAATGTGTCAGTCTGGAGAAGATCACAGGACTGTGACCCAAGACCTGTATAGCCATGCATCACACAAGGCTGGGGACATGTGATAGGAAACACATTTTGGGCAGTTTCTTCATTGTGTTAGCATCGCAAAGTGCATGTACACGGATGAAGGTGGCTACAACATCACTAGGTGACATAATTCCATGGACCCACCATCACATATATGGCCAGTCACCAACCAATGTGTAGCCCTGAAAACATGACCATTGAGAAGGAAACCGAGCCATTAACGTTGAACTTAACTTAGGAAAGCAAGGTAAAGTTTCAATGGTGGTTGGCAGAAAAATAACAATGGAGAGGAAAAAAATAAAAAAGCAGATCTCAATATATCTCCAAAGGGGGGAGAGAGATGGAGGAAGGGAGGTAAGGAAGAAGGGGAAGGGAAAGGGAACAGACAAAAGGTTGATAGAATGACAAGGAGATGGCCAACACACCATCTTGGTCAACATCACTGTATCTCTCTAGATCATTAGTTGGTCAAGCAGAAAAATAAAAGTAAGCATTGGCTGGGAAGATGGCTCAGAGGTTAGCCTCAGAGTTGCTTGCAAAGCCTGCTGGCCCAGGTTCAAATCCCCAATAACCATATAAAGCCAGATGCACAGAGTGCCGCATGCACCTGGAGTTTTTGTCTGCAGGAGGCCCTGGCACACCCACTCTTCTCTGTCTCTCCCCACCCCTGTCTAATAAATAAATATTTTTAAAGTGAACACAAGAGATGTGAATAGCCCACTGACATGCTTGATCTGTTGGACAAATACAGAATCCTGAAACCAAACAAGGAAAACATGCATATGACTCAAAGGCAATGTTAACCATGTGCTGGGTGTGGTGTTTACTGTGTTAAATTTCAAAGTATCTGTACATACATTTTATCTATTTTAAACATATGCAGTTAAATTATGAATCAACAATCAAAAGATGAATAAAAGTTCCCGTGCAGTTGGAAATTCTAAAATCTATGTCTAAAACCTCTTCATGAGGGCTGAGGAAATGGCTTAGTGGTTAAGGCATTTGCCTGCGCAGCCTAAGGATCCGGTTCAATTCCCCAGGACCCATGTAAGGCAGATGTACAAGGGGGCACATGCGTCTGGAGTTCCTTTGCAGTGGCTAGCAGCCCTGGCGTGCTCATTCTTTCTCTCTATCTTCCTCTTTCTCGCTCTCTTTCTCTCAAATAAATAAATTTAATTTAATAAAACCTCTTCATGAAAGAAGATCACAAAGGAAATAAAAGGATCATTGAAAAGATTGATAATTAAAAGTCCGCATGATTATCCATACAAAGTTTCAACTTAAAAATAAAGAAAAGAAAAAAAAAGGCTACATATCAAAACTTGTGGGATGGAGCAATCGTGTTTAGTAGTGAGAGGGGGTTACAGTTAGGGTGACTGGATCCCTGAAGATAAAGGTAAAAAATGCAGGAAAATCTGCCCTTGCTAGAAATCAAAGACATCTGACTTCTTATCCCTTTCCTAGTTCCCTAGACCTGTTTTTCCACAAACAACATGGACCCCTCCTGGGAGGGAAGTCTTTCATAGGATTTAAATATTGTGGTTAATGAAGTTCAGCTCCCCCAAAATTTGGTGTCCAGGCTAGCCTCTTCCTGAGACAGCCCCTAGCCCTAACCAACCAGCTGTCCCTCTGGTTCACCTGAGCTGGAAAGCAGCCCACCACCATCAGGTTATAAATACCTTTGCAAGGGGAAGGCAGGCCCTCTGACCACTTGGGAATGCCCAGTGAGTTTTTCCCTCAGCTTGGCTCCCCGGGGGGGCGGGGGGGGGGAAGCAGCAGGGTTGAGCTGACTCTCCACATGGGTTCTTTATCTTTTCTAGCTCCCCACATGGCAGGAGTTCCTTGAACTTTCTTTTTTCTTTACATGCTTTTTTTCCCCAGGCCCTCCATATGGGAGCCTTTCCTTGACTCTGTAATTTCCTCAATAAATATTATAATTTAATAATTATCCTTCTCAGACTTTTGTTTTCTTTTTTGGTTTTTCAAGGTCTCACTCTAGTCCAGGCTGACCTGGAATTCACTATGTAGTCTCAGGGTGGCCTCAAACTCATGGCAATCCTCCTACCTCTGCCTCCCAAGTGCTGGAATTAAAGGCATGTGCCACCATGCCCAGCTACAGTCTTCTTTTTTATTCAATTCTTTGATTAAAATTAGAAACAAACCTAGGGCTTGGAGTTCAAGGACTTTCCTGGATCCCTAGCACCCATTACAGTAGGATATTATATAGCACTATAATTTCCTTAAGATGAAAATAAACTAAAATCTAACTTAAGATGATAGAAAAGAAAAGTCATAACCCCAAAGAATTTCACAAATTAATTCCTAGGAAACACATTTCCAAAAGAGACTCAAGAGAAGTCTGAGTACACCATAACTATGAGATATATTTACCAGTAGGTTAAAACTTTACCACAAAGAAATATCAATACCAGAATAATTTTCCTTCGTTTTATAAAACATTTTGTTGTGATAAAATATGTGTAAGAATTTGCCATCTTAGCTATTTTAGAATGTACAATTCAGAGGCATTAATTACATTCAGTGTTGTATAATCCTCACCACTGTCATTTCCAAAACCTTTGGATTATCCCAAACAGAAACCCTGTATCCATCCAGCAATGATATTCTCATCCCCTTGCTAGCTATGAATGTGCCTATTCTATATAGTTCATGTCAGTGGGATTATACAATATTGGTTATTCTGTGTCTGGTTAATTTCACTTCATGTAGTGTCTTCAAGGTTCATCCATGTTGGAGCATTGATCAGAACTTCATTTTTATTTATGGTTGAATCAGTATATGTATGTAGACTATGTTTATCTGTTCAACTGTCAGTGAACTTTCAGATTGTTTTGTGTATGCTGTATCTGTTTGGTCTTGTCTATTATTTTGACTATTCCCTAGTGCAATTGAAGGGTCACTATTTTAACAAAATGAAAATAAGCCATAGTCATCTCAATGGATGCAGGAAAAATGTCTGATAATATTCTGAACTATTCCTAAAATGTTTTAGGTGAGGAATGGATTGAAGTTTCTTTAACTTGATAAATGGCATCCTTCCAATCCCCTAGTATCCCTCCTAATGGGGATATCATGGACTCCTCCCTTAATATGTGGAATGAAGCAAGGGATCTACCATGACTGACCCTGCTCACTTCTACATAGAGGATGAACCAGTACAGCAGGCCAAGAGAAGAAATGATGCTATGAGACATGGAAAGGAATAATCAGTTATTATTGTAAATCATGTGACATTTTCATAATAAGCTCCAAAGACTCTTCTAACTCTTGGAAATAAAGGGTCGTAGTGCTTGTGGTTCTAAGGCTTGAACCCAGGGCCTGGGCATGGTAGGCAAGTGTTGCAGTCAGGTTCGCAATTCTGAAAGAAATCACCCAACCAAGAGCAGCTTATGGGAAAAAAAAAAAGAGGTTTATTTTGGATTACAGGCTTGAGGGGGAAGCTCCATAATGGCAGGGAAAATGAAGGCATGAACAGAGGGTGGACAGCACCCCCTGGCCAACATCAGGTGGACAATATGGACAGGAGAGTGTGCCAAACACTGGCAAGGGGACATGGGCTGTAATACCCATAAGTCCGCCCCCAACAATACACTCTCTCCAGGAGGTGTTAATTCCCAAATCTCCATCAGCTGGGAACCTAGCATTCAGAATACCTAAGTTTATGGGGGACGCCTGAATCAAACCACCACAGCAAGCATTTCACCACTGGGCTACCCCCTATAGAACTCTACCTTAGATTTTAGGGAGAAACTATATGCAAGCACATATATCTCCACATCTTATTAAGTCTTGGCAGTGAAAGGCAAAGATTTTAAGATTTTCTAAGTAAGAATAAAAGATATCTCTACGAGCTCATGTCAGGGGTGGCATTCTTTTATTTATTTACTTTTTCTGGTGTGTGTGTGGTGGTGTGCTATGTATCGTGTGTATGTGTGTAATGTATACACCATGTGTGCAGATGCATGTGCACAGACACGTATGCATGCAGGGGCCAGTAGAGGGTGTCTAGTGTGTCCTTCTCTATTGCCCTTCTGCCTTATTTCCTTGAAACACGGTCTCTCACCAAATTATTTTTGCCTAGACTAGTTGACCAGTGAGCATCAGAGATCCTCCTGTCTCCACTTCCCCAGCACTGTGGCACATTTTAGCAAAGAACCTGTGATGGTTCATGTTCATTACCAACCTGACTGGATTTAGGATCACCTAATAGACACTCCTGTGGGCATGTCTGAGGGCATTTTCAAAATTGAAGTGAGGTGGGAAGACACCCTCAATATGGGAGGCACCATCCCATGGGCTGGAATGGATAAAAGGAGAAAAGGGGGAAAGTGAATTAGGAACCAGCATTTCACCACTCTCTGCTTCCTGACTGTGGAGGCCACGTGAACAGCTGCCTCGTGTCCCTGCCACCATGACTTCCCTTTCATGATATGATATCCCTCAAATCATGAGCTGAAATAAACCTTTCTTTCCTAAAGTTTCTTCTTCTCAGGTATTTGGTCACAGTAGTACAGAAAGTTACTAATATTTTGTCCTTACCCTGAGACTTTGAGGCTGTTTAAAAGTGACGGGCTACAGTGACCTTGGGATGACTCAGAAGGCACCATGGTGCTGAGAAGTGACAGAGGAGTTCTCAGCACTGCAATATCTCTATCACACCTTCCAAGGCTCAGGGTCCATTGCGGAAGAGGTGGTAGAAAGAATGTAAGAGCCAAAGGAAGGGTAGGACTCCTTACAACATGCTCCTCCAGACACAAAATGGCCTGGGTATCCATGACCTCACAGTGCCTGACTTACCTACACAAGACCATCATAATAGGAAGAAAAGATCATGACATCAAAATAAAAAAGAGACTGATTGAGACATGGAGGGGATATGATGGAGAGTGGAGTTTCAAAGGTGAAAGTGGGGGGGGGATGGAGGGCATTACCGTGGGATATTGTTTACAATCATGGAAGTTGTCAATTAAACAAACAAACAAACAAAAAAAAAAGTGACAGGCTAATTAATTTGGTACAGAAAATTTCAAACATTCAGGCAGTGGCACAGGTATTGCTGCTTTTAGTCAGATTTATAGTGAGAATTAGGAACAAAAAACCAGGGCCAAAAGATTTGAAAACCATGTAGGATAGCCAGAAAAGGAGCATGATTAAAGGTGTGTCCAAGGAGGGTATAGCGGCTGAAGTCGGTCACCGGGGGTGAGCCATTGAGGGTTATGGCCTGCTCACTATTCTTTTTTTTTTAATTTAATTTATTTTATTTATTTATTTGAGAGTGACAGAGAGACAGACAGAGAGGCAGGCAGAGAGCGAGAGAGAGAATGGGCGCGCCAGGGCTTCCAGCCCCTGCAAACGAACTCCAGACGCATGCGCCCCCTAGTGCATCTGGCTAACGTGGGTCCTGGGGAATCGAGCCTCGAACCGGGGTCCTTAGGCTTCACAGGCAAGCGCTTAACCGCTAAGCCATCTCTCCAGCCCCCTGCTTACTATTCTTAACCATGTCTGCAGTGAGAGCAACAAGTAGAGCAGAAAGAGATGAAAAGCGTGTTCATCGGGGAAAGGAGTTTGTTGCCGCAGACAGGAACGCTGAGAAAGAACCTATCTGCAGTCCATTTACCGTCCATGCATCCATGGTAATTCTGGCTGTTTTTGCTTTTTGGCTGTTGTGAATAATGCTATGAAACAAGATGTATATTCATCTCTTCTAAATGCTGCTTCTAATTTTCATAAATACCCCACCTCTGGGGTTGCTGAGTCACATGGTAGCTCTGAGAAACCTGTGCTTTTCAAGCAGTGACATTTTACATTCCCAGTAACAGTGCACAAACTCCCCAGTTTCTTACATCTTTACCAACACTTGCTTTTGATGGGGGCCATTCTAATGGGTATGAGGTGACAATTTATTGTAGTGCTTATTTTACTCTCGTGATGGTGAGCACCTTTTCATTCATATGTTTATTTTTGGTAAATTTGAGTTGTGTGTGTGAATTGGCACACCACGGCCTCTTCCTGCTGCAAATGAAAACCAGATGTATGACCCACTTTGTGGGTCTGGCTTTACGTGGGTGCTGGGGAATCAAACCCCTGCCATCAGCCTTTGTTAGCAAATGCCTTTGGCCGCTGAGCCAGCTCTCCAGCCCCCTTGTTTGTATTTTGACAGAGGCTCTATGTTTCTTTACAGCCTTGTGATCTCCTGCTTTTACCTCCTGAGCTGACAGACACCACAGTTTTCTTGCTTTCCTCCTGTGGTGCTGGGGATCAAAGGCAGGGCCTTTAAGCATGCCATGTCAGAACTCTACAACTGAGCTACATTCTGACTTTTGTGAGCCTGCTTTCGTGTGCTTGTTGGTGAATTTTATACATACCATCTTTGGCAACATCACTACTCAAGTCCTTCCCACCCACGTTATTTTTCCCCAGTGCTGGAGATAAAATCCACCTTTGCCCATTTTTATTATCTATTTTTATTTTTTAAAATATTTTTATTTGCAAGGGGAGAGAAAGAGAGAATGAGTATGGTGTGTCAGGGTCCTCTTGCTTCTGCAAATGAACTCCAGATGCATGCACCACTTTGTGTATCTGGTTTTACATGGATACTTGGAAATCGAACTCAGGCCACCAGAGTTTGCAAGAAACTTTAAATGCTGAGCCATCTACCCAGTCCACCCATTTTTTAAATTCTTTTATGGCCCATGAGTTGTAGAAGTTCTTCATATACTCCAGATACTAACTCTTAATCACACATGTAATTTCCAAATATTTCCTCCCATTCTGTAGGTTGCATTTTTATTGTTACATCCTCTGATGTGCAGATTTTTAAACTTGAAGAACCTCATTTTGTCTATTTTTACTTTTGCTGTTCACGTATCCCATGTCATATTCAACAAATCAATGGGAAGTCCAAAGTTATGAAGCTTTTCCCGTTTTCTTCTAGAATTACTATAGTTTTAGGCCTGGTTAAGTCTTCAAATCACTGGAGCTAATTTTCATCTATAGCTTACAGCTTTTCTTTTTTTCTTTTTTTTTTTTTTCTTTTCCTTACGGCTTTTCTTGAAGTTACATGTTGGTGCCTGAGGTAGGTAAAGGGGCCTTAGCACCATCACACAAATGTGCAGAGGAAGTCTACACACTATGGGTTTGAAACCTGGCCTTCCTGTTACTGCCCTGGCAATGCTGTGTCTTGCCTCATATTGAGAGGGTGTACAGTTAAGGTGACGGGACCCCCTGAAGGTAAAAAAAAAAAAGGTAGAAAAGTCTGCATTTGATAGAAATCAAAATGATCTGATTGTTATCTCTTGTCTAGTTCCCTAGACCTGTTTGTCCACAACCAACCAGGACCCCCTCCTGGGAGGAAGGTCTTTCATGGGATTTAAACACTGAAGTTGGTCACGTTCAGCCCCAGGAACTTGGTATCTGGATAACCTCTTCCTGAGACAGCCCCTGGTCCTAACCAACCAGCTGTGCCTCTGATTCACTTAAGCTGGAAGACAGCCCACCACTACAAGGTTATAAATACCTTTGCAAGGGGAGGGCAGGCACTCTGACCACTTGGGAACTTCCAGCTGTGAGGTTTTCCTTGGCTGGGTCTGGGCTGGCAGCTGGGAGGACCCCCTGTCCCTTACTTTCCACACCGGGTTCTTTATCCGCTCCAGCTCCCCACATGGCAGGAGCTCCTTGAACTTTCTTCTCTCTTTTCCTTCCATAGTTTTCCCAGACTATCCACGTGAGATGTCTGGCCCCAGGGGTGTCTTTCCTTGCCTCTGTACTTCCCTCAATAAATACAATAACTTAATAATTATCCTTCTCAGCCTTTTTCATTCAATCCTTTGATTAAAATTAGAAACAAACTTAGGGTTTGGGGCAAGGACTTTCCTGGACCCCTAACACCCTGTTACAGTATCTTTTGCTTAGTTCTGGTCTCACTAGCACTGACAGTCTGCTCATTAGAGCATAAAGCTGAGTTTGAAGAGAAACATGCTCTACCAAAGGAAAAGGACAAGATAATCACCAGGTTTCTGAAAATTAGATAAAGTAGAAAGAATTGGGAATTCAGATGAGTTGAAGCCTTCTCCTTCTATGTCAGATATGTAGTGCCCATGTCCTCCATATGCTCCAAATCCAGAATTCTAAATATTTTTTAGTAATTCATTTGATAGCAGAATCTGAGCTGATATCCCCAGGTTTATGAAAATTAGAAAAAGTAGAGAACTGGAATTCAGGTGAGTTGAAGCCTTCTCCTTCTATGTCAGATATGTAGTACCCACATCCTCCACAGGCTTCCAAATCCAGAATTCTAAACATTTTTAATAACTCATTTGATAGCAGAATCTGAGCTGAGTGGCCACTTGTGGTCTTGTTCATTCCACCAATATTTTACTGCAGAAACAATGTTTCATGATGGTACTGACCCAGGCTCCGTGTGATACATGCACATGCCACTTTCTCCTGAAAAAAGATCGACTCAGAAACCCGTCCAATGCTAAAATAGGATTGGGGGTTGTAAGTTATGCTAAACTTTCCTGGATGTGGTCGCATTTTCTGCAAATTACCTTTCCAATATGGAAAAATTCTTTTTTTTTTTCCAACTTGACTGATACTAATTTTTTTTTTCCTCTTACTTGTGCCAACATCAAGGAGTAATGGATTTGGGTTGTGGGACAGCAAATCATGTTCTCTTGGATTCCCAATTCTCTTGACCTAGTTAAAAATAAAAACTTTGATTCCAAATTCCTTGTAGATTTGCTTCTGCTTATTGAAATCCACACCTGAAACATATAACGTCAATGGAGGCCCGACCATGCAATGACCTGAACTATCCTTCGAAAACGAATTGAACTGCAGCACCTGGTTTAAGGTAACTTTATTTTCTCGGTTCGATCTAATCTAGAAAAATTCAGACGCTATCCACTCCTCTTATACCGGGCAATAGATGGAATACAGCCTGTATAAGCAAAGGCCCGGTGGCATGCTGAGCATGCAGAACAAGTGATAGCATCTTCGACACTAGCGCGCTCGTAGGACCCACGGTCTCGGTCCTCAACCCGACGGGGCTGAGCTCTCGCGCGTACTTCCAGCTTTATCTGAGGTTGTTTTAGGACATCTCGAGATATAGAAGCCTGAGTTCTTCGCGGACCCCCACGTGCAGGCTACCAGAGCGGTGTCTAGGCGAATGTCAAAGACCCCACACTCGTGGCCAGCTCCCGTCACCCCAACGCACTGCACAGCTCCCCACCCAGACCAGGACAAGCTCGCGTCACACTCCCAGACCCGCGGTCTCGCGATGCCAGTGCATGGCCGCAGTTGTGGGTGCGAACGTCGCGTTGCATGCCGGGACTGGTAGTCCCGAGCTGTTGGGAATCGCGGAGAGGAGCCGAGCGTCCAGCCGTCCGTCAAGAGTGCTGGGATTCGTAGTTTCGCTACGTCCGGGAGCATCAGTGTGCGACGTTAGTTGTGGGAAAGATGGGTCGAGCTGCATTCAGTTCTCGCGACGCCGTGACTGGGGCCCGTAGTCCTGGACAAGGCTTCGCGTCGAGTGCGGGGACCCGTAGGCCTGCGACGTCGAACCCGCAGTGGACGACGGGAGTTGACGGCCGAGGCCCGCGCTGCATGCTGGGACTGGTAGTTTCGAAACGTCGGGGCACGACAGCGCGCGGAAAAAGTCTTGAGACAACGATCGGCGCCTCACGCCTGGATTCTGCATAACACGGACCCGCGCCCCTTACGTATAAGCCAGCGCCTGCCCGGCTCCTCTCAGACCGGGTGTTTACCTGCCGTCTGAGTGCACGCACGCACGCGGTGGCCCCGTCGCCTCGCACGCCCTGCGTGATGTCAGCACGCTTCCCGGAAGTGGGCACGCTCTGAGCGGCGGGTGAAGCCGGTGTCCGAGCGGGAACCGCAGTGTCGCCGCCGCCCGCGGTGGGCGCCGCGCCGCTATCGCCGGGGGTGGAGGTGGGTGGTCCTTGGCCACCTGCCGTCCTTGTCGCTGCCGCCCGGCCGTCATGGAGGCGCCGCCCGCCGCCCGCGCTCCCACCGAGGGCGCCCCGACGGCGGCCGTGGCCGAGGTGCGCTGCCCGGGCCCCGTGCCGTTGCGTCTGCTCGAGTGGAGGGTGGCGGCGGGAGCGACGGTGCGCATCGGCTCCGTGCTGGCCGTGTGCGAGGCCGCCACCGCCGCACAGCCCTCCGGACCTGCCCCATCCCGTGCCGCCTCCGGGGGCTGCGTGCGCGCGGCGCGGGCGGAACGCAGGCTCCGATCGGAGCGCGCCGGAGTGGTGCGAGAACTGTGTGCCCAGCCGGGCCAGGTGGTGGCCCCCGGGTGAGTGGACCAGACGAGAAGAGAAAGGGGGTGCTGGGCTCTGGGGAGAGACGAAGCCTCGGACAAGTGATTCTGGAGTTTGGGGGTCCTCTGGCCTTGAATGTCCCCTCCTGGTGGGAAAGGGGGGGGGTTCCCACGGGTTGCAGTGCTGCAGCTGTGGCCTGGGTGGGCACGGGAGGACCAGGGCACTTGGATGTCTTTGTAAAGCTGGGTGGTAACCGCTTGGGATTCTCAGTGACCCACAGCTGCTCCCTTTGGGAAATCAGTTGCGTTCATCCCTCGTCTGTAATTGATGGGCTCCACCTCTGTGAGTGAAGACGGCTTGGGTGGCTGTGCACACCAGACTACTCGGGCAGGTTCCAGGCTTGTTATTGAAAATAGAAGCGTGGGGCGTATGGGTGTCTTTAAACGCTCATAAAAACTTGGTGAAACGCGGTTGTAAAACCCGGCGGTTCTGTATCCTACCTAAGGAAAGGGCAGAACCCAGGCTGCTTCCGGGTGACCTTAGTACATCCTCATCCGCCCCCCCCCCCACCACACACACACTCCGGCATCCTAACTTCACAGGATGTGCCTGTCATTCACATGGTTTGATCCGCCACTGTCCGGCTCGTTTGAGTTTGCCAGTGTTGTTTTGAACTTGGGCTGACATGTGGGCGTACACGTGTATGTGTGTGTGTGTGTGTGTACGCATGACTGTGGTTGTTTTGATTGTAAGGAACAGAAACTTCGGGGAGAGGTGAGCACTCCTGCCCGCCGTGGGTTGGGCTGAGAGCTTCCTTCTGAAAAGGGTGTCCACCCTTTCTGCGCACCTCCTCCTTGCCCTCTGGTGGCCTCTTTTCCGGCCTTTGGGCCCCGCTTGCCTTTGTGGAGTATCTGCTGTTTCCCTGCACCACACCGGTTCCAAGACAGCACTGTCCTCTGATATCACTGACCAGAGCACCCCGCCTCATCATTTTGCCAGCTGTCTTCCCAGATAGAAGTGCAGATGGAACCTGTGTCCTTGGCCTGTGGTGGGGCCCCAGCTGATACCCACTGAATGCTTCATAGTGGGGTATGCATAGCCACCGGGCAGGAAGGAGTTGAATGCACAGCTTGTTCTCGAAGGCCAGGGCTGTGAGCTTGATAGGCACTACTCTACATCAGCTGCACTTGGACCCTGATTAGTGCTTAGCCCCAGCCCATGGGTAACTTCAGTGCTTTTGAATTGACTGGTAGAGGACTCCTGAGTTGAAGAGCTCTTCTTTCATTCTGCTCCTCTGATGAGATGGGCCCCTGAGGCCCCGACAGATGAGTGTAGATACTCCTGTGCTGACCCACGAGTCTAGTGGATCAAACCTGCTCTGTTCATTGACCTGCGTCTTCAGCCACATGGTTGGTGTGGTGGGCTCCTAGCTGGCAATTGCCACCTCTTGATGTTTGAGATCTTGGGGCTTCTTACAGCAGAGATTTCTCACAGGAGTCTGAGAGACTTAAGCATCCAGGTGGCACTGAAAGGATTCCTTGGATCCTAGGAGGCCCACTGGTTCCTCGTGTCACCAGTCTAGGGGTGGCAAGAAATCCCCGCCTCAGGGAAAACCACAAACAATATTTCCTTAAATTTAAAATGCCTCCCATCGCTTGTGTGCATTTGCCACAGCGTTTTGTAAGCGTTTCGGGGAGTGTAGTAGGGACACGTCATTCGCATTTCCCGATGTATTCCTGCTTGCCTGCGTGTGTGCAGGTGACAGGCGTGAGTGGCCTAGGAAGAAGTAGTGAGCAAAGCCTTATTCAAAAGCCTCGGTCTCCTCTGCCATTGCTGTGGCTTCTCTGGAGTGTTTGAGACCCTGGGCTGCCTCTGTCGGTTGAATCCACAGGTGCTTGAGTGGAGTCACACTGAAGTGCTGCCATGGATCTGCCTGGCCTCCCCATAATGTCTGCTGCGCTTCTGTGAAACAGAGAAAGATCACTGGATTAAGTCACTTTGTACACAGACCATTCACTAGACAATTGGTTCGCAGGACAGAATCCCCCCCTCAGAGCAGCGTCCTGATGAGTAGGTCTGTCCAGGGGAGGCTGCAGGTGTAGTCTCCATAGCTCTTCATTTATCATCCATCCATAGCAGAGTCCTGAGGTAACACTTGAATTCCAGCTAAGTAGATCTTTCCTCGCGATTTAGTTGTACTGGTCAAGCATCCCTAATTCTAAAGCTGGATGTTCAAAATACTCCCAGATCCAAAACATGTGAGGTCTATGCAGATGTGCTGCAATCTGCGCACCTCCAAGACCTGGGGCACGCCTGGCCCCTGGAGTTTTGGGTGAAGGTTCAAGTTTGGAGAAGTCTTTCTGAGGTGGACGGGTGTCTCCCGGTGTGGGAAAGCCGAGTAGTGGTACAGCTGCGCCCTGACGTGAGGGTGCTTGATGCTTTGGGCAACGAAGAGCTGTCTCCCTCATGCTGAGGACCCTGTACCACAGACAGCACTTCATTTTCTGGAGGATTTCTTTTCTTTTCCTTTTTTCTCTTTTTGCTTTCTGTCTCTGATTGTTACATGGGTGCGTCCCCAGCACAGACCTGACTTCACCCCAGCTGGGGGCCAGAACACGAGGAAGGGCATCAGGGAGAGGCAACTGTGACGGTGTGTCTGTGTTTCCACTTGATCGTCTCAGAGAAAGTCCTGGAATTACGCTGAAGACTATTGTATACCAGATTTATCTTGACAGTTCCCTGGGACTTTGTTCCAAGTCTCAAATTCTGATCTTTTCTTTCCCTCCTTTCTTCCCTCCCTCCCTTCATCTGTTTTTCAGTGCCGGGCTTATAGGTATACACCAGCAAGCCTGACGACGTGTCCTCAAGGTCGCACGGGAGAGCCGGCATTTAGTAACATTTGCATGAAGCTTTCCACAGCAGTCCTTAGCGTGCTGCGTTGTCACAAGTGTCATAAGTCACATCCACTTGTACATACAAGTGTTGGGTGAATTCACGGCTGTTTGGGGGAGAACCTTGGCCTACCCTCAGCTTGCCTGGGCGTTGGGGAAGAAGCCGTGCAAACTTCCCCTCTGCTGGAACCTCCACCAGCAGAGCCTGGGCCTTTTCTGTTGGCAGCATCCACCTCAGGACGCTGGTCAGAACCTGTGGTGTCAGATGGGCATGCTTGGAGGACTGCCTCAGCAGTCGAAGCTGACCAAGAAAAACTGCACCCAGGACAAACCACACCCCAGGCCATGGTCTGTGCTCCGCACTGTTTGGTCCTCATCCTTGTGTCTTCTGCAGGCATGGAGGGGCATCTGGGTACAGTATTTTGGGGATTTTCTGCCCATTGCTGTTGCTTCCTCTTGATTTCTCACAGCGCTAGCAAAGTGCTTTTGAAGACTGAAGGAAGATCATCCTTCCTGAGCAGAGCTGTGGTGACACTGTGACCCAGCTGAGCCCATGTGTGTGGTACTTGCTGACAGGCCACTTGATGCTCACTTTTGCTGAGACTAATGCTGAGCAGAGTGGGTGGCTTCTGTACCTGGGGACGGCACGTTCTCACAGGAGTCAGGGAGAGAATGACCTGTGGTCCTGTGCCTGTGGAGTTGAGAGCTGGAGCCTAAAGTCTTCACAGCTCAGTATTGACAAGGCAGAGGAGACCCCTGTGCCCATGCGTAAGTGAGCCTCGTGCGGTGTTGGGTATAGAGGCCAAGGCAGGCAGGGACAGAGCCGCCACCCGTCAAGAGCAGTACAGTGAGATCCAGGCCCCTTGCAGCTGTTGCTAATGTCTCCATCATGGTTATTAGCAGCATCCAGCCTGAGCACAACTGAACTTAAAATGATCACTAGGTTGACATTTTGAGCTGCGGCAGGACTGTGTTTCCACAGCTTTTCACTGTGTAGGGTGGGAAAAGGAGCACCCCGCACTGAGGAGGTAAAGGAAAGCTGGCGGTCCCTAGTGGCAGGAAATACGGTTAGTGAGAGGACATGCTGTTAGTGAATGCTGGCCCTGCCTCCAGGCTGGACCTCTTCCGAGACTACATGAGCAGGGAGAGAAGTACTATGTATCAGTTTGCATCCTGTTCACACGAGTTACACTTACTTTCATTGGAAACACTGTGACTATCTGTCAGAAACAACCTCTGAATTGTTGGTGTGTCATGTTTCCCTAGCACAGAAATGGGGAGACAGTGGATAGTAATCAAGCTATGTGTGTGACCATAAGACCACCAGAGGCTGGGCCTGTGCTTGGAGGACGTTCAGTCCTATGACCTGCTGTAGGAAGCAGGTCTGCCCAGCCAGCCCTGCCTGGCAGGAGCACCAGCACTAAAAGCAAGAACTCATTCCAGCTGACTCGAGAACCCGAAGTCCTAATCTGTAACAAAAAAAAAAAAAACAGAATGGAATTTCAAAAGAAGTTGTTTTGTTTTTGTTTTGTTTCTAGTTTGCGCTGGACAGATACTCATGAGGCTCTTTTGATTCCTCAGTTTTTTTCTGAAGACTTTGAAGTAGCTCTGATGTAATCATTTAAATACAGGCCTGTGAGCCAGATGGGCTTTGAAGCATGTCTGCCTAGGAACAGCATGCAGGTTGTAAGAATTTCGTGTCTGTTATCACATTATCTCTGGCCTCATGTTTGCTTTAGTTTCAAAAGAGGTTAAATGACATTCTCAACTATCAGTGTGGAGAAATGGCCAAATCAATTTTATATGCATTCTTAAATAGTTCACAAATTTTGATATCAAAGCTGTAGTGTTTTGCATGGAAAATGCCCCTCACAGACTCTTTGCTTGAACATTTGTTCACCAGCTGGTAGCACTGTTCAGAAAGGTTGTGGAATCTTTAGAAGGTAGAGCCTTGCTGGAGGAAGCGTGTCACTGAGGGTAGGCTTTAAGGTGTTACAGCTGAGCGCCATGAGGTTATCTGTATGCTTGCTGACTCTGGTGAGACATGATGTAATCTTGTCACTTGGGCCTACTGTGCTTTCCCCAGCATGAAACTTCCTCAAAATTGTAAGCCAACTTGAACTTTTCTTCCATAAATTGTTTCTGGTCATGCTTTTTTTTTTTTTTTTTTTAATTATTTGGAGCTGGAGAGATGACTTAGCCTTTAAGACATTTGCCTGCAAAGCCAAAGGATCCCGGTTCAACTTTCCAGGACTCATGTAAGCCAAATGCACAAGGAGGCACATGCATCTGGAGTTCATTTACAGTGGCTGGAGGCCCTCGCCCATTCTCTCTCTATATATAAATAAATAAATGAATAAATAAAAAGCTATTTTAAAAGAATTATTTGTACATGTGTGCACACATGCATGCCAGTGTCTCTTGCCACTGCAAATGAATGCCAGATTCTTGCACTACTTTCTGCATCCAGCTTTGAACAGGTAGCTGGGGAGTTGAACTCCAGGCCAGCAGGCTTGCAAGCAAGCACCTTTAACAGCTGAGCCATCTCCTCAGCCTCTTCTGATCATGTCTCTGTCACAGCATTGTGACAGTAACTGAGAAGAGGGGCCATTGCTGCAGTTAACCTGATCAGGTGGTTCGTAGGCTCTTGCGACCTATTTGTGGGAGCAATGTAGAATGATTTAGATGAGCTAGAGAAGCCCTAGAATATTGTCAACAGAGCTTCATGGGCCATTTTAGTGACCGTTCGGAAGACCAGAAGGTTAAGAGAAATGTGGGCTGTGGAGTCCTGGCTTATGAGGATTTAGGGGGAATAAGGACTTTGTCGGGAACTGGTCTAGAGGCAATTCCTGTGATATTTTGGCAAAGAAACTGACTGAATTCTGCCCATTTCCTGAGGACTTGAGTGAGGTTGAATTGTAATGGACTAATGTGTTGGCAGGAGAAATTTCAAGGCAGAATAGCATTGAGTCAATGGTGTGTCTTCTCTTAGTTGCTCTTATTATCTGCAATGAAGAAGAGCAAAATGCAGAATAGAAAGATAGGAAATTTGACAAAGAAAAAAATGTAGATAAGTTTCAGGTCCCAGGCCAGTCACTTCAGCTGTTACCATCCCCTGACAGTGGGCAAAGAAACACCTCATTGGTGGTGGTGGTCTTGTATCAGTCAGGGACAGAACAGATGCAAGTCTCTTGTTCATCCTAACTTGATGCCTGGCTTGGTGGCCAAAGCTGTTTCATGCATGGGGCACAATCCTGCTTGCATTAGGGTTCTCTAGGGGAACAAAACTGATAGAATCAATTGCATTAAAAAGAGAATTTATTAGATTAGCTTATGGCAGTTCAAAAATAGCAGTTTGCAGGCCTGAGAATCAAGGAATCCTGGTAGCTGCTCAGTTCACGAGGCTGGATGCCTAGCTGTCCCAATCCAGCAATGAAGGCCTGGAGGCTTCCTGGAGAGTCACTGGTCTTCAGTCCACACTGGAAGGCAGCAAGCAGCACCGGCAGCCTGGTAGGGGGAAGTAATTTTTCCCCCCAGAGCTTCCTTAGATAAAACCTCTCTCTGAGAGGGGCCACCCACTCTGGGGAAAGGAATTCCTCTTTCAGTTTATACTTCCTGGAAGCAACCTCAGAGACCCATTCAAGAGGAGTGTCTGTGGGTTCCTAAACAATCAAGTTGACATCAAAATCTAACCATCCCACTGCTCAAAAGATAGATAAAGCGGCTGGAGAGATGGCTTAGTGGTTAAGGCATTTGCCCGAGAAGCCTAAGGACCCAAGTTTGATGTTCTAGTAACCACATATGCCAGATGTACAAGGTGGTGCATGCATCTAGAGTTCATTTGCAGTGGCTGGAAGTTATGGCATGCCCATTCTCTATCTGCCTCTTTCTCTCCCCTCCCTCCCTTCTCCCCCCCCTCAAATAGACACAATATTTTTTAAAAAGAGAAATAAAATTTTTTATAAAGAGGTTTCTACCCTTAAGGATGGACTAGCCACTTTGCACTGGGACAGTAGGAAAGGTGCCCTGAGGGCCAGCAAGACCCCATACATTGAAGGTTCAAGACAGTAAGATTGCAAGTTCTTTCAAAAGAGAGGGCCAGAGGAGAGACTGAATTCCATACCTAGCTGACAGCAGAAATTGACAGCACCATTCATGTGATACTGGTTTGGAGGCATGAAAAATGCAAGGTGGAGAGGGTCCTAAGCTATTTACCATGGCTCCCCAAGGGCTGCTGAGGCTAGGTAGTGTGAGGCAGGGTCTCTGCACAGAGGCCCTGGGAGGCCAGTGCTCGAAGCCATGAAGGAAAACCCTAAGTTAGGGTGGAAACCCAAAGATGTTGGCGATGCCAGGACCATAAGACATTTGCCCAGGAAAGCTACAGGCTCAGAGTGGAGCCAGCCCAGGAGGGAGGCTGCAGTCAGCGCATCTGGAGAGACAGTTACCCAAGCCTTGTGGAGTCCAGAGGATTCCATCGTGAGTCTCAGATACCAGACATGGAGCTGCAGGGTCTGGTGTTTGCCCTTCTGGCTGCCTTTCTGCTTTTGGTCCAATCTTTCCTTGTTCTGCTCCTTTAGAATGGGAATATATACTCCGTGCCTTTATATGTTTGTCAAGAGACTGTCTTGAGTCTCAGATGAGACCTTGGACTTTTGTTTGTTTGTTTGAGAACAACAGACAGAGAGAAAGAGACAGATAGAGAGAATGGGCACACCAGGGCCTCTAGCCACTGCAAACGAACTCCAGATGCATGTGCCCCCTTGTGCATCTGGCTAACGTGGGTCCAGCCTCGAACCGAGGTCCTTAGGCTTCACAGGCAAGCGCTTAACCGCTAAGCCATCTCTCCAGCCTGACCTTGGACTTTTGAGCAGTATTGAGACTAGTACAGATTCTGGTAACTGTTAAAAGTTGGGCTGAACGCATTTTGTTTTTTTGAGATGGCCATGGAACCTATGGGGGCCAGGGATGAAATATGATTTGAATGTGAAATGCTTCCCGTAGGCTCATGTGCTTGAAGACTTAATCCTCAGCTGGTAGAGCTGTTTTGGAAGGTTGTGGACCCTTTAGGAAGTGGAGCCTTGCTGGAGGAAGTGAGTCACTGAGGGTAAGTCTTGAGGAGTTATAACTCAGGTCCATGTCCAGTTTTGTCTGTTTTCCTGACACTGGTGAGATGTGACATGAACTTCCTGTTCTGGCCTACTATGCCTTCCCCACCATGAAACTTGCCGTCAAAACTATAAGCCCAATTAAGCTCTTTCCATATTGCTTCTGGTCTAGTCTTTTGTCCTAGCTTGTGAAAGTAACTGATACAAAAGCCAAATGTAACAAGTTATGCAAGTCCATTGTCTAAGTAAAAGTGCATTTTATATTGGGGAACAGAGAATCCAAAGAAAATGGAACAAATCAATTTCAAATGTTTGTGAAGTATTTAAAACAATAGATATATGTACTTCCTGAAGTTTGCAAGGAAAGACTTCAATGTTTTTTTAAGCGTTATTCAGTATAATATTTAAACAAAGTTGCTTTTCACTCAAGAACTTGAGCTAATGTTTAATTTGTTTCAAAGGAGCCTTTAAAAGATTTTTTTTCAGGTGGCTGGGAGATGGCTCCGTGGGTACATGCTTATCATACAGGCATGACAACCTGAGTGTGGATGCACAGCACCCATGTAAAGTCTGGACACAGGAACATATCTAATCCCAGCACACCAACAGCTGGAGGGGAGGTGGATAGTGGAGAGCTGAGAACTCACAGGCTAGACGGTCTGGTGTGTATGTGGCTCTGGTGCTTTTGAGATGGGTCACACTAGCAGCTCTAGACCATAGGCAGCTGTGTTCAGAGACACTGTAGAGAATCCCTTGTTGAGTCTTAGTAGCTGACCCTCTGAAGATTGCTCTGATGGTGCGGGAATTGGGCTCGCCGTTCTTTATTCCTTCTCCAAATGTTTTCGACTTTGTCTTTTTAGCCATGGATTCAGTAACTAACCATGCCAGAGCCCAACCTGTCTAGTTTCTCCAGGATTTATTTTAGTCCTGTGCATCATGAGCAAGTACCCATTGCAGTCCCAGCCTGGCTGTGATTACAGTTGGCTTCTGAGTGTGTTCTCCATGTGGCACCTTCCCTGTGAGTGATGGCTTAGAGACAAAATGAGTATGCTCATTCCGACTTTGAGGGGGTTGGCCATTGTTGTGGCTTGAAATGAACCCCCCCCCAAGGTGTGCGTATTGAAGTTTTGGTTCCTCACTGGTGAGATTGGATCATGAAGGTGCTAATCCTGTCAGTGGATTAACCATATTGAATGGGCTGATAGGAGGTAGGACTTGAAGGAAGTAGGTCCCTGGGAGCATGATTTTGAATGAACTATCTTGACCCTGGTTCTTTCTGGCTTTGTTTCTATGCTTCTAAGCCACCCTGAGGTGAACAGCTCTTTTCTAGTACACTGTCTCACAGCAGCGCAACCAGCCAGCCATGGATACTGACTGAAACTGAGCCAAAATAAGTCTGTCCTCCTCAAGTTGATTTGGTCCGGTATTTTGTTAGAGCATAAAAATTAACTAACTTGGTCTGGAGAAATGGCTAAGCTGTTACAGGTGCTTGCTTGCAAAGCTGGCTGGTCCAGGTTCATTTCCCCAGTACTCAGGTAAAGCCAGATGTACAAAAGTCACACATGCATCTGGAGTTCAGGGATAGAGGCCCTGGTGTGCACACACATGCACATTACCTTCAGCAGACACTTGTCCAGAACATGTGTAACTTCCAAAGGCACAAGACTAGGTCTGCTCTGTTGACAGAGATGGTGTTGTGTTTTTAATCACCCTTTTTTTTGCTCAGACCAGTGGCTGTGGTGTCAGCATTCTGTTTACCATGCAGTGAGCTGCTGAGTTGCTACTTGAACTTTGAGTTCCAATCCAGCAATGGATTGGAACACATTTGTGATTTGCACCTTGTGTCTTGCTGCTTTCCAAGGCAGCTGGCAGGCCCTGGGCTGTCAGCCTCACAGGTGCCGAGGGGAGGAAGAGCTCGCTGCTAACATGTGGGCAACAGGAGCACCTCGTACCTATGTGCTGGCCTTGTGACATGTCTTCACATCATCAATTGACAAGGGACAAAGACGTAGTGATGTGAAGAGATCAAGCTTAAATTTAGGTAATATTTGTTTTAATGTTTTTATGACTATAAATGTTTGTATGTTTTATCTTTTGGGGGGTGTGGTGTGCATGGGTGTGCCCATGTGTGTGCAGGCGCATGCACCCTGTGTACACACATGCAAAGGCCCAAGGAGGTTGTCTAGCTGGCTAGACTGCTGACCAGTGAGCCCCAGCAGTCCTGCTGTCTAGCTCCACCCCTAACACTGGGGTTACAGGTGTGTGTGGCCACAACTGGCTGTGTCTGTAGTTGCTGGGGATCAAACTCAGGTCCTTGTGACTGTGCACCAGGTGGTCTTCACTGAACCATCTCTCAGCCTCCTAAATTCTAGTATTCTTAACCTTTATAGATAGAAGGCACATGTCAAGACTTCAGGTTTTAGAACTTGTTTGTCTGTTTGAAACCAAGCTATGCAATAAGGGATGCAGGGAGACTGAGTGGTCCTATATTCCAGGTCCTGCAGGGGCATGCTTCTGGCAGCTTTGGTGGTACTTGTGTGTAATCCTCAGAATGTTTTAGGGATGTCAACATTCCAGGAGCTCTCCATGTGGATTAGTTCCCTGGCTGATGGTGGCTCTCACTGTGGGTAATGTGTCAGTACAACACCAAGCTCCTGTGCTACAGAACACGTAGCTGATGAGCTAGATAAGCAGGGACCGTTTACACTCTGCCATACTGTCTGCACCTTGATCTCCTACCTGGGCATGTGGCACATTCTGGGCCTGGTGGCTGTGCTGTACGGATCCTGTGTCCTGTGGGATGTTCCCCTAGGTGTGATCCAGAGATCTCTGTGAACACTGGCATGTGTCCGGTGGAACAGGATCTACCATGTAGAATGTGCTAGACAGAAACTTTGGACTCAATTACAGAAGATTACACAGCCATTCATATCATAAGAAAGACATCTGGGGCATATACTGTGTCCTCTAGCTCACAGCCGTACTCTGTACTGTACTTTGTATGCGCATGCACCAGAGTACAACCTGCCTGTTTTTGAGACAGGGTATCTCATTTGCCTGAGCTCATCCATTATGTTAGGTAGACTGGCCAGTGAACCCCAGGGGTCCGTCTGTCTCTGCATCCTCAATACCAGCCTTGCTTCCTATTTTGTTTCCTCCCTTGCCTTCCTCTTCTTACTTGTCAGTTACCATGTCTGCCAAAGCTTCCTTCCTCTCTGGTAGAACTCACCAACACTTACCATGTCACTTGTACTAAATTGAAGTCTTCGCCTCATTCTTGAGTCTTGGAAAGCAGGGTTGGGCACCCACTGGTTATGGTTTCATCTGTCCAGTCTCTCAAGCTGAGCCTATTCCCAGGATCTCCCCACAGCTCAGTGTTGGGCCCCTGCCCCAGTGAAAGGGTTGGGCAGGGAGCCTGCTAGAGAGACCTGACCCTGTTACCAGTCTTATTCTAAGAGCAGGCTTACTACGCAACATCATCCCTGTACTTGCGGGCAGCTCAGTCAGGTAAGATATGACATGTAAGGTGTCACACAGTGTCCTGGGGCAGATGCAGGAGGTAGAGGCACCCTCCTCAGAAGCTTATGGGCAGGGAGACTAGGCATTTCAAGCAACCTTCCCTGTGTCTGAATTTATAGTAACTCGGCCCAAGCTGAGGGATCCTAATTTCCAGACCTGAGCAGAATCCAGCGCTGTGCTCATGACAGTTGGTGAGCTGGTTCTCAAGTTTATGAGGAGATGAGAGGAATCTAGAACAGCCCCTTGGAAAGAAGCAGGGATTGAGAACTTTCATTACCTGGTTTCAAGACTTAACAGAGGTACAGTGATCAAGTTGGTGATGCTGGCGTAATACTAGACACACACTAAAATGTGGACTAGAAGATTCCAGAAACAGGCATACAAATACAAGGCCCAGGAAGGACAGCAGATCTGAATATCAGACTTGGCACAAATGGGTGACAGTTGTACATCCATGTAGTTGAGAGAATAGGTCAGAGGGAGACAGTGGGAGGGCCCCTACCAGGGATGGTGGGAGCTGAGGGCTGGCAGTTGGTCCCACAAAGAAAAAACAGGGGTGTGTCTCCTTATAGCCTCCCAACAAGCCAGTTCTGCCCACACCTGGGATGTGGCCCGGTGAGACTCACTCACACCTGCGTGTGCCAAAGTTGAGTTCAGTGTGAGTTACAGCTACCAGGTGGCAATTTCCTTGGCCACAACAGGAAATGACATACCAATTAAATACCTCCACATTAAATACCTCCACCTTTACCTTGTACCACCTCAAAAAAAGACCTCAGAAACAGGTCACAAGCATAACAGTAAGACATAAAACTTCTAGGAAAAAAATGAGTGACTTTGATTAAGGCAAGCTTGAATGTCAAATATGTGAGCTCTGCCTCCCCAAGACCTCATAGTCTCCCTTTTTTAAGTTTGATAGGTTTAGATACAAGTGCATTTGGTGATCTATTTTGAGTCAATTTTTGCTTTTTGTTTTCAAGGCAAGGTCTCACTCCAGCCCAGCTAACCTGAAACTCACTGTAACCCAGACTGGCCTAGATTCATGGTGATCCTGCTACCACGACCTCCCAATTGCTGGGATTAACGGTGTGAGCCACCACACTTGGCCTGAGTCACCTTGAGAACAAGATAAAAGGCCTAGGTCAAATTTTTAAAATTATTTTACTTTGTTTTCCTGTGGGTGTCTTCATAGAATGGGCGGAAGGCCGTCCTTCCTCCACTAAATTACTATCGACCCTTGAGCCCATGCACATGGCTCATGGAAGTCTCTTTCCCAGACCCTCATGCATGGAGAGGCAGACACAGGAACTAAGTGCCCTGAACCCAGACCCTAATGCGGAGCTATGTTTGTATGGCTTGCAGATTCTTTGAATGGGGAGCAGAGGAGTACTCTGCATAGTTCCTGGAATGCCACCCCGCGGCCCAACCTTGGTCCTACTCTCTTCACCTCCTTGTTAGGGTGCTGTGTAGGCCAGCAGAATCTGCCAGGGCAGGGACCTGGGCTGTGGTCTGCCAGTGCTCTGGCCCGCCATAAGATAGTCCACCCCCCTTGGGAGCTTTTGCTGGGGTGGGTTAGACTAAGAAGCAGAAAGCTCTGGAGTGTGTGGAGCAGAGAGGGGTGATGCTGGGTTCTGGAGACTGTATTCACCATGAGGAAGTAATTAGAAAGGCTACAGCCACAAACATGAGTTTGACATGCTTCCTAGAGAGTGGTCTCTTGCTCAGTCAGAAGGGTACATCTCCTGATTTTATAACCTTGACACTTGTCTACAGTGAGCTCTTATTCCTAGGCAATGACCATATGACCAGTGTTTGGGCATAATAAGAAACATAGTTTCTCTAAAAACTAGGAAGGTGGCTGTAGTGGTGCATAACCGTAACCCCAACATTTGGGAGTATGAACCAGGAGGATGGTGAGTTCAAGGCCACTGTGGGCTACATGATCAAACTGTTGTAAAGGCAGGGCAGGGGAGGACAAACTAGGAATATTATAGTCCCGTCAGGGGAAAAAATAAATGAGTATGAGTCAGTGTGGACTGGGAGTCCTCTGTGGGTAGGAATAGGAATTTATTATTTTGGAATTATACCAAGTTGTCCTTACTGTGTTCAAGGTCAAATTTCTCTTGAACTCCCTATCAGAAATCTAAAGGAATCTTAGAAATCTGTATGCCTATTGTGATAGTTTGAATGTATGTCCCCCATAGACTCAGGTGTTTTATTAAACTTGTAACTTGGCTGGAGGAGGTGTCATTGGGAGAGATCCTGAGGTCCAGCCCAAAGGTGTGTTTGGGGGCAGATCTGATTCCAGCCCAAAGGTGTGCAGAGAGTTTGGGGGAGCCTGCTTATTCTGTGCTTGCATGTAGTGCTGGCTGCTTAGATTTATGAATCTATGGAGCCAATTTCTTCCACCATACATAGAACCTCCCCTGGATATGTAAGCTTGAAATAAATCCCTTCCTCCCATAAACTGTGCCTGGTTTGGATGTTCTTCCCAGCAACGTGGAACTGTCTACAACACTTATTAACTCTGTTTTGAGACCATCTTTAAGTTGTCTCCTGACTAAACATCCTTAGTTCTTTCTGCTTTCGTGTGTGCAGCAGAGGGTGTCTTTTTAACAATTGTCTATGAGAGTATGTGTGTAGGGCTGTTTCATTTGTCTTATGTGAAAGACCTGCATGTGAAAAGTCCCTTCACTTATAGTCACAAGCTTGTGGTCCTGGTGGGCAAGGGAACCTGGCTAGTGAGATGCAAAACGTAGAGTTGGCACAAAGATAGGCTTCTGTTCCACTTGGGTACCCTTTCTCACACAAGAGATGTTAAAATGTTCACAATTTGTTGTTGTTCCCTTTTATTTTGTAGAGCACTTCTGGTGAGAGTGGAAGGATGCAGCCATCCTGTTGTCATGAAGGGCCTGTGTGCTGAGTGTGGCCAAGACCTGACCCAGTGAGTACCCATGGGGAGGGAGGCTCTCAAGTGTGTGCAGGCCCTTGTGCTTTCAAGAGCATCAGCATTTCTGGAAGTCTTAGACCGTGCTGAATGATCTTCTCAGGTGTGTCAAGAGAGTATAGTGGAGATATGTTCTCCTCACTGTAGGGACTGCGGATTGTCACATGCCACCCAGAACACCCTGTGCTGGAGGTAGCAGGCCTCTGACATTAAGTCTGCATTTCCTGTGCTCTGAGCAGCCGACCACTGATGCCAAGTGGTCACTGTGTTAGTTCAGAGCTATCACTATGTTGAGTGCCCATAAATATTTCCATATGACTATAGTTGATTACCATGGAGAATTTGACTGTGTTTGTGACCAAGTGTGCCCACACATGTGAGCATGGCGGTTACTGGTGTGTCTGATTGCAAGTGTAACCCAGAGCTCCATTTCTCACATTTTTCTGTTTTCCGACAGTGGTGACATTCACATAGCTCCCTTCAAAATAGAGTTGAGTGCTCAGATAGGAGTGTTGGTTACGGCTGTGGCTGAAGGTCTCCCGCTCACAGATGTGCTTTCCACACACAGCCAAGCACTGTTCTCACATTCACAGGTTGCAGAGTAAAAATGGGAAACAGCAGGTGCCACTGTCCACAGCGACTGTGTCCATGGTCCACAGCGTACCTGAGTTGATGGTGAGCTCTGAGGTGAGTAAGGCAGCGTGGGCTGGCCTCTGTAGGGGACCGTGGGAAGTGCATCAGCCATCTTCCTTTCTGAGGTGATGTATGGATGCTGCATTCCTGAAGTGTGGAGCCTGCATTGGCTCCCCTTTTCCTTGTTTTCTTCATGAACACCCGTACCCCTACAAGTTCCCTGAGGCCCCACAGCTCTTGGCTTTTATATGGCACAGGCCCTCCTGGTACTGCCAACACAACCATGAGGTGGTGGAGGTTCCCCTTAAGCCAGACTCCCTGGGAGCCACGTGGTAGCACTCAACACAAAAGCAGTGATGATGGCATTCGTTAGGAACATGTTTGTCCTGTGTCTTCATAAAATTGAGTTTCATTTTGCATCCAAATGTACACACTGTCATTTTTCTTTGTTACTTCTTGACTTCAGCAAGCTGAAAAAATAGCGAAAGAGGATCAGCAGCGGCTACACCGAAACAGAAAACTTGTCCTCATGGTTGACTTGGACCAGACACTGATCCATACCACTGAGCAGCACTGTCCCCAGATGTCAAATAAAGTGAGTGTTGCCAGCCATTGCCAGGGTGGCTTTTACAGCAGCCTCAGACCCTCTGATTCCGTTCTAAAGAACATACTCGTGTTTTAAATGCTTGCTTGTGAGCACCTAGATGTAGGGAACAGGCCAGTGAGTCGTTGTGATCACTCTCACATGTCTGCTGCATCTGGGCTGTTCTGAGTAACAGAAAGTGCCCTCTCACTGTCAGCATCTGAGCCTTGTGTGTGAGGTCCACACTGCTGCTATCAGTCAAAGTATAAGGGCTCAGAGATTGGAAAAACACGTAGCTTGGGCACATGAGGAGCGCCAGTGGAGCCGCAGGTTGGGGAAGGTATACCAGTGTGGGGTGCCTTGTGGTTGATCATTCAGAGCAGACACATGACTGAGTGTGTGCCTAAGAGAACCCAAGCTGGAGATGAACGCACCTCCATGGGGAATTGAATTCTCCAGGGTGAGAAAGGAAGGGACCAAAGACAGACCCCATTCACATACACATCAACTTTCCTGTAAGTCACCCACTTTCTCCAGATGGATGGAACCAAGCAGCTGAACTTCTGGAGCTGAAAGATTTATAGGCAAGAGCTTCCCCCCCCCCCCCCCCCCCCCGAGGTAGGGTCTCACTCTATCTCATGCTGACCTAGAATTCCCTATGTACTCTTAGGGAAATTCATGGTGATCCTCCGATTTCTGCCTCCCAAGTTCTGGGATTAAAGGCATGAGCCACCACACCCAGTTTAGGCAAGCGCTTTTAACCACGGAGCCAACTCCCAGTCCCTTTGCAAAAGGATTTGAATGCCTGTTATAGACAGTTCACCCATAGCCAGTAGTCATGTGTACCATCCACATGGAAAGCCTTGGCCAGTATTGAGTTACCACATTTTAAAAATACTAGCTGAGCCGGGTGTGGTAGCGCATGCCTTTAATCCCAGGAGGATCACTGTGAGTTCAAGGCCAGCCTGAGACTACATAGTGAATTCCAGGTCAGCCTGGGCTAGAGCAAGACCCTACCTCCAAAAACAAACAAACAAATCCTTTAAACTACTAGCTGTTGAACAGGGTACACAAGCAGTCTTATTTTTTCTTGAGTGTTGCTACAGCCTTACAGGTGTCCCATTATGGTTAGGTCTAGGAATGGAAGGAAGATACTAGAAGCTGTACATAGCCCCAGAGAAGGATCCACCAGCAGAGGCCAGATGCTTTGCCTGACTGAAATCTTGAAGGTGTAATGGTGGCATGGGAGTGTCTGGTGAAAACAAGTTGATGGCACCTGTGTAAATTATGGTTTTAAGATTAGTCTAAGAAATAAATTGGTAATCTTGAAGTCGCAGAATTCTAGTCTGGATGCTGAACTTGAGTTTCATTATGGCTAGATTTCAGTCTCTACACCACTTACATTTTTAGTTATATTAATTATCATTGCATATCATAGAAAGTTAGTAAATATCTTCAGATATTTTATTCACAACAAGTGCTCTCTACATACTGAACATTTTGAAAGGCACAAGGACTTTAAAGATACTGCTCACACGAGCATCTCTGTGTATGCTGCCTTTGGACTTCTGCATTTTTAAATTCGTTGAATAAGACAACTTGAGTTCATTCTCACTCTTAAGGGGTCCGGAAGGCAAGGCGTCTGAGCATCTGCGTGTGGTGGCTTAAGCACAGGCAGTCCTCTGCTAACGTCAGTGCTGCTAGGCTGCCTTCATTTTACATGTACGGACCCCTGTGGCCTAGGTCTGTGGCCCATGCTGCCACTGAGCATAGCCGCAGCGCTGGAGGGCCTTGGTGTTTAGCTCCTGATGCCTGGACGTCAGCTGGCAACAAAGGAGCACTGCTTAATTCCTTGCTTTAGAGATCCAGGCCTGTTGGACTTCCTCCTATTGAGAAAGGGGAGAGCTCTCACTAGCTTTCCACTCCCTACATCTTGGCAGGACAGCTTTTTCATTCGTGGTGTGATTTATTCAGAACTAGTGAATATTTCCTTTCAGTTGTTACAATGGTAACTAGGAGTACAAGAGTTACAGCTTAGCTTCCTAAGGAAAAAAGCAGGCTTGTCTGCACACTAACATGTGAGGAGATTGGGGATACTCTTCATCTGTCAGCATGGCATGATCTAAAACACGGTTTGGTGTCACGAAGTACACAAGGAAAGCTGAATCTTAAAGCCTTTGGTTTACCCTCAGCACCTTCAGAGCAGTGGTGAGGGCTCTGCTGTTTGACAGACACAGGCACACGAAGAAGCAAAGATGTAGGTGATGCCACTGATGAGCATGTGCATCAGCTGTTACCAGGGTGACGACACAGACAGAAGTTGGGGTTGTGACCTGGTGCTGTTGACAAGACTCCTGTAGTGAGGTTGGTGGGGGTGGGATAGTCGTCATCAGAGGTTATGCTAGATAAGGTTATCACAGGTAGATGTAGTTCTGGGGATGCTCATCCTAAGTAGGTACAGTAGTTATCGTGATTGATACTTACCGACTATTATAGGTAGTTTATGGTAGCTAGCATCGTGGGCAGTTATTAGGGGCAGTTACAGGTAGTTATTGTAGGCTGTTGTCATTATGGTGGGTAGTCAACATAGTTATCGAGGTAGTGAGTGGCATCCATCATCAAGGGCCTTCCCACACCTTTCTTGTGAAGTCTGTGTGTTGTTTTTGACCCCCACCGTACCCAGCAGGGCCCACAGCTTGGGTTCTGCCTGGGCAGCTCTCCCTTGAGGCCTCCTCCACTCTTGCCTGATCTTTGCAGGGCATCTTTCACTTCCAACTGGGCCGCGGCGAGCCAATGCTGCACACCCGCCTGCGGCCTCACTGCAAGGACTTCTTGGAGAAGATCGCCAAGCTGTACGAGCTGCATGTCTTCACTTTCGGCAGCCGGCTCTACGCACACACCATTGCAGGTCGGTCAAGCACAGCGTGTGCGTAGCACGTTGTGTCCTGTCTTGTGGTCATTTCTTTTTATCTATTTATTGCTTTATTTGAGAGAAAGAGGGAGAGAGAGAGAGAACAGGCACGCCAGGGCCTCCAGCCACTGCGAACGAACTCCAGATGCATGCGCCCCCTTGTGCATCTGGCTAACATGGGTCCTGGAGAGTCCAACCAGGATCCTTTGGCTTTGCAGGCAAACACCTTAACCTCTAAGCCATCTCTCCAGCCCACATTTCTTTTTCTATATTGAGACAGGGAGCACAGGCACACTAGGGCCTGCCACTGAAAAGAACCAGACATATACCACTTGGTGCTGCTGGTTTTACTTGGCTACCGGAGAATTAAACTTGGGCCATCAGGCTTGGCAAGCTAGCACATTAAACTGCTGTACCATCTTCCCAGCCCCTTTGTGAACACTTCCTCAAAACAGTGGTGCAGAAAGCCAGTGTGCAGGGCTGACAGTTGAAGGAGTCACTGGCAGAGACATACTGCCCGTTGGGCAGGCTGCTGTGCACTGTCTGGGCTAGGATCACAGGAACGTGAAGAGACAGAAAACTTACGTGAACATTCACATAACAACTCTTTCAATGCCTGGTTGAGCATAGATTGGGAGCTTTCTTCGCGTGTGTTTTCACTGAATGTTTTAACATCCCAAGTGAGCGTTTGGCTTTCTTGTCTTGGCATGACTCGAGCTGCTGTGCTGGCAATGGCTTGCATGTGCCTTAGGGGCAGTGGCCACCAGGTGGCAGCACTGGCTGGTGAATGAGCGTAGGATCCCGCCAGGCACACAGTTGCCTCTGGGCCAGGATGGGGAGGAAGTGCATCACTGGGCACGGCACCTGGGCAGCGGCTGCAGAGCTTGTTTACTTCAGTACTCTAGAGTCCAGAGGTCTTTAACTGCTCTGTTAACTGTTCTTGAGGTTAGTAGTTTATAGTCTTCCTTTAGTCTCCAGCACCCTTGTTGGAACATTTTAGAGCAACTTTAGGTTCATGGCAAGGTAAAGCAAAATTACAGAGATTTCCCATATCCACCTTCCCTACACATACCCTGCCTCTACAGGCCCTCCCCAACAGTGCACTGGTTATGATTGGTGTTAGCCATGAATGTGAGCAGAATGCTCACATTCATCCACTGTGTAACTGAAATTCAGTGTTGTTTGCCTCTAATATTGTGGCTCCTGGGTACCTAGTATGTATGATTTGCAACCCCAACTTCTGTCTGTGTCGTCACCCTGGTAACAGCTGATGCACATGCTCATCAGTGGCATCACCTACATCTTTGCTTCTTCGTGTGCCTGTGTCTGTCAAACAGCAGAGCCCTCACCACTGCTCTGAAGGTGCTGAGGGTAAACCAAAGGCCATTTCCTCTCTCAGTCTCTCAAATAAATAAATAAATATTTTAAAATTATTTTTAAAAATTAAACGACTTAATGAATAGATGTCACGAAGTGTGGCGGTGTCCAGAATAGTGGAAGCAGGTGCTGTGGCACCAAGACGCACCTCTGCCAGCTACCTAGCATGCGCTCCAGAGTACATTACTCTCTCCAGCTGGCTTTGTCAGACAAGGGTTCGTGAAGTCGTCTGCATGTGCAACAGGAGTGCTGTGTGTAATAGTAGGAATTAATCAAGACTGACTGTCCTGTGTATTTCTACTTCATTGTGTTACTTGCCCCTTTACCTTCCTGGGAAAAGGGGGCACTGTTGTCCTACTATTCCTGAAGTTTTAGTTACCTGTGATCAGCCACAGTCTACAAATATCAAATGGAAAATTCCAAAAAATCAACAGTTCATAATTTATGTCTTATATGCCATTCTGAGTGGATGATGAAAGCTCATAGCGTCCCTTCTGGAACATAGACCCCTTCTTCTTCTAGTGTGTCCATGCTTTAGAGGACTAACTGCGTGTTAGTCACTCAGGACACCCCGTTATCAGATCAACTGTCACTGTATCATCCTGCTTGTATTCAAGTTGTCCTTGATTTACTTAATAACGGCCCAAAAGCCAAGAGCACAAGGCCAGCAATTCCAATGCCAAAGAGAAGCCAAAAGTGCTTCTTTTAAATGTTATCTCATGATCCCAAAAAGGCTTGAGTACAGTAAGATATTTGAGAGTGACCATGTTAAGATAACTTCATTGCAGTTTATTATTTATTTTATCTTCTTAATGTCTTACAGTGCCTAATTTATCAGCTGAGCTTGATCTTAGGCATGTATGTTCAGCAAAAACAGTATGCATGGGTTTAGTACTATGCAAGGTTTCAAACATCCACTGGGGGCCCAGGGAACTTGTCCCCTGCACATGAGGGAGACAGCTGCATAGTTCTGACATCATTTGAAAGAAAGAAGCTGCATGGGTAGTATTTCCTGTTTGCTTTCGTTAAGTGACCTGGATTAATACATTTGAATGGTGTGCCTAGTGTTAAGGAAGATTATATTGGGTGTGATACAGAGTTACGTCAACTTGACACTCAGACACGCAGCCATCATTTTCTGATTCCGCGGTCATTTGCTGTACTGAAGGAACGCCTTCTGCTGCTTTGTTTTAGCCGGTTAGCTTAGACAATGCAATCACATATGACAAATTGTTTCAAATTAATTGTGTCATGGACACAAATGTGCTTTGTTTTTGGGAAATTCCACTGTGCATAAGAAAAGCAACCTGAAGTGCTGAGGTCTCAGCTGGACAAGGTGAAGTGCAGGCTGCAGTCACAGTGCTTTGTGTGTGGGGGAAGACACGCTGGTGGGAAGGCTATGTGCATAATGTGACCTTTACGCTTTTTCTTTTTACAGGTTTCTTGGACCCTGAGAAGAAGCTTTTTTCTCATCGAATATTGTCTAGAGATGAATGTATTGACCCATTTTCTAAGACAGGAAACCTTAAGTATGTACCTGGCTAAGTTAGCTGACTTTTCAATTCCCCCTTTAAAAATTGAATTTTGAGCTGGGCGTGGTGGCATAAGCCTTTAATCCCAGCACTCGAGAGGCATAGGGAGGGGGATCACCATGAGTTCGAGGCCAGCGTGAGACTACATAGTGAATCCCAGACCAGCTTGGGCTAGACTGAGACCCTATCTCGGGGGAGGGGGGGATTGAATTTTGAGAATGAGTGCCAGTTGTATATTTAACTTTCTTAAAGAATTTAATCTCCCTCTTCCAATTTTCATTATGAGCCATAGAGCATTCAGAAATTTGTCTCTGACCTCAGACCCCTCCTCTTGCTGCATGGGTCCTGGGTTCTGTCCCCGAACTGATCTTTAGTGGGTTTTTGTCTGTGCCAGGGGTGGTGCAGTGGTCCTCTACGCCGGCCATGTGTTACCTGTTCCTGCCTTTCATCATCTACCTTCCACATCTCTTCCCTGGACCAGCCAGCCTTGGGTTTTAGGCCTGTTCCAAGGCCTCTGTTGAACTCGTGGCTCTGCAGAGACAGAAAGAAGTGACTCCCCATAGGAGTCCAGCTGAAAAGCTTTTGCCTTTTACCTGAATGGCCATGGAGGGACCTGGGTGGGGGCATCCCAAAGCAGAGCAGCCTAGAGAAAGAGCAGGGCCCAGAGGGAGCATCAGTGAGGCTTAGCGGCATCCACCTTCACAGTCTGCCTCACACAGTTTCCATGGTTTCTGAGCCTCAAGTTGAAGGTCAAGGGCAGCCGACCAGCATGTCAGAGTCCCGCTATCTTAGAAACTTGCATGGTACTCATCCTACTAATAATGTATATAACCCTAAATTAAATGACCAAATTGCCATAGTTTAGCCTATTTCCATTTCTTCCTTTCCATCATCTCTAAGCTTTCATGACAGGGCTGACTCCTCCCCACTCCTACTTGTATCCTCAAATTTCTGAGTTTCTACCCAGAAAAAGTTGTGTCCACCATTCTCACATACAAGTGTCATACATTTCCATGGTGCTACTTCTCAGGGGACCTGGGGACCTCTGTGTGGTGGGTGGGAAGAAGTGACTAGTACAGGCTAACTCCTAAAGTTTCATGTTTAGATTGGGGTGCACAGAGACTTGCAATCTGTTCGTGTTAATATTTAACTAGAAGAGAATATGAAGTGTTCGTTTCAAACGGATCTCATTTTTGCTAGCTAGCATTGGAGTAAGCACTCTGGGCAGGGCGTGGAAGGAGGGAAAGTATGAGATGGTACTGGAACTGTATCAGGACAAAGCTGCATGAAGAAATGTCAGTTAGATTTGAATGGGAATGCTCAACCAAGCCAGACCACCTCCTGTGACACAGCTGAGGGTACATTCAGAAGGTGCCAGACGGGTACTCGGGTCTGGACCCTGGCCTTTGGGCTGCCTAGCTATATTTATAAATAAATTTTACAGGAATGTGGCCTGACCTGTTTGTTTACATGAACTGAGTTTTCAGAGTTGAATCCTGACCTCTGTCTCAACAGTGCTGAAATATTTCCACCTGTCTCATTTGAAAAAGAATTTTTGTTGTTGCTTGTTTGTTTTTAAGGAGAATCGATCAATAATGAAAGTGTAATTATCTTAGTGTTACTTTCTCTGGAAACCATAGTTTAAATATGAGCTAAATAGAAGCACTCTGTAGCAGTTTTCATCTTTGTGATGAATCTGCTTTCGGCTCATTATATGTGGATGTGAGTCCTAGACTGTTCTAAAGGTGCTATAACTGGTGATCGCTATCTTGTGTAATTGCGCATTTTTGCTTGTAGAAATCTCTTTCCTTGTGGAGACTCAATGGTGTGCATTATTGATGATCGAGAAGATGTCTGGAAGTTCGCCCCCAACCTGATAACTGTGAAGAAGTATGCATACTTCCCGGGCACAGGGGATGTGAACGCGCCCCCTGGGTCCCGGGAGTCTCAGACAAGAAAGAAAGGTAGGTAGTCCCCTTCCCATGGTTATTTCTTTTTATTTCTTATCTCTTTGGTTAATATCAAGTCAAAATTCACTATGTTCTTACTTGTTTATATTTCAATTTTCCCAAGATTGCTGGCTTTATTTATGTAATGAACACTGGGATATTTGAAAGTCACACCCCAGACTGGTGATAAAGCTGAGTGGTAGACCTCTTCTTACCTAGCATGCATGAGGCCCTGGTCCCCATCCTCAGTACCACTAAAATAAATACACTTTATTTTAAAAACTCACTAAAAAAAAATTTCAAAACAGGAAGGGGGCCCTGGAGAGATGGCTTAGTGGTTAAGGCACTTGCCTGTAAAGTCAAAGGACCCAGGTTCAATTCCCCAGGACCCACATAAGACAGATACACAAAGTGGCACATGCATCTGGAGTTCATTTGCAGTGGCTAGAGGCCCTGGTGTACCTACCCATTCTCTCCCTCCCTCCCTTCCCCTCTTCCTCTCCTCCCTTCCTCCCTCTGTCGTCCGCCCCCCAATTTTTCTCAAAAGAAATAAGTAAAAATGTAAGAAATCACACCACCCTAAGCATTTTGCTGGTTGAGAGCAATTACAGGATGCCTTCCAAGTACTCTGATGCTGCATTCCATCCAGGTTTTCTTAAACAAATGAGGTGCTGGGAATTTGGGGGTGGGGTGCAGTAGCTCCCCTTGAAAGAACTACCCTCAGAACACAGTGATTTGTGCAGTTGCCTGCCTGGTGAGTGTGAGCTGGAATCTATCGGAAGGAAATTTAGTTTCTCCCTTCCATATTTTGAGAAATGGCATCAGTCATTATATAATAACTCAAGCTTTCTGCCTCAGCCTCCCAAATGCTGGGATTACAGGTGGGCATCACCATAATTCAGAATCTTGGCTTTAAGTGTTTCTGTTGAACTTTGTGGTTTTAAAACAAAGTATTTCAAGATGTAGAGTTGCTCCTGTATAGTCACAGAAGTAGTCAAAGCCAGGCGAAGGAGGAACTGTTTCCTGCAGAAGGTGGTGGTGGGAATTTTGACACAGACGATCCTGGAAAGCCACTCCTGCACAGGCTGTAGAGACAGAGGGCGTTGTATGGCCACAGAATGTGTGTGTCTTAGTAGAAGCCTCCCCAGACCTGGGCCAGAGGACAGACAGTGCACACTCTTGTGGAAAGGGGTGCTGTTAGCTTTGAAAGATGTTCACCATGAAGTAACTCCAGCTTCCCCTTTTGTGCTCATATTTAGTAAACTATTCTTCCAAAGGAGCCGATGTCTTGGACCAGGCTCTGTCTGTGAAGGACTCCGAGGAAGGCAGAGCTATTCCTGGTGGGGAGCAGAGCAATGGCCTAGGAAAGTCCTCCCGTGAACTCAATGGTGGTGAGGCTGTGCCAGGGGCTTCTCCTGGTAAGACAGATGAAAAGGAGACCTGGCCCCCCACCCAGGCCCCCTCTGCCACCAGTCCCAGTGGCCCCGAACTGGCAGATGCTCCAGAGCCTCCAGTGTCTTGTGAACGGGCTGGTCGGACCTCACCAGGCGTGCAGCTCTCTCAGGGAACTGCTGCCCAGGATTTGGATTTTGACTTGTCCAGTGACAGTGAGAGCAGCGAGTCAGAAGGTCAGAAGTCCTCCTCCTCCACTTCTGATGGAGAGAGTGAGAAGAGAGACCGGACCAAGTCTCCAGCTGCCCAGGACCGAGCAAGAGACCTGCAGCAGAGTGGACCCCCTGATGCAGGTGGGGGGAGACCTGCAGAAGCAGGCTCCCCGAGAGACTCTGGGCCTAGTGTCCACCTGCATGACAAAGTGCCAGACCTGGACATGCAGGAAGAGGGCGAACGGGATGGCCTCTGTGGCCTGGGCAATGGCTGTGCAGACCGGAAGGAGGCTGAGACAGAGTCGCAGAACAGTGAGCAATCAGGCGTCACCGCAGGGGAGTCCCTGGATCAAAGTGTGGGGGAGGAGGAGGACGATGACACGGATGATGATGACCACCTGATTCACCTTGAGGAGATCCTTGTGCGTGTGCATACCGACTACTACACGAAATACGACAGGTACCTCAACAAGGAGCTGGAGGATGCTCCAGACATCCGGAAGATTGTGCCAGAGCTCAAGAGCAAGGTGTTGGCAGATGTGGCTGTGATATTCAGTGGCCTGCACCCAACAAACTTCCCTGTGGAGAAGACCAGGGAGCACTACCATGCCACGGCCCTAGGGGCCAAGGTCCTCACCCAGCTGGTGTTGAGCCCTGATGCCCCAGACAGAGCCACTCACCTCATCGCAGCGCGGGCTGGTATGTGCTTCCTCTTGTCCCATGGGTAGAGACACGACCAGCATTGCCGGCAGGGTAGGCGCAGGCCTCCTGGGCTGGGTCATGTCCATCTTCTTGAGGTTGGCTTGCTCTGCTGTTCATTGCATGGGATGTTCCCTCTTAAAAATGGGTTAATATTTGTCTTTTGGGTGAAATTCTTTTCCTATACACATTTCACCTCCATGTCTTGGTCTCTGGAACAATCACTTTCATATGCTGTGTGTAAAGTCAGCTTCTCTGGGAGCATCAGGCGAGACTGGCAGGAGTGGAGACTTGATAACATTGGAAGAATTAGGGGCAAGAGGAGTCCAGGGCCTCAGTGTGTACTAACCCATTGAGTGTAAGGTTTTGTTAATGCTCTTCATAAGCAATTTGACTTCCCAAAGAAAGATCACACAAGCTGCTTTAGGTACTGCTTGTCCCATTGCTAAACTCTCATGGCCACTGTCAACATGTTAAGGCTTCCTAACTAACTTCACGTCCAGACTCAATACAGCTGCATTGGGTTGGCTTATCCCTGCTGCCTCCAGAGTGTCATGCACTTGGTAGAGCATTTCACAGAGGGCATCGAGGCTCCCATCGCATTGTGCAGTGCTTGGGACCCAAGGCAGGCGCTTGGGCCCAGCTACACCCTGCTCAGAAGGGAGCATACCTTCACCTCCCTCGGGGCCAAGAGGAGTCTTAAGAGTACAGGCCAGGGGACTGGAGAGGTGGCTTAGAGGCTAAGCGCTTGCTTGTGAAGCCTTAAGGACCGTGGTTTGAGGCTCGATTCCCCAGGACCCACGTAAGCCAGATGCACAAGGTAGCGCATGCATCTGGAGTTCATTTGCCGTGGCTGAGGCCCTGGCGTGCTCACTCTCTTTCTCTTTCTTTCTCTTTCTCTCTCTCTCTTCCTCTCTCCCCCTCTCTGTCTGCCTCCTTCTTTCTGTATCACTCTCAAATAAATAAAAACAAAAGTGCCATGGGGCGCTTCCTTGTGTGTGCATGCTGGTCCAGCAACTGCGCGGTACCTGGGCCATCTCTCCTTGGTTTGATTCTTAGGCTTATTTCTCTGTGGACACCCTGCCCACGGAGATGAGAACTGCTTTTGCTCTTTGCTTTCGTGCTTGTGGTCTCACGTGAGGTAGCAGGGCATGTTCTTGTTTTAGTATTGAGAGAGGGCTTTGCCTTTAGAGAGAATGACTCCCTAGAAACAGCCAGGGACTCAGCAGGCCACCTCATGATGTGGGGCCACTAAAGTGTAGCTATGAGGCCCCGGGATAGGGAGGATCACTTGGAGATAGGATGAGGAGTCCCCTGGTGGGTTAACAGGAACCCTCTATGGGACCCTTCAGGTGCACAGGAAGGGCTGAAAGTGAAAGCAGAAGCATGGAAGCAGAAGACAAGGGCCAGTCCCCATGCCAGAGTGGGGTGCCGCAGATGGCCATGGATTGGGGTAGCAGCAGGGTTAAGAGTGGCTTATCTTGAAGAGAACTGACAGGACCTCCTTGGGTCCATTGCCAGAGGAGGGCCTTGGGCTGTTTGGAAGGATAACGAGGTACAGAAATCCTGCTGGAAGCAGTCCCATCCCCAGTAGTGAGGTTAATGTGTGCCTGCTAGCCTACTCCCCACACCTGCCAGCCTTGACCCTCAGTCTGTCCTGGATGTCCTTTCCCTGGTGCAGCAGAGCAATCTAATATGTGGTCTCTACAGGCACAGAGAAGGTACGCCAGGCACAAGAGTGCAGGCACCTGCATGTGGTCAGCCCCGACTGGCTGTGGAGCTGCTTGGAGCGCTGGGACAAGGTGGAGGAACAACTCTTCCCACTCACAGAAGATGACACCCGCGCACACAGGTAGGTGCTTCCGACCCATAGGCACATCCACCCAGTCCTATCCACACCACCATGCCTCCTTCCAAGGGAGTTGCTGGCTTCTGAGCCACCCAGCCACAAGCAGAAGACTAGTGTGGTCCACCTGGGCTCCCAGGCATAGCCCAGCAGCTTCCTGGATGCAGGTTCATCTCCAGCAGTACTTCGTAGATGGGAAATGAGGCTCAGGATGCACTAAGAGGAGCTTCGTTGCTGGTGGCTATCCATCAGGATCCATGCCACCCATCCCCCAAGCCTGGCAGGGCTCCTGAGATGTGGTCTGTTCTGTCCACCCTGGTCTTGACCCCTTTCCATCTGCAAAGTGACCTCACAATTCCATAGACTCAAAGATGTGCTCCTGTTAATACCAAAAACGATCTGATCTGGATGTTGTTTTCCTTAATAAGATTCATTGTGGTTTAGTAGTGAATCCTAGTTTTCATATACTTCAGGGTTGGGATTGTTACACCGATCACAAGTAAAGGAAAGGTGATATGTTGAGGGCCACAGGGCAGGTGTGTAAAATTACATACTCAGAGGGAAGCTGGGATTTCCTATCTTTAGTGTATTCATCACAAGAGACTTGCATGTACTGGAGCAAGTGGTGGGTAGTTCAAATGCCAGTCAGCCCTCGTCTTCATCAGCAGTCTGGATGTTGTGTCTGAGTCCAGAGCAAGTAGTTGCAGAGCAGGGGAGCGTGAGCAAGTTGAGGTTGTCCAGCCAAGGCAGGCCATCTCACTCTACAGCAAGCTTGGTGACCCTGGTGGTTGATAATCCATCATGTTACTTTTGCACACTGTTGTGTTCTGGAATTTAGAATCACAAATCATCCACATGAGCTTTTTATTCACACACCTGGGAGGTGGTCTCTGGTTGTCCGTGTCACATGTCCCCACATGCCTGCATCCACGCCCTCAACAATGTTGGGCCCATCTTTCATCTCCTTTTGTCCCTGTGCCATACATTGCTGACAGTGTTATTCATGGCCCTTGCTTTCTTTGTCCCACAGGGAGAACAGCCCGGCCGTCTTTTCAGATAGGCAGAGTGTGCCACCACCGGCCTTGTTCCACCCAATGCCCATCCACCCCAAGGCTCAGCCTGGCCCCGAGGTTCGGATCTATGACTCCCACACAGGCAAGCTCATCCGGATGGGCGCCCAGGGTCCAGCACCGGCTCCCTCCAGTGCCCCGCCCGTCCACGGAGAGCCCTCCTCCTTCAGGTACATTGTGGCACACGAGAACTTCCTTACCTGAAGTGTTAAGTTTTAATCTCAGCCTCTTAGGTGCCAGGAGCCTGCCACATGGACAAGTGACATTAGAGGCTCTGTTCAGCCCCAGGTTTACCTTGGCCTGCCTGGGCAGAGGAAGGCAATTCCCAGTGCATGGAACACTTCCTCCACTTGCTCTGGACCCTTTTCTGCCTCATCTGTGGTTCCAAAACTGCAAGCAGAGAAGCCCTGGGTTTAGCTTCTGCAATAGTCTTGTGTAAGCCCTGCATCTCCATAGGGTGATTAGTGCTTCCTAGGTGCTCAAGTATCCTGGGTGGGCAACCAGAGGATGGCTTCTCAGGGCATGCCGACCTTCCCTGTTGCACCTCCCAGGGGTGCTCACACCCTTGGCCTCCTGGACTCACCCATGGGGAGCGCACACAGGATAATGTGGTATCAGTGTCCACATGGGAAGACTGCTGGCTGGACCAGAAGGCATTTGATGACAGGGTTAGTGATGCCCCACAAGTGACAGGTCCTTCCTTACCTCCTTCTCTGTCTATGTAGACTTGGGTCAGTCTCTCCCGTCCCTCCCCCATGAACCCTCAGATCACCCCAGGAGCACATTCTGCTGGTTTAAATAAGAAGTCTAGAAGTTTTGTGCAGTGAGGATTGTCTTGAAATGCTGTGGTCAGCATGCAGTCACTTGTCTGTTCCCTTTCACACTTCCGGAAAGCAGCCTGGGGCTGCAGCACCGTTAGTTCTGCTCTGGCAGCAGGGAGGCCCTGCAGGACTGAGCAGTTGGCATGTTTTTGGCAGAGTGATTTTTAGAGTTGGGCAGGAGCTTAGTCCCACATCTGTACTCTCTGGTTCGGCCTCTGTGATACCCAGGTAGTAAGCCAGGGTTGGCACAAACAGAAAAGCCAGAGCATTCATTCAAGACTGTGGTGTGGCTCTCCCAGCTTCCTTGACCCCCCCCCCCTTGGAATGCACCTGCTGTTTATGATTAATAACTAAAAGCATCATCACTATTAAAACTTGTTTTCTTCCAATAATGTGATATTTAGTCATTGACATAGTTGAAGTGTGGCCACATCACCAAAGTGGGATAGCTGAGTTAAAGGTCGTGTGTATTTTTAACTATAGTACTGATATCAGCTATTGTGCCAAAACATGTTGGCATTTCACCCTGCCACCCAGAAGACCAGGCCTTCGTGCTTTGCTGTTCACATCCTGTGAACTGTCGTCCTGTGGAGCTGTGGGTAGAAAGATGTGGATGTGGGCTCACCAGGGGATTCTGCTTGAGTGAGGTAACCCTTCTGTGTCCTTCCTGCCGTTGTTTCCATTGGGTTTCCTGTGCCGAGGTTGACAGTCAGGGAACGACCACCGTGAAGAGCACCTCCACGCGGGCTTGCAGGGAGTGTGCCCTGGTGGCATCGTGCTGCTCTGGCTTCCCTCACCTGTACCTGTCTTCATCTTGAGCACATGGCACACTGGGTATTTTTCTCTGTAATTGCCATCTTTAGCTCACACATTTATTCACATTGTCTATCAAGTTAAGTTCTATATAAATTCACTATAAGTTTATTCTCGAAATTTTCACAATGATTTCAAACCAAGCCCTGTCCCTGAATTCTGTGGCTGATTAATAAATAGTATTTTAGAAAAGTCGACACGATCTTTCCAAAATAACCTGGTCCTATAGCTCAAGAACAACAGGCACCTCGCGTCGGAACCGCAGGCATGTCTGGTCTTTTTGCAAAGGCCAGCCAGGGCAGGCTGTGGCTGCAGTTACAAACATGACAAGAGTAATCCCGGCTTGTGTTACCACATGAGAAGTCTCAAGTTTTGGCTCATAGCACTATGTGACTATTTTACTGTCCCTTAGTATCTCAGAGGTGAACTGATTTTTTTAAGTCTACCTTGTCATATCCTTTCTTGAAACTTGAGTGTATAAATCAGTTCAGGAGAGACACCATGGTCTCTCCTTATCTATAGTGATATCCCTTGCATTTGCTTTTCTTGCTGAAAAATGTCCTTTAAAATGTGAAACTGTCCTCATTTCTCAGATGACCTTGGTTTGAAAATAAGCAAGATGGGTGTGCAAGGACACACCTGAGAGGGATGCTACATGCCTGCCGTGCTTGTGCTGCCTCCAGCAGCCTGGGGCAGAGGAGCTAGCCGCCCTGACACAGTAAACAGCAGCACACCCTGAGCACTGTCACCTCACACAGGCAGCACTGCCAGGTGCTGGCGTCCACGTAATGTGGCCGACGCAACAGCAGCGGAGCTCTAGAAGGCACAAGGTAGTCACGACAGACAGCAGCTGTGACTGTTGTCACTGGGTGCAAAGTTAGGACAAGGTAGAGTCAACAAAAAGTTTTAAAGAAACTTCTGGCAAAGTCCCAGAGCAGAGACCATGTACTAAAAGAGAAGTAAAACGATGTGATACCAGCTCAGACCAGACAAAACAACTGCCAAGCAGCACATAGGCCCCAGGTCTGTGGACTCCCTTGCCATGTGAGAAACAGACATCCCCAGCTGGAAGTCAGGGCAGTCACAGTCTTGTGAATGGACTAGATGCCTGAGGCCCAGGGCCCATGACCTCAAGCTTTTCCAGGTAGACAGTGTGTGAGAAGGCTCCCCGAGAAGAGACGCTGTGTCAGTGGATGAAGCTCTCAGCCTGTAGCAGTTGGGGAGGTGGGATGAATGCTGCCTTCCACAGCCACATGTTAAGTGGCCAAGGCAATCATTCCAGTGTTGCCCATTCGTTCAAGATTGAGCCGTGTTTGTGGTTTTTGGTCAAGGACAGTAAGTAGGCTCAGCATTTGGGTGCACTGGAGCAGCGTTTATTAAGAACACATGCCTTTGACTCACGTCTCACTTAGGAGTTGTGCTTAGAAGTGAGAGTACTAGTATGAAAGTGTGTTGGTGCAGTGACATAGCCACTTTTCCTACTGAAAATAGCCATAAAGCTGCGGACACACATGGCAGCTGTGTACTGTGCTGGGACTAGCCCCTGGCCTTCCACTGGGGGAGCTGTCCCCTTCTGATCTCCAGAGACACAGGGAGTTGAAGCCGTCATAGCAGCTAAGATTTAAGAAGCAAAACCCGAACAAGGAGACCTAGAAGGAGCCCAGTGACCACAGACTCCCTTGTACTTTGGATCTCTGCATACTTGCAGAGTGGGAGAGCCTCCACCAACAATAGTTGTGGAAGGAGTGGTACCTTCAGTCCAGGGAGGCAGGTGGATGTGTAAAGTAGGTGACAAGATGGTAAACTCAAAGCAGGACTCAGGAGGTGTGTGGGCCTGGTCTCAGAGGTCCTGAATCCCCAGTCCCTGTGGAATTAGAATATGGCCACTTTGAACCCATTATTTGGGGACTGGCGGGGGTCTCATTGCATGAGCATGGTCCTCAGTGGTTACCTCCATTCTAGCCACCCCCATACCTGAAGGTCAGAGGTTGGGGCTGGGCTGAAAGTTCCAATCCTTGGTCTTTCTGGGGACTAGCCCCATCCTGAAGCCATCACATACCTCGCTCGACATTCTAGGGTGTTACCTCTTGTGTCAGGAGCCGGGACACTGCAGGACTTCCCCTTCAAGAGCTAATGTCTCAGTGGTCAAGGGGCCCAAGTTTATGCTGTTGGCTGTATTCCATAGTGTATCATAACCTGAAGAGGGGCAGGAAGGAGCTGTGCATTGAAGGCTATTTCTGAAATTCAGTTTCTGAATTGCAGTTGGACAAGAGTGCTTCCAGAATTTAAAGCAGCCACAAAGTCAGTGTGTGCTGGTGTGCACATGAGCAACACCTGTGCAGTCTGCTTTCCACGCTGCGGAAACCAACTCAGCCTCTCACTTATTTTTCCTTAAATAAAAAACAAAGGCACCTTGTCTGAAGGTGAGTACAGTGTTAGGTACAATATTGGTATTTTAATTATTCAGCCTTTTTTGGAGTGTGTGTCAGTAGGCTAGGAATTTTCAAAGTAAGTGAGAATTCTTACCTGAATATAATCTGCATATGGTAGACTGAGTCTGAATGTAGCCAAGCAATAGCATATGGCAGCAGAGAACCCCAGGTTTGTGGAGCCACAGCTCAGCCTCATGGAGCTCCAGAGCCAGCTCTCTCTGCCTGCAGCATGTCCTGGGGAGGTAGCTTTTGATGGCTTACTTCACTTGAATATAGAGGTGTCATCTATGCCCAGATGCCAGCCTATCTTGGTGCACAAGAAGATAAGGACAAGATTCGTCAACCGCATTGATTGTATAAATTTTATAATGAAAAGTGGCATTGTGTATCCAGACCAGCATGCCATCCCAGCTCAGTTTTTCCTGGAGACTTCAGATAACCTGTCACACTAACCACATCACTGCTCTCATCACTTGAATGCATAGGAAGTTGTCAGCTCCTCTAAAAGCAGCTACTTATTGATAATTTTCAAAATTAATGAAATGACCAGCTGATAAAGAAAACATAAAATCACTGTGTCTCGTTCTTCCTTATGTGTCTGCACACAACACTGGGTGTCTGAGGAGCCAGTAGCATCCAGGTGCCAGCGAAATTCACTCCTTGTCAGCTTTATGCAATAGCAAGGACTGTAGCTGAGGGACTTGGTCCCACTCTGGTCAGACCCACTGTGACTCATGTTAATGAGAACTTAACCCTTTCTCTGGCGGGCGAGGAGCTCTGGTGTGTCTCCTGCCAGCGCCGAGCTGCATACTCCCTTCAACTTCTAGAACCTTCCTCCCCCGCTGATTCGACTTTGCTTCCTGCCTGCCTGAACAAATGAATGCGTGTGCTCGCTCATCTTTCCATGCTGGAGTCAAACCCGCCCCAGTTGCAGACATCCAGAGTGGCCTGGCCCACTGCTCCTGCCCTCCTGTGGCTGTCTGGCCCTGTCTCGTCTGTCAGAGGTCCCTTGTGCCTACTGTCATTCTGGAAATTGAGCCCTGTACTTTCCTGAGAGTGGCAGCCTAGCCCATTCTGGTCCTGGAACCCTGTGCAAACCCTTTGTGACAGGGCGCTTAGCAACAGCAGCCAGCTCTGCCCTTCGTGCTCATTGTCGCCCAGGCTGGGGAGTTGTAAGTTTCACTTGGTTCTCAATGGTAGAGGTATAGCAGAGTCTCCTTGTCGTTGAGTGTTGGGGCATGAAACTCAGGCATCTGCAGGCCCTGCTCCACAACCCAGTCAATGTAAGACGCAAGAGCCAGTGGCATCCAGTTGTGTGTGAAGGCCATCTCATCCCACTCTAACTCAGAAGCTATCTGGAGCAGGGTGAGGTGCAGACCCTCACTGACCAACTACAGGGGAGTTCCCTCACACTTTGAGCCAGCTAAGGTGGCTGAGGCCCCAGAAGTTGGAACGTGGGGAGAAGCTGGGCCCAGGCTAGAAGGGGCAGTCCGCAGACCAAGACATCTGAACCAAAGCATGCATCCCAGTAGAGATATCCTGACGTTCTGAAGAGCTCTTTCCTAAGCGCAATTATGTTTACACTTGGTCTTTTTGTTTTTATTAAATGCTTTATTTCGGCATTTCCTCAAGGTAGTGATGCTAAATATCTTCACGTATTTATCTGCTTAGTCTCTTTGGTGAAATGACTTTCTTTTCTCCTTTTCTAATTGGATTATTTGGTAATTACTGTTGATGTGTAGTTCTTTGTGTATTTCTTTCATTGGCCCTTGGCTGTCAACATGGCTGCAAATGTTTTCTCCCAGTCTGCTGTAGCTCATCTTTTCATCCTCTCACCCAGAGGAAAAGTTTTTAATTTTCATGAGTTGAATTTTTACCACCTTTTCTTTTTATGAACTCAGCTTTAATTGTTGAGGCTATTACCTGTCCAGTTTTCTCTAGTATTTTAAACATTTACGGATTGGTGTTTTATACTTTAATTTGATCTGCTTCTCCCCTCCCTCCATTCTCAGATTTTTGAGACAGGGCCTCACGCTGTAATCTCAGCTGATGTTGAACTTGTGATAATCCTGCCTCTCTCGCTGCTGGAATTGCTGGGATTGGGTGTGCACCACCACACTCTGAGCTGTGAGGTTCTTGTTCGCTCTCGCTTGATGGTCTCGGTCTCATTTTCTCCCTTAGCCCACATCCACATCTGTGCAGTCTGCTTCCAGTTCTGTCCATCCACTCCACTGATCCAAGGACACAGAACAGTTTTCTCTTAGTTGTGGGGTGGAATATTGTTTCATCAATAAGATACTCATAGCCCTGGGGTTTTTGTGATACTTTTAGTCACATTGGGAAAGGTCCCCTCCTTTTCTATGGTGGGTTTTGGATTTTTTAATGATTATGTATTTTGGCTGATAAGACTATGTGGTTTGCTTCTTGGACCTGAAACTATGGGGAGGGATGGAGGTCTCCTCAGTTGATTTTTGAGTACTATGTCATCCTCCCAGCCTTGAAGGGAAGCCCACTTGGCTGTGATCTGTAATCATTTTTCCCGGCTTTCGTGTATGTTGACAGACGTAACAGCCATGAGCCTGTGGCTGTCATTCGCTGTATGTCTTTTTCCCTGTTTCATGCCCAGTGTAATTTGCATCACTAAATGAGTTGTGGGGTTTTCCCTCCTTTTCTCTGGATTAGCCTGTGGAATGCCATGCTGTGATGGAATTTTCCAGTGACACCTTCTGGCCCTGAGGCAGCATCATGGGAAATTAGAAAATTATGTCTTTTTTTTTTTTTTTCTTTTTTTTTTTTTGAGTACTTGTGGGGCTGACCTGGTTTTCTGCTTTTTGCTAGGGTTGTGTTGGGTTGCATTTGGAAGACTGGGTTGAGGGATAGTCCCTATCCCTGACAGTCTGGGTCAAGATTCCTCTTCACCCTGACACCAGGAATTGTGTCTTCTCTCTTGTGTCAGTCTTGCTAGAGCCTTGTTGGTTTCATTTTCTTTATAAGAAAGGAATTATTTGCACTCAAGAAGGAGAAGCAAGAGAATCAGAAGGTTTTTAGGCTTGTGCTTCTCTCTCTGTGTTTGGTCTGTGAAGGCAGGCCAGCTTCTTCTGCCATTATGGAACTTCCCCTGGATCTATAAGCTTCAATAAATCCCTTCCTCCATAACTGTGCCTGGTCTGGAAGTTCACCTCAGCGAACCTGAAGCTGTCTGCTACACACCCTTTATTTTAGCACTGCCAAAAGGCTGAGGCGGGAGGATCACCAAGAGAAGGGTTCAAGTCAGCTTGGGCTAGAATGAAACCCTACCTACCTCAAAAAGAAAAAGAAAAAAAAAAAGCCTCTGTTGAGGGAAAACCAAGTTGAGTTTGAATTTCATCTCTGGACCAGGTGGGGACTTGACATTCTAAACTACCCAAAACATAAAATTATGATCCCTTCCTTAAGAGTTAATCCAACTGATGCTGGGCGTGGTGGCATATGCCTTTAATCCCAGGACTCGGGAGGCAGAGGTAGGAGGATCACCGTGAGTTCGAGGCCACCCTGAGACTACATAGAGAATTCCAGGTCAGCCTGAGCTAAAGTGAGACCCTACCTCAAAAAACTAAAAAAAAAAAGAGAGAGAGAGAATCAGAAGTAGGCAGTCATGATGGCACACAACTTTAATCCCAGTACTCAGGAGGCAGAGGTGGGAGAACTGCCATGAGTTCAAGATCAGCCTAGAGCAACAGAGTGAATTCCAGGTCAGCCTGGGCTAGAGTGAGACCCTACCTTAAAAAAAGAGAACCAGAAGTTTAAAGTCATCCGTGGCTACATAGCAAGTTCAAGACCAGCCTGGGCTACTGAGACCCTATCTCCATCTTTTTTTTTTTTTTTTTTTAAAGCACCAGTTGTTTGTTGATTATTTCCAGTCAGACATAGTTCAGGAGACCCCTTCAGCCAGGGTCAGCTGTGGTACCTGTGCTTGCGCCCTGCCCTGCCCATAGAGGGTCTTGTCCTCCACCCTGTGTATACCTGGGACTCCGCTGACACCACCCCCCCCATTCCTGATAAATGCTTCCTTGTGTGAGGGCACTCAGTTTTTTTTTCAGTGCCTGGGAACCATCTGATCCTTGCCAGCCTCTGAGTTTGATGGAGGAACCCTGCTTTGCCCTGACAGAGTAGTCAAGGCAGCTCTTCTGTTTCCAAATTCTTACTTGCCTTTAATTGCAAACTTGATCACAGTTTGTGCCAGTGTGGATTAGGGAAGTCTAGCACGTTCAGGATTCACTTAGTCTCTTGGATCAGGTTTGGGTCTCATGCCAGGTTAGAGACACTTCCAGCCATGGTTCTCGCAGTCTCTGGTGGGAGTCTGAATCTTCGTTCCCTCACGCACGAGTTCCCAGTGCTGTGTTCACCCTTGCCTCCCTGTTTTCTCTCTGTTCAGACAGGGCGATTCTTACAGGCATGTGAGTTTGCTCAACTCCCCCCCCTCCCCCGTCTCTTCCATGTTGCTGGCTTGGCAGTCCTGGCATGTTTTGTTTTTGTTATACTTTTCATCTCTTAAGATTTCCTGCTATCCTTCTCATCTTTTGTTTCTTTGCTGAGGAATCCTTTCTTCTATTTCAAACGTAATTTATGGGTTTTTTTTTTCTTCTACTTCAAAATATTTATGATTGCCTGGGGGAGCAACAGATGCTTTAAAATCTCTGTCAGATGATGTCATCTTGGGATTAGCCTCTTAATCGTCCTTCCCATCAGTTTCAGGCATTCCTAGTTCCTGTGTGAGATTCTGAGTGAAACCTGGTCACTCCCCCCAATATTGTTTCATCCTTTATTTTAATTGACTCCTGGTCAGCAGCGGCAGGAGTGGAGGGGCCATCTTGTTCCTGCAGGTGGAGGCAGGAGTCCAGGTTGCCCATACAGCTCTGCTAACACCAGAGATTAGGGTGGGAAAGGGGTAGCATTGTTTCTGGGAGATGTTACTGAGTCCTGCTCCCCGCCCCTACCTCTTTTGGTGCCACCAGCATGGAATGGGAGAGGCTTGCTGCCCCAGAGGGGTTGAACACCAGGCTTCTCGCCTGCTCCCTTCCTGCCTTTGCCATGCTTGGCTATAGTAGAGCAGTCATTGACTAAAAGAGCTCAAAATATTCATCAGTTCACTTTAAAACAAAGAGTATTTAGTGTGAGTTAATACAACCTTTTAAAATAAAAATATTGTCCAAATTGAAAAGGAACATAGCAAGAGTACCTCCTTTACATTTTTGTGGCTTAACAGCCAGCCTGTTGTGCTTTGTTCTTTGGGCGGGAACCCAGGGAGCAGTCTGGTCTCACCCCCAGGCATCCTAGAGAGAGCGGGAGCTCACAGGTGCCCTGCAAGGGCCTTGAGAGCCTCAGTTTGGTGACTGATCTGTAAAGTCTTACAGGTCAAAGAGGGTAATTTCTCATCCCCAATATGTGTGGCATCCAGCATCCCTATAGAGTGAGATCTCCTGTTGCTACCAGATGCAGGGTGGCCTGAGCACTCTTGACCACTGAAGATCATTCTTATTAGACAGCTTTTTAAAGAGAGACCATAGTGCATTTGTTTGTAGCAAAAGGAAAATAGCTTTTATCTCATTTGTCTTTGGAGCAGTGAGTATCAAGAGTAAGAGGTGTGGCTGTAAGTGTGACCAGTAAGCTGACCGGGTCCTTGTGCTCTATCCTGATAGAAATTGTGGATATGTGAGAAGCTCTACAAGGGCTGGTCTGGCAGCTTTTGTGTCCCTCAGCTTGGACAGCCACAACTTGTGGCAGCAGGGGCCGCCTCTGGGTGTTAAAGCTCTCCTGCAGGCTCGCTTGGAGGTTGGGATTTCTCAGTTCTTGACAGTGGCCAATGTTCGAGCTCCCAGGCCTGGAGTGTCTGAGACCCTTGACCCTAAGGGCTGGGCAGCTCCCTGGAAAACTAACAACCAAGGCCTGTAGTTTCTCTTCTCTCTCTCCTTAGAACTTTCTGTCCTGCCTCTGCTCTCTCTCCTTGTTTCTGCCCTGACCTTGAACTAACTGTTCAGCTGCCTCTTGAGCTGTCAAGCAGCCGTCCACCTCCCACTTTGGCAGTTTGGCCTGCCGACAGCTAGCTGTCGCTGCCATCCTTGCAGCTCTTCTGTCTCTGCTGCTGTTCTGCTGCTGTTAGCTCAGCCCACCCTCCTGAAAGCATGAAAGAAAAGACTGCTTATGAGAAGCATTTTGTTGGACCTGATATGGTAACACTAGGGGGTGTATCTCAGTAGGACGTCTCCCATCCGTCTCACAAGTGATCCAAACAGCCAGAGGAGGAGTTTTGTACCCGTTATGGTGTTGCCCCTTTGGTACCTCTTAAAACAGTCACCTCTGCTAGGCCACCAGGGCAAGTGCGCCCCCTGTGGCTGAGGTAGAAATGGTTGAAGAGTCATCTTGAGATCATCAAGGTACAAACTGGACAGCGCTGACTGAAGCGGCACCTTCAGGAGCCACAGCAAGTGGCTGGGTTCGCTATGTAGGATTCCTCGTGTTCAAAACGCACCGTGCTGGCATATGGGCAGCCTTGTACTCTTGTTTGACCAAGTCTTCTTACTTGAGGCAGCCAGGGAGCAAGAGAGTCCAGCAGCTTGCCAGTTAGTCAAATTGCCCTACCCCACCCCAACATCTTTGCTTATTTATAAGAAAATAGCATCCAAAGGAGCACTTGCACTTAGAGCTTAGACTGCTAGTAGTGAGTTTAAGGGACACTCCTCGGCCGTGTTCTAGCAGTGGGGGCGTGAGCACGTGTGTCCTGGCTGTGCTTTCTGCTGAGTCTTAACCTTGGAAAAGCAGTCTTTACATCTCTGCACTGCCTTCATTAGATGATATTTGGATAGCTGGATACAGTTACTTTTTACTTTTTGTGCCTTCAGCTTAACTATTCTATTTTCCCACAGTAGTGAAGTCTCACTGCCTCATCTGCATATCTGTCTTGGCCAAGCCAGTGGCCCAGTAGGCAGTGATGCACAGCCCCTGATTCTAATTGTAGAGGATTCCCTGTCAATTTTCACAGGTTCACTTGAATTCTATTGAGACAATCGCTCAGGCTGGCCTCAAACTTGCAGCAACCCTCCTCCCTCAGCCTTTAAAATGCTAGCTAGGATTATAGCTGTGAGCCACCGTACGTAGCCTGCCATAAATTCTGACACTCATAAACATGCATAAAAACCTACTTAGTGAGGTTTTTTAATTTTTTTTATTTATTTATTTATTTGACAAAGAGGGGGAGAGAGAGAGAATGAATGGGCATGCCCGGGCCTCCAGCCACTGCAAACGAACTCCAGACACATGTGCCCCCTTGTGCATCTGGCTAAACATGGGTCCTGGGAAATCAAACCTGGGTCCTTCGGCTTTGCAGGCAAACGCCTTAACTGCTAAGCCATCCCTCCAGCCCCTACTTAGTGAGTTTTGACATGTATTGGTGGTCCCGAGTCAGAAGCATCCCTGAGGCTAGAGCTGGATCCTTGCTAGCTGGTTGGCTTACAGCAGTACTTAGTGAGCTGTGCACACATGACCTAACCCGTCTTTCGTGTCCTTTGTGAACACATCAGTCCCACCCCATTGATACTCGCTTCTTAATTCACTACCACCTGTTTGTGTTCTGTTTTCGTACCCTGGATGGGATATAAATGTCATCTTTGTTTAATTTTCTCTCATTTCTATGGCTCTTGTGCCTGTACTGTACTAAATGACACTCCTGATGATTTCTAGGAAGCCATTCAACTTAGGTTTTGTACTCAAGTCAAGCCAGGTGGACGCCTTGTGGACAGGGTGGTTTCTTGGTAAAGGAGGTGAGTGTGAGCCTCCACAAGGCCCAGGTCCTGGCTCAGGAAAAGATGCTGGGTGTGCTAAATAAGCAGAGAGAACAAGGGGGTGTAGTGGACAGAATATCTTGTCCTTCCCTACAAACGTTCTCTGTATGTGTCTTGCCTAGCCTAAGAGGCAATCCTCAGGCGTAGAGCTGAAAAGATGCGATTGAAGTGCTGTCCTCACCCGGGACTATGGAATTCCTTTCAGAACTGTTCAGCCACATCAGCAGCAGATGTTTGGTGAAGAGCTGCCCGGATCTCAAGATGGAGAGCAGCCTGGGCCTGCCAGAAGAAAGCGACAGCCGAGTATGTCAGAAACAATGCCACTGTACACTCTCTGTAAGGAGGACTTAGAGAGTATGGACAAAGAGGTGAGAGCACGGCGTGGCACGCAGGCAGCGGGCAGCCACGCTCCTGGGAGCTGCAGTGCCCCTGGGCATCCCCTCCAAGACCCGCATGCCACTGCACAGCGCAGGTGCAGCCGTAGTTCCATGTAGATGCGGGTGCTGTGAGCCGGCACTCATTTTCCTTGGCTTCCTATCACAAGGGATTTGTAGCAGCATTAAGCGATGAATCCCTGTGTTTGGCAGTAAAAGCAATTTAGTCCCCCTTTCCTCATCCACTCCAGGGACTGGTGACCACCAGTTGTCACAGCCGGGGATGCTTTTCAGGTCACCCTGCCAAGGGAACCCAGATTTTAATCATGTACACACACATAAGTTATGACCAACCATTTCTTCTTATAGCATTTTATACCACTGAGTAATGTTAGGCACATGTGTGTGTGTAGGTAGGTTTTTTAATTTTTTTCAAGTGCTTAATTTGGGGAATAGTAAAACCGGCACTCCAAATCCACTTTGAACTAGAGCCTAAATGCAGTGGGACACATATCCCTGGGGACGAAAGCAGAACTGAGCTGTAAGTCAGTCGGTTGTCTGTGTTGTAGACTCATACTCAACCCTGCCTCAGCCTGTGACTCCCATGCCCCTCGGCTCTGCACATTGAACCTCCCTAGTCTCAGGTCACTCCTGTGATACAGGATGGCACTTACTATGTGTTTTGTCATGCAGTTCTGCAGTGTCATTCCTCCAGACTGCTTTGAAAGGACCACCATAAGAGATGGACCTCGGGGCTGGGGCGATGGGCTCAGCTGCTGCCAGCCTAGGGTCATTTCCCCAGTACCCACGAGAGCCATATGCACAAAGTGGTGTATGTGTCTAGAGTTCATTTGCAGTGGTCAGAGGCCCTGACACACATGTTTCTCCCTCTTTCTCTTTCTCCCTCCCTCATTTCCCCCTCTCTCTCAAATAAGTAAATAGAAGACGGGCCTCGGGTCGAGCGTGGGTGAAAGCTGCCCTCTACATAAAGCTCTGCTTCCCTGTATCCACAGAGTTGGCTCCAGCTGTCCACATGGCACTACTGTGCCATGGGGACAGAAATGCTATTTTTATTGGACCTGCAGTGGAGGGCACTCAGGAGGAAAAATAGGGTTTTCATTTATTCTTAGCAGAGCAGGGAAATGCCCACATTTATCTTGAGGATAGAATCTCTTCAGTAACTCAGATTTTCTCTCATCTCAGAATATAGCTTATCTTGTGAGGATTAGACTTCTGGGGAATGTGCTGAATTGTTTGCCATTTTTCTTCTTTTTTGAACATTAGCTGTTTTTGTTTCATGAAGGTGTTTTCTCTAAGAAGTTTCCTCTGCCACTGCTTTGCCCGCAAGGCCAGGCAGCTTTATGTGGGAGCAGTGTCTGTCCCCTCAAGCACAGTGGTCTTCCCATCCTGCATGGTTGTCATGTTGCAAACCCCCCCTCATTCCCCACTTTCTCGGTCTTGCCGAGAGCTCCCCTCGCAGACAGTCCCATTTGTCACAGCCTGGCCACGACATTGGTTCTTAGGCACATGGTATCAAAGGGGCCTCAGATTGTTGTGTGAAACTGAAGTCACTAAACTCGCTTCAGAACCTCGTCCTGTCATAGAGTCCCCTCCCCCTCAGCAGCAGTGGCACTGAGGAGAGGCAGCTCGAGCCGTGGTTGGTGAAGGGCTCCACGTTCCTCAGTCCTTCAGCTGGCTCTGGATTCCCGTGGATCGCAGACCCGTGAGAGAAAGCACCTCTGTCCTCAAGTACAGGCCGTGGCCAGGCTCACACAGATGTAGTGGCAGCCTAAGGAAAGTGTTCTTGCCTCCTGAGTGCCATGGGTTACAGGCTACCGCGGGCGGACGCGAGGCACCCCGCTGAGTGTTTAGCCTGTCTTCAGGAGGAGATGGGCAGATGGCCTTACAAGGTGCGAGGGCCGGGCTGCTTTCACGTGCCTCAGGCCATTTAGCATCTGCCATGACTGTCCATAGCCGTTGAGGGTCTGCACGCCACTTCTCTGCCCAGGCTTGAGACTTTCTTCCGCATCAGCCTCTGTCTCTCTCTCATAAGAACGCTGATCACTGCTCTCGAGCCACCCTCGTTTGACCTCATGCTAGCCACCACATCTGTAAAGACTGTATTTCCAAATGAGGCCACAGTCACAGGGACAAAGATTGGGTCTTTCTGGAGACACAATTCAATCTGCTTGACAAGACTTCATAAACTTGGGATTCTCTTTCTTTTTGACAGAATCACACAAACAACATGAGGGCAGGGGCAGTTAACTTGCCACTCACCTGAGGAATGTTTATGTGGCCCCAGGTACATAGATATGTAAGACAGGCATACACATCAAACATTTCCTGATAGTAGGTCATAAAGAAGCTTATTTTAAAGCAGTTCTTTGATCTACATTTAATTTTACCATTTATTATAGGTGAAAGGAAATTTGCATAGAAATGAAATGAGTGTGCTTGTTTATGTTTATATAAAGAATTAAGTACTGGCTGAATATTTGATACTACAAGGTGCAGAGCATCTTCATCATTTTACAGAGTTGGCTGATGTTTTCATTTTACATTCATCAGTTATGAGAACACCATCTTGCAAAAACACAGTAATACAAAGTGGAAGAAAATGTTTAGGTTTCTGTCAGAAATTGTGTCCTAATCCCAAACCGAAGCTCAAGTTGGAACTTTTTTTTTAATTTGAAAGAGAAAGAGGCAGAGAGAGAGAAAGTGTGTGTGTGTCCCAGGACCTCCAGCCACTGCAGACAAACTCCAGATGTATGCATCACCTTGTGTGGCTTAGGTGGGTCCTGGGGAATCAAACCTGGGTCCTTAGGCTTCGCAGCAAAGTGCCTTAACTGCTAAGCCATCTCTCCAGCCCCCTCACGTTGGAATTCTCCAACAGCAATTTTTAACAATTGAGTACAATGATATATTAATTTGATATGTCCATTATGAGGGATGATGATAGAAAAATATTAAATCTTCAGTTTCTCTAAAACATTACATTTCTTTAAGAGTAGAAAACTTAGTATGTAAAATAACTGCACTTCATACTATACAGGAGCCTTGAATCTGAGCAAACATGCTACAAGTAGTGTCTGGAGCGATGGCGTTCACGTGCAAAGTGTACGCCTTGTATGTTCAGAGCCAAGGCTGCCGCAAGGGAGACGCCACCAGAGCCCCGGGATTCGTCATGCATTTGATGTTCACTTATCCTTTGCTTGTTGCAATTCAGAAACATTTTACTGTTGCCAAAATTTTTCATAACCCTATGTTCAGTTATGTGACCCCATATGGTCAAGACCCACAGGTAAAAAAGCCAGAAGTGGGACCAGATGGCTGAGTGGCTAAGGCTAGAGACTGCTAAAAACCAGAGGCTAGGAGCTGGAGAGCTGCTCAGTGGTTGAAGGCTCTGCCTGCCTGGAACTTCTCACACTAGAGTTTGGCTCCGCACCACCCATGTATAGCCAGACACACAAGTGGCTTATCTAGATGCACAAAGTGGTGCATACATCTGAAGGTCATTTGTAATGGCAAGAGTCCCTGGCATGCCTATTCGCTTCCACCACACCACCACTTTCAAATAAATAATCATTTTTTTAAGTGGCTTATGCATCTGTAATCCCAGTGCACCTACAACAGTAGAAGGCAGTGTCAGGAGAATCCTGAAGCCCAAGAGGCCAGCTAGTCTGGCCTTCTGCGGGGCAAATCAACAGCTGTCTCAAACAAGGTAGGAGGGGACCAACATCCTGAGGTTATTCTTTGAGCTCCACACTTGTGCCACTGAATGCCCTATTCACCCACACATACACCATCATCATCATCACACATACAAAAAAAAATATCTGTTAAGCCGAGCCGTGATGGCACACGCCTTTAATCCTAGCACTTGGGAGCCACAGGTAGGAGGATTGCTGTGAGTTCAAGGCTACCCTAAGGCTGCATAGTAAATTCCAGGTCAGCCTGGGCTACAGCAAAACCCTATCTCAAAAAACAAGAAAAAAAGTTTAAAAAGCCTTTTCTACTTTGAAGAAGAAAGTCTCCGTCTCTCTATCATTAAATAGGTAAATTTTGACTTTCACATTAATGCACATACATCTTAAATAAATACCTGTACTTTCAGTGTAGCTTGTTGAGATTCAGTTTCTAGTCCGGTCCAGCCTCCATGGAAGTGTCTCTTGAGTACCCCTAAGCTGAGTGGGTGGGCTGTGGTTGTGCCAGTTGCCTCTAGCAGAAGGATAGGGAAGACTTCCTCCTCACCTTTGTCCGGTTCCTGCTGTGTGGCTGTGTCAGCTGAAAGTACTCTCAACACCTAACTTTGTAGGGTGGGCTGTGGCACAGGACCAAGGTGCCACACTGAGCCACTGACTGCTCTCTGCAGCCCCCAGCCACAGAATCCAGTGGGCAGGCTCTTGTATTTTTAACCAGCTACTCCCCGTGCTCTTTGTAAGTTACAGGGAATAGTGGCTGCATGATTGGCAGGAGCAAGACACAGATGACTGCCGCCTTCCACTAAACATGGCATCCCAGCTTTGCTTCCCCAGCAGCACCAGCCACTCCCAAGGTTGTGGCCTGTGACTCCCTGTTCAGCACTTGTTTGGGGGACAATTCAGAATGAGCATCCCCAGTCTTAGCCCTCACCCCCTGACCTCAGCCTCCCCTTCCTCATTCCCAGAGATTCTCCTTACCCCAAGCCTCATCCCCAGCAGAAGCTCAGGGACTGTGAGCAGGGAAGGCCAGTTCTGGCGATGCTAATATCTGCCTAAAATCCAGAGTTCCCATGGCCTAGAAAGCAAATAGAGATAGGGGTGGGCTGAGAAGGGCACAGCAGAAATGCAAGAAGTGCTGAAAATCCACACTGTGCTTTTGTTGTGAGTTGAGTGTGTAAAAGAATCTGGCAGCCAAGTAGAGTGTCCCGAGCAGAAGGGCAGCCTGGAGAGGGTGTGGGGCCACCTGCAGGCTGCTTTTCTCTGCAGGACCAACTTAGGCTTGATGAGCACTCATGTCTGCTATCCTGTTACCAGATGGTAACCAGGCCCCATTACCCCCCTAGTTACCATGTGGGTAACTAGTTAAGTAGATTCTCCAGGATTTACCACTACCCAATTTCCCCAGCCTCTGTGGCAACTCAGGACAATTATGGCAAAGGGACTTCGGGATTCTCTTATGGGAACTTGAATTTAACAGCTGAAGCATTAATTGGAGTTGTGAGTTCTCCACATCCTGTCAGCCTGACAGAGTGACCCTCTCACTCCACTCAGCGCTGCTTACCATCCAGGAACTGTCAGCTGCCTGTAGGGTGCTGGAGGAGGAGGGAGGACAGTTAAGCGCAGCCCAGGGACTCGGCCTCCCAAGCCCGTGTATTTCTGGAGAGAAGTGGCAGGTCTTATGATGAAGCCAAATGTATTACTCATCTGAGCACAGCCCAGCCAGGGTACAGGAGCAGACACTGGGGCCTCACTCCTCCTCTAGTTTTCAGCATGCTACCTAACAATCCAGGTGACCCTCAGCCAAGTGCCAGTGCATCCCAGCCCTGGCCAAATGGTTCACGGGAACCCATAAAGCCACAAGGAGGTCGCAGCTGGCCTCTCCCCTCTACTACCAAAGGTCTGCTTGACAGTCCCTTGTACCCAGTAGCTTCCTTGCAGCCAGTCTGAGGGAAGACACAGGTCCCCAGACACACAGTTGGCTTTTCTCTTGGGCTCTCCCACTAGGTGCAGCAAGGCATCTTGGGAACACCTTCCTCATCACACTGGGTTACATTGAGTCTTACATGGAGGCTGTTACGGTGCAGGTTACAGTTGCCCCATCATTCACACAAGCTGAATGTGAAAGAGACAGCAAACACAGGGGCTCCGTGTGGAAGATGCCTGTGCATCCTGTGTGCATTAGGACGTGTGATGCCTGTCACATGATGGCATAGAGGCCAGGCTTGGGACAGATGTACAAGGCACCCAAACAGTGAGAGTCACCTTGATCTTCCTGAACGTGTCCTCCCAGGCACTAGTGAACTGCCTTGCCTGTCTGTAGTGAGCACTGAGTGCTTTGATGCCACTCCTGGGACTCGCTTTGTGTTCTCTATTGGAGATTGCTTGGTGTAGTCCCCCAGTCTTCAGGCATGTGTCAGACCTGTGAGCTGTGCATAGCCCTGGAGGTGTGGGAGCAGGACCGGGGTTCCTGCTGGGATGCAGTAGCTGTCAGCCCTGAGGATAGGGGCCATTTACCGTCTCTACAGGACTGGAGAGATGGCTTAGCAGAGAAGGTGCTCGCCTGCAAAGCCTAAGGAACCAGGTTTGATTCCCCAGTACCCATGTAAGCCAGATGGACAAGGGGCACAAGTATCTGGAGTTCATTTGCAGTGGCTAGAGGCTCTGGTGCTCCCATTCTCTCCCTCTCTCTCTCAAACAAATAAAATATTTAGACAAAAAAAAAAAAAAAAGCCAGAATAGCTAGGCATGGTGGTGCACGCCTTTAATCCCCACATTCGGAAGGCAGAGGTAGGATCTCTGTGAGTTCAGAGCCAGCCTGAGACTTCATAGTGAATTTCAGGTCAGCCTGGGCTTGAGTGAGGAGACCCCACCTCCAAAAATAAATAAAGCTAGGACATACAGTCTATCTTGATTTATCCGCAGATTTTCGTAACACTGAACAATAAAGAGTCTTCTGCAAGAGTTCTTTGGTGGGGTTTTCTCTAGAAACATCTTTAATTAGAGCTAAGTTTCAGGAGCTGGCCTTTTGTAGGGCTCAGCTGCTGCTTCACACTGTCGCCCATGCCCTCTCTCCACCTCTGTGCCCTCCAGGTTCTAGTCACCAGGGTTCTGGGATCCTTGACAGCTACCTGTGTGGTGGTTATGCCGTGGCCCAGCAGAGGAAGTTCAGCAGGTAGTCTGTGTCCCTGGGCCATGCAGTGAGTAGTCTTCAGGGTGATTCTCATCCGCTTGGCCCCCATACTCACCCATGCCTTCCCTCTGGATATTGTGATCACTGTAAACATGGCTCAGCACACAAACACTTGAGCTCAGACGTTCTCTGACGCTCTTGAATTTTTCTTTTAAAATCTTCAGCTCCTTCCAAAGAATCATAAAAGTGCAAGAAACTCTAATGACCATCTGCATTTGCTTTTGTCCGTGCACACACAGCTTCTGCCAAGAGAAGGCAGGTGCTGGTGCAGGTGGGCACAGGTGCATGGAAACAGGCAAGTACCAGCGCAGGTGAGGGATGTAGGTGGGCAATGCCGGTGGGTGGTAGAGGTGGGCATCAAGACAGGCATGGTATGGGTAGATGCAGGGTCAGTAGCAGGTCAGGCTGCTCTTGGATGTTACACACACACACACACACAGTAGTTGCACTTTACCAAATCTTCTCCCAGAGGAAATTAGGTTGATTTTCTTGTTGTAGTGCCAGCCCAGGGTTTAAGACTATTGATCTTATGGCTTGGGGGTTTTGTTTTTACTGAACTTTTTGTACACCTGTTTAGGATCTATACAAACTATAAGCTTAGTGGCTTTATGCTTAGGTTCATGTTTATATGAATTAAAAGATAAAGAAAGTAGAAACTGAGGCATGTTCCTATTACCTGGTTGGTTGGTTCAAGGTCCTTTTGGTATGAACTGATTTCAGGTGGAAACTACCACTATTTCTAAAGCAGCCACAAAGCCCACAGGCTGGCACCGTTCCACTCCGAGGCAGTCCAGGAGTCCAGCCACTGGCAACAGCAGTGTCCCTGTGAGCCTGCTGGATCATCACACGCGCCCTTCGGCACTTCACAGCTGTGCTCAGTGCGCCTGGGGCTGCTCCAGGAGACCTCTGCACATAAGTGCTTTTCCTGCCCCTACCGACATGCCATGCTCACATGCAGGCTGCATAAGACATGTCTTATGTTTGCTGGAGGCACATAGTCCACGGTGGCTGTTAGAATAGTCACCTTTCTGTTGCCCTCCCATGTGTTGAGACAAGTTGTTCCTTGAGCTGTGAAGGGCCTTGGGGGCAGGGCAGTTGGGATTGTTAACAGTGCCTTCGTGACCCTTAGGACTAATGTAGTCTTCCTATGCTGTCACTTCCAAAGCCGTCATTCCTGGATCTCAGAGCACTGTGTGTGGTCCTGTCAGTAACATGCGGTGAGAGGAGGACCCCACCCCTGGCGGTGGTGAGTGCCTTCCTCCACTCAGCACGTGCTGGCTGAGGGCCTGCTCTGCTCAGGAACTAAAGTCTGTGCTAGGGTGGGAGGTACAGATGTCATGTGATGACATGTCATGTCATGTATGTCATACTCAATGCCAAGAACATTGAGCTAGAGGAAAGACAGAGCAAAACGAGGCTACAGGGGATGGGGCAGTTGTGGTAGGACAGAGAGGGGGTGCGCCTCCCACTATACTTCCTTCCCTGCTTGGTCCCCACCACAATGAGGATGTGTGTTACGGAGCCATAACTGAGAATTAACAAACATGGGCGTGGGGCTTAGCTCCAAACCTGAAGAAAATTCCACAATTAGATTATAAATGTACAGTGGTCTATTATAAAGTTCACTGTTTAATATGTAGGGTTTGTTTTTAAAACATACAGCATTTAGATGGGGATGTGACCACTATCTGGTATGTTCATACAGTAGAGTTCATGGGATTTGTTTTTAGGGCTAGATAACTATTAGTTCTATATATCAAAGACCAAGTGATAATGTTCCTAAACACACACGTGTGCATACACATTTGGCAAGTGAAAGGAAGACATTTCAGTCTGGAGGAAGAAGAACAGTAGGGACTTCCATAGCTGGCCAAGCTGAAGCGAGCTAACAGTGTGGGTGCATTACAAGACAAACAGTGAAGTCTCTAGAAGGCCCTGGTGGCAGGTTACACACAGAGCAGCAGTGTGGGTCTCTTGTCATGTGCACCCTGTGTTGTGTGGACAGTGCATAAAGCTAGAGGACCCAAGATGATCAAGGGGCTGCGGGCATGTGGAAAGTTGTGTTCTGGTTAGCTGTGGAGCTTTGCTTCCCAGTGCTGCCCTCAGCCTGTCACAGCTGTTTGCCATGGTGAACCTACTCTGCAGATATCTGAACCTCAGAGAAAGGCTACCCTAAGGAGGCGTGTGGTCCAGAAAGCAGAGGACAGGTGCTGCACCTGTGTCTCCTTCCGCTTTGCCGGGATATTCCCACTTGCACACCTGCCAACTGTAGTGGGGGTGACAACCAGGCTTTGAGGGAAACCTGGTGGGGGATCTCATGTGCTAGTCCTAGGTATGAACTCATGCAAGTCCTTGGATTGCCCCAGAGCACAGATGTGTGCCTGCGAACTGACTGAGGGTGGGTGTTCACTGGGGTTTGGGTCAGACTTTACATTGGGGAGGCCATGAGGCTTACCTTGGGGCCCTGTCCACAGAAGGCAAGCTAGCTCACTTCTGCAAAGTCAGTGCTGTCCAGTGAAAAGCAGGCAGATAAGACAGATTCCCATGGGAAAGAGACACCCAGTGCAGCTGGAGATGATGACAATAGTGGAATGAGCAAACAAACTGGAATGCAGTTTGTGTGGCCAGCTTTACTGAAAGATGAGCCAGCTTGAAATGATAGGTTCTGTTTCAGAAGTGATGAACACAGGTGGGGCAGAGCCTCGGAAGTCCACCAGTAGACCCCAAGTGAGTGGAGGTGGCATGGAGTCAGCAGCCGGAGTGGTCTCCCTGATCAGCCAATAGAAGATAACAGTGGAAGCCAAGGGCACCTCTGTGTGGTGTTGACAATCTGACCTGTGTGTTAGAGTCCTGGAGGAGGAGGATGTGGACAAGGAGAGTAGATTGAGCCAAGAAAAGTTACCCAAGAAGTGATGGCTGGCAACATCCAAATTGTGGAGGGAGGCAGACGACAGCTTCCCCTCGTTCAGGCTTGTCTGGCCGGGTGTAGAGGTGGGCGAAGTGGAGCATGGTATATCAGCTGCAGGTCCCGCTCCTTGCTGTTTTTGGTGGGGTCAGAGACTGTAGAGAGGGACATTTGTGTGGGGCCTGTGGAATAGGTGGGAGCTGTCTCAGGTGAGAACCCCAGGTGGGAGGAGTGCAAAGGAGACTACCAGCTAGGGTTGGTCTGCTATGTACTCTGTTACCTGTAGGCTGCTCAGATGAAAGGGCTGGAAATTGTCCTAAGAATTAGGAGACACCATCGTCTCAAATACCAGTTATATTATAGGCACAATTGAATATTTGCCAAGTTTTCTTTTTTTTAATAGAAGCTTGAAGCTTTTCTTTATGCATTATTCCAGCTTCTTCTGGTTAGTCATGCCTCACAGCTTGTATTCTGTGGCTCAAACAGAGGTGGCCCAAGACTACTTCGTGGTCTTGTCGGTTGCACGCTCCTGGGCAGGGTTTATTGCTCCCGCTGATGAAGGCCGGAGACTTGGCTTGTGTGGGCCATGGCTTTCTCAAGGTGATGTTTCAAAAGAAACATCAGCATCTGAGAATTCTGTGTCTCACGTGGTTTATCTGAGGAAGCAAGTATGCTACCATTACTGTGGAAGACTTTGTCTTCAGATGATTCACACTATTACCTTAAAAAAAGGGGGGGGGGAGAAGAGCCAGGCGTGGTGGCGCACGCCTTTAATCCCAGCACTTGGGAGGTAGAGGTAGGAGGATCGCAGTGAGTTCAAGGCCACCCTAAGACTACATAGTTGATTTCAGGTCAGCCTGAGCCAGAGTGAGACCCAAAAAAAGAGCTAAGTCTAAAAAGATCACTTTTAGTAATGTGATGATGCGAGAAACACAGGTGCCATCATCCCCTCCTTGCCTATTCCACTGGACTATGTCTTTGAAGACTGTTGAAGTCCAGTCAGCAAAAGGAGGAGCAGAGCAGGCACCTCCACAGGCTGTGGTGTGGGCACAGAAGTGACTGGGAGAGTCACCTGGAACCAGGCAGGGGCCTTTAAGAGACCCAAGAAGATGTGATGAGTACTAGTTAGCCGAGAACTGAGAATGATCTACTTACTCAATACCTGTGTGGCAGTGTAACCTAAAAACCAACATTGTTAGAGTGAGTTTACTATTCTACTGAAGTTCAGCATTAATTCAGTAAGTTCTAGGCACCTGTTAATGTGTCAGGCCTGCGCCCATGCTCTTGTTTTTTTTTGTTTTTTTTGTTTTTTTTGTTTTTTTTTTTTAGGTAGGGTCTCTCTGTAGCCCAGGTTGACCTGGAATTCACTACATAGTCTCAGGGTGGCCTCAAACTCACTGCCATCCTCCTACCTGTGTCTCCCGAGTGCTGGGATTAAAGGCGTGCACCACCACACCCGGCGTACCCATGCTCTTTATAACACTGATGCTAGATTAGAATCTACCTGGGAACTGAAGAGCCAGACCTTGCCGTAGCAGATCATGTGCTGATAACATGTCCAAAGATTCGGTTCAGAAAACACAACACATGCACAGATAACGTTTGGGAATATTCTGTTACTAAGCAGTCATTTCTCCTTGCCAGTTTGTAGTTCTAACCACAGTTATGACCTGATACTAGAGAATTATCCTGATTAACCAAAATCCTTAAGAACACATTTTTGCATATACTATTCAATCAGTAGGGGTTGTTGAACTACTTGTTAACAACCAAACCTAGATAGAGTGTTTCTTCTTAGATCAGGTGTTTATGCCTGGTTTTGATATTTATTTTTTTTAAGTTGCTGACTGGTAAAATGTTCATGGCTCTCTTGAGCTCTGTGTTTATTTCCCAGAAATGTTGGTAGCTGGAGTTTTAGTGAATTAAGGTTTATTACGTGTGAAAACCTACACACAAGAAAGAGATTATGGTTGTCTTTTGTTTCCATCTCCCTTGTGTAAAGAACTTTCTCAGGGTTTAAGAGTGTGTAATTTGCATTAAGTCATTTTCCAAACATATGTGCTGCCTACAGCCAGCATCTGTGTGACGGTTTTAAATCCTGCCGGGAAGCAGTTTCGAACGCCTCAAGTTTGTTTTCCAAGTTTGGGGTTTTTCCACATGTCACTAAAGTTCCTCTTTGGCCTTTGAAGCGTTTTCAGTTCATAAAAATAGCTTCTCAGTTGACATCATTCCACTTAAAAATACATTTTCACCACTGTATTAGTTTTCTGTGCCACAAACGCAGAGGCTAAACACAGCCTCCATTTTAGTCCTTGTCTCCCATTTCCAGGGTCAGGAATCAAGGGGAGGGAACGGAGTCCTCAGAGCGCTGAGTGTGTATCCCACGTCCTCGGCCATCCTCCCAGCTTTCCGATGAGGGGCAAATTGACTCCTAGGAATGCAGCCTCACAGGTCTGGGGCCGCCACTGTCTCCTTGCTGAGGCTCTGGGCTACCTGCCATCCACATGCCAGCAGAGTCTCTTCTAGTTGGCCATAACAGAGCCTTGTGTGATAAGAACCATCCCGGGAATGACAGATATCCTCCCTCTGCTGCAGTCCCCCTTGGAGTGAGTCACAGGTTCCTGCTGCTCCTGTGCTGATAAGGGCGCTTGGGCTCCCGGCTGTCCTCCAAGTGCCCATCATGAGCTATGTCTACACAAATAATTTCCACCAGAGCAATTCCAGTAGCATCCTCTGTGCAAAACCAAGGCTTTGTCAGGACACCGACAAAGGAGGGGGACATGTATCTGGGACTTGTCAGGATGGGTACCTGAGAGACACAAACTGCTGAGGCTTTATTAGGTGGTGGCTGTTTGTGCAGCCAAACTATAGAGGACTGCTAGTGTCTGTGAAGAATCGTGATTGCCGGGGGCTGGAGAGATGGCTCAGTGGTCAAAGGTGCTCCCGAAGCTTGATGCCCTCGGCTCAACTCCCCTGTCCCCTTGTAAAACCAGATACACAAGGTGGTATTTGTTTGCGGCGGCAAGAGCACTAGTGTGCATACCCCTCCCCCATTCTCTCTGTCTTTGCAAATAAATAAATATTGTTTAAAAGAAAAGAATCATGGGGCGGGAGAGATGGCTTAGCGGTTAAGATGTTTGCCTACAAAACCAAAGGATCCTGGTTCAAGTGGCTGGAGCCCTGGCATGCCCATTCCCCCCCCCCCTCTGTCTTTTTTCTCTCAAATAAATAAATTAATTAATTAATTAAATTTTAAAAAGAAAAGAATTGTGACTGCTGGGCAAAGGAACATGACACAGTCTCAAAGCAAACAGGTTGGCCCAGGTTATAAGGTCAGCATACGCCAACTGTTTAAAGATGCAGGGAGCTGGAAATGCTACTGTTCTGTGTAGGGTCCCCGTCTGTTCTTCGCAGCAACATCAGGAAACTTCCAGAGAAGGTTCACTTAAAGCTGCTATAAATGCTTTTAGTTTTACTCTCACTAAGTGACTAGAATGTTTGTTCTTTTCAACAAGGAAAGGGAAATACATTGATGTCCTCCAGCTCAACTGGTAGGAGTTCAGAGTTAGTGGAAAGTTACTCCTTGGAGTTCATGTGATCTGATCAGTCATGTGAATGGTGGGTCTTAAGAGGGTATCCTGTTCCTGTTGTCTGGTGAAGCGGTGTCAAGCCATTCCCTGGCAGCTTGTACAGGCTGCTCCCCGTCTGCTTTCTGCACCAGGCCAGGAAGAGGCTGTCTACACAGCTTTCCTGAGGGAGGTAGGGAGAGGCCATCTGCACAGCTTTCCTGAAGGGAGGTAGGAGACTAGTGCTGGGTCCTGGCTGCTGAGCTTGCTGCTCTGTTCTTTCCGTCGTGTTCTGATGTCACTCCATCATATTCTTTCTGCCTCTTTTTTTTGTTTTGTTTTGTTTTGTTTTCTGAGGTAGGGTCTCACTCTAGCTCAGGCTGTCCTGGATTCACTTTGTAGTCTCAGGGTGGCCTCGAACTCTTGGCAATCCTCCTACCTCTGCCTCCCGAGTGCTGGGATTAAAGACGTGCACCATCACGCCTGGCCTCTCTGCCTCTTCTTTCTGTACTCCCTTTCAGCCTCTCACCACACTTATCAAGGGCCCTGTACTCAGGCTGTGGGTTCCACTGGTCCAGGGGTGCCAAGGGACTATTAGCCTGTGAGCAGAAGGCATCATCACTCCCTTGGAGTCTTGTGTGTGCACACTCCGTGGAGTCTCGCACGTTTGTGTCCTCCCCCTCCTGTCACCATTTAAGCACTGGCTTAGTCGCAGACCCCGGCAGTCAAGTAGAAAGCAGAGCTGAACATCTGGCCCCTTGAAGCGTGTCACTGAGAACTGTCTTGTGCGTGGGGATGACTGGAAGTTGTCCTTTCTAGGGGAGGCAGGTCACATGGCTCCCACAGAAAACTCACTTGCAAGCCCACTGACTCATAGCCTCTTGTCAGGTTGATGACATCCTTGGAGAAGGCAGCGATGACAGTGACAATGAGAAGAAGAAGCCAGAAGACCAGGATGACGAACAGGAGAGAGCATCGAAGCCCAGGAAGCCCAAGGCCCCAGGGGCCCGAAGGGAACAGCCTCTGGGGTCCTCTTCATCCTGCGAGAGGAATGCCACTGGCTCGCGTGGGCCCAGGTACGGTTGCCATGGGAGAAAGGGTGGTCAAGGGCCTAGGTAAGAGTGGCCCTTACCTGAGGGAGAGTGACGAGACCCCTGGTGAGGACAAGCAGCCTATCGTCATGTCTGGGGTGCCGTGCACCATGTAGTGTCATTATCATCAGTAACTAATGTCAACAGAGTCAGCTAGGCCTCCGGGGTACTGTGCACAGAAAGGTGGTACCGTGCGCTCTGGTGTGCGTGTCCCCTGTCAGCTTGTGAACTTTGAGCCTCTTGGACTTGGGGAAGACTCCCTTCTCTTCCAAGGATGGTGGGCAATAGGATTTTCTGGTTATATTTTGTTCCCAGTAATGGGGAATGGAAGCAGTGTTTTGAATAGTTTTTCAAATAACATTTTCATTCGATGTCAAGTAAAATACATTTTGGGGTTTTTGTTTGGGCATGTGGAATGTTTAGGTTTCATAATGTTTCTGTCCCCATATGTCACAAGGCTTTGCATCTAAGATGCAGGTCTGATTTGTCATGCGGTGCTCTGGTTGGCAGCACATCTTGTCAGGTTCACATGGCCAAGCTGTTCTGTAGAATCTTAATATCACTTGAACTTGAAAACGACTTTTAACAGAAGGCAAGAGGCTGTGTTTTGTACTTGTCTCCCAAGAAGTGATTCATTTTCCTCTCAAAGCCACACAAGCACACAGCGCTTTCATTCTCTGCACTCTCCCCTAAGATGAAAATCAGGCACGGACGTGAAAAGCGTCTACCCAGCAGAGTTCTTCCGGGTGGGTAGAGTGCCACCCAGATCCACTGTGGCTCCACAGTCATGGTGTAGCCCCATGAGTGTGAGCTTATCTTCCAGCGAGATCTTTTCTTGTCGTTGTACAGGGGAATGGATCGTGTCCGACAGCTGGTAGCTGTTCCATCCCTTTCCCTCCCTGAAGGGTTGTATTGGTCCCAGCTCTCACTTGGGGATGGACTGCACTAAGTAATACTGCAGAGATACTTGTAAAAGATGGGTCTAGCCAGGATGATTAACTTGGAAAGATACTCTTTAGAAGAGAGAAAACAAAAACACTATTCCAACAAATAATAGCTCAAAACTTCCCAAATTTGATGGAAAACTTTGATTTTATGTGGGAACCCCCCCCCCGACTTCAGCACACCCCAAGCAGAATAAGAAATGTATACCCAAAACCAGGCTTGGTGGTGCACACCTTTAATTCCAGCACTCAGAAGGCAGAGATAGGAGGATTGCCATGAGCTCAAGGCCACCCTAAGACTCCATAGTGAATTCCAGGTCAGCCTGGGCTAGAGTGAGACCCTACCTTGAAAAACCAAAAAAAGAAAAGGAAAAGAAATGCATACCCAGGCAAATCACAGTAAAATTGTGAAAGCAAGGGTGGGAGGCAAGCCTGGAAGGCAGCAAGAGAGCTCCAGCGAGCCGTGCCGCTGCCCGTCATGGGAAGCGCAAGCCAGAGCCTGCGGTGGAGAGGGGCCTGAGGAGCAGTCATCTGCCACGACTCCTGTACCTGACAAAACTGCCTCTCCAAAGTGAAGAGGAGTCCCAAAAAACAGAAACAGACTCCACTGCTAGCAGACTCCTTCTAAGGAACTACAGCGTTCTCAGGCTGAGAGCGCAGGACCCCAGTGTGAGCCTGAACCCCACAGGCAGCAGGAAGCACTGTGCTCTGCACTTTTCTTCCCCTTTCTTTTGACTGGTTGGTGCTGTGAGACTAGATGCACATAACTGTATTTCTGGGCCATGACATGCACACATGGGAGGCTCACCAGCAGCAGAGCAGAGGAGGCAGGCAGGAACCTGTGGTCTTAAATAAGGAGATGGCAGCAGGAAGAGACGCAGATTAGAAGTGATAGGCAGAGTTTAGACTTGACCTCCATCCTTCTCTCCACGCCTTAAGACACATCATGAAAATCATAATTACAACACTGTGTTAGGTTTAGTGACATAAATTGAGGCAAGGCTAGAGCCATGTGGAAGTATAAATCTTAAGTAGGTCCTGACCTGATAGCCCTGGTGTCACTTAATCACTCAATTAAAATGTTGCCTCAGAAAATATTCACTTAATGCATAAGAAAGTAAAAGGGGGGGACAGAAGAACAGAAGCCATGAGACATGGAAACCAAAGGGCCTCAGATGGCAGATGTAGGCCCAAGGTGCTAGGCTCTGCCTGCAAGCACATCAGACTGTTCAAAAGGCAGCACTGTCAGGCAAAGAATACTTCCTGCAGGACACATGTCCCATGCTTAGAGGGACAAACAGACCAAAAGTAAACTGGTTCAACAGCTTGTGTTCCTTCAGGAGCAGAGAAAGTGATACTGGAACAGAGGTGTCAGGAGGTAAAAAAAAAAACATGGTGTCTTGACACAGGGTCAGTCCCTTTAGAAGGGAGAAGTACATCAGTGGCAGGGCAGAGGGAAAAGCAGACAGTGACAACAGGGCTATCAGTGTCCACTTCTGGGGATGGGGATGAGAAGAGGGGACTTGGAGGACCGCACGGCAGAGTGGGTCAGCCAGATCCCCCAGACATCTATGGACACCACTGAGAAGGGAGCCCACCCATCCTACATGCCACTTGAGAAAGTCATGGACCTGAACATCTCTGGTAGCCCCAGAAAAGAACAAGGCTAGAAGGGTGTGCACATTCCATTTTTTAGGGCTGTTGATGGTCCAAAAATGAATTCAGGGTCTATAGGAAGGCTGGGCCAAAGTAGGGTATGTCTCAGAAACACTACTGGCTAGAACTTGATGTGACCTGTGCCTGCATGTGATTTTGCTGCTTTCAAAAGTAGGCGAGGTAATTGTTTTGGGAGACAGGCACGTGTTGTGATCATATTGCGTGTCCCTAAATGTGCATGTTCTGGTAACCCAGCCGTTAGAACAGATGCAGTCACATTAAGAGTCCTTGCCAAAGGCTGGAGAGATGGCCTAGCGATTAAGGCGCTTGCCTGTGAAGCCTAAGGGCACATATTCTACTCTCCAAATCCCACGTTAGCCAGACGCACAAAGGTGAGGCAAGCGTAAGGTTGCACATGCCCACTAGGTGGCACAAGCATCTGTAGCTCAATTGCAGTGGCTGAGGCCCTACCACACCATTTCTCTCTCTCTGCCCCTCTCTCTTGCTCTCCCTTTCTCAGAAGATAAAAATAAATAAATAAATATTAAAAACACATATTTTAGTGGTGTATGCCAACTCTCCCAATAAAAGCTTTGATGCTAAAAAGGCATCTTAGCACTTCCAACAGGGCAAATGTAAATCTCCCGGGGGGGGGGGGACGGGCTCCACTTCCCAGCAGGCTTATCCTGCCTCTTGCTACCCAAGGAAACCCCACCTGTGTTCTGCACAACCATGCTGTTTGGGCCCCATAATACAACACCATGTGGCCTTCCTTGCCATTGGACATGGCATGCTGACCACCAACAACCTGTATAGTCTGTCCTCACTGATGAGAGAAGCTTAGCTTGCTTCATAGTGGAAATATGCTTGAGAAGTAGTCTGCTGTGCTTGGTGTTTCTCACTGCGTGTCCACACACAGCGAAGACAAGCGAGAGAACCAAGCAGGCCCCAGGCGCTGTGTTTGCTGTTCTTTGTTCCATATGAACCACACAGGTTGTGGCCAGCGTGTGAACAGTGCACACTTCTGGAGACTCTGGGCCCTCCGATGCTTATATAAAACTACTGCATTTATTAAAACAGCTCACATCTTTTTGAATAGCAAACTTTAGGCACTAATCCATGGATGTTGTAACAACAGTGAGTTCAGAAAGCTGAAATATTGGGGAGGAAATTTGCATATATTATTCATGTTTATATACTCTTGCCTTATTACTGATAAAAGTAGGAGGAAGAAACTTGCTAGGTAGTCAGGGAACTCTAAGAGCAGAGATCAAGCCCTCTTGCTCTCAAAAGAAAGCTGTCTCACTACCACATAGAATTTGATAACTTTTAAGCCATAAGTTTCTCTAACTTTAAATCTGCTAATACTTTTCTACCGCATTGTATAGTTGGTTGTAAAAGCAAAATATAAACATTGCCTCTACACTGCGAGGAAATAAAACTGGTATCAGTTACAAGCGTTTGTTACCACGGCCTCCAGCTGTCCATTTCTAATTTTTGAGGTAATTTGAGTTACTAAAATTTACTTGTAACATATTTGCAATTGTGTTCCAAACATTGTTTAACCATGAGTGAGGGTTGTGTATCTTCTCAGGGAAGTTTTGCTTGTGCCTATTGCAGGCGCAGGGCCAACCTGGTTCTCAATGGCCAGGGGTTACCACCAGGGACCGGGGCTTACCACCCCCTTAGTATCTTCTCCCCATGGGCCTGCCGGCCCTTCTGTCTCCTCCTTCCGCGGGCCTGCTGTGTCCTTGTCTGTCCCCCCCTGTGGTCTGACTGCCCGATCTGTCCCTTTGCTGCTGGTCCTGCTGTCCCTGGAGAGGAGGGATGCACGCTCTGCTTCTGCTTGTTTCCCACATGCATCCTTGTGGAAGCTCTGATCCCTGTGATTCAGTAAGAGTCACCTCTGAAGCATCTAGAAGCCTCTTCTCTGAGTACATGCAGTCCTTCTGTGCTCTGACACAGCTGTGGGCCAGGTGCTGGGCCTGTCTTCAGAACCTGTGAGACTGTGATCTCGGTGGTCAGCTGTGGGCTTCTTGTGAATGTGGAGGCGCAGTATTGCCAGTACTGTGTCCATAGCCTGGTCCTGACTCCATGGTGGTGGAGCCAACACAGCGGCTGCCACAGCTCACAAGCTTTGCAGAGAGATGTTTTTATCAGCAGAAATCCTATGAAAATGAATGTCTGTTTGGAAACTCATCTCATGGTTTCCTTAACTTCTCACTTCTTCCCTTAAAATACAGTTCAGGGTGCGGGAGATGAAAGTGCTCCCGCTCAAGCCAGTGAGTTCAATCTCCAGACCCCACAGAAAAAGCCAGGGTCTTAGCAGGCTTCTGTAATCCCAGCCTACGGACAGTGATGGTGAAATGGGAGACTCAGACAGGAGGATTTCCAGGAAAGCTCACAGCAGTGCAGCAAGAATCCTGAGGAAAATGTCCCTCAAATGAGGTGGAAAGGAAAGGACGGCCCCAAAAGTCATCCTCTGACCTCTACACTCAGGCCACATAGCACACGCATCCAATCACACAAGTCATTTTCTTTCAATTTTTTTTTAAATTAAAATAGAGTTCATTGGTTAGCTTTCTATTCAAAGCACTGCTCCCACTCTCTCTGTCTCCTGTTGTTTAGGCTTTCCACGCAGCTCTTAACCAACTTGACCTTCAAAGACCAGAAAATGGCTTTATTTTTAGTTTCGGTGCTTTTTTCAAGCACTTAAAGCCAAGCATGGCAGCACATGCCTGTAATGCTAGCGTTCAGGAAGTAGAGACAGGATCATCAGGAGGTGTAGGCAAGGATGGGCTATGTGGGACTCTTCTCAAGAAATGTCCTCAGAAGGAAACTAAAAATGGTTCAGCTGTAGTAAAACAGATGCTTGTGGAAATCAACTCTCACAGTGAAGCCAGGTCAGCTCTGTGACTGAGTTCCCTGTGTGGAACCCATGGAAGAAGTGAGAATTTCCGGAACCTAAGCTGGACTCCCTGCCTGCTATGGGCATCGTAGGGAAATGGGGCCTAACGGTGCTGACCTCCCTCACCAAAACCATACTTTGGGACTGAATTGTACAGTATATTGCTATTTGAGCATGAAAATCATACTGTGTGATGTTAACATTTGACAGTCACCAGTTGCCAGGTACAAGACCCTTGTTACACCAAGTGTCCTGCTCACCGCCAGGCTGGCACCCAAACTGTGCGCACATGGGCGAGGCTCTGCCGTCCTCCCCCAGCAGCACCTTCAGGCCCAGACGGTAGTAGTAGAGGTAAGTCAGGTGCCTTCAGTGTCTTTGTGTTTGGAACCCTTGGAGCATTTTGTCATTGTCTCTGATGCTTTCAGTGGTAGGTGTAGCTAATAAATAATATGCTAAGTCTTCATGTTACAGCATTGTCACTGGGTTTCTGGCTAAGCATACCTGTGAGTTGTCCAGTGGTGAGTGGTGACTTGCAGACTAGCGTACTGCAGCCTTGAGCCTGTGCTGTCAGGCGTCCAGGCTTGGGGAGGTTTCTGGAGCCATTTTGTACTTTCAAGACTATTAAGACAGCGGCTTCTTACTTAGATCTACAACAGTAGGATGGAACCCAGAGGAGGACATTACAGTGTGGTTTCATGCTGTAGAGCGTGAGCTGGGTCAGTGTGTCGGCACAGAGTATGTGGCAGGGAAATGGATGGGTCCCTCCCACAATTTAGGGCGTAGTTCAGGTCCTGTGGGTGCCTCCCAGTCGGCCTCTGGCTTTAGGAAAGAGCCTGCTGTTTGTCAGGATCGCGGCGAGTTACCACTGAGGTGTGCTCCGGTCCTTGTTCTGCAGGCCACTGTTAGAGTGCTCGCCGTGTTCCCTGCTTGCAGTTAGAAAGGGGGCTGTGAGAACAAGTCCTCAGGCCTCTTGCTGCTTCTCCTCTGCCTCCATTTCTCCTGCTTCTGCCCTGTCTCTTCAGGTACCTGCCCCTTTCACACTTGCATCAGGAACTCCTAGCTTTCCAGCTCTAGACCTGTTCCCACTCTGCGCAACACCACAGTAAGAAAAATCTAATGGAGGCTGGAGGAGAGGTGGTTCCATGGTTAAAGGAGCTTGCTTACAAAGCTTGACAGCTCTGGTTCGAGTCCCTAGTGCCCCCATAAAGCCAGATGCACAAAGTGGCAAATGCATTGAGTTCATTTGTTGTGGCAAGAAGCCTTGGCACACCCATACTCTATCTCTCAAATAATTAAAAAAAAAAATCCAAGCACCTGCCAGACCCAGGTTACAGTAGGGGCAGAGGGCTAGGTTTGAAGAAACTCTGAGTTCAGAATGTAGGGTATTTTGCAGTGTCTGTCTGACCTGGAATGGTGAGGCAGCCCGAGAAGGAGCTCTGGGCACTGGCATGGCCTCCACACACAGGAAGACAGAAGGCGAAGGAGACAGGTGTCCTGTGTTGAGCATTTGTTCCTGGGAGAAGGTATGGACCTGTCATCCTCTGTATTAGATGGCTCAGGCAGTCATTTTGAGATAAAAAATCAAAAGGTAGTTTCTTAAGGAAAACCTAAGTTCGTTTTTTCTGGGCAGTGAAAGTGTGGAGAGGACATTGCAGATGGGGGTGTGAACTCTGTTGTCTCATCACTTTGAACAGATCCCAGCTCTGCATTGTATGGCCAAATGGTGCCTGTTTCCTTCTGGCTCTCCACTGTAATTATCTGCCAGTGTTCTGCCCCATTACCCCAGAGCACCCTTAGGTGCAGTGGTACTAGAAGAACATGTGGTTGTGGTTTCTTGAAGCAAAATGTCACAGGTCAGCTCCCATGAGGGGAAAGGTATCTGAGGCAGAGTCTGGAGGAAGCCATATACAGGGTTTCAGCAGCCTTTTCCAAGGAGACACATGGGTGCTCTAACCCTTTGAGCCATGGTCTATTACACATGTTCTGTGATTTTTTTCCCCCCTGGAGAGATGTGAACAAGTGTCTCTTTACCCTAGATAGGGCCTGATTCCAACCCAAGTGCAGCTTGGTAAACCAGTGAATTTTACTTACTTATGTGCACAGAGAGAGACAGAATAGGTGCACCAGGGCCTCCAGCTGCTGCAAGCAAACTCCAGGTGCATGCACCACTTTGTGTTACATGAGTATGGGGAGTCAAAATAGACTTTGTAGGCAAGTGCCTTAACCACTGAGAAATCTCTCCAGCCCTAAACCAGTGCCGTTTTTTTGTGTTTTGTTTTGTTTTTGTTTGTTTGTTTTACCAGTGACTTTTGTTGGAATTACTTACAGGAGCACATGGCCACCTGCTCCCTGTCCTGCACCGAACCCTCTGCACTTTTCTAGGTTTCTGGCAGCTTGCTCCCTGCTTAGCTGCCTTCTATGATTTCTCTGGTAACTACTGCCCTGTGTTATAGGTGACATGCCTAGGTCTGGAACTGCAGAGATAGACATCCACTGAGCTCAATGAAGACAGTACACGTCAGCCCAGGTGATGCCAGGACTTAGGGAGATGAGGGAGCGAATTCCAGGGCTCCACGTGAGCTGAGAGGCTTCTGCCATTTCCTCATACCGGCTCAGCCTGCCTTTGGCAGTGCAGTGACCCTGAAGACTGGTGCCCCGTTGGAGTCAAGTCCATGCCGTTTTTCTCCTTTGTGTGAGGACAGCTGCGTGCCTTGACTTTAGAATGGCGTGGTATCTTCTGCGCATGCCTCTCCTCAAGTGCTCCACCCAGCCAAAACTTGCTGTGTAGGTCCAGGTCAGGCAGCTCTGCAACTCAAAGGTGACTTCAGTATTGTCTTAGGAATCTGCATCAACAGTGTGATCAAATGTAAGAGTCTTTTACAGTGAAGGCCCATGCCTCTGCACACCCCAGAACACAGCCAGCTTCCCCAGAACAGAGCTGCATGGGCTTCATGACTGCCCAGAATCTCCTCCCTCCCCTGCCTGACCACTGAACTCTCATTATACCCCACCACCAAAAGTATAGCCAAAGAGATTACTGGGGAGACCCAAGACCCATGAGCACAAGAAAAGATAGCCAGCTGCTGTCCGTGAGAAGTGCCACCTCTGCCACATTTATGCCAGTCTGAGGAAACTGGAGCCTGACAGCTGCCTCCAGGGAAATAGCAGCAAACACTGTGGTGAACTGAAACACATCGTAACAGAAATAGAGGCTACAGAGAAGTCAGCACTGATGACACACAGGCAGCTAGAAATACCCTAAGGCACAGCCCCCCCCCCCCCAGAGGCCCTAACTACCCCGCAGTGAATACCAGTAACCCTACTGAGGAGGGCCTGCAAGGAAATGGGGATGGGGAGAGGTTATACTTACAACCTGTGTAAAAAACTTAATTAGGGCTGGACAGATGGCTCAGCAGTTAAGGCACTTGCCTGCAAAACCTTGCAACCCAAGTTTGATTCCCAAGTACTCAAGTAAAGGCCAGATGCACAAAGTGGCACATGCATCTGGAGTTTGCAGTGGCTGGAGGCCCTGGCATGCCCATTATCTCTATCTCTCTCCTCTATCTCTCTCTGCTTATAAATAAATAAAAATATTTTTAAATTAAAGTAGTTAATTTTTCAATGTAAAAAATGAAGCTAGTCACAAGGGGAATAGGGAAGGTGATAGGAGTAGTATATTGTCTGTCTGTATGGAGGTTGTCAATAAAAGGTTTTGTGTTTTTTTTTTAAGTATAGCCATAAACAGCCCACTCACCCAGTCCTCAAGACAGGAGTGTTGGCCTGCGCTTGGCACCTACGCTGTGGCCACTTGCTGCAAGTCCTGTCCTTGGGAGATGCTGCTAGAGAAGGAGGCATAAAAGCTGGAAGGAGTATTTTGGAGGGTGGGTGAGAGGTATTTAAAGCTATCCGTACATGACAAGCGCTTGTTAAAGCTGCATTTGAGGATTTGGCGCATGTCGGCCCAGCGTCTGCCAGCTCTGTACCTCAGTACCCTGGGATCTGTGCCACTCCTTACCCTCTGTTGCTATAAGCCTACGCTACCCCCTCCCCCCGTCTTTCTCCTGGACAAGTATCCTCATCTGTGGAGGCTTTTGTTCCTTTGTTCCTGTTGGAGAACGGCTGCAAGAGAAGGTTGTGCAGTCAGAGATGATGTGCACTTTAGTGTCAGAGAATGCTGCTTGGCCTGTTTTCCAAAGACCACCCGAGATCATGTAGCTTCCAGAATCCAAGGCTCTTTGCTCCTGCACTCAGCCCTGGCTGGGGCATCCTACCCAAGAGCGAGACTTGATGTGCGAGCGTAGCTCTCCTTTGCATTTCCCTGGCACTCTGACACTGTCTGTCTGGAACTTGAGTGCCTTTGTTCTCTTGGGGTGTGCGTCTCCTATGGGGTTATTTGTTGTCTGGCTCGTTTTAGAACATTTATACATCGCGTCACATACGTGGCCAAATGTGCATCATCTGTCTTGCCAACCTAGTGTTTGCAGCTTTCTGGTCTGTTTGGCTAAACAAACTTTTGTGTCGCCAATTACATCTTTGGGGGAGGTTTCTTCTTTTGCTTCGAGAGTTGAACAGTTTCCCTGAATCATAGGTCTTTCTATGTGTGTGCCTTCAGACAGTTGCTGCGTTTTCTCTACAAGTGGTGCTCTGACAGTGAGATACATCCAATACAAAAGACGAACCTCAGCCTGTACCTTACACCAGACACACAAATTAACTCAGAATAGATACAGACCTAAATAGAAACTGAAGCTTTCAGGAAAAAAAAAGAAAAAAAAAAACAGGAAAAAAATCCTTGTGACCATGTGTTACAGTGAGTTTTTAGCAACAGTATTGAAAGTACTAGCCACAAAAGGAAAGAGAACTTAAGAAAAATGAGAAGGCACACTGCAGATAGAGGGAATGCCCAAGCACATGCCCGAAGAGACTCTGGCATGCCCACTGGAGGAGCAGCCAGACCTGAACAGTGGAGACACCCAGCCTAATAATAACCTTAAAAAAGAAACTGGGGCAGAAGACGCAGTCCTGGTCACTAGGTGTGTGGTGAAGCCACAGTGCGGGCTGGTGCACTCTGGCTAGACCCATGAAGACTAGAAGCAGGAATCTGCCGAAGCCCCTGCTTGTCAGCAGAACGTGATATGATGGAAAAAGTGGTTTGGTCGTCTTGTGGGTGAGCTGCGGAGCGCTTTCCTCCCCAGATAAGGAGACTTTGAAGTATAACTGTGGTGCTCCCATGGTCCTATGCTATGCCGAAATCTCCCGGGAGCACGTTATGAGAACCCTGTGAACTCACGCTGTGCTGGTGTGTGAACAAAGGCATCTGCAGGACGGAGAGCTGTGGTCTGCCACGCTAGGGGCTCTGCACTTGCCTCCGAAGGCTGCAGCCCCATTCCTGCCGCGGTGCCCCAGCACCCTCACAGCATCGGCTTTTCTGATGTTCTGTGAACGTGGCCCTTTTAGGACATGAGACCACCTGGGGGTGAAATCTCCACGCGGACCGCTGTACTGTCTTAGTGGGGAAACTGGATCCGCTTTCACCACATCTGTGTCCTCCTAGTCTTCATTTTCATACTCCATTGAGAAGAATTCTGTCTTCCAGTCAGGGCTGAGCCCAACCCACTATTTTCCTATTTAAAAAAAAAAGAAAGAAAGAAATATTTCAGTTGACATAAAAATGATGTACTCAGAGCTGGGGAAATGGCTCAGTGGTTAAAGGCATTTGCTTACAGAGCCTGTCAACCCAGGTTCATTTCCCCAGCATCCACATAAAGCCAGATGTAAAAAGTGGCATCTTGTGTGTATTTGCTGCTGCAAGAGACCATGTTGGGGCCATGCACACACACACACACACACACGTGCTTACATACAAATAAATACTTTTATATATTTTTTATTTATTTGAGAGAGAATGAGAGACTGAATATGAGTGTGTCAGGGTCTCTTGTGACTGCAAACAAACTCCAGACACATACACTACTTTGTGCATCTGGTTTTACTTGGGTACTGGGGAATTGAGCTCAGGCTGTCAGGTTTTGCAAGCCTTTAGCTGCTGAGACATCTGCCTGGCCCTAAAATTTGTTTTTAATGGCATACTTATTTAGAATTTAGGCTGATATGATACACAGCTTGTTATAAGAAAATCTTTCAACCCAGGGGTCCCAGCATGCAGGTGAGGATCACATTCTTATCGTCCTCAGGGGCGAGAGACTGGGGCCAAGATGGCAGATGTGGTCATGGTACCCTAAAGAGGTCAGCAATCTACCAAGCCATTGTGTTTGTCTGTGTTGGATTTGCTATTCACCCAGATTCTAAGCGGAGGCTTTCCATAAGCTACCGGCTGAGAGCACTCCTTTCTTTGGTCACAGCCGGGGAGCATCGCAGCTTCTGTCTGGTTGCCTTGTCCTGTGACACCCGTGTCTCAGAAGAGCCACACGATTTTATCAATAGTAGCAATAGAGGTTTCAAATCATGCCATGCTTTGGATATGTTAGTTCTACTGTACATGTTATTTGTGTGTTTCATCCTTGTGTTTATGTTAGCCAAAGAAATCCTTCTAAGGAATTTTTATGCAGTGACCGTGATTGCAACCTAGTCTTAGGGTTGGAACTTCAAACTGGTGTACCCACTTATCCTTTATCAAGGTGAAATCAAGAAGGCACTGGCTTGTATTTCTAAGGCTTGTAGCTAAGCTTCAAAACAAACCAAGGTCATAATAGCCTCAGGGCCAAGGGCAGTTGGAGCAGCGTGGTGTTACTGTTTCAGTTCTCATCGCTAGACTCCCTGAGCACAGTTGATCCACAGTACTCAACAATATTTGGTGGCATTTGCTGGTCGCACAACATGCTGGTGCTCGTTTTCGCTTTATTTTTAAAATATACATGCATACATTTATTTATTTATTTATTCATTTATTTATTTATTTATTTAAAGAGTGAATGAGAAAGAGAATGGGCTCGCCAGCCACTGCAAATGAACTCCAGACACATGCACCACCTTGTGCATCTGGCTTACGTGGGTACTGAGGAATCGAACCAGGGTCCTTTGGCCTTGCAGGCAAGCGCCTTAACCACAAGGCCATCTCTGCAGCCCTCGTTGTAGCTTATTTAATAGAGCGGTTGGTTTAAGCAGCTGGCTAAGGAAGTGAAGGTTAGAAACACTTAGCTACCTGAACTGGCTTTGGAGTTCCTTCACACTAACTTGACACGGCCCCACTCAGGTCTTGGTTCAAGTGTTCCTGGTGCATCTTGGCTGTTCATTTGGCCAGAATCTGGAGCTTTAGGGAGCAAAGGAGGGTTATGCAGCAGTCTCTGTCACCATGAGGGGTTTGTTCCTGTCATCCTCGCCAGTTCTTCCACCTGCTGCCCAGGTGCTGTCCCCTATCTCTTGCTGGGCTGGAAGCTGCTCTAGTGAGGTCAGGAGCTCGTAGGGTGCGGTTTGGGCGTGCTGAGCGTCATCAGCCTCCTCTCACTCTGGCCTTTCCTCGTTGTGACCTCTGGTGTTAGAGTGTCACAGGCCTTTGTTATCCTCCTGCAGGATTCCTGTCTCAGCGGTGGTGCCGTGTTTCCATGTGGCCTATGCCCAAGGATTGAGGTATTCTCCACCAGCCTGGCAAGCCCCTGCTGCCACCACACCTGCAAACGCAGCAAAGCATGGGGCAGGCCGGCAGTGGCCCGTGCACGTTTGCCCCCCACCAGCACCTCACAGTGATCTTGTTTCTCTTCTCTGCAGAGGCCACAAGAGAAAGCTGAACGAGGAGGACGCTGCAAGCGAGTCCAGCAGGGAGTCCAGCAACGAGGACGAGGAGGGCAGCAGCTCCGAGGCAGATGAGATGGCAGCGGCACTTGAAGCGGAGCTGAATGACCTGATGTGACGGGAGCCTGCAGAGGGCAGCTGCCCACTTGCCACGCCAGCCCCGCGGCTCAGATCCTTTTCCTCCAGAAAAACGTTTATTTTCCAGAGCTCCACATGCAGAGATGCATTATTTTGCAGAAATAGGTGTTTATAAGAAGTTTTACTATAGGAAAGTCTACTTTTTTAAGTGACAAAGTGTTACGAGGAGTCGGTGTGCTATGCCAAAGAGCTCGGCAGGGCCTCACACAGTAAAACTGGATGTGCGGTGTCTGATCACACAGTGAGGGAGTGTGGGGGTTCCCTTTGAATATTTCAGAAAATTTAGAGTCAAGACTCTGGGGGACCCAACAGACTTAGAGAACAATGTACCATTAATGTAACAGAAACCTGATATCTTGGGCTTTTTCACAGCTGAAGCTTTTCTGAGTTTTTGAAGGATTTTTAAATAAAACAGCGGTGTACATGTGTACAGGACACCAAGACATAGAGGCTGGCCTGGAAGCCCCAGCCTTCCTCTGCTTCCTCAGAGGATCTGCGGAACCTGGGGCTCGTGACACAGGTCCTACCTGGGCGGCATGACAAGAGGGCCCTCCCTTTCCTTGGGTGCCCTATGCTGCTTTGAGAGATCTGATGTAAAGTTTTTGTATATTTCATATTCGACCCACCAGATTCTTCTTCCATTTAATAAAATCCTTTTTGTAAGTTCTCTCCTCTGGTGCATGACAGCAGCGTGCGGCCCCTTCTCCAGGTTCCTTTTGGCTGACACCCAGCTCCGCAGCCAGCCGGATGCTGTGTCAGAAGGGGTCACCAGTGAACCTGTTCCTCCCCAGAGCCTGTAGAACAGGAAAGAACACGCCAAGGCTTTTGTTAGTCAACTGCCTGGGCCTTAGAAGTTACACTGGAGACTAGGTGACAGAACTTGCCCTGTCACCCCACACCATGGCCATTACTCTTCCCATTATCTGGGGGAATTTTTTTCAGAAATTTGTACCAAAACATTCAGGAGGCATAAGGTCACCATTCTTTCAAGGTGGACGCCTTGGGGAGCAACAGCTGGAGTCACACCACCCCTCCCCCAAGCCTGGTTCTGCTAAGCTGTGGTTTGTGGAGGAAGAAGTCCAGAATCTCTGTTGGGTCCATGATACCAACATTGATGCCCCATACACATCATGGAAAGAAGAGAGCACCAGGTTTGGGGCATGGCCAGATGCGTCTGTTCGTAAAGGTGTCTCTGCTGAAATGCTACATCAGCCAGCCTTGGGTCAGCAGATCAGCAAGCCACCTGCTCCCTCCCTGGGTTAACCACCGCATTGGTGACGAAGTACTGAGCCAAGGCGGGTGTGACTCACATTCTCAGCTGTACCAAACAGAATCATAACCCCAGTGACCCCGTCTTCACGAATGCACTCCCTCTGAGAAGTTGGGGCTGGTGCTTCAGTACAAGTGGATCTGTGGCTGAGCTCTCCTCTCAGCTGGGACGTCCCCACTCCCAGGCTAAGATGGTCATCCACCACCCCCCTGAGCGATGTGGACGGAGAACAACAGGATGTGGAGGAACAGGTTTTGAGAAGGCAAGCATCCAAGAAACAAGCACCACCTTTACCTCAGTCTCCCCCTTGGGCAAGTGCTGGGTGCATATATTAGCTCACCATCAGAGTAGTAACCAGAATTTCTCATGTTTTCCAATTCACAACTTTCCCTGTGAAACAAAAAAGGGGGGAAGCCATGGTGATAAGTCTTTATTAAGCTGAAATTGTGTGTGGACTCCTGAGATTTCACGTTGGAATGGCCACACGGGCTCTCGGCTGATATTCTGAGTAGTGTTGCCAAACATCATCATCATCATCATCATCTCTCAGCAGCATCTGGGCTGTTGGCTGCTGTCCAGCTCCTTCCTGCCCACTGGTCCTGAGGGCTCATGAAGATGGAGTGATGCAGCTTTGAGGACTTAAAGGCTTGGGCCATCAAACAGGCCTGGGGCCTCCCTGTGAGCAGAGCCCTGGGATCTCCTTGGGTGGTTAGAGGAACGGAGTGTCTAGCACTCCGGTCCGTGCTGTGTAATCTTGACAGGGAAGCCAAAGAGAAGGCAGGACTGGTGTTGCAGTCAGGTTCGCACTGCTGGCAGAAAACACCTGACCATGAGCAGCTTGTGGGGGGGAAAAAAGGTTTATTTTGCCTTAGAGACTCAAGGGGAAGCTCCGTGATGACAGGGAAAATGATGGCATGAGCAGAGGGTGGACCTCACCTCCTGGCCAACACCAGATGGACCACAGCAACAGAAGAGTGTGCCAAACCCGGGCAAGGGGACACTGGCTATAACACCCATAAACCCAGCCCCAACAATACAACGCCTCCAGGAGGCGTTAATTGCCAAATCATCAGCTGGGAACCTAGCATGCAGAACACCTAGGTTTATGGGGGACAGCTGAATCAAACCACCACAACTGGCTAGCACCTTCTAGCCCAAGTGACAGTTCCCATTACAAACACTTCAGAGGCTGTCTTCAGAGTCCATGTTCTGACAGGCCTGGGGTAACAAGATGGTCAGAATGCCTCTAGTCCAGAGAGAATACTGTGCTAGCGGAGCAGAGCTTGGGTGTCCTGCTCTCAGGTACCCTATGTTGGCTCCCATGAGTCAGGACCAGCTATGTCCTCTCATGGGCCTGACTGCCCAGTACCCCCTCATCCCTATTGGAGGCCCCCTGACTTAGAGCCAGCTACACACCTTTAGCAGCCAGATGGCCAAGCGAGCCCTGCACCAAGCTCAGGTCCCCTCTTCATCTTCAAATCCATAACAATCCTCCTGCAGCCCAAAGAACTGCCAACTGTTCACTCTTAGGTGTTAAATAATTTGTACACCCAGTCCAAATATTTCTTAGAAAATTTAGTCAGAAACTTGAACTTGCTTCCCTGAACACAACTTATGTCAGGTTTTATACCTAAAATGCCTGAGAAGGAAATTTATGATTGAGAACTTGACAAGAGGAACTGAGTCTAATGGTGTATGCCTATAATTCCAACATTTGAGGTCAGCCTGGGCTACATAGTGAAGACCCTATCTCAAAAAATCCAGGAACTTGGTAAGAGACTTCACCAAAGTCAAAAAGAAATCTTTACATAAACAGACAATAAATGTTAAACTATGACTTTACAGAATTGAAAATCTGTGATGAATTTGCTTTACTTTTTTGGTTTTTTGAGGTAGGGCCTTGCTCTAGCCCAGGCTGATGTGGTATTCACTATGTAGTCTCAGGGTGGCCTTGAACTCATGGCAGTCCTCCAACCTCTGCTTCACATTGTACTGGGATTAAAGGTGTGCGCCCCCATGCCCAGCTATTTAAGACATGGTCTCTATGTAGTCGACTTGCCCTTAACTTGTGATCAGGGTTCCACGTGTTGGATTACAGGCATGTGTCACCACACCCAACTTACTTTTTTGTTTTATTTTATTTTGAGAAGCAGTGCTAGCATTTTGAGTAGATTTCATATCTGGAGTTTTTCTCACTGAGTTCTCAGGACACAACCATAACTTGCTGCTGGTAAAGAGGCTCCCATCCCAGGAGCTGTACGTTCCATGCGCCCCAACACTTGCCTGGCGCTACCCATGCGGCACTGTGGTACCCGGAACCATCCCTCTGTCACAGGACCCTCTGCCCCCATTGCCCCTCCCCCTCGTGTCTGCACTGCGCAGCCCCCACAGGTCTGCCTTCTCCTGTTGGGATCGCAGTGCTGCCAACCTTCCCAAATAGGTTTTTCACTCACTGACCCCACACCCGAGGCTCCTGGTATCTTCGTGGCTTCATACATCATCCTTTGTGCGCATCTGGGAGGAGCGCTGGTGATTAAGGCACTGCCCTACCAGAGGACATCTTGTTTGTTTCCAGGTGTGGCTGGTGACGAAGGACGCTGCTGTGGACGTCCTCCACACGTGGATTTGGCGTAGATACACATGTTTTGTTTTTTTTTAACTCCTGTAGGCACCAGGGTGTGTGGTAGCTGAATATGACAGTCAAGTGCTCAGATGTGTAAAATACAGAGTGGCTGCACCATATTGCATTCCCACCAGCTTGGGGTGAGAGTTCTGTTACTACATGTCTTCACCAATTTCCTTGTTTTATCTTTTTCACACTGATTTACTATGTTCCTTATACAGTCATTTGTAGGTAGCTTTGCCCACTTTGTAACTTTAGTGACTTTTATTCAATGCTGGGAACTTTGTGCCTTTCACGTGGCTAGTGTGATGTCTGTGTCCAGGGGTGGTTGGGGGTGCTCCCAGCCTATGTTCAGTTAAAGTCTCCCATACCGCCTTCATGGTGGTCTTTACAACTTGCCTGCCACATGGGCTGAGTCTCAATACTTACGGAGACCTTTCCCAGAGGTGTGAAATGCTGCTTGTATAACACCTGAAAATTGTATGGACTTGTCTGTCTTCTTTCTAGCCTGGGCTGACCTAGAATTCACTATCTAGTCTCAGGCTGGCCTCAAACTCACAGTGATACTCTACCTCTGCCTCCTGAGTACTGGGATTAAAGGCATGCGCCACCACACCCGACTGAACTTGTTTTTCTAGGCTAGATTTCAAACCCAGAGCCTCTCACATTAACACTGTTATCTGTTGCTATGTACACAGGCTGCTTAAACTTAAGGGCTTCATATGTTTTATAGGATGTTAAACACTCCCTCTAGTCTTTTTTTTTTTTTTTTTTGTGAATCATTTCATTAAATCCCACCTTTACCCTTAAAAAATTGGTACATTCAGAATTCCAAGATGAAGTTACAGAGAATGGGCATGCCAGGACCTTTAGCCACTGCAGTTCGAACTCCAGACACATGGGCCACTTTGTGCATATGGATTTACGTGGGTCCTAGGGAATTGAACCTGGGTTGTTGGGCTTTGCAGACAAGTGCCTTAACCACTGAGCATTCTCTCCAGCCCCTAAGAGGAAGTTTTTAAGTGTAATTTTCTCAGATGATCTCAGGTCCCAGAAGAAAGGTGACGTATAGACAGCAACAGCCAGTGGCTCTCTTACTATAGACAAACATCGGTCACCCTCGGAGGATGCTATTTTAATGGTCAGTCTTCATTGTCAACTTGGCTGGATTTTAAATCACCTAGGAGGGGCCTGGGTCTGTGTTTCTGTTTTAGAGTACTTCCCTGGTATGCACTAACCCTATGCCTGGTATGGGTTCAATTCCCCAGCACCACATAAACTGGGCATAGTAGGGCACACTTGTAATCCCAGCAGTTTGGAGGTGAAGGCAAGACATTCAAGGTCATCCTCTACATACTAAGTTTGAGGCCAGCCTGAGATAAAATACAGACTCAGGTCTCAAAAGAAAAACCGATTTAAAAAAAAATCACTGAAGGAACAAACTTCTGGACATGCTTATGAAGTGTTTCTAGAAAAGTTTAGCTGAAAATGGCAAATGCCCTCTGAATGTGGGCAGCACCATCTGATACTGAATACAGAGAACGCGGACGATGGAGAAAGCTGAGGTTAAACCTGATTGTGGAGAGTGACCTAGTTGGCTGTGACCTCCTGGGCTGTCAAGTGTCGTCTTTTGTGCTCCTTGACTCCAGTGCTCACCTCCTCGTTTCCAGTCAGTCTAGCAGAATTCCATGATACAAAGCCATGTAAAATCAGAGGAGCTTTGTCTGTTGAGGCCTTCCACATCCCACAGGCAGATGAGAAAGGTAGGGAAGACATACGAGTCACTCAACTGTCACAAGCACTAGTCTCTGTTGTTAAAGAATAGGAGGGACTTTGGGACAGTGAGACCACACATAGACCACCAGAGCTTGCTGATGCTGATGGACAGTCCACTGAACAGAGCTGGCTTGATGCTCCAGGTTTGTATCCACACCCAGAATAATATGTTGGTTGACAGGAACCCCCAGATGCAAATTCCCAGGACCTTTGATTGCTTCTGTGGTCCCATGGCCCTTTTTTGTTGTTGTTTTTAATGAGAGAGAATTGGTGCACCAGGGCCTGCAGCTACTGCAGTCGAACTCTAGATAACGTGTGCCATCTTGTGCCATGTGTGACCTTGAATGCTTGCATCACTGTGTGCATCTGGCTTACATGGGACCTGGAGAGTCGAACATAGGTCCTTAGGCTTCACAGGCAAGCACCTTAACCTCTAAGCCATCTCTCCAGCCCTCATGGTCCAGCTTTTACATCAAGCAGTTGACAGCTCACAGGAGTTTTTGAAGACAATTGAGTCCAGTGTCAGATCACTTCCCAGCTGGCTACATGAACATTGGCACTTCTTTGCCCATCCTGGGTGTCAGGTGATGTGCGAGACCCTCTTTGTTGTGGAGGTCTTTGCCCATGGAAAGGTCAGTGTGAAGTATACAGAGAAGACGGTGTCCCCCAGAAACTACCCCCTTCCTGCTGCCCTCACCTCTGCCGAACTTGACACAGATGTTGAAGAAGTAAGGGAAGGGGGTCATTTGACAACAGCAGAATCTGATTCTGAAACAAACAAACAAAAAAAAAAACCACTGGCCGTTACATCCATTGACTCTTCTGAACTGACGGCTGGGAGGAGATAAGCTTCCTTTCTGTGAGTTCAGGGAAAGCCACACTGTACTCTTGCTCATCCGTCCTGTTATGATTCCCCTTCATCTCTTGCATGTCTTGGGAAGGTGATTGAGATGTCTTGTGACAAAAAGTTGAGATTCCAGATCTTCCAGGACATTTTTAGGATTTTTTTTTCATAATTTTATTTTGGAATTTCTTTGAGTATGATGTCTTTGTGCTGATTTTTGTTGAAGATCCAGTTTGCATACATGAATACTTTTAGCATAAATTGCCTTCAGTTGTTCCTTCCGTTCCGGTTATCCTGGGCCTCCTCGGAGAAGCTGAGTGCTTCACTGTCTGTCACTTCTGCGCCACTTCATCTCCTTGGCTTCTGCCTCTAAGTTCTGGTAGCACTTCCCAGGACATTGTCCACATGCCTCGTGAGAGCCCCACTTCTCAGCTCCTCTCCCCTGGGGCAGCTCAGTTGTGAGGCTCCACCCGCAGGTGCTTCTCAGCCTGGTCCCTCTGCCTCTTGTCTTTGGGACGCTTCCTCCTCCTCCACGTTTTACTGTTTTCCTGTTGGGAACCTGAAACTTCTGACATGTCCTTTGGGTTCTTGACTTTTCAAAAGCATAGTTTGTTTCTCACTGCGTGTCTTGTGAATGCCCCCACCTCAAGTTTCCTCTTTTTACTGACCCTCAGAATGAAAAGTATGCTTGGCCTCAGAGTGTCATGATGTGGGGGCTGGAGGTGGACTCAGTGATAGAACCTTTGCAGCATGCACAGTAGTATAAGAACCAGACCTGGAGATGGCTCAGTGGTTAAGGTGCCTGCCTGCAAAGCCTAATGACCCAGGATCAATTCCCCAGTACCCACATAAAGCCAGATGCATAATGTGCATTTCTCTGGAGTTCATTTGTAGTGGCTAGAAGCCCTGGTGCACCCATATTCATATTTCCCTCTCTCTCTCTCTCTCTGTGTGTCTCTCTCGCTCTCTCTCTCTCTCTCTCTCTCTGTATGTGTGTACAAATAGATAAAATATTTTTAAAATAGGGCTGGAGCTGGTGGTACACACCTTCAATCCCAGCAGTTGGGAGGCAGAGGTGGGAGGATCACCGTGTATTCGAGGCCATCCTGAGACTACGTAGTGAATTCCAGGTCAGACTGAGCTAGAGTGAGACCCTACCTTAAAAAAGAAATAATAATAGGGCTGGAGAGATGGCTCAGTGGTTCAGGTGCTTACCTGTGAAGCCTAAGAACTCATGTTCAAATCTCCAAGTCCCATGTAGCCAGACGCACAGTGATGCAAAGTGTGCAATGTTACACATGCACACAAGGGGGCGCACACATCTGGAATTTGCAGTGGCATAAGGCCCTGGCACACCCATTCTCATTCTCTCTCCCCCCTCCTCAAAAAATAAATAATAAAAATAAAAGAGCCAGCCCTAGCTGTAGTCCCCGAGTTCCTTAGCACTCACACATAGCCCCAGTCACTCTGCACCTCATTCAGCCTTGACAGGCTGGCTGTTCCTACCCCAGGGCATTTGCATGTGGCATCTCAGACCCAGACACATCACCTCAGCACAAACCTCCCTCTGAGAACTCCCATGACCACCTTCTCCACACATTTAGCCTTTGCTAATTGGCTACTGTTTTCTTGGCTGAAGTTGTCACGCTGTGCTCTGTGGTAGCATGGGTGCCATTTGGATGACTATTGTATCTTCCATTCTCAGTACAGGCTAGGCTTCTTGTACCTGTTTCACAGAAAGTTCTCTAAATGAGAGTGCTACATTACTATCTTGTAGGCATAAATTTGACATGTTTTAAAGACCTCAGAGTTTCTTTTGCAAAGAAGTTGAAATTCAACAAACAAAGTTGGGCAGCCACCTTTAATCCCAGCACTCGGGAGGCAGAGGTAGGAGGATCGCCATGAGTTCAAGGCCACCCTGAGACTACAGAATGAATTGCAGGTCAGACTGAGCTAGAGTGAGACTCTACCTTTAAAAAAAAAAAAAAAAATTGAGCTGGCCGTGGTGGTGCACTGCCTTTAATCCCAGCACTCCGGAGGCAGAGGTAGGAGGACTGCTGTGAGTTCGAGGTCACCCTGAGAATGCAGAGTGAATTCCAGGTCAGTCTGGGCTAAAGTGAGACCCTACCTCAAAATACCAAAAAAGAAAAAAAAAGTTGGAAATGAAAAATTCAAGCAAAACAAAACAAAAACATGAAGGAATACATTACCAAGAGACTAGATCAAGCAGAAGAAAGAATATTGGGAGTAGAAGAAGAGGTCAAGGAAATATTACATTCAAATATCAATCAAGAACTCTGGAATAGCATTAAGAAAACAAATCTGAGAATCTATGGGGTAGAGGAGCTAAGATAAAAACTAAAAGCATGAGAATACCAATTAAATGAAATGATGACAAATTTTCCCCAAACTAGAGAAAGACATGAATATACAATTACAAGAGGCATATAGAACCTCTCCTAGACAAACTCATGAAAATGCTAAAACTATAGAACAAAGAAACAGTATTAAAAACTGCAAGGGAAGCCAGGCATGGTGGCGCACACCTTTAATTCCAGCACTTAGGAGGCAGAGGTAGGAGGATTGCCATGAGTTCAAGGCCACCCTGAGACTACTTAGTGAATTCCAGGTCAGCTTAGACTAGAGTGGAACCCTACCTCAAAAAAGCAAAAGAAAATCAACTTTCAAAGGCAATCCCATCAGAATAACGTGACCTCTTAGTAGAAAACTGAAAATCTAGGAAAGCATATGATTATATATTTCCAGCCCTAAAAGTGAATGACTGCAGTCAAGATTGGGTCAGCTGTTATATTTCAAAATTGATGAAGAAATAAAGATGTGTCAAATAAGTACAAACTAGAGTGATTGGCGAGTACTAAAGCCAGAAATACAGAAGACAGTTAAGGGAACTGTACACATACAGGGAGAGGAAAGTCATGAGAGGAACAGGTAAGGAAGAACCCTGATATTCAGTATCTCCAACTCAGCAAATCAGCAAACCTCTAAGATGAACAAGGCAGAAACAACAGAAAATATTTAAATGAGCCAGAAATAAAACAACAAAATTATGGGAATCAGCAAATATTTGTCAAGAGACCCTATATGTCAGTTGTCTCAACTCTTCAAGACTAGGGCTGGAGAGATGGCTTAGCGGTTAAGGCACTTGCCTGCGAAGCCTAAGGACCCAGGTTCGGTTTCCCGTACCCACATAAACTAGATGCACGAGGTGGTACATGCATCTGGAGTTTGTTTGCAGTGGATAGAGGTCCTGGTGCACCCATATTTCTGTCTCTGTCTCTCTCTCTCTGTCTCTCTCATGAATAAATACGTATTGAGTTGTGTCTCACCTGATTTCATAAGGCAGGCACTAGTGGGGGCTGGGGAGATAGCTCTTGCTGTGCAGGAATCAGGAGCTAGGATGGGGAACTTGCTCAGGGGTTAATTGTGCCTGTTGCTTGCTTGCAGGCACCCATGTAAAGCCAGACACAAAGTGGGATCCGCATCAAGCAGCAGGAGGTAGACTCAAGAGAATCCCGAAGCTTGTGGGCCAGCTAATCTGGCATATGAAGACCCAACTTCTGTCCCCAGAACCCACATTAGAAAAAAAGGTGGGTGGTGGTGCATACTTGTAGTTCTAGTTCTGGACAGGCAGAGATCTCTGGTGCTTGCTGGATAGCCAGTCTAGCCAATTTGGCAAGCTCCAGGCCAATGAGAAACCCTGTCTTAAACACAAAAGGAAAGCCAGGTTAGTACCTAAGAAACAGCGCTCAGGGCTATCCTCTGGCCACACACATGTGCACACACACACCCACCCACCCCCCACACAATCTAAAGGACATTAAAAAAAAAAAAACATAGGTCCACATATGATCGTAATGAATAACAACAAAGAAACTTTAGACTTAAACTACATCATAGATTAAACAGATTTAATACTTACAGAATATTCTACCCAACAGCTTCAGAGCACATTCTCAATGGCTCATTGGAACTTATTCTAAAATAGGCCACATCCTGACCATAAATCTTTTTGCTTTTTGTTTTGTTTTATTTTGAGGCAAGGTCTCATGTGGCCCAGGCTGTTCTCAGACTCACTATGTAGCCAAGGACCATCCTGCCTGGGCCCACCTCCCAAATACTGGGGTGAAAGGCATATGCCATCACACTTGGCTTCACGTCTTAGCAAACAGAAAAAGAAATAGTTTCTTGCATCTGATCATAGTGGAAGAAAACTAGAAGCAAGAGAAACTACAATATAGTGTTTTAAGTCTTAGCCAGATTATGAGCGATACAAATAGGAAAAGAAGTCAAATTATCGCTATTTGTAGATAATATGATTGTACAGTTAAGAAAGCATAAAGGTTGGGACTAGAACGATTATTAAATTGGGAATGTGCTTTCTGTGCAAGCATAAGGATCCGAGTTTGTATTCCCAGCATCCACATAAAAGCCAGACATGTCAGTGCCTGCCTATGCTCCTAGTGCTGAGGAGGCAGACAGAAGGATCCCTGAGGCTTGCTATCTAGCTAGTTCAGCCAAATCAGTGAGCTCAGTCAGTGAGCTACCCTGTCTCACAAAATAAGGTGGAGAGCAATTAATGACTTAAGGAAGACATCCAATGTCGACCTCTGACCTCTGTGCACATGAAAATCTTAAAGAGATCACCAGAAGTCTTAGATCTGACAAACTTTCAACAAGGTAGCAGGATTCAAAATCAACATTAAAAAAAAGTCAGGGCTGGAGAGATGGCTTAGCCATTAAGGCGCTTGCCTGCGAAGCCTAAGGACCCAAGTTTGACTTTGAAGATCCCATGTTAGCCAGGCTGCACAAAAGTGAGGCAAGCGTAAGGTCGCACATGCCCACTAGGTGGCACAAGTGTCTGGAGTTCAACTGCAGTAGCTAAGGCCCTAATGTGTCAATTCTCTTTGTCTGTCTGTCTGTCTCTCTCCCTCTCCCTAAAATATTTTCTTAATTAAAAAATCAGGAAAACGATCCTATTCACAATATCCTTTAAAGAAAAGTAGGCACAAACCTAATCACTGTGGTGGAGATAATAGAAACTTGAAAACACTGAAGAAAAAAGTTGAAGAAGACACTAAAAAGATCCATGCTCATGGATTGGCAAAATTAATACGTTTAAATGTCTACATTACTCAGTGCCCATGTAAAACCAGATGCTAAGTGGCAGACGCATCTGTAATCCCCACACGTCTACAGCAGTGGGCGGCAGAGCCAAGAGAATCCAGAAGATAGGCTGAGCATGATGGTGCACGCCGTTAATCTCAGCACTTGGGAGGCAGAGGTAGGAGGACCACTGTGAGTTTAACGCCAGTCTGGGACTACAGAGTGAGGTGCCAGGTCACCCTGGGCTAGATTGACACTCTACCTTGACAAAACCAAAACAAAGAGGGTGGAGAAGAGAAACACCCTGAGGTTGTCCTCTGACCTCTGACATGCACCATCGCATGTGTGCACCCATGCATGCACATACATGTACAAGTAAATGTCATTTTTTTAAAGAAACGAATAAAATGGATGAATAGATAAATAAAATGTGTTACCAATACTCAATGGAGTATTATTTAGTCATTAAAAGAAAGAATACAGGGCTAGAGAGATGGCTTAGCAGTTAAGCACTTGCCTGTGAAGCCTAAGGACCCCAGTTCGATGCTCCATTCCCCAGGACCCACATAAGCCAGCTTCACATGGTGGCGTATGCATCTGGAGTTCGTTTGTAGTGGCTAGAGGCCCTGGCATCATGCCCATTCTCTCTCTCTCTCTCTCTCTATCTCTCTCTCTGTCTGCCTCTTTCTCTCTCTGTCTCTCTGACACTTTCAAATAAATTTTAAAAAATAAATTAAAAAAAGAACAGAAATAATACAATTCAAGGCTGGAGAGATGGCTCAGTGGTTAAAAGCAAAGCCTGACAGGCTAGGTTTGATTCCCCAATGTCCACGTAAAGCCAGATGCACAAAGTGGTTCATGAGCCTGGAGTTTGTTTGCAGTGGGCAGGAGGCCACACTATCTTTCAAATAAATAATTAAAAATATTTTTAAAGAATATAATTATAACATTTTCAGGAAAATGGGTGGAACTGGAGTTCATATTAAGTGAAATGACCCAGACTCACCAAAAAAAAAAAAAAAAAAAGTATCTCATGAAGCCTTCTATCATGCAGGGCTACATATGACATCAAACTAGAAGGAAGACTTTTTTTTTTAAGTTCCTTTTTAAATAGTATTTTCTGGGATGGAGAGATGGCTTGACGGGTGGTTAAGGTGCTTGCTTAGCAAAGCCTAAGGACCCATGTTCCAGTCTCCAGGTCCCACATAAGCCAGATACACAAGGTGACGCAAGCATTCAAGGTCACAAATGTGCACAAGGTGGCGCATGCGTCTGGAGTTCTAGTGCAGTGGCTGGAGGCCCTGGTGTGCCAGTTCTCTCTCTCTCTCTCTTCTTTCATAAAAAATAGTATTTTCTACTTTTTTATTTTACATATTTATTCATATGAGAGAGAAAAAAATAGGCACACCACTGCAAACAAACTCCAGACACATGCACTACCATGTGCATCTGCCTTACGTGGGTTCTAGAGAATTGAACCTGGGTCCTTCACAGGCAAGCACCTTGAACACTAAGCCATCTCTCCAGCCCTAGAAGGAAGAGTTTGTTTTGAAAAGGAAGACTATTGGGATCGAGGGGGGAAGGACAGGGAAGGGTAACGGGGATGAATATGGTCAAATTAAATTCTAGACTCCAATGAAAATGTCATCATGAAACTCATCACTTTGTACAAGGAATATATGCTAATAAAAAATTTAAAAAGAAATCCACATATATAAAGAAAGGAAATGTCACTCGTGCTGTAGAGAAATGGAATGTGCTATTTTATTTGACTTGACTTAGGGTATTAATTATATGTGGCTGGTAACTTCTGACTCTGACAGCATTGCTTAGTCAGCTTACTTTGGGTTCATAAATATAATTTCTCTAGAGACTTTTAAAATACTATTTGAGAAAGAGGCAGAGGCAGATATATATAGAGAGAATGGGTATACTAAAGCCTTCTAACCAGTGCAAACAAAGCCTACACGCATGCACCACAATAACCTAGGTCCTTTGGCTTTGCAGGCAAGTGCCTTAGCCACTAAGCCATCTCTCCAGTCCTTCTAGAGCCTTTTTTTTTTGTTGTTTTTTAGTTTTTGGTTTTGGGTTTTTTGTTTGTTTGTTTGTTTGTTTGTGTTTTTTTTGTTTTGTTTTTTTTTTTGTTTTGTTTTTTTTGCAAGGTAGGGTCTCGCTCTAACCCAGGCTGACCTGGAATTCACTCTGTAGTCTCATGGTGACCTCGAACTCACAACAATCCTCCTACCTCTGCCTCCCAAGTGCTGGGATTAAAGGTGTGTGCCACCACACCCGGCTTTCTAGAGCCTTTTTAAAATGAAGGTGATGATTAAGTAAATTCTTTGTACAGTGCAATTTTTTTTTAAAGTTCTCTGGATCCCAGTAGCCATCCTTCCCTCTCTATTGCTTTGCACTTGAGATTCATTTAAATTAAAAGATAGTAAAAGATGAGCAAAAGCAGAGGTGTGTCATCTCAGTCTGTGGGTCTGGGCTAGATGGCTCTCCCACACCCCAAGCTTCTGAAGTGATTCAAACCAGGTGCTGGCAAGGTTTTGGCTCCTGGAGTATTTTGTGTGTCTGGTTTCTCAGCATTCATGCTTCATGTTTTGCAGTACAGAGAGCAGCAAGGACGTCAGTGGGACCAGTCAGCTCCGATGTCTGCAGAGGCCGCACGAGGAGGCACTTGCTCTGCAGAGCCTTGGGGCGGGGAGGTCAACAGGGCTCAGCCACATGAGGTGCCCAAGCGAGCCACATGGGCGAAGGCAAGCCCCCTCAGGTCACCACAGTGTCTGCCAAGTGCTGCTCACCGACACTTTCTTTAAAAAGCTCAATTCTCCAGAGAATGCCACATGTTTTAAATGTTAAAAAAATAAAAAGGATGAAGGCAAGGAAATGATAACTCCCAACTTAAGCCCAAGACAGGAAGAAGATGAATGCTTTGAAGGTGACATGGATGTCACTTCAAATCTCCATCCCCAGCAGTTCCCGGGAAGATGCATCTTAATCACACACAGCTGTTGTCTCCGTGGTAGTCACCTTGACAATTAATGCCACCAGGTATCATTACTTCTCAGACTGAAAGGCTGTATCAGTCCGCTCTACAGTGGCATACATGCAGAAGGGATTCTTTCGAGGTCAGGAAAAAAGCCTCCAGCCTCTGTGGGGGACTTGTGCTATCTAAGTTGCTCCCCCCACCCCCCAGGTGCTGCTCTCAGAGCCTAAGCCATTGGCTGCGCTGGGGACCCATGTATATCCCAAACACCAGCATCAACAATAGAAATAAACGTGGCCACGTAGCCTGGCAATGTCCGTCTCTGGGCCAAGTGGGAGATGAGGATGTGTTTCCTTCTTACACAGCATGAGTGAAGAGCCTCCATTTCAATCCTCTGTGCTGTTTCTGCCTGTCATACTAAGGGCTGGAGAGATGGCTCAGAGGTTAAGACGCCTGCCTGCAAAGCCTAGCAACCTGGCTTCAATTCCTCAGTACCCACTTAAAGCCAGATGCACAAAGTGGCACATGCACCTGGAGTTCATTTGCAGGGGCAAGAGGCCCTGGTGTACCCATTCTCTCTCTTTCTCCCTCTCCCTCTGTCTCTACTTACAAATAAATATTTTTAGACACACACAGAAAGAAAGAATGGGTGCACCAGGGCCTCAGCCACTGCAATCCAATACCAGACACTTGAGCCTCCTAGTGGGCATGTGCAACCTTGTAATTGCCTCACCTTTGTGCGTCTGGCTTACATGGGATCTGGAGAGAGATCGAACAAGGGTCCTTAGGTTTCCACAGGCAAGCACCTGAACTGCTAAGCCACCTCTCCAGCCCACAAATGAATTTTTAAAAAATTTAAATAAAATAAAAAAGCCAGGCGTGTTGGTGCACACCTTTAATCCCAACACTTGGAAGGCAGAGGTAGGAGGATCACTGTGAGTTCAAGGCCACCCTGAGAATACGTAGTGAATTCCAGGTCAGATTGTACTAGAGTGAGACACTACCTTGAAAAACCTAAATGAATAAATAAATACCTAGCTCACTTCCCTTCCCTAGCTACCAGAGTGTGACTCCATTTTCCTGCATACCAGCAATCATGGCATTGTGTCGTTCTTCCTCCCTGTCACAGGTCTCCATGGATTCTCTGGCAGAACTAGGTGGACAAATGAAGAGGGTGGCAGGGCGTGGTGGCGCACACCTTTAATCCCAGCACTCGGGAGGCAGAGGTAGGAAGATTGCCGTGAGTTCGAGGCCACCCTGAGAATACAGAGTTAATTCCAGGTCATCCAGAGCTAGAGTGAGACCCTACCATGAAAAAAAAAAAAAAATGCGGAGGGTGGATACACATGAAAGCAGCATCTTGCTGGAGCTTCCCACCTATCTTCACCTGCTTTCTCCAGTGCTGCGATCAGCTTTCCTTGAGTCTAAGGACATGTGACTTTTTCTCCATCATGAGTGGACTAGATACGACACCTGAAGGATCAGGGCAGCCTCCATGCACCGAACCTTCAAGAGACTTGCCTCCCAAGCTATTCCTAGTAGGTGTGGACACCTACAGCTTTTTGACAGAGCAGAGCTGAAAAATGCAAGAAACCTCCTTTTTTGTTTTATTTATTTTTAGTTATTAAAGAGTGAGTGAGAAAGAGGCATAGAGAGAGGAAGAGAGAGAGATTGGACATGCCAGGGCCTTCAGGCACTGTAAACGAACTCCAGACCCATGCACCACCTTGTGCATCCGGCTTTACATGGGCACTGGGGAATCAAACTCAGGTTCCCTAGGCTTTGCAGGTAAATGCCTTAACCGCTGAGCCATCTCTCCAGCCCAAGAAGCCTCCTTTTGCCTGGGCCTCTCACAGGCTCTCTACTTCACAAACATGCCCTTAAGAAGCATTTGAGTTCAGTGGTTACATTGAGAGGTAAATGTGCACTTCTATTTTGAGAAAAGAACATAGAGGTGGACTTGTGCCACCCTGTTTGGCCCAGCAGATGAGCATGGTGTGTTCCAGAGGTGAATGGACCATGATTATGTAGCAACACCTTCCGAAGTCATCACACTCACAGGACTCCTGCAGGAGAGATGCCAGGGCCGGCTTCTCCATCCTGCCCCAAGTTGGAGCCATCAGACACAAGTCCCTCTGAACCGTGTGTGCTGAGCTCCAACAGGCACCTGCTCCACAGCCAGGCAGAGTGCCCTTGATTGTAAGCACCCCAAAGATTTCCAAACCATTCTCAATAACAGCTAATTCTTCTTACAACTTTAAAAATATTTTTATTTTTTTATTTATGAGAGAGAGAGAGATACAGAGACAGAGAATGGGCATGTCAGGGCCTCTAGACACTGCAAACAAACTCCAGATGCATGCAGCACCATGTGCATCTGGCTTATGTGTGCTCTGCGGGATCGAACCTTGGTCCTTGGGCTTTGCAGGCAAATGCCTTCACTGCTAAGCCATCTCTCCTCCCCAATGACAGCTAATTCTTGATTACTTGGGGAAGGGTAGTGGGTGTTTCCCCAGTGTTGAAGTACAGCTCTGAGTGCCAATCATTGTGCCCTCCCACCTGTACTGATTCTTCTGTGTGCGTGGGGGGGAGGGCCATTTTCCCAGGTCCTGATGAGTAACTCACTGTAATAACTTTCAGCGCCTCTTTCTGCCCAGGGGTACATTGTCCGTGACTCCTTCTCCATATCCCAAGAGGACAATCAATGATGGCCCTGCATCCAGAGTCCCATTGCTGTGGGGTGGTTTTAGATGTTCTGTATGATCTGAGGAAGTGGGGAATTGGAGCCAGCAAGTTAGGCTCACGATAGCCAGAGGCTGATCTATGGGAGATACATTTCCACGAGGCAGTACTTCTCCTCACTACTGGTTAAATCTGCTTTGTTTCCAGTTTGTCCTCAAAATGTTAAAGTTGCCAGGCATGGTGGTACACGCCTTTATTCCCAGCACTAGCGAGGCAGAGGTAGGAGGATCGACATGAGTCCAAGGCCACCCTGAGACTACATAGTGAATCCAGGTCAGCCTGAGCTAGAGTGAGACCCTACCTCGAAAAACCAAAAAAAAAAAAAAGTTTAACTTGGGGCTGGAGGGATGGCTTAGAACTTAAGGCACTTGCCTGCAAAGCCTAAGGACCCAGGTTCGATACCCCAGGATCCACGTAAGCCAGATGCACAAGGTGGCGCATGCATCTGGAGTTCGTCCGCAGTGGTTAGAGGCCCTGGTCCACCTATTCTCTCTCTCCCAAATAAATGCATTTTAAAAAATAAAATATTTTTTTAAGTTAAGCTCCAAGCCACCAGGTGGAAACAGAGCTCTGTCCCAAAGAGCCACCTGTCTGATATAGAAGCCACAGTGCATCTCCACTGGGAGGGAAGTGGGCAGAGCTGGCCTGGGCCAGTGAGGGCAGGGGAGATGGTCAGTTGCAGCCCCTGTCCTGTGGTCTCTTTTGTCAAGTGTTCAGATGACTCCCATGGGAGGGTCTATGGGTCACCAAAGGAGAAGTGGATCCTACCATGCTAAGGCCAGTGACACTCTAGGTCATTGTCCTGGGAAGGAGTGTACCACTGAGCACTTCACCTTGGGCATGCCATGCGGCACTATCTGGGCACCTGGGTGAGGAAGAACATCAAGTTCAGCTACTGTTATCTCCTGGCCCTGAGAACACTTCTCACAGTAGCAGCACCTCAACTTCCCCATCTGAAGAATGGGTATTGTGGACACAACCTTGGCCCAGTAGTTAAGAATTAATAAGAATAGGGGGCTGGAGAGATGGCTTAGCCATTAAGCCACTTGCCTGAAAAGCCAAAGGACCCAGGTTCGATTCCCCAGGACCCACGTAAGCCAGCAGCACAAGTTGGCTCATGTGTCTGGAGTTTGTTTGCAGCAGCTGGAGGCCCTGGCCCTCCTATTCTTTCTCTCTAGCTGCCTCTTTCTTTCTCAGTCTCTCTCTCTCAAATAAATAAATAATTTTTTTAAAAAAGAATAGGAAATAAGGCCACCCCTGGAATCAAGAGAATGAGTCACAAACCAAAAGTTAACCCAAAATGGCTGATTACCTGTGGATCTGGGGTTCTAACAAGGCCAAATGCCCAATGTGACATTAATCCTCACGAGAGCTCAAAACTTTCACCTGTTCACACCAATGCCCTCTTCACTGCTACTGTCATGACTGTCACACCACTGTCATTACCGTCACACCACTGTCATTACTGTCACAACATCAGCCCTGTGCAAGCAGGTGTAACCACTCCCAGGAGTGTAGAAGATTGTGGGGGACCTCCCCCACCTCTCCCAGTGCCGCTCTCGTCTGTTCCCTTAGCTTCACACATCCACGTTCTCTCATGAACACCTTACCTACTGAGCTGTGCCGTCCTTCTCCAGCTGAACAGCCCACCTTTCCGGCTCTGACGTCAGCTGGTCCTCCAGCTCCATGCACGGGACGACGTAGGACTCCTTTCTCTGTTGTCTACAAAAGTGTCTTCCAGGTCACAGAGCAGCTAGCACAGGCCGTGGGATGTGGCATAGCTAACAAACGAGACCTCAAATCTTTTCACTCACATGGGAATACAAAGGCTTACACAGAACCCACAGGAGCCAAACTGCCCATGAGCAGTTGGCAAGGAGCAGCCCTATGCCAGGCATCTCCACAGCCCCAGCTAGAACTGCTCTAAGCCTGCTCATATCAGGCTCCAGATGGGCAAGGCTGGGCTGCATGCTGCCACTCCCCTCCTCAGAGGCCCCGCTTGCTGTGTGGCATTGCATAGAAGTCACTGCTCTCCTGGCTGAAGAGATGGCTCATCAGTTAAAAGCTCTTGCTTGCAAAGCCTTATGCCCTGGGTTCAATTCCCCAGTACCTACATAAAGCTAGATACACAAAGTGGCACATGGGTCTGGAATTCATTTGCAGTGGCAGGAGGCCCTGGCACACCTATACTCACTCTCTCTGTCTGCCTCTTTCTCTCTCTCCTTCTCAAATAAAAAAAATTTTTTTTTTCGAGGTAGGGTCTCACTCTAGCCCAGGCTGACCTGGAATTCACTATGGAGTCTCAGGGTGGCCTCGAACTCACTGCGATCCTCCTACCTCTGCCTCCTGAGTGCTGGGATTAAAGGCATGCGCCACCACGCCTGACTAAAAAAAGTAATATTTAAAAAAAATAGGGGCTGCCTTTAATCCCAGCACTTGGGAGGCAGAGGTAAGAGGATCACTGTGAGTTCGAGACTAGCCTGAGGCTACATAGTAAACTCCAGGACAGCCTGGGCTAGTGTGAGACCCTACTTTGAAACACCAAAATAATAATAATAATAATAATAATAATAATAATAATAATGGCTGGAGAGATTTCTCAGTAGTTAAGGCACTCGCTTGCAAAGCCTAATGGCCAGGGTTCGAGTCCCCAATACCCTCATAAAGCCAGATGCACTAAGTGGCACATGCATCTGGAGTTCGTTTGCAGTGGCAGGAAGCCCTGGCACATCCACACTCACTCTGTCTGCTTCTTTCTCTCTGTCTCGCTCAAATAAATAAATGGAATGGTATATTTTTTTTAAAAAATAAACCACTGCTCTTCACACCAAATATGCAGAGAAGGAGATCCCCACAGGGCCTCGACCCCTCATTTGTCGTGACAGCACTGGCCTTGCCTACCCCGTGTGCCTGGAATGCAAGAGCTCCCGAGCAGATGGGCCTGGTGGAGAGTGCCCACTCTAGGGGCAAGTGGCTGAACACTTCACTTCTGCAGGCAACCTGCTCAGTGAACGAGGCCTTGTGTTAGCATGTATGCTCGGGCCACCGGGATGGCCCCAATGGGAAGAATGGCAAGTGTGCCCAGGGAAAAGCCACTACTCTCCATTAATCACACAGGTCTTTGGTTCTGGTTGTCCCAATGGCCACACCGACCAGCTTGATCACTGGAGGAGGCATACAGTCTTTGACATGGACAGGTGGTTGCAGAGGCCAGAGATGAGCTACGGCTATCCTCCTGGCAGCCTGCTCACAGGGTCAGGAATACTGTTCCTTGACACCACCACAGCCTGGTGGGTTGTAGCCACCCATCCCAGAGACATGAGTTACTTTGCAGCAGACCAATGAGAAACCAGGATCCACAAAGACTGACAATGATGTAGGCTGGACTTACGTTAGTGTGCTTCGTGTGTGTGTGTGTGTGTGTGTGTGTGTGTGTGTGTGTGTGTGTGTATATACACACACACACACACATATATATATATATGTATATATATATTGGGGCTGGAGAGATGGCTTCTTAGCTGTTAAGGCATTTGCCTGTGAAGCCTAAGGACCCAGGTTTGATTCCCCAGGACCCACATAAGCCAGATGCACAAGGTGGTGCATGCGTCTAGAGTTTGTTTGCAGTGGCTGGAGGCCCTGGCATGTCTATTATCTCTCTCCCTCTCTCTCTCCCTTCCTCCCTCTCTCCCTTTCTCTTTTCTCTCTCAAATAAATAAATATTTTAAAAATATTTATTTATTTGAGAGAGAGAAAGAGGATGGGCACACCAGGGCCTTCAGCCACTGCAAACAAACTCCAGACTCATGCACCACCTTGTGCATCTGGCTTACGTGGATCCTGGGGAATTGAACCTGAATCCTTAGGCTTCACAGGCAAACACCTTAATGGCTAAGATGTCTCTCCAGCCTCGTTGGTGTGCTTTCTAAGCAGAAGCTGTAGGGGCATGGTCCAGGTTAAGGTAGAGGGGGTTCAGCCTGCTACTGTGGCTGAAAGCCTGAGTCCCTCTTCATAGGTATTTTCATCTAGATGGCCACCGCCGGAGCTTTGTGAAAGGCTGACTTTGAGAGCATGCATCACTTCTCAAACCTCGATGTATGACTGAATCACCTGGGGCCTTGTGGAAACACACGCTTTGGTTCATCCATCAGGTAGGATGGAGAATTTGCATTTCTGTCTGCGCCCCGGCGGTGCGAGGCTCCCTCGGAGCATCTGTAAGGAAGGGGGCGAGGGTTCCTTTGCACCAGCTCTCTGTGGTCTTCAGCCACCAGCCCCCAAGGCCCACGGCGCACAGTTGGGAGGAGCGGCTGCATCTCCTTTGCCCTCGGAACTGTCCAGACAGAGAACACCATGCAGCACTTCTCCAGGACCCTGGGACACAGCCCCTGGGGAGGAGTTGGGAAAGCCTGTTGCCACACTCCGTTCCCTCTGGGGACAGTGAGGCTCCAGCTGTCCCAGGCCTCAGCTCAGCTGAGACCACCTGCTGAGGGACACAAACAGCTGCGAGCCACTGGTCTGTGGCTGCAAGGGAAGGTGGGTGGGTGGGCTCCCCCAGGGGTGCTGTACCCTCTGTGATCTACGCTGAATGCAAGGCTTGACCACGGGAGGGCCCTCCTTATCTCGGAGCCCATCGATGCTGACTTGACTGTCACTGTATGTGATAGGAGAGGTGTCTGGACGGGAGCACTTGGGGACAAGTGCTCAGGTGACAGGGGCCCAGCTGTCAGGAGCTCTCTTCACCAGGAGGAGCCACTTGGACCTCCGGAGGAAGAACCAGAGCCAAAGCCCCAAAACCCATGGGCCAGCGTACTGTGGATTCCACCTGCACGGCACCAAAACGGCTCAGTCGGGACATTCAGAGAAAAAGGAAATGAAAGCCCCACATGGCCATTTGACGTCACAAGGGCTGTGAAAACAGATAATCACACAGTGGCTCTTCCCAGACTTCAAGGTTTCTCCCGTGGGCAGTAAGCGCACAGGGCTTGTTTCTGCGGCATCTGTTATTTGTGAGCAAGTGTCTGGAGGGATCAGCTCCATCAGTGTTGGCACCAGGGACCGCAGAGCGCACCGTGTGTCAACTCTGCCCAGAGGACAGCGTGTGGTGGCATTTGTTCTCTCCCGTGGACTTCACAGACAAGGGACAGCTCCATCCATATCCCCGCTGGCGAGCTCTCGATGATAGAGATATAGTTGAGGAGCATCCATCCACACGTAACCCTGAAACTCAAACTTACTGGTACAAATGGTGATTTAAGAGAAAAAAAAAAAAAAAGCATGTAGTAGCCTGTGGCCACTTCTGTATGCAGGGCTTCTTCAAAACTGTCCATGGTTAGAAAATGTGACATGACATATGCCTTAGGGGTATAAAGCCTGCTCTTGTCTGGATAAATGCATATATTATTCTCACCAAACTGCCCTGAAAGCACTACAGTTAATGTTCATATTCATATTTTAATGCTACTATCACTTTTGGTTAGAGAAGCTTCTCTTTTCAGATGACGATGACCACTGGGATGACCCAAAAGGCACATCATAATGCAGAGAAGAAAGGACGGAGGAGTGTCCAGCACTGAAACATCTCTGTCACACCCTCCAAGGCTCAGGGTCCATTGCGGAAGAGGTGGCAGAAAGAATGTAAGAGCCAAAGAAAGGGTAGGACTCCTTACAAGGCAACTGTCCGGACAGAAATTGGCCTCGATATCCATGACCTCACAGTGCCTAGCAATAGCTTCACAAGAACCTCATAATAGGAGAAAAAGACGATGACATCAAAATAAAAGAGAGACTTAGGGAGAGAGGGAGGGGATATGATAGAGAGTGGAGTTGTGAAGGGGAAAATGGGGGAGGGGAGGAAATATGGCTTATTGTCTGTAAGTATAGAAGTTGTCAATACAATAATTTTTTTTAAAAAAAAAGAAAATATGGCATGATTTCAAAGGCACTGGCCAGCTCACACATACTGTCACCCACAACCCCCAAAAGCTGGATAACTCTGAGGCATCCTGCTCCAGCTACAAGCAGTGTGGACGCCAGCCAAAGGGGCCTCAAATCCAATGTTGTTTCTTGTCCCACTCTTGGTGGTGACAGCAGCCTTTCATTCTTCGTTGGCTGCCTGCCTCCAGCCTGCCTTGTCATCCAGACAAACCCCGAATCCAGAGCCCTCACTTCACACAGCCCCCGGGGTTACTCATCCTGAGGCTGCCCCTCCCAGTGCCAGGAGGCCTGGGATGCTGGGAGAAACCTAAAGCCATGGCAGGTTGGAACTTGCCTGGGCCAGTTCTTCCCCTAATACTGGTACTATTTCTAAACTTGGGGACAGAGGGGAACTCTCACCCCCACAGAATGGATCCCCAGGCAAAGTCAGTACTGAAGGGTGATGTGACAGACACAGACTTCAAATTCCACCGGGGTCACCATCATGGGGGAGGCCCAGAACCTCTCATCCCTGGAAATGTCAGGGAGACCTTAGCATGGACCAGGCTGTATCCTCCAAAGAGGAGGGCAGTGGGCATGACTCTACCTGAGCAGCGTGAGACCCTGGCCTGACCCCAGGGGAGCTCAGTCCAGCTGAGTCCAGGAGATTTCTGGAAACAAACACCCTGAAATCATACCAGTGTCCCCATAAACACACACACAGTGTATTGCTACAGCCCACCTGCTCTGTCCTTCTTGAGTGACCTGGTCACCTCACTGGAGTAGCTCCCCACCCAGCACTCACCTTCCCACCTGCCTGCCGTCAGAAAATAAACGTGGTCACTTTAAGAGTCTCCCCCACTGCCAACCAAGACCAGGTAGGCAAACCCAGCCCTCTGCGCAAGCTGAAGCAAACTTGAGTTATAACTTCTTTTGGCCTCCCTGGGTGGGCTCGAATGTAACTTTTGTCTATGTGCCTTCTTGCCGCACCTCAACCCCTACCTCTGAATCGAGCAAGGGCCAAACAGCCTCTCCCGCTTAGACACTTTGCAGGACCAGAGGCCACTCTTTGCATTGCCACTGTGACCTCTCTCACAGAGTAGTCTGTGCCCAGACACACCCATTCTCCCACCACACACACACACACACACACACACACACACACACACACCAGAAACTCATAAAAAGGACCACCTAGCCGGGCGTGGTGGCGCACACCTTTAATCCTAGCGCTCAAGAGGCAGAGGTAGGAGGATCGCCGTGAGTTCAAGGCCAGCCTGAGACTACATAGTGAATTCCAGGTCATCCTGGGCTAGAGTGAACCCCTACCTCAAAACAACAAACAAATAAAAAGGACCGCCTTACCCTCACTTTATTCATTTTCTTTTTTGTGACAAGCCCAACAAACTGGCCTTTTTTTTTTTTTTTTTAATGCAAGAGAGCAAGTGAGAGAGAGAGAGAGAGAAAGAAAGAGAACTGGCACACCAGGGCCTCCATTCACTGCAATCAAACTCCGGATGTGTGAATTCCCTTGAGTGCATGTGCAAGCTTGTGCTCTTATATCACTTTGTGCATCTGGCTTACATGGGACCTGGAGAGTCGAACATGAGTCCTTAAGCTTCGCAGGCAAGCACCTTAACTGCTAAGCCATCTCTCCAGCCCACTTTATTTTTAAAAAAATATATTCTGGGCTGGAGAGATGGCTTAGCGGCTAAGGCACTTTCCTGCAAAGCCTAAAGACCTATGTTCAACTCCTCAGGTCCCACGTAAGCCAGATGCATGACGTGGTGCATGCATCCACCTGGATTTTGATTGCAGTGGCTGGAGGCCCTGGCACACCAGTTGTCTCTCTTTCTCAATCTCCCTTGCTCTCTCAAAAAAAAAAGAAAATAAAATATATTTTTATCTACTTATTTGCAAGCAGAGAAGCATCAGTGCTTCTAGCCACCGCAATCAAACTCCAGATACATGTGCCACTTAGTGCATCTGGCTTTATGTGGGTCCTGGAGAATCAAACACAGATCATTAGGCTTTGCAGACAAGTGCCTTAACCACTAAATCATCTCTCCAGCCCTATTCTTTTTTTAAAAAGATTTTATTTTTATTTATTTATGAGAGAGAGAGAGAGAATGGGCATACCAAGGACTCTAGCCACTGCAAACAAACTCCAGACTCATGTGCCACCTTGTGCATCTGGCTGACGTGGGACCTGGAGAATCAAACCTGGATCCTTAAGCTTCGCAGGCGAGTGCCTTAACCACCAAGCCATCTCTCCAGCCCTATTCTTTAGATTCCTAGAGCTCCCCCTTCACTTTCTCCCTCCCTGCTCTCTCTGGCTTCAGGCCCCACCCAGTCTGGGAGTACAGTGCTAAAAACTCTCCTAATAAAGCTTTAATGCTAAACGTCCATGTCTTCTCAGCAGTCACTCATCAACCAGCCAGCTGTCCTCCCATTGCGCACCCTCTTGGTCACTATCTGTCACCCACAATCCCAGAAAGGGACCACTGTCCCACAGAAACATGGCAGCCTGACCAGACCCACACGCAGCAGGGGCTGGTGGATCCTGATGAATGAATGGTCTGAGGCAGGAATAGGTGCTCTTGGCTGCAGGGTAGAACATCATGGGGAACTTCAGGGACCCTGGGGCTACAGATAACAAGATGGAATATGGAGCTGCGGGATCACTTATGTACCCCTTGGGCTCATCCTCCAGATAGCCCCCACTTCTCTCTGCTCATATGCTGGAGCCCCACACAGGAAGCAGCTTGCAGAAAGTGTTTCCCTGAAAATAATAGTAAAAAAAAAAAAAACAAAGTAGACAGCCATCTCTGAAAGTTCACTAGCTAAGTAACGCATCGGGCATGTTCAACACCCTAACAGAAGAGCGACGTAAGACATCATCTCTTCCATTGTTTATTTAAAAAATTATTTATTATTTTTTTATTTTTTGTTTATTTTTATTTATGTATTTGAAAGCGACAGACAGAGAGAGAGAAAGAGGCAGATAGAGAGAGACAGAATGGGTGCTCCAGGGCCTCCGGCCACTGCAAACGAACTCCAGATGCGTGCGCCACCTTATGCATCTGGCTAACATGGGTCCTGGAGAATCGAGCCTTGAACTGGGATCCTTAGGCTTCACAGGCAAGCGCTTAACCGCTGAGCCATCTCCCCGGCCCTTATTTATTTATTTGAGAGAAGGAAAGAGGCAGACACACAGAGGGATGGAGAGAGAGAGAGAGAGAGGGAGGGAGAATGGGCACACCAGAGCCACCAGCCACTGCAAACAAACTCCAGGCGCATGTGCCGCCTTGTGCATCTGGTGTACGTGGATCCTAGGAAATCGAACCTAGGTCCTTTGGCTTTGCAGGCAAATGCCTTAACCACTAAGCCATCCCTCCAGCCCCATCTCTTCCATTTTTGTTGAGTAATTGGTCTGAAAGCACAAAAGGAGAGCCATCGTGCACCCGCAGGTGCATGTCTCGACAGCACGCTGTGAAAACATTTGGGAGCGTTCCTGTAAACAGAGTAACCAAGCTAATTCGTTTCCTCTCAGAATGTCACAACATGAGCTTAATGAATAAGGAAGGCAGCAGCCCACGTTCTCCCTCAGCCCCCACGTCCCACTGGAATTGAGGAGTGTCTCCGTAGGGAATGAGACAGCCGCTCTGAAAGCAGGGTGTCACCTCATGATAACCCACTTTTCAGCAGGGGGCTGAGGACCCGTGGCACTCTGCTCTTGTCAGTCTTGCTCCGTGCCAGGCTGTTCTGCGTGGCTGGAGCTCAGTACCTACCCTTTGAGCTTCTCGTGGCTGGAGTGCCATGAGGTCTAGAGGGGGAGGTCTGAAGACATGGGAGTCAGCAGTAGCCTCCTTTTCCCAGGGCCACATTCTCCCCCCCCCACCCATATTCATATATCACATTCCAGCCTGTGACTGGCCTGAACCTGGCCTTTTTCGTAAGAGGACCCCTTTGAAGAGTTCTAGTTGGTGTGTCACAGACAGTCCCTCAATTTGAGGTGGCTTCCTCCTGGCTAGTCAAACAGTGGTGGGGGTCGTCCCTGTGCACCACCCTGGGAGGACACAGAGTTGCCAACATGCCCTGGATAGTCATGGCTTTTCCTGTGTTACTAATAGACACACTGGGGGAGGTGTGTTGAGGGACGTGTGAGTCCCAGCTCATGCCGCCCGCTGGCCTCAGCACCATGGACAGCTGCCACCTCAGCCCGTACTCTTTGTGGCTCTTTCTCAATGGTGGCTTCTGGTCCATCATTCATTCCTTCTATGTGTGTTGGCTGAGGTTCTTCTGTAGTCCAAGCTGTCCCCTGTTCCCCCACGCATTGGCAGACTCAGTTCTCTTTATGATGGCACACACTGACTGGGATCCGTCGTCCTTCGGGGTCGTGACCCCCTCCACCACCACCTTGTTGGCTCTCCGGCTGCGGCTGTTTTCATTCGCCCTCCAGCTCCTCCAAATGTGCTCCTGACGCATCTCAGCCTTGGTGGTTACCTCACGGAATGACCACCTCTCAGGACTGTGGCAGAACTTGTAGGTACCTTAGTCCCCTGTCCTCCGCCCACCCTGCTCCTCTGTGACCTTGCCCTCTACAGACTGACCAGTGACCTGAAGAGCTGAGTTGATGGTGGCATGCCCCAGTTCAGAACTAAATGGAACCCCCTTGGAATCAAACGAGGCTGTGTTTCAATCACATTGATTTATCACATTATTTGCTTGTCGATTGACTGATTGATGATTGGTGGGTTTTTTTTTGTTTGTTTGTTTGTTTTTTTTACTTATTTTTGGTACAGGGTCAGAAGCTAGGGCCTCACACATGACAGGCAAGCACTCCACTACTGAGCTGTATTCCCAGCCCCAGTATTGATCTCTCTATTCAGCAGACCAGCAGCTCCCACCCAGGCCAGTTTGTTCCTCCTGAGGCAGCTGGCCCATCTGGAAAGGTGTTCATTTGGGAGGTGGGAGATTCTGCGAGCCCCTGGGGTGCAAGGCAGGGGGTGTATGCACAGCCACACACAGGACATCCCAAAGCAAAGAGTGGTGTGATGCCCCCTGTAAACTGCCTCTACAGGAAGGCTGTGGGGAGACGCCTTTCCCGTGGTGTAGACAGTTTCTGCCTGAGAGACCCTCTGATATCAGTGAAAACCCCAGCCACACAGAGGGAATAAGATGATTTATTCTTGAGCCAAATATGAGTGCCCATGGCCTGGGAACATGGATTTAGATTGTCCTGACTAACATGTTCCAATGTGGAGGCAGTTATGTGAACTTTTTACAGTCGTAGAGCAAATAAAGTCATGAATCAAGGCAATTTCCAAATACATTTGTGGGAACATCAGGTAGGCAGCTTACGGCAAAGCAGGGAAATCCCTGCTTTAGGTCTCAGATGCTATCTGATGACATTCTTAGCTTTTGTGCTGGTGTAAGCTAATGGTCTGCTGTTAATACAATCCAAGTTTTATTTTTTTTTAATTTATTTGCAAAGAGAGAGAGAGAGTGGGCACACCAGAGCTTCTAGCCACTATAAACAAACTCCAAACTCATGCTTCACTTTGTGCATCTGGCTTTACGTGCATACTGGGGAATTGAACCTGGGCCATCAGGCTTTGCAAGCAAGTGCCTCTAACCACTCAGCAATCTCTCCAGCCCCTACACTCCCACCTTTTTACTTGGGAGTTGAAAGGGTATTAGTTCAGACACAGAGGTTGGTAATGAGTGGCTCCTGTGTGACTAAAGACAGCCCAAGATAACCTGGCTCTGATCTAAAGTGCTGGGGCAGCTTCCTACAAAGCGGCAGGCCCAAGAAAGCTCAAGTGACTGTCCTGCAGCAGCCTTGGAATATCAGTGATAGAGTCACCATGACATTAATGAGAATGCTATTAGCAGCCACAGTAAATCAGTAACAGGGATTACTTATAATATTATTGGCCATATCAGTATATGGCCACCCCATTGTATTAATACACAGTAACAGTAATCATGTAATGGTAGTGATAACAATTGGCCTTACCTTTTATTTTCCAGCCAGATAACTAACAACCACCTGGTCTTTATGCTGTGTGTAGAGAGCAGCCTAATGATTTTCAAGGAAGACGTGGCTCTCACAGTAGGCCTCTGGTGCAGGCCAGGACGAATCTCAAGAGCTTTCATCATTGTGAGCACTGGCCCTTTGCTTAGCTAGAGCTGACGGAGGCAGCCGTGCCAAGAGCGCAGACCCCTCCCGCCCTCATCGCCCCCCCCCACAAACCCCATGAGCCTAAGGTGTTCCCACTTAGAAGTCCATTCTCAACCTGGCTACCACATCACGTGACCCAGATCCACATGGCAGAAGAGCAGGTTTCCTTCTCAAACTGAGAAACCTAGCTGGCCTGAGACTGAGGCATGTGGCACCCTACAGACAAAACCCTCAGCTAGCCATGATGTGACTTGTGGGGGCGGCACCACGGAGATGAGATAAGACAGCTATTGGCTCCCACACGGCAGAACATACGATCTCAGAAGGAACAAGATTCTGAGAGCTCCAGGAAGTAGAGGAGTATCCTGGGGCGCCTGCTGGAATCAGTGCTGGCTTAGTGAACACCGGGCTGCCCGGTCGTGAATGTTTAGGTCTCCCTGCTCTTGGTGTGTGGCATTGAAGAAACTCTAGCATTAAGACAGAAAGTGGGGCCGTGGGGACACACACCTTTAATCCCAGTACTTGGGAAGCAGAGGTAGGAGAATTACCGTGAGTTCGAGGACAGCCTGAGACTACGTAGTGAATTCCAGATCAGCCTGGGTTAGAATGAGACCCCACCTCAAAACAAGCAAACAAAAAAGACAGAATGTGGAACAGGTACAGCTCACTCTGAAGTCCTGTCTTACCTTGAGAGCTTTCCTGTCCTTGGCTCTCATTGGCCCACTTGTTCCTGCCTCTCAACCACTTTCTTCCTCCCACTCCAGACCCCTTGCGACTTCTCGTCCCAAAGCTTTTACCCTCCACAAACCTCTCGTGGTTTATAGCTTCCCTGGGGGCAGCTGCTTTCTTATTGCTGGCATGAGGGCGCTGGGCAGTAAGCTTTGTTCTCTGTGACTTCCCTGATTCCTGGCATGCTCAAATGACTGGGGATCTGAGCAGCTGAAGGGATCAACTGTAGGCTGATTGTTAAGGTCAAGCTCCGGCAATTTGCTGCCACCGTGAGCATCCCGCGCCTGCTACCACGGGCCCAAGTGCCACTGAGAAGGGACAGCCCCTTCCATTCATGAACTTCACAATCTGTCTGTGCTTCTTGTTTCCATTGACCATCACCTAGTGACTGGTGGCCCGGGAGTTTGTGCTCCCTACTCTGGCTGGAGCTGCGGCCCTTGGCCTTGGTAAAGAGGGTCAGTGTGGGGACGCTTCCACATGGACCATGACACACGGGAGCTGTGGGTATGTGCTCGGTCATCAGCAGCAGGAAAGAGCGGAAAGGATCCATTCCAACATTTGCCAGTGAAAAACAGTCAATATTTGAAGCATGGTAAAGAGATTGAATGTGGGAGAAAAGCACACACACCAAATACAACATAAATCATGCGTGTATATTTAGCTGCATTTTTCCACTTCAGCAACAGAGAAGATATAAATACGAAACCCACATACATATTAACTTGGATTGTGTTTTCATTTATCGAATTATAAATACATATGTACGAGTGGAAAACAGCATTCCTTGGGCCCAGCCTATACAGAAGCAGTAGCATTTGATATGATCTGTCACTTTATCTGCGTTGGTTAGTCCTCTCCCATGGTGTTGAAGCAAAATGTGTAGTGACATTCCCTGGGCTCTGAAGGCTGTGGGCATGTCTTCAGCTGAGGGCTCTGGAAACAGCATGAGGTTCAGTGTCCAGCTCTTAAGGGCAAGCCATGGTAGACCATGAGCCCACACATCCCTCTGCAAGCAGCACAACACTGAGGCGCCACGGCTTCTGTGGTTGTTTGAACGTTTGTGCCCCCTCCACATAGCTTCAGCTATTTCTATTATTTTTAGTTTTTATTCTTTGGTTTTCAAGGTAGGATCTCACTCTAGTCCAGGCTGACCTGGAATTCACTATGGAATCTCAGGGTGGCCTTGAACTCACGGTGATCCTCCTACCTCTGCCTCCCGAGTGCTGGGATCGCCCAGCTAGGTATTTCTATTAATGTTAAACTTCCTGCTTAAGTCTCCAGCAGCCTGCTGCGGGGGGTGGGGGGACTGGGGATAGGGGGTACCACTGGGAATGGACTGGATTCTCTAGCCAAAAGCTGGAGAAGCAGTGTGAGCTCTGGTCATGCTTCTGTTGGGGTTTTGCTTGTTACAGTTGTCTCTCTCAGCTTGGATGGATGGAAGCAGGCAGCTTCTTCCACCATTGATGGAAGTTCCCCTGGACCTGTAAGCTTGAAATAAATACCTTTTCTCCCATAAACCGTGCCTGGCTAGATGCTCACCCCAGCATTGTGGAGCTGACTTCAACAACCTCCTTTCCATTATGACCCACACTTCTAAAGCACACCTTTACTGACCGACTGCGTCTCTCCCAGCCTATCAATATCTCCATGGCAAGTTAGTTATGACCACTCTGCCAAGACAACTGCCATAGACCAATGTGTGGTACCACAGCACTATCTGCCCCCTAGCACCATCCACCAGCCCACTGTGGAGGGGTACAGAGTCCCCCCAAAGCTGTAGGATCCAGCAGCTTACCCCTTACCCTCAGCCCCGTCTTCACAGAGGTGTGTTCAGCCTCAGATCACGCGGTTCATGAGTGCCCTGGTGTTCCCGCCTGGCTCTGACCCACTATCCAGTGCAGTGCAGGACAGAGTCTCTGGCTTCAGGTAGATTCCGTGGCCCTCACTCAAGTGCACTCAGAGATGCTGGGCTTCTGATGAGGAATTCCAGGTGCCAGCAGAGCTAGGGCCACTCCAGGAGCAGGACCTGCAAGTCATATTTTCTGACAACCCCACGGTGGATGTGCCAAGGCCGATTTGATGGGTATTACATCTGATCACCCAAGGAGAAGTGTTCATGTGGGGAGCTGAGGCTCCAAGAAGGAACCGTGAGGCCTGGAGTTCCTGCCAGGCTAGCCACCCTCGGCACTGATGCAGTAAGCCAGGCTCTTCCTTCAGCACAAGAGGGCAAAAGCTCCTATGAAAACTCCCAGCTGCCTGCCCCACCCACTTTTGTGTCTCCCTTGGACCAGCATCCAGTAGCACAAGAGGGACACACCTGAGGTCCCAGAGCCTAGTCTCTCAATGTCACACAGAGATGTAACCATTCTATGTGGGCAGTGCCCTGATGATGTCATGTGACCACTTGTCACCTGTGCCATTGGCAGGGCCAGTCATATAATCCAGACAAGGGAAAGACATCTGCCATGGTCCAAGAAAGGTGGAAACACGGCATTACTATTCAGAGTTGGGGACGTATAACGGTGGTTGTTAGCGGTCACGTGTCTGACATCACCCTCCAGCTATGGAGCTAAGGCCATACCACAAGCCTGACCTCTTGGCCTGTGTACTACTCTGATATAGGCCCCATTGCACCTTCCTAAGTAACTGTGACTCTCTCTGATGTGGTTCCAGAACATTCGCTACTGTGGAAAACGGCCAGGGCATTTGTGGAAACTTCGGCAGGAAGAGCAGCGAGGCTCCTCTCTCCCGAGTGGCCAGTGTGCCCCAGCCCTGAGTGGTTCTCTCTGGAAACACATTCCACTGACCCTGAGAGCTCACAGCGTGGTTCTCACTGTTCGCATGTGTGTTTACACATGAGATTCATATGGAAAATATTCATTAAATACTACCGGTGGCTCCTCATTCATCTGCCGGTCTCTGTGGCCCCCACAGCTATAACCTTACACACCATATCTCTTGAGCCTGGTATGGTTCCTCAGTATAGCTAACCAGAAAATGCAGAGAAATAATTAGAAGCTGATGGGTTTTGTTCTTTAATAGATTTAATTGAAAGTTGATGAATGTTTATTTTTAATGATGGCTGTTATCTGACTGGCAAAAGCTCCTGACACTTTGCCAACTCCCAGATGCCTGCCCCACCCACTTATATATCTCCTTGGACCAGCATCCAATAGCAACAAGCCTCTGCCGGCCAACCGAGGCCGTTCTGTAGAGCCTCGCTTGCTGCCAGCCCGCCCTTCCCCTCTCAGAGTCAAATGAACCTGCATCCTGGGACCTCAGAGATCTCCATCCAAACTCCTCACACCTTAATTGCATCAAATCGCCTGGAGACTCTGATCTGTGATCAGTAGGCTGAGAGAATGTCTTCCTAGTGCTTCCCCGTGGGAGCAGACGGACCACAAGACAGGGACCAAACAGCTGCAATTGAGGAGAAGGAATCAAAGCCCCAAGAGTTTTCCATAACTCCTCCAAGTGCCATGGCTGTCAGCGGGGACAGCCAGCCCTCTGCGTCCCTTGCCTGTGGTAACCTTGCCTTCCGACTTTCTTCCTTCCGAATATGTGGTATGCGTTTCCCTGCACGGTAAGCAAACCAAAATTACTGTGGGGACAGGATGCCCTGGAATAGTTGGCTAATTAAATGATGGCGAAACTGCGAAATCAGCTAAGAGAGCAAGCCACCGTGTCTTCAGGGTCTGTAGACCCAGGTTTTCCAGTCTCCCCTACGCAATGAGGATCTGCCATCACTTGCATATCGGGCCGTCGTGTGCACGAGGACAGCTCAGGGACAGCTGCCACCGAGCTGGAGGCTCACTACCCTACGGCACTCGTTTTTTTTGTAAGATGTCTGACCTCAAGGCCAAGAAAGTGGCAAATGGCTTCAGTGCCAAAAACAGGGCAGACAGCTTCCTTGTGGGAGCACTGGCTGTACCTGCAAACCAAGCTACAATAAGGTCCTGCTGTGTCTCCGTCCCCATCGCACCCTGAGCCCCTCACAGCCCCTTCTCTGGACTTCTTAGGAGAGCTGACTTCCCAGGCAACCAGGCCTGGCTGCCAAACCACCTCTGGCCCTGCTTCCGGCTGTGGATAACATCATGCTTTACCTGTGAGGGACCTGGAGGCCTCTGGGATGGCTTTGAGCCAGGTCTGTGTCTCAATGAGGACACGAAGCTAGCTTCTGGGCACATCTTCCATTGCAGCCAGTGTAATCCCGCTGGAAAGGTTTCCAGACGGCGCGAGGATTATTCCTAACGAGGGGCTTTTCTCTCTCCCTGTTGGCGTCCACGGCGTCTGTCTCCTGCAAGGCCCGGTGTCACCTTTGCACCCGTGGGCTGCTGCGTTTCCTTCTAAAAAATCCAAATTCACACTTTCATAACTTGGCAAGAGTTCAATTTGACAAAAACATTTTCAAGTTAGCAGCAGCACTTGATTTTTTTTTTTTTCTCTCTCTCTCTCTCTCTCTCACTAGCAAATGTTTCTCTAATTGCTCTGCCTTCTTGGAGCTCCTGCCAGGCTCATTGGAGGAGTCTCGGGGGAGCCTTCAATCACCGGTGTACCTGTTTGGAAAGCTGTGGGGCGTCTTTTTATTTTTGGTCTTGGTAATCTCTGACTCGTAGGCGTTGAAGGATGAGGAATTTTCCAGTCACTCCACAGCAAATACAGGACAAGGGAGCGGGGGTCACAGTTTAAGCTCTGCCTCTGCCCTCCTGCCCTGTGGCTTTTCCTCTTACGAAAATCTGCCGCTGGGGCCTCGCAATTGTTCCTGAGTAAATGTTTCTGGAATTGCATACTGACCTCCTATTAGCCAAGCCTTGTTCCCAGAATGCCATGGGATGCCCTGAAGGTCACCCAGCCTGTCTTTTGGTGGCCAAATCTGTCACGGCAGACAACATGGGGGCTGGCACAGGGAGGGAGGAGGTTAACAACCATTTGTTAGAAGAATAAATGATTGGCAGATACAGCGTCCATGGCCAGTATGAACAAATACTCTGCCTATGCCGGTGAGGACTGGAATCTCTGGGGTGCCCTTGTTCCTCCTTCTGCCTCAATCAAACTCTCTAAGCCTCTGTTCCCTCCACCTTAGGACTCAGATTCATACCTAAGGAGGTCACTGTGGGCGGGAGCAAGCCCCTGTCAGCAGCAAAGTCTGCAGCTGCTCAGTGGATGGCCGTAACCTCCGCTAAGCACCAATTTGTCCAGAGCCTTCGAGCTACAGACTGTGAAGAAGGGAGGGGATTATTGACCTCAGCCAGCAGGGTCTAATGGCCGTATCGGTTCAGACTGGCCAGTGATGCTAATCCTTGCCTGCTTAAAAGTTTTCTCCCAGGAAGCAATGCTGTAGTGCTCAGCACCAACAAGTCTCTGTCACACCCGCCAAGGCTCAGCGTCCATTGCAGAAGAGGAAAGAATGTAGGACTGCTTACAACACTATCTTCTAGACACAAGATGGCCTTGATATTCATGACGTCACGGCGCCTGACACTACCCACACAAGACCTTCATGATAGGAGGGAAAGATGATGACATCAATATACAAGAGAGACTGATTGGAAAGAAGGGATTCAGTGGAGGATGGATTTGAGAGGGGGGGAGAATTGGGGTGGTGTGGGAATTATCATGATTTATTTTCTATACGTATGGAAGTTGTAAATAAAAATTTTATTAAAAAATTTTTTTCTCCCCAGTTTGTCCGTGTAAGAATATCTATTTAGGCCGGGCGTGATGGCACACACCTTTAATCCCAGCACTTGAGAGGCAGAGGTAGGAGGAACACCATGAGTTCAAGGCCATCCTAAGACTACATAGTGAATTCCAGGTCAGCCTGTGCTAAAGTGAAACCTTACCTCAAAAAAAACGACAAAAAAAAAGTATAACTATTTGCAGTTGGAGAGATGACTTAGCAGTTAAGATGCATGCCTGCAAAGCCTAAGGACCCAGGTTCAATTCTCTAGGTCCCACATAAGCCAGATGTGGTAGTTTGAATATATGGCCCCCAATACCTTCAGTGTTTTATTAGCTTGTAGTTTGGATCTGCAGCCACCTGGCTGGAGGCAGTGTCACTGGGTGGATCTTAGGGTCCAGCCTTAAGGTGTGGTGGTGGGTTTGAGTTTCCAACCTAAAGATATGCAAAGTGTGCCTAGCTGAAGTGTGCAGTCCTGTGTGGCTTTTGGCTTGGGAGCTTGTGGCCTCTCTCTCTCTCTCTGTCTCTCCCTCCCTCTCTCTCTCTCTCTCTCTCTCTCTCTCTCCCTGGTCCTTTTAAGAGGGGGCCAACTTCTTCTGCCGTTATGGAACTTCCCCTGGATCTGTAAGCTTCAATAAGTCCCTTCTTCCATAACTGTGCCTGGTCTGGAAGTTCATCTCAGTGAACCTGGAGCTGTCTGCTACACCAGATGCACAAGGTGGCGCTCGCGTCTGAAGTTCGTATGCACTGACTAGAGTCTCTGGCGCACCCATTCTCTCTCTCTATGTCTCTCTCTCTCTCGGTCTCTAATTGACAAATAAAAATAAATATTGAAATAAGAATATCTCTTTAGTATATGTACACAGCCCAGCTGATTCCCACATCTGAGCGTGCTCCCCCAGGCCTGGCTATGTGGGCTACCAGCACTCACCCACAGGGGTCGCCACTCCCTTGCAGAGCTAAGGCGCTCCATCCTTGGGAGCCCATAGAAAACTTGAAATCTTTATATTTTCTTAACCCTCAGTGATCTTCCAAAAAGTTACTTGTTGCTATTTGTCTTCATATTCAAAGCAAACCTGGAATCAACATTCCTGCCCGTTTCCAAGAAACGATATTTTTTTCCCCTAAGCCTTCATGTGTTGACAAAAGTCACTTGCATATGATTCTAAGTGGGGGAGGCAGCCCCACTGGGGAACAGAGAGACACAATAATGGGCCACCCGCAGTCACCCTGAGGACAGTCTGAATGCCACAAGCCTGTCACGGATATTCTGCCGGTGACATCACACAGGATGACAAAGCATACATTGACATCATGGGAGGTAAGGTGGCATGAGATGATGGCAGGATGTTGTCATGGAAACGTCATAGGAGAGAGCACCACACTCAGTGACATCACGGGGATAAGTCATATGAGGAGACATCCCAACTGATGACGTTACAGAGGTGGTGCCACACAGGATGACGCCACATAGGTTATGTCACAGGAATGCCCATTGCCCACTGTTTTGGTGGCAATGTCAGAGGCTTTCAGGTAGAGCTGTCACGACAGGAAGGTGCCAGAGACATTTCAGTTGCTCACACACTCCCGCTGCTCTGTCCCGTGAGCCCTGCCTCCCAGCTGCAGACACGATGCTCCAAGTGCTCTGAGGACACCGGCTCTACCCTGTCACACCCTGAAGTGGGCAGTGACCATTCCCACGGCCCACTTAAACTCGTAGGCCACATCTGGGCTCGCTCTCAGATTGACAGGAAAGGCACAAGATGAGCAAAGAAATGACTATGGAAAGTACTGGGGTCACTGGCTGGCAGATTTGCTGGGCAAGACATTAACATCTCCCCCAGAACCTCTCACCACTCCCTGGGTATTCTTCGTACCTGGCAAGTGTCTCTCACATCTGGGTCAAAGCCTCAAGGCCAGTGTGAGGAGGGCACACGGGGATGCATGAGCAGTAAGTCGGCATCTGGCAGTTAACATAGGGAGAACATTCTGGTCAGACAAAAGGGAAAGAACAAGGAAAGGAGGAGGGCAGGTACACCAGGATACCACGGAGCAGGAGAAAGCCAGCCTGCTCTGCACTCCCCCTGCTCCCAACGAGCCTCGGGCCTCCCCACAGTGGATTCAGGACGGCACTCTTGGCGCCTCTTGGTAGTCAGTGTACTTTTAGGATGTGAGGGTCACGGCACCCAGTTTTGGGCCTGATACCTCTAATTTATCTTTTTTTTTTTTTTTTTTGGTTTTTCGAGGTAGGGTCTCACTCTAGCCCAGGCTGACCTGGAATTCACTATGGAGTCTCAGGGTGGCCTCGAACTCACGGCGATCCTCCTACCTCTGCCTCCCGAGTGCTGGGATTAAAGGCGTGCGCCACCACGCCCGGCTCTCTAATTTATCTTAAATGGTTTTATTTATTTATTTGCAAGGAGAGAGAGACAGAGAAGGAAAGAGAGAGAAAGAAAGAAATAAAATGGGTGCACCAGGGCCTCCAGCCACTGCAAACAAACTCCAGACACATGCGCCACCATGTGTATCTGGCTTACGTGGGTTCTGGGGAATCAAACCTGGGTCCTAAGGCAAGCACCTTAAACCATTAGGCAATCTCTCCAGCCCCTGATGCCTCTAATTTAGCACCATGTTCCTGAGTGCCTGCAGGCAAGAGTTTCCAGTCCAAGGACAGTCTCCACACAAGACCACCGGTCCTCACAACACCACTTGTGAGTCTGGGCTCCCAAGACTACCCTCAGAGAGGAAAGTCACCAGGAGTCAGAGCCTTTGTATGCATGTTGGCACACATTGTGATGGCCAAGGAAGGAACTCAAGGGGGTGGCATTGAGAGTGAGGCTCTTGTCCACAACAATAATGACAACATGGGTGGGGAGGTGCTCTCTAGGGAATCCACCCAAGCCAGTGACCACAGACTTATGTGAGGCTCAGCCACAGGCCCTCAGGCCTTCCCCAAATCACATACTTGTGTGTTCTGGGTGGCCAAAGGCCCCGGGTAAAATAACATCAAGCTGTCAAACTAGACACGGTGGCTCTTGGAGCCAAGGTAAGCTGCAGGGCTGCAGCAAAGGCTCAACTGCTACTGCACTGCACTAGGCATGTCATGGCCAGCTCTGTCGAGAATGCACCTCTCCTGTCATCTCATGTGCAAGAAAGATGCCAAGTACAGGGACTTACCTGTGGTCAATATGGATGTGGCAACGCTCCAGCCACGCCTGCTGTCTAACCCCAAGTTGAGCCCCTTCTGGCCCTTAGAATTGAACACCTGCCCCTCCAGGGCCCAGCCCCAGATTGGTGGACTGCTTTTTGGGTTTTCCCCAAACATGAGTCTTCTATCATATAGACTGCTTTCAGACCACACGCTGTGCAAGTGCACGCACGAACACAAAGATACACACGTGTGTGCACACACAATTGTACATACAGACACAAATACAGGTACTGAATGGCCAGGGAGATCTGTGTCTGTAGAAGGAGCCTAACTTGACCACATAAGTCAGTAGGAGTTTGGAGCAGGAGAAATTCAAGAATAGAAATGTGTTTTGAGAATGTTTTTTTATATTTATATTTATTTCTCTTTATTCCAGTGCTCAGAGTTGACCCTAAAGCCTCATGAGTACTAAGGCAAGCTCTATAATATTGAGCTACATCCCCAGGTCTCAGATATATATTACCTACATACATACAAAAGAGTGGGCACACCAGGGCCTCCTGACACCACAAACAAACTCCAGGTGTATGTGCCACTTTGTGCATTGGGCTTTCTGTGGATTGAGAATGTAATTTTCAGGCTGGAGAGATAGTGTTTGATAGTATTGAACCCACGTTCAATACTCCAGATGCACAAAGGTGAGGCAAGCACAAAGTCGCTCATGCCCACTAGGTGGCGCAAGCATCTGGAGTTCGGTTGCAGTGGCTGAGGCCCTGGAGCGCCAATTCTGTCTCTCCCTCTGTCTATCTGTCTGTCTCTCGCTCTCCCTAAAACAGAATTTTAAATGATTAAAAATGTAATTTTTATCTAAGCACTTCAGTCATGGTAACAGTTGACTTTTGTGTGAGCAGTAGGCTGTGCATTGCATTCTCAGAAAAGTTCCATCCCGATCTTCATGAGCCCTCAGAGCTTTGAGATTTGCTAGGAGGCCCGAAGTCAGCAACATTTTTTATGAAGTAGCTGGCTCATAAGGGGTTCAAACACTCACATCCCCCCTGTCAGTTTAATCTCATCTTCAAGGCTCAAAAATAGACGAGTCCAGAAGCCAGATGGCCCCGCTCTGGGGTTGGCCAGAGAACAACCCCAGCCAGTCCTGAGCAAGGACACAGCTGGCCTCCAGTTGTCTTGCTCCCCAGTGAGAGATCAAAACCTCACGTGCTCAGATTTGACTATCTCAGCAAGTTGTCACTTTGCAAAGTGGGGCGCGGGCTTGGAGACGTGCTCTTGTGCATGGCATTGCTCACCACTTTCTAGATACGAAATGAAAAATGGCCATGGAAATGTCTAGAAAGACATGGAAGTGATGAGTAAGGATTCCAGCAAGGACAAGCCAGAGCCTCAGCAAACCAGGCAGGACAGCCGGTGAGAGCTGGGAGCCCCTGGGCTGGTAGAGGTTTGCAGCTGAGGAAAGTGAGGAATCAGGAGGCACTCCTGAGTAACAAATAACACATGGCAATCAGGTATCTAGAAAATTCACCATTGTTGGGCTAGAGAGAAGGCTTAGTGGTTAAGGCGCTTGCCTGCGAAGCCTGAGGACCCATGTTCTATCTCTCTCCAGATCCTATGTTAGCCAGACATACAAAGGTGGGGCAAGTGTAAGGCCACACATGCCCACTAGGTGGCTCAAGCATCTAGAGTTCGATTTCAGTGGCTGAGGCTCTGGCACACCAATTCTCTCTTTCTCTTTCTCTCTGTCTCTCTCTAGCTCGCTCTCTCTAAAAATTAAAAGAAAAGAAAATTCACCAGTGTGTCACCCAAAGAGGTGATCCAGAAAACGAGCCGACATTGCCTGTTCATTCCCCTAGACCACCGGGGTCCTTCAGTTTCAGGGTGCCAGGCACACAGCCCCACTCCAGAGAAGGAAGACATTGGGCCAAACTCCAAACGTGACAAAGGGGGATCCACTGTGACAAGCATTTCTACCTGCATGATCCTGCCTGTCACCGGTCTAGATATCTGTTTCACCCCCAAGAACTAAGAAGTATGTGGCAATGCCCAATACTGGTGGAAGTTCAGAGTTCTCGAGGGCATACAAAGTTATTTTACATTAAGAAAAACTAAATTGAGGGCATCCATGTCTGTCATGTAGTTGTGGACTTGACAGGTCAGTTTGACGTGAAATACGAGCACCCCAGGTAAGCTGAGGTTAAGCAAGCGAGCCAACAAGCTGAATCACCTCCGGTTCCCCTTTCACCACCACTTCGTGAAAAGGTTTTCTCTGGGCCACACTGGTTGACAAGCTACCCCAGTGTAGGCAAACATCCCTCCAAGAAGCTTGGGTACACCCTGCCTGGCATCCCCATGGATTCTGACAGGCTCCAGGCTGGGTCAGTCCTAGATCCACGACTCAAAAGGCGAGAGGGAAGTTTCAGAGCAAGTAATTCATAGCCACGCAGGCAATTAGACTGCTGGCAGATATGTCCCAAGAAAAAAATTGCTAGTGGAATTGGAAGTGTTTAGCTGGGAGAAGGGGAGAAGACATGCTGTAGTCATTAGGCACAGAACTGGAGGCTCTATTTCTGGCTCTTGCGAGCGCCGTATTGCAGGTTGGGGAATTGGAAGGACTGTGATTAGGGGTGGTCACTTGCTGTGGGGTGGGTGATGTGGGGTCACCTCACAGCACCAGCACCTGCCACCTGCCCTTCCCGGGCTAGTTTCTCCTGTGGACATCCTGAAATCACATTTTCCCCTTCGCTGTAATGAATGGTCAGCCTCAATGGGCATAAATCAGGGTTCTGTCCGTCTTCCTTTAAACGTATATGATGCTAAACTCTCCTCACCTGTGAAATGAGATCAGGACCAAATGGTTAACTAAGGTTAAGTCAAGCTGACTTCAACTCTCACCTCAGCTCTAACACATGGCATTTTCCCCTGATTCCAACAGAGAAATCAGAGAAGGGACATTGTATGGTATAGTGTCCACCTTCTCCCGGGGGACATCTGGGCTGCTGTTTAACACCCAGAGATGCCCAGGACACCCCTGACAATGACCCAAGAGGCTGAGAGCCATGCCCAGAATCACTGGATCTGCCGGGCCAGATCCCTGATTCCCTGTGACATCAGTGTCCTTCATGCCTCTAGACAGAGCACCCGAGCATCACGCCCTCCAAGGGAGTCTTGACTGGAGTCACTGGGATGAAGCTTAGAGCTGGTGGGGGTCCCTGTCTCCCCACAGGAGCCTGTTCATGAGCGGAGCTGCTGAGACGCAGAAGGAAAGGGCCAGCATGAACGGCGCCCTGAGTTCACAGTGCCACCCGGACCTGCTGGCGAGGGGGGCTGGGTCTGTGCACATGTCTGGCCAGTCTGGGAGTATTTGTCAATTCCAACCAAGAGTCCTAGCTGACACACTAATAGATGCTGTCAGCAAAAGGCAGTTCCAGTGAAATATACAGCCACTGCAAGCACCTACGCAGGGCAGAGGGGAATCATTTTTACAAAGCTTGGCGTTCTTTTATGTGATTTCAACTGGGAGAGGCTATTCACAAAATTACTTTTCCTTTCCTTTCCCTTTTAATTTTGAGGAAGTTTAATAAATCGGGGATTTTCTTTTACATTGTTTTTATTTGTATGGGAAGCACACTAAGGCTCTTGATGCTACCAATGAACATCAGACCCATGTGCCACTTAAAAAAAAAAATCTTTGTTTATTTGCAAGGAGGGAGGGAGGGAGAGAGTGTATGGGCATGCCAGGGCATCTTGCCACTGTAAACAAACTCCAGATGTATGTGCCACTTTTGTGCATCTGGTTTTATGTGGTCACTGAGGAATTTAACCCAGGCTGTTAGACTTTGCAAGCAGGCACTTTAACTGCTGAGCTATCTCTCCAGCCTCCTTGTGCCACATTTTATATCCAGCTTTCATGAGTGGTTTGGGAACTGAACTTGGCTGGGCTGGCAAGCTTTGCAAGCAAGTTCCTTAGCTACTTAGCCATCTTATCAGCCCCTAAATTGGGGAATTTTTTTTTTCTGTTTAACTTTTTTCAGGGACTGGAGAGATGGCTTAGTGGTTAAGGTGCTTGCCTACAAAATCAAAGGACCTAGGTTGGATTCCTCAGTACCCTCGTAAAAGCCAGATGCAGGGCTGGAGAGATGACTTAGCAGTTAAGGCGCTTGCTGTGAAGCCTAAGGACTCATGTTCTACTCTCCAGGTCCCACGTAAGCCAGATGCACAGTGATGCAAATGCTCAAGGTTGTACATGTGCACAAGGGGGCACACGTGTCTGGAGTTCAGTTGCAGTGGCTAGAGGCCCTGGAGTGCCAATTCTGTCTGTCTGTCTCTCTCTCTCTGTGTTCTCTCTCTCTCTCTTGCATAAAAATAAAGGCCAGTCTGTTGGGCTTGCCTCAAAAAAAAAAAAAAAAAAAAAAAAGCCAGATGCACAAGGTGGTGCATGTGTCTGGAGTTCACTTGCAGTGACAAGAGGCCCTGAAGTACCATTCTCATATTTTATTTATTTATTTGAGAAAGAGAGAAAGAAGGGGAGAGAGGGAGAGAGTGCATGCCAGGGCCTGTAGCCACTGCAAATGAACTCCAGACACATACACCACCTTGTGCATCTGGCTTTTTTTTTTTTTTTTTTGAGGCAAGCCCAACAGACACATGCGCCACTTTGTGCATCTGGCTTTACGTGGGTACTGGAGAATGACACCCGGCTGGCATGCTTTGCAAGACAGTCCCTTTAATGGCTGAGCCATCTCCCTAGCCTTTTGTTTAAATTTTATTGGCTCAGTTGCTCAATGGTTGCAAACCACACTTGAAAGTCTCAGTATTTTACAAAATTATAAAAACAGTCTGTAAAATGCTGCTGGGGCATCCAGACATCATGGTCTCCTTCACTTTGCCAGTCAAAGATCAAACCACAGGAAACCATGAAGACCACACTGTGGGGGGGGGGGTTCTCCCACTGAATTCAGCACTGTGTTTACAGAGATGGGGCAACCATCTGTTTTTTTATGTATTTATGAGAGAAGGAGAGAGAGAGAGAATATGAATATGGGCACACCGAGGCCTCTAGCCACTGCAAACAAACTCAAGACACATGCGCCACCCTGTGCATCTGGCTTACGTGGGTTCTGGGGAATTAGACCTGAGTCCTTAGGCTTCTCAGGCAAGTGACTTGACCACTAAGCATCTCTTCAGCCCGAAAGGTTCCCTGCATGTCTGTCCTCTCTTCCCGCTCACATAGGCTGGCTCACCTCAGGCCAGGCACTGCACAAAGCGGTTTCTGGGCCCCTCAGGGCACACGGCACCCACAGCTGTACAGTTGTGCAAAGCCTTGAGTTATAAAGCAAGTGAATGAAGCTTATAGAAAGCCAGGCTGTTCCCTAAAAGGTGGGACAGTGAGCCAGCAGACAAGGAATCCACCCAGCCTGACTGGCTGCCGGGCTCGACCCACTGGCACGAAGAGGCTGCTGGTTCATACAGCTGGCATCAGGCCACATAGTTTTACCCCTGCCAGAATGTCATGAACTGCGCCGGTGTTTTGAAATAGTCTTTGGAAATTTTTTTAAAAATTTACTTACGTAGTTGAGAGAAAGGGAGACAAAGAGAGAGACAGAGAATATGCACACCAGGGCCTATTGCTGCTACAAATGAACTCCAGATGCATGCTCCACTTTGTGCATCTGGCTTTATGTGAGTACTGGGAAATCAAACCCACCTCATAAGGCATTGTGTAAGCAAGTGCCTTTAACCCCTAAGTGATTGCTCCAGCTCTGGAATATACATAATGGCTTTTTGAGGCAGGGTCTCGCTCTAGCCCAGGCTGACTTGAATGGAATTCGCTATGCCATCTCAGGCTGGCCTTGAACTCACAACGATCCTCTTACTTCAGCCTCCACTTACCTCCCAAGGGCTGGGATCAAAGACGTACACCACCACACCCGGCCAGCTCTGGACATTTTTAATGGCTACATATTTCTGTACACCCATGGACAGTAATCTATCAAGCCAATCTGAAGTTGCTGGACTTCAGATCCTTCCAGTCTTGATATTTTTTTTAATTGTTTTAATTTTTATTTATTTATTTGAGAGAGAGAGAAAGAGGTAGAGAAAGAGAGAGGATGGGCACATCAGGGCCTCCAGCCACTGCAAACGAACTCCAGAGGCATGCGCCCCCTTGTGCATCTGGCTTGCATGGGTCCTGGGGTATGGAACCTCGAACTGGTGTCCTTAGGCTTCATAGGCAAGTGCTTAACCGCTAAGCCATCTCTCCAGCCCCCAGTCTGGATATTTTGAATGTATCTTCTGTAAACATTCTTGGACTTAAACTTCAAGGACGTCAAGGGACGAATGAGGAAGTCTTTTGTTTTGTTTTGTTTTTAGCTAGAAAGCACTGATGGTATCCACACAAGGGATGGGCAAACCTGACAGGTAGTCTCCCCACACCTGCAGTCATGTACTGAGAGCTGCGACTGCCTACCTGGCTGTCTGCAATCCTTCTGGGTTTCGCCCTGTCCTCTCCACCCCCCCTTCTGCACCTGCAGCCTCACGGCTGGAAGGACTCGCTCTCCCTGCAGTTCTGCAGGTTCAGAAGACGCCCGCCGATAGCTGCTCACTCACGGAAAATGGCTTTGTTCTAATTGGGTTCTGGGGGTGAGGAGGCTGCCCTCCCACGCTCCTGGCTCTTCCCCAGCGCTGTGTCCACCCTCTGTGATTGAGCCGGGGCGGGAAGAATTTAAAGCTTATTCTAAGGGAGGAGCAGAAGCCCACAGGCCTTGCCTTTCCATGCCGCCCCACCCCAGCCTCCGCTTCCTGGGCTGGCTTCTTAACCACCCACTGAACTTGACTTTCCACATATCCCTGGTTACCTAGGACAATCCTCTTCCACAGCTTTTCAGCCTCCACCCTCTGAAAGGCAGCAGCTGTCTGAAGCAACTCAGACACTCCGCGCTCAGCAGAGCTGGCCCTGGGGAGGTACTTGGCATGACATGTGAGCTAGCATTTATTGGACTGGATACAAGTAACAATCTACCCCAACGTGGAGGTTGCGGTTCCAACTCTGCAAGAGCCCCATCATTTCAGAACGTCACCAATGCTACAGAACGCGGGGAAGGCAAGACCCATCTGCTAGAACGTCTCCTAACCACCAGCCAGCATTCAGCAACGCAAATATTCAATATATGGTTCCGTCTGGAGTCTGTCTCCAAGAAGCATGGTACACTAGCGAAACTGAATGGAGGGCTGGTGAGATGGCTTAGCGATCAAGGCACTTGCCTGCGAAGCCAAAGGACCCAGGTTCGATTCTCCAGAATGCATGTGAGCCAGATGCACATGGTGATGCATGTGTCTGGAGTTCGTTTGCAGTGGCCAGAGGCCCTGGCCTGCCCATTCTCTCTCCCTCCCTTCCCCCTCATAAATACATAAATAAATTAAAAAAAATTTTTTTTTTTTTGGTTTTTCAAGGTAGGGTCTCACTCTAGCCCAGGCTGACCTGGATTCACTATGGAGTCTCAGAGTGGCCTCGAACTCACGGCGATCCTCCTACCTCTGCCTCCCGAGTGCTGGGATTAAAGGCGTGCGCCACCACGCCCGGCTAATAAAAATATTTTTAAAAACTGAATGGAAGTGGGTCAGCATCATGTTGCTGATGGTAAAGTCCTGTGTTCCACAGTGAATTTAAACTGACCAGACACTCCAGAAGAAACACTGGGTGCTTCGAGTGACAAAAGCTGTGTTCTGAGGTGTTATGGGCATCACCCCCTGGACTGTGAGAGTGGAAGTTCACAGCCCAAACAGTGCAGCAATGCTAGCCAGCCTCAGGCACACACGCAGTCTCTGTGCGTGTCTGCGGACGCACGTGCGCGCAAGGGGGCGGGGGAACCGGTCACAGACAACGTCTGCTATTCTTCCCATGCCCGCTGGGCAGGAAAAGTGAAAGGGTGAAACCCCTTCCTCGTCAAACAGGGAGAAGCTAGCTTCTTATCTCAGGAAGGACTTTCCTCAGAGTTTTTATTTTACTTATTTATTTGAGAGAGAGAGAGAGAGAGAATGGGCACACCAAGGCCTCCAGCCACTGCAAATGAACCCAGACACATATGTGCCACCTTGTGCATCTGGTTTTCATGGGTACTTGGGAATCAAACCTGGGTCCTTAGGCTTTGCAGGCAAGGGCCTTAACCGCTAAGCCATCTCTACTGTCCTCCTCAGAGGTTTTTATTTTATTTATTTATTTTTTAGGTGTGATGTTGCACACCTTTGTTTTTGTTTTTGTTTTTTAAGGTAGGGTCTCACTCTAGCCCAGGCTGACCTGGAATTCACTATGTAGTCTCAGGGTGGCCTTGAACTCACAGCAATCCTCCTACCTCTGTCTCCCGAGTGCTGGGATTAAAGGCATGCACCACCACGCCCGGCTTTATTTTATCATTATTATTATTATTATTATTATTATTATTATTATTTTGCAAGGAGAGAGAACAGGTATGCCAGGGCCTCTTGTCATTGCAAACAAAGACCAGATTCACATGCCACTTTGTGCCTCTGGCTTTACATGGGCTCAGGACAATCAGACCTGAGCCATCAGGCTTTGCAAGCAAACACCTTTACACCATTGAGTCATCTCCCCAGTCCCACTCAGAGTTTTCCCTGATGGAGGACTCACATGTAAGTCCACTGACAGAATTTCAGTTGGCACAGGTTCCAGGAGCACACCGCCTTCACTTTCCCCAGGGAGACACCGGCTGCGGGGTCTATATGCAGGTGTGAGCATGGAGGGCAGCGCCATCTCCGCCCGACTAGCCTCGTGTTCAGAGATGGGACAATGCGGTGACGTGGTGGGTGCGCACACTGTGGCAGACTTTCCCTTTGGAGCCCAGAGAAGATGAGGACACACAATGATGATAAACGTGGAAGTAGGGAATCTGGGGTAGAAGATTAAAAGTCATGAACAAAGGCATGTATTCCCTATGATGGGAATGTTTGATCTATCAAAAAGCTGGATGGCAGAGTAGACCAAAAAAAAAAAAAAAAAAAAAAAAAAAAAAAAAAAAAAGAGGTGTGACCAGCTGATGAGTGTCCTGGCCTGAGAGGGGCAGAGCTGGGATTACTTGGAGAAATTGTATAATGATGTCATGACACAGAATGCTGCAAACCCTCGAGAAAGAGCAAAATCAAAGACAAGACATGCAGAAGGACAAACACGTCCAAGCCGCAGCTGAGTGCACTGTGAAGGCTGGCCATGGAGACAGAGCGGGTTCTCCCCCTCAGGACTCAACGTGGAGCCGACGGCAGAAAGGGAACTTTGTCTTCCAAGCTCGCTCTCCGAAAAAGAAGAAAGCAAGAGAGGACCGAAAACCAGTCAAATTCACAGGCGAGGACAAGTGCCCTAAAGTGGACAGATGTCCAGAAGGAGGTGCACCACACTGCACAAGGGGAAGCCAGGCTCCTTCGGGTCCCCTAAGGGCTGAACCAGGAGGAGGTTAGATGGGTAGATGGGACCAGACGAGCCAGGTATGGACAAAAGGGTCCAGGTTTACTTAGTTAGTGGTGAGCATATTGCAAAGTGGCTGGGGGCGTGGCTATGAATATGGCAAGAGCCATGGAACTGAGGACGTGGCTACGACTATGGCAAGAGCCACGGAAGTGGCGACGTGAAGTGCGCAGTGTCTCCGTTCCATCTCAATAAAGCTGTTAATGGCAGCAGGGCAGAATATATCATCTTGCTCTCAAAAGCAGCCAAGAAAATTATGGTTAAGTGTCTAGAAGAAAATGACTAATTTAGAAAATTACCAGTTTAAAAAAAAAAAGTAACTAGAGATCTGCTAAAGTAGATGAAAGTTGAGCCTGATGAATCTTGGGCAGGCGAAGCCAGACAGACCTCTGAAGCAACCCAATGTCCTTGGTTTGCAAATACCAGCCGCACGTAGCTATTTTAAACACCTATGTTAGAAATATTGAGCCAAAGCTCGAGTAGTCGCAGGAACGAACACACTTAGTTATATAACTAGGTCTTTCTTGCAAGGACTATGACCACTCAGACATCTTCTATATGCCACACTGTCCACCCTGTGACAGCCTCTTGAGACTCCTGGACCACTTCTGGTTTGGAACTACCCTATCCATGAATCTTTTTTTTTTTTTTTTTTTCTGAGGCAGGGTCTCACTCTAGCTCAGGCTGACCTGGAATTCACTATGGAGCCTCAGGGTAGCCTCGAAATCATGGCAATCCTCCTACCTCTGGAGTGCTGGGATTAAAGGCGTGCGCCACCACGTCCGGCTCATGAATCTTTTTTTAAATTTTTTTAAAAATATTTTATTTATTTATTTGAGAGACAGAGTCAGGGAGAGGGGGAGAGAAGGAGAGAGAGAATGGGTGCGCCAGGGCCTCCAGCCACTGCAAACGAACTCCAGAGGCATACGCCATCTTGTGCATCTGGCTTACGTGGGTCCTGGGAATTGAACCTAGGTCCTTTGGCTCTGCAGGCAAACACCTTAACAGATAAGCCATCTCTCCAGCCCTTTTTTTTTAAGTTTTAAAAATATATTTTATTTATTTGAGAGAGATAGGGAGAGAGGGAGAGAAGGAGAAAGAAAGAAAGAGAAAGGCAGATAGAATGGGCATGCCAGGGCATCCAGCCACTGCAAAAGCTTGGACATCTGGCTCACGTGGGCACTGGGGAGCCGAACCTAGGTGCTTAGGCTTCACAAGCAACACCTTAACCGCTAAGCCATCTCTCCAGCCCCCATGCATGAATCTTTACGGAGTCAAAGTCTTTGAGACTTTACTATGCCTTAGTTTACTATGTAGGAGGCTTCATTTAGAACAGCATTCATTCACATCCTCATGGATACAGTCAGTGAACAGCTATTAACCTTCGTGCTTGCATGCCAGGCCCTAGCTGAAGACCAAGAGTGCGAAGATAAGCACACCCCTGCCTGAGGGGCTCAGCGTTTGCTAAGAGGGCCACTGTGCACACAACTTTCTGCTTCTTCAAAGAAACGAATTTTCAACTGCAGGCTGAGGCAATATTTACATCCTGGATGTCCAACTAATGATGTACCACTCAGGATTCAGCAATATGGGCTACAGTCCAGAGAGGGGATCAAATATGTCTATGAAGGTATATGACCGTGAAAAGTTGGAGAAAACACTCATGTCAAATGATAAAGTAAGGTACCAGCTGAGAACTGGAATTCTACTTAAACATCTCAGAAAGTCATGTTGGGCACTGGAAAGTATTGGAATTGTTAGCTCCCTGGTAAGTGGTGAAAATACAGTAATATTATGATGATAATATTTTTGTATATAAAAACCGAGGCCTAATTTATATATATGTATGTATTTTTAATAACCAAAGTGTTTTGGTGTCAATATGTTCAGAGATACAAAGTTTGGATGATGAAGCTACAGGTGGTTTATTTTTTTTTCTTTTTTGTTTGTTTTTCAAAAGCTGGCAACGTTTTCTTTTTAAATTTATTTCAGAGAGAGAGAGACAGAGAGAGAGAAGAGAATGGGGGCACCAAGGCTTCAGCCACTGAGCTCCAACTCCAGACGCTTGCGCCACCTAGTGGGCATGTGCAACCTTGCACTTGCCTCACCTTTGTGAGTCTGGCTTATGTGGGATCTGGAGAGTCGAACATGGGTCCTTAGGCTTCACAGGCAAGCACCCTAACCACTAAGCCATCTCTCCAGCCCAAAAGCTGGCAACATTTTCTACAGTAAATATGTACTACCATTCTGAAGCATCTCTACTTTTTTTTTTTTTTTTTTTAAGGAGATAGGGTTTTGCTCTAGCCCAGGCTGACCTGGAATTAGTCTCAGAGTGGCTTCAAACTAGTGGCAATCCTCCTACCTCTGCCTCCCAAGTGCTGGGATTAAAGGCATGTGCTACCATGCCTGGCTGCATGGCTCCTTTCTAAAACAAAGGCTACCCGAAAGCTCAAACACCTCACCAGGATACAGACTGTGGTGGTTTGGATCAGAAGGTCCCCTCATACGCTCATGTGTTCTGATGCTTGAACCCCAGCTGGTAGTAATTTGGGAGGTGGAGCCGTGCTTGAGGCGGTGTGTTGCTCGGGGTGGACCTTGAAGTTTATTAGCCCCTAGCTGGCCAGTGTTGGGCAGCACACTCTCCTGCTGCTGTTTCCACCTGACGTTGGCAAGGATGTGATGTTCAGCCTCTGCTCTACCACCTTTTCCCCTGCTATCGTGGAGCTTCCCCTGGAGACTAGAAGTCATAACTAAAAACCTTCCTCCATGAGCTGCTTTTGGTTAGGTGCTTTGTCCCAGCAACGAGAAGGTGACTACAACATGGACTTTGTGTCACTTAGAAAAAGAAACGGACCGTGCGCCTGTGGCTGGCAGGATCACTGCCATCTCCTGTCCCATCTAACAGCTATTGCCTGTGTACTGTGGGCCAGACACGTCCCTGTATTAACTGATTTGGCTGCCAAAATCAGCAGTAGAGTAGGTCCCACTGTTGTTCCCGGCTCACAGACAAGACACTGAGGCAGAGCTAAGGACCTTGGTCAAGGACACATGGAACCGTGCCCACCCTGAAACTGACAAGCTAACCTGTACTGATCTCTAAGACAAAGCAATAAAGACCCACCTAACCTTCAAAAGAAAAGGCCGTACCGATCAGAGCTGGATGTGTGTAATAATGGTTGTCTTGCCAGTTCAGAGGGTAATTGATTGTGTGTCAATTTCAGAAAGGGATTTGATTAGTGAAGGCGCCTCCCCCCAAAAACACACACACACACACACACACACGGAAAGCACTGAATGAGTAGAACAGTCAGATGGGAGGCAGTGCGGAGGCAGGTCCTAGGCCCACCCATGCTGGTTCTTGTCTTGAGTAGAAGCTGCTCTGGGGTGGGATGCCGGGCTCAAGATGATAAGGGAACAGATTAGGGTTACGATTTTGAAGCATCTGACAAGCTCACTCAAGAAGGAAATAAAAACCAATGAGGTGAAATTTAATAGGAACAAACTGTAACGTGCTCCTTCAAAGAACTGAAGATTATAGGAAAGAGAAAAGAATCACAATGATTGCACAAATGGACACACAGAGGGACAGAATCTGCAAAAAGTGGGGAATGGAGAGATGGCTTGGCAGTTTAAGGCGCTTGCCTGCAAAAGCCAAAGGACCCAGGTTCAATTCCCCAGGACCCATATAAATCAGATGCATAAAGTGGAGCATGCATCTGGGGTTTGTTTGCAGTGGCTGGAGGCCCTGGTGCACCCATTCATTCTCTCTCTACCTCCCTCTTCCTCTCTCAAATATATATACATATACACATATTGGTTTTTCAAGGCACGTTCTCACTCTGGCTCAGGCTGACCTGGAATTCACTATGTAGTATCAGGGCAATCCACCTACCTCTGCCTTCCAAGCACTGGGATTAAAGGCGTGCGCCACCACGCCCGCACTTGGGAGGCAGAGGTAGGAGGATCGCCATGAGTTCAAGGCCACCCTGAGACTACATAGTGAATTCCAGGTCAGCCTGAGCTAGAGCGAGACTCTATCTCGAACCCCCCCCCCCCAAAAAACGGGGGGAAATGGGCTCCTGCCTTGCACAGACACTGTAACCACAAGTGAGGCCCTGAAAAGAGCCGGATATGGCTGGGTCTGTTTGCTCCCCAGAAGAGCACTACAGGGCTAGAGAATAAGAGGCCCAGAAATCCTCTATACCTGTCAAAACACTACGGGTTGGGCACTGGCTGTGAGCTTTTAGAGACTTGTCTCGCTTACCTGCTTATTGTGTCAAAGGTGTTCCCGGGCTTGCCCTGGTCTGACAGGAAGCACCCCCTTCCAAAGCAGCACTCCCTCCCCATAAGCGGTCATTTCCTGTGCGAGATGGTGGCCTTCCAGGAATAGCGGTGCCTGGCCTCCTGAGCTCTAAATTCAATGAACGTTTCCAGGGAGAAAAAGCCTCCTTTCTGGGCCTGGTGCAGGCGGAAGCTGGAGAGGAACATTTCCATCTCCATGCAACAGTGACACAGCTACCACCAGAGGCCTCCTGCCACCCAGATCCACCCCAGGCCCCCACCCCCACCCCGGAGCTGGCACCACAGTCAGCCCTTCCTGCCCCACCAGCGTCTTCAGATCGCACAGCACAACGTGTCCGACTGAAGCCCACACCCTGGCCCTTCCAAGGTCTCTGGGGTTTGCTTGGAGGAATTTGTCCCCTCCTCTTGAGGGTGTGACAACGAAGGAGACAGTACCCCACATCTTTAATGACAAGGACTATGAGTGTAGGCGAGTGTGAGCGTTCAAGTGTGAGTGCCTGTGTTGGTATGTGAGAGAATGAGTGTAAGCATCAGGCGCGCGTGGGGGTGGGGGGAGCGAATGTGAGCGAGTGCTTACATGTGAATGGTGCGTGAGTGCCAGGGTGCCCATGTGGGTGTGTCCGATGGTGCAGGTTTGGGTGGCACCCAAGGTGGTCCGGGTGAGTGTTGCATGTGAGGGTGAGAGTGCTCATGGGTGAGTCCCTGTGTGTGTATGTGTGTGTGTGTGTGTGTGTATGTGTGTGTGTGTGACTCTTCTGAGTGCGTTTTCATGTGAGCGTAGGAGCGTGTGTGTCTGAGTGTGAGTGCGTGGGAGTGAGTGTGGGTGTGAGAGCGCGTGCTCGTGTCCCGCCATGGTCCGGTGCGTTCTGCAAAGCCGGGGACCTCATGCACCCCGGATCACCAGGGATGGGGTATGTATGTGTGTGGGAGGGCGGGGAGGGGGGTGGTCCTCGCCCTGGGACCCTTTGGGCACGAGGGGGCGCCGCGCCACCACCGCAGCCCTAGACGCGCGCCGGGCGGCCTGGGGGCGGCGCGCGGGGCGGGGCGGTGCTGGACTCCGGGGCTGCGGGCTCCGGGGACACCGCGCTCCGCCCCCGAGGAGCCGCCGGCCCGGCACGCGGAGCCAGCAGCCCGGAGCCCGGCCCGGAGGTAAAGTTGCGCTCGCGCTGTGGAGCCCGGAGTGAGCTCCGAGCGTCCCGGGGCCGGTGCAGGGACGGGGACTTGGCTGCGAGAGGTGGAGGGGAGGGGGATTCTGTGCCGTCAAGTTCCGGACCCGAGTGGGGCCCAGGGTCACGGGCACCTGTCCACTGGCGGCCATCGGCCGGCGCGCAGTTTGGATTTGCGTAGCCGGACGGGCTGGGGGCGCAGAGGCTCGAAGTGAGGTGCTAGAGGGGATCGGGCCGGGGCGAGCGGTACCGGTGCCGCCCTCGCCCCACGCGCTCCAGCCCCGGAGGCAGCGCGGGCTCGGCCGCGTCGTGTGCTTTCATGGAGGTTCGGGCGCTCGCCGGAGGCCCGGTCCTGCTGCCGCCCCGTCTGCCCGCGTCGGTCCCGCCGGAGCCGGGGTAAGAAGGGAAAGAGCGGGCAGAGAAGGTCCGCGCCCGCGGCCAGGAGCCTGGGTCCCCCATCCCCCGGGGAGGGGACCGGAGGGAAAGGGCTCCGGGTGTCCCGCACCCTCCGGGGCTGGGTGGATGAGCGAGCGCACCAGCTACCGGGAAAGACGTGAGCGAGTCCACGGCGCTCGGCGGTACCGTGTTGCAGCCCGAGTAACGGGGTGGAGAACGCCCGCGCCCGCTTCCCCGCGCAGCCGCGCGCACACGCGGCTTCCACGCGCGCGCGCCGCCGCCGCCGCCCTCCCACCGTGCCTGCTCCAACCGGTGGGGGTCCAGCAGCCTGTCGCCCAAGCACACGGCGCATCCTCTGGGACCAACGTGGAGTCCGAGGCTGTGGTCGGGACAGGGACAACCCCCTCCCCAACACACACCCCGCCCCCTGGGGTGAGGACTATTGGGCACTGGGGGAGTCCGAGCCTTGGGGACCCTGTGTGGAGGCTGAGCTGGCTCCATTGCACTCGGGGCGCTCCTCCAAGCTCACAGTTCGGGGACAGGCACGTTTGCCATCCAGCGGGTTTCGAAGTTTGGAAACCCCTTAGGGGCCCAGCCCAGTCGGGGCTCTAAACTCTCGTCGCATTCCCCTTGCTGAGAAAGCGCCGTGTTCGTAACGATGTCTTCGGACCGTTTTGGTCACCTCTTCTGGTTTAGACTCAGGAGACTGGATATGTTGTCCTTATCCCCTGGTATTCTGGGAAGTCCTCTCTCCTTGCCTCTGGCTTTTTTTTTTTTTTTTTTTTTTTTTTTTTTTTTTTCTTCCTTTGGTCCCCCTCCTTTGCCTCTGCCAAGGCCAGCGTTTGGAGCAGTGGCATGTTGTGAATAATGGCTTTTCACTCAGTCTGAAGTCTTGGAGTGATTAAGTGGTGTTCGCTCCTCAGTCCTGTCCTTGGATCAGTTAGAGAGGCCAGATAGGAGCGGAGGCAGCAGGACTCGCCTTGCGTAGTAGTGGTGATTTCTGCAGAGACGTCAGGAGGGAGCTTCAAGCCCCGGAGGCTGCAGAATTGACCTCCCTCCTTAAGCCCCCAGAGAGGTCCTCTCCTTTCGCCCTTAGGCTATGCAGGGTTTTTACTGGCCTGGGACAGCTTCACTTACAATTGTCTTTCGGATGGGTTTGCTGTGTATTCCCAAACTGTGAATAGGAAGCGGGGATGGAGGGATGGGGGGAGGGGGATTGTGGCACATTTGAGAGTGAAGACCACTTGGCTGGGGGTCCCTGTTCAGTACCAGGCACGCAGACTTAAGCAAGGAGTATGCACTGCTGTCCACTGAGAACTATTGCTTGAGGCGGTCTCTGATGGGGAGACGCGATGAAGACATCTTTCCAAGGCCACAGTCAGCTTATAAATTCCTCTTTGAGATCTTTAGCTACTCTTTTTTTTGGGGGGGGGTGTCGTTCGAGGTAGGGTCTCGCTCTAGTCCAGGCTGACCTGGAATTCACTATGTAGTCTCGGAGTAGCCTTGAACTCACAGCGATCCTCGTACCTCTGCTTCCTGAGTGCTGGGTTTAAAGGCAGTGCGCCACCACGCCTGGCTGAGAATTTTTAAAAAGTCCTTGAGATGGTCATAATTGAAGAAACAAATTGTATGTTTGTGGAGGCACGGGCAGAGAAGGGAGCAAGATCCTAGCTGCCACAGAAGGGGAACTGTATCGTTTTTCCTTTTCGGTGCCTGGTAGAGCCCTGCGTGGGCAAGATGCTCAGAAAAATGTGTGGTGGTTGATTAATTATTTGAGTTATAATTAAGAGTTTCTACCTAGAGTACGGCTGGGAGCGGCATTATCCTAATTACAGGTGTGTTTGCTGTAATTAGTAGGTCGTGCAGAACACATAGGTTAGTAGGAAATGATAAAATATTGGGGTTCGCCCTTGCAAGTATAGGCCTCTGGCTTCTCTGTGTTGGAGGAGGATGGGCTGTGGCGGATCTGAGGTGGCGTGGGGTCCTCTGGTCCAGTCGTTCTGGACTGGTCTTCTGGAAGTGCGTCCCACCAGGCACTCGCAGGGCAGGATGAACGGGAGGGCTGTCTGGAGTGGGAGGTGCTGTCGGCTCAGCAACCCTGTGCGGATGTGTGGGGGCACGCTAGAGAGGAGCAGATGGGCGGCACCAGGTGTGTGGGTGCTGGCGGTGGAAGGATCTGAATGATGAGGCTGGCCCAGGGTCCAAAACAGACCGTGGGTCTGACTATCTGTGTGCCTGCCCAGTGGTGGTCATGTCATGAGGAATAGAGGCGTGTGGTACTAACTTGTCTGGGGACATTCTTCCCTGTGGGGCTGTCCAGTGCTAGAGTGGGGTGCCTGAGTAAAAGCTGCCTTCAGATGACTCCCCCAGTGCTCACCATAAGGAGGGCCTTGTAGCCAGGGGTCAACTTCGGCGAGGCTCCCACAGTGGCCAGCGAACTGTGCCTCCGGTCTAAACCAGACTAGCAAAGTCAGGGCTGCCTTTCACTGGGGCTTCTCGGCACCACCCAAAGCTGGGAGGCACTCCGGATCCTTTTCCCCAGGAAAGCGCAAGCCCACCTGTCTTTTTCACAATCCAGCAACTTCCTTGGCAGAATTCCAGGGGTTTCATTTCCCCAAAATCACTGAGGTAAACCGAGAAGAGAGACGGCCCTTTCCTTGTCTCACCAACAGGCCGCAGTTCATCCGTCAGCTCCCCCTTTTTCCAAGCTGATCAAACAATCAGGAGATCAAGCTGAGGAAGATGCTTGAGAAGCAGCCTTAAGGACAATGACATTCCTGAAGAGAGAAGTACAGACAGACCCTGGTCCCTGCGTCAGGTGGAAAGGCAATCGGCCTGTATGACGAAGGAAAACCAGAAACTCATTCACTCACAAAACACCCAGTATTTTAATTTGATGGTGAATTTAGGAAAAGACTAATGGGGCTGGAGGGGTGGCTCAGTGGCTAAGGCACCAGCCTGCAAAACCCAACGACCCGGGGTTCAATTCCTTGGCACCCACCTACAGCCAGATGCGCAAAGTGGCACATGCATCTGGAATTTGTTTGCAGTGAGTTGGAGGCTCTGGCGCCCCCATTCTGTCTGTCTGTCTCTCTTCTCTCTCACTAAACAAAAATAAAGAGAGAGAGAGAGAGAAGAAAAAGACTAATGGAAATGTAAGATTAGTACAGAAGAGGAGAGAGGGAACCGGCAGAGTAGAACACTCACACCTAGGAGGGCAGAGGCCAGCTGCAATGGGACTCACGGACCCCAGGCACACACATCTCTCTTTTTCTCTCCCTGTTGAGTCATGGGACCTCTTGGCTTAGCATCTTGCCTTCCTCCAAGGACCCTGGTTGCCTCCTCTGGGTAATCCGTGGGGAGGGGCTGGAACATGGACTCCGGTGAGGAGAGCAGACACAGACTGTGGTCCAAGCTGCTCCCAGAACTCAGTGGCCTTCCTGGATATTTTTAACCTCCTCAGATATTTGAATGGTGGCATTTAAATGTTATATTAGACTAGAGTGGTGTCTTGAAATCAAAGGCTAGAATCCAGGGGCCCTGCAGAGCCTCAGAACCTTGGGCTGAAGTGAATATGGCAGCAGTTTCAGTTGAATTCTATCCTGAAGAGGCAGATTTATTTTTTTTGTCATGGATTAGCTATGGGAAGGGCTGTGGGAATCCACATGTGCCTGACTCTTGGTTCCCTTTGGCTGTCCAGTTGGGGGTGTCCAGTTGGGGGGATCTTCAGCAGGAGGGTTTCTTGGGGCTCTGTGTCTGTTGTGTTGTGGCTTCATCTTGTCTGGAGGGGAGTCAGTGTGTTTCCCAGATGTCCCGGCACACAGACCTCTTGCCTGCCACATCCTAGATCCTGCCCTGGGGATCCCGACTTGGCAGTGAAAGTAGTGAGGTCCTGAGAACTGGATTCCGAAAATGAATCCGAGGTGTGTCTCATTGTTGGTAAGTTAACAGTTTGCCTGTATTCTTTTGTCGTTGTTGTTGCTGGCATTGGGCATTGAATCCAGGGCCTCCAGCCTGCTAGGCTCGCGCTCTTCCAGTAAGCTATCAGTCTCAGCAATTTGCCATATTCTAAATGCCATGACATTTGTATAGATAAGCCTTTTAATATAAATTTTATTTATTCACTTGTGTGTGCGCATGCACACGCCAGAGTCTTCTTGCTACTGCATCTGAGCGCCAGATACATGCACCACGTTGGGTCCAGCCTTACGTAGGTTCTGCGGCATCGAACCTGGCTGGCAGCCTTTGCAAGCAAGAGCTTTTAACTGCTAAGCTGTCTCCCTAACCTCTAGATAAGCCTTTAGAAAAAAAAAAAAACTAAATAATAAACTAAATTTAGTCAAAGCTGTGAAAGGAAAAGTTTTTATTTACTTATTTTCATTTCTTGCTACCTAACCCAGGAAGCTTGTGCCTGACCTCACGACATAGTGTGTTGGCATTTTTAGCCTCTAACTCCTCACTATAAGTGGCTTATTGTGAAAATCATCAGGCTCCCTATGAAGTGTTCCTTGGCCAGGAGGTGCTGCTGTGTTCCAGGACACTGGCCTCTGACAGCCTTCTTGCGGATGGTGGTGGCCACAGTGTCCACCGTTCTTCCAGAAGCAGGCTTGTTGATGACGAGCAGTTTTAGCGTTACTGAACTCGGCGCCCTCCTAGTGAGGTGGAGTCTCTCCATCTGCTGTCTGTTTTCTCGTGGCAACCTTTGTGGCTCTCTGCCATTAGCTTTGTTTTGTTTGCCACAGTTCTGGCTTCTCCCCAGATCGTTCTCTGCATCCACCACGCCTGTCCCCGTGCTGCCCACCTTGCAAGGCCACAGCAGATGGTCCAGTGCTTGGTGACCTCAGCTGGGACACCATCCGGCCAAAGTGAGTTCAGTTAGCAGGCGCTCCTGAGAAGCTGCTGTGAGCTGGCTTCAATGCTGGGAGTAATCATTAGGAATACACACTCAAGTGCATGTTCACATACTCCGCAGACACTTGCATACATATACCCCCCTCCCCACACACACACCAGGTGAGAGAGGCAGCCTTTCTATAAGCCAACATGTGATTGAGAGAGGCTGGCATGAAGGCCTGAGAGGGAAGATAGATCAACCCAGCAAGCCTGCACTGGGTGGTCTGGGTGTCTGTGTTCATGAGAAGCATCTATGTCAGTATGGCAATAGAACGTGTTGCTCATCTTTTCATGACGATAACAAGATGTCCAAGAACCCATAGAGAAAAGAGGTTTATTTTGGCCCATGGTTTTGGAGCTGAGAGTCCAAGCAGTCAAGTACAAGGACTGGTGGGACCCCCTGCACTGCCTCTCATTGTGGCTACCGTAAAGGTTCCTCTTTCTCTTATGAACCCGCCACCAGGATCCAGTCATAGCTCCCATCCTGATGACCCTGTCTAATGTAGTCATGGCTCAAAGGCCCATCACCCCTAAATACCACAGTTAGGTTAAGTTTCTACCCTCTTAATACATTAGCACTTGGCTTTAGAGATTGAACTCCTGTATAAGCGAAATCACATTAAAAACAGCAGAGGGGGCTGGAGAGATGGCTTAGCAGTTAAGGCGCTTGCCTGCGAAGCCTAAGGACCCACGTTCGACTCTCCAGATCCCATGTAAGTCAGACGCACAAAGGTGAGGCAAGTGCAAGGTCGCACATGCCCACTAGGTGGCGCAAGCATCTGGACTTTGATTACAGTGGCTGAGGCCCTGGTGTGCCAATTCTCTCTTTCCCTCTCGCTCTCTAAAATTAAAAATAATTTAAATAATTAAAAAAAACAGCAGAGGCACTGTGAACGAACCACGTGGGCTGCAGGAGCCCGTCTCCTCTAGCAGGTGCCTGCATCCCGGGTCCTCATGGTGGTGTCAGATTGGATGGAGAGTGCTCCCCATACAGCCTTCCCTCATGGTTGGCCTCTTGTTCAAAGCTGCATGAAGCTCAGGTGGAAGAATGCTGTGTGATCCCCAGAAATGCTGTTGTGTCTCTGGGCCCCCTGGGGGTCATCTGGTGGATGGGGGGGTGCGGACTAGCAGTGTCTACTGAGTGTTAACAGCAGACGGGCTCATGGGACTTGGAAGCTGTGCATGGACCTTGCTGTCCGTGGTGGCCCCTGAGTGGATCATTCTAGGACCCTTAAACACTGGCCAGGTCTTGGGAGGAGTATGTGGCAGTCAGAGACAGTTTCCTCTCCCAAATGGTGCTTTTTAGAGAAATGTTGGTAAAGTTGATCTTCGCTAGAAAGAAGCTTCAGAACACAGACTGTGCCTTTTCCAACGTGTCGGTTTCATGACAAAAACAGCATCTGCTCTGTCCTACAGGAATGTTGCCTTTAGGCTGTGATGGGTCCCCCGCCAGGCCAGCACCAGAAGTCAGTTGCTTACACCTCCCCAGGCAAAATTAATAAAAGGACAACATAGATCCCTTCCATTTTTAGTTCATTTTAGTTGGTTTTCAAAAATGTGCTGAGGCTCAGGGCTAGAACAAGAAAATTAATAAATGGAAGGTTTCTATCATTTTCTTTCCACCCATCCTCATGGTTCCCCGAGGGATGAACCACCTCCTCTGTGGCCTGTGGTCAGATGTCAGCATGAGAAGAGTCTGAAACCTTTGTCTGGAACTCAGGCCCTTAGAGCCAGAAAGGTCTTCGGGGAGTGGTGCCCCCCAGCGATGGCAGTTTTCAGGCCTGGGTTTCACAATAGATGACTCTGAAACATGTAGCTTCTTGAGCCCAAGGTTCTTGTTTTTTGTTTGTTTGTTTTAGTTTTATCAGAACATCGTTTTTTGCGTGTTTGAGAGACAGACAGAGAGAGAGAGAGAGAGAGGCAGATGGAGGGAGAGAATGGCTGCATCAGGGCCACCAGCCACTGCAAATGAACTCCAGATGCATGAGCCACCTTGTACATCTGGCTTATGTGAGTACTGGGGAATCGAACCTGGGTCCTTAAGCCTCGTAGGCAAGCATCTTCACTGCCAAGCCATCTATCCAGCCCCCAAGGTTTTACTTAATGCCAGCAAGGGAGTGGTGGGGTTTGGAGCAAGAAGAAAGGGGCCTCTGAAGCCAAAGCAAAGAAGAAGGTAGATGGGGACTCTGAACTAGGGGCAAGAGGACAGTTATAGAGCAAGGTAGAAGAAGATGGAAACTGAACTGCCTAATAGAAGGAGCAGGAGGTTTTTGAGCCCTTGTGGGGGGGGGGGAAAGGGTGGGGGTGGTCCAGTATTGTGCTACGTGGGGTTTGGGGAATGATTGACACGCCTGCAGTAGCCAGGATGGCTGGGCCTCCTCCCCTGCTGAACTCTCCCAGGGATATAATACAAAGTTGAAGGCTGGAAGAAAGTTGTTTTAACTCTCTGCTCAGGTGCAGAAAGGTGAATTAATTACCATAATAGTAGATAGGGATTCAAGATCTCAGATCCAGTTTGAGTTTGGGGGGGGGTAGGGGTAGGGGGAGAAAGACAACACTTTATGAAATCTCAATTACCTGGCTGGAGAGATGGCCTCCGTGGTTAAAGGTGCTTATTTGTAAAGCCCGACAGCCTGGGTTTGATTCCCCAGTACTCACGTAAGGCCAGACACATGCATCTGGAGTTTGTTTGCAGTGGTGGGAGGACCTAGAGCATGTGCTCTCTCTCTCTCTCTCTCTCTCTCTCTCTCTCTCTCTCCTTAAATAAATATTTTTAAAAGTATATTTTTAGATCTGGGCATGGTGGTGCATGCCTTTAATCCCAGCACTTGGGAGGCAGAGGTAGGAGGATTACCATGAGTTTGAGGCCACCCTGAGACTACAGAGTGAATTCCAGGTCAGCCTGGGCTACAGTAAGACCCAACCTCGAAAAACCAAAAAAAAAAATATATATATATATACATATATAATTTATTTGAGAGAGAGGAAGAGGCAGAGAGAGAGAGAGAGAGAATAGGTACACCAGGGCCTCTAGCCACTGCAAATGAACTCCAGACGCATGTGCCACCTTGTGCATCTGGCTTACATAGATACTGGGGACTCGAACCTGGGTCCTTAGGCTTCTCAGGCAAGTGCCTTTAACCACTGAGCAACCTCCCCAGCCCTCCCCCCCCAATATTTTTATTTATTTATTTGCAAGCAGAGAGAGAGAGAGAGAAAGAGACCGAGAATGGGCTATAAGTGAACTCCAGATGCAAGTGCCACTTTGTGTATCTGGCTTTATGTGGGTACTGGGAAATCAAACCCAGGCCATTAGGCTTTGCAAAAAAAAAAGGAAGGGCCTTTAACCACTTAGCCATCTCTACAGCCCCATAATATTTTTTAAAATATTTTATTTATTTATTTGAGTGAATCAGAGATAGATAAAAAGGCAGATAGAGAATGGGCATGCCAGGGCCTCTAACCAGTGCAAGCAAACTCCAGACACATGTGTCACCTTGTACATCCAGCTATACATGGATACTAGGGAATCAAACCTGGGATCTTTGGCTTTGCAGGCAAGTGCCTTAACCACTGAGCCATCTCTCCAGCCTCCCCCCCCCCTTTTTTAAGAAATCTCAATTAGCATCATAGGAGGTAGTGCCAGAGCCTCAGGCCTCGTTAAAGTATAGCTGGTTGGGAGGAAGAGAGGAGATGGCTAGAGAGCTTTGAGACTCTTACAATAGTCTCCTGTAGGGTTGGTCCCAGCGTTTCAAGGTGGGGTTCTTGTACATTTAACACTCAAAATCACTGTGACTTGAACAACATCCCACCAAAGTGTGGTTAGATCCACTGAGGTGGGGAAGGTAAAAGCCATGTTTGATGATCCTAAGGGGGAAATCGAGATCCCATATAGCTAAGCGAGTGCTGGCAACCCATGTAATCTCCTTTCTTAAATTGCCCCACATCCAGGACAGCCCTTTCCTGAATCCAGTTTGTTCTGTGTGACATCAGCAGTACTTGGTGAGCCCTGTACCTCTGAGCTGAAGCCAGCACAAGCTGTTCCCCTGAATTGGAGCTGGTTGTAGCTGTGTAGGACTTAAAGCATCTGTGAGGCCACAGTAATGAACATAGCCATTGCCTGAGGATTTTTAACATCTATCCTTTATTTATTTATTTATTTGAGAGGAAGAGAATGGGCATGCTAGGACCTCTAGCCACTGTAAACAAACTCCAGATTCGTGTGCCACCTTGTGCATCTGGCTTATGTGGGTACTGAGGAATTGAACCTGGGTCCTTAGGCTTCACAGGCAAGCACCTTAACCACTAAGCCATCTCTCCAGTCCCTGCCTAAGGATTTTTGATCTGAGACTCACTCAGGGCCTCTTAAGACATCTCTTGCAGACATAAATGGCCTGCAGTGGAAGAGTTAGGTGGGCTCACCTAGTCCAGAATTTAGCCAGCTGAACAGCCACTATACAGTGCCAGAAGATTCCTCAGTGAAGGTTTTTTATTTAATTTTTTAAATTTTTTTGTTTATTTTTATTTATTTACTTCAGAGCAACAGACAGAGAGAGAAAGAGGGAGAGAGAGAGAGAGAGAATGGGTGCACCAGGGCCTCCAGCCACTGCAAACAAACTCCAGACATGTGCGGCCCCTTGTGCATCTGGCTAACGTGGGTCCTGGGGAATCGAGCCTCGAACTGGAGTCCTTAGGCTTCACAGGCAAGCGCTTAACCACTAAGCCATCTCTCCAGCCCTCAGTGAAGGTTTTTAACTCCTCCTCCCATCCATGAGAGGCTGGGGGTTCATGTGGCCACTGGGCTTCTCGTAGGGGGCCCTTGCCCTTCCATATGCTTCCTGCAATAGCCTCAAAATTGTTCATGCAGATGGGCTCTGAACCCCTTTACTATGAGGGGCTTCAGGGATGGTGTAGTGTGAGCAGAACCCTCTGCCTGAGCAGAAGAGGCCAGCACCGACTCTCTGGAAAGGCCTTGCTCTCCTATGGCAGAATCTGAGGTGTGCTTATTGTGTGTGTGTGTGTGTGTGTGTGTGTGTGTGTGTGTGTATAGTAATGTGCCAGGATCTCCTGCTTCTGCAAAGTAATGCCTATTGTCTGTATGTGAGTGACTGGGGAATTGAAACTGGGCCAGCGGGCTTTGTAAGCAACCACCTTTAACCACCAAGCCAGCTCCCCAACTTCATGTTCATGTATATCAATTGTACAAGACAGTGGATTTCATTATGAAATTTCACATGTATATATAGTTCGCTTTAATCATAGTCCTCCCAGTTATCCTCCTTTGCCCCTCCCCTGCTGGTTTCCTTCTTTTTTTTTCAAATAGTCTTCCTTCTACTTTCATGTCTTTTTTTTTTTTTTTACTTTTTGTTTTAAATCTAGCAAAATCTGAGTGCTTAAAAAGAGGAGGAACTTAGAAATAGTCTAATAGGGAAAGAAAAGGCAAAGGGGCCAGAAAGAGAAACTTTTAAAGGAAGACTTTGGAAGAGAGAGGAGAGGCTGGGGAGGGCAGGCAGGTGCCCTTCACACAGGGGGCTCTACAGCAGACCGTCCTGGCGGGGGTGGGGGCGGGGGGTGCAGCTAGATCACAAGGGATAGTGCTCTGATCTCATCTCATGCCAGACACTTAGAGCGAGCCTGGTGAGTAAAACCAGAGAGTAAAATTTATAAATTTATAAATCCAGGAGCGAATATTTCCACAGCCTCTGCTGTAGAGGGCTGTCCAGCCTTGGAAGTAACAGGTGACATTTGTCAAGGTCTTCTCCATGATGACCGGGTAATGAAACAAACCGGGACTTAGAAGCCATGTGTGTTTCTACATGCTAGCAGTGCACAACCCCAAAAGAAAATGGAGAAAGCAATTCCATTTATAAAATCAAAATAAGAGAAGAGGGCTGGAGAGCTTGCTCAGTAGTTAAGGTGCTTGCCTTCAGCTCCCCAGTACTCGCGTAAAACAAGATGCACAAAGTGGCGCACGCATCTGGAGTTTGTCTGCAGCGGCTGGAGGCCCTGGCACACCCGTTCTCTCTGCCTCGTTTCTATCTCCCTCTGTTTGCAAATAAATAAATATTTTTCTAAAAATAAAATTTTTTTAAAAGACCCAGGAAAAAAATCAAACCAAAGAGCTGCAAGACATACACTGGAAGCAACAAAATATTGCTGAAAAAAAAAAAAAGAAAAAACAAAGAAGACTGAAATAATTGAAGATCTCCCATATTCACGGGTTGGAAGACTTAAAATGACAGCAGTCCCAAACTGACCTGCAGAGTCAACACAATCCCTATCAATCACAGCCACCTTTTTGCAGAAAAGGACAAATTAGGTTTTTGGGTTTGTTTTTTTTTCTTGGTAGGGTCTCACTATAGCTCAGGCTGACCTGGAATTCACTATGTAGTCTCAGGCTGGCCTCAAACTCACCATGATCCTCTTACCTCTGCCTCCCGAGTGCTGGGATAAAGGCGTGTGCCACCACGCCTGGCTTGAAAAATTAGATTTTAAACACATGTAATTTCAAGGGACCGAGATAATCCAAAGAAAGTTCAGGAAGAGCTGAGAGTGGTTGTACATATCTTTAATCTCAGCTGCCAGACGGCTGAAGCAGGAGAACCATGAATTAGAAGCCAGCCTTGGCTAAGGACTGAGACCCTGTCTGCAAACAAACAAATAAAGCACTGAAAAAGAACAAAATTGGAATAGCCACACTATTTTCTAAAAGTTAACTACAAAACTACAGTGACCAAGGCAGTATGATAATGGCATAAGGAGAGACATGACCAATGGAATAGAACTGAGAGGCCAGAAATAAATCCACACACTTATGGCAAGCTGGGTGCTTACATCAGCAAGAGAAAAGGTCTAAAACAAATACTATAAGTTTAGTTCTTTTAAAATCCCTGGAAAAGAAATGTCCAGGAAATTTTGACAGGGGAGTTCTATCAAACATTTGAAGAAGAGAAGGGAAGCTAACTCATTTTAAGAAGTTACATTATCAGATGTTCATATGAGCAGACAATATAGGAAAATAAAACTACAGATAAATATCCTTCATGAGTTCAGATTCAAAATCTCCAACAAAATATGAGAAAATAGAGGCTGGAGAGATGGCTCAGCAGTTAAAGGCACTTGTTTGCAAAGCCTGTCTTCCTGGCTTCTATTCTCCAGACGCATAGATGGTACATGCATTGGAGTTCGTTTGCAGTGGCTGGAGGCCCTGGTATGCCCATGCTCATTTTCTCTCCCTCTCTCTCCTTGCAAATAAATAAATAAAATATTTTTAAATAGCAGAAAGTGTTTTGAGGGGCCAGAGAGAGAGCTCAGCTGTTAAAGGTGCTTGCTTGAAAAGCCTGACAGACGGGGTTCAATTCCCCAGTACCCATATAAAGCCAGATGCACAAAATGTCATATGCATCTGGAGTTCGTTTGCAGTGATAAGAGGTCCTGGTGTACCCATTCTCTCAATCTCTCTCCTCTCTCTCCTTATGAATGAATATTTTATATATATATATATATATATATATATATATATATACATATGTATATGTATTGGTTTTTCGAGGTGGGGTCTCACTCTAGCCCAGGCTGACCTGGAATTCACTCTGAATTCTCAGGGTGGCCTCGAACTCACAGCAGTCCTCCTATCTTTGCCTCTGGAGTGCTGGGATTAAAGGAATGCATCATCACTCCTGGCTATCATAAAATATTTTTTAAAAAAGAAAGTATTTTGAATGTTGAATGAATGTGATTGAAGTACATTGTTTACATGTATAAAATTTAATAATTATTGCTTTTAAAACTTTTATTGACAATTTCCATACACATAAACAATATACCATGATCATAATCCTCTCCAACCATCCTCCCTTTCCCCTTCTAAATTCCCTCTCCACTGAATCCTTTCTTCTTTCCAACTAGTTAACAATTATTATTTTAAGATACTTTTTATTTATTTGCAAGTACAGAGAGATAGGAGACAGATAGAAAGAGAATGGGCACATCAGGGCCTCCAGCCACTACAAACGAACTCCAGATGCATGTGCCACTTTGTGCATCTGGATTTATGTAGGCACTGGGGAATCAAATTCCAGTCGTTAGGCTCTCCAGGCAAGCCATCTTAACCACTGAGAAATCTCTACAGCCCAATATTTACTTTTTTTTTTTTTTTTTTTTTGATGGGTCTCTAGCTTAGGCTGACCTGGGAGCTCACTCTGTAGCCCAGGCTAGCTTCTGAAATTCCTAGTGATCCTCCTACTCCTGCCTCCCAAGTGCTGGGATTAAAGGTGTGAGCCACCACACCCAGCTAAAAAAAATAAATAAATAAATGATTTTTATACAAAATAATGAATCTGGGCTGGGAAGATGGGTCAGCAATTAAAGGTGCTTGCTTACAAAGGCTGCTGGCCTTGGTTCAATTCCCTAGTCTCCACATAAAGCCAGATGTGCAAAGTGGAGCACACATCTTGAGCTTGTTTGCAGTGGCAAGAGGTTCTGGTATACCCACACATGGTCACTCCTGCTCACTATGTCTTTCCCAAATAAATAAATAAATTTTTTTAAATAATACTATTATTTGGGGTCTGGAGGAGAAAGCAGTAGCAGATTTTTTTAGGCGTATAAAGTCGAATTTAAAAAATATATTAGAAAATGGACTCTAGCAATATATAAAGTTTCCGTGCCAAAAGCAGTGTGACCTAGGAATGCAAGGCGAGCTCATTTACCACACAAACATCAGCCAGTCTGCTCCACCACGCCAGCAGAAGAGGTATATAATCCTATTAGTTGATGCAGAAGAGTACTTAACAAAATCAGACAGCTAATCTTAACAAAAGTTTCCATAAATTTGAAAATAATTTCTCAACTTGAAAAAAAAATTCCACCAAAAAAAAAAAAAAAAGCCACCCTACAAATGAAGACTGAAGACCTTCTCTTAAACAAGGCAAGGCTGTCTACTTTTGCCATGGCTATTCAGTATGGTGCTGGAAGTTAAAAGGGCAACAAGAGGCCATTAAATACACATAAGTCATAAAGGAATAACTGTCTCCGTCCCTGCTTGCACGACATGATTTTATCTAGGAGCATTACAAGAAGCATATCCCCTAAACCTCCCAGAAGCCATCAATTCAGCAGGATTGCAGCATCTATGATTAGAACAAAAGGATTCGTTCACACTTCTGTACACCAGCATTAATATTTGACACCAAAATTAAAACCCGCCTGGCGTGGTGGTGAACATGCCTTTAATCCTAGCACTCGGGAGGTGGGGGTAGGAGGATTGCTGTGGACTGGAGGCCACCCTGGGGACTACATAGTGAGTTCCGGGTCAGCCCGGGTTGGAGTGAGACCCTACCTCGCAAAATAAAATTAAAGTAAGTGGGCATCTGTGAAGTGGCAGGGCAGGAATATGAACCTCAATGTAAACCTCACAGCCTGCTGGAAATTAACTGGATCATAGCTTTACACATAAATAGGAGACTTTAAGACTCAGAGGTGGGGTGGGGAGTAAAAAGCAAGAAAAAAATCATCCCAATCTAAGGTAGACAAAGAGTTCTTGGACTGGGAACGTTTGGACTGCGTCATCATTACAGCTGCTCTGCAAAGGCCCTTTAAGAGCACGAGAGGAGCACTCCAGAGTGGGAGGAAATACTTGCAGGCCACACAATCTAGACTGTACGAAGAACCAATAATAAATCAGGGAACTCCAATTAGAAAATGGTCAAAATATGAGAACAGACACTTCACTAAAAAGGAGATCTAAATGATGAATGAACATCAGAAAACAAACTCCACACCATTAGCCATTAGGGACGTGCAGAATAAACCACACAGAGACATTATGACACATCTATCAAAATGGCTACAAAAAAAAAAAAAAAAAAGGAGCCGGGTGTGGTGGCGCACACCTTTAATCCCAGCACTCGGGAGGCAGAGGTAGGAGGATTGCTGTGAGTTCGAGGCCACCCCGAGACTACATAGTGAATTCCAGGTCAGCCTGAGCTAGAGTGAGACCCTACCTCAAAAAACAAAACAAAACGAAAAAAAAAAAAAAAAAAAAAAAAAACTAGAAATCCTAAATGCTGCCGGAGAAGCCGAGAAATCATCTCTCATACAGGCTGGTACAGCTCCTCTAAAAAATGGTTTGGCCAGTTTTGTAAAACTAAACCACGGCTGTGTAACCCAGAATTTGTGTAAAGAAGTGAAAACATCCTCTGGAAACCTGGCCGTGGGTTTCCATCGCGGTTTTATTAATATTAGCCAAAATGGATACATTATGTCCACCAAACTGCCCTCAAAATACTTATGCTGCAGCTGGAGAGATGGCTCAGCAGTTAAGGTGTGTGCCTGCAAAGCCTAACCACCTGGAGTTCGATTCCCCAGTACCCTCGTAATGCTAGATGCACAGAGTGGCACACGCATCTGGAGTTCGTCTGTAGTGGCAAGAGACTCTGAGGTGACATTCTCTTTCTCTATTTCTGTTACTCTTCCCTGAAAATAAATAAATATATATGTGTATATATATATATATATATATATATATATATTTTTTTTTTTTTTTGGTTTTTCGAGGTAGGGTCTCACTCTGGTCCAGGCTGACCTGGAATTAACCATGTAGTCTCAGGGTGGCCTTGAACTCATGGCGATCCTCCTACCTCTGCTTCCCAAGTGCTGGGATTAAAGGCGTGCACCACCACACCCGGCCATTTTTTTTGAAAAAGTAATTTCGGCTGGGCATGGTGGTGCACGCTTTTAATCCCAGCACTAGGATGGTAGAGGTAGGAGGATTGCCATGAGTTCGAGGCCACCCTGGGACTACATAGTGAATCCCAAGTCAGTATGGGCTAGAACAAGACCCTACCTCAAAAAAGAAAGAAAGAAAGAAAGAAAGAAAGAAAGAAAGAAAGAAAGAAAGAAAGAAAGAAAGAAAAGAAAAAGAAAAAAGAAACTAATTTCCAAGCCGAGCACAGTGGTGGCCTATTTCTTTAATCCCAGCTGAGCTAGGAGGAATGTTATGATCTCAAGGCCAGTCTGGGCTTCATAGTGAGTTCCAGGTCAGCCTGGGCTACAGTGAGGTTCTACCTCAAAAAAACAAAAATTATTTCCAGTGGCAAATGACCTTGACTTTGAAGAAAGAAGAGTGGCCACACTCCTGCCATTCTATAAAGGTTGGGCAGGAAGGGCTCTAGAGAAGCATCCAGATTTTCTTGTATATCCTCCAGAGGAGCTCAGGCATGGAGACCAGGGTTGGCTGTGAGCCTGGGCCCCACAGGCCAGACACCATCCATTGTCAATGATTTCATCCAGCCGCCTTCCTCCCTCCCACCCCCGGCCCCCCGGGGCAGCTGCCCCACGTCACCCTTGGTTTCCTCCCACTCTGTCGCCTTGCAGATTATTAATTAAAATTCCTTCAGAATCAATTTTCCAACTGAAGATGGTGTGGAGACAAGACATTTGCATTTTTTGCTCTCAGTTTTTTTCTTCCAGAAATGGATAATGGGCTCGTTTCGAATTGAATTAAAAGGGTGTTAACACACGTGCAGACGCAGATGCAAGACTGACATGCCATTTGCTCTCTCTTATGAATGTTAAATTGCTCCTGGAAAGACCTGATTGGGAGCCTGACCTTCGGGGTGTTAAGAAACAGTTCCTGAGTCTTTTGTAAAACCATGAGACATGGAGAGCCCGCCACATGTGAACTAAGAGGGTCACTGCCACCCTAGCCCTCAGGGAGGAAGATACCCTGTTGTCACCTAGCTGTCACCAGTTGTCATACTTACCCTAGACACACTGTCATACCTTGTACCATGACTGTCACACAGCCTCTCACTCTACCTAGGGCGCACTGTACCGACGGTGTTCTTGGGGCCTTCACACCCTACTGAGTGGTCAGAAGTGACATCGCATGCAATTTCCTGTCTTCCCTCCCTACCCTATTTTTGGCCATTTTGTCCCTTGGCCTTCTGGGCCTGAAAGAGGACTCACCCCCACACACCTTCTCCCCCATCCTAAGCCTGTCCCTCACTCCTGGCTCTGAGCTTGGTTCCCCCCACCCCAGCTGCTCCAAGCCAGCTGTGCCCCCCCCATACACACACAGGTGGGCATCCAGTGAGGTTATATAGACACTTTCTACCAGACTCTGTGGGTATCCCGAAGCTTCTCAGAGAAGAACATGTGGCTGAGGCATTCTCCTGGGCAGGGACTTTTCTTTTGATTATGGATGCGTTGATTTTCCCCTGGAAGGCAAGGAACCTGTGGTGCATGGTGGCCAGGGGATTCCTGACTCATCCCAGCCCACCTTCACAGGCAACAACCTCAAGGAAGGAGAGCCTTGAGGAAGGAGAGGAGAGACGGGCACAGACTTACAAGCTAGGACTCCCATCCCCAGGGAAACAGCATTTCTTCGAGAAGTTTTGTTTGCTTTTTTTTTTTAATATTTGGTCTGGAGAGATGGCTTAGTAGTAAAGGCATTTGCCTGCGAAGCTTAAGGACCCAGGTTCAATTCCCCAGTATCCACATAAGCCAGATGCACAAGATGGCACATGCATCTGGAGTTTGCAGCAGCCTAGAGGCCTTGGTGCACCCATTCTCTTCTCCTCTCTCTCTCTCTCTCTCTTCTTGCAAATAAATTTTAAATTTTTTTTAAATAAAAAGTATTTTATTTGTTTATTTGAGAGATAGAGAGAGAATACTTTGATTTTTTTTTAAAATCACCAGTGCTGAGAATGCTGCTTTTTGTATAAATACATACTACAAAACAGCAGAAGCCTGTTTAGGGCCATTTCAGAAATTCCTAATCTCAAGCCTGGCCCACAAATACATTTTTTAAAAATTAAAAAAATAATCTGGGTGTGGTGGCGCACGCCTTTAATCCCAGCACTCAGGAGGCAGAGGTAGGAAGATCGCTGTGAGTCTGAGGCTACCCTGAGACTACAGAGTGAATTCCAGGTCAGCCTGGACCAGAGTGAGACCCTACCTCGAAAAACAGAAAGCAAAAAATAAACAAACAAAAATATATGGGCTGGAGAGATGGCTTTGTGGTTAAGGCGTTTGCCTGCAAAGTCAAAGTATCCCAGTTCGACTCTCCCAAGACCCACTTAAGCCAGATGCACAAGAGGGCGCATGCATCTGGAGTTCATTTGCAGTGGCTGGAGGCCCTGGCATGTCCATTCTCTCTCTTTCTTTCTCTCAAACAAATAAATAAAATATAAAAATGTATTTGCAAGCAGAGGGAGAGAGAGAGTAGAGTGTATGTGAGTATGGGCTCACCAGGGCCTCTTGCCACTGCAAACAAACTCCAGATGTATTAGCCACTTTTGCATCTGGCTATACTGGTACTGGGGAATTGAACTGGACCAACACGCTTTGCAAGCAAACACCTTTAACCACTGAGCAATCGCCCCAGCCAAAAAATTTTGATTTTAATGAAGTCTAGCTGATTTGTTTTTTTGTTTTCCTTTTTTAAAAAATATTTACATTAAACCAGGCATAGTGGCACATGCTGTTAATCCCAACACTTGGGAAGCAGAGGTAGGAGGATTGCCATGAGTTCGAGGCTACCCTGAGACTACATAGTAAATTCCAGGTTAGCCTGGGCTAGAACAAGACCCTACCTTGAAAAAACAAACAAAAAAAATTGTATTTACTTGAGAGAGACAGAGAGAGAGAAAAGGCACACCAGAGCCTCCTGCCACTACAAACAAACTCCAAACATATACACCACTTGGTGCATCTGGCTTTATGTGGGTGCTGGGTAATCGAACCCAGACCACCATGCTTTGCAAGCAAGCATCTTTAACCACTGAGCGATCTTTCAAGGCTTTTCCCCCGTTTTGTTGTCTGTGCCTTTGGTGTTAGTATAGAAATCATAGTCAAGTTCAAGGTCATTATTTGACCTTGCTTTATTCTAAGGGTTTTGAAGTTTTTGCCCTTGAATTTCAGGTCATTTTAAGTTTCGTCTGTGGCATGAGGCAGTGCCTCAGCTTCGCTCTTCTGCATGTGGTTGTCTAGTTTCTCAGCATCATTTTTTGGGAGGATTGTTCCTCCTGGCTGGCTGAGCATCCTCTTCTGATGTCTGCTGCCTACACATGCCAGCAGGGTTTAGTCCTGGGCTTTTGTTGTTGTTGTTGTTGTTGTTGTTCCATTTATTAATACCATAGTCTTAACTGCTGTAGCATTTTAAAAAATATTTCATTTTTATTTATTTACTTGAGAGAGAGGAAGAGGCAGATAGAGACACAGAGAGAGAAAATTGGCACACCAGGGCTTCTAGCCACTGCAAATGAACTCCAGACGCATGTGCCAACTTGTGCATCTGGCTTACGTGGGCACTGGGGAATCGAACCTGGATCCTTTGGCTTTGCGCAAGTGCCTTAACTGCTAAGCCATCTCTCTACCCTGCTGTAGCATTTTAGTTCCTTCTTTTTAAAATTTTCATTGTTTTACTTATTTATTTGAGAGAGAGAGAGAGAATGGGCACACCAGGGCCTCCAGCCACTGCAAACAAACTTCAGATGCATGCACCACCTTTTGCATCTGGCTTATGTGGGTCCTGGGGAATCAAGCCTGGGTCCTTTGGCTTTGCAGGCAAGTGCCTTAACTGCTAAGCCATCTCTCCAGCCCAGTTGCTTTTTTAAAAAATATATTTTTTTTTAATTTAAGAGAGAAAGAAGCAGGGGACAGGGGCAGAAAGAAAGAGAGAGAACGGGCGTGCCAGGGCCTGCAGCTGCTGCAAATGATTTCCAGAAGCATGCGCCACCTTGTGCATCTGGCTTACAAGGGTGCTGGGGAATCGAACCAGGGTCCTATAGATTTGCAGGCTAGCGCCTTAATCACTAAGCCATCCCTCCAGCCCCATTTAGTTCCTTCTGAAATTAGGAAGTGTGAGACCTCTGACATTGTTCTCTGTGTAGATTGTGGGGGCTATCAGAGACCCTAAGAACCCACAGGACTTTTAGGATGGGTTTTTTCCATTTCTACAAAGCTCTCAGTGAAGATTTTGATAGGCTCTTCTAGAGGGACTTTGCTTGTAAGAAAATCTCAGTGTGAAGATTTGGAATGTGAAGAGTTCAGTTAAGGGGCTGGAAATACGGCTCATCTTACAGAGCTTGCTGGCACTTGTTCATTCCCCAAACCACCCATGTAAGCCACACACAAAAAGTGAAGACTTCAGGGCTGGAGGGATGGCTTAGCAGTTAAGGCATCTGCCTGTGAAGCCAAAGGACCCAGGTTTGATTCCCCAGGACCCACATAAGCCAGATGCACCAGGTGACACATGTGTCTGGAGTTCATTTACAGTTTACTGTTTATAGTGGTTGAGGACCATTCTTTCTCTCTCTCTCTCTCTCTCTCTTTTTCTCTCTCTCTCTCTCTCAAATAATTTTTTTTTCAGTGAAAACATCAGTTGACATTCATCAACTTCACACTCAGGGAGCTTTTATTACTAGAACCTCAAGGTTTAGGCTAGAAAAAGTTAAGAGTTTTAAACACTCTTATTTGAGCTATTTTTAATATATGTATATATATATTTTTAAATATTTTATTTCTTTATTTATTTGAGAGAGAGAGAGAAAGAGGCAAATGCATGCAACCCCTTGTGCATCTGGCTTACGTGGGCTCTCAGGAATCGAACCGGGGTCCTTAGGCTTCGCAGGCAAACGCCTTAACCTTCCCAGCCCTTCAGCTGTTTTTAAACTTGCAGAATTCAGGCAATTTTATAAGCCAGCATCCCCCGGTGTTGGCATCTGGTAGCTGAATTAAAGCCTTACTTGATCGCTGACCAGCCCGCTAATGCCAGGCTGTGGGGTTCTGGCCAAGGTTACTTGTTTCTTCTTCTTGGTCTCCCACATTAGTTTTGGTCTTTTACAGTCTCCGCACTTTAAAGGAGTGTTGTGCTGAGCCTGTGAGGCCTTCTTGGCTGATTGCAGCCTTTTGGCTGCAAATTTTTATCTTTGTGCTCACAGTTTCCTGTGAGGGTTTGTGCGTGTGCACATGCGCGTGTGTGTCGAGTATGTGTGGTGCCGTGTGTGCACCCGTGTGTGTGCAGGAGTGTGTTCTCTGTGTGCACACATGCAGTGAGACCAGAACAGAGTTATGGGTATCCTTCTCTACTGCTCTTCCGTGTACTTCCTTGAGATGGGTCCCTCCCTCAACTTGGAGCTTCTGGTGTTGGTCTGGGATTGCAGATTGCATGGCCATGCTCAGCTTTGCATGTGGGTTCCGGGGAGTCAAACTTCATAGGGCTTCTCAGGCCCTCATGCTTGAGCAACATAATGCTTTTTAAAAATATTTTATTTTTTTATTTTTTTATTTGAGATTATATGGGCAAGGAGAGAGAGAGAGAGGGAGAGAGAGAGAATGGATGCACCAGGGCCACCAGCTACTGCAAATGAACTCCAGATGCATTTGCCATCTTGCGCATCTGGCTTACATGGGTCCTGGGGAATCAAACCTGGGTCCTTTGGCTTTGCAGGCAAACGCCTTAACCACTCAGCCATCTCTCAGCCTGCAACAAATGCTTTTAACTGCTGAACCACCTCCCCAGCTCCCTCCTGTTACAGTCTTTCAGTGACTTAGAGTTCTGTTCCGTCCCCCTTCAGTATGGCTTTTTTTGTTTGTTTGCATAGGTGTGTGTGTGTGTGCTCTGCGTTCATGTGTGTATGTGTATTCATATGTGTGCATGCGTGCGTGTGTGTGTGTGTGTGCGCGCACGCGTGTGCATGTGGAGGCCAGAGGTCAATATCAGAGGTCTTCCTCAATCACTTTTCACATTATTCTTCAAGACAGGATCTCTCTCTGAACCTAGTGCTCACTGATGTGGCTAGACTAGCTAACCAGTGAGCCCCAAGGATTCCTGTCTCTGCCTCCCTACCACCCGGATGGCAGGCTCCTGACACCATGCCTAGCATTTTACATGGCTGCTGAGGATCCGAACTCAGGTTCTCATGCTTGTGTGGCAAGCACTTTACCCACTGAGCCATCTTACCAGCCCCCACTGTGGCTTTTTATTCACTTGGGAGGAGTTCTGTCTCATCTGTGACTGTGTCTGCCCATGTGAGCTTGGCTTCGTCTAAGGAATAGGAAAGGGTGGAGCTATTGCCATGGTCTGAGCTCTGGCTTTACAGACAGGTGCCCAGTAGGTTCTGTCCTAAGATCTCTCCCACTTGGCACTTAGGCTCAGCATCCGTGCTTTTCCATACCAGGGTACTAAGCACCCCTAGGCACTGTGCACCCCTGTTGAATGTGTATTCCCACTTAGGCATCTCCTTAAGCAGTAACCTGTAGGATTTTCTCCAAGCCAACCAGACCCTCCTTATTCTTTCCTTCTGTAGCATCCCCTGTGGCTCCCTGGATGCATTCAGTTTCCTTCCTCTGCCAGGAACTGGGTTGTTTCCAACATTTGACCGTTACAGCCAATCTGCAACGAAGAGCCTCGTGTGTGTGTGTGTGTGTGTGTGTGTGTGTGTGTGTGTGTGTGAAGTTTCTTCAGGGCTAACTCCCAAAGCCACACGGGCTGTGCACTTCTTCCAGATTCCCTGCAAAGCTCCCAGGCACAGAATGGCCTTACAACCAGAGAGGGTGCCAGTCCCATGATCACAAGGGCAAGGGGCGCCTTGTCTCTGTGTCGATTTGCTTGTGTCTAACTAAGGGTGTGCATGCATATCTCCCCATATACTTGAGGTCTATTTTTATGCTCTCTCACTTAACGTTCTTTTGTTTTCTCCATTTCTCTGTGGCTTTTGGTCCTTTGTCACTGAGCTTTCAAGACTTCTCTGTCTTCGTTTCTCTCCCCCATAGTTCTTCAGGGTTCCTAGATACTCTTGTACACTTGGATTTTTAGTATTGTTACCTTACTCCAAAATTCGCACTCTTTTTTTTTTGGGTGGGGGGGTGTTGAATTTAATTTATAAGGTAACTTAAAGAAGAAAGCATCACAATGTTGAGTTATTTTGCCTATGAATAGGGGGCTGCATTTCATCTGTTCAAGTCTATTTCTTTGGGAGGTTTTGTTTTTTCTTTTTTCTTTCTTTCTTTCTTTCTTTTCTTTCCTTTTTTTTTTTTTTTTTTTTTTTTTTTTCCTCAAGGTAGAGTCTCACTGTAACCCAGGGTGACCTGGAACTCTGTAGCTCCAGGCTGGCCTTGAACTCATGGTGATCCTCCTCTCTCAACCTCCTGAGTGCTGGGATTAAAGGCTCAAATCTATTTCTTTATTCTGCTGCTATGGATAGAACCCAGAGCCTTGTATGTGCTAGGCAAGTGCTCTTGTACTGAGCCACACACACCCCCACCCTGCTCAAGTTGATGTCTGTGTTTCCAGAGCATTGTAAATATTTTTTTTTTTTGTAAAAGTTGTATACATGTCTTGTGGAATGTATTTCTCATCGTTACTATTGTAAATGAACTTTTTCAGTTATCGTGTGCCCTGTTTGTAGATGAGTTTATAGCCAGCCATGTTACTGGATTCTTTAAATCGATTAAGGCATCTATCCAAAACTCATAGGGTCCCCATTATCTTGATTATTTTAAATATTTTATTTATTTATTTGAGAGAGAATGGGCATACCAGGGCAAATGAACTCCAGATGCATGTTCCACCTTGTGCATCTGGCTTATGTGGGTACTGGGGAATCGAACCTGGGTCCTTAGGCTTCGCAAGCAAGTGAATTAACTGCTGAGCCCATTTTTAAATTTTTATTTTTAAATATTTTATTTATTTATTTACTTGAGAGAGCGAGAAAGAGGCAGGCAGGTAGGTAGGTAGATAGATAGATAGATAGATAGATAGATAGATAGATAGATACAGAGAGGAGGGGCCCATTATCTTTATGGTGTCTTCTACAAATAGAGCTGCTCCTGCTGCCTGCCCTGTGTTGCTGGCCGCTCCTCTAACTACATGGCCTCTTGAGTTGTGCTTGGTGGCATCAAGATAGTACACCATCGGCCAGGTGTCGCGGTGCACGCCTTTAATCCCAGCACTCAGGAGGCAGAGGTGGGAGGATCACCATGAGTTCAAGGCCACCCTGAGGCTACATGGTGAATTCCAGGTCAGCCTAAGCTATAGTGAAACCCTACCTCGAAAAATAAAATAAAATAAAATAAAGATAGTACACCATCATTCTCTTCTCCTGGCTCTCACCTCTAGTTCATTCCCATTAAACAAGGGAATCGCTTTAGACCCCAGGCTAACAGTTCGCTCTGTCCGGAGAAGGCTCTCTTGGCATCTTTGGAGAGAATCCTATGCACTAGGTCACAGTGTGGCTCACCCTCAGCTGACAGATGCTGATGGGGACATCTACAGCAGCATCCTTTCTGTCCTGACCTGTCTTGTGGGTTCAACACTTGCAGCATGAAAACCCCTTTGTTGCCCAGCTAGGCAGAAGCTGTCCATAAGGGAGCAGACCTGGCACCAGAGAGGTGCTGAGCAGTCCTGACACCCAGCTGACCGCAGTCGGCCCCATAGGATGTCGGTAAGGATTTAGGGTACAGGAGAATCCGCTGCGCTATCTCCTTTCCTTATTTTTGCTCCTCCTCCTCCTCCTTTTTTTTTAAAGCAAGCCCAACATACTGGCCTTTATTTTATTTCTTTTTGTTTTATAGAGAGAGAAGGAGAGAATTGGCACACCAGGGCTTCCAGCCACTGCGACTGAACTTCAGACGCATGCACCACCTTGTGCGCATGTGCAGCCTTGTGCACTTGTGTCACCTTGTGTGTCTGGCTTATGTGGGACCTGGAGAGTTAGTTGAGCAAAGATCCTTAGGCTTCTCAGGCAAGCACCTTAACCACTAAGCCATCTCTCCAGCCCTTTTCTTTTTTGAAACAGGGTCACATTTTAGCCCAAGCTGGCCTGGAACTCACTCAGTAGCCCCATGCTGCTCAAGCTCACAGGATCCTTCTACCTCAGTCTCCCCCCACTCCTCAGTGCTAGAACTGAAGGCATGCGCCACCGCGCCCAGCCATACTGTCATTTCATAGAGACTTCACTCTCCTATAAAAAAAAAAACTGTACGATGCTATTTTTGCCCCTCAAATTAGAGTAGTTTTATTCCTTTTTCTAGTTACTAAAATTACCTGTATCTTTTGTTACCAAAAAAAAAAAAAATGTCTTAAAGGGAAAAATGTGGCAGAAAAAATACATATATATAGGAAAAAAAATTAAAATCACTTGAAATTCCATGCCCAACCTGTAGTCCATCGATCTGTGGATGACCTCCTCTCTGGAAAATTTTTTTCTTTGTCTATCTAGTCATGCTGTCCTTGCCAGCCCATGCCTTGGTGTTTTTTCTTTCTAAACGCTATGTTGGCGCCATTCCTGTCAGAATCCACGGAGGGGTATGTGCAGAAAAGACGCAGCTGTAGGGAAGGCTTGGGCTTGTGAGTCAGCTTTCAACTGCCATGGTCTTATCCCAACTCCCCAGTCCCCAGTCTGTCCTGAATCTAGTTCAAGAGGAGTCAAGCTGACCCATGACCCCGCCCCCCTTGTGTCTCAGAGTTCAGAGAATAAGAGGAAGGCAAGCCACTGCGGCAGGTCGAAGAATAGTGGCACCAAACCGAGACAGGGTTTCCTGAGCACAAGGCAAGGGGCGTGGGGTGGCTGTTTTGAGGACCCTGGATGGCGGGACTCAGACACTGGCACCATATCTCTCAGGTGTGAGGCCTTGAGGGACCTCTGGACGCCGGGGGCTTTTGCCCATGGGAGGGGGAGAGGCATCTGGAGTCCAGGGAAGAAAGACAGAGAGTGGGCCAGCAGCGGTGGGAGGAGAAGGACTCTGCTCCCGAAACTGATGCCCAACCACACGCACTCCGCTGCCCACGGCTCCTCAGACGCAGGGCTGTGGGCTGGACCCGAGTCTCTCTGCTCTGGGCTCCGGAGCAAGATGCTGATGTAAATAACTACTTCAGAGAAAAAAATAAATGGTCTTGACTGTACATTTGCATACAAATACACACTAATTATACTCCTCTTCCTATGTGCTGGAACAGAATTAGCGGTTACAGCTATAGTAGAACACGATATTCTTAAAACCCGTAGGCCTCCAGGCATGCAGAAATGCCTAAATCCACACAGGGATGCGGGCTTTTTTTTTTTTTTTTTGCACATGCATATGGGTACACACCCTGCATATTTGTTGATGTCTCTGTGTCTGTGTACACATCTGTATGTGTGTGTCCATATGAACCTATGCGTCTGTGTCCATCTCTGTGCCATGTATGTCTGTGTGACATGAGAGCATGTTATATCTGTGTGACCATGTATGCATCTTATGTCTGTGTGACCATGTGTGCATGTGTGTGTGTTTATGTCCTTGGGTCTGTGTGTCAGTGTGTCTGTCTTCGTGTCCATGTACATGCTTGTGTGTATGTCTGTGTGTTCATGAGTCTATGCATGTCCACATGTCTGTGCATGTATGTATCCATGTTTTTCTTTTCTTTTTTTTTTTCAAGGTAGGGTCTCACTCTAGCCCAGGCTGACCTGGAATTCACTATGTAGTCTCAGGGTGGTCTCAAACTCACAGCGATCCTCCTACCTCTGCCTCCCGAGTACTGGGATTAAAGGCGTGCGCCACCACACCCGGCTGTACCCGTGTTTTTCTCTGCCTTGTGATAATGTGAGTTTGGGGGAGACATTTCACATCCGCACCACAGCGCTGAGCATCTTTGTGGTCCTCAGTTCCTGTATCTTATGGTGGAATAGCTTCCTCTTTCTGAAATGGGAGCGAAGTCATGTTCAGAGATGGCCCCTAGAGTCTGCATTTGACGGCTTGCTTTGTTTCTGACACCTACCCTAACCCTATGGCCACTTCTGTCCCGGTGTGCTATTTATCGTGGCTGCCTTCTGAGAGGCAGAGGAGAGGGCCAGCTGGTGTTCCCCATGAACTCTATAGTTCCCAGCCCTACACGGAGTCACTAAAGCAGATCTTTAATAAAAAAAAAAATTCCTGGCATTAGGGGGCCCATCGGAACAGTGTTGGGGGCCTGCTTTGCGACTGAATTTTCAGGAAAGCCAGGTTGTACTGGGGAAGGAAAATGCTCTCCTTCCATGCCAATAGAGCCATGGAAACTGCGGAGAACAGACGGCCTCTGTGGCAGCACCAGCTGGAGCTGAACTGAATGCTCTTCTGAGGTGGGAGGGCAGCCGTGTTCACAGAGGACCCGCTGAAGGTTCAGGGCACAGCGCTCCTAGGTTCCAGTGGTTGGGGGCCTCCCCTTGCAAGGCAGAGCCAATGCAGGGCAAACTTGGCTCCTGGGCTGGAGTCACAGGCCTCAGGGAAGCAGTTCTCTATGGAAAGCCCTCAAGGGACGCTCCTGACCCTCCTGACCTGGCTTGTGCAGAGATCAGAGGCAGCTGTGTAATGACAAGTCTGGGTCCCCAGGGCGCGGGCTGGAAAAAGTCAGTTCTCAAACACACAGGGGTGAACCGACGGCAGGAACCGCAGCGCGGACACTGAGTCCTGTACACGCAGGGGCTGTGAAGGTTCCCGAGTCATGCGCTGTCATGAGGCCGGTCTACTTTGTCGGCAGTTCTAACTAGATGTGAGGGACACACCTCCCTTGGAGAGTGCTGAGTGAGCCAGGAAACTGGCTTTTCCACGAGTTGATAGTCTTTATTCTTGGATGGGGGGGAGGGGGATCCATCCATCCAAGGAGAGGGCTGTGACCCTGAGAAGCCAGGTTGAGGCATCGTACCTGCTCATTATGGGAAAGGGGACACAGTGGCTGCTCACCCCATAGGCAGGGAAGGACACATGCCGGACTGGACCCATCGAGCCAAATGTGTCTGGACGTTGCCCAGAGAGGTCTAGGAGGCAGAAGCAATCAGGTCTGTGGGGGGGGGGGGCACCCGGGGATTAGAAGGTGACCTTTAGAGGGAGAGACAGGGAAGAGCAGGGCCGATTGAACGGGCAGAGCACGAAGCCAGGACAATTTTGGGAGGGTGCTCTGTAGCATATGGAAAAAAAGCCATGTAGGTATGGCTAGGACCCTTGGATTCAGGAGGGATGGGGCCGTGGGCTCAGTTACTGCAATAAAGCAGGGGTGGGGACCCACTTTCAGAGATATGAGTCAACAGGGTGAGAAACAAGTGTGAGATGACAGGGGTGACAGGGTTGAGAGAGCGCCCGCTGCTGTGTCTGTGTAGAGAAGGGGGGGGTGGCCCAGGGAAGCAGGGAGTGACAGGGAGAGCGAGTCAGGAAGGTTGTCCCCCACTTCCCTGAGCTCGGGGCACAAAGCGGCCCCAGAAAGCTCCCTTCCTGTGGGAGATGGGGAAGGCGAGGCTCTGGGTCTGAGCTGTCGAAGAGACTTCCTGCGTCCTCTGGCGCGATATTCCCCGAGTATCTGCCTGATTTGTTCATGGAGGACAGAGAGCGATAAGGAGGAGCAGCCAGTTCTGGAAGGGCTATTATGTTTTCATTTGTCTTGTCAGAACCTGGGGCTGGGAGACTGCGAGATTGCACAGCAAGGATGCTGTCGGGGGAAGCACAAACCACAGCGATGCAGTTAACTGCTGCTTGGAATAAGCATAAAAGATTCCTGAAATAGGAGCTCTTCGCTGGGGGGCGGGGGGGGGGAGGGTCAGCGCAGTCAGGAGTAATTTTACAGGGCCCCCAAAGCCATGTGGAATCAGAGGTGGCAAATGGCTGTACTCATGCTAAGGAAGTTAAGGCTATGTTTCCTGCTTTCTCCAGGGAGCGCGTGGCCCTACTCTAAACACAGAATTTTCCATACTATTTCAGGGGTCTAAGAAGCACTGGTAGAGATCTTACAAGATGGTGGCAGCTGAAAAGGGTCAACTGGGATGAACCCCCACTTGGGAACTGCAATCGAAGGTAAGAAATGTGCCTCTGAGGTCTTTTCTTTTTCTTTTTTAGTTTCTTTCTTTCTTTCTTTTCTTTTTTTTTTTTTTTTTTTTTTGTTTTTTTTGTTTTTTTTGAGGTAGGGTCTCACTCTAGCCAAGGCTGATCTGGAATTCACTATATAGCCTCAGGGTGGCCTCGAACTCACAGCAATCCTCCTACTTCTGCTTCCTCGAGTGCTGGGATTAAAGGCGTGCACCACCATGCCCAGCTAAGGTCATCTTTTTTTAAACTAAATCATCACATGCAGTCTTAAAACATGGGTCCCTGCAAAAGCATCTACTCCCGAGGCACATAACAAATGACAAGGTAGCATGACCATAACGAGGCCTGGTTCTTCCTCCTCAGGGGCTGGGCAGGCTGGCATGAGCAAGATGTTTACAGATATGACCAGGAGTTTTTGTCTCTTGAGCTTGCCTTAAGTGTTGGGGGTGGGACACCAACAGAAGTCCCCCACCTCACCCTTACCTGACTGCCTTGGAAAACATCCTGCCTTTATTGCCAGCGTTTAGGGCCATTGTGCTCTGGTCCACCACCACCCCCACCGGCCCCCCCCCAAGGTTGAGTAGGAATGCAGACAGCTCAGAGGCCGTTTTGAAGGCCAGAGCTTGGAGCTGCCATTCTCCCCCTGCAGGGCTTCCTGTCCTTCACTGACACCCCCATGGCTGCCAGAGCAGTAGCAACCCCACTCTGGGGAAGATGATCTCCGTGCCAGCACGGCCCTCTCTACTGCTGGACGTAAGGGGCAGAGTGTGTGCCCACCTGCATCCTCTCAAGCCTGCCCACTTCCCCCTGCTCCCAGGATCTCTTCCTGTTCTCACACTTGGCTCAGCACTAGTTACCCTTACACCCCTCACCTGCCCCTCCTCTCCCCACCCTCTCTGCTCGCTCACCCTTCAAATGCCCATCCTTCCTCAGCCTTCTCCTCATCTGTCCTTTCTCATTTCCCTCCTGATCCCCTTCCTCACCCATCCCTCCTCACCTTCCTCTCTTCATCCACCCTTTACCCACCCGCCCCCACCTCCTCTTCTCCTTCAACCAAGCCCTCTTCCGTGCTTCCCCATCTTCCTCCCTGTCTCTTGCTGTTTTCTGTGCTCTTCCTGAGTATTTTTGGAGGCTCGCGTCTGGAAGAGCCTTAGGGATCATTCATGTCGGTTTACCCGTGTCAAGCACAGTCCAGCCTGGATCCTCCATCTTCCCACTCAGTCACTCTTGCTCCCACCGAGTCCCCCTCTGCACACAGCAAGGGTGCTGTCCGAATCACTCCGCAGTTAGGTGGCCACTCGCGTTGTGTCCTCCTTCTACATCTTCATCCCAAGGTGCTTTGAAGCGTGGTGGGGGACTGGGAGCTGTCTACTTTCTTGCCCAGTCTTGGAAGGGTCAGAACATCATTGTCCTGAAAAGCTAGAAGTAAAGGAAGGATACTTTACAACCTTTCTCCGTTACGTATTTCCAGTGTCTCTCGAGTCTTCTTGTCTTCTAACCCCTCTTGTTGCAGTTTGTTGACTGTTACCGCTGCTGGGAAGTTTCATTGCGATCTTAATTGTTGTTTTTATTTCAACACCCACACTGTTAGCACTATGTTTGGGAAGTGAGAAACCAGAAACTGTGAGTTATAGAACAAAACCCAAATCTGTTTGGCCACAATAGTCTAAAAGAAGCAAACTTTCACTAGGACGTCAGTCCCATTGGTAGGACTGAGGAAGTCAAAGTGAGTGAGTGAGTAAGTGAATGAGTGGATGAGGGGACCCAAGACCTCTACTCTCCTGTGCTATAACGGGATGTCCCAAACTCCGCTAGGGCTGGAGTTTGTGGGGGAAGTGCCCACCCATCTAAATAGCAGTGAGACCCAGGCCCACTGAAAGATTTGGGGAATCAGCTTTCCCAAGGGGAAGCATCACAAGTCCTCTAGTCTCCCAGCTAGGGATGTCAGTGAAGAGCAGAAGCTCCCACCAGAGTCATGAGGACCCCCTCCCCGGATGAAAGCAGAGGCCACATGGAGAACATGGGCTCCCCACACCCCAGCCATGCCAGTCACGAGATGCCCTCTGGGTCCTGCAGCACAGAGTCGGTGGGAGTCAGCAACAGTGGAGTGTGCGGGACCCAAGTGGCCAGGTTTCAGCAGAAAAACCTGTAAAGAACCAGGAAGATCTCAAACTGAGTGAAAAGGATCGATCAGTAAGACACGAGGTCTGATCACACAGAGACCATAAGCCATCATCGTGAAAATGCCCTGGCATTAACTAGAAATGTGGTGAGAACGAATGAGTCTCAGCAGAGAAACAGAAGTCATAAAGAAAAGCTAAGCTGGGTGTGGTGGCACACACCTTTAATCCCAGCACCTTGAAAATTAAAAAAAAAAAAAAAAAAAAGTTAAACAGAAATTTTAGGACTGAAAAATACAATAAATTAAATGGAAATCTTGGTGGATGGGCTTAGTGGTTGGAATAGAAAGATGCGAGTCAGTGAGCTAGAAGAGAGAACAGAGGGAGCTAGGGAGATTGCTCAGTGGTTAGAGGTGCCTGCTTGCAAAGCCTACCAGCCTGGGTTCAATTCCCCAGTACCCACATAAAGCCAGATGCACAAAGTGGCGTATGCGTCTGGAATTTGTCTGCAGCAGCAAGAGCCCTTGGCATGCCCATAGTCTCTCTCCCTCCTCCTGCTCTCTCTCTCTTTCACACACACAAAATTAAATTAAAGATATTTTTTTAAAGGAAACATTGGAATGACCCACTTACTCTTTAGCTAAAACAAAAACAGTGACTCTGACCTGACAATGCTCAGGATTCATCTTGCCTACAGTGCTGGTGGAATGCAAAATGGTGTGGCCAATCTGGAAAACAATTTGGCGGTTTCTTTAAAAAGTAAACCTGCAACAGGCAGTCAATAAAGAAAATGGTTAAGATGAACTTTGGTCAAATTTTAAAATGTTTGCATTCTTAAGAGGGGAGAAATATTGTACAGAATTGTTTACAGTAGCTTTGTTCATAATAGCCAAAATCCTGGAAATAAGAAAAAAAATGGGCTTTGACTGTGAATTATTGTGAGCATTACAGCTCTTTCACACCAGAGATGGTTCTTAGTGAGGAAGACACCGTGGGCCCAGCGCACACCACATGGTCCCCAGAGAAATGAGAGGCGTGAAGAGCAGGCCTCAGGATGGTCGCATGCGCTGATTCTTTTTCCACAACATCCTCAGACGGCTCAGTTGCGGGGCTGGAGAGCAGACGGTGGCACTGAGGGGTGGGCATGTGGGGAGGCAGGGCATGCTGGTAGGCTGCATGCTCTACTTTGGGACTCAGTCCTGTCATATTCTATTGAGGAGAGTGGCCTAAAGGTTTGCAGGACATAACTGTTGGGGGTCCTGGAGTGAAGGGTGCTGGGATCTCTGTGTTAGACAAATGACTGCATGGCTATAGGGAATCTCAACATAAAAAGTGCAGTCGTGGCCCAGAGAAATGGCTCAGTGGTTAAGGGTACTGGCTTGCAAAGCCTGCTGGTCCAGGTTCAATTCCCCAGTACCCATGCAAAGTCAGATGCAGAGTGGCATACGCATCTGAAAATTTTGACAGTGGGGGAAGGCCCTGGCATGCCCATTTCTTTCTTTGTGTATCTTTGTCTCTGTTTCTCTCTCTCCTCATTCTCTCTCTCCTTGCGAATAAATAATAAATTTATTTTTATTATATTTTATTTAATTTTTTGGTTTTTTTGAGGTAGGGTCTTGCTCTAGCCCATGCTGATCTGGAATTCACTATGTGGTCTCAGACTGGTCTCAAACTCACAGAGATCCTCCTACCTCTGCTTTCCTGAGTGCTTGGATTAAAGGCGTGTGCCACCACACCAGACTTAAATAATAATTTCTTTGAATTGAATGAGTCAGTTTGTTAAAATAATTGACTTAGACTTCTGCAATAGTGACTTCAACCTCCACTCCTGGCTCAGTGCTAACGGAAGTAAACTGCTTAACAATCTCAGAGGGACTGTGTAAATCAATGAGTCACATGTGGATTCTCATCTGGAGGTGATCCCATGACTTGGAACCTTCACCACGAGGTGTTTTCCTTGTAGTTATTCTCAGTGTCTTGGTGGGCATGTGAACTGGTCCTTTCACTTTGAAGTTAAATAACACATTTTCAAAAAGTGCAGTCATAGGGCTGGAGAGATGGCTTAGCGGTTAAGGCACTTGCCTGCAAAGCCAAAGGACCTCGGTTCCATTCCCCAGGACCCACGTAAGCCAGATGCACAAGGTGGTGCATGTGTCTAGAGTTCGTTTGCAGTGGCTAGAAGCCCTAGTGCACCCATTTTCTCTCTCTCTCTCCTTCTTTCCCTCTCTCAAATAAATAAAAATAAAAGTGCAGTCATACACACACACACACACATAGAATTTTTTTTTTTTGTTGTTGTTTTTTGTTTTTCGAGGTAGGGTCTTACTCTAGCCCAGGCTGACCTGGAATTCACTATGTAGTCTCAGGGTGGCCTTGAATTCATAGCAATCCTCCTACCTCTGCCTCCCGAGTGCTGGGATTAAAGGCGTGTGCCACCACGCCCGGCTTCACAAATAGAATTTTAAAAATACCGTCCAGCGGGTGTTGGAGAGATGGCCCAGCAGTTAAGAGCATGTCCTGTGCAAGCCTGAGGGCCTGAGGAGGCCTGAGGAGGCCTGAGAGACCAGCTGGGCTGAATCCCCAGGACCCATGTAAGCAGCTGGGTGTGGCCATGCACATCGGTAACCCCAGTGTCATAGGGGAGCAGAGACTCAAGACTCTCCAAAGTTCATGCAAAATGGCAAGCTCTAGGATCAGTAAGAGACTGTGGCTCACATAAGAATGGGCAAAAGATGGGCTGGAGAGATGGCTTAGTGGTTATAGCACTTGTCTGCAAAACCTAAGGATTCAGGTTCAATTTCCCAGAACCCAGGTAAGCCAGATGCACATGGTGGTGCATGCATCTGGAGTTTGTTAGCAGTGGCTACAGCCCCTGGCAAGTCCATTCTCCCTCCCCCACCTCAAATAAATAAAAATATTAAAAAATAAGGAAAAGAGCAATAGAGTAGGACACCTGATGTTCTGCTCTGGCTACCACAGATGAGGGCACGGAGCGTGTGGTGGTTTGATTCAGGTGTCCCCCACTAACTCAGGTGTTCTGAATGCTAGGGTCTCAGCTGATGGAGATTTGGGAATTAACGCCTCCTGGAGGCAGTGTATTGTTGGGAGCGGGCTTATGGGTACAATAGCCAGTTTCCCCTTGCCAGTGTTTGGCATACTCACCTGTTGAGGTTGTCCATCTGGTATTGGCCAGGGAGTGATGGCCATCCTCTGCTCATGTCATCATTTTCCCTTGCCATCATGGAGCTTCCCCTCAAGTCTGTAAGCCAAAATAAACCCTTTTTCCCTCAAAAGCTGCTCTTGGTTGGGTGATTTCTGCCAGCAATGCAAACCTGACTGCAAACAGAGTACCACATAGGCAGATACACATCTGTTCACAACACACACACACACACACACACACACACACACACTACATTATACACAAAGGAAAAAAAAAAGGTTCTGGGGTGGTAATAGACAGCTGTGCTTACACCTTACATTGTACATAAGAGCTATTAATCACCAAGTTTCTGCATGTCTTATAGAGTTGGAGATTATGTTTCATAAATCGTAATTGAAAAACGGTTGTCAATATCTGCCAACATCATGGCTAAAAATGGATCTAATTAGTGAATTTTCAGTCTTGTTCATTACACACTCTTATGTCTCTGTGAAAAATAGTCCATGTCACTTTGACATGGAAAATAAATCCATTTCAGTATAAAATACTGAAACTCGCATATGAAGGCAATAATCAAAAAGAAATTGCAAGCCGGACGTAGTGGCGCACGCCTTTAATCCCAGCACTCGGGAGGCAGAGGTAGGAGGATCGCCGTGAGTTCGAGGCCACCCTGAGACTCCATAGTGAATTCCAGGTCAGCCTGGGCTAGAGTGAAAACCCTACCTCAAAAAAAAAAAAAGAAATTGCAAGCCGGGTGTAGTGGTGCACGCCTTTAATCCCAGTAGGAGGATCGCTGTGAGTTTGAGGCCACCCTGAGACTACATAGTATATTCCAGGTCAGCCTGGGCTACAGTGAGACCCTACCTCCAAAAACCAAAAAAAAAAAAAAAAAAAAAAAAGAGAGAGAGAGAGAGAGAGAGAGAAATTGCAGAAATGATATTAGCATTATGTCTCATAATTTTATGACAAGCATTTCCAGGCCATATTTTACTTACAATTATTTACTTTTAAGCCAGATATTGGGGTCCATGCCTATTAATTCCAACACTTGGGAGGCTGAGGCAGAAGAATTGGTACAATTTCAAGGCCAGCCTTGGCTACCATAATGAGACCCTGCTTCAAAACAACAGCAAAAGTTTTTGTTTTTGTTTTTGTCTTTAATGTTTGGCTCTTTTCTTAACCCACAGTTGATTATTATCTCAACTTACATGTTTTTCTTGGTAGGACAAGTAAGACTGAAAAGTTCTTCTAAAATGCAGTGTCTCAGCAAGTGTCAGGCCCTAGCCTCTGGGCATGTTTGAATTTTAAACAGTTTTTAGATTCAGACATGGTGATGGCTTGTATTGCTTGTCAACTTGACAGAACGTAGAGTCACCTGTGGGAGCTTATGTTGATTGGGTTAATTGAGGTGAGAAGACCCAGTTCCACTGTAAGTGGCACCATGCCGTGGACCAGTGGACCAGGCTCCTGAACCGCATACAAAGGAGACACCTGGCTGAGCACGGGCACCCCCCTCCGCTTCCTCCCGACTGTTGTGGCAATGTGACGCTAGCTTCCTGCTCCTGCCATGCTTTCCCTGTCACGGTGGGCTCTACCCTCCGGAACCGTAAGCTGTCACCCCTCCTTAAAACATTTTTGTCAGGTGTTTTGTCCCAGCCATAAGAAGTTGACTAATGCGGTCATCCACAAGTTGTTGGTTGAAGAAGAGTATGGATTGTTTAAGTCACTGTTCCTGGGAACCTGCGTCCTCTTGGAGCTTAAGTCTCTGCTGCAAAGCAAAGTATGTGCCTAGGGGGGAAAAAAAAGACATGTTCAGGGCTGAAGAGATGGCTCAGCACTTAAGGTGCTTGCCTGTAAAGTCCAAGGAGCCGGTTCGATTCCCCGCAGTACTGATGTAAAAGCCAGATGCACAATGTGGTACATGAATCTGGAGGCTCTGGTGTGCCCATTCTTTCTGTCTCTCTTCTATCTCTCTCTGCTTGCAAATTAAAAAAAAAAAAAAAAGACAAGTTCAGCAGAGGATCCTGGGACACCTCTTTGAGAGCCTGCATGACATCACCCCATTTTCCATGAACCAAATTTATGAAGGCACTGGAGCCAACTGAATCAGGGCTCTTTGGCTGGGTATCCTCCGATGATGTCTTAGCAGGACAAATTATTTACATCCTAAAGTGACAGGATTTTAGGTTTACACCAAACCCATGCTCTGAGCCTCCTCTTTGAATGGTGCAGCTTTATGTCATGGGTCCTCTGACATCTGTACCTATCTCCAGCCTTGATCATTTCTTTCCTGCTGTGACTATTTTTTAATATATTTTATTTAATTATTTGAGAGAGAGAGAAAGAAAGAAAGAAAGAAAGAAAGAGAGAGAGAGAGAGAGAGAGAGAGAAAGAAAGAAAGGAAGAAAGAAAGAAAGAAAGAAAGAAAGAAAGAAAGAAAGGGTGCACCAGGGCCTCTAGCCACTGCAAAAGAACTCCAAATACATGCACCCCCTTGTGCATCTGGCTTTCTTGGGTCCTGGGGAATTGAACTGGGGTCCTTTGGCTTTGCAGGCAAATGCCTTAACCACTAAGCAATCTCTCCAATCCCTACGGTGACTATTTTGACAGTTGTTCACTTGAGATGCAAACCCTTGGCACCAGCACACTTTAAGCCAGATGCTATGTGCATCAGTCCTGGGGCAGATGTGGGCCAGCTTTCTTAACTCCACTGCTTAGTACTCCTGTCACAATCGCCACAGATATCCCCGGGAGTTGCCATGTGTCCCCTACAAAGCAGGTTGGGAGTGGGCCCCACTGAACCCATGCCCTGGAAACCACCTGTGCTATCTTTACTTAAGGAGGGATGGGTATGTTTCCTGGGTGGGTTTTCAGGTAAAAAAAAAAAGAAAGAAAGAAAAGAAAACCCTGGAAGCCTGGCATCTTGTACACTTGAGCTAACAGAGTAAATGTCCTTGGGGTGGAAGCCTTGCTGTGTGTGCCTGTGTGAGTGCCCAAGTGCACACCCACCGCGTCCCATTACTTTAGCTCAGCCCTGCAGGTGCTATAGCACCCATCAACTTCTCTTCATCCTTCCCACTGCCTAGGGGCCCTCGTGAAACCCTGGTGAGTTTCCAACTTTACACCAAGACACATCTGCATGTACTGTGGCTCTCTAGACACCAGTCATTATACTGACCCGGCTCCCTGCACTAGCTGCTTCTAGGGAGCTGTGGCAGTGTATTCCCTGAGCCAAGCTCTATGAGAACGGCAGACTGAGCCTCATGACTCTATTTAAGCCCCAGTTTAATTCTTTTTTTAATTTTTTTGTTCAATTTTATTTATTTGAGAGTGACAGAGAGAGAAAGAGGGAGACACAGAGAGAGAATGGGCACGCCAGGGCTTCCAGCCACTGCTAACGAACTCCAGACGCGTGCGCCCCCTTGTGCATCTGGCTAACGTGGGTCCTGGGGAATCGAGCCTCGAACCGGGGTCCTTCACGGGCAAGCGCTTAACCGCTAAGCCATCTCTCCAGCCCAAGCCCCAGTTTAATTTTAAAAGGCTTGAGAATCCCTGAGCCACTGATTTACCTGTATTTAAGCGCAGTTGGCTTTGTTTTCCTTAACCCTGTTTGGCTTTTCCTAGCGAGTGTTGTGGGGCTGGCTGGGGTGAGAGGGAGGGAGCCCTGGCAAATGGAGCCACAGGAGGATTAGGGACGGAAGCTGGGTGTGTATATCTCACAAGAGGCTTTACGCAAGCCAGGCTGCGTGCAGCGTCTTCACTGCGAGAAACACCAGCCAGCCAGAGAGAGGGGCACGCTAGGGTCACTTCCCCTCCTCTCTGTCGGTGACCAGAGAGGTTAGTCACGCAGAGTTTAGGTTTGCCTTCGTCCTCCTATCGAGTCCTGAGGACTGTGTCACAGAATGGCACGAATCAGCCTCTGCCATCTCTCATGTTCTGGGGGTGCAGAAGGCCAGAATATAGGGGTTGGGCCAGGCTGTGCGGAAGGTCCTTCCTGTCTCTGCCAGCCTCTGCTGGTGTGCACTCTACCTCGCCTACGTGTGGCGTCTCTCTGTGTCTGTGTGTCCTCTGCTTACTGGGACAGCAGTCACTGGATCAGGGTTTCCTTAGTGGCCCTGATTTTGGTGTGCATCAGCAAAGACCCTCTTCCCAAATAAGGTCCCAGTCGCAGGCAGCCGGAGGTAGGATATCTGTGGAGAGAGCTGTCCTTCCTCAGGGCTGTCAGCGCCTCCGTGCAATTTATGGAATGACACAGACCACTGCCGGGCAGCCGCTGAGTGCTCTGTGAGTGTTGGATGAGTAAAGACAGCCCGAAGATGAGTGTCTCACCAGCATGGGACTCAGGAGGACCCGGGGAAGACTAGACCCCTGGTCCCCTCCTAGTTCTATTGTTCCCTCATCTGCCCCGTCCCCATCTGTCCCTCCTTCCTTTAACACTTCTGCCTGGACCCCTGGGTTTTCACATCACCTCCCTCCCTGGGCACTTGCTGAGCTCCTTTGAGTCCATATTCTGAGTTCTGGTATTTGGGGACACCTACTGTATTGGGGTGTCCTAGGTGGGATGTCCCTATGTAGCAGGAGTGTTTCCCTGGGCATGCCACACCTGCACGCGATGGAATCCACACCTGTCACAGTCCTGTCTCCCCGAACCCTCCGCCTCTTGTCACATCGTCATGTACCCACTACACACACGTGTATGCACACATATGAAGAAACATGTGTAAGTCGAGGAAATTCACTCACCCGACTAAGGAGCCTTTCCCCCCCTCTCTATGATCCCATTATCATCTCCATCCAAAGGCAATTTGGGTTTGTATAAAATTGAGTTGCTATTTTCCTGGAATATTTCACAGAACTCTCAATAAACTCATTTATATGATGGTTTTAGAAGGAAAGTAGATTTTAAATTACTGCATCCATTTCTTTAATGATTATAGATTTATTCAGAGCTGCTTCTTTTTTTATTGTTGTTCTTTTCTGCAATGGACTCTGGCCACGCTGACTGGCCTGGCCTTGAGTTCTTGAGACGTACACAACTCCTCCCACTTCAGCCTCCCAAGTACTAGGAACACAGGCAGGCCCCCCCATGCCTAGTGGGGTGTTCTGTTTCTACAGTAAATTTTAGTACTGTGTATGTTCGTTTTAAGGCATGCATTTTTTTTTCTTCTTGAGGAGCATGAAGCCATCAGCAAGTTTCCTCAGTGTCCTGGTGGCGGCAGGATCTGCGGCTCTATCTCTATTCCAGGCCCAGCGGCGTTTTACTTCTTGTCCTCATTTTTCTCATCAACACTCCAGGTTTGACTTTGGTCTGGTCAAGGACTCATGCTCAGCTCCGCCTCGCTGCTCTGCCTTTCCTTTGAGCTTGGCAGTAAAAGAATCTTTTGAAAGCCTTTGTGATTAGTTTTTCTCCTTAATGTTAAGTTTAAAAGCCTTCATAATGTAAATATTTTTCCCTCTGAGTTTTATGTTTGTTTGAAGTAAGGAGAGACAGTTGCCCAGAAGGAATTCCAGCAGACGGGACACGGTACCATCCAGTCCACCGAGGCATGGATGGAGCCAGCTCTGCTCCAGCTCCTGCTCCTGCTTCCGCATCCTGGAGTATGTGACCCCAAGACCGAGGCAGCACCCATGTTGCCCCTGTGACAACAGGTTACGCTTAATCTCGGCCAGAAGGCTGAGCAGCATACCAAAGCTTTTAGAACGTGTGTGCATGTCCATAGAGTACGTTCTACCACGTACCGAGAGTTCCCTGACTGGAGTGTTTTAAGCACTTAAAATATCTTTTATTTTATTTTTTTCACTTATAATATCTTTAATCCTCACAACTGTCTTAAGGTATTAGCTTTACTTGCTACTGTAATAAAATACCTAACAGAAACAACTTAAAAAAGAAAAGATGGGGCTGGAGAGATGGCTTAGCGGTTAAGGCGCTTGCCTGCAAAGCCAAAGGACCTTGGTTCGATTCCCCAGTACCCATGTAAGCCAGATGCACAAGGTGGCACATGCATCTGGAGTTCATTTACAGTGGCTGGAAGCCCTGGCATGCCCAACCTCTCTCTCTCTCTCTCTCTCTCTCTCTCTCTCCCCCTCTCCCTCTTTCCCTCTCTCAAACAAATAAATAAATAAAATTCTTTAAAAAAATTTATTTTGGTTTTTCAAGGTAGTGTCTCAGTCTAACCCAGGCTGACCTGGAATTCACTATGTAGTCTCAGGGTAGTCTCAAACTCACGACGATCCTCCTACCTCTGCCTCCCGAGTGCTAGGATTAAAGGCATGCCCCACCACACCCGGCTCTTAAAAAATATTTTTAAACAAGAAAGGAAAGATGTATTTTTAAGTCTTTTATTTATTTTTTTGTTTATTTATTTATTTATAAGTGGGAGAGAGAAAGAGACCGTGCCAGGGCCTCTAGCCACTGCAAATGCACTCCAGATACATGCAAAGTGCGTGCACTACTTTGTGCATCAGGCTCTACATGGGTGCCTGGGAATAGAACCCAGGCCGTTATGCTTTGCAAGCAAGCTCCTTAACCACTGAGCCATCTCTCCAGCCCTAAAAGGTATTTTGGCTCATGGTTTGAGTCCATCATAGTGAGAAGGACATGGTGGTACATAGCAGCTCACATCATGTCAGCCAGGAAGCAGAGAAAGAACACAGAAAGGGACCAGGACAAGATGTATCTCCCAAGGACAGGCTTCAAGTGACTGCTTCCTCCAGCTAGGCTCCCCCGCCTGCCTGTCACCATTTTCTAAAAATGCCACCGAATTATGACTCCATCAGGACTTGAGTGATTGGGCGTGATGTGATCTCTGGAAATGAGCTCACAGGCACACAAATGTGCTTCACTAAATTTTCACGTGCTTCTCAGTCCAATCTCGAGCACCCATCACACCTTGTAAGAGTGTGAGGTCACACTAACGGCCCCCAGCTGATGACGGGTCGGCTTTGCATGTTTCCAATCCCCAGTGGTGTGAAGGCCAGGAGCTGTCAATGGAAAGTGCTCATTGACGTGTTTTCCATGTTAAGGAGTAACCATTGTTTTTCACTTCCAGTACAGTACTCAGTAAATCACCTGAGATGTTCAACACTTTGTAATAAAATGTGTTGGTTTGTTTGTTTGTTTGTTTGTTTGAGGTAGGATCAGCCCAGGCTGACCTGGAATTCACTATGTAGTCTCAGGGTGGCCTCGAACTCATAGCCATCCTCCTACTTCTGCCTCCCAAATACGCCACCACACCTGGATAAAATGTTTTTTTTTTTTTAATTTATCTATTTGCAAGAAGAGAGAGACAGAGAATATGGGCATGCTAGGTCCTCTAGCCACTGCAAATGATCTCCAGACACTTGTGCCACTTTATGCATCTGGCTTAATGTGGGTGCTGGGGAATGGAACTCGGGTCATTAGGCTTTGCAGGCAAATGCCTTAACCTCTGAGCCATTTCTCCAGCACCCTAAAATGGTTTTTGTGAGATGACTTTGCCTCACTGTGAATGAGTTGCCACGGTCAGGTAGGCAAGGCTAAACCACTATGCCCTTATTAAATACAGGTTCACCCTCCAGTCTATGATGGGCTTATCTGTAGCCTCCTGTGAGAGGAGGGACACCTGCACTGTCACGTACTCCAGCCTATGGAAGTGACAAGGTTGAGTCACTTTTTCAAAATCAAGTGGCTGGTAGGCTCGAAGCCAGGGCTCTCCTATCTTTTGACTAATTCTCCAGATGTCTTGAGAAGCCTTGGATCAGGGCTTGAGTTGGGGGGGACTCCAAGCCCCCACTGTGCGCATAAGTGACGTTTAATTACCGCCAACGAGCTGTGCTCCTTCTCAATGGCCCCATTTCAAGCAGCCTCCCTCTGTTTTCATAAATGCAGTGCCCCAGGGAGAAGATAATGTCAGCATTGTTGCTTCCCATAATGTGCCATTAATCTCCAGCAGCGCTGAAAGATGCTGGCTCTGAAATGCTCAGCTCCCACCAGGACATTCTGTGACCAACTTGATCTTTGCTTTATGTCTGCAATATCAGATCCATCCAAAGAGCCCGTGGCTGGCCGAGTGGATTTAATTGCAGATTTAGAACGCCGATCAACAGGAGCTCCCAGGGACGGGCCCACGCCCATGGAATGCACTCAGAGGGGAGAGCTTGAGGTCAATCCTGCATCCTTGCGAGGGTCGAGAACCTACTCCTTTCAGGGCTTGAGTCCTGGGCTATCCCCCATAATGCCTTGGGTTTTGCCATGTAGGTACTATCTGCGTTCCTCACAGGCTTGCTGACGTCCATTGATAGCATTTCACACGTGGTGTCTTCAGGCCAAGAGTGTCGCTACAGTAAGCCAGATTGGGACTGTCAACCTGTTGACAGGAAATTAAGATGCACAGAGGCCCATGACTGTCCAGGCAGTTAGCAGCCGGGTTGAAACGTTTAAGCCCTGCTGTCCCTGGCTCAGTGCTTTTTTCTGGTCCTAGTGGAACAGGAATTTTACTTGTGTTCCAAAGGACTTTTTATTGATTCTCGTGGGGTATCATGTAGGTTACCATCTTGGACAGCCTGTGGGGCAGACTTGGGACTGGGTACTGCCTAGCTGTGGCCTCCATCCCACTGACACTCCTGGGGTGCCCGGCTTCTACTCGCTAGATGCCACCACGTCCAGTATTGCCATCAGAGGCATCTCCAGACCTTGCCAAGCATCCTAGGACAGAGTCATGGGGGTGTGCTGTGACTGGTCATGCTCCTACTTCCTCACGTGCCCCAGGGAAGCCACAGCCCCCTTCCACACTCCATAGCTCCCAGTTTCACCACCAGAATGTCTGCCATACTCACACCTAATTTTAAAAAATATTTTATGTATATTGCTGAAGACTCCACATACTTGGGCTGCAAGACCACTGAGAAATCCTGCTGGAACTGAGCTGATAACCTCCTCCATGTAGATCAGCTGACAGAAAGCTGAAAGAAGCCATTCTGCATGCAGTTCAATGGGAGAGAGAGAAACCACCAGTGAAGATACTCAGCAGTGGGCACTGCAAGCCTTATATTTGGCCAGCCAGGCCAAATGAGCCAACGGGTGCAATAGTGCCACATCTGTCATGGTGGAAACCAACTGCCCTCTAATTGGACTGGAGGCCCACTCCATGGGAGGGAATACATCCCTGATACTGAAAACTTAAAACAGGGGTAGTCATGAGCCCTAGGGGTATAACGTCTGCTGCTGTCTGGCTAAATGTATATACGATGCTCACCAAACTGCCCAGTAAGCACTTCTCTTAATGTTCATACCCTTATATTAATGCTACTCTCACTTTTGGTAGAGGACCTTCTCTTTTCAGATGGCAGTGACCTTGGGATGACTCAGAAGGCACCGTGGTGCTGGGAAGAAGTGACAGGAGTGCTCAGCACTACAATATCTCTATCACACCTTCCAAGGCTCAGGGTCCATTATGGAAGAGGTGGCAGAAAGAATGTAAGAGCCAAAGGAAGGGTAGGACTCCTTACAACGTGCTCCTCCAGACACAAAATGGCCTGGATATCCATGACCTTACAGTGCCTGACACTACATACATAAGACCATCATAAGAGGAGGAAAAGATGATGACATCAAAATAAAAAAGAGACTGATTGAGCGGGGGAGGAGACATGATGGAGAATGGAGTTTCAAAGGGGAAAGTGGGAAGAAGGAGGGCATTACCATGGGATATTGTTTATAATCATGGAAGTTGTTAATTAAAAAATAAATAAATAAATAACATTTTATTTATTTACTGAGAGAAAGAGGTAGAGAGAGAATGGATGTGCCAGGGCCTCTAGCCACTGCAAATGAACTCCAGACACATCCGCCACCTTGTGCATCTGGCTTCCATGGGTACTGGGGAATCAAACCTGGGTCCTTTGGCTTTGCCGGCAGGCGCCTTAAGAGCTAAGCATCCCTCCAGCCCATCACACCTAATTTTTGACCCAAACCGGGCAGAGAAATCTCATAATTGATATCCCTTTCGGTGCAGGTGTGGCTATAAAGGTACCTCCTTAATCCTTCGCTTCATGTTGAAAGCTTTACTTCCTGTAACCCAGCCACGCCCCCAAGCTGGTCAGACATGTGTATCCGCATCACCGCAGTGCCCTCTGGTCTTTAAAGGTGTTTGGTTTTGCTCTTGTGAGAACGGAGTATCTTTTTTATCTGTCAGGAGGTCTCTTCATCTTTTTTTTTTTTTAAATACTAAAGACTTTAATTCAAGAATATTTGAATCTTGAAGCTACATAATGAAGAGGCAGACCACATTCGAGAGCTAATAGACACAGAGTAGCCATTATCAAGGTATATCTAATAGAATTATTTGTATTTAAAAAAACAACAACAAAATGTCCTTTGGACATCCAAGCAAAAACGCCTGACATCTTATAAGAAAAAAATATCTCATATTTCTGTGAAACTTTTCCATGACAACACTCTATGCTAGTAAAAAAAAAAAAAAAAAAAGGACTCATCAGATTTATAAGGTTTAAGTAAATAAATTTCACATGTGGCCTTGCATGGATTTTTCTGTCAATACAACCTGACTGTCTACTGAAAAGGTTGTCCTGGCCTTCCTGATTTTCCACTTCCTTGCTATATCTTGCTGTGATTTTCTCTTGGTATCAGAGAAACTTTGCAGTGGGCAACTGTAATTATTTCATAAACTCTAAAAATTTCTTTTTTTTTTTTTTTTTTTTTTTTTTGGCTTTTCAAGGTAGGGTCTTGCTTTAGCCCAGGCTGACCTGGAATTCACTATGGAGTCTCAGGGTGGCCTTGAACTCACGGCAATCCTCCTACCTCTGCCTCCAGAGTGCTGGGATTAAAGGCGTATGCCACCACGGCCGGCTTCTTCGTCTTTCTTTTTCAGGCGGACTTGCCCATTTATTTGGACGGAGCTGTCAGGTCTTTGTTGGGGGTCAGACTGCCTGCATGTCTGCTGTGTTCTACATGGAAGGAGAGCTTTCACAACATTCCAATCTTAAATTGAACAGAAATTGACTTGAAAACAATTTTTAACATAGTTTTATTTTATGACATAGAGAAAGAGGCAGATAGAGAGAATGGGCACACCAGGGCCTCCAGCTACTGCAAACAAACTCCAGATATATACACCACCTTGTGAATCTGGCTTACGTGGGTCCTGGGGAATGGAACCTGTGTTCTTAGGCTTCTCAGCCAAGCACCTTAACCGCTAAGCCATCTCTCCAGCACTTGAAAACATTTTTTAAATTTTTTAAAAAATATTTTATTTTTATTTATTTGACAATGAAAGAGGGGGAGAGAGAGAGAATGGGCGCGCCAGGGCCTCCAGCCACTGCAAACGAACTCCAGATGTGTGCGCCCCCTTGTGCATCTGGCTAACGTGGGTCCTGGGGAATAGAACCTGTGTCCTTAGGCTTCGCAGGCAAACACCTTAACCCCTAAGCCATCTCTCCAGCCCTTGAAACCACTTTTAACACAACATATAATTACTGTCCGTGTTTTAATATGTATATTCTGGGGGAAGAAAACCCATTATGGTTGAAGTTTCTCACTGATTATTCAGTTATTTTCATGGTCACTCATCCCTCCCTGTGAACGCTCGAAGTCTGACTGTGACTTGGTGACAAGAGAAGCCAAGTTACCCTGCCACTGAGGTGGAACAAGTGGGGGCAGAAGTTAAACAGCCATAGGGGGCCCTCTAGATGTGATGTCCCAGGCTGGGGAGATGGCTCAGCAGTTTAGGGCACTTGCTTATAAAAATCTGTTGGCCAGGAGATCAGTTCCTCAGTGCCCACATAAAACTAGATGCACAAAGTGATACATGTATCTAGAGTATGTTTGCAAGAGCAAGAGGCCTTGTATGCTCACATCCAGTCTCTCTCTCTCTCTCTCTCTCAAATAAATAAAGATATTTTAAAAATTGGGCCAAGCATTGTGGCACACACCTTTAATCCCAGCACTCGGGAGGCAGAGATAGGAGGATCGCCACGAGTTCGAGGCCACCCTGAGACTACATAGTGAATTCCAGGTCATCCTGAGCTAGAGTGAAACCCTACCTGGAGAAACCAAAAAAAAAAAGGAAGCTGGAGAGATTGCTCAGTGGTTAAGGTGCTTGCCTTGGAAGCCTAAGGAACCAGGTTCAATTCCCCAGTACCCACGTAAAGCCAGATATACTAGGTAGCACATGCACCTGGAGTTTGTTTGCAATGGCTAGAGGCCCTGGTATGCCCATTCTCTCCCTCTCTCTCTCTCTCTCTCCTTACAAATAAATAAAATAAAAATCAAGAAACTTAATTTAAAAAAATGATAGTTTAAAAATAGATATGAAGTCCCCATGTGTGACCAGGTAGAAAATGCTGATCTGGGCTCTAATTTCAGCAGGTGCATGGAGAGAATGCACTGCACAGACACAGAGCCCAGCAAACCTAGGCCCTGTGGGATTTGGCAGGAACGCTCAGCAGTACTGGGGTGGTCGTTAATTCCAGAAAGAAGATAGCCTTGCTGGCTCTCGTGCTTTTGGCTTGACGGGGAGGCTGAGATGCTGGCGCCTGCATGCCAGAGGCACACTGCCAGGTCGTCAGGGATTTGGGCTTGGCACCTTGGGAGAGCCCCTCCCCCTATAACCAAGGACAACTTGGGTTCATTCTTCTCATGTGATGGGCAGGACCACGTGCTGGCTGGAGCACTGGGTTTGCTTGCTATCCTTTCTGGACAAATAGGGATAGCTGTCGATCATCCCCTCCAGTTCCAAGCTCAGCGTGTCTTCCTGCTCATTAGCAAGCTCTGTCTCCAAACTGAAAACGCCCATCCACCCACCCACCCTCGGCTGGAGCTCAAGCAGCTGCTCAGGAAGTCACCACAACAGATAGCTTTCGAGTAAAGCAAGACCCTTCCAGATCCCCTCAACTCCATGGGCCAACTCCTCATTTCCAAATTCCTCACTGGCAGGTGCTGGAACTACCTGCTGATATGTATGTATGTGTTAGTTACTCTTGCTGTGACCAAAGAACACGACAAAAGCAACTTAAGAGGAAAAAAAAAGTTATTTTGGCTCATAGCTTGAGGGTACAGTCCATCATAGTTGGGGAAGGCATGTGGAAGCAGCACGAGGCAGCTGGTCACGTAACATCCACGGTCAGGAAGCAGAGAGATGAATGCTGGTGCTGTGCACGCTTTCTCTTTTTCACTCAGACCCCAGCTCATGGAATGGTGTCACTCACATTCAGGGTGGGTGTTCCTACCTCAGTTAAACTTAAGTCTCTGGAAACATCTTCACAGACACATCCAGAGGTGTGTCTCCTAGGTGATTCTAAATCTTTTCAGGTTTACAAAATTAGCCAACCCCGTGCATGAACCTCTGACGACCTTCTCCCTGTTCCCTTCTCTTTGCTGTAGCCTCTCCCAAAGCATCAGGTGAATCATTCCTGTGCCCAGTGGGCTCTCTGAGCCACATACTGAACACCCACTTGGACACAGGTCCAAGTCCCGTGCTGCCCTGGTGAAAGGTTTGTGCTATACTCAGCAGTGGTTAGGATATAAAATTGTTAAAAACCAGGGAAAGGGGGCTGGAGAGATGGCTTAGTGATTAAGGCGCTTGCCTGCAAAGCCAAAGGACCCAGGTTCAACTCCCCAGGACCCATGTAACCAAATGCACAAGGGGACTCATGCATCTGGAGTTCATTTGCAGTGGCTGGAAGCCCTGGTGCACCCATTCTCTTTCCCTCTCTCTCTCTCTCTCCATCCCTCCCTCCCTCCCTGCTTATTTCTGTATCTCTCTCTCTCCCAAATAAATAAATAAAAATGAAATATTTTTTAAAAACAAGGGAAAGGTCTTGGTGTAGAAGATTGGGAGCAATGATTTTTCATGTCTCTGCATATTAAACACATTCTTCAAGTGCACGGCGCTGGATTTTACACAGACTTACTGTTTCAGTTACCTTCTCGTTGCTGAGAAAAACACCCAACCAAAAGCAGCATATGGAAGGGAATGTTTTATTTCAGCTTACAGTTTCAAGGGGAAGTTTTGTCCATTGCAGGGAAAGCATGACATGAGCAGGAAGCTGGCTCACACTGTCACACACCAGCAGCAGGAGTCTGCTCTGATTACCTGGACTGATAAACTTCAAGGTCCTCTCCCAATGACACACCCCCTCCAGCAAGCCCCCCGCCTCCCAAAGACCCCATAATCCTCTCAAATTGCCACCTACTGGGGACCAAGCGTTCAAAACACATGGGGCTTTGGAGAACCTTCCACAGTCAAACCACCACAGCTACTCAACCCTATTTTTTAAAAAGTTATTTATTTATTTATTTGACACAGAGAAAGAGGGAGAGAGAGAGAGAGAGAGAATGGCCGTGCCAGGGCCTCCAGCCATTGCAAACAAACTCCAGACGCATGTGCCCCCTTGTGCATCTGGCTAACATGGGTCCTGGGGAATCGAACCTTGATCCTTTGGCTCTGCAGGCAATTGCCTTGACTGCTAAGCCATCCCTCCAACCCCCCTACTTTTCTAACTGAGATAAAGTCATATGGCATTATGCTTATTTCAACCATGTTAAAGTATACAATTCAGAGTTCTTTTTTAAATTAAAGTAATTAAATAAAATTAATTAATTAAATTAAAGTAATTAAATTAAAGTGCTGTGCAGCCGTCAACACTATCTAACTCCAGGCATGGCCATCACAACAGGGGAAAACCCAGCACCCACTAAACATGAACCCCACTTGACAACCACTAACCTTCTGTCTCTATGAATCTACTTACTGTGGACATTTCATATCAGTGAGTCCATCCTATATTGACTTTTTCTACCTGTCCTTTTATACTTAGCATAGTGTTTTCAAGGTTTATCCATTTAGAATAAGCACTTAACTCCTTTCGTGGCTGAACTATATTCTGGTGTATGAATGAGCTTGCTGCTTTACCTCCTTCCGTCATGCATGTGGTCTCATATCTTCTCCAACACTCATTTTCTCATCAGTTTGGTTACACCCAAGCTAATGAGTACAAAGGGTGGTCTTCCTGTGTGTAGAGCACCATACCTCATCCTGATGGCCCCAAGGTATCTGAAAGAATAGGACTTTTCTCCTATGAGGAGTCCTTGAATCCACAGAAATTTCCGGTCTCCTCTCTCAGCCTTTGTCTTTGGACAGTGGATGGTGGGATGTGTCTGTGGATCTCAGAAGCTATCCGACATGGAGTTTCTTGATGCATAAGTTAATGTTTTTCATCAAATTTTGGGATGAGGGGGGCTGGAGAGATTGCTCACTGGTTAAGGCGCTTGCCTGTAAACCCTAAGAACCCAAGTTTGATTTCCACAGTACCTACGCAAAGCCAGATGCATAAGGTGGCACATGTATCTGGAGTTTGTTTGCAGTGGCTGACACTGGTTCTCTCTCTCTCTCTCTCTCTCTCTCTCTCTCTCCTTATCTGCCTCTTTCTCTCAAATAAATAAATTTTAGGATTTTGACAACTATTTTTTTTCCAAGCATTCTTTTCCATTTTCCCTCGCTCTTTTTTCTTGGGACTCTTGTTATGCCCACATGGCTGGCTTCGTGATGGCAGCCTGCAGTCTGAGACTCTGCACCAGGAAGTGGGGTGCTCTCATGGGACCTGCCTTCACCCTGTGATGCTGTCTGAAACCTGCCTAGATCTACTGCTGAGACCCAATTCCACAAGTTTGCATTTCATTTTTATACTTTTCAACTCCAGGATACGGCCACTTCCTTTTTATAACTTCTGTCTCCTTGCTGGCATTGTTTGGTGAGACATCATTCTCATAATTTTCTTTAGATCTTCAGATATAGTTTCCTTTATGTCTTGTTTTTGAGACAAAGTCTCACACTGTAGCCTAAACTGGCCTTGAACTTGCCTCCCAAGCGCGAGGATGGCAGGTAAAGAAAGCCACCATGCCCCGCTAACTCTTGAACATATTTAATTAGTTTATGTGAAGTTTTGTCTAGTGAAGCTGATGTCTGGGCTTACCTGGGGCAGTTTGTTTTATTTTTCCTGTTTTATCCTGAGTATACATCATAATTTTGTTGCTGTTGTTGAAAACCGGACGTTTTGAACAGTGGAAGTGGCAATTCTGACAATCAGATCCTGGCCTCAAGGATGTGTTGTGGCTACTGGTGTTTGTTTGCACAGTAACTTTACCAGCCTAATCACATTAAGTCTGTGTGCTTTGTCTCCTGTGCCTGCCGTCTCTGCTGCATTAGCTGGGGGGGGGGGGGGGGGGGGTCAGTGAGTGACTGGGCACAGACTCCAGGAAGGAAAAAGCAAAAAAACGGTCTTTGCACACGCTGGGGTCGGTGCCAGCACTCGGCTAGGCAACCCACAGCTCTCTTGCACGCGCCTTTTTCCATGCCTGCAGGTTCGTCTGGAAGTGCCTTGGAGACTTCTTTGATCTTTCCTGACTGCGCACACAGCCCAGGCATGTGTGTGGCAACCTAAATTCCCAAGGAGTTTTCCAAATCTTTATTCCCAAGGCACCTCATCCCCAGCTTGTCCTCCTGAGCCTCTTGCTTGTCCCAACTGCGACCCCTCTCCCTTCGGGCAGCACCAACTAAAGCACCCTCCTATGGAGGTGTCTGACAGACAGTCGCAGGCTGGAGGCTTTGGCACTGGGTGGATGCCTAGGAAGGAGCCGCCAGATAGGTTAAGGATATGATGATTCCTGGTGAGTGAGGCCTGTTCTCCTTCTAGTACCGGCACCAGCAGCGTGGGCTGTTTACAAGGCTGCCATTGGAGCTGGGAGCAGAGGGTGAACACAGAGTCCCCTGAGCTGGGAGCAGGGGATGAACATAGGCTGTGAGTCCCCTGAACTGGGAGCAAGATAGATGCGGGATAAGTCCAGTCACTACAAAAGGCCATTGTTTTTTTGTTTTTTTGTTTTTTGTTTTTTCATTGCTGACCTGGAACACACTCTGTAGTCTCAGGGTGGCTTCTAACCCACAGCGATCCCCCCCACCTCTGCCTCTCCAGTGCCGGGATTAAAGGCGTGCGCCACCACACATGGCCAGGGATGGATTTTGGGACGCTTTCATTCTACAATATTCCCGTCACATGGCACGCTGTGGGTCATGATGGCAAGAATGTGGCAGGAATATACTTTTCCACCAGGTGTGCTGGCAGCTCTGATTTTGCTGGTCCTTCTTCCACTATGAGAACACTGGGGGTGACGGGGATGTGTCTCCCACCAGTATCTAAGATGTCCTCACTGGTGGGTTGTCCTGTCCTGAACAGATTGAGACCTACCTGCCTTCTTTGTTCTTGCTGCTGCTGTCGCAGTCTGAGTTCCTCGGCTGAACCTCTGCCCTCCTCATGCCAGGAAGCAAAAAGGCACAGGAAACAGTAAATTGGAGGGAATGGCATTGCACCCGGCATTATGGAGAAGTCTCCCTGATGTCAGTTACTGATGCCCCCCTTTTTTTGTTTTTTGTTTTTGAGGTAGGGTCTCACTCTAGCCCAGGCTGACCTGGAACTCACTCTGTACTTCCAGGCTGGCCTCAAACTCACAGCGATCCTACCATCCTACCTCTGCCCACTGAGTGCTGGAACTAAAGGCATGCATGTGCCACCGCACCTGGCTTTTTTTTTTTTTTCAGTACAGACTCTTATATTTACTATAAAGGTTAAAATCAAAGGTATGCATTAGAAATTGAACCATTGTTGTCTTCTTTGTTGAGATGTGACACACCTGTTTTTCTGTTGCTAACCGTCTACCAAAGCTGACAGGTGACCGCAAAGCTGTGGATTGCCCACCGGAGCCGTCAGTGGAGCGCTGTCTGGGCAGGGGAGAGTCTCACAGGACTAAGAACACGCAGAGCCCCGCCTAACCCCGCATAAAACCTAGCACACTGGCTGAATCAGGAAGGATTTTAAGCAAACGTGCAGAGGCACACTTAACATGTGATAATAACAAGATGGCTTTTGGTCTATTTCCAGCATTACAGCCAGTTTTTACTGGTTCCTGGGAAGAGAGGCTCACCAACGTAGAACACAGTTTTGCACCCACAGCACTAGCAACTAATAAGCACGCAGCATATAATACTTTGATCTTTGAGTGGGTAATCATGGAAGTTCCAAGATCACATCCACTAGGTTAGCCTGAGTTTTCAACGTATAAAAATAGTTTTTTTGTTTGTTTGTTTTTTTTAATAACGCTTAAAAGAGACTTCTAGAAACAGTGGGATCCATGAGGACTAGCAGAACACAGGGTTGGAAGGACAGCAAATGGATCGCTGGGACTTTCTTTCCACAAGCAGCTTTTAGGTAGAAGACTGTGGTGGTTTGAATAGAATAGATGGCCCCCAATATATTCAGTTGTTTATTTGTTTGTAGTTTGCATCTCTAGCCATGTGGCTGGAGGCAATGCCATTGTGTGGATCTTAAGGTGTGGTGGTGGGTTTGAGATTTCAATCTAAAGATATGCAAAGTGTGCCTAGCTGGAGTTCCTGAAGTGTGCTCTGGCTTTTGACCTTTAGGCTTGTGCTTCTCTCTCTGCTTGAGCCTGTGAAGGCAGGCCAGTTTCTTCTGCCATTATGGAACTTCCCCTGGATATGTAAGCTTCAATAAATATCCCTTCCTCCATAACTGTGCCTGGTCTGGAAGTTCATCTCAGCGAACCTGAAGCTGTCTGCTACAAAGACTTCTCTCAGTATATTCCTATAGCCAAGCCAAGCTGCGGTCATAGGAGGTTCAGAAATCAGGAAAGGAAGCTACTTCCAGTAACACCCTAGATAAATACTCCCAAACAGAAACCCTACTGAGGCCGAGGCCTGAAACCGACCCATGTACAAAAGATCTGTGGTGCCCAAGAGAATCGTGCAATGCCTACGGTGACCAAGGGCTCATGATGCTGGCTTATCCGTGGTGACACATCATGTTCGCTGGGGAAGGGCCCCCAGCCGAAGTGGCCAACATGGACCTGCTCCAGAGGAGTGTGACTCAGAAGCCCTTGGAGCGGGGCCCACACGGGGAGCTAAGATGACTGGATACGAGGTGTTTCAGAAGAAAAGGGTAAGGAGGGTCGGCCGTGGTGTTGGTGACCCGTCAATACTTCACGCGACTGAAGGACTGTGGCACAGTTGGTCTTTCCAAGATACATCTGCTGCTGTCATGAGCCCGTGTCTCTGAGCCTGCTGGGTGGGGACATCAGAATGACCCCCTCCCCCTGTTGTCTGGAGGTGAGACCTAGTGCCGCAGGCTGTGCTGGGAAGCGGCCGTGGAAGATGACTTGCACAGGGAAGCCACTACCAGGCCACTGCTTAAATCCAGCCCACGGCCTTCCTTTTCTGCTCTGTAGTCCAGAAACATTTCCTTAAAAGCCAAAAAGTCCGTGAATGCGAGCAGCATGTCAAATACGTCACCAGCCACTTCATCTTCACGGCGCTGCAGTGATGTGGTGAAGGCTGCCATGTTGAATCCTGGGATCCGCTCCAGCAGCTCCTCCTCCATATACTTCTCTACCAGGGAAGTGTATTCATTAAAGATGGGTGTGTAGGTGAGTTTGTTTTCTTCCGTGCCTTCAAACTCCAGTTAGTACTTGTCCATGACGTTTCTCTGCAGTAACTGAAACTCATCATCCATGATGATGTCCTGTAAACATCCAACCACCGCATCAAATTCTGCGTCACAGGCAGAGCAGAAGGACAGCGCCAAGCTCTCTTCCTCTGGAGCATCCATGGCTGCAGCGCCACATGCACCTGCGCCCGCGACGGGACCATCTTCTCCTACCATGGCCGGGCCTCCTCTGATCCGCTCCGCCAAGCCCCCAACCGCATCGAGGGCACCCGGGAAGGAGGCCTCGTCTCCCAGCACCACCCCGCGAGGCTTGGCCTCTGGCTCCCAGCTGGGGTCCAGCATAGGCCGGGCCTCCTCGCGCCGCAAGCCCCGCACCTACCATTTATGTTACCGTTTAAAAACTTATTTATGCCAGGCGTGGTGGTGCACACCTTTAATCCCAGCACTTGGGAGGCAGAGGTAGGAGGATCACCATGAGTTCAAGGCCACCCTGAGACTACATAGCGAATTCCAGGTCAGCCTGGACTAAAGTGAGAACCTCCTTCAAAAAACCAAAAAAATAAACTAAGATAAAAATTTATTAATTTGAGGGCTGGAGAGATGGCTTAGCAGTTAAGGCACTTGCCTGTGAAACCTAAGAACCCAGGTTCACTTCCCAAGTACCCTTGTAATCCAGATGCACAAGGTGGCGCAGGCATCTGGAGTTCACAGTGGCTAGAGGCCCTGGTATGCCCATTCTTTATCTCCCTCTTTCACTCTCTCAAATAAATTGATTAGTTAACAATTTTATGTGAGGGCTGGAGAGATGGATTAGCAGTTAAGGCACTTGTCTATGAAGCCGAAGAACCCATGTTCAACTCTCCAGATCCCACCTTAGCCAGATGTACAAAGGTGAAGCAAGGGCAAAGTCGCACATGCCCTCTAGGTGGCGCAAGTGTCTGGAGTTCAATTACAGTGGCTGAGGCCCTGGTGTGCCAATTCCCTCTCTCTTTCTCTCTCTCTCTCTCTGGCTAAAAATTAATATATATATATATACACACACACATATATATATATACACACACACACATAAATATATATATATATATATATATATATATATATATATATATGAGAAAGAGAGACAGACAGAGGGATAGTGGGCATACCAGAGCCTCTTGCTGATGCAAATGAACTCCAGACACATGCACCACTTTGTGTGTCTGGTTTTATGTGGGTACTGGGGAATCGAACCTGGGCCAGCAGGCTTCACAAACAAGCACTTTTGATCACTGAGCCATCTCCCCAGTCTGATGCACCCTTTTTTCGTAGGCTCCTCTGAGGAAAGTGGGTCCTTCACAGAAAAATGTATGACAGGCTACATAGCTGATATATAAACCTAGAAAGCTCATGGATTTGTGTGACTACCAAACAAAACGTGTGGCTTAAAAAAACCAAAGCCGGCTGAAGAATAAGGCACTGCTGGTTTCCATCTTTCTAGACCAGTGGTTCTCAACCCCAGCTGTGCAGCAGAATTACCTGGAAACTTTGTTCCAAGCAAAGCAAACCATTTCCATTATGGAGATGTAACGATGTATAAAACAAAGAGAGAGCCCCACTGAGCTGTCTGCAAACCGCCGTGAGAATGGGGCTGCTTCCTCTGTGACCACCAAAATCCCAGACCCCTCCACATCTGTGAATAACCGCCAAGGACCTCTAAGAGAAAATTTGCCTCTGTTGTTTCACATACCATTATCAGGCCTTTAAAAACTCTTAACTGGGCCGGAGGGTTGGCTTAGCCGTTAAGGCGCTTGCCTGCAAAGCCAAAGGACCCAGATTTGATTTCCCAGGATCCACTTTAGCCAGATGCATAAGGTGGCGTACGCATCTAGAGTTCATTTGCAGCGGCTGAAGGCCCTGGTGTGCCCATTCTCTCTCTCTCTCTCTCTCTCTCTCTCTCTCTCTCTCTCTCTCCCCCTACCTTCTTCTCTCTCTTTCTCTCTCAAATAAATAAAGTTTTTTTTTAATTCCTTTTTAAATTCTTTTAACTCACACATAGTGTTCAGAGTTTCCCATTTACTCTTAAGCATTTTTTTTCTGTAACTGGTTCCTTCTAATCTCTGAGTCTATATGGTACATTTCTCTATTTCTTGTCTGTTTTTAATTAATGACGCTCTCCAGCCCACCTCTTTTCTTCTTGGCTTTATTTGATAAAGGACAGATAGTTCTCTTTTCAGATATCCTAATACCCACCACCCCTGATCACCCAGGGCAGACCCAGACAAAGCTTTGTACAAGTCTCCTTCAAACTTTGACAATGTGTTCCTGCTGTAGGCCAGACTCCTCTTCGACTTTAAGAAAACTTTATGTGTTTTTGTTTTCTAGGTGATAAAGTAATGTCTCCACTTAAAGGGGTCTTCTGGAAAGTTGGAAGGACCCCAAATCTAGAGTAGATGGAGCCCCGCGGGTATGCCAGAGAGGAGGTGGTGGGCAGGAGGGAGTTCCCTGGTCCTTCAGTCCTTTGATACTTGGTCAAGGACCTTTGATCGCCCTAACGCCCTCGTTCTTCCTGCAGGCCCAGTCTCCTGACCACGGCCGGGCCTGACGCGCGGGACCTGGACGCGCAGTCCCTCGCCACGCACAGCTGGCATATGGGCCCATGGCCTTGCTCCCGGGGCATGCGGAGGCCCCTGGCCCGGAGCCCAGTGTCGAAGGCGGAGGAGGAGGAAGAAGAGGAGGAGGCCGAGGCCGAGGCCGTGGTGGCCGCGCTGCCCGCTCCCGGCACGTCATCATCAACGTTGGGGGATGCCGAGTGCGCCTGGCCTGGGCGGCGCTGGCTCGTTGTCCCCTGGCTCGCCTGGAGCGCCTGCGGGCCTGCCGGGGCCACGACGAGCTGCTGCGAGTGTGTGATGACTACGACGTGAGCCGCGACGAGTTCTTCTTCGACCGCAGCCCGTGCGCCTTCCGCGCCATCGTGGCGCTGCTGCGCGCCGGCAAGCTGCGGCTGCTGCGCGGCCCGTGCGCCCTGGCCTTCCGCGACGAGCTGGCCTACTGGGGCATCGACGAGGCCCGGCTCGAGCGCTGCTGTCTGCGCCGCCTGCGCCGCCGCGAGGAGGAGGCCGCAGAGGCGCGCACGGTGCCCGTGGCCCGAGGCGCACCCGGCAGTCCCGCGCGCGTCCTGGGACCCGGGCGGCTGGAGAGCGGCCGGAGGCGTCTGCGCGACGTGGTGGAGAACCCGCACTCGGGCCTGGCCGGCAAGCTCTTCGCCTGCGTCTCCGTGGCCTTCGTCGCCGTCACAGCTGTCGGCCTGTGCCTGAGCACCATGCCGGACATCCGAGCCGAAGAGGAGCGGGTGAGCTTGGAGAGACAGCCGGGCGGCGGGGACTGGGAGGAGAGGGGGCGGTTTGGGGGGGCGACGGTCATCAAGCTGCGGGGGGCGAGACCATGGCATGCACACAGAGAGGCGCACGGATTGGTTGTGCGTTGCGCCCCCTGCAGTGGCCGGAGATCACAGGCCCCCAGATCCCGCCTCCCTGGTGCCAGTTAAGTATCGTGGAGTCAGGTGGCTCCAAGTGACATTTTAAGTTTCAGGACCAGGAGCACACAAAGCCTGTCTTGGGGCCTCTCTAGATTTCTCCCAACAGCTCAGGAGGTCGTGCCTGCAAAGTTTGGACAAGGTAGAGCTAAAAATACGCAATATTTTAAGGGTCTAAAGAATTGTGGGACAGCCCCAGGGGGAGTATCAGCAATCCTACTAAGGATGGCCGTCAGCCTAAGAGGGCCAGGGAGGATGGTACCAACATATGATGTGTCCATACAAAGTATATACTTAGTGTATTTAAAAAAAAATGTATTGTGGAACTCCAATTTGGGCATCTGTCAGAGGGACTCCACCTCCACATGACCCCCACCACCACCCTAGGGTTGGAGGGCCGGGAAGGTTTTATGGAACTGTGGGAACTCTAATCTCACTGGACTGTCCGTTTCCTGCCCCGCTTTTCACTGTCCTGTCCACCAATTTGAAAGTGCTAGAGCGTGAAATGTGGTTAAAAGGGTCATTTGTGTTTAGCCAAAGTCCCCATGAAAACGCAAGGGAAGACAAAACATAGTTCACTAACACTTATGCATATTGATCATCGTGGAAATTTCCGGAAACAGTTGGAAAAGGGTGATGTACAGCAGGCAGAGGTCTGTGTTTGAGGCAGTGGGATTCTGAGAGATGAAAAGGCTAGAATGTAGCTGGGGGCTGTTCCAAGTCCTGCCATTTCCTGCCCTGGACACCGCCCCCTGCCCCTCCCCAGCAGAAGTCACAACTCTCTCTCTCTCTCTCTCTCTCTCTCTCTCTCACACACACACACACACACACACACACACACACATAAACACACAAAGGCAGAGCTGCTCAGGCCAGCTCCTCAGAGCCCTGCAAGGTCCCTGATAACAGAAAAGGATCTGAGTTTGAAGGGCACCTGCTGCCCACTGAAGTTTCCAGGAAAAGGAATTGTACGAGACACATATAGTGAGGTGATAGAAATAGAGACAGATGGGGGCTGGAGTGATGACTTGCCTGTGAAGCCTAAGGACCCAAGTTCAATTATCCAGAACCCACGTGGGGCAGATGCACAAGGTGACACGTGCATCTGGAGTTTGTTTGCAGTGGCTAGAGGCCCAGGTATAACCATTCTCTGTACCACTCCCCACCCCCAACCAAATAAATAAAATATTTCTTTCTGGTTTTTTTCCAAGGTAGAGTCTCACTCTAGCCCAGGCTGACCTGGAATTCATTCTGTAGTTTCAGGATGGCCTCGAACTCATGGCGATCCTCCTACCTTTGCCTCTCAAAGTGCTGGGATTAAAGATGTGCACCACCACGCCCGGCCATAAATAAAAAACTTTTTATGAATGAAATAGAGGGCTGGATAGATGGCTTAGCAGTTAAGGCATTTGCCCACAAAGCCTAAGGACCCAGGTTTGATTCCCCAGAACCCATGTAAGCCAGATGCACATGGTTTTGCATGCCTCTGGAGTTTGTTTGCAGTGGCTGAGGCTCTGGTGTGCCCATTCTCTCTCTCTCTCTCTCTCTCTCTCTCTTCACTCTCCCTTTTTCCCTCTCTCACCCTAAATAAATAAATAAAAATAAAAAAGAAATAGAGACAGGTGAGTAAAAAAGAGAAAAAGCACTCCCAAGAATGGGAGTGGGGTAATGCCAAAAAAAAAAAAAAAAAAAAAAAAAAAAAAAAAACAGGACCACGTGGCCCTTTGTAGGTCACTTACATATCTCCCCCGCACACCCCGCATCTCTCCGGCAGTTGGATATCCCAGGCTTTCCTCCCAAGCATGCTCAGTTGTTACATGTAGCCAGGATTGGGAAGGTTTCCACTCTTCCAGTTACCACTACCTCCTTTTCTATGTCTGTTTTGATATAGACTTCTCCAAGACCCTGTTCTCCTAACACAACCCCAGGTTATGCCTAGAGCTTACCTGGTAGGGACCACTTATTATTCAGAGAAACAGTGAGGAACTGAATTGACCAAGAGCATGGTCACCGGAGTCCTGACTGCAGATTAAATTTAAATGTAAACTGTAGGAAATTGGTTATGCTTGCTTCATTATTGGATGTGTCCCAAACCAGAGCTACTATTTCTAGTTGTCTTAAGCAGGTCCAATTTTGTGGTTATGCTTCTAAAAAGATACTTCAGGGCTGGGAGTGTAACTCAGTGGTAGACCGCTTGCCTAGCTTATACAAACAAGGTCCTGTGTTTGATAACCAGCACTGAAAAAAAAAAAAAATACTCAACATCTCAACATGTTTGAATTTCTAAGTAACAATTGCTTCACACAGTATTAAAGAGGGAAAAACCATTTACAAAAGATTAGAGAGGGCTGGGAAAATTGCTTAATAGTTAAGGCACTTGTCTGCAAAGCCTAACAACCCAGGTTTGATTTCCCAGTACCCATGTACAGCCAGATGCACAAAGTGGCACATGCATCTGGAGTTCGTTTGCAGTGGCTGGAGGCCCTAGTGCGCCCATTCTCTCCCTCTGTCTCTCTCTCTTTCTGTCTCTCTCTCTTTGCAAATAAATAATAAATAAAAATATTTTTAATATTATATTTTTTATTTATTTAGTTGAAAGAGAGGCAGAGAGAGAGAATATGAATATCCAAACACCAAATCCTCTCAGGTCATCCACTCGTCTCCCCATCTCCAATCTGTGCACACTCAGGGTACTATCTTCCTAATTCAGTTCTCCAGCTAAAAAGTGGTGACCCTCCACGAGAGAGAAAGGACATGGCAGGTGTGTCCACACTGCAGGAGGTGCACACTCACATTGTCTCATTGGGAAGCTGTTAGGCAACAGAGAGAGGGCTGTGAGAAGACTGCTCTGCTGAATTTGTCTTAAGAACATGAGGGAACTGTAGACATCAGATTCCCTGGTACACTAGCAAGCATCCAGCTGGGGCCGGCCAGGTAAATTCCTTCTGTCCACTGCTGTTGGAACAGTAGATTAGTTATTTTTTAAAAAGGGAAGCTGGGTGTGGTGGTGCACGCCTTTAATCCCAGCTCTAGGGAGGCAGAGGTAGGAGGATCGCCATGAGTTCGAGGCCACCCTGACACTACATAGTGAATTCCAGGTCAGCCTAAGCTAGAACGAGACCCTACCTTGAAAAACAACAAAAGGGGGGGGGGGGCTAGCTTAGTTAAGGTGCTTGCCTGCAAAGCCTAAGGACCCATGTTTGACTCTCCAGATCCCACGTAAGCCAGATGCAGAGGTGAGGCAAGTGCAAGGTCGCCCATGCCCACTAGGTGGCGCAAGCACCGGGAGTGCAATTACAGTGGCTGAGGCCTGCTCTCTCTCTCTCCCTCCTCCTCTCTCTCTCCTCTCACTCTTTCTTAAGAAAAAAAAAGTGCCTGGAGTGATGGCTTAACAGTTAAGGTGTTTGTCTGTGAAGACTAAGAACTCATGTTCAAATCTCCAGGTCCCACATAGCCAGACACACAGTGGCACAAATGCGCAATATCGCACACGTGCACAAGGGGGCGCACGCATCTGGAGTTTGTTCGCAGCAGGCTGAAGGTCCTGGTGTGCCCATTCTCTTTCTCTCTCTCAATAAAAATATTTTTTTAAAAAAAGATAGGTGTGGTGATGCACAACTTTAATCCCAGCACTCAGAAGGCAGAGATAGGAGGATCACCATCAGTTTGAGGCCACTCTGAGACTACATAGTGAGTTCCAGGTCAGGCTAGAGTGAGATGCTACCTCAAAAAAATAAATAAATAAATAAAGTAGAGTTTCTGACCCAGACATTAGGAAACTGTACTCAGCAGTTTTGAGGGCTGCCTGTGAGGGGTTTTCAGGCACACAGTGTTCTTCCAAACACAGGTGGGGTAGATAGTAGGAGGATCTAGCTTCCCCACATGTTTTACAGCACATCTTAGGAGAGTCTGACCTAGAGGCTGGCCAGAACGGCCCTCTGTGGTCCCCAGATGTGCAAGAGAAGAGGGTAGATGGGGCAGCTGTGCCTGGCCTCTGTCTGTGTCACAATCAGATGTGGGGACTCAATGTGAAACACTTAAGAAAATGTCTGTTCACGGTACATAGCAGGTGCCCCATGAATACCTCTCAGGAGGAAAAAGTGTTATATCTTATAAGCTGTCTTATTTTTTGGTAAAATGTTTGTGAAACTTATGGTCATCTTGCCACTTTCTAATGTGTAGTTCAGTGATGTCAGACATGTTCACAGGTATGCAGCCCTTATCCACCCATCTCCAGAACTCTTCACCTTCCAACCTTCCACAAGAAGGAAGGAAATCCTGTCACATACCACCAAGTGGATTGACCCTATGCTCAGTGAAGTAAGAAAATCACAAGACAGGATTGGGGATATAGTTCAGTAGTAGAACAATTACCTACAATATACAAGATCCTAAATTCCATTCCCAGCATCCCATAAAAAAAAAGACAAGGAGGGGGGAGGCAGGGCAGGAGAGATGGCTGAGCAGTTAGGGCATTTTCCTGCGAGGCCTAAGGACCCAGGTTCAACTCCCCAGCACCCATGAAAAGCCAGATACACAAGGTGGCACATGCATCTGGAGTTCATTTGTAGCAGCTAGAGGTGCTGGCATGCCCATTCTCTCTCTCTCTCTCTCTCTCTCTCTCTCTCTCTCTCCCTCTCCTTCTTTCTCTCTCTAATGAGTAAATAAATAAAACGTTTAAAAAAAAGACAAGGAGGTTCTGGAGAGATGGCTTAGCAGTTAAAGGCACTTGCCTGCAAGGCCAAAGGACTCAGATTCAATTCTCTAGTATTCACGTAAGCCAGATGCACAAGGCGATGCATGCATCTGGAGTTCATTTGCAGTGGCTAAAGGTCACTGGTACACCCATTCTCTCTCTCTACCCCTCTCTCTTGCTCTCTCACTCTCAAATAAATAAATAAAGTTAAAAAAAGACAAGAGGGGGTCTGGAGAGATTGTCCAGTGGTTAAGGAACTTGCCTGCAAAGCCTAACAACCAGGTTAGATCCCCCAGTACTCATGTAAAGCCAAATGCACAAAGTGGCACATGCATCTGGAGTTCTCTTGTAGTGGTTGGAGATGCTGGTGCACCCATTCAAATTCATATTCATTCTCATTCACTCTCTCTCCTTGCAAGTAAACAAAATATTATTTTTAAAAAGGGAGGGGGCTGGGGAGATGGCTTAGCAGTTAAGGCCCTTGCCTGCAAAGCTAAAGGACCCAGGTTCAATTCCCCAGGACCCACGTAAGCCGGATGCGCAAGGTGGCCCATGTGTCTGGAATTCATTTGCAGTGGCTGGAGGCCCTGGTGTGCCCATTCTCTCTCTCTTTCTCTCTCTCTCTCTCTCTCTCTCTCTCTCTCTCTCTCTCTCTGTCTCTCAAATAAATAATAAATAAATAAAAATATTTTTTAAAAAGGAAAAAAAGACAAGGGAGGGACAAGAGGGAAGAAGCACAAAGGACAGTGTATGGTGACGTCATTGGAACAGAGAGCACAGTGGTGGGTGTCATGGCTTCAGAGGGGACAGGGAGATGGCATCTGATGGAGACAGCATCTCAGCATGGGAAGATGGAGAGCTGTGGAGATGGGCGGTATGAAGGCTGTACAACACTGTAAATGCACGTGCACTGTGGATTCTTTGGAAGGCAACAGATACAAGAACACATGAGGTCAGAGACTAGTCCAGGAGCAAAACGCAGCGAGATGGGCCTATGCTGCTGAGTAACAGGCCCGGGTGAAACACCACTTGCCCTTCCTGTAACATCTAAAGGCCATTGATGGGGCCCACATCCAGTCTGACCAGAACCTGCAGCTTCCAGGACCCAGCCCAGATGATTCCACCTCAGTGTTCATCCAGGTGGCTGTCACACCACCGGACACCCCACCTGCACGCTGACAAGTAACTCTGGACCAGCCATGGACACAGCTGCCCAGAGCTCCCTTAAAGCTCAACCATCCTTTCTCTCCGGTGAGAGAAGCAGGTCTGGGTGGCTGGGGAGACTGCTCCAGGAACACTGTGGAGCCACAGCAGTCCCCTGATCCCTTGTCCTTCCGCCCCATGCCACCCAGATACAGAGGGCCAGAGTATCACCAGTGTGTGTCTCCACAGTGGCCCCATTGCCTAATGGGAGTCCTGCAGTTTGGTGAGGAGAGACACTTAGGTTTGTAACCGTGACCTTAGATTGGCCTCAGGAAGACACCGCCCACCCCAACCCCCGACCCCAGGAGGTAGATATAGCTGCATATGAGACCTTAGACAGAGCCCCAAAGCAACAGTTCTGCGGTATGAATAAGGTTAATAACCCAGGCCTGGTCAGCAGGGAGAGTGTTAACTAAGATCAACTGGATGCCATTGGCAGGATGGGGTGGAGCTCCGTCAGGGGCCAGTGCACTCATTCCCTGTAGTAGACACCATGTACCGCATGTCTAAAACGAGGCACGGATCTGGTGGGTGGAAATCCAAACTGAGGTATGGCAGCAATGGCCCCTGCTGGAGGCCATGGGTTCACCTCTTACACCCCTCCCCCATCACCAAAGCACATCGCTATGACCTCCACTTCTACCTGTCTCCCTCTACTGACCGCAGCCTCTTGCATGCACACAACCTATGCCCGCCTGGATAACCAGGGCAGACTCCCCTCCCAGGGCTCTTTACTTCAGTCCCACTTGCAAGCTCCTTTTGCCACACAAGGTGACATATTCTCAGATACTGGGCTGAGGATATGGACACGTTGAGGGGGTCTTTATCCACTGAACCAGAGAACCATGACATGCTGTCAAGGCGAGCCCACTGCCCTGTCCACCAGGTGGAGTGGTTCAGGTCCTGCCATACACCCCATCTAGGTTGGGAGCCACACTTGCCTGCTGGCTCCAGAGCTTGGCATGCACCTCATGACCTGATACCCAGGAGGGTGTGTGCCACGGCTCTGTGCGAATGGCCAGGAAAAGCGGTGCTGGCTGCAGGGTCTGGAAAGAGACACCTGTTTGCACACGGCTTTTCCGTGTGTTGGAATTGTATCAACCTACTGCCTGCACGCTTTCAGCTCTCTCGACCACATGATACTGCTCTGACGGGACACGGCTCTTTTTATACCTGCTGTGTTCATAATCTCAGACTAAGCAGGTGTCCTGTCGTCCCGTGTCCAGTGGACTGTGCTGTGGGACCGTGCCCCAGCTGCACCTAGGACTCAGCCCGCCAGTCCCAGTGACATTGTTCACTCAGTGGCTGTCCCCAGAAGGAAAAGTTCGGTGATCTCCAAAAAGCTTACAGTGTTCTCATGGTGTGAAAGCAAGGTCAGCACTCAACAACCTGAACATCTTATGGCCACGATAGTTGCCCTGAATTCCCTGACCCCCCCCCCCAAAAGTAATTTTGAAAAGCACACCCAGCACGCACATGCGCGTGCGTACACACGCACACACACACACCCTTTCCCATGTCCCAAAGGAGAGGCTGCATGGTGAGATACCAGTCGCCCAGTCTCTGCACACTGAATCACAGCCCTCAGTCAAGCCATTGGTGTGTCAGCACCAAGCACTGATGAGGGCTGGAAGAGCGCAGAGGCCAGAATCTGAACTAGGTCTCAGCACCCCATGTGCAGATGGAGACTGGACTCAGTGCTGAGAATCTCTACCATATGCCAGTGAGTTCTTTAAAAGCCTCCAATGAGCCTGAAGTCTTCATCAGGTTGCAATGGAGGAAACAGTGTCTCTGTCCCCAGTCCCCACCACCACCACCTCCCCTCCACTACGTGCTACAGTCCAGAGCTAACGTACGTGCTTGGGTATTGTGTGACTTTTCCTGGAGAGAGGTGAAACATATCTGTGCACTCCAGATAAGGGCACCTATGGCAGACCAAAGAAACATTTCTACCCGAGTCTAGCTTAATGCATCAGTGAGTCTATGGGGTTACTTACGGAAGCATGGATGGCTCAAAAGCATCATTGAAAAGCCCACTGCAGGGGCTGGAGAAATGGCTTAGCGGTTAAGCGCTTGCCTGTGAAGCCTAAGGACCCCGGTTCAAGGCTCAATTCCCCAGGACCCACGTTAGCCAGATGCACAAGGAGGCGCACGTGTCTGGAGTTCGTTTGCAGTGGCTGGAAGCCCTGGCGCGTCCATTCTCTCTCTCTTTCTCTCTGCCTCTTTCTCTGTCTGTTGCTCTCAAATAAATAAGTAAGAATAAACAAAAAAAATTAAAAAAAAAAAAAAGAAAAGCCCACTGTAGCATGGGTAAGGACCCACAAAAGCTGCATGATTGGAGATCCCTGTGCAGCTTCTATATATATATATATATTTTTTTTTCTTTTGGTGTTTTGAGATAGGGTCTTGCTCTAGCCCAGACTGAATGGAATTCACTGGAATTCACTCCGTAGTCTCAGGGTGGCCTTGAACTCATGGTAATCCTCCTACCTCTGCCTCCCGAGTGCTGGGATTAAGGGCATGTGCCACCACGCCCAGTGTCTGCACAGCTTTCAGACAGTTTGGTGGGAGACTCTCCTTGCCCCCAGCAGCTCTTAGTTCTTCTATAGCCTTGGAGGAGGGACCTTGTGAATCTTATAAGCTTCAGGAGCTTTCTGAACCTTGTAAAGTTTTCTTTATTCCCTACATATTTTTTTAAATTTTTTTTGTTTATTATTTATTCATCTGAGAGTGACAGACAGAGAAAGAGAGAGAGAGAATGGGCACACCAGGGCTTCCAGCCACTGCAAACGAACTCCAGATGCATGCGCCCCTTGTGCATCTGGCTAACATGGGTCCTGGGGAATTGAGCCTCGAACCGGGGTCCTTAGGCTTCACAGGCAAGCGCTTAACCGCTAAGCCATCTCTCCAGCCCTATTCCCTATGTATTATAAGCCTCCCTCTTCCCCTCAGAAAGGAGTTTTTCAGTTAGCAAGAAATAGGTACAGTAGCCGGGCGTGGTGGCACAAGCCTTTAATCCCAGCACTTGGGAAGGCAGAGGTAAGAGGATCGCTATGAGTTTGAGGCCCTGAGACTGCAAAGAGAATCCAGGTCAGTCTGAGCTAGAGCAAGACCCTACCTTGAAACACCAAAAAAAAAAAAAAAGAAAGAAAGAAAGAAGGAAAGAAAGAAAGATTGAAAAGAGGCCTGGAGAGATGGCTCAGTGGTGAAGGCATTTGCCTGTGAAGCCTAAGGACCCAGGTTTGATGCCCCAGAACCCAGGTAAGCCAGATACACAAGGTCACACATGCCCACAAGATGGCACATGCAGCTGAAGTCTGAATGCAGTGGCTAGAGAACCTGGCACACCAACTCTCTCCCTCCCTCCCTCTCTCTCTCATAAAATAATAACTATATAATTAAAATAATAATTAATTTGGGCATTGTGGCACACGCCTTTAATCCCAGCACTTGGGAGGCAGAAGTAGGAGGATTGCTGTGACTTCGAGGCCAGCCTGAGAGTACCTAGTGAATTCTAGGTCCTTCTAGGCTAGAGAGAGACCCTACCTTGAAAAAAAAAAAAAAAAGAAAGAAAGGAAAAGATAAAGAAATAGGCACACAATGTCAGGGTCCCAGATACCACATGTATCTCCAGACACCAATACGGCTGTAATTACTATGGAGTCACCCATAAATGCTCTGTCACCTAAGACTTGTGTCCCCAGGGACATCAGGAGGTGACATTGACAATTTGCTCTTCTGTTGGGGGTCAAAGGCGCTGTTCTTGGCAAGAAGTGCCTAGATGTTGGCTTTTGGACCAAGCAGGTGTCTGTTCTGAGTGATTTGGAACGTGTGGAGAGAGGGTGCACAGAAATCTTTATTCCAGTGCATAGCTCCGAGGTTCTTTCTGTGTGGTGGCAGCTGCCGTGTTGCCTGGAGACGGAGCTGAGCGCCTGCCTGGGCCCTGGTGCAACACAGGAACGGGCTGTGCCCGCCAGCATGCCCAAGAACAGCCTGTCGCTGCGGAAGGCCCACGGGGCGCAGGGTGCTTTGAAAAGCCACCCCTTCCCTTTGAGTCGAGCTGCGTGGCTGTGCCGCTCGATGTTTCTCGCGCAATTAAGGCGATCGTGATGAGCTGTGGATTTCATGTCGGGCATCTCAGTGTTGAATCCACCAGTGACGGTTCTGCAGCAGTGTTGGAAGCTGGTGGCAAAGCTGCTGCTGCACACCACACACACAGAGCTTTGCCAGCTTCTGACGGCCTGAGAGCTTGGTGGTCTCTGTGCTGGTTAGGCGGGGTTCCCCAGAGACACAGGATGTATGTGGAGAGAGGTTCACTGTTCACTGTTAGGAGTCAGTGAGCATGGTCCAAGATTTGCAGTCTCAGTAGAGCCCCAGGAGATTATATATAAATATATATATATATATATATATATATATATATATATATATATATGTATATATATACATACATATATATGTATACATACATATATATACATACATACATACATACACACACACACATACATATACATACCTGAAAACAGGAGAGAGTGATGTCCCAGCCCTGTAAGTCAGCAGTCAGGCAGAAGGAGTCCCTGTCACCCAAAAGGATGGCTTTCTGTTCCATTCAGTCCTCCGTATGAGTGGGCAAGGCTACTTATAGTGAGGGACTCGTGTGCTCAGTCTTGTCCAGACACTCTCGCAGGCGCACCCACAATCATGTCTGACCAACCGTCAGGAACCCCGGGCCCGTCCAGTGAACTCATGAGCTTCATCTCTCCTCCTTAATCCCTGCACCTGGCACCTGCGTAGCTGGAATTCGGCTTGCTGGCACTCACAAGGTGGGCCTTAGCAAGATGACAGATTGTACTTCCCAGCGTCTATTGTCACCTACCTCTCGGTGGTCCGTGATGTTATCTCTGATTGGTTTCCTGGGGCACACAGCTTAAAGCTGGACAGGGCTCATCCTGGGACTCCATTGCAGAGCTGGTGAGGAGTCGGGGTGGGTGGGCACTCGCGTTAAGGAATTCCCAGGGAAGCTCCTGGCCCTGAACTTCCTGTCCTGGGTGGAAGTGGCACAGAGCCACAGTCCAGAATCTCAACAAGGTCAAGGCTCTGTCCCTCAGCCCATCGTCTGGAATAGGTAATGCAGGCCAGTCGCACGGTCTCCCCTGTAGTCCCAGGATGTTCCAAGGCTGCTCTTGCCATCCAGCAAGGGCAAAAGAGTGGGGCAGGTGGTTTCACGTGCAGCTACAGCAGGACAATAGGGCCTCTTATTGCCAGGTAGCAAGACATCTGCAGGACAGGGCCTGTGGGGCCATTTTAACCAGGCAGCCATGGGCCAAGATAAAAGGAGAGGTGAAACCCAATGTCACTTTTATCATCATATCCAACGAAGGCACGGGCTGGTGCCCAGCACTTCCGCTGGCCACTTGTGCTACGAGATGTCACCAGGTCCTGCCACACCCCAGGCCACAAAAGCATGGGAGACAGGAGAAGAGACTTTGCCCAGCCTGAGCCCAGGGTATCACAGAGCCACTGTGCGGTCAGTGCGGTCAGCTCTAGGCCCCCATGTCCCCTTGTCTAACCAGTAGCGCATTTGGTTGGTTTGTCTGCCTGTTTGCAAAGACCTGATCCTTTCTGCAAACCTGCAGTAGTATTACATAGTGAGTCAGCACAGTGGAGTGGGCAGAGCCCTGAGCTGCAGTCGGGGGCTTGGAGCCTTGCTCTACTGTGAGATGGCAATCAATCCTTGGGTTTCTGAGAACATGAGATGAGCATGGGGTGTGGCAGGGACCTTAACCATCACGCCACATCCCATAGGGAGGTGCAGTCCACCCCGCTGCCCAGATTTGGCATATGGAAGGGCCCAGGATCACTGTCTGTTTCGTTGGAAGCTCTGTGGTGGCTCCTACAGGCATGGGAACAGTTGGACCTGGTTAATTTGCTGGGCACAGGCTGGAGATAAAGCTGAGGGCATTTGTTTTTCTCCACTTCCTGCACAAATTTGGCAGAGAAAAGCTAGGAGATTTGTGATTTGGATTTTTTTTTTTTTTTTTTGCTTTAGTCTGAAAAAAAAAAAAAAAGACTATAAAAGATGTGTCCAACTGCCTAGAATAGAAGCCGCAAGATCAAGGTTCTTTCTTCCATAATCCATCCAAGGTCTTTGGTCTTTCCTCTGTCCTCATAGGAGGCAAAATTGGACACTGGCTAAATCCTCAGACCAAGCATCTGTTCAGACTGCTACAGGACCTTTAAACATTTATTTCTCCTCTCTGGCCTCGGTTTCCGCATCAATCAAATGTAGGTTCTTCAAAGAGATCAGATTGAATGATTCATGAGAATCATGAGGGGATTCGCTTTATGGTGAGGGGGACTTTGTGTGGTATAGGTGGGCGTCAGGCCCACAAGGTGGGCAGCTGCCCTCTGACTCCAGAAACCTCTGACAACAGGTGGGGTAAAAGCTCATCTGTGGACAATGTAAAGCTGGGAGAGAAAGGCTCACCAGGGCGCCCCTCCGCCCCCACAGGTGACGTGGTCAGTACAGAGACCAGCGGGGTGGGGCATGGGGCAGTGGAGAGAGCAGCCTGAGGAGGGGGTTGCTAGCAGCCCCATATCTGGGTCTGAATCCTGGATCCTGGGGAGTCCTTGATCCCCTGGCATCACCATCCTCCCCCAACCTCCAGAATACTGTCCTGACCTGCTGACCAGTGCAGCTGAGGAAGGCCACGTCTCTGATCACATGGAGCCTCCACCCTCTCGTGCGTCTCTGAGCACAAACTCCTAATCCCCTATGTTCTGATCTGCTGTGAGCCACCTCAGGCCGAGCATGGTCCCCCCTGAGCCTGGACAGGAGCCTTCGGGAACAAGACAACAGGACAGGCCAGAGAAACAGAGCCTGGCAGCTGGAACAAAGCATCAGCACCCCATCTGTCCCATCTCTTCTGGGTCCCACTAGCTATTAGGTGTTGGTGGGGTTGGTATAATGCCCTCATTTCTTGTTAGCCATCACTGTCTATCATGGGTCATTCTTAGGGCTGGAGGGATGGCTTAGCAGTTAAGGCACTTGTCTGCAATGCCAAAGGATTCCGGTTTGATTCCCCCACATAAGCCAGATGCATGAGGGCATTTGTTTGGAGTTTGTTTGCAATGGCTAGAGGCCCTGGCATGCCCATTCTCTCTCTTTATTTGCCTCTTTCTCTCAAAAAAAAATTAAAAATATTTTTTAAAAATTAAAATTACTCTCTCTAAAATAAAAAAAGAAAAGAAAAAAATAAATTTAGGACTGGAGAGATTGCTTAGTGGTTAGGGCACTTGCCTGCAAAGCCAAAGGACCCAGGTTCTATTCCCCAGGACCCACATAAGCCAGATGCACAAAGTGGCACAAGTGTCTGGAGCTCATTTGAAGTGGTTTGAGGCCCTGGTCCACCCATTTCTCTCTCTCTCTCTCTCTCTCTCTCTCTCTCTCTCTCTCCCTCCCTCCCTTCCTCCCTCCCTTTTTTTCTCTCAAATAAATTAATAATAAAATATTTTATTTTATTTTTGGTTAGTGCTGAGGATTGGACCCAAAGCCTCATGCATACCATACAAGCACTCTATCAATGAGCCATGTCCTCAATGTAAATATTTTTTTAGTTAAATTTATATAATGGGTCATTCTATCCCCACTCTGTCCTGTGAGGACAGCTATGCTACTGAGAGCTCACTGGAAATGAAAGGAAATAGAGGGTTTCTCCAAGTATGTGTGATTTCATTACCTCCCAGCATCTCCCTAAATAGGACTGAATTATTTTGACAGATAAGCTGCATTTTTTTTTTAAGGGAACTGAATTCACCCAAGCGTAAATTCATCAGGCACCACTCAGTTGGGAGAACAGACTTGAGAAGTTGGAATGGAGAAGGTTTTTGGCTCCACCTAAGCCTGAAATATTAAAGTATAATGCGATGAGAGGATGTTTTTCATAAGAGGATGTTAACTGTGGAAATTCACCAAGTTAGTCACTGCCAGATGACAGGCTCATACTGCTTCACCAAAACTATTACCTTACGTGGTGCTGTGGGAAGCTCTGTCAGCGTCTGGATTGTACTCCTACACCTCAAACTTCAGGAACCTACGACCTCTGGTCCTCTGGTTGGAGCCTGTCCTTCCATAGGACCCCACTCTAGAAAAAGAAAATTGTGTCTTTCTTCCTTGGGACCCAGAGCTTTCTGACTTGAACATCTTGAAATACAAACTTCTGTGGGCGTGTTGGTTATAAACTCAGCTCCTTCAGAGCCAGGAGGAAACAGCTGAACCTCAGATCTTGCCACCTGCCCTGTCTCTGCTCACTACCAAGGGGTGACCATGCCCTCCTCCCTCTCCTCCTCACTGCAGCCTAAAGAACCTGTCGGCCCTCAGAAATGTTGCTGATCATAACCACCTGTCTTCAGGGGCAGTACAGAGCAGTCCTCAGAGTAGAATGAGACTTAACGGAGGGGAACAGTTAAGCTGATGGGCTTCTCTGCACCGCCTTCTTCCTGATGCCTCTCCACCACTGGGTACACACTGGCCTGCCTATATAGCCTGGCAGCCAGCTTGATTCCCAGCACTGCGGCCCCAGCCTTCTCTGAACATCCCCACACTGCCATGCTGCGCTGTGCTATGCAGTGTTGTCTCGTGGCTACTTTTTTTTTAAATATTTTTTATTTATTTGAGAGCGACAGACAGAGAGAGAAAGAGGCAGAGAAACAGAGAGAATGGGCGTGCCAGGGCCTCCAGCCACTGCAAACGAACTCCAGACACGAGCGCCCCCCCTGTGCATCTGGCTAACGTGGGTCCTGGGGAATCGAGCCTCGAACCGGGGTCCTTAGGCTTCACAGGCAAGCGCTTAACCGCTAAGCTTTCCGTCCCTTTGCTGTTGTCACTGACTCTGGGCAGGTCATTCGTGTGGATGGTTGTGAGGGATTTCATCACACAGTGAAATTGCTCCTTGTGGCCCGCACCCATGATGGCTCCACATTCTGTTTCTCGTCCACCAGGCTGGCGATCTTGGATCAGCTCATCTGTATGTTCTCGATTGCTGGGTCCAGCCAGTTGCAGACGTCATTCTGAAATTTCATGTGCATTTCTCAAACACCATCTCCTAGCTGCTAAATGTCCTCGATCACTGAGACACATTTTCCACATGTTTATCTGCCAGTTTCTCCTCTAGGAATTTGCTTCTTCACTGACTACTCTAAAGTGGTCGTTTGCTCTTGATTCTGAGCACCTAACACCCCTTGCTCACTGGGGCAGATTCTTTCCGCTTCATGAAGCCTTCTCCTTTTACTCAGCCCCTGGCCCTGGCCTGCAACACAGTGGATGCCCTGCCTCTGTCCTCCTCCTGCTAGCCACCCCCTAGAAAACCTTCCTAGGCTGTCAAGGTTCAGCACACATCCAAGAAAACTCCATGTGGTAGTTTGAATGTATGGCCTCATAGACTGAGGTGTTTTATTAAAGTTGAACTTGTTAGCTGGGCATGGTGGTGCACACCTTTAATCCCAGCACTTGGGAGGCAGAGGTAGGAGGATCACCATGAGTTCAAGGCCATCCTGAAACTACATAGTGAATTCCAGGTCATTCTGCACTACAGCGAGACCCTACCTCGAAAAACCAAAAGCAAAACAAACAAAAAAAAGTTGAACTTGTTGGGCTGGAGAGATGGCTTGGTGGTTAAGGTGCTTGCCTGTGAAGCCTAAGGACCCGGGTTAGATTCCCCAGTACCCATGTAAAGTCAGATGCACAAGGTGGTACATGTATCTGGAGTTCGTTTGCAGTGGTTTGCTGACGCATCCATTCTCATTCCCTCTCTCTCCCATTCTCTCTTTCTCTCTCTCTCTCTCTCTCTCTCTCTCTCTGCCTCTTTCTCTCTCTTAAATAAATAAGACTTGAGCTTGCAAGGTGAGCCCCTAGCAAGAAGATTCCTGCTACAAGGGAGCATGTCACTGAGGATGAACCCTGGAGTCTATCCTTTGAGGTATGTTTAGGGGCAGACCTTCAGTCCAGCCCTACTAGGTGGAGGTTCGTGCTTGGTTGGTGTTAGTGTTTGCTGCCTATTTGGTGGTGTCTTCCTGCTTGAATCTTTAAAAGGGAGCCAGCTCCTTCCACCACTGATGATGTTCCCTGGATTTTGTAAGCCTAAAAATAAATCCTTTCCTCCCATAAACTGTCTGGTTAGATGTTCATCCCAGCAGCATGGAGCTGACTACAACACACTGCATGTGCTATTTTAAAAGAGGGCTGGAAAGACAGCTTAGAGGTTAAGGCGTTTGCCTGTGCAGCATAAGGACCTGTGTTCAACTCTCCAGATCCCATGTAAGCCAGAAGCACAAGGTGACACAAGCACAAGGCTGCACATGTGCACTAGGTGGAGCACACGTCTGGAGTTCAATTGCAGTGGCTGGAGGCCCTGGTGTGCCAGTTTTCTCTCTCTCTCTCTCTCTCTCTCTCTCTCAAAACAAACAAACAAACAATCAAACAGGTTAGTGTGAGCCTTGTCCTGTCTGCTGATGCTCTCGTATTTGCTATTGTACACGAGAAATATTCTGTGTGGCTCGTCTTGGATCCACGGTGAGCCTGACCCTTAGTGGGTGTCTGTTCAATCAGCACTTGACAGTGTGGAACGATGGTCTGAGAGGGAAGGATGAGGGCTGCAATTGTGAGTTGATAGCAAAGGTGAGGGCACCTGCCTGTGGCCTTATCAACCCAGGAAAGTATGCTGGGGTCAGAAGGGTGGTTCCAGCACATCGGAGCATGCCACCTGCACAGCCTGCAGGCGAAACCTCAACGTAGTAGACAGTTCTGCGGTGCTGGGATGAGCATCCAACTCACACAGTTTTATGGGAAGAAGGGTTTATTTCAGGTTTACAGATCCAGAGGAAGTGCCATCAATGGCAGAAGAAGCTGTCTCTCATTCATAAATCCAAGCAGAGAGAGAGAGACAGCTCCAGCAGCCAGAAAACAACAAAAAAGCAGCAAGCATGACCTGGCAGCAAGCAGGACCCCTAAAGCTCAAACCTCAGTGTACTTTGGGGCTGGAATTCAGATCTGTCCCCAAACACACCTTTGGGTTGGACCCCAGTGACACCTCCTCCAGCCAGGCGGCTAGTGACCCAAGTTACAAACTTTAATAAAACACCTGAGTCTATGAAGGACATACATTCCAACTACCACACTGGCGAACCTCAGCTGCACAGAAAACTGTTGTTTCTAGGTGTTCCCAAGTCCAGGATCCAGAGAAGTCATTGTGGAATTAAATGTCTGTTGGGGGCAGCTTCAGGATTTGGTGGAGACATACCGAGTCCAGGCACTTGTGCATAAAACAGGTGTCAAACATGCTGTGGGCAAGAACACGTGGACAGATTACAGCCAGAGATCCACATGGGTTAAGAGGCTAGATGTTTCTTCCCTGACCTGCCAGGAACACTGAGCCCTTTGGCCACTCCTGGAACTTACCTCTTCTCCTTATACTTAGCCTGATTCACATGCTTGGACTTCCAAGACCCACTGAGTCACTGTAAGCATTGACTGTACAATGGTAGGGCTGCTGCCCCTGAGTCATGAGCAGTTTAAGGCAGCCTCTTCTCTTCTTGGGACACATCCCAAACAGGGAGTAATAAGTTTTATTAGATCATTTCTGAGTTTGTTTCCTAGAACTGAGATTATTCACCACAGGATTCACCCATTGAGAAAGTTCAGCTCATGGGCCGGAGAGGTGGCTCTGTGGTTAAAGGTCCTTACTTGCAAAGCCTGAAGGCATAGATGTTCTGTTCTCCAGTACCTACATAAAGCCAGATGCATGAAATGAAAATGCTCAGCTCTGGGGCTTCCCCTCAATGAAGCCACCTTTTTGCATGCATTGTGTTGAAACTCCAAAAGAGGTAGGTGAAAATGGATTAGAAATAAGCGAATTTGCCAGGTGTGGTAGAACACGCCTTTAATACCAGCACTTGGGAGGCAGAGGTAGGAGGATTGCCATGAGTTCAAGGCCACCCTGAGACGACATAGTGAATTCCAGGTCAGCCTGAGCTAGAGTGAGACCTTACCTCTGGGAGGGGGGGGGAAGAAAGAAAGAAAGAAGTGAGTTTGTCACATAGGCTGGCTTAAAAAACAAATGCACAAAAATTAGTTATTTCTCTGCATGCCAGAGTAGCACAAAATGTAATGTAATGAGAAAACAATTCTGGTCAGTGTTAGAACAAGAACATGTGACGCGGGGTTGGGAAGATGGCTCGGTGGGTAAAGTGCTTGCCTTGCATTTGAGGACCTAAGTTTGGATCCACAGCACCCACGTAAAAGCTGGGCATGGTGGCTCATGCCTGTAATCCCAGCGCTGGGGAGGCAGAGACAGGGAATCCCTGGGGCTTGCTGGCCAGCTAGTATAGCCACATCAGAGAGCTCTGGGTTCAGCAGGAGACCTCGTCTCAGATAATAAGGTAGGAGAGCAACTAAGGAAGATTCCTGACATTCATCTCTGGCCACTCAGTGAGCATGCGTGCACACACACACACACATACCACGCCTAGGTATAGCATTAGAAAGAAAGGCTCCGTATCTAAAAGGAAAAGCCCAACATGAGGCTGAGTGATGCATGGAAGGGGTCAGTGAGGCAGCGTCTTATGTGCTAGGATAGGAGAATTCCCACCCCGGGTTGGTGCATACATGTGATACGGACAGTCACAGGGACAGTGCTCCTGGAGCCTGGTCTTCATTTGCTGTTGAACCAGCTTTCCAGACGTTCAGGGTGTGAATGGCAGTCACGTGACCTCTGGTGGCTGTGGTTACTGTTCAGTCTGAGTCAGCTGGCTCTGTCACACAGGGACCCTGACACATCACTGCTGTCATTCTTCTAGGAGGCTAGGCATGTGCGAGTGAGAGCTCCCAGTCTGGTCCTTTCCACAGCCCTGCTGGGTCACATGTGCATGGGGCCATCATAGGAAGACACGGGTCCCTGAGGACAGCATCATAATATTGAATATAGAAACAAGGCATTAAAAATTAAACAAGAGGGCTGGAGAGATGGCTTAGCGGTTAAGCCCTTGCCTGTGAAGCCTAAGGACCCCGGTTCGAGGCTCGATTCTCCAGGACCCACGTTAGCCAGATGCACAAGGGGGCGCACGTGTCTGGAGTTCGTTTGCAGTGGCTGGAGGCCCTGGTGCACCCATTCTCTCTCTCTGTCTCTGTCTCTCTCTCTCTCTCTCTCTCTCTCTCTCTGTCGCTCTCAAATAAATAAATAAACAAACAAAATTAAAAAAAATTAAACAAGAGGCCAGCGTGGTGGCACATGCCTTTAATCCCAGCACTCGGGAGGCAGAAGTAGGAGGATGGCTGTGAGTTCAAGGCCGCCCTGAGACTACATAGTGAATTCCAGGTCAGCCTGGGCTAGAGTGAGACCCCACCTCGAAAAAAAAAAAAAATTAAACAAGAGGGCTGGAGAGATGGCTTAGCAGTTACAGCACTTGCCTGTGAAGCCTAAGAACCCATGTTCAACTCTCCAGGTCCCACAAAAGCCAGGCGCACAATGTGACACAAGCGTGCAAAGTCACATATGCGCACAAGGTGGTACATGTGTTGGGAGTTTGATTACAGTGGCTTGAGGCCCTAACATGTCAATTCTCTCTGTCTCTCTCTCTATCCCTCTTATCTCTCTCACACACATTTTAAAAAAAAAGGCCAGTCTATTGGGCTTCCCTCAAAAAAAAAAAAAAAAAAAAAAAAAAGTTAAACAAGAGGCAAGAGAGATGTCTCAGCAGTTAAAAGCGCTTCTTGCTTGCTTGTTTGCCAAACCTGAAAGCCTGACAACTGGGTTTGATCTTCCCAGGACCCACATAAAGCCAGATGTTCAAAGTGGCACGTGTCTGGAGTTTGTTTGCAGTGGCAAGAGACCCTGTCTCTGTGTATCTTTCTGTCTGTGTCTCTCATAAATAAAATAAAAATATTTTTAGCTGGGCGTGGTGGCACACAACTTTCATCCCATCACTCGGGAGGCAGAGGTAGGAGGATTGCTGTGAGTTCAAGGCCACCCTGAGACTACACAGTGAATTCCAGGTCAGCCTGGGCTAGAGTGAGACCCTACCTCGAAAAACAAAAACAAACAAACAAACAAAAAAAGAAATAAAATATATAAAAAGTTTAAACTAGGGGCTGGAGAGATGGCTTAATGGTTAAGGCACTTGCCTGTGAAGCCTAAGGACCCAGGCTCAATTCCCCAGTACCCATGTAAGCCAGATGCACAAGGTGGCATATGCATCTGGAGTTCATTTGCAGTGGTTCAAGGCCCTGGCACACCCATTCTCTCTCTCTCTCTCTCTCAAATAAGTAAAAATAAATAAATAAATAAGTTTAAACTAGCCAGTGTGGTGGCACACGCCTTTAATCCCAGCACTCAGGAGGCAGAGATAAGATCACCATGAGTTTGAGGTCACCCTGAGACTACATAGTGAATTCCATGTCAGCCTGAGCTACAGTAAAATCCTACCTCAAAAAACAAAAAACAACAACAAAAAGAAAGCCAGGTGTGGTGGTACATGCCTTTAATCCCAGCACTCGGGGGCAGAGGTAGGAGGATTGCTTTGGGTTTGAGGCTATCCTGAGACTTCATAGTGAATTCCAGGTCAGCCTGGGCTAGAGCAAGACCTTACCTTGCAAAACAAAAAAACAAAAACAAAAGTCAGAGGTAAGAGGATTCCCATAAATTTGAGGCCGCCCTGAGATTACATAGTGAATCCCAGGTCAGCTTGAGCTAGAGTGAGACCCTACCTCGGGGGTGGAGGGGGGGAATTTAAACTAATGAAAATCTTTCCTCACATTTCCAAAGAACGTAATCTAAGAATAAAATCACATCTTACAGGACAAAAGGCTAATATCCTTCATACATAGGAAGTTCAAATAGATAACAGTGGGTCATGCCTGCGAGCCAGCAATAAAGATTAGCAATGAATAACACAGGAGGCTATCTCTGGGGTGAAAGGAATGCATATCAAAAAAAAAGAAAAAGAAAGAAAGAAAGAAAGAAATATCTCTTACTTTCCTGTTGACTGAGGCTCTAATGCTTGTCCACACCCAGTGTGTGAAGTTTTTAGAAAAAGACTTTTTACAAATGATTGAAAGAATATGGAGGCATTTTCTGGGCAAGGCTCCCCAGAGGATAAGTGACCGTCCAATGAGGAAATCCACTTCCAGGGCTGGGTGTGTGGCTCAGTGGTAGAGCACTGGTCTAGCATGCATGAAGGCCCTGGATTCAATCAAAAACAGCAAGCCCACTATTGAGAACTGGGCTTAGGATGGTTTCTGGGGCATTGCTTACAATAAGTAAAAAATTGGAGAACAGCCATAGATAGATAGATAGATAGATAGATAGATAGATAGATAGATAGATCAATCTATATCTATATATCTGTATCTATATGTGTGTGTGTGTCCTATAGTTTCTAGTAATGATAGTTGAGTTAATTCAACCCAACCCACCTGCAGCAAAGATTACAGCGGATTGAGCCAGGCACAGAGCAAACATCACAGTCTTCAAACAGAGCCACAGCTGTGGGGTAGGGCCCTCAGGAAACAGCTAAAATTAACAGCTCAATGAAAAACAGTGGCTGCACACATTTCATGCCTTTGTTGGACCAAATGGAAATCTAATCTGTTATCTGGGACTCTCCTGCCCTGGCTGGGATGCCATCTTCCCATAATGTCTCCAAGCATCCTGCTGATTCCATCTGTGCCTCCCGCTAGGCCCTCAGTTTGATGCTCAAAGCTGGGAGAGCATGCGTGACACTCCCAAGAGCCCTCCAGAAAGTACACAGGCAGGTTAGGCTTGTCACTTGGCATAGGGGCAGTCTCAGAGATTGTGTTTTTGCCTGATATGAAGAAACCAGCAAACACTTGGGGTCAGGACACTTGAAGGCCTAGCTGGGTTTGGCCAGGGGAAGGGAGAAGTCAGAGATGCCTGCAGTGAAACCCTTCGTGTGTGTCCATTCCACAGTACAGACTAGTTAACAGTGTTGACAGTGATATGGGAAACTGAGGCTCACAGAACCGGCACCAGAGACTGAGTTTAAGAATCCATTTATTTTCGCACCAGTCTGGGCCCAGGAGAACCTCTTCCAAAGCCTGGACTCTGATTCTTGGTTTTCCAGAGCTGATATATCTTATCTTGGACTAGTCTTATATTATTGTTAAGTCTTAGAGCTCAAAGCCCTGGCCTAATGCTAGAGACCTTGAGTATGAAATAGGCAAGTTTTATAGAAAACATAAAAAATGATTAACTAGGGACTGGAGAGATGTCTTAGTGGTTAAGGCACTTGCCTGTGAAGCCTAAGGACCCAGGTTTGATTCCCCATTACCCACATAAGCCACATACACAAGGTGGCACGTGTGTCTAGAGTTCATTTGCAGTGGCTAAAGGCCCTAGTACACCCACTTTCTCTATCTCTCTCTCTTTCCTTAGTTTATTTATTCTTATTTATTTAAAGAAAGAAAGAGGCAGAGAGAGAATGGGCATGGCAGGGCCTCCAGCTGTTGAAAGCAAACTCCAGACACATGCACCACCTGGCGCATCTGGCTTACGTGGATCCTGGGGAGTCGAACCTGCATCCTTTGGCTTTGCAGGCAAGTGCCTCAACCACTAAGCCATCTCTCCAGCTTTCTCTCTCTCTCTCTCTCCCTCAAAAATAAATAAATAAATAAAAATTTTTAAATCTTTGGTTAATTACCCGAGAGATGCCTGCCGCTGTGTTATGGAGATAAAAAGAAACACAAGATGATCTTCAGCACAGGTCAGGAGTTGCAATATAGATCATGGACTTGAAACAGTACCAAAACTACAGGGTCAGCACAAAAGACTGAGCAGAACAGAACAGAACCAGTGCAAAAATCTACCACAGCACACACATAACTTTAAGGGACGGGGCTTCTAGATTTCCTTTCCCCAAGTTCCATCTCAACAGCCGAGCAAACTGACTAGCTGCTCCACCACGGGCCACTTGAAATGAGCAATTCAATATTTCTGCTTAAATGTGCGCAGAGCCATTCTTTCTAAACAATCACTTTTCCTGAGTAGATTTGAAAGTCCTCTGCCACTTCTGTCTGCATCACCAAATCTGACTGTAAGAGACCCCTTTCTAGAGATAATTAGGAAGAATGAACCTCAGTTGAGTTCAGAGAAGAATCTGAAGTTAGCGAACTGAGTTCCCAAGCATTTTGTTCGGGCTACTTTACAGGAGTGGGTGGTGAACTCTGCAGTCATTAGTGGAGATTTCTGCACCCTGAGGTGGGGTCAGCCTTCACAGTGTCCATCTGTGGGCAGCACAGAGGGAGGACCATTGACTGCCTGCCAGATGCCTCCCCCTCCCCCCAGACTGTTTTGCCCAGCTATGTAAGACAGATGATTGGATTCATAAAGAGATGGAAGGAAGTTTCACGCAATGCACAGGCTGTAGTCAGAAGGACAAGAATATACCCACTAAGTGGACTCTTGGACACCTACCAAGAGGTCACAGGCCTTGGGGGTCTCTGAGAAGCACCAGTCCACAATGGTGGAACTACTGCCTCTTTCTGTGCTCTCATGCTCCCACTTTGATTTTATCTACAGACAGCCACACGTGACGTTAACAGTCGCAGCGCTCCTTGGCAAGCTAATGCCAATGAATATTTGATGACACAAGACAAAGGAGGGACAAAAGCGAGTCTCATGGGGCAACAGCAGAATGTAGCTGAACAGCTTACCACCCCCGACTGCAGCCTCCCCACAGAGAAAGATGGTCCTGCCCTCTTTATTTTCCCTGGACCAGTGCACTAGGACCCGAGCAAATGTAGACGCCATCTCTGGAGACCTTGCCTTCTGGGGTGTTTAATTTTCCAAAGGGAAAAATTGTCCTGGTCCTTGCTGAGTGAGCCACTCGGGCTTTCTGACTTCTCCCCTCTACCGCCAGAGGCCTCCTGGCCCCATTCCCACGGCCTCCACTGTCTGGTACCTCTGGGCCCATATGTGCCTGTCTCTATAGCCTTGTCATGGTGATCCGCCTACCTCTGCGTCCCAAGTACTGGGATTAAGGGCATGCACCTAGCCGGGCATGGTGGCGCACGCCTTTAATCCCAGCACTCGGGAGGCAGAGGTAGGAGGATTGCCGTGAGTTCGAGGCCACCCTGAGACTCCATAGTGAATTCCAGGTCAGCCTGGGCTAGAGGGAGACCCTACCTCGAAAAAACAAAAATAAATAAATAAATAAATAAATAATTAAATTAAATTTAAAAAGGCATGCACCATCACACATGGCTTATTTTTTTGTTTTGGGGTTGTTTTTTTTTTTTTGTATTTTTATGAAGGAGAGAGAGAATTGGCGCACCAGGACCTCCAACCACTGCAATAGAACTCCAGACGCATGCACCGTCTTGTGCACATGTGCAACTTGGCACACTTGCGTCACCTTGTGTGTCTGGCTTACACGGGATCTGAAGAGTTGAACATGGGTCCTTAGGCTCCACAGGCAAGCGCCTTACGCGCTAAGCCGTTTCACCAGCCCTTAGTTTATTTTTTGTTTGTGCGCACAAGTGTGTGTGCACCTGCATGGGCACATCAGGGTCTCTTGTTGAGGCGCCACTTTGTGCCTCTAGCTTTATATGGGTGGTTGGGGAATTGAACCAGGGCTGGTAGGCTTGGCAGGCCAGCACCTCTAACCACTGAGCAATCTCTTCCCAGCCCCCAACCTACCTTTATTCTGAACATTTAACCTCCTGCTTTTGTTTTGTCTGTTTGCTAATAATAAGTTGGGCTTGTTTTTGTTTGTTGTGTTTTGTTTTCCGAGGTAGGGTCTCACTCTAGCCCAGACTGACCTGGAATTCACTATGTAGTCTCAGGGTGGCCTTGAACTCATGGTGATCCTCCTCCCTCTGCCTCCTGAGTGCTGGGATTGAAGGCCTGTGCCACCATGCCCAGCTAGTTGGGCTTTGAGGTAGGTGATAAACTAACTACATCTTTCTTCCTTTCTTAAAACCAATCAGAAAGATCATAATGGCAAAAAGGGTACAATTCCATAAGGACAGTGCAGATATAAACAGCTATGATGACAGGTGCACATCTTCGGCATACTTTTTGAAAGAAAGATGGGGATGTGGCTGTGGGCAAGGGCATATAGGCACACACACACACACACACACACACACACACACACATGCAAGAAAGAACAAAACCAAAACACTGGTGAGTGTTATGGGATCCACTGTCACGCAAGTAAGACCATCAACTCACAGGATGTGAGGCAAAGTTTTATTGGGTAATAAAGAAAGAAAAAGGGGCTGGAGAGATGGCTTAGTGGTTAAGCGCTTGCCTGTGAAGCCTAAGGACCCCAGTTCAAGGCTCAATTCCCCAGGACCCACGTTAGCCAGATGCACAAGAGGGCACACGCATCTGGAGTTCGTTTGCAGTGGCTGGAAGCCCTGGCGTGCCCATTCTCTCTCTCTCTCTCTATCTGCCTCTCTCTCTCTCTGTCACTCTCAAATAAATAAATTAAAATGAACAAAAAATTTAAAAAAAAAAAGAAAAGAAAAGAAAAAGAAGAAAGCTGGTGCAGCAGGTCTGCATCCCAGAGGTTGGGATCTCAGGATGCAGCCCCAAACTGCTGGCACTGACAGCTTTTATTGGAGAAAACCACATCCTGTATAAAAACAGGATGGAAGTTAAAATACAAAGTTAGGCATAACTGAGGCAAGAAACATTCTATGCTATGTAATCATAAAGGTATTTAGGAACAGAGAGGTACAGGAAGGTACACTGCACAGAGGGGGTCATCCCATTTCTTAGATAACAGAAAGCACCTGCATTTTGCTAAAATAAGGCCTGTGATAATGATACCTGAAACTTCTTGATGTGTCAGGAAGATCTACTTGGGTGGTGGTGGCCTCCATTATGTGTGCCTAAAGGCAAGGGCTGCACAGGAGGATGTTTAACCAGGTCTACTGTGTCCTTTTACATTCCATTTTCCAATGAGAGATATCCAAGACCAAAATGGATCAGAGATGCACTGTGCCTGTGAGTTGGGAGACGGGCCCATGCATCCTCCATAGCTGACCTCTAGGGTTAGTGAAATCTCATTACAAATCCTGTTTTTGCAAGTATCAACAAGCTGACTCTAAAGTGTTTATGGAAAGGAAAGGAACCATGTTGAAGAACTAGCTGGAGTATTCATACGTCCTGACTTCAAGACTTACTGCAAGGCTGCAGTCACACTGTGTATCGCTGTGAGAGGACAGGTGGGCAGTAAACAGGCAGGGCCGACTTGCACACATAAGGCATGGAGAACAGCCTTTTTAAAACATATATTTTTAAGGGCTGGAGCGATTGCTTAGCTGTTAAGGTGTTTCCCTGCAAAGCCTAAGGACCCATGTTTGACTCCCCAGGTCCCACTTGAGCACAAGGTGACACATGCACAAAGTCGCACATGTGCACAAGGTGGTGCATGTATCTGGAGTTTGATTGCAGTGGCTAGAGGCCCTGGTGCACCAATTCTTTCTTTCTCTCTCTGTCTCTCTCTCTCAAAAAAAAAAAAGTATTTATTTATTTGACAGAGAGAATGGGCATGCCAGGGCCTCTAGCCACTGCAAACAGACTCCAGATGCACACACCACCTTGAGCATCTGGCTTACGTGGGTGCTGGGGAATGGAACCTGGGTCCATAGGATTTGCAGGCAAGCACATCAACCACTCAGCCATCTCTCCGGCCTGAGAACAGCCTTTTTAACACTGTGCTAAAGCAACTGGACTTTAAAACTCAGCCCATCTGCACATGGCAGTGCACATCTGCAATCTTGGCACTTAGGAGGAAGAGAGTCAGGTAGACTGTGAGTGTGAGGATAGCCTGAGTCTCACAATGAGTTCTAGGCCAACCTGGGCTATAGAGTGAGACCCTGCCTCCAAAACTAAAACCCACAGTTTATACCTTATATTTTGTACAAATATACAGGTCAACTCAAAACGGACCACAGACCTAAGATACAATATAAAATATAAAACTTTAAGCTGGGCATGGTGGTGCATGCCTTTAATCCCAGCGCTCTGGAGGCAGAGGTAGAAGGATCATTGTGGTGAGTTCAAGGCCACCCTGAGACTACATAGTAAAATCAGGTTAGCCTGGGCCAGAGTGAGACCCTACCTCGAAAAAAAAAATGTAAAACTTTGGCAGGAAAGCCAATGAGACAACCTTTGATTAGATTAGAGCCTCCAAGTGTGATATCAGAAATCCATAGAAAAAAAAATTGGCCAATTTCGCTTCATCAAGATTAAACATGATGAAAGACTACTGAGGGAATGAAAAGACACGGCTCAGCCTGGGAGAAAATATTTTCAAATCACAAATCTGACAAAGAACATGCAATTAGACTATATAATGAGCTGTAAGAAAACCTAATTTAAAAAGGGACAAAAGATTTGAGCAGACACTTCATCAGAGAGGACATGCCAATGACAAGTGCATGAGGAGATGCGCACCTCTGTCAGTTCCTAGAGACACACACACTAAATGACCCTGCACACTTTAGAAAGAGGGAAAAAGTGGGAGGATCCTGGCGGGATGGCTGTGCTTGCTTGAAAAGCCTGCTGGTTTAGGTTCAATTCTCCAGCTCCCATGTAAAGTCAGGCATTCATTTCCAGTGGCAAGGGACCCTGGGCACATCCATGCACACACATTTGTGCTTGCAAATAAATAAATAAAATATTTTTTTCATATCCATTAGCTATCATTTTACACATCGAATACATACAGTGATGAGACCAAATATACAGAATTTCCACATTTATATACAGAAATCAACATGGTGCACAATTCAAATCTATCTTACAATCAAGTGTACAAGTTGGAGTATGGCTTTATCAACTACTAACAATTACTGTGCTAAAGTAACTCACAGGTCCAGACATAAACACTGGAATGATGCCTCCACAGCAGCCCTGATTGGCAAGATGCTATCCACTGTGTTTGTAAACCAGATGTGCAGGTAAAGGTCTCCAATAGTGTCCACTGTCAGCCCCTAAACAGCTGAGATGCAGCTTCAAACCATAACAACATACACCCTTGCCATCTCAGACATCTAAAAATAAACCCGGATATCTTCCACACATTTGGATACATGAGGATGCAAACAAACAGAACAAACATATAGTCAACAAGGTGATGGTTACCAGTATTAGCCAAATGTGCTTCTGGAATACGTGCTGAAATCCTTGAGCAATATTATTGGGGTTTTCCCCCTTTCTTTCTTGTTCTGCTTATGTCAGTGTATTGTGAAATTATTTGAAAATTTTTAGGGCATTCTAGATCAAATGGTCCCAAAAACAGAATTCAAAAGAGCTTTTGTAAAAGTGACATCTAATTATATACTCTTTCCTTCTCCTAACCCAAAGCACCTGCCATAAGTAAATATAAGCAAATACCTTGACCTAAAGTCATGCATCCATGCCTTTTTTGTTTGTTTGTTTGCTTTTTCGAGGTAGAGTCTCACTCTAGCTCAGACTGACCTGGAATTCACTCTGCATTCTCAGGGTGGCCTCGAACTCACGGCAGTCCTCCTACCTCTGCCTCCCAAGTGCTAGGATTAAAGGCGTGAGCCACCATGCCCAGACATTACAATATTTTTAAAAAAGAAAAATAAAATATTTTTTAAAAGAAAGAAAGAAAAGGGATAGAGAGATGGCTTAGTGGTTAAGGTGCTTGTTGCCTGCAAAGCCTAAGGACTCATGTTCCACTCTCCAGGTCCCACATAAGCCAGACACACAGTGACACAAGCATGCAAGGTCACACATGTACACAAGGGGGCGCATGTGTCTGGAGTTCAATTGAAGTGGCTGGAAGCCCTGGCACACCAATTCTCTCCCTCTCTCACTTTCTCACTCTTGCATTAAAAAAAAGGCAGTCTGTTGGGCTTGCCTCAAAAAAAAAAAACAAAAAAGAGAAAGAAAAAGAAAAAGAAAGGAAGGAAGGAAGAAGAAAGAGAGAGAAAGAAGGGGAGTGAGGGAAGAAGGAAGGAAGGGAGGAAGAAAGGAAAGAAAGAAGAAAGATAAACAAATGGCTTAGCAGTTAAGGCGCTTGCCTGCAAAGCCAAAGGACCCAGGTTCAATTCCCCAGGACCCACATAAGCCAAATGCACAAGGTGGCACATGTGTCTGGAGTTCGTTTACAGCAGCTGAAGGCCCTGGCATATCCAGACCCACATGCCCATTCTCTCTCTCTCTCTCTCTCTCTCTCTCTCTCTCTCTCTCTCTCCGTCTTTCTCTCTCAAATAAATAAATACATAAAAATGAAATATTTGAGCCAGGCGTGGTGGCACACACCTTTAATCCCAGTACTTGGGAGACAGAGATAGGAGGATCGTCGTGAGTTCAAAGCCACCCTGAGACTACATAGTGAATTCCATGTCAGCCTGGGCTAGAATAAAACCCCACCTCAAAAAACCAAAAAAAAAAAAAATTAAAAATTAAAATTAAATTAAGTATTTGAAATATTGAAAGAAAAGGAGGGCCAGGTGTGGTGGCACATGCCTTTAATTCCAGCCCTTAGGAAGAAGAGGCTCACATGAAAGATGGACAGGGAAGGGGGACAAAATAAGGTAACAGAAGGGGATTATGATCAAAATACACTATATACGATGCACAAAAATTATCAATAAAAATGCTCTAAAAAAAAGAGGCAGGTTAGCCAGGCGTGGTGGCATGTGCCTTTAATCCCAGCACTCAGGAGGTAGAGGTCGGAGGACCGCTGTGAGTTCAAGGCCAGCCTGAGACTACATAGTGAATTATGAGTCAGCCTGGGCTACAGTCAGACCCTACCTAGAAAAAGAAAAAGAGAGAGAAAAGGAGGGAAGGAGATACATATACACACACATACACATGCATGAGCACACATGCATACAATGGGCTATGACTTTTTAAACTATTTTTATTTCTTGGGCTAGAGAGATGTCTCAGTGGTTAAGACGCTTGCCTGCAGAGCCTAACTACCCAGGTTCAATTCCCCAGTACCCATGTAAAGCCTGATACAAAAAGTGGCACACACAGGCTGGAGAGATGGCTTAGCAATTACGGCACTTGCCTATGAAGCCTAAGGACCCAAGTTGACTCTCCAGGTCCCACATAAGCCAGACGCACATGGTGGCACATGCATCTGGAGTTTGTTTGCAGTGGCTAGAGGCCCTGGCATGCTCATTCTCTGTCTCTGTCTCTCTCTTTATCTCCCCCCCCCCCTTTGTCATAAATAAATAAAAATTTTTTTAAGAAGTGGCACATGTATCTGGAGTTTGTTTGCAGCAGCTGGAGGCCCTGGCGCACCCATTCTCTCAACCTTTCTCTCTCTGTCTGTCTGTGTGTCTCTCTCTCTCTCCTTGCAAATAAATGAATAAAAATAATTTAGTGTGTGTGTGTGTGTGTGTCTCCGCATGCACCAGGGCCTCTTGCCACTGCAAACAACTACCAGATACTTGTGCCACTTTTTGCATCTGGCTTACACGGGTGGCTTAGGGATAGAACCCTGACCAGCAGGCTTTGAAAGCAAGCACTTTAAATTTTTTTTTTTTATTATTTGTTTATTTTTAAGAGAAAGAGGGAGAGAGAGAGAGAGGATGGGAACACCAGGGCCTTTCAGCTGCTGTGAATGTGTGCGCCCTCTTGTGCACATGTGTGGTATTGCATGCTTGTGTCAATATGAGTCTGGCTACGTGGGACCTGGAGATCTGGAGATTCAAACATGCATTCTTAGACTTTGCAGGCAAGCGCCTTAACTGCTAAGCCATTTCTCCAGCCCCAAGCAAGCACTTTTAACCAATAATCTATCTTCCCAGATCCCCTCCCCCCCGCCCATGCCATGATTTGAAAAGGGAAGCAAACCGGCAGGAGTGAGTGCCGAGAAAGTTACAGAGCACCTGGGCTCCAGGCCCTGCGTGTGGGACGGTAAAGTGGCACGGCCATTGGGGAGCAGTTGTGGTCTCTGACAATGTTAGCCATGCACTGTGTGACCCAGCAGTGCACTCTAGGGATTCACCCAAAAGAAAGAAAACTGAGTGTCCACAGAGAGACTTGTTCATGAATATACATGCCAGTTGTATTTGTGGAGCACAAGGGCGCTTCCATGAGTGGACAGTGGAGACACTCTGGCACCCCCATGTAACGGGATCAGTGAGTAGCATAAAAGAACAAACTATTGGCCCAACAGCATGAGCGAACCCCAGATCACCCTGAGCGGGAACATGGGTGCCAAAGCCTCAGGCTGAATGCCATCTACCTGCCACTCTGAAACAGGCAGGGTCAGCGGCCTCAAGGAGGGACAAGGTAGGCCTAAGGAATCTTAGCATTTGTGGGACCATTGTGAATCGTCCCCATGGAAGATGACTGTCAAAGCTCGCAGAACCGCACTGGGAAATGGGGCCTCTCCTTGTGCAGATGTCTATGGGCTCATTTCTGATCCTCCCCGAGAACACACTCTCCAGATGGAATTCCCAGGCCAGTGTGGGCGTGCTCTGGGAAGGCTTTTGAATAATATGTGCAAAGTTTATCTGAATGCATGCTTAGCATTCTGGGTCTTCCACGCTTGGCTCCAAAATCTTGGCCTAAGACCCAGCTGATACTTGTATGACAGGAAGTGGGTAAATTAGAGTGGAACTGAGCTATTCCTTTTTAAAAACAAAAAAATTAATTATTTTGCAAGCAGAAAAAGAATAGGCAAACCAAAGCCTCTTGACATTGCAAACAATTTATATGGGTATTAGGAAATCAAACCTAGGCCATCAGGCTTTGCAAGCAAGGGCCCTTAACCACTGAGCCATCTCTCAAGCCCATATTTCTTTTTGTGTAAGAGAGAGAGAGAGAGAGAACCAGGCATGGTGGCACACACCTTTAATCCCAGCACTCGGGAGGCACAGGTAGGAGGATCGCCTTGAGTTCGAGGCCACCCTGAGACTCCATAGTGAATTCCAGATCAGCCTGGGCTAGAGTGAGATCCCACCTCGAAAAAAGAGAGAGAGAGAGAGAGAACTGGCACGTCAGGGCCTCCAGCCACTGAAATTGAACTCCAGACGAATGTGCCATCTTGTGCACATGCACAACCTTGCACATGCATCACCTTGCGCATCTGGCTTATGTGGGATCTGAGGAGTCAAACATTGGTCCTTAGGCTTTGTAGACATGCACCTTAACCACTAAGCCATCTCTCTAGACCCATATTTTTTTAATATTTTATTTATTTGCAAGGAGAGAGGGGGGGATAATGGGTGCACTAGGGCCTCTACTCACTTGCAAACTAACTTCAGATGCACCACTTTGTATATCTGGCTTTACGTGGGTACTAGAAAATTGAATCCACGTAATTAGGCATTGCAGACAAGCTCCTTAATTGCTGAGCCATCTCTCCAGCTCTCCAGCCCATATTTCTAATAAACATGAGAATGTGTCTGTCCTATAAACCTGTAGCTCATTTCCAGGCAGCCCTAGAGAATCTTCCAGTGCATGAATGCAGGATGTTCCAGAAGGTTCTGTACTTCTTATTTCGTTATTGGGAATTCTGGATGCTGCCACATCAATGAAATGTACCAAATCCCAACTCATCTTAATGATTCTTACACAGGAAAAAGGGATCCTGGGGAGAGAGATGGTTTAGTGGTTAAGGCACTTGCCTGCAAAGCCTAAGGACCCAGGTTTGATTTCCAGGATCTACATAAGCCAGATGCACAAGGTAGTGCAATGCATCTGGAGTTCATTGGCAATGGCTAGAGACCCTGGAGCACCCATTCTCATTCTCTCTCTCTCTCTCTCTCTCTCTCTCTTATTTTTTTTTCAAGGTAGGGTCTCACTCTAGCCCAGGCTGACCTGGAATTCACTACGTAGTCTCAGACTGGCCTCGAACTCACAGCGATCCTCCTACCTCTGCCTCCTGAGTGCTGGGATTAAAGGTGTGCACCACCACGCCTGGCTTCTCTCTATTTTTTATTAATATTTTGTTTTATTTATTTATTAATTCATGAGAGAGAAAGGCAGATAGAGAGAGAATGGGCATGCCAGGGCCTCCAGCCACTGCAAATGAACTCCAGACGCATACGCCACCTTGTGCTTCTGGCTTACGTGGGTGCTGGGGAATCGAACCTAGGCTCTTTGGCTTTGCAGGCAAGCACCTTAACCACTAAGCCATCTCTCCAGCCCTCTCTGTGTCTCTTAAATCAATAATAAAAGGGATCCTCAGCCACTATCTGATTTCTTCAGTCACCCAGCCTTCCCCTAGTTAACTCAGCTGCTCTCCTGGGAGGCAGCCAACATCGAGGTCCTGAGCAGTAAGTAACCCTGGGAGCCTATTTGCTATTCTAGAAAGAAAACTGAGGAAAATGAGAAGCAAGCTGGAGCGCCTACCTGGGTTGTACAGAACTATTTATTTTTCATGTAGCGATGTGGCAGGTTGGTGACTAGAAAGGGACTATCAGCTGGGAAGGGGACACAGTGTCTTTTTCTTGGAGAATAAGTTCGCTCATGGGACTGAACATTCAAATATAGTTGGCTCTCACACAGATTCCAAGCTGACAAGTCGGACAGAGGAAGGAAGCGAACAGCGCACAAGCAGCAGCATTCCAGGGTCTCTTGGGAGTCCCAGGAGGAGCCCCGGAAGATCAAGTGAAGTAGGGGGTGCTCATGTTTGTAAGGACAGTGAAAGAGAAAAGCACTCCAGACTTGATCTCAACAGACTGAGACTGTTTATTGAAGCACAGCCAGGGGCTCCCCCAATGGAGGCTGAAGCACTCAGCAGGGGAAGGGGCTGGGCTTAAAAGGACAGTAATGGGGTGCAGTCTGGTGGGGGTGGACAAGTAACTGAATAATGACAAGGTTGGGTGTATTGGCTCTGTCACGATGAGTCAGAGGAGCTGTCTCAATGGTTTTCTGCAGGGTGGAATATCCAGAATTGTTTCAGTTCCTTGGAGCTTTCTGAGTTAAAGAAAACTCAGCAATCTTTCATAAAGAAAGTCCATGAACCCTTCAGTGTTCTTAAAAACATCAGGGCTGAAGTTGTGCAAAGCTTCTATCTCCAGCTGTACAGTGGCCCAGTTAGAAGAAGGTGAAGGTCAGGGCTGAGCGTCCACACTTGCTCCTCACCTAACCTAGACAGCCAGACCACCCCCACCTCACTATTAGTGCAGGCCCCGCCGCCTGTCCTCCAGGGCTCCCAGCCAGCCTATACCTCTGGAGAGTGTACACCCCAAGAATCCAGTGAGTGAGTGGCTGGTCTCACCCCTCTGGGTGCTGCCCTGCCCAGGCCAATGATCACTTCTTTTCCAAAGATTTGCAAACAAATTGGGGGCTGAAGAGATGGCTTAGCGATTAAGCACTTGCCTGTGAAGCCTAAGGACCCCGGTTCAAGACTCGATTCCCCAGGACTCACGTATGCCAGATGCATAAGGTGGTGCAGGCATCTAGAGTTCATTTGCAGTGGTTGGGGGCCCTGGTGCACCCATTCTCTCTCTCCCTTCCCCCCCCCTTCTCTGTCTGTCGCTGTCAAATAAATAAATAAAAATAAACAAAAAAAGATTTTAAAAAATTATTAGAGAGAGAAAGAGGCAGACACAGAGAGAATGGGCTCCTAGGCTGCTGCAAACTGACTCCAGATGCATGCACCACCTTGTGCATCTGGCTTATGTGGCTCCTGGGGTATCAAACCTAGGTCCTTGGGCTTCACAGGCAAACGCATTAACCACTAAGCCATCTCTCCAGCCTGCCAGTGATCACTTCTATTCTCACCCATCCAGCCCTGCCCAACTGAGTGCATGCAACTTTGTTTTCATTCATGCATTCTCTTCCAGTGACAAACCTCTCTGTGGCCCTCAGCCCCAGGACCCAGTGCCACACAGACCTCCCAGGCTGCCAACTCCATTCCAGCCTCTCCTGATCACTGCCTCTCCTGGGGAAAAGCCTACCTCCGCCGGGGCCAGGCCGGCACCAGAGACAGACAGGGCAGGGGTCAGGGCTGCAGCCTAGTGGCCATCATTGGCACAGAGAAAGAAAAAAATCGAGAACTGAGGTTTCCTTTATTATTTCTTTGCGTTTGCCTCATGGAGCTGGACAATGCCGCGCGATTTCTGGGGACATCAGATCCAGGGGGGACAGGAAAGTCACAGTAGTGAGTTACTCCACCTGGGTGCTGTTCAGGGAGTGGGGTTCCCTGAACTGATTGATATTCCTGCATGTTCGGGCAGACAAGAGCTAACTTGCTCCATTTCACACAAACACCACGGGGGACATGAAGCAGTTATGCGGATGAAAATTGGAGCTCTTCCCACCAGCGGGGATGGAAACCACATGAACTTAAGTCATTTTCCTCACCACAGAGCTACTTACGTAACTTTCAGGGGACAACCCGATCTCCCCACGATCCCATATGACCCCAGCCCGTACCCTGACTGATCAGAAAGTCAGTACTCTCTCAGGGTTTGCCTGCCCTTGACCAGCCACCCAGGATCAGGTCATGGAAAAAAGCCTAGAGGATCCCTTGGCAGCAACTCAGAGCCCACGAGGCAGCTCCCTGGTGCTTCGCAGCATGAAGCCTCAGTGGTGGGGTCCCTGTCCAGACCTCTGACCCTCGGGCCTCCACAGCTCACAACCGCACACGCGCAGCCACAACCCGCCAACTCATGCAAAGCCCAATGAGGAAAAGTACCAGTAAAAGCCAAATAAAATTACACGGCCAGAGGGAGGCTCTCGGGGGCAATCAAGGCTGAATACGACTTACTTCTGACCTCATTTTGGCCAAGTAGGCACAGATGCGTCAGATCATGATGAATCAGGGTCTGCCTTCTGGGTTGAAAGTTCCAGAAACTGCTCCCTTGGACAAATCTCCTTGGCTATCTGTGATTTCTGGTGGGGCAGGTGGGAGCAGGGGGGTGCTGGGCTATAGATCTTGGTCCTTCCTCCATCACTGACTGACAATGACCCATGGTGACTCAGAAGACACATGCTGGGTCCTGGGATACCCTCTGTCTCAAGATTCCCCAAACCTCCAGGGACATAGAGTTTGTTCCCTCCTCACCTCCATGGGACCAGAGTGGGATTAGCCATGATTCCCAGGATGGCTTTAGGATAGTATTTTTGAGGTCAGACTGCCTGGTTCAGATCCCATGTGGGCTCCCTGGGGAAGGGCAGGGAGCCCTGAGACATTGTTGGCAAATTGAGATGTGCGTGGAGGGGTGGGTAGCTGGAGAGATGGCTCAGCAGTTAAGGCACTTGCCTGCAAAGCCTAATGACTCAGGGTTTAATTCCCCAAGACCCACATAAACCCAAATGCACAAAGTGATGCATGCATCTGGAATTCATTTGCAGTGGCTGCAGGCCCTGTCATGTCCATCCCTCCTCTCTCTCTCTCTCTCTCTCTCTCTCCCCTTTCTCTGTTTGCTAATTAATTAATTAATTAAAAATAAAGTAATGTCCTGGGCATGGTGGTGCACGCCTTTAATCCCAGTACACGGGAGGCAGAGGCAGGAGGATCGCCGTGAGTTCGAGGCCACCCTGAGACTCCATAGTGAATTTCAGGTCAGCCTGGGCTAGAGTGAAACCCTACCTTGAAAAACCAAAAAATAAAAAAAAAATAAAAGAAAGAAAAAAAAAAAAAGAAAGAAATGTGGGTTGGAGAGATGGCTTAGCAGTTAAGGCATTTGCCTGCAAAGCCAAAGGACCTCAGTTCAATTCCCCAGGACCCACATAAGTCAGATGCACAAGGGGGCGCACACACCTAGAGTTCGTTTGCAGTGGCTGGAGGCCCTGGCATGCCCATTCTCTCTCTCTCTCTCTCTCTCTCTCTCTCCCTTCTCTCTCTCTTGCTTCCTCAAATAAATAAATACATAAATAAATAAAATTTATTTAAAAAAACTGAAGAAATGTCCATCAGGATTTCCTCACACAAGTTAGAGGCTAAAGTCTCTCACTTCATAAATCTGGGTTTAGCAGGGACACTGGCAGCGATGAGGAGTGTCTCTGTGGCTGCAGACACAACCTGAGCAACAACAGACTGGCCAGGAGAGGCCTGTTCACAGGGCCTGGGCTGGAGGGACTCCCCCAGGTGTGAATGCAGCCACTGCCTCCCTCATCAACAGGGACCTGAGCGCATGGTCAGTCACACAGCAGGACAGTGGTTAACCTGGAACCAAGGTAGAAGTTACAGCAACCCCAGAAGTGAGAGGAAGAGGAAAAGGCTCAGTACAGCCCACTCCGAGCCACACTGGGATGTGCACTGTAGAGCAGAGAGGTTTGGGCGTCAGCTTGAGGTGTTCCTTGCACGGCCCTACACAGAACAGCCCACTCAGCCCTGTAGGGTTCCGCCCACCTGCATCCCTCCAAGTTCTCTTCGGTCATTAGTTGTTGTCCCCCAAAACTTGGTGACCACCAAAGCCCCAGACCTGTCCTGAGTAGAGATGTCTTTAAAGAAGGCTTTGGGCCCTACCATTCTCTGCTCAGGGGCACCTGCCTTGTGCCCACCAGGCCTTGAACACAAGGCTTCCTTCCATCTCCAAATGCTCATTGTCAAGATTTGCCCCCACGGTGAGAGGTGACCTGATGATGCGGAATAGGTATGACTGTGCAGAGTCAGATGTTCTGAGCAGCGATGGTCTATGGGCTACGGTGAGATCACAGCAGGGTAGGGATCGTTAGGTTAGCTGTGGTACCTTTGAGTGGTTGTCTGTGGCTCGCTGCCAACCCCAGCAAGATAACTGCCATCTACACATGCCACCCCAAGCATGTAGCCCAACGTTGGGGTACCCACCACCGCCTCTGTCGTCCAGCCAGCTACACATTCTGGCGTTTGCCTAGAGATGAAATATTTTTAGCAAAAAAAAAAAAAATTTTTTTTTTTTTTGGTTTTTCAAGATATGATCTGGCTCTAGCCCAGGCTGATCTGGAATTCACTATGTCGTCTCAGGGTGGTCTCAAACTCACGGCGATCCTCCTACCTCTGCCTCCCAAGGGCTGGGATTAAAGGCATGCGCCACCATGCCCGGCTAGTCAAAATATTTTTATTGAGCTATAATTCACATACCACACAATTAACACATTGAAAGTATCCAATTCCACGAGTTTTAGTGCATTCATACAGCTCTGTAGTCATCACCTCAGCCAATTTCAAGAGAGTTCCAGCATATATATATAAAAAAAAAAAAAAAACACACCCTGTCGCTGGGGACATGGCTCAGTGGGAAAGAGCTTGCCTTGCCCTGCAAGCATAAGTACCTGGGTTCAGATTAAAACCAGACACCTTAAGTTATCCTCTGACCTCCATGAACGTGTGCCGTGGCACACTCGCTCACATTCATACACATGTACACAAACACAGAGAGCCCTGTGTCCCCAGAACCGTGCTTCCACCAGCCCCTGGCAGCCACTAATTCACTTTCTGTCCCTTTCCATTTTCTTATTTTGGACTTTGATATGAATTGCATCACAGAGCATGTGGTCCTTTGTAACTGGCTTCTTTCACATCTCGTTTCCAGGGTCCACGTATGACGCTGCCACATCCCGTTGTGTTTATCGCTTCATCCACAGAATGACAGTTGGGTCGTTCTGCCTCTTAAAATTCGTGTATGAGGTTCTGTGTTGACATGCTTCGTTTCTCCAACAAATACCTATAAATGGAATTGTTGGGTCAGATGGTAGCGCTCCTCAATCATTTGAGGGGCAGCCAGAATGTTCTCTAGAGAGACTGTATGAGAGTTCTCATTTCTCCATATTCTCACCAACACCCACTGGCGTTGGGCTTTGTGGTTCTAGCCATTCCACTCTGTGTGGCGGCGCATTTCCTTCAGGACGAATGACCACGAGGCTTCCCGTGTGCCTGTGAGACGTGTGCCTTCTTTGCTGTTGTGATGGGCTTTTAAATGATCGTTTTCAGACTGATTGGTGCACGTTTGTAGAGGTAAAGATTGACTTTTATGTTTTGCATCTCATGTCCTTCAACATTGCTGAACTTATTTTTTTTTAAAAATTATTTTATTTTTATTTATTTATTTGAGAGAGAGAGAGATAGAAATAGGCAGGTAGAGAGAGTGAGAGAATGGGTGCACCAAGGCCTCCAGCCACTGTAAACAAATTCCAGACGTGTACACCCCCTTGTGCATCTGGCTCACTTGGGTCCCGGGGAATCGAACCTGGGTCCTTTGGCTTTGCAGGCAAACGCCTTAACCGCTAAGCCATCTCTCCAGCCCCTGAACTTATTAACTAATGTTTGTTTTGTTTTCAGTGGCTTCCTTAGGCATTTTATTCTGAATTCATTGTCATGGTAATGGACTTTTGTATATTGTGTCTCATATCCTTCAACATTGCTGAACTTATTTCTTAACTCTAATGTTTGTTTTGTTTTCTTTTCAGTGGCTTCCTTAGGCTTTTTTTTTTTTTTTTTTTTTTCTGATTACATAGTCATGGCACTTGTGAACACAGGCTGTTTCTTGAATACCTTTTATTCATTTGTGCCTTTTTTTTTTTTTTAATAATTGCTTTGGCTTGAACCTCCAGGATTCCTTGGCTAGAAATAACAAGAGCAGATCTGGTTGTCTGATCTTTATTTATGAGGCTAATAGGATGAATTATATTAATCAGTTGCTAATGCAGATGCTAAGTCAACCTTGCTTCCCTGGGGGTGGGGGAGGGGGATCCCTGCTCCACAATGGTTTCTAGGCTTTCTTCCCTGCTGTTGCATTCAGTTTGTTACTGTTTTGTTTAAGCCTCCTCCTCCCCCATCCCTGCGCTCTCCTTTGCTTGTTCTTGGGTTTTTGGAGGCAAGATCTCATGTAGCCCAGCCTAGCCTCAAACTCAGTATGTTGCCAAGGAGAGTCTTGAATTCCCGATCCTTCTGCCTCCAGCTTCAGAGTGATGAAATTGGGCTGGAGAGATACAGGTGTGAATCTTGTTTGAGCTTTATTTATTTATTTAAGGGAGAGAGAGAGAGAGAGAGAGAGAGAATGGGCACACCAGGGCTCTAGCCACTACAAACCTCAGGGGTGGCAGCCAAGCGCCTTAACCACTAAACCATTTCTCCAGCTCGAGCCTCACTTGCTACAAGTCAGTCCCTCCTTCCCTTCTTTCTTTTTTTCCTTCTTCCTCTCTCCCATCTCTCCCATGTTTCTTTTTTTTTTGCTCTTGAAACAAGGGTGATCCTCCTGCCTCAGCCTCAAATGCTAGGATTGTAGGCATTGTTTGAACTTCTTACATAAGAGTTCTTGGTCTGTAGTCTTCTTCTTTTTTTTTTTTTTTTTTTAGGTAAGATCCCACTCTAGCCCAGGCTGACCTGCAATTCACTATGTTGTCTTCTCAGGCTGGCCTCGAACTCACGGCAGGCAATCCTCCTACCTTTGCCTCCCGAGTGCTGGGATTAAAGGTGTGCACCACCATGCTCGGCTTGTGTTACTTTTAAAAAATATATTTACTTGCAAGCAGAGAGAGAGACAGAGAGAGAGAAAACAGGCATGCCAGGGCCTCTAACTACTGCAAACAAACTCCAGATGCATGCGCTACTTTGTGCATCTGGCTTTACATGGGTACCAGGGAATGGAATTGTGGCCAGCAGGTTTTGTAAGCAAAAGCCGTTAACCACTGCACCATCTGAGCTTTAACCACTGAGCTTGCTTGCAGAGCTCAGATGAGTTCCCCAGTACCCACATAAAGCAGATGCACAAAGTGGTACATGTATCTAGAGTTTATTTGAAATGGAAAGAGACCCTGGTGTACCTATTCTTCTCTGTCTCCCTCCCTCCTTCTTTCTTCCTCTCGTTTAAAAAAACTACCTTTTGGCTTCTTAGGTCTCTTCTCTGTTCCACCCATTCCTGCTCTCCTCTCTTCCTTCTGCTCACTGTAGGCTATTGCCTCTCCTTTTTCCAATTGTCTCAAGTAGAATATTATATTACTTATTCCAGAATCTTCTTGCTTGTAGGTGTCCTACCCATCAAGTCAGAAATTCTCAGCAGTCAGTGATTGCAGGTTTTAAGTGACTTTTCAGTGTCCTGGATCAACCTGATCATCTGCTGTCCTGTCAGAAACGATGTCCAACCAACTCAATCTTTCTCTCTCTGACTCGCTGTCTTTCTCTCTCCTTCCTCTCTCTCTCTCTTTCTCTCCATACACACACACACACACACACATATATGATCTGGAGAATGTGTGTGTATGATCTGGAGAGTGTGTATGTATATATATATATATATATATACATATATATATATATATATATATATATATATATATATATATATATTTAGGATCTGGAGGTTATATGTATAGATAGATATAGAGAGAGAGAAAAAGAAGGAGGAGGAGGAGGAGCTGGGAAGATGATTCAGTGGATAAAGGAACTTCCTTGCAAAGCCTGTCCACTGGGGTTTGATTCCTAGTATCCATGTAAAGCCAGACACACGAAGTGCACATGTCTTCACAACAGCAAGAGGACCTGATGTGCTCATATTCTCTCTCTCCTCTCTCTCAACTAAAAATACTTTTATTGATTGATTTATTTGACAGAGAAAGAGGGAGAGGGAGAAAATGGGCACACCAGGGCCTCCAGCTACTGCAAATGAACTCCAGACTCATGCATCCCTTTGTGCATCTGGCTAATGTGGGTCCTGGGGAATCGAACCTGAGTCCTTTGGCCTTCCAGGCAAATGCCTTAACCATTAAGCCATCCCTCCGGCCCTAAAAATATTTTTAAACAGGAATTGTGGGGGGGTTGCTGGAGAAATGGCTTAGTGGTTAAGGCACTTGCCTTCGAAGCCTAAGGACCCAGGTGTGATTCCCCAGTACCGACATAAGCCAGATGCACATGGTGGCCCATGCATCTGGAGAGGCTGGAGGCCCTGGGACGTGTTCTCTCTCTCTCTCTCTCTCTCTCTCTCTCTCTCTCTCATAAACAAACAAACAAACAAACTTTTTTCTTCCGAGGTAGGGTCTCGCTGTAGTCCGTCCAGGCTGACCTGGAATTCACTATGTAGTCTCAGAGAGGCCTCGAACTCATGGCAATTCACCTACCTCTGCCTCCCAAGTGCTAGGATTAAAGGCATGCGCCAGCACGCCTGGCCAAACAAACAGTTTTAAACAACGGAATTTTTAGCCGGGCATAGTGGCGCATGCCTTTCATCCTAGCAATCGGGGGAGGCCTAGATAGGAGAATCGCTGTGAGTTCGAGGCTAGCCTGAGACTACATAGTGAAATTCCAGGTTATCCTGAGCTAGAGCGAGACCCTGTCTCAGAAAAAAAAGAAAAGAAGATATTTTTAGACATATTCTACAACTCCCCATCCCCCTCATCCCACCCTGTGGGACTTTCTGTTCGCGTCCACCAGACGTCCCTGCGTTCCGGGCGCCGCCCATGCCCCCCAACCAAGGTGTCCCTCGCTCTTCTTCTTCCTCTTCTTCTCCTTCGTAGGGCGAGTGCTCAGCCAAGTGCCGCAACTTGTTCGTGTTGGAGACGGTGTGCGTGGCCTGGTTCTCCTTCGAGTTTCTGCTGCGCTCCCTGCAGGCCGAGAGCAAGTGCGCCTTCCTGCGGACGCCACTGGCCATCATCGACATCCTGGCCATCCTGCCCTTCTACGTGTCCCTGCTCGCCGGCCTGGCGACGGGTCCCACGGGGAGCAAGGTGCTGGAGCGCGCGGGGCTGGCGCTGCGGCTGCTGCGCGCGCTGCGCGTGCTGTACGTGATGCGCCTGGCGCGCCACTCGCTGGGGCTGCGCTCGCTCGGCCTCACCGTGCGCCGCTGCGCGCGCGAGTTCGGGCTGCTGCTGCTCTTCCTGTGCGTGGCCATGGCCCTCTTCGCGCCGCTCGTGCACCTGGCCGAGCGCGAGCTGGGCGCCCGCCGCGACTTCTCCAGCGTGCCGGCCAGCTACTGGTGGGCGGTCATCTCCATGACCACCGTGGGCTACGGTGACATGGTACCGCGCAGTCTGCCCGGGCAGGTGGTGGCGCTGAGCAGCATCCTCAGCGGCATCCTGCTCATGGCCTTCCCGGTCACCTCCATCTTCCACACCTTCTCCCGCTCTTACTCGGAACTCAAGGAGCAGCAGCAGCGAGCCGCCAGCCCCGAGCAGGCCCTGCGCGACGACAGCACGCGCTCGGCCAGCGCCACCGAGGACAGCTCGCAGGGCCCCGAGAGCGCGGGCGCCGGCGGCGTGGGCAGCTCTCCTGGCTCGGTGGGGACCTGATGCGGGATGTCCCATCGAGAGCTTGGGGGAGGTCAAGGACCCCCGCTGCCCACACAACCCCAAGCTTCGCATAGCCTGGAGGACACCATAGCCTGGTCCTCCTCATTTTCCACTCTAGGTTTAAATTGCCCATGGCTAACTAAAAAAATAAATTTAGATGAGGCCCAGCAATGCCAGGTCTTAAAGCAAATGCCAGCCACCTTTAGTCCGACCCTAGTCCTTCCTTGCTCCTCACCCAGGGGAGTCTCTTTCTGCTCACTCTATGACTGACCCTCGGTGGGACTGCCCAGTGTGGAGGCTCAGTGACAGCACTCAGCCCCCCAGTTCGGCCTGAGAAACTTCCATTTAAGAGAGATCTCCGCCCTGACCTGTGTTACCTAACACCAGCTCCACAGGTAGCAAGGGTCTCCTGATCTTCACTCCCCTGAGGAGACTACAAAGCTCAAGGTGTGCGCGGTGGCCTTTTAACCCTTTCCCTGACCTCCCAGCTAACCTGTGGGACACAGTTGCCTGTCCCCACCAGAGGCTGTCTCCCCTCTGTTGGAACATTTCCCTGAGACATGGCTCAAATGGAAATTATATATATATATATATATATATATATATATATATATATATATATATATCCTCTTTGCAGAAGGCCTGGTTTGGGGGTAAAGAAAAAGGCAGTTCATGGAGATAGGTGGGGACATTTCCAGGTGGCTCCTGCAGGGTCACCCAGGTGCCAGAGGCAGCCTATCCTCACAAAAACATGAATCTTTCTCTTATTTTCCCAGTACTGAAGTCACGGCCTCATGCATGCAAGGCAAGCACCCTAGCGTCCGAGCTATGTCCCCAGCCCCACATGAGCCTTCCTCTACTCCGGGCCAGGGGGAGAGAAAGAAGCCTTTACAAAACATGCTTCCCTCCCCTCTTTCATTTCAAGGACTCCAGCCACCACACCTAAGACATTGCAGCCCTAGTCCTCGCCACCCAGAGGGAGGGTCCACTACCAGCAGGTCACTGTCCCCACCTACTACGTGGTCGCTTTCAGCAGAACTCTATGTGAGGAACAGGCCCACGTGGGGGCTTTTGTACTTCAGGCTTTTAAAGATCCTACTATTGCAACCCAATAAAAAAAAAAAAAAATGCCAGCCCCTCTTCACAGCTCAGGATGAGCTCCTCTCATGCGGGCGTCACTGATAAGACTCTGGGGACTGACCCCAAGTTTGGGGCGCCTGAGGCTTCCTGTGATTGTGGGGGGAGGGGCATGGAGAGGGTGGCACAGCAGGAGCACCAGTGAACCCCTTACCTCTGACCTCGCCAGCATCCCTGCCGGTTGGGCAGAGTGCCCTGTCCAGCAATGAGCCAGCTTGCTACCCAGATCTGACTGCTGTAAGCTTCTCCTCACATGTGCCTCTTTCTTGAGTAGGGTGGGTGCCAGGACTAGAATGGGCAGGGACACGTGTTGTCGTTGGCATGCACACAAACACAAATGGGCTCCTGCTATTACCTCTTTTTTTTTTTTTGGTTTTTTTTTGTTTGTTTGTTTTATTTTGGTTTTTTGAGGTAGGGTCTCACTCTAGCTCAGGCTGACCTGGACTTCACTATGTAGTCTCAGGGTGGCCTCGAACTCACAGAGATCCTCCTACCTCTGCCTCCCGAGTGCTGGGATTAAAGGCGTGCGCCACCACACCCGGTTTATTACTTCTTTTTGTCAAGGCAAAATGATGAGGGACAAAAGCCCTAGGAAAGCAAAGATACCCAGCTTTGCCAGCAGCACCCCTCCAAGTTCAAGGTGTCCCACCTTCTCCCAGATTCCTGCACAAACTTACTAGGTCAAAAAAAAAAAAAATGTGGCCTGTTTTCAACTGGAAAAACAGCTGCCAAAGATGGGCCCAGCCAGCCAGGCTTGGCAGTCTAGCTGAAACTTGCCTACGCAGCCAGTTTGGAGTGCAGACACTGGAGTGGGGTTTGCTGAGCCCTGGTTGCAGCCCTCCGCGGAGCAGAGCCCGCTTTTCAGTACTGGGCCCTCATCCTCCAAGGCCATGGCTGGCAGACACACGAGAGAAGATCCCACCTAGAAGCCAGGGGTTCTTGCAAAGTGGGGGTGGAGCCACAAGTTACCTGAGGGCACCTGGGACCCGGTCCTGCCGCCCTGGAACGTGCACAGTACGAGGTGGGCCTTGGGCACATACTGAGGGTGGGCCTGAGATGAGCATGGCGGGATGCCCCTCATACAGTGACCGCCTCGGGGCTTGCTCAGGAGCCAGCAAGGGGCTTGGTATCGGCAGACAGAGAGACACGGCCTGATGGCAGCCTCCTGTGCCAGGCCTTCCTTTAAGGTGACCTCCCCCCCTTCTGCTGCTACTGGATGAGTCCTGCTGATCAGAGGTGACAACTTTTGCCATGAAGACCCCAGAAGTAAACCCTGGGTTGCTGTCCCTTGGAGATCATGTAAGCCAGGGGGATCTAGTCACTCTGGCTAGTGCCCAGGAGCACCCACAACAGGAACTGGGGGTATCAGAGGCCACCCTGGGTCACACCATTAAGGCAGAGGATGACAGCCATCTCCGTCGAGGAGGGTGCACTGGGAAAGGACCCATTCCAGCTGAGCCAGCAGACTCTGAGCTCCTCTTCCTCGGCAGACCATGTGGGTCACCCTCCCACACAGCCTTTGAGAAGGGCACAGGGCGGGTCACGCTGTGGCTTTGGCATCCCATCTGATTTCCAGGGACATGAACTCCCCAGATTCCCACCCGGCCCTCTTGAGGACACACTGGAAAACCTGGCCAGACACACGACAGCACATTGGCTGCTTCCTCAGTACATCTCATGTTGACAGTGATCCAAACCTCAGCAAGACAGCAGAGACATGGCTGAGCTCTTTCTTTTCACACCCCAAGAGCTGGGCCAGGTCTGTGTGCCGAGGACTGCAGTGGGGGGGGGGCAACATCGGCTGATGGCAACATGGGTCAGGTTGTGGCCATTTTAATAGAGGTCATGACCCCCGCAGTCTACCGATGCCCTGCCAGGCTGAAGACCGAGGCCAGTGTGCTGTTGAGTCCGGGCAGAGCCTCACTCTGTGCTCCCATTTCCTCAGTGACACGGTTGGTCCAGAGTGATCCCCAAAACCCTTCTGGCACCACATCCCAGAAGTATGATCCGAACACCGCTGTAGGCCTTTGGCTCATCTGGGATCCTTTGTCAGCCTCAGAGAGTGCAATCTGAATGCAGCCACTCCAGGGGTCCACAGCCTCAACCACCGGATACCCTCATCCACCCAAATCTAGATCAGGTCCCTAATACCCCATGCCCCAACACCCCCACCTGAACCTGTGCCAGTCCTGACCCACCCTAAATTAGTTCCACCACTCCTTCCCCAGACATGCCCCTCCCAGACATGCCCCTCCCACCCCCACCCTCCATCCCACACCTCGCCCTACTCACCCACTCAGACTCCATGCCCCCCAACCACTGGACCCATTTGCTGGTTCCTGACTTAAAGACACCACAGAGACATGTTCATTCATCAGCCGTTGGGCCTGCAATCGGTGGCATTTTACTTTGGAGGTAATGACCACTACAGACATCTCCATGTTTTAAAAAATAAACATTTTAAAAAGCATCTTACAGGCCAGAGAGTAAGCTAGAGCGTCACTCACACACTTAAGACCTCTGAGGGAGGCACCGACTCCTCAGGCAGCCAGTGAGCCACGCTGACTGTCTGTCACCGAGCTTCCGTCCCAACCGCAGAGGCCCAGCTTATCCTGTGCCCAAGAGACCTTCTGCCCAGCAGAAGGGAAGATACTGCCTGAGGAAGTTGCACAGAAGCATCTAGAATACTTTGGGCCCAGGAGCCAGCCATGTCCACACGGGGCTGTCGAGCGTGGCACGACCTCATGTTGAACTGAGAGAGGATTTCAGGCCAGAGATTCCCACCTCCACCGGGTGTGACACAGAGCTGTGGCACACGGGGGTGGGGCAGTGTGAGGATGGACAGGCCACCAAGAGCCAGGACTGTGCGCTGTCTAGGGAACCACACACTCTACTGGGGGGGACAAGCGAGGCCACCTCGTTTGAGACTAGCCCAAGGCAGGCTAGCTAGTGGGAAGGGGCTGGGCAGGCTGCTGTGCCCACAGCCATCCTCAGTGGCATGAACCTATTTCAGGGTCAGACCTGTGTTTTCTGAGCCTACCCCAACCTGGAAGCTGATGGGGAACTTGGCACCTGACGCCACCTCTGCTCACACCCGGCCTGTTTGCCTGTGGTGTGCGCAGGGCCGACCTCTCCAGCGGAGGAGCACAGGGTGAGCAGTCAGCGCCCAAGGCCGGCAATCACGTGTTCTTGTCCTCCCCGGGATTATCTCAGAGGGCCTTGGCACTGGTGGGGTGTACTGCATGGGGCGCCGGCTTCTGGGGGTGGCGGGCGAAGGCGTAGGCCTGCCCCAGAATGGCCAGGTCCACCAGCACCTGCAACAGGCCACAGACAGGAGAACTGCAGGGGCGCGCCATTGAGCAGGAAGTAGGCCGTCTTGAATGTGTCACCGCTGGTCCACATGAGCACCATCTTGAGGCTGCAGAGACACAAAGGGCAGTCAGCAATGACCTGAGGACGGGGACACACACAAATACACACACACACACACACACACACACACAAAGGTCATCATTCTAACTCCAAAAGCAAGCAGAGCACATTAAGAGATGGGGCCACCACAGGAGGGGGCATACTTTGACCCAGGCCCAACCACTTACTCTTGGCCTCTCCTCTGGCACCAGAGAGGAGAATCCATCTTACACCAGCGTCTGGGAGCTCTGACCTCGACCCCCCCCAACCATGGGTGCATCATAGCCCCAAAATGGCCTAGCCACAGGGAGCCACAGGAGCAGGTGTCTAAGGAAGTCTGAGCCTCATGGTCAGTCTCATCCTATCTAAGGTTTGGTGCTAAGGACTCCAGCAAGAGGCCAATGGAGAAGGCTGAGGCAGCTGCTGTAGGGCCTTCGCCCAAGTAAGAGAAATTTTCTACCTTTAAAGAAAAAATTTATTTGATAAAGAGAGAATAGATGTGCCAGAGCCTCTAGCCAGACGCATGAACCCCCTTGTGATGGAACCTGGAGAATCGAACCTGGGTCCTTAGGCTTCTCAGGCAAGTGCCGTAACTGCTAAGCCATCTACCCAGCCTCTCCTACCTTTGCTCCATATATCTCTTATCTGCTCATGGCATTACAGGCCACAAACACAGCATGACTATTCCCCCCACCCACCCACCCCATGGTAGGTGTGAACAAGAGCCACTTTCACAGTAGGCTGAACCTATAGCACTAAAGTCATATGCAGCCCAAGTGTGAGCCAGCTGCCACCAAGGACCCCCAGCACACACTGCCCCTGGACCCAGCCACGTTACCCCAGTCTGCTGCCCTCCCGGGGCCACTGGCTCACTCTTTTGTCCTGAAGTGGCCATCTCTTTTGACCAACCCCAGTGTTGTGGCTTCAGATGCCCCAGAAGAAATTAGGGTAATGCCCTAACCTCGCACAGTTCTACGCCTGGCAACTTGGAATTGTGGGAAGAGGTCACAGCACCGGGCCTTCCTGGAATAATGAATCAGTGTCCTCTGAGAACACGCACAACCTCAGCAGTCCGCAGGGCTCAACAGGTCACTTGGTGCCTCGTGACAGACACTGTAACTGTGGGTCTGTACAGACCACTAGGCTCATGGGTGGTTCTTATACCAAAGCCCACGTTCTGGGAATCTTGACACAAAAGCTCTGTGCACTTCCCCTGGCCCTCTACTCCAGCTCCAACTGCTCCCAGAATTGGCACACATGCCATTCTAGTTCGTTCTCTTTCAAATCTCAGAGGAATGTTTTGTGGCCACCCTTGAACCACACTGTAATATAAGCCACAGTTAAGCTATCATTTAACTTTAACGTCCTTATTCTTTTGTTGTTGTTGTTGTTGTTTGTTGTTTGTTTTTATGAGGTAGGGTCTGGCTCTAGCCCAGGCTGACCTCCAGGTCTGTAGTCTCAGGGTGGCCTCAAACTCACAGTGATCCTCCTACCTCAGCCTCCCAAGTGCTGGGACTAAAGGTATGTGCCACCTTCACCAGGCCCAAATGTCCTTATTTTAAAACCTTACTGGATCCAGGTGCGGAAGCACAGGCCTAAAATCCAGCACTGGGAGGATTAGGATTAGGCTAGCCTGTGCTGTATGAAACTCTGTTACCAAAAATGTGGGGGCTAGGAAGATGACCCAGCGATTAAAGGGACTTCCTTACAAAGTCTGCCATCCTGGGTTCAATTCTAAGGTCATCCACATTAACCGGACAGAAAAAGTGGAGCATCTGGTGTCCGCAGCAGCAAGAGACCCTGGTGTGCCCATATGCGTGCACACATGCATGCAGATAAACACATAATTTTAAGTTTACAGAAAGACCCCATGTGGACCACACACATACACATCTCGGATAAAGAATCCCAGGGTGGGTGAATAGGCATGGGCCACATGGCGCTTCCTATGGGCTGATGTTTCTCACATGGTGGGGCACGTCTAGGGCTTCAGGGGGCCAGGACCAGTCTGTGGGATATGACATATCTAGTGTCAGGAGCCCTGGATTCAACCTCTGACAAGTAACAACGCTCCTCACCAAGCCATTACACAAAATTAGCCTGAAACAAGTTTCAGCAATATCTTCTATGAGACAGTCAAACCCAGAAAGAAAGCTTTTAGCTCACATTTAAAAAAATTTTTTTTAATTTACTTGAAAGAGAGAGAGAAAGAATGGGCACAGCAGGGCCTCTAGCCACTGCAAACAAACTCCAGATGCATATGCCATCACATGCATCTGGCTTACGTGGGCACTGGGGAATGGAACCTTGGTCCAGAGGCTTCACAGGCAAGTGCCTTAACCACTAAGCCATCTCTCCGGCCCCTTAGCTCACATTTTAAAAATCAGGAAAAGACAAGCTCATGGACTCGGAGTATCCCAGGGTATAGGAGATGAGAAGAACAGGGGGAGGGTCGGTCGGGCCTGGCGGAGTTGCCTGTGACGCAGCCTCACAAGCGGACACTTGAGCTACGGCCCCTGAATGGAGGAGCAGAGCCTGAGAAGGGCTGGGGCTGCTCTACTTCCGGGGAGGCAGGTGGGGCTGCATCTGATGCCTTACTCTTCAAGGGACAGCCCAGGCTCCCGGGAGCTCCGCAGAACAGTAACTCCTGCCCGAGTTCCCAGGACCAACCCCCCAGAACAACCGTACCTGCACAAGCTCCCCAACCGCCACCCCCCACACACAGAGAGTCACATCTACCCAGGCCCCCAGGAGTCTCCTAGGACAGTCATGTCTACACACTCAAGGAAAAGTGAAGGCAGGCACTGGGCTCTCAGGTTCCAGTGCCAAGAGTCAGCAGGATTCAGCCCTGGTCAGACAGTAGTCTAGACTATAAATGGGGCACGGCGTAGCTTGAATGGTTAGAACCAGGTGTGGCTCGGGCTGGGTTTTGTACAAACCAGGACAGACTAAAAAGGCCCCATGGGCAAAGGTGACAGACCCACTCCTCACTGTCACAGATGCACACTGAACATTCATGGAGCAAAATACCCGGTGGTAGCCTGTATGACCTGGTTAGGCAAGGAGCTTAAAAGTAATCCACTCAATGTCACATACTAAGTGGGCATGAGATCTCCTAGGCTTAACTCCAGAACCTGAGAGGGACAGGTCTGGGACACAGGATGTGTAGCTATAGCGCTGAGCCCCCCCCCCCCCCAGACCACCTGTCCCTGCCCAGGCCACTTGCCCAGTGCCCTCAATGTTAGCATCCCTGTGACCCAAGTGCACGGGCATGTTCACCACAACGGCAGGTGGAGACATGAAGTCATCGCTGGTGTATGGTGTTGTCTGGTGCCAGGGGACATTCTTAGCTGCCTGGATTCTTTCTTGTCCTTCCTTGCTAGATGGCTCCTGGGTGACCCCACCACTGTTCTGTTCCTGGGATAGGAATATGGTCTTTTGAGAGGCCCTGATACCATCAATATAGCTTGGGAAAGGCAAGAGGGGCATTAGGGGCTGGAGAGATGGCTTAGCAGTTAAGGCACTTGCCTGTGAAGCCTAAGGACCTACGTTTGGCTCCCCAGAACTCATATAAGCCAGATGCACAAGGTGACGCAGGTGCACAAGGTCGTGCATACGCACAAGATAGCACATGTGTCTGGAGACCGACTGCAGTGACTAGAGGCCCTGGCACGCCAGTTCTCTCCCTCCCCCGCCCCCCCCCCCCCTCATTCTCTCACAAATAAGATTTAAAAGAGGAGAGCATGATCTGCATAACAAAAGCTGCAAGGCCACCATACATAGGGCAGGTGCATGGGACAGTTACTGCACTGCAATTGTTTGTGCATATTTCCTCCAAGGCAACAAATTCCCCACAATGAATCTTCCTCACTACATCTAGCATCATCTTCATGAGCAAAGACTGAGCACTACCTCTGTAATTCCAGCTCTCAGGAAGTTGAGGCAAGGGGATCAATGCCAGCCTGAGGCGGGGAAAATGCCACACCCCAAGATGCTCCTCCCTCCTCCTTGGATGGAAGAAACAGCTGGCCCAGGTTCTCATCAAGAGATGGGGTGGAGGGGGGCTGGAGAGATGGCTTAGCAGTTAAGGAGCTTGCCTGCGAAGCCTAACGACCTAACTTCAGTTCCCCAGTGCCCACGTAAAGCCTGATGCACAAGGTGGCACGTGCATCTGGAGTTCATTTGCAGTGGCTAGAGGCCCTGGTGTGCCCGTCTCCCCACCCCCCCCTCTACCTGGCGTGCTCGCTCCTCTCTCTCTCTCTCTCAAATAAATAAACAGGGCACTTGCTTACAAAGCCAAAGGACCTTGGTTCAGTTCCCTAGGGTCCACATAAGCCAGGGGCACAAGGTAGCACATGTGTCTGGAGTTCATTTGCAGAGGCTGAAGGCCCTGGCATGCCTATTCTCTCTCTCTCTCTCTCCATATACATATACATATACATTTGCTTCTCTCTCTAAAGAAAAAAAACTTTTTTTTTAAGATATCCACAGAATCCGGGTGTGGCGGTGGTACACGCCTTTAATCACAGCACTCAGGGAGAGAGGAAGGAGGATCTCTGTGAGTTGAAGGCCAGCCTGAGGCTACACAGTGAATTCCAGGTCAGCCTGCAGTAGAGTGAGACACTACCTTGAGAAACCAAAAAGAAAAGAGATGTCAGGAAAGGCCACCCACTCTCCCAGGCAGACAGCCATGCAGGGGAGCAGGTGTAAGCGGGTAGGGGACCATCGTTCCAAGTTCCCAAGTTTTCTGCTTCTACATCCACTCTGGTGGCTAGTGGCCTAGGGGTGGCCACAGCTCCTTTGCTCCTCCCACTGCTGGCTGCTGTCCCTTCAGCGGGCCTCTTGGCCTGACCCCCCTGCTGCCCTGCTCCATTGCTTTCATCCAAGCTCCCATTACCTCATTCTTGACCCCAGCATTTTCCCTCCAAATCAGGCAGCTAGATCATTATTCCTAAAATACTTCTCACCTCATCCTTGCCCTGGGCAGCCAAAGGGAATGCTGCCCCCAGCACCCAGGAGAGCAGAGCCAGCGCCTGCACCTGCTCAGCTGCCTCCCAGCCCCGGCCCACAGGCATGCTGACCATGCCGACCCTAGCCCAGGGGCAAACCACCACGTTCAACACCTACAAAAAGCACCCTCAGGACTGAGACCCATTCAAAGCATGGCCCCTTGGAAGCGATCTGTGACCCTGGGTTAGGCAAAGGTAAGACACTAAAAGTAAAAAATGATTTAAAAAAAAAAATGCTACATGTCATCAAAGGTGATTTTTTTTTTTTTTTTTTTTGAGACAGGGTCTCATACAGTCCAGGCTGGCCTTAAACTTGCTTTGTAGCCACGGATGACTTTAAACTGATCCTCCTGCCTCTGCCTCCCAAGTGCTGGGATTATAGGCATGCACCATCATGCCTGGTTTATGTGGTATTTGGGGAATAGACCCAGGGCTTTGTGCATCCACTCTACCAAATGAGCCACACCCCCCAACCCCAAAGTTGAAATTTTTGTGTTGCAACAGAAATCATCCAAAAAAAAAAAAAAAAAAAAGTAAGACAGGGCTGGAGTGATGGCTTAGCAGTTAAGGCGTTTGCCTGCAAAGCCTAAGGACCCATGTTCGACTCTCCAGATCCCACGTGAGCCAGACACATAAAGGTGAGGCAATCTCAAGGTCACGCATGCCCACTAGGTGGCGCAAGCACCTGGAGTTCGATTGCGGTGGCTGAGGCCCTGGCACACCAATTTTCTCTCTCTCTCTCTCTCTCTCTCTCTCTCTCTCTCTGAAATAAATAAATAACCCACCATCCCACTCTGACACACTTGCCCAACAGAAGTGAGGACAGGGGCTGGAGAGATGGCTTAGCGGTTAAGCGCTTGCCTGTGAGGCCTAAGGACCCCGGTTCGAGGCTCAACTCCCCAGGACCCACGTTAGCCAGATGCAAAAGGGGGCGCACGCGTCTGGAGTTCGTTTGCAGTGGCTGGAGGGCCCTGGCGCGCCCATCCTCTCTGTGTCTCTCTCTCTCTGCCTCTTTCTAGCTCTGTCTGTCACTCTCAAATAAATAAATAAACAAAAAAAAAATTAAATAAAAAATAAAAAAAAGAAGTGAGGACAGCATGATTCATGGTAGCCTGAAAGTTGTTCCAGAATGCAAATGTTCATCACCAAAGAGCATACAATCTTACAACAAACTGTTACTGAGCCATCGAAAGGAATGAAGCTCATGCCAGACACAGAGGCCACACAGTGTATGATTCTACCAGTGAATAATGTCTACAGCAGGCAGACCAGGAAAGACAGCAAGCGAGTGAGTGGCGTGCTGGGGTGAAGGAGACTGGGACAGATGGGTGTGACTGCTACTGAGTTCAAGTTGCTTTTATTTATTCATTTATTTATTTTGTGGTAGGGTCTCACACTCTAGCCTAGGCTGACCAGGAATTCACTATGTAGTTTCAGGCTGGCCTTGAACTAACAGTGATCCTCCTACCTCAGCTTCCTGAGTGCTGGGATTAAAGGCGTGTGCCACCATGCCCAGTTGAATTCAGGTTTCTAAGCCTTTTTTTACAATTTTTATTTATTTATTTGAGAGAGAGAGAAAGAGGGGGAGAGAGAGAGAGAGAGAAAGAGAAAAAATAGGCATGCCAGGGCCTCCAGCCATTGCAAAAGAACTCCAGATGCGTGCACCCCTTGTACATCTGGCTAATGTGGGTCCTGGAGAGTCAAACCTGGATCCTTTGGCTTTGCAGGCAAACGCCTTAACCGCTAAGCCATCTCTCCAGCCCCAGGTTTCTAAACCTTTGTGGTGAGGAGACAGGCTCTAAAATTAGACTTTGTGGTGACTACAAGAGCCTGTTGTATACATTACCAGGGCTCTGTATATGGATGATCACGGTATGTGAATTATATCTCAATAAGGTTATTTCTAAGAAAACGGTCTCAGGTATCTTGCCAAACTCTACTCCAGCCCTCCCGTTTCAGTGGCTGGTCGCCTGTACTTTGCGTCGTGGGCACTACAGCGACCTGCTGGGCCTGCTCTGCAGACAACGCAGAGACTGTGGAGGGCTGGAAGTGACAAAAATTGAAGCTCAGAGGAGGGAAGCTCAGTGTTCTACAAGGTTATGATTCCAAGGGGCCTACGGGATCAGGCAGGGAAGCAAAGCATGGCTTCTGGGAGCAGCCTTCGACGGCACAAAGCTCTGGGTCCTGGATCCAGCAGTGGCCAGGTTGCCCTGAAGGATAAACAGACGGGATTCAGAGGCCTGGGCCTCCTCCTCCTCCTCCACCCTTGACCATTCACAGGCCAAACCTGCTTGCCCGCTCCTCTCACCCCGTCCTCATGTGGCCTCCACAGACACTCAGAACCAGGGCCCCGCGACACAGCGTCTGCCCCCCCTCAACTCTGCGAATTCTGTACCGCCTCTCCCTCCTCATTCTAAACTTCCAGTGCCTTCCACAGCTATTCCTCCCGGTTCCTCACTGTTTAAGGCATCCCCCTCTTATCTTTTACACCACCCCCGCACTCCAGTAATTACTTGTTAGGGAACAAGTCTTCAAATCTAGTAAAACCTGGAGGAGGAGGAGGAAGAGGAGGGAAAGGAAGGCAAATACCTCACAAAATCTGCCTTTTAGAGTTTGCTACATTAATTAGCAAAGTTATTTCAAAAATGTCCTCCTTTCTGATCCCTGATCACCACAACCACTTAATATTTGGTTTTTTAGATAAGGAAATCATTATTCCAAAATACTTCTGGTAGTAGCTCTAATACAGAGTGTGTGTACATCATGTAGGAAGTGCATGTGTGTGCATATGTGTAGACATGTGCACACCCGTCTGTACACATGTACAGTAAGACTTTCCAGGAAATGTGCCTCGTTACTTAAAATGGTCAACGGTGACACTCAAGGAACTCAAGTCCCCCCTTATTCCTGAACCTCATCTAAGGACCTCTGTTTAAGGTGAGCCTGGGCCAAGTTCCCGACACAGAACCAGGACACCAACACCTCCTCAGCCTAGTGCCATGGTATGAGCAGGTCCTCAGAGGAAACAGGCTAAATGTTCAGTCATATTAACCACCTACCACCAGCTTCTGGTTTTTACACGTGTGTGTCTGTGTACTTGTGTGTGTGTGCACACATGCATGTGAAACTCATTTTCAACCCAACATCAAAAGTACCTACTATCAAATTTGAATAGAACCCACCCTTCTCCAGTGACTTTAAGAGTAACAAATTCCTGGGTTGGAGAGATGGCTTAGCGGTTAAGGTACTTGCCTGCAAAGCCTAAGGACCCATGTTCAACTCTCCAGGTCCCACATAAGCCAGATGCACAAAGTGAGGCAAGCGTGCAAGGTCACACATGTGCACAAGGTGGCACACGCGTCTGGAATTCTACTGCAGTGGCTGGAGGCCCTGGCATGCCAATTCTCTCTCTCTTTCTCTTTCCCTCACACACACATACACACTCTCATTTAAAAAAAAAAAAAAAAGAGGGTTGGAGAGATGGCTTAGCGGTTAAAGTGCAAGCCTGTGAAGCCAAAGGACCCTGGTTCAATTCTGCAGGTCTCACGTTAGCCAGATGCACAATGGGGTGCATGTGATTAGAGTTCATTTGCAGTGGCCAGAGGCCCTGGCACGCCCATTCTCGCTCGCTCTCTCTCCCTCCTTTTCTCTGTCTCTAATAAATAAGTAAAATAAAATCTTTAAAAATAAAAAGAGTAACAAATCCCACCAGATTTGCGATACCACAACACTATATGTGAAGAGTTGAATGGATGGGCCTTAGAGAGAAGTGTGTGGCTGAGCCAGGTGTGGTGGCACAAGCCTTTAATCCTAGCACTTGGGAGGCTGAGGTAGGAGGATCACCGTGAGTTCGAGGGCAGCCTGAGACAACAGAGTGAATTCCAAGTCAGCCTGGGCTAGAGTGAGACCCTACCTCGAAAAACCAATAATAATAATAATAATAATAATAATGCACACACATATAATATATACATATATATATATATATATATATATATATATATATATATACAGCATGTAGCTGAATCATATCAATATCAATAGCTGGTGGTTCATTCCCACGACTCACCAGTTGACTGACATTCAGTAAATGCTATTTTCATCAAGAGTCTCCAGCGACCCACGGGCATTGCCCTGTGTGTGACACATGTCCCCAGACTCACCTGTTATGAGCAGTCCAGTCCTATGGGCTCAGGCAGAGCTATCTTACTGTGGTCCCGACACCGTCTGAGGCCATTACAGGCCCCACTGCGGGCGTGCCGTACTTGAAGCACCTTGAGGACAGTCACCCGCCCTGTCATATTCCACTGTGTGTGTACAGTACCCCGTTCCTCAGTGCCTGGCCCTGGGCAGATTCTGCAGCCCCTGAGGAGTCAGGCCTCCACAGGACGTCCCTGCTCCCTTTTCCTTCCCGCCTTTACAAATCCGCTCAGATGAGGGGTGTCAAGGACCCCAACGTGTTCGGTGGTACGATTTCAACATGACATGGCGCCCCGGTGCAGAGGCTCCCCTACCTCATGCCCTCCGTGGAGCGGTGCAGGTGATTGCGGTACAGCTGTGGCACGCCCAGCATGGCCTCGGTGAGCACGGCCAGGAAGCCCAGCGTCTCCACAAACAGGGCCGAGTCAATGGACAGATAGGTGACATAGCCCGCCACGCCCGTGAAGGCCAGGACACACTGCACGTAGTCCCCGAAGCTGCTCCAGTGCCAGAAGTGGTGAGGATCGAAGTCTATAGGATGAGGAGGAGAGAAACGTCTGGTCAGGTGAGCGGGATGGGAATCCGAGGAGACAGGCGCTGGCGTGGCAAGAGCCGGCCAAGTGGGCTGGGCGGGAAACTGAGGTCAGCGTGAGAACACACGCGCAGTTCGACGTCGGTGTCGAGATGATGTGTGGAGGTCGAATTCAGGGTGGGAAAAGATGTGTGCAAACTAAGGTCGGTTGTGAGGAGGAGCTGCTCTGCAGATCAAGGTCAGTGTGAGAAGATGTGAGCAGGTCAAGATCGACGTGGGGAGAAAACACTGAAAACGTCAAAGTCGGGGCTGGAGAGACGGCTTAGCGGTTAAGGCGCTCGCCTGCAAAGCCAAAGGACTTCAGGTCAGATCCCCAGGACCCACGTAAGCCAGATGCACAAGGTGGTGCATGCGTCTGGAGTTCGTTTGTTGTAGCTGGAAGCCCTGGCGCGCCCATTCTCTCCCTTTCTCAAAATAAATAAATCCATAAATAAATTTTTAAAAAAATTTTTAAAAGTCAAAGTCAACAAGGGGAGTGACATGAACCAAGTAACAGATCAAAGTTGGTGTGAAGAGATAAAAACCAGTCGAGGGCAATATGAGGAGAGATGAGGAGATCAATGTGGGCAGAAAACTGAAAAGGCTGAGGGCAGTAAAGTCACGGTCACAGGTCATGGTCAGTGTCAGGAGATGAGTGTATTTTCACCAAGGTAATTCTGAGGGAGTCTCGGTATCAATATTAAGTCAACATAAAAGATACTAAAATCTGGGCTGGAGAGATGCCTTAGCGGCTAAGCGCTTGCCTGTGAAGCCTAAGGACCCCGGTTCAAGGCTCAATTCCCCAGGACCCACGTAAGCCAGATGCACAAGGTGGCACATGCATCTGGAGTTCATTTGCAGTGGCTGGAGGCCCTGGTGTGCCCATTCTCTCTCTCTCTCCCTCTCTCTGCCTCTTTCTCTCTCTGTCTGTTGCTCTCAAATAAATAAATAAAAATAAAACAAAAATTTTAAGAAGAAAAGATATTAAAATCTGCCAGGCATGGCAGTGCACACCTTTAATCCTAGCACTTGAGAGGCAGAGGTAGGAGGATCACTATGAGTTCAAGGCCACCCTGAGACTACATAGTGAATTCCAGGTCAGCCTGGGCTGGAGTGAGACCCTACCTCGAAAAACCAAGACTAAATAAATAAATAAATAGAGCTGCAGCTCTGCCTTCTATAACTTTGGCTAATGATGTGTCTCTAGTCACATAGGTGTAATGGTAATGGCCTCTTCGGTTGTTCTGATGGTTAATGCGTTAATCCTACGAGACTTACGATGTGCCTGGCCCACATCGAAGGACACACATCACTAGTACTCCATACTTGCCAGAACATCATCCCTTGCTTGATGACGGAATCTGTAGAGACACATTCATAAGCCATCACAGAATCAAATGGCACTCTGGTACATGTCCCGGAGACAGTGGGCAGCATTAGGTGGGGGGGGGGGGGTTGGGCACAAACCTGCCACAGAGCTTTCAAGGGGGTGTGGTGTGGCCATGCCTGACCTGGGACTTTGATCAGCAAGTCCAAGACAGGAGCATCTTGCAGAGGTAAGGCCAAGAGATGGTGGCGACATTAGGCTCCTCTTGGATTCTTCTAAATATAAATATGTTCTTATTGGAGTGGTCTTTTTTGTTTTGTTTTGAGGTAGAGTCTTGCTCTAGCCCAGGCTGACCTGGAATTCACTATGTAGTCTCATCCTGGCCTTGAACTCATGGTGATCCCCCTACCTCTGTCTCCCAAGTGCTGGGATTAAAGGCATGCGCCACCATGTCCAGCTTGAATACATTTTTTAATAAAGAAAACAGCCAGCACATTAATTGGCCTGGCATTCCCTGTGTATACATGAAAACTGGACTGGTTCTGTGCTGGAGAGATGGCTCAATGGTTAAGGTGCTTTCCTACAAAACGTAACAACCCTGGTTCAATTCCCCAGTACCTAGGTAAAGCCAGATGCATAAAATGGTGCATGCATCTGTAGTTCATTTGCAGTGGCTGGAGACCGTAGCACACCCATTCTCTCTCTCTGTCTCCCTCTCTCTCTGTGCTTGCAAATAAATAAATAAAAATATTAAAAAAAAAAAAAAGAAGAAGAAACCTGGACTGGTCTTAATGTCCCAACTACAATAGAGTTGCAGCTCGGGGGCTGTTACAGGGGGTTGGCATGTCCCCACAGCAGTTTCTTTGCATCTGAACTGTGCCCATGAATGCATGGGTGAGAATCTCCCACTGCCCCAGGAAAAATCAGCCTATACAGAAGCCTCTAACTTCCCCCCAATTACTCAGACTCAACACAAAAATGGGCATTTTAAATAAATTGCTTTATTTTTATTTATTTCAGAAACAGAGAGAAAGAAGCAGATAGAGAAAGAAAGAGAAAGGGTGCACCAGGGCCTCCAGCCACTGCAAACAAACTCCAGACACACACACCACCATGTGCATCTGGCTTTACATGGGTCATGGGGAATCAAACCTGGGCCCTTAGGCTTCACAGGCAAGCACCTTAACCACTAAGCCATCTCTCCAGCCCAAAGATGGACACTTTCTAATAATCTCCAGTGATTTTTTTCCCAGGAATATATAGAAAAACTCCTTTTAAAAATGTTTTAGAGCAGGCTGGAGAGATGGCTTAGCAGTTAAGCGCTTGCCTGTGAAGCCTAAGGACCCCGGTTCAAGGCTCGATTCCCCAGGACCCACGTTAGCTAGATGCACAAGGGGGCACATGTGTCTGGAGTTTGTTTGCAATGGCTGGAGGCTCTGGCACGCCCATTCTCTCTATCTGCCTCTTTCTCTCTCTGTCTGTTGCTGTCAAATAAATAAATAAAAATAAACAAACAATTTTTTTTAATGTTTTAGGGCTGGAGTGATGGCTTAGCAGTAAGGGCACTTGCCTGCAAAGCCTAAGGACCCAGGTTCAAATCCCCAGAACCCACGTAAGCCAAATGCACATAATGGCACATGCAGATGGAGTTCATCTGCACTGGCTAGAGGCCCATTCCTCCCTCCCTCCCTCTCCCCGCCCCCCCCACCGTGCCTCTTCCTCTTTCTCTCTGTCAAATGAATAAATAAATAAAATAATTTTTAAATGTTTTAATTACTAATTTGAGAGAGAGAAAGTGGAAAACACAGAGAGAGTAAGCACGGGCATGCCAGGCCCTCCTCCACTGCAAATGAACTCAAAGTGCAGGCAGCACTTTCTGCATCTGGCTTTACGTGGGAACTGGAGAATTGAACGCAGGCTATCAGGGTTTTCAAGCAAATGCTTTGATCACTAAGCCAAATCTCCAGCCTCTAAGAAAAGTCATCTTCACTTGTTATTTTAACTGGGGCGGGGGGGGGGGGGCAGGAAGGAACTTGCAGTGTGTGCCTTTAATTCCAAGCAGAGGTAGGAGGATCACCATGAGTTTGAGGCCACCCTGAGACGACACAGTGAATTCCAGGTCAGCCTGGGCTAAAGCAAGCGAGACCCTGCCTCGGTGGGGTGGGGGGGGGTGGCACATGCATCTGGAGTTCATGTGCAGCAGCAGGAGGCCCTGGCTCACTCCATTCTCTGTCTCTCTCAAATAAATAAATAAAATATTTAAAACAAATGAGCAAAGGTTCAGAATGGACAAATAGCCAAGAAACACATGAAAGAGCTTTCATCCAGGCTGGGGAAATGGCTTAGCGGTTAAGGCGTTTGCCTGCAAAGCCTAAGGACCCTGGTTCGACACCCCAGGACCCACGTAAGGCCAGATGCACAAGGGGGTGCATGCATCTGGAGTTCATTTGCAGTGGCTGGAGGCCCTGGCACGCCCATTCTCTCTCTCTCTATCTGCCACTTTCTCTCGTGCTCTCTCTCAAGTGAATTAATAAAATATTGTTTTAAATATATAAAATATTTTTTAAAAAAGAAAAAGAAAGAGCTCTCAACCTCACTAGTCATAAGGTAGCACAGGCCCCTCGTGTCCAGATGAACAGAGCCTCAACTCAGGGCGGCCCTGCTGTTGCTATGAGGGGAGAAGCACAGGCCTGCATCCAGCACAGCATTTGAGAGCAGAAAGACGCTGCGTCGGCCCAGGACTCTGATCCTTGCAGGATGATTCCTGCCCTCTCTTCCTGGGGGCAGTGGTGCATGGCCGCAGCCAGGTCCCAGTAAGCAGGGCACAGTCACAGAGACTGAGGCCTGGGATGTCTACAATTCCAGTTGTGTGGCAGCCCACCAGCGCCCTCATGTGGCCAGTTCAGGCAAAGTCCTCCCTGGCTCCTTCAAGAGCAATACAGTTTCAAGGCAAAGAGTCTCTGTAGGGTCCGGGGCCGTGGTAGGCAGGACAAGACTCTCTCAGAGCACCTCCCAGGAGCAGCTTTTTAATCTAAGATGATGACAATATGCCTCTGAGAGGGCAGAGTGAGTCCTAAGACCCTGTGCAGGAAGAGGGCCCGGGACTGGAGGCAAGACCTTGGAAAAGTCAGTTCTCAGGAGTGACAGCTCTGTGTCAGGTCAGCAGAGGCCCAGGGGTCCTGCCAAGAACTGAGCTGACACCAGCAGCCTGCACAGGATGAAGCAGGGCCCAGCCTGCCGAGCTGCTGGGGGAGATGAAGCTAGGTAAACACGGGCCAATCCAGTGACAGCGTGGTCATAACATATATCACCTCACAGCTCTACCTGCCAAGTGGGCCCATCCTTAAGGGGGGGAGCATATTTCCCTCCAGCTCCCCAGAGCACCCCCATAACCAAAGCCTCCAAGGTCCAACAGGGTTTCTTGTAGTCCGCATGGTCCCCAGCCACATCCCTTATGACAGAGGCACAACTCTGAACTGTGGACTGTTGACATCAGGAGCCCAGATGGCCACCCAAAACCCACACCACGATCTCTGAATCTAGGGTGCAGAAAGGAATTCATGACAGAGCCACAACAAACCCTGACCACAGGATCTGGTGCCCTGAGTTCTTCCAGGTGACATTAGCTCTGGGCTCCCTTCCCATTCAGTCCACTCTGGGCATTGCCCCAGCCACTACTAGCCCAGAGGAGCAGGACTCCTCACCAGCAAGGACAGGCTAAGATTAGAGGCTAATCCACAGGGCCTGTCTTTGGCCCAAAGAATCTTACAGCCCCCCCCCCACCTTCCGCCCAGCCATCAGCTCCAGAACATCATCTGGGGTTCTGCCCTGGTGATGGACCTGGGAGCAGAGTTCCAAAGGGATAGATCCTCAGAACCTTGAGCTCACACTCAAGAGAACTAACAGAACAATGAAGACCCTAGTGGAGGGCAATAAAGAAGATGCCGAGCAAGGTTTGGTGGCAGCAAACCTGTAATCCCCACACCAAGGAGAATGAGGCAGGAGGACTGAAAGGTAAGGCGGGCCTGACTACTAGCCATACCATAAAAATTTTTTTATATTTTATTTATTTATTAGAGAGAGGGAGAATGGGTGTGCCAGGGCCTCCAGCCAATGCAAACAAACTCCAGACACATGCGCTACCATGTGCATCTGGCGTACGTGGATCCAGGGGAATCAAACCTGGATCCTTAGGCTTCGCAGGCATGCGCCTTAACCACTAAGCAATCTCTCCGGCCCTCAAAGAATTTTATTTTTATTTTTATTTATTCATTTGAGAGATAGAAAGAGGCAAATAGAGAGAATGGGCACACCAGGGCCTTTAGCTGCTGGAAACAAACTCCAGATGCATGCGCCACCTTGTGCATCTGGCTTATGTGGGTCCTGGGGAATCAAATCTGGGTCCTTTGGCTTTGCAGGCAAGTGCCTTAACTGCTAAGCCATCTCTCCAGCCCCCCAAAATTTTTATTTATTTATTTATTTGCAAGCAGAGAGAGAAAAGAGACAGCAAGAGAGAGAATGGGCACACCAGGGCCTCCAGCCACTGTAAATGAACTCCAGATGCACATGCCACTTTGTGCATCTGGCTTTATGTGGGTACCGGGGAATCAAACCTGGGTCATTAGGCTTTACAGGCAAATGCCTCAACTGCTGAGCCATCTCTCCAGTCCCAGAACTTTTTTAAAAAGGAAGCTGATGGCTTCATGACTTCATGGACAGCTCAATGAAGAGGCAGCTTAGAGCCCTCCTGAGGGCAGAGCAATTGTGGAAGACTGGCCTGGATGATGCCCTGTCTTGCCCACTGGGAAGCAGCGTCAACTCAGGGTATTCACACCATCAACAGAACAATCACTGCAGGTCGTGGAGGGCAGCTGCTGGGTGTGACACCTGTAGGGACAGAGCATCCAGGAACCTGAAGCAGACTGGGAAGAGCCAAAGCAGCCAGAGCCACCGCCAGACTGCCGGGAAGGGAGGCCTCGGGCTGCCCTATGCAGCCAAACCTGACACCTCTCCCACACGGGAAGTGACTCTCCACTGCTGTCACAATATTACCAAAATGTCCAGTTTGCACAACAGAAATGAGATATGCAAACAAACCAAAAAATGTGGTCCACACATGAAGGAGAAACAAAAAAAAAAAAAAAAAAACCAGCAAGAAACACTATGTTTGAAGAGCTGCTGTACTGAGCAGAGAATAAAAGGAAACTAAATGAACTATAAAACAATTAACAGGGATATAAGGTTGACATCTCACGAAACAGAAGAGAACAAAGTGACAAGCCAGAGGGAAATCTAGAGTTACAAGCTGTGTCTGGATGCATGGGGTTCATGTCTGTAATCCAGCACTCTGAAGGCTTGAGAAAGAGGACCACTGTGAGTTAGAATAGCTAAGCTGGGCTGCAGAGTGGGTTCCAAGTCAGCTAGAAAGAAGCCGGGCGTGGTGGCGCACGCCTTTAATCCCAGCACTCGGGAGTCAGAGGTAGGAGGATCGCTGTGAGTCCAAGGCCTACCCTGAGACTTCGTAGTGAATTCCAGGTCAGCCTGGGCTAGAGTGAGACCCTACCTCAAAAAACCAAAAAAAAAAAAAAGAAGAAGAAGAAGAAAGAAAGAAGAAAGCAAGAAAGAAGGGAGGGAGGAAAGAAGAAAGAAAGAAAATAATCAATCCAGGGTGTGTGCCTTTAATCCCACATTCAGGAGGCTGAGGTAGGAGGCTTACTATGAGCTCAAGGCCAGCCTGAGGCTGCATAGTGAATTCCAGGTCAGCTGGGGCTACAATGAGACCCTACCTTGAAAAAAGAAAGAAAGAAAGAAAGAAAGAAAGAAAGAAAGAAAGAAAGAAAGAAAGAAGGAAGGAAGGAAGGAAGGAAGGAAGGAAGGAAGGAAGGAAGGAAGGAGGAAGGAAGGAAGAAAAAGAAAAAGAAAAAGCCAGGGCTGGGAAGATTGCTCAGTGGTTAAAGGTGCTTGCTGGCAGAGCCTGCTGGCCCAGATTCAAATCCCAAGCCACCCACATAAGCTGATGGTATAAGCATATGGTGCTCATTTGTAGTGGCAAGAGTCCCTGACACACCCATCCATACACACACATGTGCAAATAAATAAGTAAATATTTAAAAATTCAATATCAGAACAAGAGATCTGAGTGACACAGGATCAGCAAACTTAAAGACATATTTATGAAACCAGGCATGATGGCGCACGCCTTTAATCCCAGCACTCGGGAGGCAGAGGTAGGAGGATCACTGAGTTTGAGGGCAGCCTGGGACTACGGAGTGAGTTCCAGGTCAGCCTGGGCTAGAGCTGAGACCCTACCTCAAAAACAACAAGAATAGATAAATAAGTAAAACGATATATCTATGAAGATTATGCAGCCTGAAGACAAAGGAGCAGTGCCTCTGAGAAACACAAGACCCCATCAAGAAGAGTGGTGCAGGTATAATAGGCATCCTGAAAGACAGCGAAAAAGTACTCAAAGAGATTGTGACCACAAACCTCCAAGCAAGATGAAAACAACCCATCGATCCAAAATGCGCAACTACTGGTGAACATGAGAAACCCAGAGCCATGCCAGACATCTCACTGTCTACGGCTAAATACCAAAGAAAAGGACAAAAAAAATTTTTTGAGGTGGGAGTGTTACTCTAGTTCAGGCTGACCTGGAATTCACTCTGTAGTCTCAGGGTGGCCTCGAACTCACGGCGGCGATCCTCCTACCTCTGCCTCCCTGAGTGCTGGGATTAAAGTGTGTGCCACCACGCCCAACTAAGGACAAAATCTTGAAAGCAGCAAGAGAAAAACGATTTGTCACTTGCAAGGGACCCCAGTAAGGTGAGCCACTCATTTCTCACCAGAGACAATGGAGTCTAGAAGGCAGAGGCATGACAATCAAAGCACTAGAAAGAAAAAGAACTATCAGGCGGGAGTCTATGCCCAGCTCGGCTTTGCCTTTTATTTTATTTTTCTTTTAATACTTATTTATTTGCAAGTAGGTAAGGAGAGAGAGAGAGAGAGAGACCAGGTGTGCTAGGACATCCTGCCACTGTAAACAAGCTCCAGATGCATGCACCACTTTGTGTATGTGGCTTTGGGGCCAGCAGGCTTTGTAAACAAGCGCATTTAAAGGCTAAGCCATCTTCCCAGCCCACTTTTCCTTTTAAATAAGGGGAAAATAAAGACTTGCCCAGATAGACCGGAACTTGGAAAATTTACTGCAGTGAGGAAACACTGAAGAAAGCTCTCCATGCTGAAGACAACTGACATCAGAGGTAACTTGAATGAACAGGGAGAAAAATCAGACAAAAAAAAAATTAGAAAAATTAATGATGCAGGTTACTGCAAAAGAATACAGGTGAGCTCAGTATGGTGGCTCATGACTGTCATCCCAGCACTGCGGGGAGGGGGGAGGGGGGTCCAAGGCCAGCCTAGACTACTATTAGGGAAGCCAATTTCATGCCCCTTAAAAAAATACAAGAATCAAGCCTGGTGTGGTTGCACATGCCTTTAATCCCAGCACATGGGAGGTAGAAGTAGGAAGATTTCTGTGAGTTCAAGGCCAGCTTGAGACTACATGGTGAATTCTAGGTCAACCTGGGATAGGGTAAGACACTACCTTGAAAAACAAACAAACAACAACAACAAAAAAAAAAAACATTTCTTTCTTCTCTTAATCTTTTTTAAAAGGAGGGTTCTGGAGAGATGGCTCAGCTGTTAAGGTGCTTTCTTGCAAAGCCTAAAGAGCAGGGCTCAATTTCCCAGCACCCATGTATAGCCACGTACACAAGATGGTATATGCATGTGGAGTTCCTTTGCAGTGGTTAGAGACCTGGTGTACTCATTCTCATAATCTCTCTCTCTCCCCCTCCTTCTCTATGTCTCTCAAATAAAAAGAGCTGGAGAGATAGCTTAGCAGTTAAGGCGTTTGCTTGTGAAGCCTAAGGACCCAGGTTCAATTCCCCAGGACCTACTCAAGCCAGATGCACAAGATGGTACATGCTTCTGGAGTTCATTTGCAGTGGCTAGAGGCCCTGGTATACCCATTCTCTCTCTCTCTCTCTCTCTCTCTCTCTCTCTCTCTCTCTCTCTCTCTCTCGTGTGTGTGTGTGTGTGTGTGTAAGAATAGATTAATGGGGGTGAAAAGGCCTAAGTGAGGTCAGGGGAAGAGACTGAGTAAAGGAAAGGTAGAGGGAGGGCTTATCAAAATCTAAGAGGATATAAGTAAATCATATGGAATCCTCATTTTTGGACAATGGAACACTCAGAAGCCACAGATTGTTACTAGAAAATTTTCAGTGCCAGAGATGAGATACCTTCCAGTGAGTTGTTGGCCAGGGAGGTACCTGGTGCTCCCAAAACATTATAGGCCATTGTCAAGGCCCTTGGTTTCCCACCATGGATAGAAAGTGTGACTCCACATACTTGGGCTGCAAGGCCACTGAGAAATCCTGCTGGAACTGAGCTGATAACCTCCTCCATGTAGACAAGCTAACAGAAAGCTGTAAGAAGCCATTCTGCATGCAGTTCAATGGGAGAGAGAGATACCACCAGTGAAGATACTCAACAGTGGACATTGCCAGGCCAGCCAGGCCAAATGAGCCAATGGGTGCAACAGTGGCACGTCTATCATGGGGAAAACCAACTGCCCTCTAATTGGACTGGAGGCCCGCTCCATGGGAGGGAATACATCCCTGATACTGAAAACTTAAAACAGGGGTAGTTATGAGCTGTAGGGGTGTAACGTCTGCTGCTGTCTGGCTAAATGTATGTACTATGCTTATCAAACTGCCCAGTAAGCACTTCTCTTAATGTTCATACCTATATGTTAATGCTACTCTCACTTTTGGTAGAGAATCTTCTCTTTTCAGATGGCAGTAACCTTGAGATGACTCAGAAGGCATCATGGTTCTGGGAAGAAGTGACAGGAGTACTCAGCCCTGCAATATCTCTATCACATCTTCCAAGGCTCAGGGTCCATTGCAGAAGAGGTGGTGGAAAGAATGTAAGAGTCAAAGGAAACGTAGGACTCCTTACAATGTGCTCCCCCCAGACACAAAATGGCCTGGATATCCATGACCTCACAGTGCCTGACACCACCTACACAAGACCATCATAATAGGAGGAAAAGATCATGACATCAAAATAAAAGAGAGACTGATTGAGAGGGGGAGGGAATATGATGGAGAATGGAGTTTCAAAGGGGAAAGTGGGGGGAGGGAGGACATTACCATGGGATATTGTTTACAGTCATGGAAGTTGTTAATAAAAAATAATAATAAATGTAAAAAAAAAAAAAAAAAACAAGTGCAGACCCAGGTGTAGTAGTGCACGCCTTCAGCACTTGGGAGGCAGAGGTAGGAGGATCGCCATGAGTTCAATGCCACCCTGAGACTACATAGTGGATTCCAGGTCAGCCTGAGCTAGAGTGAGACCCTACCTCAAAAAACAAAAACAAAAGCAAAATTTTTTTAAGTGCAGAAAATAACCTGCTATCATATTATTTTGAATTATTTTACATGCTGACAAATTATATATTCACCATTAGCAGAACAGATGAGCCGGGTGAGAGCAAAGCCCTTTGCTGGGGTGAGAGTGAGGTGTCTGCAGATGGTCACTGAAACAGCTTAGCCAGAAACTGTAAACACCTTTGACACTGCAAAGCAGGGAGCCCACTATTCGCCTGTCTCCCCTCAGGCTCTTTGAAAGACACAATCTGTACAAAGTAGCAATTAGAACAGCGCACTGTTAGATTTGTAGCATTCAAAGACAGAAATCTATACAGAGTAACAATAAAAACAGCACACTGTTGATTGTAACATTCAAAGTAAGAAGGAGGGGAAAAAAAAAAAGAAGAGTTTAAAGACTGGAGAGATGGCTTAGTGGTTAGGGCACTTGCCTGTGAAACCTAAGGACCCATGCTCAGCTCTGCAGATCCCACATAAGCCAGATGCACAAGGTGACGCAAGCAAACAAGGTCGCATATGTGCACAAGATGGCGCATGCGTCTGGAGTTCGATTGCAGTGGCTGGATGCCCTAGCACGCCAATTCTCTCTCTCTCTCTCTCTCATAAAGAAAAAAGAAAAAAGCGGCACTATAAGCCATAACCTAACAGACACCCCCCTCTTCCCACAGGTACCCACGTCCTCCCACAACACCGCACTCCCTTCTGCCAACACAACTCCAGGACGGATCCCATTCACGGCTTCAAAACAAGCTTCAACTTAAAAGTATTCCCAATCAGCGTGTTCTACAACTACAATAGAATTAAAACTAGAAATCACCAACAGAAATTTGCAAAACTCCCAAACAGTTGGAGGTCACAGAAGACTCCTACATGTTGGTTGGGTCAAAGAAACTTGAAGGAAATATGAAAATAATTTAAGGTGGGCATAAACGAAAAATCACAACATACAAGAGTCAGAGGAAGTGACTCTGCCGTTATGTAAGCAAACTTGTGGTTATAAACACCAATACCAACACAGCAGGGAGATGGGTGGTTTCCTGCACAAGACTGAGCCTGTCGATATTTCACCATTGACGAAGGAAGGGTCCATGAGACCCCGCACCACCCAGAGTAGCTAATGGCAGCTAACAGTTGCTGGGAGAGAGGAAGTCAGGTTCATCAGTGGTATGGCCACTAGTAAGCTGCCCATTCCATGGCAAATAATCTTCCACCCATGATCGTGCAAGCATCCCTAATTTAACTCAGTGGGTTAAAAAAAAATAAAGGCAGGCTAGAGAGATGGCTTAGCAGTTAAGGCACTTTGCATGCGAAGCCTAAGGATCCAAGTTTGATTCCCCAGTACCCACATAAGCCAGATGCACAAGGTGGTGCATATGTCTGGAGTTCATCTGCAGTGGCTAGAGGCTCTGGTGTGCCCATTCTTTCTTCCCCTCTCCCTCTCTCTCTCTCTCTCTCTCTGTCTTTCTCTCTCTCAAATAAATAAATAAAATATTTTTTAATAAAGGCATGAAGCTGGATGTGGTGGTCTTTGACCCTAGCACTCAGGATGCAGAGGTAGGAGGATCACTGTTAAATTTGAGGCCACCCTAAGACTACATAGTGAATTCCAGGTCAGCCTGGGCTAGAGTGAGATGCTACCTCGAAAAACCAATGAATAAATAAAGGCATGAAAGTAAGATGAGGATTAATGGGGAAGAAGGGTATGAGGGGGAGGAGGATAAGAGGGTAATTGGGGAAAATAATATCAAAATATAGCCGGGCATGGTGGTGCATGCCTTTAATCCCAGCACTCGAGAGGCAGAGGTAGGAGAATCACCATGAGTTTGAGGCTACCCTGAGACTACATCGTGAATTCCAGGTCAGAGTGAGACCCTACCTCGAAAAATAAAAAAAAATAAAAATTAAAAAGATCAAAATACATTACATACATGTATAAAATATCAAAAATGCACTGGAGACATGGCTCAGTGGTTAAGAGCATTTCTTGCACAAGCACGAAGGCCTGAGGAGGCCTGAGAGACTGCACATGCTTGAATCTTTTGTTGTTGTTGTTGTTATTTTCATTTATTTATTTATTTGACAGCGACAGACAGAGAGAGAAAGAGGCAGATAGAGAGATGGAGAGAGAATGGGCGCGCCAGGGCCTCCAGCCACTGCAAACGAATTCCAGACGCGTGCGACCCCTTGTGCATCTGGCTAACGTGGGTCCTGGGGAGTCGAGCCTCGAACCGAGGTCCTTAGGCTTCACAGGCAAGCACTTAACCGCTAAGCCATCTCTCCAGCCCACGTTTGAATCTTTAAGGCCACTGTTAAGTCGAGCATAGCCACACACGTCTGTACCCCAGTTACAGGGGAGCAGAGACCCAAGAAACACTGAAGCTCATGAAAAACTCCCAAGCTCTGGAATCAATTAGAGACTCCAGATCAAATAAGAATGGATGAAATGCCGGGTCAGCCTGGGCCAGAGTGAGACCCTACCTCCAAAAAACAAAGGAAAACAAAGAATGGATGAAATGCCAGGCGTGGTGGTGCACGCCTTTAATCCTAGTACTCAGGAGGCACAGATAGGAAGATCGCCGTGAGTTCGAGGCCACTACATAGTGAATTCCAGGTCAGCCTGGGCTAGAGTGAAACCCTACCTCAAAAAAAAAAAAAAAATAATAATAAAATAAAATAAAATAAAATAAAAAGAATGGGTGGAAGTGTTGGAGTGAGACACTCAACAGTCAGTTCTGGCCACCATAGGAGAGCACACGGTGTGCCACGAAGATGCATATATGTTTACACCACATATACACACAGAAAAAGAAAAGAAAAAAAATAAAATTTTATAAACAAAAAACTCTCCAGTGTAAATTTAATAATATAAATTGATATAACATGCCTACACACAAATCAATCCAATAATTAAAAATTATCTTATTTTCCAAAATAAATGAGCCAGCCAACATAATACATCACAATAACATAATAAAAAGACAAAATCACACAATGATCTCCACAGACACAGCAATGTGCCAGTACCATCTCACGGTGGCAATACAAACCAACAAAAACCCACTAGCTCAGAATAGCAGGGTGTTCCCTTCGACTATTAAGGCGGAACTGTGAACAAAAGCAACAGTAGCCAGGCGTGGTGGTGCACACCTTTAATCCCAGCACTGGGGAGGCAGAGGTAGGAGGATCTCTGTGAGTTCAAGGCCACCCTGAAACAACATAGTGAATTCCAGGTCAGCTGGGCTAGAGTGAGACCCTACCTCAGAAAACCAAGGGGCTGGAGAGATGGCTTAGCAGTTAAGGTGTTTGCCTGCAAAGCCAAAGGATCCTGGTTCGACTCTCCGGGACCCACGTAAGCCAGATGCACAAAGGGGCACATGCATCTGGAATTCGTTTGCAGTGGCTAGAGGCCCTGGTATGCCCATTCTCTCTCTCTCTCTCTCTCTCTCTCTCTCTCTGTAAATAAAGTACATTTTAAAAATATTTTTAAGGAGGGACTAGAAAGATGGGTCAGAGGTTAAAAGCACCTGTTTGTAAAGCCTGACAACCTGGGTTCAATTACCTAGTACCCACATAAGCTAGATACACAAAGTGGCGCACATGTCTGGAGTTCCTTTGCAGCATGAGGCCCTAGTTTTATCCATTCATGTACTTTCTCTGTCTCTCTCTCTCTCTCAAATAGTTTTTTATTTTTATTTTTATTTATTTATTTTTATTTTTTATTTATTTTTTTTTTTGGTTTTTCGAGGTAGTGTCTCACTCTAGTCCAGGCTGACCTGGAATTCATTATGGAGTCTCAGGGTGGCCTCGAACTCATGGTGATCCTCCTACCTCTGCCTCCCGAGTGCTGGGATTAAAGGCGTGCGCCACCACGCCCGGCTCAAATAGTTTTTTAAAGGTGACACTATAACTTAGTAAAGAAAGACTGAAGGACTCACTGACACAGGTCCCACGTGTCCATGCTCACCACATGCCGCCAGGGTGATTAGGCAAGGAGGAAAATCCAGCCAGATCAGAAAGAAAAGCAAACTACCCTTCCTGGCAGCTGAGACGACCTTCTGCACGGACAATCCTCAGAAATCTATTAAACAGCAACCAGAGCTGACCAAGGGCAGCAAAGTTGCAGACTACAGGGTCACCACGTACAAACCAGTGTTGTTTCTACAGAGTGGCAGTGGATAATTCAAGATGGAATTAAGGAAACAATTTCATTTCCACATCATCAAAAAGAATTAGTCTGGGGGCTGAGAAGGTGGCTCAGCAGTTACAGGCACTTACATAAAAAGCCTGTGAGCCAGGCGTGGTAGCGCACACCTTTAATCCCAGCACTCGGGAGGCAGAGGTAGGAGGATCGCCATGAGTTCGAGGCCACCCTGGGACTACCAAGTGAATTCCAGGTCAACCTGGGCTAGAGCGACTAGAGTGAGACCTTACCTTGGAAAAAAAAACAAAAAAGCCTGTGATCCAGGGTTCAATTCCCAAGCCACCTAATGTAATCCAGATAGAAAAAAAAAAGTGGCCCAAGTATTTGACATTTGTTTGTAGCAGTAAGAGTCCCAGGTACATCCATACACACACATGCGCACACACACACAAATAAAAATATGAAATACTTTAAAAGAAAAAAAATGAATTAGAGTTGGAGAGATGGCCAAGTGGTTAAGGCGCTTGCCTGTGAAGCCTAAGGACCCAGGTTAGATTCCCCAGTACCCACATAAGCCAGATGCACAACATGGCGCATGTGTTTGGAGTTCAATGCAGTGGCTAGAGGCCCTGGCGTGCCCATTCTCTCTCTCTCATAAGTAAAGAAAGAGGGAAAGAAAGGAAGGAAGGGAGGGAGGGAAGGGAGGGAATGGAAAATGAATTAGTTTGGAATATTTATTTATTATTTATGAAAAGCATGTAATCTGGACTTTTCTCCATCCACTCTTCCTTCGTTCCAATCCACTCCACACCTGAACCAACAGGCTCTCACTGCTCCCTACAACAGCAACAAAGCCGTGGCCAGGCCATGCTTGGTGAAGTGATTCATGCAAGTCAGACGCAAGCGCAGACAGGCGGAAGTGCTGACAGAGGGACAGGGTGTGGCAGGGGTGAAGAGGAGAGCCGCAGGGGCAACGCAGTACATACCCAGGTAGGGCCGCCTGGGGGGGACTTTGAGTTCTTCGTCCTTACTGTCTGCAGCTACATTCAAAAAGAGAGAGAAAACAGAAAGAAAGGAGACAAAAACAGACTGGTTTTAACACTGGTGAGCTGGTGTTTCCAAGCCTTCTTTGCGCATTTCTTTAAAAAAGAAAAGAAAAGAAAAACCACTGACACAAAACTATAAGGTTTTTGTTTCTGTGCATTCGAAGATTCGCTTTCTGAACCATTCTTCTCCTATCTACCCTCTTCCAATATCCTGAGACAGTGCACAAGGCAGGAGGGAGAAATAGCAGGCCAAAGCATGAGTGAACACATCTTCACTTCATCTCTAGAGTAAGGTTGTCAATAAGATAGTCCCCAATTCTCTTGTCCTTAGAAGCTCAGGAATGGGTTCAGTGTGGTTAACCGATGGCTAACCCATTTCCACAGGCTGTTTGACATGACTGCTTCAGAGCACATGCAGTGACAAGCCCACCATCAAAGGACAGCAAGTTGACTAGGCATGGTGGCACACGCCTTTAACCCCAGCACTGTGGAGGTAGAGGTAGGAGGATCGCTGTTGAGTTTGAGGCCAGCCTGAGACTACAGAATGAATTCCAGGTCAGCCTGGGCTAATGAAATCCTGCCCTGGGAAAAAAAAAAGGGTGGGGGAGGGGACAGCGAGTTCAACAGTAACTGTGACAGGCACAGAGCTGATATGACAAGGACACTAAGCCTGCCTGGGCAGTCATCTCCTCTGAACAGCCTGGGACATGTGAAATAACAGGTCACATTTCAACCTCTCTGCTATGCCAGGAGAGCAGCCCCATGATGGCCTTCCGTGCCAGAGTACCTCAGGGCACCTGGCAGGCACCCCTGTTCTCTGGGGCAGAAGTGGTTGGAACAGAGATGGTATTGCAGGCCGTGTCCCTGCCCACTCCGCTGTGGACTTTACCTTAAAGCAGAAATCCTGCAAGTCAACAGCTTAAAGCTACCACTGGACAAGCTCTGCCCCGTGTGATACTGAGTACAGAGAGTGGTGACCTGTCGTCAAATCTCGCTTGCAGATCAAGAGCACCACACGGAGTGCAGCCGCCTGGCACCCAGCTTGCTCCCAACCCCATGACTCTATAGTCAATTTCACAATTCAGTGAAGATCGAGACCCACAGATTGGGGTGGGGGGTGTGTAAGCAGGCTACACACAAAGTTCGGACACAAAGTTCAGGCAGAGAGTGGACCCAGAGCAGGTCAGAAAGTGAGGCCCAGAACACAGATGTACAGAGCACAGGAGTCCCCTGGGCAGAGCCTAAAGCCCCTAAGGTGTGTGCCTGGCCAGCCAGCCAGACCTGGAGTTGAAAACAGCTAAATGTAGGTCAGACAGGAGAGAGCCTGAAGCAGGGAGAACAAGAGATGAACTTGGTGCCCACCTCCCTTTTTTTTTTTTTTTTTTTTTCGAGGTAGGGTCTCACTCTAGCCCAGGCTGACTTGGAATTCACTACGAAGTCTCAGGGTGGCCTCAAGTTCACAGCGATCCTTCTACCTCTGCCTCCCAAGTGCTGGGATTAAAGGAGCGGGCCACCACGCCTGGCTCCCCCCCCCCCCAACTTTTTGTTGTTGTTGCTGTTTTCAAGGTAGGGTCTCACTCTAGCCCACACTCTAGCCCACATGTCTCTACAGCTCTGTGCCAAACACAGCCTGTGGAGGATCTAGATGTGGTCCCAGGATGGATGACGGTCATCAGGAGGTATGACAGTGTCTTCTCAATGGATGATGGGGGCCCTGTGACCACTCCAGTCCACAGAACGGATGCCGCGTGTCTTCCAAGGCCAGATTGCAGGAAAGACACCACTTGCCCTGATGGTCTCCCAAGATGCTGGCCCTGGGACCTGACCACCATGCTGTGAGGAAGCCCTGCCGCACAGGGGGCACACGTACCAGTGTGCCGGGAAGCACCACGGAGGGCCCCACCAGCCAGTGAGAGAGATGGGGGCCAGGGGACCACAGAAAGTACTGGAAAGCCAGCAGGCCTCAGAGCTTCTTCAAGCCTCTCCAGGCAACACTGAGAAGGACAGAGACCAGATGTCCCTGCCAAGCTCTGTTCCCAACTGTCCTTTCCAGGTCTCGTTTTTAGGTTAAAAGGGAGCAAGCCCAGAAGTCAGAATAGGAGATAACGAGGCCTAGGGCTCAGGTGGGTCGGCATGGGCGCTTGGGAAGGAAGCGGTCAGATGTCACAAGGCACCCTCTGCTTCCCAAGGCCCAGGAAAGGTCTTCTGCTCGGTCATCCACGTGGGCAAGAGTATAATGGCTGCAGCTAGGAGAGAACCAAGGTGAGACTAGCTTAGAGTTGGGGCAGGGTGCAGGCCCAACACGGGAACTTCTACCAAGATGCCCAGAAGTGTCTCGACACCCCTTGCAAAGGAACCAGGGTGGTGATGGGAAACCTCGCACACAACACACCCCAAGATTTCACCCTGTAAGATACACATCTCCATGGCTCTTATAAACTCACAGAGGGGAGCAACCCCCATTACCAATTTAGAACATCTTTATCCCACTGCAAGAAACCCTTTCCACAAGCGGATACTCTCCACCCACGCTGGAAAATCCCAACCAGGAACGCTGTATGCTAAATCGAAGCAAATGTCAGATAACTCCAACCATCTGACACTGAAAACAACTTTATGTCTCAAATATCTCCTGAAAGAAGTATAAAATTATATATAAAATATATGTTATATATAATATTATTATATATATTACATAATTTATATAATATAATTATGTATTATAATATTAAATTATATATATATATATATATATATGGCTGGAGAGATGGCTTAGTGGTTAAGGTGCTTGCCTGCAAAGCCTAAGGACCCAGGTTCAATTCCCCAGTACCCATGTAAGACAGATGCACAAGGTGGCTCATGTGTTTGGAGTTTGCTCGCAATGGCCTGGTATGCCCATTCTCTCTCTCTTTCCTCTCTCATAAAGTATAAAAAAAACATAGCTTCTAATCAATTTATATTTTAAAAAGCATTATAAAACAAATTTAAAGTTTTTAAAGTAGGGCTGGGGAGTTGGTCTAGCAACTAAAGGCACTTGCTTTCAAAACCTGCTGCCCTGGGTTCGATCCCCAGTACCCACATAAAGCCAGTTGCACAAAGTGATGCATGCTTCTGGAGTTCATTTGCAGCAGCAAGAAGCCCTGATGTGTCCAGTTTTTCATTCTTTCTCCTCTCTCTACCTCCCTCCCTCTTCACAAATAAATATTTTTTTTGTTTTTTTAATATTTACTTTTTATTTATTTATTTGATAAGGAGAAAAAAAAGAGGCAGATAGAGATAGAGAGAATGGGCATGCCAGGGCCTCTAGCCACCACAAACAAACTCCAGATGCATGTGCCACCATATGAATCTGGCTTACATGGGTCCTGGGTCCTTTGGCTTTGCAGGCAAGTGCCTTAACCACTAAGCAATCGCTCCAGCCCATAAAAAAATATTTAATAAATAAATAAATAAGGGAGCCAAATGTGGTGACACACACCTTTAATCCCAGCACTTGGGGGGCAAAGGTAGGAGGACCACCATGAATTCAAGGCCACTCTGAACCTACACAGTGAATTCCAGATCAGCCTGCGCTGCAGTGATACCCTACCTCAAAAAAAAAAAAACTAAAAATTAAAATAAAAGGCTGGAGAGATGGCTTAGCGGTTAAGGCACTTGCCTGCAAAGCCTAAGGACAAAGGTTCAATTACCCAGTACCCATGTAAGCCAGATGCACAAGGCAGTACATGCATCTGGAGTTCATTTGCAGTGGCTAGAAGCCCTAGCGTGCCTGTTCTCTCTGTCCCTTTCTTCTTCTTCTTCTCTCTCTCTCTCTCTCTCTCTCAAATAAGTTAGTAAATAGAATTTTTTTTTTTTTGAGGTAGGGTCTCACTCTGGTCCAGGCTGACCTGGAATTAACTATGTAGTCTCAGGGTGGCCTTGAACTCATGGCGATCCTCCTACCTCTGCCTCCCGAGTGCTGGGATTAAAGGCGTGTGCCACCACGCCCGGCAGAACTTTTTTAAAAAGGAAAATAAAGTTTAAAAAGTAGTAGAAGTAAATCAGAAACAAAGTGACTCAAATGAACCTGCGTATCCCACAGAACCCAAGAAGAGGCATTTCTGATGACTCCGAGGCCTGCGGCAGCTAGAATATGATCTAAGGTCACGCCACCCTGGGCAGATAAGCCCTTAATCGATGTGCTGCCCCAGAAACAGTGTGACTGGCATTATGATTCTGCTCATGCTCTGTGCAGCAGTCAGAATGTGGAAACAGAGCTGGGACACAGGTAGGAGACAGAGGAGCCAAGTCTCACTCTAGGAGTCCATCTGGAAGAACCGGTGTGCCTTCACCAGTATTGAAGGAATACCATACAGCTAATGTTTCTAGCCTACATTAGTTCAGATGGAATACCATCAATGCATCTATAAGAAATGTAAATGCTCCTAGGACTTCCAGTGAAGCGACAGATGTCGCACTTCCCTCCTCGGAAAGTGCAGCGGGGAGATTCCCCTGGTGTAGCTGACAAGAATTCTGTGACTCCGAGCCCGATCTCTGGGCAACATATACCTACCTTATCTTGGGAGACGGCTGCCTATACTTAATCTTACTTGACAGACCCCTACACTCATGGATGTAAACCTCTCCCCTCCCTAAGCACGGGAGAACTCAGACAAAGGACTGTAAGAGGAGTATAAATCCAGCACAATCAGAGTTCGGGGCCTCTGTCAAGTTTTAGCATTAGCCAGCAGAGGTCCGCGCATGAATCAAGGCTCACTCCCTCTCTCTCTCTCTGGAAGTGGACTTTGCCTGATTATTCTCATTGACTCGTTAATTCCTATAACACCAGGAGTTCCATTTCCTGAGAATACCTCCCACTGAACAAGCCAGATGACAGCTAGGGCCACGCCAATGGTCTCCAATAGCACAGTTCCCTGGAGACTTGGTTCAGTCTGGCCCGGGGCAGAGGCCACACAGAGCCTCCTACGCAGATGGAGGAAGGGTCCAGGGAGCCAGCGCTTGCCCCACCTGAGGGCTCCCACTGGCCAGAACAACCTGGTTCTGGAACAGAAAACAAAGGTCGCGGCGGACAGTTGTCACAGTGCTATGAAGTGTTACGCAGGCTGCTGGGGGAACAAATTACCAGCTGTCTTCTCCGGCTGTGGACCCTACACAACTGACCAGCCAAGCAAGACGTGCTCACTAGTGGGGAACAGGGGCATGACTGTTACGGTGGTAACCAGCTGCTCTGATTAGATCTGAGGCCCGCTCCATGAGAGGGAATTCATGCCTGGCACTGAAAGCCTAGTCAAATGCCTAGCTAATAAGGCCCTGGGGGGAAAGCTACTACTGTTGTGGGAATAAATGGATATGCTGTGCTCATCAAGTTGTCCTCTAAATATTTCTGTCTATGCCCATAGACTACTGCTGCTCCCACCTTTTTTTTTTAAATCATTCTAGCCCCAGCTGACCTGGAATTCACTATGTAGTCTCAGGGTAACCTTGAACTCATGGGGAATCCTCCTACCTCAGCCTTCCTAGTGCTGGGATTAAAGGCATGTGCCACCATGCCTGCCAGAAAAGGGTCTTTCATGCAGGGAGACTCAAAACTAATCAAAAAGTGCTGAAAAGAAGTGACCATTAGCCGGATGTGGTGGCGCGCGCCTTTAATCCCAGCACTCAGGAGGCAGAGGTAGGAAGATCTATGTGAGTTCTAGGCCTGAGACTACATAGTGAATTCCAGGTCAGCCTGGGTTAGAGTGAGACCCTACCTCGAAAACCCAAGATCAACAACAACAACAACAACAACGAAAAAGTGACTATTGAGTGCTCAGCACTAAATGAGGTATCATGTCCTCCAAGGCTCAGAAGACAGGGCAGAACAGATGAAAGAGGCAGAGGAGAGGGAGGAGTGCTTGGAATGCTGTCTTCCAGACATGAAGTGGCTATTGCATTCATGACCTCACAGCAGCTGCCATTACCTACACAAGACCTGCACGACATTGGGCCCAACCAACATTCGCCGTGGATGGTGGAAGAGGAGGGGGAAAAAAGGCATGAAAAGTAGAAGAGGAACTAGTTGGAAAGAAGGGGTTCAGTGGAAGGGAGATGTAGGAGCTCTAGATTAAAAGTACTTAATTTTAGGGCTGGAGAGATGACTTAGCGGTTAAAGCGCTTGCCTGCAAAGCCAAAGGACCTTGGTTCAATTCCCCAGGACCCACGTAAGCCAGATGCACAAGGTGGCGCATGCATCTGGAGTTCATTTGCAATGGCTGGAAACCCTGGCATGCCCATTCTCTCTCTCACTCTGTCTCTTTCCCTCTCTCAAATAAATAAATAAGCTGGGCGTGGTGGCACACGCCTTTAATCCCAGCACTCGGGAGGCAGAGGTAGGAGGATCGCTGTGAGTTCGAGGCCACCCTGAGACTCCATAGTGAATTCCAGGTCAGCCTGGGCTAGAGTGAGACCCTACCTCGAAAAACCAAAAAATAAATAAATAAATAAATAAATAAAAATAAAATATTTTTTTAAAAGTACTTAATTTTAAAAAGACAGGGAACTGGGGAGATGGTTCAGCAGTTTAAGGCACTTGCTTGCAAAGCCTGTTGGCCCAGGTTCTATCGCCCAGCCACTCACATAAAGATAGGCAGGCATTCATTTTGTAGCAGCCAGAGACCCTGGTATCCGAGCACATGCACAGATAAAAATTTTAAAAAGGGGGCTGGAGGAATGGCTTAGCAGTTAAGGCGCTTGCCTGGAAAGCCAAAGGGCCCAGCTTTGATTCCCCAGGACCCACATAAGCCAGATGCGCAAGATGGCACACGCATCTGGAGTTCGATTTCAGTGGCTGGTGGCCCTGGTGCACCAATTCTCTCTTTCTCTCATACAAAAATAATAAAAACATTATTTTAAAAAAGGGAAGAAGACAAAGATAAACAAACCCCAACCTCTGAGAAGGAAAGACAGCATCAGCTAACACAACTGTGCCCAGATCCTGATTGAAGGAGCCACAGTAGCTAAAAGTTAGAAAATGAACAACCAGACATTCACACACAAACTGGATATATTTGACAATACAGAGTTGAACTTTTTTTTTTTTTTTTTCAAGCAGAGAGAGGATGAGAGAATGAGAGAGTGAACGGGTGTACCAGGGCCTCTTGCCACTGCAAACAAACTCCAGATGCATGCACCACTTTGTGCATCTGGCTTTACATGCCTATTGAGGATTTGTATCTGGGCTGTCAGGCTTTGCAAGCAAGTGCCTTTAACCACTGAACTGTCTCTCCAGCCCTCTCCCTAATTTTGTAAACGTTATCGATTCCACATAACAAAAATTGAAACTGAGGGGCTGGAGAGATGCCTCAGCAGTTAGGGCACTTGCCAGCAAAGTCTAATGACCTGAGTTCAATTCCCCAGTATCCACACAAAGCCAGATGCACAACGTGGTGCTTGCATCTGGAGTCTGTTTGCAGCAGCTGGAGGCTCTGGCCCACCCATCATCTCTCTCTTTCTCTCATCTCTCTGCTTGCAAATAAATAAAATATTTTAAAAACACTGAAACTGAGAAGCAAAACACACATACCCACTCACTCTCCAGCCACCAACGGCACAGAGCACCTGCCTGATGAGAAGAGGTATGGCATGGCTCTGGGTGCCAGCCACGAGTCTCTGTACCCCTCAGATGTGACATAAAGGGCCTGAGCAAAGACAGGATAGGAAAGTCTCATGAAATGTGTGATTTTAAGTGTGATTCTAATTTTGAAAATTATGCAAGGTTTGTGATAAACCACTGACTAAAGAAACAAAAACTGGAAAATGTACCGAAATACTCAACGTTGTCAGTGAGGGGGGAGTGTTTCATTCACTTCCCTCTGCCTTCCCCAAATTTCCACTGCGAGTCTACACTCTGCTTTATTGAATTATTTGTTTGCTTGTTTGTTTGTCTGCAAGGAGAGAGAGAGAATGGGCATGCCAGTGCCTCCAGCCGCTGTAAACAAGCTCCAGATGCACAAGCCACTCTGTGCATCTGGCTTTATGTGGGCACTGGGGAACCAAACCCGGGTCATTAGGCTTTGCAGGGCAAGTTCCTTAAGCACTAAGCCATCTCTCCAACCCCCCTCTGCATTCTTTATATTCAGACAACAAATTACATATGTAATGCTTTAAATAAGCCTGCCCTTTCATTCATGTTTCTTCCATCACAACTGGCAAATTGAATCGGTGACCTTCAAAATTTATAAAAGACAGTTAGAGGGCTAGAGAGATGGCTCATCAGTTAAGAGCACTTCCTATGCAAGCATGAGGGCCTAAAGAAGCCTGAGAGACCATGATGCTTTAATCGTCTGGACCCACATTAAACAGCTGGGCACGGCCACGCACATCTATAACCCCAATCCCACTGAGAAGCAGAGACCCAAGAATCGCTGGGGCTAGCAATGAAATGACAAGCGCTGGGATCAATCAGAAACTCCAGCTCATCTTTCCTCTTTGGCTGGAACAAGATCAGAGGTAACTAAATTAAAGCTCATCCCAACGGAAAAAGAGAAAGAAAAGAAACTCCAGCTCAAATAAGATGGACAGAAGAGCAGTAGAGGGGACACCTCACATTCTGCTCCAGTCACCACAGAACACACCTGCCACAGGGAAGCTCATGGGGCACCTCACAGCAATACACATGCACATGCCACACACTCACACACATACGTTTAAAATATAACTAGACAGCTGGGCGTGGTGGCGCACGCCTTTAATTCAAGCACTCAGGAGGCAGAGGTAGGAGGGTCGCCGTGAGTTTGAGGCCATCCTGAGGCTACATAGTGAATTCCAGGGCAGCCTGGGCTAGAGTGAGACCCTACCTCGAGGAAAAAAAAAAAGGCAAAAAAAGAGACAGAGAGAGAGAGAGAAAGGGAAAGAGTTGAGAGAGGGCTGGAGAGATGGCTTAGCTGCTAAGCGCTTGCCTGTGAAGCCTGAGGACCCCGGTTCGAGGCTCGATTCCCCAGGACCCACGTTAGCCAGATGCACAAGGGGGCGCACGCGTCTGGAGTTCGTTTGCAGTGGCTGGAGCCCTGGAGCGCCCATTCTCTCTCTCTCTCTCTCTGTGTCTGTGGCTCTCAAATAAATAAATAAAAATAAACCAAAAAAAAATTTTTTAAAGAGTTGAGAGAGACTCCGGCTCAAACAACAACAGGCAAAAGAGCTCAGGCCACCACAGGTGAGCACATGGGGCACCACAAGGGCACATACATGTGCATACACCACACGCACACACACTGCATATTACATACACATAGACACACAAGCCAAAAAAAAAAAAAAAAAAAAAGTCCAACAGCCAACAGGGCCTAGTGCCGCTGGTTGCAAACCAGATTACAGAATGTCATCAGAAGAAATTTCTGCAAAGAATAAAATAAAAACAGATATTCTGAGTTGCCCAAGGTCAAGGAACGGCCTGTGCTGCCCACGTTCTCACACCACAGAGCATGAGGTATGCGCACCCCAAGTGGACGGTGTACTGCATGTGTGTTTAACAAAGTATGTAAGAAAGATGTGGCTGCACTGCTAGCCACACAGTCAGAGATAACACTGCCTTCTTGGGCTCCTCTTTCAGTGGCAAGACCAAGAGTCTGGATATGGGGAGCTGGAGAGATGGTTTAGTGGTTAAGGTGTTTGCCTGAAAAGCCAAAGGACCTCAGTTCCATTCCCCAGGACCCACATAAGCCAGATGCACAAGGTGGCGCATGCATCTGGAGTTTGTTTGCAGTGGCTGGAGGCCTGTGCCCATTCTCTCTCTCCCTCTGTGTGTGTGTGTGTGTCTCTGTCTGTCTGTCTGTCTCTTTCCCTCTCTCGCTCTCTCAAATAAATAAATAAATTTTTTTCTAAAAAAAAAAAAAAAAAAAGAGTCTGGATATGACCAGAAAGGGCCAGGATGATGAGTTAAAACCTCACTCAAATCCCAGCAGAGAAACTCTTATCTTGGATCCTTTCAAATGGCAACAGTTGAGTCAGTTACAAAGCTGAAAACGCTACTTATCGGTGACAGATAATGACCACTTAGTAAAATGAGAGCTGCTGAGATAACTAGAGTGGCTTTCTGCCCCACCCAACGAACAAGAGCCAAGCCTCGCGGGCCGACTGACTGCGGTCAGCGAAGCTTTCTTTCCAGACGCTGTGACCACCCACCTGCAAAGGAGCGGCGCTTCACGCTCAGCTCGTTGGCCACGCGGACCTCCGTGCAGAGCTTCAGCATCAGCAGCATGGTGAGGATCATGACGATGCTCTGCCACAGCAGCGGGGACTCGAAGTGCCTCCCAAACCTGGCGCGGAGAGGCAAGAGATCGCGTCACCAGGGAAGTGGATGCCAACCCCCTGCTGGCACCTCCAACAGCCAGGACCTGGGGAGCATCCAGGAAAAAGAGTCCCTGGGAGGGAGCGTCTTCGGTACCCATTGTAGCCCTGGTACTTTATTGCCTAGTCTTCTTGGGTTCATGTGGGACGGGGCTAGAATGGGGAGGAGCTTAAGACCCAGACTCGGCAGGAGACCCTGAGTACCGTGCCCACGCAGGGCTTTTCCAAGTCCCATGTCTTCCTGTCAGGACCATGTGCTGGCATGGGAGGACCCTCTAGGCCTGCGCCCCTGCCAAGGCCCAGTCTTGACCTGGTAAGACACCATCTCCAACCCACAGTAGCCCTGCTTGCTGCATGGAACGGAGGTGGGTCGCCAGCACAGACCAGTATCTATGGAGGACAAACAGCCTTGTGCAAACTGTCCACACATATCCTCCACCAGCAAGAGAAAAGGCATCTGAGGGCTTTCTCCATTGCCAGAGAACTCCCTCCACCAAAATCTCCTTCCTCCGCCTCAGACCTCCCTGTCCAGGGCCACTCTCCCTCCCTGAGTGTCCCTCCCAGTTGCAGGTTCCCACCAGGGTTGAACATCTCAACATAGGGCTCAACATAGGCCACAGGGCGCTGGAGGGTAGAACCACAAGGGGGATGTCACCCCTTGGCCTTTGCCAAGCAGAACACCCTGGGGCTGTGACATGATGTAGACAATCCTACATCCCACCACTAAAGGGTTAACCTGGGCACATGGTCCTTAAACAAGTCCCAACCCTTATCCTAACCACACTGCTGGGGAGCAAAAGCCCAGGCTAGAATTGGCCTCAGAGTTTACCTGGCTTGAAAACTATTTCGAAGACCTTCATTGGTAGATGGCACACCAAACTCACGAGATCCTATACAGCACCCAGATCCCCACCCACTCCTGAAAAAAAAATGTCAAGGAATTTACTGGTCTCCTGGGGAACCTGAGTCACCTCCGGGTCTGGCTGAAGGGCACAGCCAGCAGCTCCTAAGCCAGCACACAGCAGGAACATGGTCACAGGCCAACACAGAAATAAGTCTCACAGACCCAGTGCCAGCACCAAGCTTGGCTCAGGGGATACCAAACCACCACACCCACCATCTGGCCACTGTGATAGCAACTCACCAAAAATTACTCCATAAATGAAAATCAAAAAGACACCGTGGAGCTAGTGAGATGGCTCAGTGGTTAAAGGTGCTTGCTTGCAAAGCCTGACTGCCCAGGCCCGATTCCCCAGCACCCACATAAAGCCAAATGCACCAAGTGGCACATGGGTCTGAAGTTCATTTGCAGTGGCAGGGGGCCCAACATGCCCATATTCATATTCTCTGTGTCTCCCTTCCTCTCTCTCTAATAGATAAATGAAAATGTGTTTTTAAAAAGGGGGGGGCTGGAGAGATGGCTTAGCAGTTAAGGCATTTGCCTGCAAAGCCAAAGAACCCAGGTTCAATTCCCAGTACTCACATAAGCCAGATGCACAAGGTGTCTAGAGTCTGCAGTGGCTAGAGGCCCTGGCATGCCTATTCTTTCTCTCTCTTTCTCTCAGACAAATAAATAAAAATGACATATTTTTTTTAATATGACACGTCACTGGGGAGGCAGAGGTAGGAGGATCACTGTGAGTTAGAGGCCACCCTAAGACTACATAGTGAATTCCAGGTCAGCCTGGGCTAGAGTGAGACCCTACCTCAAAAAAAAAAAAAAAGTGGGGTTAGAACTTGAACAGACCAGCTGTGTTCCCAGGATCTGTTGCCAGGATCCTGCTGTCACCATGCTGCCCCCAGGCTCATGCACCTGTGTGTGATCTATGTCCCTGACCCACAGTCCTTGCTTATAAAGTGAAGATGATAACCCCAAGGCTATCGGCAAACAGAGCCAAGCCTTCAGTTGCTTCTAGGAACTGTTCTCCATGGGTTACCTGGCTGGCAGCTTGCCCATGGAGGTCAGGCAAGAAAAGAGGTAAGGGGCTGGAGAGACGGCTTAGTGGTTAAGCGCTGGCCTGTGAAGCCTAAGGAATCTGGTTCGAGGCTCGATTCCCCAGGACCCACGTCAGCCAGATGCACAAGGGGGCGCACACGTCTGGAGTTCGTTTGCAGTGGCTGGAGGCCCTGGCGCGCCCATTATCTCTCTCTCTCTCTCTGCCTCTTTCTCTGTCTGTTGCTCTCAAAATAAATAAATAAAAATAAACAAAAAAAATTAAAAAAAAAAAAAAAGAGAGATAAGGCCCCATTTGAGGGCCACATGAGGCTGGGGGTATAACTTTTAGAACAAGCTGACACCTGTCACTAGAGAGATTATGGAGGAAAAAAAAAAAATCAAGGTCTGTGTTCCCATCCACCACACAGTTAGTCCTAGCAAGTGTCCTCAGTAAAGGAGGCCAGAGCTTACAATGAGCACAAGGGAGCAAAGCTGAGGGTTTGGTTGGCTTTATGAGAAAACAGCTAAAATGCAACACAGAATTTCAAAAGGCACAACTTCCCCTAAAAGACATACAAGGAACAAAATAAACAGAGAAACTAGATTTAATATAATTTTAAAAGATAATATAGGGCTGGAGAGATAGCTCAGCTATTAAAGGCATTTGCCTACAAAGCCTGACAACCAGGGATTGATTCCCTAGTTCCCAGGTAAAGCCAGACTCATAGAGCGGCGCATGCATCTGAACTTCATCTGCAGAGGCAAGAAGCTCTGGTACCCCATCTTTTTCTTTCTCTCTCCTTGCAAATAAACAAAATATTAAAAAATAATAATAATCTAAGCCAGGTATAGTGACACATGCCTTTAACCTCAGCCCTCAAGAAGCAGAGGTAGGAGAATCACTGTGAGTTTTCAGGCCAGCCTGGGACTACAGAGTGAGTGCCAGGTCAGCCTAGGCTAGAGTGAGACACTACCTCAAAAAAAAAAAAAAAATGGGGGCTGGAGAGATGGCTCAACAGTTAAAGGTACTTGCTTGCAAAGCCTGACAGTCCAGGTTTGATTCCTCAGTACCCACATAAAGCCAGACATACTAGATGGGACATGCATCTAGAGTTCACTTGCAGTGATAAGAAGTCTCTTTCAAATAAAATATTTTTAAAAAAATAAAAATAGGGAGCCAGGTGTGGTGGCGTACGCCTTTAATCCCAGCACTTGGGAGGCAGAGGTAGGAGGATTGCCATGAATTCAAGGCACCCTGAGACTACATAGTGAATACCAGGTCAGCCTGGGCTAGAGTGAGACCCTACCTCAAAAAAAAAAAAAAAGGGGCACAAAAAATAAAAACAGGGGTTGGAGAAATGGTTTAGCAGGCCTAAGGACCCAGGTTCAATTCCCCGGTACCTACTTAAGACAGATGCACAAGGTGGCACATGCATCTGGAGTTAGTATGCAGTGGTTGGAGGCCCTGATGCACTCATTCTCTCTATCTGGTCCCCCCACCTTCTTTCTAATAAATAAATAAATAAATTTTAAAAATAAAACAAAATAAAGATATCTAAATAAAGGTGCCATTTCTTGTCCAAATTAACAATAGTCTGTGCTGGTGACTTTATTTCATCTCCTGCACCTCTTCGAAGGCCAAGTGGCCACTGGCCAGTGTGGACCAGCTGCTCAGAACAGCTCTGGATTTGTCCAAAGGTTCTTGTCGGAATGAGAACTGGCCCTACTCATGGCTGACCAACCAGGCTGATCAACTCCAGCAACTGGAGTGTGGAGGGTAACTTCTCCAAGCCCCAAAGTAACAGAAGTCAGGTGGAAAAGCAGTTGTAAAATCAAAGTGCCACCTCAGTAGCGGAATGTCACCGCGGCTCAGATACAATGTTTCACTCTCGCAGCCGAGAGCCGCTTGCCAGCAATGGCAGAGTCTGAGCATCACCGCCTTTGTTCCATCAGATTGGTACTGAGAACTCTGTCCAGGAGAGCCTGAAACTCTGGGCCCCGACCCCACCCATTTATCCATCCTGTCTCTACCTATCATGGCCTGCAACACTAGCTTCAGGATCACTTGGCACTGACTCGCTTCTGACATTACAGACACCAAGCCCTGCAACCTGCATTTCATGAAAAACAGTCTGAAGAAGGGTAGCTTGACAAAGTGACAGGGTTGTAAGAAGCATGAGAGCTCCTCAAGCTTGAGAATCCCGGGGCTACACGGTTAAGTCAGCACCTCTCTATTGTACTGTCAAGCCCACAGAAGCAATGCACCAAACCTTCCACAGAGGTAGAACGCTTCCTAGAGGGGCTGGGGTTGTGAGGTCTGCGTCCCAGCTAACACTGGGAACCCACTTAAGGGTTATAATTCCGCCACTGTCCCAGTGCCCTGTCTCACCCAGAGCCTGGCACAACCCCGATCTGCTCTCCTTCCTCCACTGCGAGGGGTGGTACGCATGGAGTGAAGGGTATGGACATAGGTTCCTGGCAGCGCTCCTGTTAAAAACACAGACCCGGGCTGGAGAGATGGCTTAGCGGTTAAGCGCTTGCCTGTGTAGCCTAAGGATCCTGGTTCGAGGCTGGATTCCCCAGGACCCATGTTAGCCAGATGCACAAGGGGGCGAATGCGTCTGGAGTTCGTTCGTTCGCAGTGGCTGGAGGCCCTGGCGCGCCCATTCCTCCCTCCCTCCCTCTCTATCTGCCTCTTCTTCTCTCTGTCCATTGCTCTCAAATAAATAAGTAAAAATAAATGAAAAAAATTAAAAAAAAAAACAGACCCTGGAGCCTCTGGCTGTCCCTGTACAAAAGTCATGAAGTCTAAGAGACTGCTGACCAGTGAAGCCCACAGGGGCACCCCAAGATTGGGTCTACAGGAGTCCCCATGGAGAGCCATGGAAAGACCCTCCTATTACCTAGAAGCAATGGGGTCTCTACAGATGGGAGCAGCATCCAGATTCTGCCCCAGACCTCTGGCCCTTCACACTTGTAAGGAGCAGGAAAGGTCTTTGCCTCGGTGGAGATGCCCAGTAGGGCCAGCACCCGCTGCTCCTCCCTCCACACTTTCTAGAATTCTAGAATGCACGGTGGACCCGAAGCCCTGTGTATTGTTACCCAGAAGCCCTGGGTATCCCAGAGCAGCTTGGGTTAAGGATTCTATGGAAGAGACTAGTTATGAACTGTACTTGGCGGAGCCCAGCCTCCACCCCAACCCATGAAAAGTATTTGAGGACCACTTCAGAGGCCCCAGGCAAAGGTGAGAAGGCCCACCCCCTTACCCTTCCCCACCGGAGCACACCAGGACACTGGGCTCACTTCTGACTTCTCCAAACCAAAATGTACATTCGATGTTTGTTTGGTTTCTTGGTTTTTTTTTTTTTTTTTTTCATAATTTTGAACAAAAAGCATACTGGGCAAAACCCATGTGGTAGCAACGTCAGGTAGTTCTCTCCACTATTTTGGAGAAAATGTATTCCTCAACCCTGAAGGTGAGTATGCTGTTCTAAGAGTGAGCCTGGGTTGCACTGGGCAACCTGCCCAAGAGCCTGACTCCACCCCGTGTGCAGACAGTAAACAACAGTAATGGGCATATGGAACAGTAATGGGTTATAGGAAAGGATCTGCTTTCAGCCGTAGACTTACTTCAGGCTACCTCAAAGCACCCAGCCAGCCCACTCGTTAGCTGGGGGTCTCTATCCTTAATCCAGACGAAAATACAAGGAAGGAATTTTCAAAGCACAGTTTTCCACCTTCCCTTTTAATTTTTATTTTATTTTATTTTATTTGTTTATTTTTTGCTGTTTTGAGGTAGGGTCTCACTCTAACCCAGGCTGACCTGGAATAATTCACTACGTAGTCTCAGACTGGTCTTGAACTCAAAGCAATCCTCTTACCTCCGCCTCTTTAGTGTTGGGATTAAAGGTATGTGCCACCATGCCCAGCCTTCCCGCTTTTTTTGGGGGGGTGGGGGGGTGGTTCAAGGTAAGGTCTCACTCTAGCCCAGATAAGAACCCACTGACAGAAGTCGCCTGGTCTCGTGAAGGTGATGTCCTTCAATACTGCTAATACCATACTCTGCCACACAGTCAAACTATTCCAGGACGACAAGGGTCAACTCACTAGCTCATTTCTGAAAACTCCCAAGTGGGGACCAAAAGCACACTCCATTGAATCAGTGAGCCCAGGGCTGGGACAGATCTCAAAGGAGCTGAGAATACTTCATGAATTGGGGCAGGCATGCTCCGCAAACAATACACTTCAAAGTGGGTGTGTTTTATTTGATCTAGATTATACCTCACTGGAGTTGATTTAAATACTAATTAGCAAGAAGGCAGATAGTTACATGACTGCTCCAAGAGTAAGCAAAAAAACTGAAAAGCAGAGCCGGGCCACCAGCTCCCTGGAGCCCTGATTACTGACTTCAGAAGCCAACCAGCATTAAGAGAATTGCAAAGGCTTGTGTGCACAGGGGCCTGGGACCATCCACAATAAAAGAAAATTCCAGATATTTTAGACCTGAGGATAAAGCTAATGGGAACTTTTTTTTATCATTATTATTTTTCTCTGAAAACTCACCCTCCCAAGTGCATCTGGCTTTAATGACTGTTAAAATTAACTTCAACTTCCTCAGCAGAATGCAAATGACAGTAAGAGGAAATCGGCCAGCGAGAAGCAAGAAAAATAGTCTCCATTTAAGTACTATCAAGTCCCCACACAACATGCAGGAAAAGAAAGGAAGGGACCCAGGGCCACTGCCCACAGAGAGGCTTCAGAACTTTCCCATGAAGGTAAGGGGACATTAAACGAACAAACATACCTGGAGATTTCATTTAAGATTTTCTCCTCCAAGTTTGTCCCTATTCTGGGAAATGATGCACCCTGAGGAGTTCGGTGACTGCTGAAACCACCATTGCAAAAGGAGAGCCTGCACTTCCCAAGGTCCCGCGGAGGAAGTAGCTCCAAGGCAGTTCTAAGTGATACCCGAACTCCCCCTCCCCTCAATGACAAAGCCAACTCTCACGGTGAATGTCACCAACTTACCAGAAGAGTATCCGTAAAATATTGGCCACCAGTAGCACCAGACACACGTGGGTGGAGAAGCCATCGGCGTTCTGAGTCCTCCGGATGTCCCTGTATTGCGGGATGTATGGCACTACTCCTCCGAAGACCATGGCCCCAGCGGCCACCCAGGACACCAGCTGGTGCAGCGGGACCAGAAGCCAACCCAAGCCTTCCGCTTCCATCGCCAACACCCCGGCCACACTGAGGGCCCGCGACGTTCACCTGGCCCAGGCCTCTGTGTGCCTCCCGGGCCCCTGGGTCCGCACGCTGACCGTCAGTCACCTCCACATGGCCGCCGCTACCCTGCGCAGTCCTCCACCATCCTGGCCTGGCAAGGGGGGTGGGGATGAGACTGCTAAAGCATTGGGCAGGAACTTGGCCTGGGCGCACCCGTGCCGGACCTGGAACCTAGGGCATGGCCTGGGGGCGGGGGGGGGGGGTGGAAACAGTGAGATCGGTGTTCCCTCCCACAGAGCCCCGAAAGTCGAGGGTGACCCGGGGCGCTCGGCCGGGGCTAGGACCCCTTTGCACCACCCGGGGGAGACTTGGGGAAGCTGGAGACGCGCGCGCGGCCATCTGTCTGCAGAACGCCAGAGTGAAGGGAGGAGGGCGCACGGCAGGGTTGAGGTAGGGAAGGGGGACATCACCACGGCTCAGTCACCACGGGGGTGACGCGGCCCCGGGACCGGACGGTCCTACCCGTGGGAGGGGGGAAGGGAGGGCGCGCGGCCTGGCGGGGTGCTGTGACTGCGCCCCCAGACCCCGCGTCCTCCGCTTCCCGCAGGGGCGGCTCCGCGGGGCGGTGCACAGGAGTGGGATGTAGGCTGGGGGAGGAAAGAGGAACCAGCGATCCTTACCAGTCGTGTGGCGCCTGTCCGTCGGTCGGTCCCTCAATCCCCGCGAGCGGGAACCACGCCCCGTAACGTCACAATGGAGCCCCGCCCACTCCTGGCCAGCCCGGCGGCGCCTCTGGGTCCTAGCTCTCACCAGGCGATGGGGTGTTAGGGTGGAAGGGACCAGGGTGGGGGCTTAACTCTGCCACTGTATCGGTGTCGTCGTCCCCCCCACACACGCCCTCCCCTGCCTGCTGCCTGGCCGGGTTGAGCTTTCAGGCCAAATGCCAAGTGAACCTGTCTCCAGATGTCTCCGTGCGTGCGCAATGGGCTGCCTGGATACAGCTGTGGGGCCACTGAGAGCTCAGGATGTTGCAAAAAGGGCGGTCACCCTGGCTAGGGCCCAGGCCTGCGACGCCACCCGCGTGAGGATCTCAAGGGTCTTTGCGAGGCTTATCTGAACGAGCCTGTGTGTGGCTTAGGCTGGGAAGTTGACAGCATTAGGAGGGAGGCAGCTGAGCCCTGGAGAAACAGCTCTCAGAAGGAAGCAGACACCCACCCACCCACCCACCCACCACACGTGGGTCTCCATCCCAAAGCAAGTAAGCACCCAGCGGCCCTGGGCCCTGGTCGACACACCCACTGCCCTGGGTGAGTCCCCGGGCTGGCGTCTGCACTCACAGCGACTGCGCCTCCTCTCCCGCTTGGGGTGTGTGAGATGACACTCTGGATGCTTAATGACAGCAAAAGGATATAGGCCAGGCGTGATGACACACGCCTTTAATCCCAGCACTCAGAGGTAGAAAGGTCCCAGGGTGGCAGAGGTAGGAGGATCACCGTGAGTTCAAGGCCAGCCTGAGACTACATAGTGAATTCCAGGTCAGCCTGGGCTAGGGTGAGACCCTGCCTTGAAATTTTTTAAAAAGAGAGGGAACAAACAGCCGGGTGTGGTGGCTCACGCCTTTAATCCCAGCACGGGGGAGGCAGAGGTAGGAGGATCGCAGTGAGTTCGAGGCCACCCTGAGACGACCTAGTGAATTCCAGGTCAGCCTGAGCTAGAGTGAGACCCTACCTGGAAAAAGAAAAAAAAAAGAGAGAGAGAGAAAGGGAACATAGGAATTCCTGAGTATGTGTCCCCTGACCCCAAAATAAATAGTGGTGGGCTACCCGAGCTGAGTGTGCGGAGCCAGCACCGTGGGACCAGGCGGCTCTTCTGCACAGCAGAAATGCCACAAAGGAGAGAGTGTGGGTAGCCGCAGTCCCGGGGCACGCCTGGACACCAGCCTCCTCACTAGTTATCTCCAAATGGCTGGCCCTGCTTTGCAGCTGGTTGGTTTTGTGGGAAACTTAAGAGCAACTGCAGGACAAGCCTGACTGTCCAGAGGCCTCTAGATAAAGCACAGGAAGCGCTCACCCTCCTGAGGAGCCACGCGGCCACTTCCTGAGTCAACACTTGCAGCGTTCAGAACCACCAGGAAGGAGCAGGGACATGAATAAACAGAGAACTGGGAGTCGGGAGGGGGAGGGGAGGGGTTCCTATTTAACTGTGCGCTCCCCAAGCTCCAGAGCCTGGAATGTTTTGTTCTGACTCTCACTTATGTGCTGAGGGGTTACAGCTGCTCGCCGAGCTTGTCCTGCATATGACAGGGGGTACCTCCAGGAATACAGCAGCTAGGAGCTTACAATCTTGCATTGTGGTCCAGGACGCCACCCCACGGGGATCTCCAGTAAGGAGAGTTGTAACGCACGCGCGTGTGTGTGTGTGAATACCAGTTTTTTTATTCATATTTTTGGCAAATTTTATACATATGTGTGTGATGTATTTTTATCATAATCTTTGCCCATTGCTTTCTCTTGAACCCCCTCCCCACCTCTTTCCGCTGTACCCCTCCCTTCTTCTCCTCAACAAGTCCCTCTTCTATTTTGATGTCTTTTTGCCTTTTTTCTTGTGTGTGAGTGTGACCCAGAGTTTAATTAGGGTTGCCCGCATGGGCATACATGGGGATCCAGTGGCTCTTCCACAACATAAGATGTCTCCTGCTCCCCCAGCCACCATCGAGGAGGAATGGGGCCTCAATGTCCTCCTCCATCATCCATGACAGAATGTTGATGAACCCCGTATTGTGTGGTCTTGTGCAGGTTACGTCAGTCGCCATAAAGCCATGAATTGCAGGGCTGGACAGATGGCTCCGGCGGTTAAGGTGCTTGACTGCAAAGCTAAGGACCTGGGTTCAATTCCCCAGTACCCACGTAAAGCCAGATGTACAAAGTGGCACATGAATCTGGAGCTCCTTTGTAGTGGCTAGAGGCCCTTATGCACCCATTCTCCCCTCTCTCTCTCTCTCTCTCTCTCGGCTTGCAAATAAATAAATAATATCTATAAGGTCATGAATGTAATGGCCATGACATGCCTGGATGACCGCATTCTATCACACTCCTCCCTGTCCTCTGGTCCTGTGGCTGTTATATTCCTTTTGCACCCTCTCTCACATTGCTCCCTAAGCCTTGGAGGAGGATTGCTGCCTCACTTAGTATTGCGCACTCCGGTGAGTTTTGAGTCTCCTCAGTAGTCACCACCATCTGCAAAAAGAAACTTCTCTAGCCGGGCTTGGTGGAGCACGCCTTTAATCCCAGCACTCAGGAGGCAGAGGTAGGAGGTTCACAGCGAGTCTGACACCAGCCTGAGAATACATAGTGAACTCCAAGTCAGCCTGGGCTAGAGTGAGGCCCTACCTAGAAAATGAGAAAAAGCAGTGGCAGTATTGTTTTGGGGCCTCCCTGACCGACAACTCACTGGGGAGGCTATTCTATCCCTGGCACTGGAATTTTTCTGTATGGGTTCTGAGAACAGCATTATCCATCCATGCAGGTTGCTTCTGTTCAAACTCTTTATATAAAAATATTTTAAGCCTGACATAGCGGCGCATGCATTTAATCCCAGCACTTAGGAGGCAGAGGGTAGGAGGATTGCAGTGAGTTCAAGGCCACCCTGAAACTACATAGGGAATTCCATGTCAACCTGTGCTAAAGCAAAACCCTACCTTCAATTTTTTTTTAGGACTCAAGAGATGGCTCACAGGTAAGGCACTTGCCTGCAAAGCCAGATGACCCAAGTTCAATTCTCCAGTACCCATGTAATGCCAGATGCTCAAAGTGGTACATGCATCTGGAGTTCCTTTGCAGCTGCTGGAAGTCCTGGAGCACCCATTCTCTCTGTCACTCTCCTCTGTATCTCTCTGTGCTTACAAATAAATAAAATAGAATAGCTAGTAAAAATAGGTTTCTAAAAAAAAAATAGGTTTCTGCCTACTTTTTTGGACAATGGAACACTCAGGAGCCATACATTATTGCTAGAAAATTTTCAGTGCCAGGGATGGGATACTTTCCAGTGAGTTGTTGGCCAGGGAGGTCCCTGATGCCCCCCAAAATGCCCCCAAAACATTATAAGCCATTCCCAAGGCCCTTGGTTTCCCACCAGGAATAGATGGTAAGACCCTATTGCTGAAGACTCCACATACTTGGGCTGCAAGGCCACTGAGAAATCCTGCTGGAACTGAGCTGATAACCTCCTCCATGTAGACCAGCTGACAGAAAGCTGGAAGAAGCCATTCTGCATGCAGTTCAATGGGAGAGAGAGAAATCACCAGTGAAGAGACTCAACAGTGGACACTACAAGCCTTATATTTGGCCAGCCAAGCCAAATGAGCCAACTGGTGCAATAGTGACACATCTGTCATGGTGGAAACCAACTGCCCTCTAATTGGACTGGAGGCCCGCTCCATGGGAGGGAATACATCCCTGATACTGAAAACTTAAAACAGGGGTAGTCATGAGTCCTAGGGGTGTAATGTCTGCTGCTGTCTGGTAAATGTATATACTATGCTTATCAAACTGCCCAGCAAGCACTTCTCTTAATGTTCATACCCTTATATTAATGCTACTCTCACTTTTGGTAGAGAACCTTCTCTTTTTAGATGGCAGTGACCTTGGGATGACTCAGAAGGTATCATGGTGCTGTAAAGAAGTGACAGGAGTGCTCAGTACTGCAATATCTCTATCACACCTTCCAAGGCTCAGGGTCCATTGCGGAAGAGGTGGCAGAAAGAATGTAAGAGCCAAAGGAAGGGTAGGACTCCTTACAATGTGCTCCTGCAGACACAAAGTGGCCTGGATATCCATGACCTCACAGTGCCTGACACTACCTACATAAGACCGTCTTAATAGGAGGAAAAGATCATAAAAGAGAGACTGATTGAAAGAGGGAGGGGATATGATGGAGAATGGAGTTTCAAAGGGGAAAGTGGGGGGAGGGAGGGCATTACCATGGGGTATTTTTTGTTTTGTTTTGTTTTTTAAGTTTTTCGAGGTAAGGTCTCACTCTAGTCCAGGCTGACCTGGAATTCACTATGTAGTCTCAGGGTGGCCTTGAACTCATGGCGATCCTCTTACCTCTGCCTCCCAAGTGCTGGGATTAAAGGCGTGCGCCACCACGCCCGGCGATTACCATGGGGTATTTTTTATAATCATGGAATATGTTAATAAAAAAAATTTAATAAATAAAAATAAAATTAAAATTAAAAAATGAGAAAAAATAGGTTTCTAGGTGGTTTTTTCATAAGCCTTTAGTTTTGGTTAGCCCTCCCCCTCCTCTCCACCATCTCCCATCCCTATCCCCACATAAACCTTTCCATCCCCAGTATTCTCCTCCTCTACTTTCAAAGACATGTATTCTACTAGTAGTCCTCCTCTTAAGCCCTCTCACCTCCCCACCCATGGCCCATTTCTAGCTTCCTCGCCTCTAGTGATTCTCACTCCTACTCCCATCCATATCTAAAACTTGAAGCTTGGATCTACATATGAGAAAGAACATGTGGTGTGTGTCGTTTGGAGCCTGGGTTACCTCAGTGTAATCTTTTCCACCTGTTTCTTTTAACACCGCCTGTCTGGGATCTGAGCCCTGGGGACAGAGTATACATTGCACAAGGGCATTCCATTTTTCACAGGTGCTCCACTGGTACCAGACTCCTTGAATTCCCAAGGAAAGAAGTTTTAACTGAGTTGTGCAAGGCTGAAGAATGGCTTCCAGAGAGGGCTTGTGCTAATTCCTGCCACCTGTATGTTACCTTACCTGGAAAGTACAAATAACATCCTTTTGCAAGTGCAGTTAAGCTAAGCATCTTAAGCTAGGGCGATTCAAGATGGAATTTTTATTGTGGACAATCCAGAGATTGTAAATACAATCACATGCAACTTTGCAAGACAGTGGCAAGAGATTTGAGGGCACAGAAGGGAAGGCAAGTATAGAGCTGAGTTGAAGATATGACCTTGAAAATGAACTGAGCCCAGGGCGGTGGTACACGCCTTTACTCCCAGCACTCAGGAGGCAGAGGTAGGAGTGCTGTGAGTTCAAGGCCACCCTGTGACTACATAGTCAATTCCAGGTCAGCCTGAGCCACAGCAAGACCCTACCCAGACAAAAAAAAAAAAAAAAAACTGAACTGAGCTGAGTACAGTGGCTCATGCCTGTTATCCCAGCATTAGGGAGGCTAAAATAGGAGTGATTGTCAAGCTTGAGGCCAGCAAGGAACCTCCATAGGACCCTCAGAGGGAGCACAGCTTGTCCTGTATCAGCCCAGCAGAACTCGTTTCAGACTTGCGGCCTCAGGAGTTGTGAAAGAAGAAATTTCTGTTGTTGAGCCCACCCACTTTGTGATCATTTGTTACAGGAGCAGCAGAAACGCACAAGCCCAACATGAGTGGCTAACAGGTTATCATCTGTGAAAACAGAACTACTTTTTAGAAATATTTTATTTATTTATTTATTTGTGAGAGAGAAGCAGACAGAGTGACAGAGAACGGGCGCACTAGGGCCTCCAGCCACTGCAAATGAACTCCAGATGCATGAGCCACCATGTGCATCTGGCTGACATGGGCAATAGGGAGTCAAACCTGGGTCCTCAGGCTTTTCAGGCAAGTCCTTTAACCCCTAAGCCATCTCTCCAGCCCCTCCAGCTACTTTTGAAGAACTCTTTTTGTAAAAGCAAGCCAGTGGATTTGGGCCCACGCGGGGAGGTTGGTATGCAGGGCAGAACATCACTGGGGCCCCGCAGCAGAAGTTGTGTAACAAATGGTTTCTAAAGAAATAAACCCCAGTGACGTTTTTGCTGAGCATTAGAGGAGGATCTTATCTTCTTTTTGTTTTGATAAGATCTGCACGTGCTGCCCACACTTGCCTCTTAAGGAAAACAAAGAAAGGTGATTGGAGACCTTCCCTCTGGAATGTGGCATAGCACTAAGAAAATAAACGCTACCAAGAAGAATTTTATTTCATTTCTTTATTAGAGAGAGGGGCAGATAGAGAGAGAAAGTGCACCCTAGGGCCTCCAGCCACTACAAACAAACTGCAGATGCATGCGCCACCTTGTGTCTCTGGCTTACATAGGTACTGGGGAATCGAACCTGTGTCCTTAGGCTTCACTTCACAGGTAAAGGCCTTAACCGCTAAGCCATCTCTCCAGACCCCAAGAAGTTTAAAATGCAAAGTACATATTCATTTGCTGCCTAGTCACTCAGATTCCGTTTTTCATTTTAACTTGTTTCTTTCCTCCTTCCCTCTTCCCCCTTCCCACCCCACTGTTACTTCCAGAAGCCTGGACACCACCCACAAAAAAAAAAAAAAAAAAAAAAAAAAAAAAAAAATCATGCCATCTCTGCTAGGCCTCAGTGTAGGGACTTCCAATTTCTCTTACACATCAAGATGTAGCATCACTGTCCAAGGGGAGGGGGTATACCTCCAGGGAATTATGTGAAAAGGGAGCCCCCAAACAATGGCATGCCTGCAATTCCATTTATGTAGCATCTTGCAAGTGTCAAGAATACATGCAGGAGACACATAATTTTACCAAAACAGGTCTGGCTGACGTGTGCCATGGATGTCTTCGTTTGTCAGTAATTGCAGTAATTATGCCAGAATTTCTATTTACAATATCTGCATAGCTTTTAGTTGTAAGGATGTTGTATAACTTAACCAGCCCCATGTTGGTACACATTTAGGCTGTTTCCTACTTTATTATCATAAATGGTTCATAGAGCCAGGCATGGTGCCAAATGTGTATGAGACTATCTACTTGCAACTGTGAGGGAAGGGTAGATATGAGTTTGAAGCCAGCCTGAACTAGATAGTGAGACACTGTTCTCAACATAAAATTTAAACTGGCTGGCTATATATATATAACTCAGTGATAGGACACATGCCAAGCATCTATGAAGTCCCAGTACCACAATGAACAAGCAAACACACATAGGACTAGAAACTACCTCGTATATACATCTGATCCCTCCTGGATAATTAGCCCCATGGAGTGTAGTTGCTGGGGTTGAGGCCATGGGCAGAGTCGTACTACAAGCAAGCAGAGAGACTACAAACTGCTCAGAGAAGCCCCACTCTCCACCTAGAATACCCGGCCTATGGAGGGCAGGTCCCCAGAGGTAGGACCCTGGAGAAAGACCCACAGCCTCCTGCTTGCTCAGGCCCACAAAAGGGCAGCGAGCTGTACCTGATCTAAGATTTGTTAAGTTTATTTTACTATTTGAGACAGGTACGGTGACACATGCCTGTAATCCCAGCCCTCACAAGGCTGAGAACAAAAGAAACTAGACTTCAAGGCCAGCGTGGGCTCAGAAGTGAGGCACTGTGTCAAAACAGGACAGGGGTTACTGTCAGACTGGGTCCGAGATTGTGGGCAGGCAGTAACTGCAAAGACTCCAAACTGGTCAAAGTGGGGGATAGAAGTGACTCAGCCATAAAGGAAACACCTACCTCACCCCCTCTAAGGTTCAGGAAACAGCACAGAAGAGGGGGCGGAAAGAATGGAAAAGCTAGAAGGAGGAGCTGGGTGAGGTGAAAGCTGTCTTCCGAGCATGACTTCACCTGTGATTCCCCGAGTCGCTTGCTCAAGATTGGGCTTGTCGACATCCTGTGGGAAGGGGAGGGGAGGGAAGGGTTGCTGACCTCCTGCCCGCCCCTGAGGATTTGCAAGGCAGATAATGGTAGCTAGGGGGAGGCAGAGACTTTGGGGGGAGTTGTTTGTTTGTTTGTTTTTCAATAGTTTAGGCACTGGTAAGGAACCCAAGGTTTGTAAATAACCCTTCACCCAGGATCCTGTAAGCAACTCTCATAAAACTCACTGGGTGTGGGTCATCAAAGTTGGAAAGAAGATCCGGGCGTGGTGGTGGCGCCGCACGCCTTTACTCCCAGCACTCAGAAGGCAGAGGTAGGAGGATCGCTGAGAATTCAAGGCCACCCTGAGAGACTACATAGTGAATTCCAGGTCAGCCTGAGCCAGAGTGAGACCCTACCTTGGAAAACCAAAAAAAAAGTAAAAAAAGAAAGAAAGGAAAGAAGGAGGGAGGGAGAAGAGAGAGAGAGAGAGAGAGAAAGAAACAAGGAAGGAAGGAAGGAAGGAAGGAAGGAAGGAAGGAAGGAAGGAAGGAAGGAAGGAAGAAGAAGGAAAGAAAGAAAGAGAGGATAGATACAAGTCCCAGAAGTACAGCATTTCTTTTACCTCTGTGACCATCTAAACTGGCCATTGACTGGACCTGATCACTGCAATTACAGTTTCTGGCTCAGTAACTTCTAACTCACTAAGCCTACATGGAAGTCTCATACACTAAAAATAATACAAGCCTCAAGATGTTAGGGGCTAAGGTCTCAACTAATGTCAACTTGTTTATGGCTTAAGGGTTATAAAAACTAGCTTTAAGGTATTCCACCAAGTTAACTATGTTTCTCTATCTGTCCAAGTTTTAACTATTGGGAAAACCGAGTCTTAAAGTAAAAGGTTCACTTATTAGTGTTTAATTTCCCAAGATAAGGTTCTCATACCTATAAACATTGAGGTTTTAAAAAACTAACTCCCCAGGAGGCTGGAGAGATGGCTTAGCGGTTAAGGCGTTTGCCTGCAAAGCCAAAGGATCCCGGTTCAACTCTCCAGGACCCATGTAAGCCAGATGCACAAGGGGGTGCATGCATTTGGAGTTCATTTGCAGTGGCTGGAGGCCCTGGCACATGCCCATTCTCTCTCTCACTCCCTCTCTCTCTCAACTAAATAAAAAAATAAAATAAATAAAATATATTTTAAAAATTCTAAAAAAAAAAATGCCCTGGCTGGAGAGATGGCTTAGTGGTTAAGGTGCTTGCCTGCAAAGCCAAAGGACTCAGGTTCAATTCCCCAGGACCCATGTAAGCTAGATGCACAAGGTAGTGCATGTGTCTGGAGTTCATTTGTAGTGGCTGGAGGCCCTGGTGTACCCATTCTGTCTGTCTACCTGTCTGTCTGTCTATCTATCTATCTATCTATCTATCTACCTGCCTACCGATCTGCCTCTCTCTCACACACAAATAAATAAAATAAAATATTAAAAACTCCTGTTTTGTTTATGCTAATTTGATCATATAGCCAATATAATTTTAGTCATTGTGACTTTTGTCTTCATGTTAGGTAAAATATGTTAGGATAGCTTACCTAAGCTTTATCAATTTTAAGTCATGGGTAAGACATAGAATTGCTTTCTGTTAATAAAAATTTCTAAAGGCCGGGCGTGGTGGCACATACCTTTAATCCCAGCACTCAGGAGGCAGAGGTAGGAGGATTGACATGAGTTCAAGGCTACCCTGAGACTACATAGTGAATTCCAGGTCAGCCTGGGCTAGAGTGAAACCCCACCTGGAAAAACAGAAAACAAAAAAATAAAATAAAATAAAATAAAAATTTCTAATGTACATCAGCTTAATTGCTATGCAAGATCAAGCTAACAACATTGTCTGTCCAACAGTGCCCGCTGTTGAGTATCTTCACTGGTGAATTCTCTCTCTCCCATTGAACTGCATGCAGAATGGCTTCTTCCAGCTTTCTGTCAGCTAGTCTACATGGAGGAGGTTATCAGTTCAGTTCCAGCAGGATTTCTCAGTGGCCTTGCAGCCCAAGTATGTGGAGTCTTCAGCAAAAGGGTCTTACCAGGTATCCCATCCCTGGCACTGAAAATTTTCTAGCAACAATCTATGGCTCCTGAGTGTTCCATTGTCCAAAAAAGTAGGATTCCATATGATTTATTTGTATCCTCTTAGATTTTCACTAGCCTTCCCTCCACCTTTCCTTTACTTAATCTCTTCCCCTGACCTCATTTGGGCCTTTTTACCACATTAATCTATTCTTCTACTTACATGTATACAATACCATTCTATTCTCTCTCATATGTGGATCCTAGTTACAGATAACTGGACTTCTGTGTGAGTAGGAAGAAAATTCAGTAGCAAAGGCCAGTAAGCTAGGAAAGAGATATACAGAAAAGAGAATAAAAATATTTTTTAAAGTCATACTCAGAATCGCTTCTCAGCTTTTTGGCTAAGATCAAGTGTAAAGTCATATTCAGGCCACTCTGAGACTACATAGTAAGTTCCAGGTCAGCCTGCACTAGAGTGAGACCCTACCTCAGGAAAAGAAAAAAAAAAGTCATACTCAGGAGACAGAGGTGGAAGGGTCACAGTGAATATACGGCCAGTCTGGACTACATGGTGAATTCCAGATCAGCCTGAGTTAGAGTGAGACCCTACCTCAAAAAAAAAAAAAAAAAAAAAGAGAGAGAGAGAGAGAGAAAGAAAGAAAGAGGGCTGGAGAGACAGTTTAGCAGTTAAGGTGCTTGCCTATGAAGCCTAAGGACCCAGGTTTGATTCCCCAGTACCCACATAAGCCAGATGCACAAGGTTGCATGTGCATCTGGAGTTCATTTACAGTGGCTAGAGGCCATGGTGTGCCCATTCTCTCTCTATCTCACCCCTCTCTCTCAAATAAATAAATAAAATATTAAAGTTTAAAAAGCAACTTTATATTTAAAAAAGAAAAAGAAAGACCAAGTCATGCTTCCTAAGACAAATTATTCAGTCAAAACTGAATTGAATGCTTCAATCCATCTCACCCCATGAGACCAACTACTAAGATCCTATGAGCAGTCCACGGTGCCCTCCACAGTTTCAAAATAGAGGCTGCTAGTCGTCTCCATACAGACTAGAACAGGGGACCCTGATGGTGTAGCAGCAGCCCCAGATCTACTTATCTTTTGTGCTGGGGGAAGGGGAATGTTCAGTGTGTCTCTGGGGGCCCATCCCTGGCCTCCTTCCCCTGGTCCTGTGCTCTGATCTCGCCTGCTGTGTATAAACCAAGTCACAACATTTGCCTTACAGAGAATATGAAAAACAGCAATGGGCATTTAGGCACCTTCTTTCTGGAAACCTTTCCTAATTTCCCAACTAAACTGAGCTACTCCCATCTTTCCTCCCCAAATTGTACTTGTTGACACCTCCCAGAATGCCAGAGTACACTCATCCCCTAAGCCAGAGCCTTCTCTCTCTCTCTCTCTCTCTCTCTCCCCCCCTGTAAGGTCCCCCAGCATATTCCAACCTGGCCCAATGAGATGAAGAACCCTCTGTGCTCACAAGCAGGATCTGTGTGTACTTCTACCTTTTCTCCTTTTCTTTCTTTCTTTCTTTCTTTCTTTCTTTTTCCTTTTAAACAATGAGCCTGCCAGGGCCTCTAGCCACTGCAAAGGAACCCCAGACGCATGCACCACCTTGTGCATCTGGCTTACATGGGTCCTGGGGAATTGAATCTGTGTCCTTAGGCCTCTCAGGCAAGCACCTTAACCACTAAGCCAGCTCTCCAGCCCTGTGTGCAGTTCTGCAAGCTCTGACTTATCAGGGCAAGGGGAGTGAGACTAGCACTGAGATACACTTTAATCTTTGTGTCTTGACCCCTTGCTTCCAGGGACTGTCTCTGTCCCACCATAACCAAATGAAGGACTTTGCTACTTCCTGAAATGGCTCCTCTTCTGGAATCTTCCTCTGAAATATCTCATGGCCCCAAGGCCTCCTGTTCTTCTGGATCTCTCTCCTAGTTATTCTTGTGATTTCCCCTCCAGCTCAGAAGAAGGATCATGGACTCCTTGGGTTCCCAAGCTTCCTGAGGGGTGCTCTGAGTCATATCCAAAAGACTCCCTGGGGAGCAGATCTGTCCCCTAACCCCACCTGCCAAGCCTCACTGACCTTTTTTTTTTTTGGTTTTCTGAGGGTCTTGCTCCAGCTCAGAGCTGACCTGGAATTCACTCTGTAATTTCAGGGTGGCCTCGAACTCATGGCGATCCTCCTACCTCTGCCTCCCAAGTGCTGGAATTAAAGGCGTGCGCCACCACGCCCGGCTCTCACTGATCTTTAACTTTCACACCCCACAGGACTGGGCTGCACCCACCATGCCAGCGGGCCCTGCTTGGCCTGGTCTGAACACTAGAGCAGAAAGGCCCCGTAAGGCTAGGCTGGACATGGGAACCTCCTGAGAGACATGTAAGCAAGAGGGCATGGGGTTGCAGTTCTTCCAGGCTCCCGTGGTTCCAGCTCTGCTCTCTGCTTGTTATGTCGTCTGCAAAACGAATGTAGGATGTATACATCCATCAGCTTGAGCCTCACTGGGGCACTATCGCTGCCTGGATTGAGCTGAATCTGGCTCCATGGTGTCCGCCAGCAGTCCAAGGCTGCCTCTGCCGGCGGGGAGCATCAGGAGCACGGCACTGTGAACTGAGCAGGCCTGCCCTGCCTCAAAGGAGAGATGTCACCAGTGTGGAGCAGCATCTTTCCTTCAAGGCACGTGGAAGGCAGGCCTGTCAAAACGTCTGGTCTTGGGACTGGAGAGATGGCTTAGCGGTTAAGGTGCTTGCCTGCAAAGCCTAGGGACCCGTGTTTGACTCTTCAGATCACACACAGACGTACAGGGTGATGCAAGCCCACAGGTGGCACATGCGCACAGGAAGGTGCACACGTCTGGCATTCAATTGCAGTGGCCCTGATGCACAAACTCATTCTCTCTCTCTCTCTCTCTCTCTCTCTCTCTCACATTAAAAAAGGCCAGTCTGAGCCAGGCGCGGTGGCTCACATCTTTAATCCCAGCACTCGGGAGGCAGAGGTAGGAGGATCGCCGTGAGTACGAGGCCACCCTGAGACTCCATAGTGAATTCCAGGTCAGCCTGGGCTAGAGTGAGACCCTACCTCAAAAAAACAAAAAAAGAAAAAGAAAAAAAGAAAAAAAAAAAGGCCAGTCTGTTGGGCTTGCCTCAAAAAAAAAAAAAAAAAAAAAAAAAAACCTCATGTCTCATCTCTCCAGGATTATTGTTTGTTTGTGTTTTTGTTGTTGTTTTAAAATACATTTTTAGTTTTATTTATTTATTTGACAGAAGAGGAAGAGAGAGAGAGAGAGAATGGGCACACCAGGGCCTCCAGCCAGTGCAAACAAACTCCAGATGCATGTGCCACCTTGTGCCCTGGCTAACGTGGGTCCTGGGGAATTGAACCTGGGTCCTTTGGCTTTGCAGGCAAACGCCTTAACTGCTAAGCCATTCCTCCAGCCCCCACCCCTTTTTGTAAGGTAGGGTTTCACTCTAGCCCAGGCTAACCTGGAATTCACTATGTAGTCTCAGGGTGGCCTCGAACTCACAGCCATCCTCCTACCTCTGCCTCCTGAGAGCTGGGATTAAAGGCATGCGCCACCACGCCCGGCTCCAGGATTATTTATTTTCTCTTTTCTCCTTAACTTGGCTCCAGTGAGTCCAGAGCCCTGAAGCTGTAGTGTGCTTCTGACAGGACAGCTTCAGACCCACAGTCTTCTGTGGGCGGCTGGGAGCCTTCCTCCCTCCCCAGATCTCCTCACAGCTGCCTTCAAAGAGAAGCCAGACGACACTGGACAAGCTGCCTCTGGTTGAGGACCATGACAGGCCAGCTCTCATCTACCCTCCAGAGAAAGGAAATTAGAAAAGATACAAAAAGACCCCAAAGGGGGGCTGGAAAGATGCCCTTGCTTTTAAAAATGACTACTTTGGGGGCTGGGAAGATGGCTCAGCAGTTAAAATTACAAAGCCTGCTGGCCTGGGTTTGATTCCACAGCACTGATGTAAAGCCAGACAACAAAAGTGGTACGTGTCTGAAGCGTCTGGAGTCTCTTAACAGTGATGAGAGACCCTGGTGCACCCATACATAAACACACACACACGTGCAAACGTATTTTAACTATCAGTTAGTAGGTTCATTGAGATATAATTTACATATCAGAAAATATACTCAAGTCAGTAGTAGCTTTTAGTATATTCACAGATTATGCAACCATTGCCACAATCTAAGATGAGAACACTTTTTTCTGAGGGGGTGGGGAGTTTCAAGGTAGGGTCTCACTGAAGCTCAGGCTGACCTGGAATTCACTGTGTAGTCTCTGGGTGGCCTCCAACTCGTGGCGATCCCCCTACCTCTGCTTCCCGAGTACTGGGATAAAAGGCGTGTGTGTGCACACCTCACATCTGACATCTACTTGTCCATCCACCAATGGCCACTGGGACTGTTTCCGCTCTGACTGCTGTGAATGATGCTGCTATAAAAGGTGTACAAGTCTCCGTGTGATGTACGCTGCTGACTCTCCAGCACACACCTAGGAGTGGAATGTAGTCCAGCAGAGACTCCTGTTTAGCTCCAAGGACCCACCATGCTGCTTCCAAAGTGGATGCCTGACTCCATCCATATTCCTCCAGGCATCCTGGTGTATGTAAAGCAGGGTACCTCTGCCTGTGTGGCCATGTTTTGTTTAAGTACATATTTAGCATCATAGGCACTCATGCGTTGTCTCTGAGCTACATTCTAGCCATGCTGGGGTGACTCAGACAGACACAGCTCTGCTCCCATCAAGCTTTGGGCCAAGGGGTTTCAGACATGTAAACAAAACCAGTGACTAAGCCAGGCATGGTGGCACAAGCCTTTAATCCTGGCACTCGGAGGCAGAGGTAGGAGGATTGCCACAAGTTTGAGGCCAGCTTGAGACTACATAGTGAATTCCAGGTCAGCCTGTGCTAGAGTGAGACCCTGCCTTGAAAAAAAAAAAAAAAAAAAAAAAAAAAACAGGTGACTGCAAAGAACATGGTCCTGGTAGATCGCCCACAAGGTGACCGGTGAGCCACAACCCAAGTGTAATAAGATGGGGGACCAGGAGATCTTGCTTCCTGGCCGTCTGTGAAAAACAGAATGGGGGCGTCTTGAGAGCCGGCTGAACGTTGGGAATGGCTCGTCGTCACTGTAGTTCTGATGCTGACACCCCGAGACCCTCAGAAATGGCAGATTGGAAGTGACAGACTCTGCTGCCCAGTGCCTTTGTGCCCCGGGCTGCAGGGCTGAATTTGGGTCCCTGCTAAGAGGCAGCACTTGCAACTACAACAGCGCGGAGCAGCGGAGCAGGAGCCGAGAGCGAGTCGCTGCTGTTTAACGGGGTCTCAGTTTCGGTGTGAGACCAGAAACCTCTGAAGTGGACCAGGAGAATGGCCCTGAAGGATGGGCTGCGTAATGCATTGCCCTGTATGCCCTTTAGAAATGGCTTAGGACGGTCGGTTTCAGTAATACAAGAATAAACAATTAACTACCCACAGAGTTCCTCCCAGGTCACCTCCATCTCCGATGGATAAACACCCAGCAAAGCCGGACTGGCCGCTAGCTGGTCCGGTCCAGTCAGCACCGGCCCCAGTGCGCGCCACGCCCGCCCGCCAGAGCGCGTCCAGCCCGGAGCGCCGCACCTGCTGGGGCCGCACTGTCCCCGCCTCCAGCCCCGGGGACCCGTCCACAGCCCGGCCAGCGCGCATGGACGCACCGGCGCCGGAGGCCCCAGGCGGGGACTCGCTGCGGGACGCGGTGAGTGGCCTCCCCGCCCCCATGTCCTGCGGTTCCCGGGAATCGAGGTCGCAGGCCATTGGGTGCTGGGAGAATTGAGGTTGCGAGCCATAGGGGTGTCGGGGAACCGAGATCGTGAACCCTGGAACGCTGGGGGGGGGACGAGGTCTTGAGCCCTGGGGTGCTGGGGGAGACCGAGATAGTGAGCCCTGGGGTGCTGGGGGGACCGAGGTCGTGAGCCCTGGAGTGCTGGGGGGACCGAGGTCTTGAGCCCTGGGATGCTGGGGGAGACCGAGGTCTTGAGCCCTGGGGTGCTGGGGGGACCGAGGTCTTGAGCCCTGGGGTGCTGGGGGGACCGAGATATTGAGCCCTGGGGTGCTGGGGGGACCGAGGTCTTGAGCCCTGGGGTGCTGGGGGGACCGAGATATTGAGCCCTGGGGTGCTGGGGGGACCGAGGTCTTGAGCCCTGGGGTGCTGGGGGGACCGAGGTCTTGAGCCCTGGGATGCTGGGGGAGACCGAGGTCTTGAGCCCTGGGGTGCTGGGGGAGACCGAGGTCTTGAGCCCTGGGGTGCTGGGGGGACCGAGGTCGTGAGCCCTCGGGTGCTGAGGGGTACCAAGACCTCGAGCCCTGTAGGTGATGGTGGACACCGCGTGGCTTGGGGAGGGAAGTCTGATCTTCAGAGCCCGCTCCCCACGTCCATCTGGTCCTAATCCCCTCCTCCCGGCCCCGCCTCCTGCCCCTAATTCCACCTCATCCCTTCCCCTCCTCCCAGCCCGCCAGCCCTTCTCGCTTCCCAGACCTCTCCCAAATTGGAATAGCAGTAGGAAGGATGTCGTAAGCCCTCCCCCCAAATCCACCACAGCCTGGGCGCTTTCCACATTGCCAAAGAAAATCCCAGTCTCAAACGATCTGCTGACGGTCATTTCTGTCTACATTTTCCTGAGTCGAAGCCTGCCAGGGGACCTGCACATCTGAGCGCAGACTCGGGGGGCCGGGCGGGGGGGGGGGGGGGGGGACGGTCCCGGGTCTGCATATCCATGCCTAGAATGGACACGTGCAGGTGTGAGGACAGATCACACAGGGATAGACTCCGAGGTATCAACGATAAAGTAGCAAGCAGGCTGAAACCCTTAACAAGTGACCACAGTGGCCTCTCTACAGGGCTGTGAGCACCAATTGGTAACTACACTGACAGCTAGCAAACAGCCCAGTGGAAAGGAGAGGTAGGCGGCCTTTGATTCCCTAGGGACGGTCTGCTTGCTATGGTCTAAATGATTTATAGTTACATCCTTGTGTTTTAGTGTGCAGTTGTTTTGAGTTAATTGTGGTGTGAGCAGGGGTACTTTGTGACCTTTGACAGAATATCAATGGACCTTAGCTGAGCAGCGTAGCTGGGTGTGGTAGCTGCCACAGGCCTATAACCCCAGAGCTCAGGAGCCCAGGCAGCAGGATTTGACTTCCAAGCCAGCCATGCTACATATCAGACTCTACCTCAAAACAAAAGAAAAAAAAAAAGAGAGAGAGAGAGAGAAAAAAAAAGTGCATGTCTTTAATCCCAGCACTCAGGAGGCAGTGGTAGAAGGATCATCATGGGTTCCAGGCCATCCTGAGACTGTTACATAGTGAATTCCAGGTCAGTCTGGGCTAGAGCCAGTCCCTACCTCAAGGGGGGGGGAGGGGACAGATAAGGAGTTGGTAAATGGCTCCGCAGTTAAAGGCGCTTCTTCGCAAAGCCTGCCAGCCTGGATTAGTTGCCTAGCACTCATGTAAAGCCAAAGAGGCACAAACATCTGGCATTTGCTTGCAGGGACAAGACCGTAGCACCCCCCCCACCCCCATCACACGCAAGTAAATTTAGATCTTCAGTCTAATGCTCTCTCTTAACTGGGTTATTTTGACTAAATAAAATGTTTTTAAAAAAAAATCACTGAGGAACTGGAGAGATAAGGGTTGGTGGTTAAAGGCACTTTCTTGCAAAGCCTAACATCCCAGGTTCAAATGCCCAGTACCCACATAAAGCCAGATGAACAAAGTGGCACATGCATTGGAAATTTGTAGCAGCAAGAGGCCTTGCTGCTCCCCTTCAGTCGCTCCCCTTGCAAATATATATTTGGTATTGGTGAGCCCATACTCTCTGTCTCTCTTTCTCTGCTTGCAAATAAATACATAAAAATATAAAAAATATTTTTAAAAATAAATCAATGGACTTGTATGCTGTGGTACTCCATGACATTTACAATGTCCTACACCAACAATAATATAAACTTATTTGCAAGCAGAGAGCATGACAGAGAGACACAGAGAGAGAATCAGTGTATCAGGGCCTCCAGCCACTGCAAACGAACTTCCAGACGCATGCACCACTTTGTGCATCTGGCTTTACGTGGGAACTGGGGCATCAAACCAGGGTTATATTAGGCTTTGCAGGCAAGCGTCTTAACCACTGGGACATCTCTCCAGCCCAACAATAAATATTTTACTCAGTTGCCTAAGGTTCATTTTTTCAGGCAGAAAATCTACTTCAGGACTTTGAAGAGCGTTTCCAAGCTCTTACCGCAACACTGAGCCACAGAAATATCCTTTCCTGTTCTTAGTAAATAGTGTCATGCTTTGGGGTTGCCAAATCACCAGGGGATAACCTTTTTCTGTTGATTTAGGATTTGTCATTGCTTACATGTGAACTTTCGTGGGGCATCCTGATGGTCACTTCATCTGCAGTAGGTTTGACTTCCTGCTCGGTGACTACAGTGACAGCTAGCAAGCAGCCCAGTGGAAAGGAGAGGTAGGCTCCATTCGAGTATCCAGTCCAGAGCTGGAGGGGCACAGTGCTCCCCGTGGGGCGTCCCCGCAAACCTGACTGCACAGGCTGCTCTGCAACAGACTCGCCGGCAGCCAGGAGCCTTCCAGAACAGTGCTGACAATGGGGACATGAAGCATGGCTCACCCCTGCCTTCACTTTGACTTTGGAAGCTCACTGTTGTGTCTTAGAACGCTAAAACCAAGCAGAGTTAGAATAGAATGCTTACCATCTGAGCAAATCCAGATAAGGGAGGGTGACATCTGCCCCGAGACTTGCCCAATCGGAGCTCATTTGACCTCATGTTCTGAAGTTTAAAGAAAATTATTTATTTGCATGTTTGTGTGCACATACGCTTTGACAAGGTCTCTTGCTACTACAAATGGATGCCCATCTGGCTTTACCCATCCAGCTTGACTGACTTTACCTGGCTGGCTTTATGTGGGTGGCTGGGAAATTGAACCCAGGTTGATAGGCTTTGCAAGCAAATTACATTAATCAATGAGCCAGCTCCCCAGCCCCTTAAGTTCACTTTTTTTTAATTTTTATTTATTTATTTGAGAATGACAGATAGGGAGAAAGAGGCAGAGAGAGAAAGAATGGGCGCGTCAGGGCCTCCAGCCACTGCAAACAAACGTGCGCCCCCTTGTGCATCTGGCTAACGTGGGTCCTGGGGAATCGAGCCTCGAACCGGGGTCCTTAGGCTTCACAGGCAAGCGCTTAACAGCTAAGCCATCTCTCCAGCCCTAAATTCACTTTTTAAAAATATTTTCTTGGGCTGGAGAGATGGCTTAGCGGTTAAGCGCTTGCCTGTCAAGCCTAAGGACCCTGGTTCGAGGCTCGATTCCCCAGGACCCACGTTAGCCAGATGCACAAGGGGCACATGCGTCTGGAGGTCCTTTGCAGTGGCTAGAGGCCCTGGCGTGCCCATTCTCTATCTATCTATCGGCCTCTTTCTCTCTCTGTCTGTCACTCTCAAATAAATAAATAAAAAACAAAAAATAAAAATAAAAATATTTTCTTGAAGCTGGAGGAATGGCTTAGCAGTTAAGGCATTTGCCTGCAAAGCCAAAGATCCCGGTTCAAATCTCCAGGACCCACATAAGCCAGATGCACAAGGTGGCGCATGCATCTGGAGTTCGTTTGCAGTGGCTGGAGGCCCTGGTGTGCCCATTCCCCCTCCCCGTCTCTTTTTCTCTCTCTCAAATACATAAATAAATAAAATACATTTAGCCAGGTCGTGGTGGCTCATGCCTTTAATCCCAGAACTCGGGAGGCAGAGGTAGGAGGATCGCCGAGAGTTCAAGGCCATCCTGAGACTACATAGTGAATTTCAGGTCAGCCTGGACTAGAGTGAGATCCTACCTTGAAAAACCAAAAAAATATATATATTTTAAAAAAATATTTTCGCCAGGCGTGGTGATGCACACCTTTAATCCTAGCACTTGGGAGACAGAGGTATGAGGATCACCACGAGTTTAAGGCCATCCTGATACTTCATAGTGAGTTTTAGGTCAGCCTGGGCTAGAGTGAGACCCTACCTCAAAAAAAAAAAAAAAAAAAATTTTTTTTTCTTTAGGGCTGGAGAGATGGCTTAGCAGTTAAGGCACTTGCCTACAAAGCCTAAGGACTCATGTCAGTCCCATCTTCCATCCCATCTAAGCCAGACGTACATGGTACAAGCAGCGCACAAGGTGGTGCACACGTTTGGAGTTTGATTACAGCAGCTGCAGGCCCTAGTGCACCAATTCTCTCTCGCTCGTTCTCGCCTTGCTCTTGCTCTCTCGCATTAACAAAAGGTCAGTCTGGGGCTGGAGAGATGGCTTAGCGGTTAAGGCGTTTGCCTGCAAAGCCAAAGGACCCAGGTCCGATTCCCCAGGACCCATGTTAGCCAGATGCACAAGGGGACACATGCATCTGGAGTTCATTTGCAGTGGCTGGAGGCGCTGGTGCGCCCATTCCCTCTAACTCTCCCTCTTTCTCTGTCAAATAAATAAATAAGTAAAAATAAAACATTTTTTTAAAAAAGGTCAGTCTGTTAGGCTTGCCTCAAAAAAAAAAATGTTTTCTTTATTTATTTGAGAGAGAGAAAGACAGACAGAGAGAGAGAGAGAGAGAGAGGGAATGGCCGCATGAGGGTCTCCAGCCACTGCAAATGAACTTCAGATGCATGTGCCACCTTGTGCATCTGGCTTTATGTGGGTACTAGGGAATCAAACAGGGGTCCTTTGGCTTTGCTGGCAAGCGCATTAATCACTAAGCCATCTCTTCAGCCCAAGTTCACTTTTTTCTTGTTTTCCTTTTTTTTTTTTTTTTAATTTAAAAAACAAATTTTTAGAGACAGTGAGAGTGGGGAGGGGGGACAGCCAGGGCCTCAGCCACTGCAATTAAACTCCAGATATTTATGTTTGTGCCACCTAGTGGGCATGTGCAACCTTGTGCTTGCTTCACCTTTGTGCATCTGGCTTATGTGGAATCTGGAGAGTCCAACATGGGTACTTAGGCTTCGCAGGCAAGCACCTTAACCACTAAGCCATCTCTCCAGGGCTGTTTTAGTTTTTCAAGGTAGGGTCTTACTGTAGCCCAGGCTGACCTGGAATTCACTATGTAGTCTCAGGGTGGCCTCAAATTCACAACGATCTTCCTACCTCTGCCTCTCAAAGTGCTCTGATGTGTGCCACCATGCCTTGTTCCCAAGTTCACTTTTAAAATATCATGCAATGTGTCTGTATTTAGAGCCACTGACATGCAACTTCTGATTTTAAAGGACATTCCTACAGGACAAAAAAAATCTCAAACAAGCCGGGTGTGGTGGCACTTGGGCTGAAGCGATGGCCATGAGTTCAAGGCCACCTTTAGACTACATAGTCAATTCCAGGTCAGTCTGGACTAGAGTGAGACCCTACCTCAAAACAACAACAACAAAAAAAAAAATTCTCAAACATAATAAAATTAAAATGTTGGTTCTAAAAATAGTTAATCCCCATTATATTTAAACTTAAAAAAAAAAAAAATAAGAAAAGGGGCAGGAGAGATAGCTCAGCCGTTAAGGCACTTTCTTGCAAAGCCTAACAACGCAAGTTTGATTCCCCAGTATCCATGTAAAGCCAGATGCACAAAGTAGTGCATGCATCTGGAGTTTGTTTGCAGCTGCTGGGGGCCATGATGTGCCCATTCTCTCTGTCTCTCTTCTCTCTCTTTCTCTCTGCTGGCAAATAAATAATTTTTTTTTTTTCTGGATGCAAGACTGGGTGCATTTTAAATTCACAGCTGAGTTAGGAATGGCTGAATGAAAGCTAGAGACAATGCACCACTGTAGGATTGGTGGATTTTTTACACACGTTTATTGTAATGGACAGCAGACTCCAAGACAACACTTCATTCTAGTTATAGGTGGCAAAAGATGTTATGCCAGCACATCCAGATGTTTAAATAGGAATGGAGAAGGGTCATCATTATCTCAGGTCTATGGAACAATATACTTTTTTTTGCCAGATTTCTTTTTTTTGGGGGGGGGCATTATTTGTTGACAACTTCCATTCTTAGAGACAATAAACTATAATTCCCTCCCCTTCCCCACTTTTCCCCTTCACACATCCACTCTCCATCATATCCCCTCCCTCTCTCCATTCGTGTCTCTTTTATTTTTTTTATTTTTTATTTTTTTGGTTTTTCGAGGTAGGGTCTCAATCTAGCCCAGGCTGACCTGGAATTCACTATGGAGTCTCAGGGTGGCCTTGAACTCACGGCAATCCTCCTACCTCTGCCTCCCAAGTGCTGGAATTAAAGGCGTGCGCCACCACGCCCGGCTTGTGTCTCTTTTATTTTGATGTCATCATCGTATAAGGGTCTTGTGAAGGTAGTACCAGGCAATGCGAGGTCATGGATATCAAGGCCAGTTTCTGTCTGGACAGTTGCATTGTAAGCAGTCCTGTCCTTCCTTTGGCTCTTACATTTTTTCCACATCTGGCTTACGTTGGTTCTGCAGAATCGAACCTGGGTCCTTAGGCTTCACAGGCAAGCGCCTCAACCACTAAGCCATCTATCCAGCCCCAAAATATTTTTTAAAATATAAATTAAAAAATAACTGGAGAGGGCTGGAGAGATGGCTTAGCGGTTAAGCACTTGCCTGTGAAGCCTAAGGACCCCGGTTCAAGGCTTGATTCCCCAGGACCCACGTTAGCCAGATGCACAAGGGGGCACACACATCTGGAGTTTGTTTGCAGTGGCTGGAAGCCCTGGTGTGCCCATTCTCTCTCTGTCTCTATCTGCCTCTCTCTCTCTGTCACTCTCAAATAAATAAATAAAAATGAACAAAAAAAAAAAATAACTGGAGAAAAAAATTTAAAAATAACTAGAGAGTGCCTGACACTACCTGCACAAGACCATCATAAGAGGAGGAAAAGATCATGACATCAAAATTAAAAGAGAGACTGATTGAGATAGGGAGGGGGTATGATGGAGAATGGAGTTTCAAAGGGGAAAGTGGGGGGAGGGAGGGTATTACCATGGGGTGTTTTTTATAATCATGGAAGTTGTTAATAAAAATTTGGAAGAAAAAAAATATATATATACAACATACCCAATAAAAATATAAAAAGTTAAAAAAAATAAAAAATAAAAATAACTGGAAAATTTGGCTAGAACATACCACAAAACTCCTGTCCTCAAGCCTATGTCCAAACTAGGGGAGCTGTTTTCAAACCAGAGCCCACAGCTTTGTGGTGATTGGCACTGACATTAGGCTGCCTGGTTGCCTTACTATAAACGTGAGGCATGTTCAGTGGCCTGTGCTCTGCACATATAATTTGAAGCAGGACCTTTAAATATCTGTGGTTACTTGGGCCACATGTGCTGTTCTCCTTGACATTGTACTGGAAGAAATGGGAAATCGCATAGCGGAGTTACAGAAGAATGTGAATGACCTAATGGTACAAGCTGGGATCGAGAATTCCGTGGAAGAACAAACGGTAAGGTCTTAATTAGGAAACTGCCTTTTGCATCTCTCGACTCCTTTCATCCTTGAAAATTACAAGTCCACGTTTGTTCCCTGTGTAAATTACTGTCCCCCGTCTACCACAAAAAGCCTTAGGACTAATAAGTGTGCCAAATAGAACACTGCATTTCATATTTTAAAAAACTATCATTTAATAGATTCTATTAGAGTATTTTTAATTTTTTAATATTTTATTTATTTATTTTATTTTATTTTATTTTTTGGTTTTTCTAGGTAGGGTCTCACTCTAGCCTAGGCTGACGTGGAATTCACTATGAAGTCTCAGGGTGGCCTCGAACTCATGTGATCCTCCTATCTCTGCCTCCCAAGTGCTGGGATTAAAGGCGTGCACCACCACGCCCAGCTATTTTGCTTATTTATTTGAGAGAGAGAAAGAGGCAGAGAGGGAGAGAGAATGGGTGCACCAGAGCCTCTAGTCACTGCAAAGGAATTCCAGATGCACGTTCTACCTTGTGCATCTGGCTTATGGGGGACTTGGGGAAGAAAATGTAGGTCTTTTGGCTTTGCAGGCAAGTGCCTTAACTGCTAAGCCATCTCTACAGCCATAATCTTGCCATACATACATACATACATACATACATACATACATATATATTTTAGAAAGAGAGTTAGCACACCAGGGCCTCAGCCACTTAATCAAACTCCAGACACTTGTGCCACCTAGTGGACATGTGCAACCTTGCACTTGCCTCACCTTTGTGTGTCTGGCTTACATGGGATCTGGAGAGTGGATCATGGGTCCTTAGGCTTCGCATGTGAGGGCCTTTACCGCTAAGCCATCTCTCCAGCCCTATTAGAATGCTTTTGCCCCTATTCCTTAAGTCAGTCTTTAGATAAAACACTAATCGCTATGAGCTAGAGATTGGGGTTATTAAGAGTAGGTACTGACTGAGATGATACACTCATGTAACCTTAACATGTCTCATGAAAATCCCTGGGGACCCCACTCAGCTCCTACAATGGAAACATCCCCTTTCTAATGAATTTCAGTCTTGAAGAGCAAATAAGTATTGTTTAAAGTCTTAGACTGGATTTATGCCTATATGGAATGCATGAAGATACATAACTTATTAAAATACTTATGTATATTATGACATGGTATTCTGAATATAATCATAGTTTCATTGATATTTTAATCTTTTTCTACAATTTTTTTTGAGGCAAGCCTAACAGACTGGCTTTGTTTCTTTTATTATTTTTAAATTTTTATTAATTTATTAATTTATTTGAGAGAGTGAGAAAGATACAGATAGAGAGAAAGAGAATGGGCATTCCAGAACAAACTCCAGGCACATGTGCCGCCTTCTGCATCTGGGTTTATGTGGGTGCTGGGTCCTTTGGCTTTGCTGGCAAGTGCTTTAACTGATAAGCCATCTCTCCAGCCCTGGCCTTGTTTTTTTAACACATGTGAGAGAGAAAAAGAGAGAGAGAGAGGGACAGAGACAGAGAGAGACAAAGAGAATTGGCACACCAGGGCTTCCAGCTACTGCAAATGAACTCCAGACACTTGTGCCCTTGTATCAACTGTACGTCTGGCTTACATGGGACCTGGAGAGCAGAACTTGAGTCCCTAGGCTTTGCAGGCTGGCTCCTTAACCACTAAGGCATCTCGTCAGCTTAATTTTTTTAAACTTTTATTCATTTATTTAAGAGAGAGAGAGAAAGAGGCAGATACAGAGAGAGAGAGAATGGGCACACCAGGACCTCTAACTACTGAAACCACCAGATGCATGTGCTACCTTGTGCATCTGGCTTTATGTAGGTACTGAGGAATCAAACATGAAGGCTTTGCTGGCAAATGCCTTAACCACTAAGCCACCTCTCCAGCCCTATTTTAATTTTCAAGTTAGTATACAAAGCGATGGGTTCCATTAGAACATTTTCATATATATACATATATATGCCATTATACTTTGTTCTTATTAATCCCCAACCCCCTCTGTCTCCCAATTGTCATTCCCCTTTCTGCCTTGAACCATTTTCTTTTTAATTTTTTTATGTGTGAGTGTGAACAGTGCATTCCAAGCTCTCTTTCTTACCACTGCAAACAAACTCCAGATGCTATGTTTGCATCTGCCTTTACGTGGGTGCTGGAGAATTGAACCCAGGCCAGCAGGTTTTTGCAAGCAAGCACCTTTAACCACTGAGCCATCTCCCAAGTCCTAACCTGCAATACTTTTTTTTTTTTTTTTTTTTTCCTGAGGTAGGGTTTCACTCTAGCCCAGGCTGACCTGGAATTCACTATGTAGTCTCAGGGTGGCCACGAACTCATGGTGATCTACCTACCTTTGCCTCCCCAGTGCTGGGGTTAAAGGCCACCATGCCCAGCTACAATACATTTTTTTTTTTTTTTTTTTGGCTTTTCAAGGTAGGGTCTCCCTCTAGCCCAGGCTGACCTGGAATTCACTATGCAGCCTCAGGGTGGCCTTGAACTCATAGCAATCCTCCTACCTCTGCCTCCCAAGTGCTGGGATTAAAGGCATGCGCCACCACTCCCAGCTTTACATTTTTTAAAATATTTTATCTTTATTTATTTATTTGAGAGAGATAGAAATGGGCAGAGAGAGAATGGGCATGCCAGGGCCTCCAGCCACTGCAAACAAATTCCAGATACGTGCACCCCCTTATGCATCTGGCTTATGTGGGTCCTGGGGAATTGAACCTGGGTCCTTTGGCTTTGCAGGCAAGGGCCTTAACCGCTAAGCCAGCTCTCCAGCCCTACAATACTTTTAAATCATGTACTAAAATATAAGTTGGCAGCATGTTGCTGAGAAGGTGTCTCTCACTTCTATAGCTGGTTCATTGGTGATGGTCAGTTACAGTGATGGACATTGACTCAGTGCATTGCCCCACTGTCTGCAGAGTGCATGTTGCTTATTCATTCTGAGTTCTTTTTTTATTATTATTATTTTGAGAGAGAGAGAGAGAGAATGTATGCTCCAGGGCCTTTAGCCACTGTGAACGAACTCCAGACACTAAACCATCACTCCATCCCTCATTCTGAGTTCTTAATCCACACTGACTCCTGACTAAAAGGAAAATCTCCTATTGTTAAGTTATTCTGTATGAAGTTTGACCATGTGAGAAAGTTTTAATAATTACAGATTACTATGGTGCTTTATTGAAAACTGCACTTGAAAGCCAGGCGTGGTGGCGCACAGCTTTAATCCAGCACTCGGGAGGCAGAGGTTAGGAGGATCGCCGTGAGTTCAAGGCCACCCTGAGACTACATGGTGAATTCCAGGTCAGCCTGGGCTAGAGTGAGACCCCACCTCAAAAAAAAAAAAAGAAAGAAAGAAAGAAAGAAAAAAGAAAATTGCACTTGAATTTAACTGCACATTAATTTACATTAGTATATAAAATCAACTAACTTCTTTCAAATTTTTTTCTTACAGACTTGAAGATATTAAACAGATCACCTGCAGCTGCTAAAATGAAAACTGTATTAGTTGAATGATAATAATCTATGCAATATGATTTTTTTAATTCTTATTTTATTTGCACATGTGGGGGTCATACTAGGGCCTTGTACCACCACTGACAAATACCAGATGTTTGTGCCACTTTTTTTTCATCTCATTTACATGAGAGGCTTGCAAATTGAACTCTGGCCCACAGACTTTACAAGCCAGTACACTGAGCCACTGAGCAATATTCTCAGCCCCTCACCTCTAACCACTGAGCAATATTCCCAGCTCCTTTCAATATTCATATTGAAAAAAATAAAAATAAAAATAAAAACGTGGGCTGGAGAGATGGTTTAGTGGTTAAGCGCTTGCCTGTGAAGCCTAAGGACCTCGGTTTGAGGCTCTATTCCCCAGGACCCACGTTAGCCAGATGCACAAGGGGGCGCTCGCGTCTGGAGTTCGTTTGCAGTGGCTGGGGGCCCTGGCGCGCCCATTCTCTCTCTGCCTCTTCCTCTGTCTGTCACTATCAAATAAATAAAAATAACAAAAAATTAAAAAAAATAAAAAAAAATAAAAATAAAAATGTATATTTTTATTCCTCTGCAAACAGCAAAACAGAGAATGGGTGAGTCAGGGCCTCTGACCACTGCAAATGAACATATGAGTCTGGAGTTATAAACAATGGCAAAATATTTCTTAGTTCATAATAGTATAAATCGTGAAGGAAAAGCATATGCTATGTTAGTTCATGGATTTTTAAAAAATATCGTTTACTTATATATTTATTTATTTGATAGAGAAAGAGGCAGAGAGAGAGGGAGGGAGAAAATGGGTGCATCAAGGCCTCCAGCCACTGCAAATGAACTCCAGAAACATGTGCCATGTTGTGCATCTGGTTTATGTGGGTCCTGGGGATTGAACCTGGGTTCTTAGGTTTAGCAGGCAAGGACCTTAACCACTAAGCCATCTCTCCAGCCCAGTTTGTGGATGCTTTTTTCAAATTAAAATTCTAGTCAGGGCTAGAGAGATGGCTTAGTGGTTAAGGCACTTGCCTGCCAAAGCCAAAGGATCCAGGTTCAATTCTCCAGGACCCACTTAAGCCAGATACCTAAGGTGGCACATGCATCTGGAGTTCATTTGCAGCAGCTAGCAGCCCTGGTGTGCGCTTGCTCGCGCTCTCTCTCTCTCTCTCTCTCTCTCTCAAATAAATAAAAATAAAATATAAAACACATATTTTAAAAAAATAAAATTCTAGTCAGGTGTGATGGTGCATGCCTTTAATCCCAGCACTCAGAAGGCCAAAGTAAGAGGGTTGCTGTGAGTTCGAGGCCAGCCTGAGACTACATAATGAATTCCAGGTCAGCCTGGGCTAGAGTGAGACTTTATCTTGAAGAAAGAAAAAAAAAAATTCTACATAGATTTTCTTTTTTCTTTAAAAATGGAACTGCTTTTTGTTTGTTTGTTTGTTTGTTTTGTTTTTGTTTTTCAAGGTAGGGTCTCACTCTAGCCCAGGCTGACCTGGAATTCACTGTGTAGTCTCAGGACGGCCTTGAACTCTCAGCAATTCTCCTACGTCTGCCTCCCAAGTGCTGGGATTAAGGGCGTGCGCCACCACACCCGGCTTGGAACTGCTTTCAAATGACCTGCATCCCAGTCCCTTCTAGTCACTCAACTCTTCGAGACTTGCTTTAACACAATTAGGTCAAGCCGACTCATGGCGGCAGCTGTTCTGCTCTGAAGATCCCAGCACTGTCAGCCAAGTCAACCCAGTGGAAACAGGAGAGCAGGTGTCCTGGGCTCAGGCCTCCCGCCCGTGGAAACCAGACTGCCCCTCATCGCTCACCCTGGAGACAGACGCTGCTTTTCTCTCTATCAGAGCTTGCCTGTGTCCTGAGGCCGGCCCTCACCACACTGCACTCTCAGAAGAAATCACTGAAGGACAGCACAAGGTCAAGCTAAAGTAGGGATTCTCAACGCTTCTCATAGGACATGTGAAGGGCTCAGTGTACATGTGACTTCTTTATTTTATTTTTACTTTTACTTTTTTAGAGAAAGAGAGAGAGAATTGATGTGACAGGGCCTCAGCCACTGCAATAGAACACCAGATGCTTGTACCACCTACTGGGCATGTGTGACCTTGCACTTGCCTCACCTTTGTGTCTGGCTTGTGTGGGATCTGGAGAGTCAAACATGGGTCCTTAGGCTTCGCAGGCAAGCAAGCGTCTTAACTGCTAAGCCATCTCTCCAGCCCAAGTGTGACTTCTTTAAGTAGTCACATGAATTTATTACCTCAGCTGATTTGTCAGTTTACTCCAAGAGCCTTTCAGATAGTTATTCAGCTAGCCTTTCTCCAAGCCACAGTAAACCAGTTATTGAAATCTAAAAGAGGAGTCATGGTCTCTCACTTGTTTAAAAAAAAAAAAAAAAGGCACTCCTATATATATTTTGTTTGTTTGTTTGTTTTGTTTTGTTTTTCGAGGTAGGGTCTCTCTAGATCAGGCTGACCTGGAATTCCCTATGTAGTCTCAAGGTGGCCTTGAAATCATGGCAATCTTCCTACCTCTTCCTCCCGAGTGCTGGCATTAAAGAAGTGTGCTACCACACCCAGAAACTGTTCTTTTTTTTTTTTTTTTTTTTAATCTATTTATTTGAGAGAGATAGAGAGAATGGGCACACCAGGGCACCAGAGGCTGCAAACAAACTCCAGATGCATGCACCACCTTGTGCATCTGGCTTATGTGGATCTTGGGGAATCGAACCTGGGTCTTTTGGCTTAGCAGGCAAGTGCCCTAACTGCTGAGCCATCCCTCCAGCCCAATGTACTGTTCTCTTTATATAGTATTTGTCCCATGTGAAAATTTCATGTGCATTTTTTTTCCTGTGATCACCCAATATTTCATCACATGGCTGTAATGATCTAAGTGGCTAAGGGTCAACTATCTATTGGACATGGAGGTCATTCCTCTCATGATATTATTAATAATGTCATAATGCGCAACTACTGCAAACCCTGTTTGCATTTCAGCAGGTCAGAAGTTTAGCCAAAGCCACAGCACTCAGCCAGACACACAAAAAGAAGGAAGTACGACCCCATATTTCCAGTGGTGGTGAGCATCTTTCAATCCTCTCTTTTGTGTGTGTGTGGGGGGGAGAGGTACACCAGGGTCTATTGCCACTGCAAACAAATGCTTGTCTGGCTTCACCTGGGTGGCTGGATAACTGGACCCTGGACTTTTCAAGCTAATGCCTTTAACCACTGAGCTATATATTCCCAGGCCCTAATCCTCTGTCAAATTTGCATTAAGTTCTCTTGGTGGTTTAAAATCATGATCGTTAACCAGGCGTGGATACTCACACCTATAATCTCAGTGCCCAGGAGGCTGAGGTAAGAGTATGGTTGTGAGTTCAAGGCCAGCCTGGTCTACAGAGTGAGTTCCAGGTTAACCTAGGCTAGAGTAGGACCCTGTCAAAAAAAAAAAAAAGTGACAGTTCTATTTAACTAGTAAATTTCAGAGCATCTTAACCATAATTGTAATTTTAGCAACAACAAAAAAATGCAACAGATATTTGCACGATGTCAAACAAGTCTGAGTCCTCATCAGAAACATGCAAAGTTGGGCAGCTGGCCCACGCATGCCTATGATCCCAGGAATAAAGAGGTTGAGGCAGGAGAACCAAGTTTGAGGGCAGCCTCACCTCCATAGAGACCGTGTCTCAAAAACAAAAGCAGGGGCTAGAGAGATAGCTTAGCGGCTAAGGTGTTTGCCTGCAAAGCCAAAGGACCTCGGTTTGATTCCCCAGGACCCACGTAACCCAGATACACAAGGGGGTGCATGCATCTGGAGTTTGTTTGCAGTGGCTGGAGGCCCTGGTGTGCCCATTCTCTTATTGTCTCTCTCTCTCTGCCTCTTTCTCTCTCACTATCAAATAAACAAGTAAAATTTAAAAACAAAAGCAAAAGCAAACAGCAAAAGCTGGGGCTTAAGAGATGGCTCAGCAGTTAAGGCATTTGCCTGCAGAACCCAGTGACTTGAGTTTGATTCCCCGATACTCATGTAAAGCCAGATGCACAAGGTAGTACGTGTGTCTGGAGTTCACTTGTAGTGACTGGAGACCCTGGTGCACCCATTCACTCTCTGTCTATCTGCCTCTCTCTCTCTCTCTAATAAGTAAATAAAATATTTTAAAAAGCAAATAGTAACAAAACATAAAATGCAGTTTATACATCCAGTATTCCAGAGATGAGATAAGTAGTGAGCTCTTGTTGGCCTTCCTGTGTGCCTCTGCACGTTTAGCTGCCCCCTTTTGGGTTCAATTTAAAATTAAGATTTTGGAGCCAGGCATGGTGGCGCACACCTTTAATCCCAGCACTTGGGAGGCAGTGGTAGGAGGACTGCTGTGAGTTTGAGGCCACTGTGAAACTATATAGTGAATTCCAGGTCAGCCTAGGCTAGAGTGAGACCTTACCTCGAGTAAACCATAAAAAATAAAATAAAATAAAAAACAAAGAAATGAAAATTAAATTAAGGTTTGGGGCTGAAGAGAGATGGCTTAGTGCTTAAGGCACTTGCATGCAGAGCCAAAGGTCCCAGGTTCGATTTTCCAGTACCCAACATAAAGCCAGATGCACAAGGTGGCGCATGCCTCTGGAATTTGTTTGCACCAAGGCCCTAGTGTGCCTTTTTTTTTTTTTTTTTTTTTTTTTTTGGTTTTTTCGAGGTAGGGTCTCACTCTAGTCCAGGCTGACCTGGAATTCACTATGGAGTCTCAGGGTGGCCTCGAACTCATGGCGATCCTCCTACCTCTGCCTCCTGAGTGCTGGGATTATAGGCGTGCGCCACCACACCCATTCTTGCTCTTTCCCTTTCTATCTGCCCCTTTCTGTCTCTCTTTCAAATAAATAAAAATAAATTAAGTATTTTAAAATTAAGGTTTTAGGGGAATGAGAGTGAATTAAGGACCTCACATCCTAGGCAAGTGGACTATACTGAGCTATACCCCTAGCCCTAAATTAAAATTTTAAAATATATTTATTTCATTTATTTATATTCAAGCAGGAAAGAGAGAGAGAGAGGGAGAGAGAGGGGATATGCCAACTAACCACATGCATGCACCATTTTGTGCATCTGTCTTTATGTGGGTACTGGAAATTGAATCTGGGCCATCAGGCTTTTCAAGCAAGTGCCTTTAGCTGAGATAAGCCATTTCTCTAGGCCCCATTTCTTTTCTTTCTTTTCTTTCTTTTTTTTTTTTTTTCGGTAAGGTCTCACTCTAGCCCAGGCTGACCTGGACTTCACTATGTAGTCTCAAGTGGCCTCCAACTCATGGTGATCCTCCTACCTCCTGCCTTCCAGGTGCTTGGATTAAAGGTGTGTGCCACCACAACCGGCCAGCGACCCCCCTTTTTTATTTTCTTACTTTAAAAAATTTTTTGTTTATTTTTATTTATTTATTTGAGAGCGACAGACAGAGAGAGAAAGAGGCAGAGAGAGAGAGAGAGAGAGAGAGGAGAGTGGGCGCGCCAGGGCTTCTAGCCACTGCAAAGGAACTCCAGATGTGTGCGCCCCCTTGTGCATCTGGCTAAAGTGGGTCCTGGGGAATCGAGCCTTGAATCAGGGCCCTTAGGCTTCACAGGCAAGTGCTTAACCGCTAAGCCATCTCTCCAGCCCTATTTTCTTATTTTTTAATTTGTTTTATTGACAACTTCCATAATTATAGACAATAAACCATGATTATTCCATCCCCTCCCCCACTTTTCCCTTCACAAATCCACCCTTCATCACATCCTCTCCACTTCTCAATTAGTCTCTATTATTTTGATGTTGTCATCTTTTTCTCCTATTATAAGGGTCTTGTGTAGGCAGTACCAGGCACTTTATTTTCTTATTTGCACATGTGTGTGTGTGTATGTGTGTGTATGTGGGTATGGGTACACTAGGGCCTCTTGCCACTGCAAACACCATGTGCTTGCATCACTTTTTGCTTCCAGCTTATGAGGATGGCTTGGGAATTGAGCCTTGGGCCAGCAGGCTTTGCAAGCAAGTGCCTTTAACCACTGAGACATCTTCCTAGGCCCATTAAATTAAAACACAAGTTTAATAAAACATAAAAATTGTACCTATTAATGGGGTAGCATGTGGAACTTCGATAAAGTCATACATCATGTATTATTTGAATTAAGCTTATTTATCTCCTCAAACATTCATCATTTCTTCTTTATTTTATTTATGAGAGAGAGAGAGAAAGAGAGAGAGAGAATAGGCACACCAGGGCATTCAGCCACTGCTAACGAACTCCAGAAGCATGTACCACCTTGCGCATCTGGCTTATGTAGGGAATTGAACCTGGGTCCTTTGGCTTTGCAGGCAAGTGCCTTATCTGCTAAGCATTCTCTCCAGTCCCATTCATCACTTCTTTAAGCTAAAAACTAAAATTTCTTCTAGCTTTTTTTTTTTTTTTTTTTTTTTTTTTTTGCTTTTCCCAGGTAGGGTCTTGCTCTAGCTAGAGTGACCTGGAATTCACTCTGTAGTCTTAGGGTGGCCTCAAACTCATGGTGATCTTCCTACCTCTGCCTTCCAAGTGCTGGAACTAAAGGTGTGTGCCACCATGCCCGGCTCCTTCTAGCTTTTGAAATATGCAGTCTATTATAATTATCTCTAGTAACCTACAGTGTCTTAGCATGTCAGAATGGCTTGCTCCTATCTAACTGCAATACTTTTGGTTACTTCTGGAGACTTCCTTACATAGGCATGATTGAAGCATGGACAACCATGCTGAAACATGATTGAACAGAAATAAAAAAGATCAGCCGGGCGCAGTGGCGCACGCCTTTAATCCCAGCACTCGGGAGGCAGAGGTAGGAGGATTGCCATGAGTTCGAGGCCACCCTGAGACTCCATAGTGAATTCCAGGTCAGCCTGGGCTAGAGTGAGACCCTACCTCAAAAAAACAAAAAAACAAAAAAAAGAAAGAAAGAAAAGAAAAGAAAAAAATAAAAAAGATCTAAAACGAATTGTGGGATGAGGAAAAAACCAAATGGAGTGTGGCAACCCAAAGTGGCTGTCTGTTCTGAGTCTTCTCCTGGTGGGGGTGGGACAGAGCTTGTGGGGGCTCAGATGATTCTCAGGTCTCTGCTTCCCTGAGGAATTGGGGTTACCGTTGCACTTGGCCATGCCCAGCTGTTCACATGGAACCTGGAGGTTCGAACTCTGGCAGTCTCAGGTCCCCTCAGGCCCTCATGCTTGGGCAGGAAGCACATTTAACCGCTGAGCCACGTCCCCAGCCCCAAAGGCTGGCACTTTTAAAACCTGTCTTAGGAAGAGAAAGTAACAAATGAAAGGAGGGTGAGGGAGGCAGGCCAGAGAGAGATTTGTGTTTTCTGAGGCCTTCTATGGCCTAAAGTGCCCCAATGTTCTTGTAGTTATTGACCAAATAACAAGAGCTATGGAGAAAATGAAAATACACGTACCACATCACAGGAATGATGCAGACAAAGCCATTCAAAGTAAGTCTTCCAAGATGTGACCATCCTGATTCTCAATCCCAATGACCACGTGAATTTCCACGTAAGAACTCTGGTAGCCAAAGGCTCACCCTACACTTAAAAGTGTACTCCGGCCAGGCGTGGTGGCGCACGCCTTTAATCCCAGCACTCGGGAGGCAGAGGTAGGAGGATCACCGTGAGTTCGAGGCCACCCTGAGACTACATAGTGAATTCCAGGTCAGCCTGGGCTAGAGAGAGACCTTGACCTAAAAAAACAAACAAATAAACAAAAAGTGTCCTCCGTATATGGAGCCCTGCATCCCTCGTGCCTTCTGTAGGCTCAGAGCAGTCAAGACTGCCCACCCAGAGGATGTCTACGCAAGGCCAGTCAACACAGTGCTCATGTTTTGGGTCTTTGTCTTGACTGCACTACAGCTATGCACGGGGTGGCCTGTGGCCTTCTTCACCTTGCGTCTCCTCTCATCCAGGAGGGAGGGGCTCACCAGCTGGTATGTGGGACTTGTGCTATGCTCTCCTCCTTGTCTGACATTATTTCCAAACAGTACTACAACAAATCTACTGCTTTTCTTGTGCCCACTGGCTGTTCCCCTGAGAGACTGATCACATCCTCATTCTGAGCCTCCTGGGCTCACTCCCTAAACTCACTTTTTTTTTTTTTTTTTTTGTTTGTTTGTTTGTTTAGTTAGTTGAGAGCAACAGAGAGAAGGAGGCAGAGAGAGAGAGAGAGAGAGAGAGAATGGGCGCGCCAGAGCTTCCAGCCTCTGCAAACGAACTCCAGACGCGTGCACCCCCTTGTGCATCTGGCTAACATGGGTCCTGGGGAATCGAGCCTTGAACCGGGGTCCTTAGGCTTCACAGGCAAGCGCTTAACCGCTAAGCCATCTCTCCAGCCCCCTAAACTCACTTCTATGTGTCAACTGCCGTGAGTCATTCTAGAGATTGAGAGAAAAATTCCTAGGTGCTCAGAGAACCAATAGTTGGTTTCAGCCACAGCCAGGCTGCATGGCCAGGTCAACTGCACTGTAGTCTCAGAGAACCAAGAAGAGTTACTGAGGGGCTGGAGAGATGGCTTAGCAGTTAAGGCACTTGCCTGCAAAGCCTAAGGACCCAGATTTGATTCCACAGTACCCACGTAAGCCAGATGCACAAGGTGGTGCATGTGTCTGGAGTTGATTTTCAGTGGCTACAGGCCCTGGCGTGCCCATTTCCTCTCTCAAAAAAATAAATAAATAATAAATAAATAAATAAACAAGCTGGGCATGGTGGTGCACGCCTTTAATCCCAGCACTCGGGAGGCAGAAGTAGGAGGATCACCATGAGTTCGAGGCCACCCTGAGACTAATTCCAGGTCAGCCTGAGCTAGAGTGAGAACCTACCTCAGAAAACCAAAAGTAAATAAAATAAAATAAAATAAACAAGCCGGGCGTGGTGGCACACACCTTTAATCCCAGCATTTAGGAGGTAGAGGTAGGAGGATTGATCCTGAGTTTGAAGCCACACAGAGACTACATAGTTAGTTCCTGGTCAGTCTGGGCTAGAACGAGACCCTACCTCATAAAAACCACAGGAAAAAATAAATAAATAAGAGTTGCTGAGTGGCAGGTCTTCACAGTGGCTGATACTACCTACACAAAAGCTGCATAACAGGAGAGGGAAAAAAATAATGACAACAAAATGGAAGATTAGTTGGAAAGGATTCACTGGAGGAGAGGTTCAAGAGGGGAAAATGGAGGGCTGTGGAAGATTATGATCATGGTGTATTGTCTATGTGTGTGGAGGTTGTCGATAAAAAATTTTTTTTAAAAAAAAGGAGCCAAGCCGGGTGTGGTGGCGCACGCTTTTAATCCCAGCACTCAGGAGGCAGAAGCAGGAGGATCACCATGAGTTCAAGGCCACCCTGAGACTGACTACATAGTGAATTCCAAGTCAGCCTGGACTAGAGCGAAACCTTATCTTGAAAAAAACAAAAGAAGTCGGGCTGGAGAGATGGCTTAGCAGTTAAAGCACTTGCCTGAGAAGCCTAAGGGCCCATGTTCGACTCTCCAGGTCTTACGTAAGCCAGATGCACAAAGTGATGCAAGTGCAAGCTCACACATGCACACAAGGGGGCGCACACGTCTGGAGTTCAGTTGCAGTGGCTGGAGGCCCTGGCACGCCAATTCTCTCTCTTGCTCTCTCATTAAAAAAAATTTTTTCTTAAGCCAGTCTGTTAGGCTTGCCTCAAAAATAAATAAATAAAGTTATTGGGTGTGAACCAAGAAATCACAACTTCTCTGTTACAGATTGTTTACATCCTATGCCCCTCCTGATTTGTACCCTAAACCCAGTATGGCTGTATATGGAAAGGAGGCTTCTAAACAAATAATTAAGCCAGGTGTGGTGGTGCACACCTTTAATCCCAGCACTTGGGAGGCCAAGATAGGAGGATCCCCGTGAGTTCAAGGCCACCCTGAGACTACATAGTGAATTTGAGGTCAGCCTGGGTTAGAGTGAGACCCTACCTCAAAAAAATAAAATAAAATAAAGAAATAATTAAGGTTAAATAAGTCATTAGTAGCCTGTGTCATTAGGACACAGTGGGAAGGCTGCCCTCTGCAAGCTAGAGAGCCCGGAAGCTAACCTGCCGTGGAACCTTCTTGACCTTGTACTTCTAGAACTGTGAGAAAATAAATATGTTTAAGCCACTCAGTCTGTACATTTTGTTATGGCTGTCCAAACAAGACTAATAATATGCAACACATTTATAACAGACATACAATAAACCCATGGATGTGGAAAGTAAATTGTTTGCTCATCTTTTTCTCCCAGCAGCAGAAAAAGCTATTATCAATAATGCTTAACTTTCATTTCATACAATCCACCAATAATAGTACATACAGTTCCATGACTTTACATAGCAGGTTATGCAGCCATGATAATCAGTTTTAGAACACACTCTTTTTCTCAGAGAAATCCTGTATCCCATTTGCTAATACCTCCTTACCATCCCCCACCAGTCCTAAGCAACCACTGATCAACTGTGTTGGCATGGACTTGACCATTTCACACATTTCATCCACTCATCTGGTAGACGTGTGGGCTTCCACATTTTGGCTGCTGTGAATGGTGCTGTGTACAAGTTTGTGTGGACATGTGTTCAACCTTCTAGCATATTCAGTAACATGGTTGTAACACATCACACATTTAACTTTTTGAGTACCCGCCTGCCTATTTTCCAAAGCGGCTGCGTCATTTCACATTCTCATCAGCAGTGTATGGAGACTCCAGATTCCCCCCAATTCTCACAACACTTGCTATAACCTGATTTTACGAGACTGGCTTCTGGGTGGGCGAGAATGGGGGGAATCTCACTGTGGGTGATTCCACCTCCTTCATGAGTGGAAATGGTAAATATCTCTGCATGGTTTTAAATTTTTTCATTTTTATTTTACTTATCTGAGAGAGAGAGAGAGAGAGAGAGAGAGAGAGAGGGAGGGGGGAGAGAGAGATTATGGGACACCAGGGCCTTCAGCCACCACAAACAAAAGTGCCACCTTGTGCACCTGACTTACATGGGTCCTGGGTAATTGCACCTGGGTCCTTTGGCTTAGCAAACAAGTGCCTTGACCGCTAAGTCGTCTCTCCCAGCCCCTCTCTGCATGTTTTCTGGCCATTTTCCCTTCTTTGGAGAAATGTCAGGAGTGTAATATTAAATGTCTATTATATGCCAAATACATGGCATAAGAAGACAGCTTGTAAAGACAACAGCAAGGATTAGGGTAAACTATCTACAAATTAAGAATTGCCAGGCTGCCAGCGACCTCCAGAGCTGAGAGGCCAGACACCTACACCTTAGGTTCTCACCTCCTGCCTACTGTGAAACCATAAATCCCTTTGTTGAAGCCACCTAGTGTGTGGTACTTTGCTCAGTAACCTTAAGCTTTTGACACTTTTACCTCCACCTTTCAAGTGCTAGCACTGCAGGCATGTGCAAATAGGCCTGACTTACTGGATGCAGTGCTGGGGATCAAACCCAGGGCTTCATTGAAGCCTGGCAAGCACTCTACCAACTGAGCTAGATCCCCAGCCCACAGGATTACCATATTGTTGTTTTATTTCTTTGAGACAGGGTATCTATCCCTTCAGCCCAGGCTAACCTGGAACTCAAGAGATTTTCCTACCTCAGCCTCCCGACCATGCCTGGTAACAGCAGGTTTCTTAATAAACAATCACCACTGTTCTTTCAGCACGTGTTTATTTGCTTCAACTAGTTAAGGCCCTGTGACCCATCTCAAGGGCCCTCTAACCCTGGAGCCCCACACTGATGCATATCCTTCCCAAAGACTGTGAAGAGCTGAGTACTTCCACGTAGACAGTGGCTCCCAGGGTCCTCTGCACAGTCTGCAAGGGTAGTGCTCAGTATCTGTACTTTGTGGAGTAGTCCTTGGGAGACACTACCAGGCCCCGGCCTTTGCGGGCACCTCGGTACACAGTCTCTATGATGTCAACCATCTCCTGCTTGTCTTCCATAGCCCAGTTGATCTTATTGTTGTTGCCAGTGCCCAAGTCAATCATGATATGCTTGTTCCTGGAAGAGAAAAAGGCAGGGATGCTCACATAAAGGATCCCACAAACGTGCCCTGTTCTTCCTGCTGCCACAACGCCTGGTAACATCTCGGAAGGACACAGTTAGAAGAGACCACAAATGCAAGGCAGTGGCAGTATTTCCCATGGGCAAATATGCTACACTGTGAAGGACAGAGGGCAGTTTTGTTACTTGGAAAGACAAATAAATGGTTTTCCAGCGGAATGTACTAATTTTCCTAAGAAAAGCAATGTTTAAGTTTTCCATATTCCCTTACGGACACCTGTCACAGATTTTACTAAGACTCACCTGTGCTCTGAGAATGGCACCCTTGCATTGCTGTGATTTCTTAAACCATTTATTTTTTCAAGAAAAGGTGTGGGTTTTTTTCTCCCTAGGAATCCTTTTTAAAAATATTTAATTTTTATTTTTTTAAATTTATTTGACAGAGACAGAGAGAGAGGTAGATAGAGAATGGGCACGCCAGGGCCTCCAGCCACTGCAAACAAATTACAGAAGCATGCACCACAATGTGTATCTATCTTATGTGGGTCCTGGGGAATCGAACCTAGATCCTTTAGGCTTCGCAGGCAAGAGCCTTAACTACCACTAAACCATCTGTCCAATCCTTCTTTTTTTTTTTTTTATTTTTGTTTTTTTGAGGTAGGGTCTCACACTAGCCCAGGCTGACCTAGAATTAACTATGTAGTCTCAGGGTGGCCTTGAACTCACGGCAATCCTACCTCTGTCTCCCAAGTGCTGGGATTAAAGGTGTATGCCACCACACCGAGTCAATAGGTTATATTTGAAGGCACCTTAAATGTCAGTAAGGATACCCTTCATTTAATCATATTTCCCCTAGGTTTCTGGGTAGTATTTCACTTGTGAGTGAGTGGCAAAACTAGAATGGTTACTTTGAAAATAACTTGTAAGATTCACATTGATTGCTTTGGGACACAAACTACCTTGTGGTAAGACTGCACGGATGCCTCCCTTCTGAATCACCTATCGCATTTACAGTGTCCAAACCAACAGCATTCCATGTAAGTAACAATTTAAAGGTAGCATACCTGAAGAAAAACATGACGGTACACGGGTCATATAACTCATACATTTTGTTGAAGTCAGGCACTTCTGTAATATCCACAAGATAAATAACTGCAAAATTTTTAACCTGAAAGGAGATTAAAAAAAAAAAAAAAAAAAAAAAAAAAAAACCAAAGTAACAAATCAATCTTGCTTCGTTCCATAAGAGCAAATACAAGAACAAGGACTGTGTAACTGGAAAGCTGTTTCAAACCAGCTACCTAACATTTCCCACAGAACTAACAGGAAAACTGCTACGCTGCCAGGGTCCTGGCCAGTGGCTACTTACAACTCTCTCCAACATTTTTCTTTCTCTCTCTCTCTCTCTCTCTCTTTTTTTTTTTTTCAAGGTAGGTCTTGCTCTAGCCGAGGATGACCTGGAATTCACTATTCAGGGTGGCCTCGAACACACACGGCAGCCCTCCTACCTCTGCCTCCTGAGTGCTGGGATTAAAAGGCGTATGCCATCATAACCCGGCTCTTCTCCAGCATTTCTGACACATTTAGTAACTAGCTAAGCTTGCCTCAAGCAACAAGTAGTAAAGTCCTACAAAAAACACCCACAAACATAACGTTCTTGTTGATCGACCAATGAGTCCATGAAGTGTGACAAATACGACGTACACTAAACAAATGCTCGAAAGCATGCTTGTTGAATTCAACCTTCCGTTTTCTCCCCAACTGCAAACGTTAATAGCTTGTATCCCAATAACGTGCAGATTTTCTATACTTTTTAAAATGTGTATGCATATGTGTGACACACACAGAGCCACAGTACACACGTGGAGGTCAAAAGACAACCTTAAATGCTTGTCCTCTCCTTCCACTTTTTTGTTGTTGTTTTTTTTTTGAGTTAAGGTCTCACTCTAGCCCAGACTGACCTGGAATTCACTCTGTAGTCTCAGGGTGGCCTCTAACACATAGCTCTATACCTCAGCCTCTCAAGTGCTGAGATAAAGGCATATGTCACCACTACACCCAGCTCCCACCTTCTTTTTGAGGCAGGGTCTCTTTGTTTTACCACTGCGTGTGTGCCAGTCTAGCTGGCCTGTAAGCTTCCGGGTAGCCCTGGCGCTGCCACTCATTCACATAGCTACACTGGGATCAGAGGCAGACGTGCCGCTTTGCATCAGGCTCTACGTGGTTGATGGGCCTTCTCCCCAGTCCTGAGATTTTCTATAGTTTTTTGAAAAAGTTATTTGTACATGTGCATGTGTACATGTAGGGAGGGGATGGGTGTACCAGAGTCTCTTGTCACTGCAAATGAATGCCAGACACAAGGGCCTCTTTTCATGTATGGCTTAACATGGATACTGGGGAACTGAATTCAGGCCAACAGGCTTTGCAAGCTCAGTGCCTTTAACAACTGAGCCATCTTCCCAGACTGATTTTATTCTTTTTAAACATGAAATTCTTTCTTTTAAATATTTATTAGAGAGAGGGAATGGGCATGCCAGGGACTCTAGCCACTGCAAACGAACCCTGGACACATATGCCACCTTGTGCATCTAGCTTACGTGGGACCTGGAGAATCAAACCTGGGTCCTTAGGCTTCGCAAGCAAGTACCTTAACTGCTAAGCCATCTCTCTAGCCCATATTTTTATTTTTATTTTAGAGAGAGAAAGAGGCAGATAGAATGGGAGCACCAGGGCCTCTAGCCACTGCAAAGAACTTCAGACCTTGTTCATCTGGCTTATGGGGTACTGGGAAATCAAACCCACGTCCTCAGGTTCACAGGAAAGCGCCTTAACTGCTAAGCCATCTTTCCAGGTCCTGATTTTAATTTTTAACTTCAAATTCATCAATTAAAAAAAAAAAAAAAAAAAAAAAAACAAAGTAACAAATCAATCTTGCTTCGTTCCATAAGAGCAAATACAAGAACAAGGACTGTGTAACTGGAAAGCTGTTTCAAACCAGCTACCTAACATTTCCCACAGAACTAACAGGAAAACTGCTACGCTGCCAGGGTCCTGGCCAGTGGCTACTTACAACTCTCTCCAACATTTTTCTTTCTCTCTCTCTCTCTCTCTCTCTCTTCTTTTTTTTTTTTTTTCAAGGTAGGTCTTGCTCTAGCCGAGGATGACCTGGAATTCACTATTCAGGGTGGCCTCGAACACACACGGCAGCCCTCCTACCTCTGCCTCCTGAGTGCTGGGATTAAAAGGCGTGTGCCATCCATTAACCCGGCTCTTCTCCAGCATTTCTGACACATTTAGTAACTAGCTAAGCTTGCCTCAAGCAACAAGTAGTAAAGTCCTACAAAAAACACCCACAAACATAACGTTCTGTTGATCGACCATGAGGTCCCATGAAGTGTGACAAATACGACGTACACTAAACAAATGCTCGAAAGCATGCTTGTTGAATTCAACCTTCCGTTTTCTCCCCAACTGCAAACGTTAATAGCTTGTATCCCAATAACGTGCAGATTTTCTATACTTTTTAAAATGTGTATGCATATGTGTGACACACACAGAGCCACAGTACACACGTGGAGGTCAAAAGACAACCTTAAATGCTTGTCCTCTCCTTCCACTTTTTTGTTGTTGTTTTTTTTTGAGTTAAGGTCTCACTCTAGCCCAGACTGACCTGGAATTCACTCTGTAGTCTCAGGGTGGCCTCTAACACATAGCTCTATACCTCAGCCTCTCAAGTGCTGAGATAAAGGCATATGTCACCACTACACCCAGCTCCCACCTTCTTTTTGAGGCAGGGTCTCTTTGTTTTACCACTGCGTGTGTGCCAGTCTAGCTGGCCTGTAAGCTTCCGGGTAGCCCTGGCGCTGCCACTCATTCACATAGCTACACTGGATCAGAGGCAGACGTGCCGCTTTGCATCAGGCTCTACGTGGTTGATGGGCCTTCTCCCCAGTCCTGAGATTTTCTATAGTTTTTTGAAAAAGTTATTTGTACATGTGCATGTGTACATGTAGGGAAGGGATGGGTGTACCAGAGTCTCTGTCACTGCAAATGAATGCCAGACACAAGGGCCTCTTTTCATGTATGGCTTTAACATGGATACTGGGAACTGAATTCAGGCCAACAGGCTTTGCAAGCTCAGTGCCTTTAACAACTGAGCCATCTTCCCAGACTGATTTTATTCTTTTTAAACATGAAATTCTTTCTTTTAAATATTTATTAGAGAGAGGGAATGGGCATGCCAGGGACTCTAGCCACTGCAAACGAACCCTGGACACATATCCACCTTGTGCATCTAGCTTACGTGGGACCTGGAGAATCAAACCTGGGTCCTTAGGCTTCGCAAGCAAGTACCTTAACTGCTAAGCCATCTCTCTAGCCCATATTTTTTATTTTTATTTTAGAGAGAGAAAGAGGCAGATAGAATGGGAGCACCAGGGCCTCTAGCCACTGCAAAGAACTTCAGACCTTGTTCATCTGGCTTATGGGGGTACTGGGAAATCAAACCCACGTCCTCAGGGTTCACAGGAAAGCGCCTTAACTGCTAAGCCATCTTTCCAGGTCCTGATTTTAATTTTTAACTTCAAATTCATCAATTAAAAAAAAAAAAAAAAAAAAAAAAACAAAGTAACAAATCAATCTTGCTTCGTTCCATAAGAGCAAATACAAGAACAAGGACTGTGTAACTGGAAAGCTGTTTCAAACCAGCTACCTAACATTTCCCACAGAACTAACAGGAAAACTGCTACGCTGCCAGGGTCCTGGCCAGTGGCTACTTACAACTCTCTCCAACATTTTTCTTTCTCTCTCTCTCTCTCTCTCTCTTTTTTTTTTTTTCAAGGTAGGTCTTGCTCTAGCCGAGGATGACCTGGAATTCACTATTCAGGGTGGCCTCGAACACACACGGCAGCCCTCCTACCTCTGCCTCCTGAGTGCTGGGATTAAAAGGCGTATGCCATCATAACCCGGCTCTTCTCCAGCATTTCTGACACATTTAGTAACTAGCTAAGCTTGCCTCAAGCAACAAGTAGTAAAGTCCTACAAAAAAACACCCACAAACATAACGTTCTTGTTGATCGACCAATGAGTCCATGAAGTGTGACAAATACGACGTACACTAAACAAATGCTCGAAAGCATGCTTGTTGAATTCAACCTTCCGTTTTCTCCCCAACTGCAAACGTTAATAGCTTGTATCCCAATAACGTGCAGATTTTCTATACTTTTTAAAATGTGTATGCATATGTGTGACACACACAGAGCCACAGTACACACGTGGAGGTCAAAAGACAACCTTAAATGCTTGTCCTCTCCTTCCACTTTTTTGTTGTTGTTTTTTTTTGAGTTAAGGTCTCACTCTAGCCCAGACTGACCTGGAATTCACTCTGTAGTCTCAGGGTGGCCTCTAACACATAGCTCTATACCTCAGCCTCTCAAGTGCTGAGATAAAGGCATATGTCACCACTACACCCAGCTCCCACCTTCTTTTTGAGGCAGGGTCTCTTTGTTTTACCACTGCGTGTGTGCCAGTCTAGCTGGCCTGTAAGCTTCCGGGTAGCCCTGGCGCCGCCACTCATTCACATAGGTACACTGGGATCAGAGGCAGACGTGCCGCTTTGCATCAGGCTCTACGTGGTTGATGGGCCTTCTCCCCAGTCCTGAGATTTTCTATAGTTTTTTGAAAAAGTTATTTGTACATGTGCATGTGTACATGTAGGGAAGGGATGGGTGTACCAGAGTCTCTTGTCACTGCAAATGAATGCCAGACACAAGGGCCTCTTTTCGTGTATGGCTTAACATGGATACTGGGGAACTGAATTCAGGCCAACAGGCTTTGCAAGCTCAGTGCCTTTAACAACTGAGCCATCTTCCCAGACTGATTTTATTCTTTTTAAACATGAAATTCTTTCTTTTAAATATTTATTAGAGAGAGGGAATGGGCATGCCAGGGACTCTAGCCACTGCAAACGAACCCTGGACACATATGCCACCTTGTGCATCTAGCTTACGTGGGACCTGGAGAATCAAACCTGGGTCCTTAGGCTTCGCAAGCAAGTACCTTAACTGCTAAGCCATCTCTCTAGCCCATATTTTTTATTTTTATTTTAGAGAGAGAAAGAGGCAGATAGAATGGGAGCACCAGGGCCTCTAGCCACTGCAAAGAACTTCAGACCTTGTTCATCTGGCTTATGGGGGTACTGGGAAATCAAACCCACGTCCTCAGGGTTCACAGGAAAGCGCCTTAACTGCTAAGCCATCTTTCCAGGTCCTGATTTTAATTTTTAACTTCAAATTCATCAATTAAAAAAAAAAGAGAGAGAGAAAGAAAATTTAAAGGCATTAATCCCAGCACTCAGTAGGAAGAGTCAGGATCACTGTGAGTTCGAGGCCAGCCTAAGACTACAGAGTAAATTCTGGGACAGCTTGGGCTAGAGGGGGAGATCCTACCTCAAAAAGGGAGGGAGGTGCTGGAGAGACAGCTTAGTGGTTAAGGTACTTGCCTGTGAAGCCTATGGACCCAAGTTTGATCCCCCAGTACCTTTAAGTTAGATGCATAAGGTGGAACATATATCTGGTGTTCATTTGCAGTGGCTAGAGGTCCTGGCATGCCCATTCTATCTGCCTCTCTCAAGTAAGAAAATACATAAATAAATAAAATTACCTTTAATCCCAGCCGGCAACTGTTAATATTTTTGCTATATTCTGTTCCATCTTTTTCTGTGTGTGCATGCACACATGCATGCAGGTACATGTGAACCTGTGTGTGGAGTCCAAAGGACAGCCTTAGGTGTCCTCATCCTTAGGAACAGACCACCTTTTCTGATCTCTCGCTGGCCTGGAACTCAACAATTATGCTACAATGGTTGTCTGGTGAGCCCAAGGCTCACCTGTCTCTACCTTCCCAACTCTGGGATTACTAGTTAGTACACCACCACAACCTATTTGTATGTGGTTCCGGGGATGGAACTCAGGTTATCATGCTTGCACAGGTTATCATGCTTGCACAAGTGCTTCCCCAGCTCCTTTCTGGATATAAACTGTTGATACTTTCTCAAAAAGTGATCATAAAAAAAAAAAAGGTCACATTTCCATGTGTAGTAATGCACACCTTTGAACCCAGCACCCAGGAGGCAGAGGTAGGATGATGGCTGTGAGTCCAAGGCCAGTCTAGGACTACAGAGTGAATTCTAGAACAGTCTGTATTAAAGTGAGAACCTACCTCGAAAAAGCAAAAAAAGTGATCATACTGAATTTTATATCCTTCGGATCCTACTGTATGAGCATTCTCATGTAAATTTCAAGATAGGATTTTTTTCTTTCAAATTAATTTTTTTAAATGTATTTATTTGAAAGAGAGAGGGAGAGGCAGATAGAGAGAGAGAAAATAGGTGCACCAGGACCTCCAGCCACTGCAAACGAACACTTGTGCCACTAGAGGTAGGATCGCTGTGAGTTCAAAGCCAGCCTGAGACTACATCATAAATTCCCAGTCAGCCTGAGTAGAGTGAGACCCTATCTCAAAAAAACCAAATGAGGGCTGGAGAAATGGCTTAGCAGTTAAGGCGTTTGCCTGTGAAGCTTAAGGACTCCGGTTCGATTTCCCAGGACCCACATAAGCCAGATGCACAAGGGGGCGCATGCATCTGGAGTTCGTTAGCAGAGGCTGGAGGACCTGGCGCGCCCATTCTCTCTCTGCTTCTTCCTCTGCTCTCTCTCAAATAAATAAAATATTACAAAAACAAAACAAATGAGCTGGGTGTGGTGGTACATGCCTTTAATCCCAGCACTTGGGAGGCAGAGGTAGGAGATCACAAGTTCGAGGCCACCCTGAGACTACATAGTGACTTCCAGGTCAACCTGAGCTACAGTGAGATCCTACTTCAAAAAAAAAAAAAAAAAAAAAAAAAGAGGGGTGGCTGGCTCAAGGTCACATGATAGTATATATCCAAGTCTGATTTTTCCACATTCTTTCCTAAGATTTCTGAGGTACCAATATTCCTGTGATTTTTATTCACTTTCCTCAGCTGAAGACTAAAGTAGTTAGCCCTGAATAAAACCAGAGGTTTTTTTTTTTAATCCCTTGTTTTGGGTTGAGACAGTACATAACAGACTGGCTTCAAACTTGCTCTGTAGTCCAAGCTGACCTCAAAGCTTTGATCCTTCTGCCCTTAGCCTCCTGAGTGCTGGGATTACAGGTATGGACCACTCACTCAGATAAGGACCCCTCGGTTTTTTGTTTTTCCAGGTAGTGTCTTGCCTTAACCCAGAGCTGACCTGGAAGTCATTACGTAGTCTCAGGCTGGTCTTGAAATCATAGAGATCCTCCTACCTCAGTCTCTAAACATCAGGATTAAAGGCATGTGCCACCATACCCAGCTGGTTTGTTCTTTTTTTGCAGTACTGTGGGGACTGAAGCCAGGGCCTCACACATGCTAAGCACACATACTACCACTGTATACCCTCAGCCCTGTTCATATTTTTTGAGGCAAAGTCTAATTATTCAGATTGGCCTTGAATTTACTCTAACTCAAGCAGACCTGAATGCCGGGCATGGTAGTGCACGCCTTTAATCCCAGCACTGGAGAAGCAGAGGTAGGAGGATCACTGTGAGTTGGAGGCCAGCCTGGAACTACAGTGAATTCCAGGTCAGCCTGGGCTAGAGACACTACCTCAAGGAAAAAAAAAAAAAAAAAAAAAAAAAAAAGCCACATTAACTACCAACCCAGTACAAGTCCAAAATGCCTGTCAGAGTCAGGGGGAATTAGGATTTAACCAACGAGTTTCAAGTTTCTCCAGTCCTAAATGCAAACAGAAACTAAAAAATCATATTCTCTCAAAATGGAAGATCTCACTTAAGGATATAAATAAATATTCCAACTTAATGATTCCAAAAACTTTTCATACTTAATGCCAGTTTTGAGCAAAACTTTTTAAAAAGGCCTGCTGCTCAGTTTACAGTGAGTCAGGAAAAGGTAGGTCATCTAGAAGCTACCGTAACTGACGCCACAGCGCCTTTCCCTTCCTCTCTGTATTAGCTGCACCACCGCCCCTCAATCACAAGACCCTGAAGTCTCACAAAAGAATAATTTGTCATCTCCATTGAGGTGACCTACAGGCAAAATATATAGCAATAGGTACCTATGGAACAAGTAAAACAACAAATGCATTTATCTTTTTATTATAGATCAACTTAACTACTGTATGTCTTTTTTCTTAAAATCTACATATTTTGCATATATAGTATAAGCCTACATTTTTATCACCTTCTACTTGGAAAGGGAAAAATATCTCCAGAAGAAAGAAGAGCACAGGACATAGGGAGTTTTCAGGAAGAAAACAAAACAAACAAACAAGAAACAAGGAAGGGACATGATCATCCTGATGAAAACTCAGTTAGATAAAGGTAAAACCTGAAAGATGGGGAGCTTCAAGAGCTGTCCCTGCTTTCTGTTTGGCATTCTAGGAGACCCCTGCAGGACAACCGCTGTCCAAAGTCAGACATGTGCCAACAGAACACAATGGTATCATGGTATGAGGAGGCCAAGGAAGCCCTCAAGACTCCTTGGCTCATGCCCAGCAAGCTGTGTCCAGGCATTCCTTCATGACCACAGTAGGCTCTGTGAAAGTGGGTGCTGAGTCCAAAATGAGAAGCAATTCAGGTCACTGTGAGAAGACTTCAGAGCCAAGAGATGCTGTAGAGAAGACCGAAGTGCCTGAGCAACAATGACCTGTGACGCTCAAGCAGGCTCTAGGAGGTGAAGTCCAAGTCTTCCGAGCTGTCCTGAACATCAGCACCGTCTTTGCTGTCACCCCCTCGGTCACTGCCAGCTAGGCTCTCCTGCGGACAGGCCTCTTCAGAGCCAGGAAGTGGGCTGCCCCGAGTCTCCCGGTTGTCCCTGGAGCCCAGAACCACGTATTTGCCCTTCTTCAGCACCTGCTGCCGTCTCAGCTCATCCGCCATCTGGGAGAGATCCCGCTTCATGGCATAGGCATCTTCCCCATCTGCATAGTATTTGGGTTCCACTTCATGGACCTGGAAGTTGAGGGTATTAGAATAAAGGTGCAACGCTGCTCGGTTGCTCTTCCTGACATGCAGGGACACGTATTTGGCACTAAAGTTCTCAATCATGGCCCGTGAGGCCTGGTCCATCAGCTTCTGGGCCAAACCAAGGCGCCTATGTGAGCGTTTCACAGCCAGGGAGGTGATATGTCCGTGCGGGACATCATCAGGATCCTCCTCCATTTTGGCCAGGACATAACCCACGATCTTGCCGTCCTCGTCCTCAGCGATGTAGGAGAGCTGGGGCCACGAGAGGCCGTGGTAGAAATAGTACTTCATCTGGTAGTTCTCGGGGAGGCAGAGGAGGTTGCAGTGCTGCATGTTCATCAGGTCTTCGGGCCGAGCACTGCGGATGTTCATGGCGGCGGCGGGAGGGAAGCCTATCAGACTGCAGAGAAGCAGAGAGGATGCCACGGAGCACAAGCCACACCAACACACCAACGTTTGCCTCGAGGAATTGACACAAATGTGCATTTCAAAACTCAAGAAATATAGTAGTGCCATCAAAAATGTATCTCTGGACAGAGTGGACTTAACAGATAATCTTGATTATATAACCTTAATATTACAACATAGTCTTTATTTCACTGTTCTAAGTTCTCATCTAACCAAGTCCTTGCAAACCAGGGCTTGGCAGTAGCTTAGTTGGGAGGTTAGGTGAGAAAATACTAGCACCCCTCTCCCACCAGCAGCTAACTCCTGAGGCTTCTTGGGTTCTTTCTAGAAGAGCACTCAGCTGCCTCATACTTCCACATAGGATAACATACAGATATGGCAGCAGTTCCTCCTGAATATTGAAACCAGCTCAATTTTCAGGTACTAAAACTGTAAGTTTTATACAAAGCTAAAGTAGGTGCCCACTGCTTCTTTTCCAATTTAAAATGTCCATTTAAAAAATATAAAATGGAAAAAAAACACATTGCTTTGTATCTGTCAAGTATATTTATTTTACAGGAGTTATATAAGGTTAAGAACCATGAGGCAATATTTATGTGTGTTCCTGACAAGCAATGAGACTGGACCAGGAAAACCTTTACTTTTCTCTCTAGAACACTCATCTACTATTGCTCTTATATGACCTCTAGAAACCTTTTTTCCACTAATCTGCTTATCCTACAACAGATTTATCATCCTTTTCTCACTGACAAGTGATGCGGCATGGGGACAAGCTGGTAGAGAGGGCAAGTATCTGGCTGAAGGCTGGATGTCCCACCTATGCTAGTGCCAGCCCCACACTCACTGGCAATTACAGGGCCTTTGAGAACCCAGATGAAGGGCCAGGGTGAGCAACAGAAGCACTCTCCCCATCCAGCTGAGTGCTGAGCTCCAAGGTTCAGGTGGGTAATCTTCATGCAATGCATAAGACAGGCTCCCTAATGTTACAAGTTCCATGGAGAGCTGGGCGTGGTGGTGCACACCTTTACTCCCAGCATTCGGGAGGCAGAGGTAGGAGGATCACTGTGAGTTCCAGGCCACCCTGAGACTACACAGTGAATTCCAGGTTAGCCTGGGCTAGAGTGAGACCCTACCTTGAAACACAAAACAAAAAAAAAAAGTTCTACGGACATATGTGCCTTGTAGATGATTCTATTTGGATGCACTACTGTGTGTCAATGTATCTCTGAAGATAATGTTCCTGCACAATGAATAAAGAGCTCAAAGACACCTGAAATAGTCTCTTTGCAAAACTGCATGAAATCAGCTGATACAGAGACCTTACTTAGTAGGCTCTACACAGCTATAAAATCGAAAAGCTTATCTGTTTTCAGACTTCCTTCATTAAGTATTCAGCCTAAAATTAATCCAGCATGTGGTGGGGGTGGGCAATGCAGGAGTAGTGTGATGGCTGATACAATGTACTCCAGGAAAAAACAGCTCATTCAAGTCCAGCCTGAGTATATGGAACTTTTACTCACTTTAAAACAGCTGAGATATCCAAACAGGGCTCATAACAGATGAGGAAGATCTCCCACTATCTTCCATTTCTGTGGAGGGAGATTTAAATAGTTATACTGTTCTTTATACTAAAACCTTAAATTTCAAAAATCCTGTTGAATTTCTCCCCAAATGAGCTTCCAGAATTAGGAATTCATATTTTACTATTGTACTAAGAAAATAAAACATTTTAACAGCCTTTTAATGCACTTTAAGACTGTGTTTTTAATAACTACACTAAAATAGAGCACTAAATATATATATCAAAGGGAGGATGGGTATATAACTCAGGGCACTTGCCTATCATACCACTACTGCAAAAAAAAAAAAAAATTGCAGGGGTTAGGTAAAGTGGTAGGGTGCTTGCATACCATGTGCAAAGCCCTAGTTTGATTCTTACCATTACTTATACACACACACTCACTCACTCACTCACTCACAGTTTATTAAGAATGTAATTCAAAGCTGGGCGTGGTAGCACACGCCTTTAATCCCAGCACTCGGGAGGCAGAGGTGGGAGGATCGCTGTGAGTTTGAGGGCACCCTGAGATACACATAGTGAATTCCAGGTCAGTCTGAGCTAGAGTGAGACCCTACCTCAAAAAAATAAACAAAACAAAATAAAAAAATGTAATCCAAGGGCTAGAGAGATAGTTTAGCAGTTAAAGTGTTTGCCTACAAAGCCAAAGGATCCCGGTTTAATTCTCCAATACCCACGTAAGCTAGATGCACAAGGGGCACATATATCTGGAGTTCATTTGCAGAGGAGGGAGGCCCTGGCATGCCCGTTCTCTCTCTCTCATATATTAATTAAATATTTTTAAAATAAAATGTAACCCAAATTTTTAGGCAAAACAACAAGTAGCTAAAAGATCAAGAAAATAACGCAGAGACTTTATCTACACCTGACACAACAGAATGAGGAAAGAAAACAAGTTTGCCAAAATCCCTAAGCAATCACAGAAACACACATGGAACCTGTGTCCTAGGTATGAGCCCCCTGCTGAAGGAAGAGCAATAACCTCCCATCTAGCCACTTGAGCAGAGATAACAGAGGATCTAGCCACCATGTGGATCCCAGAACTCATGTTCCAAATCAATTCAGACTCAATACACGCGCTCCTTGTTTTTCATGATGCTTCACTGAATCTCAGCAGCTTATGCCCTGATGATCCCTGCAACTACCTCACTTGTTACCTCTGGCCCTCTGCTGGCAAGATCCCAACATAGGCCAGTGCTGCCCCCACCCAGGTCCTCATTTACTGGAGCCTAAGAGGAGGAGGATGATGATGCATGGCTACTCCATGAGGAGTTCCCGAATTCCTGGCACAGCTTCTTTTAAAAAAGCCTGTCCAAGCCTCACCCCAGACCAAGAGCAGAGTCCTCAAGACCTATTTCTTTCTTAGCCAGGCGTAGTGGCCACACCTTTAATCCCAGCACACGGGAGGCAGAGCAGGAGGATCGCTGTGAGTTTGAGGTCACCCTGAGATATACACAGTGAATTCCAGGTCAGTCTGCGCCACAGTGAGACCCTACTTCAAAAAAACAAAACAAAAATTTATACTTATTTATTTATTATTAGAAAGAGGCAGATAGAGAGAATGGGCACAACAGGGCCCCCAGCCATTGCAAACAAAATCTAGATGCATGTGCCACCTTGTGCATCTGGCTTACAAACCTGTGTCCTTAGGCTTTGCAGGCAAGTGCCATGACCACTAAGCCATCACTCCAGCCCAAGACCTATTCAAAAACTTATTTTCAAGAAACACCTTGGAGAGCCGGGCGTGGTGGCGCACGCCTTTAATCCCAGCACTCGGGAGGCAGAGGTAGTAGGATCGCCGTGAGTTCGAGGCCACCCTGAGACTCCATAGTGAATTCCAGGTCAGCCTGGGCTAGAGTGAGACCTTGCCTTGAAAAACCAAAAAAAAAAAAAAAAAAAAAAAAAGAAACACCTTGGAGGACTGGAATTATCAGTACTGTCCAGCACTGGCCCTCTCCTAAATAAGACAGCAAATATTAATCAATGACAGGTCAGACAAGCGCTTCTCTTTCCTTCCTCCTTCCCACCTCCCTCTCTCCCTTTTCTGAGTTAGGGTCTTGCTGTAGGCCAGGCTGACCTTGAATTCACTATATAGTCTCAGACTGGCCTTGAACTCATGGTGATTTCCTACCTCTCCCTACCCAGTGCTGGGATTAAAGGTGTGGCCACCATGCCCAGCCTGTGTTTCCTTTTCTACATATAAATACATCCTTATGCCATACTCAAAAGATATTCTTGGCAGCCAGGAGTAGACACACCTTTAATTCCAGCACTTAGGATTCAGAGGTAAGAGGATCGCTGTGAGTTTAAGGCCAACCTGAGACACACAGCGAATTCCAGGTCGGCCTGGGCTAAAGGAAGACCCTACCTCAAAAAAAATTTTTTTCCCTTTGGCCCAAGGATTTAGCTCAGTGGTAGAGCACTTGCCTAACATGCTAAAGCCTCCTCTTTTCACTTGAAGTACAGTAATGAATAGCTTATTGGAGAGACATTTGAAAGAAAAAGACTTTAACCCAACATTCATTAGCATCTGAGAGAAAAAAAACAGCTTCAGTGTTTCTATCACCTGTGGGATATTAATATGAAATACTTTATTAAGTCTATCTTTGCTTTTGCCTCATAGTTAACCACAGAAACCAAAGTCAAAGGGTATTTACAAAACAGCAAGACCTCAAAGGAAGGACAGGAGTGCTTTACAATACTATCTTCCAGACACAAAGGGACCATGGTACCCATGACCTCACAGTGGCTGATGCTATCTATGTAATAGGGTAGTGGAAAAGAAGCTGAAAGCTGGACTGATACACGAAGTCACTGTTAAGAGTTAACTGCTGAGGAGTTGAACTTATCTCTGTCAGTAGCTGAAGGAATCCCAAAGAGAACTGTCTAGGGGGAACCCAGAGAGACGATAAGGGGGAAGGACAGTTTAGACTAAAATAGAGTTAAACAGAGCTCATGGTGACCCGACTACATGATCCATATGCATGTTGATTCATAAGTATGTTTTGAATCATACAGACTGCACAAGCTAACTGTCATGTCCTGCTTCTGTAACCAGCTGCCAGCTTGCTTGCCCCCCCCCCCACTCTCCAGGCTATGAACACTATAAAATGAAAGTAAAACCTCAGCTTAACACTGAAGTTACTTTGGGGCTCGATCCCAACTTTGGTTCCTGGGAAATAAACTCCTCTACTTTCACTCATGCTGGTGTTGGAGTGATCTTTTCAGAAAAGTTCTGCAACAATAGGAGAGGGAAAGATGATGAGACCAGACAGAAGAGGCCAGTTGGAAATATACTAGGTGGAGGGAGGACTCAGGAGCGGGAAAAGGAAGAGTGGTGTAAGATGGCATGTCTATAAGTATGGAGATTGTCAATAAAAAGCTTAAAAAAGTGGGGGGGGGAGGGACACTGGAGAGAGAGTTCAGAAGTTAAGGCACTTGTCTGCAAAGCCTGGGTTCAACTCCCCAACAGCCACATAGAGCCAGATGCACAAAGTGGCACATGCCCCTGGAGTCCATATGCAGCGGCTAGAGGCCCTGGCACCCACTCTCTGACTCTTTTATCTCCCTCTCTCTGTCACTGCTTGCAGATAAATTTAAAACTCCTGGCCATACAACAGTGTCCTACAATTGCACTTCTATTGTCAGGAGATAAATGCCACAGCCCACCCAGTACAGTAATATGGAAAATTAGTAAATTATTCCTAATAAAACATGATTCTACATTCTCCTAACATTTTCTGCACTTGAATCCTGGAAACCTACAAATCAAATGACTTACAAAGTACATGGAATTACATGCCAGTAATGCCAGCACTTAAGAGGTCGAGGCAGGTGTGTGAAAGCTTCAAGGCCAGTCTTTCCCACAACCCAAAGGGAAAAACATTTACTATGGCATTAAACCTGAAGTTTTGCTTCGTAAATACAACAAATAAACAAGTTACCAAGAAAACGAATCAAGCTATTAAAATAAGCTATTTAAAGTCAGCTCCAACAATCCCAACAGTCTGCAAAGGCATTTTGTTCACTACACAGTAAATCTTAAAAATTACACTGACAAGGGCTGGAGAGATGGCTTAGCGGTTAAGCGCTTGCCTGTGAAGCCTAAGAACCCCGGTTCGGGGCTCGATTCCCCAGGACCCACGTTAGCCAGATGCACAAAGGGGTGCACGCGTCTGGAGTTCGTTTGCAGTGGCTGGAGGACCTGGCGCGCACATTTTCTTTCTCTCTCTCTGCCTCCTTCTCGCTGTCTGTCGCTCTCAAATAAATAAATAAAAATAAACAAAAAAAAAATTACCCTGATAAGGCCCAGCGTGCTTGTGCATACCTAGAATTCTCCGAGGCTGAGGCAGGAAAATCATGTGTTAAAAAAAAAAAAATACCCTTGCCGGGTGTGGTGGCGCACGCCTTTAATCCCAGCACTTGGGAGGGAGAGGTAGAAGGATCGCCGTGAGATCGAGGCCACCCTAAGACTCCACAGTGAATTCCAGGTCAGCCTGGGCTAGAGTGAGACCCTATCTCGAAAAAAAAAAATACCCTGCCACCAGAAGTCATTTATTTTATAAGGATCTCATGAACCTCTTCGAAAGGAATGGGATATTTTCACCGTCCCAGCTTATAAAACTTTCTCAGTGGGTCAGCACGACCATGAGGCCACTGGAAGATGGGAACTTGCGGTCCCATCCCGCTGCCGGGGGACCCAGCAGGAGCCAACTTCCGCCCACGCGCTACCTTTTCAGCGATGCTGTACACAACCTCGTCCATCTTCATGCAGGTGGGGTCCCAGTCGTGCCCGAATCGAATGACGACCACGCGGTCCTCCTCGGAAAGAATGGCCTGGTCTACCTGCCAGCCATTGTGCAGGTGCGGGAGCATGTACGACATCTTGCTCGGGCCTGCGCGGCTCAGCCGCGACCTACCTGCGCACGCAAGAAGCTGTGAGGTCCAGACCCCGTCCCATCCCGGGGACCCGACCCACACCCCGGGACCTCCGCCGGTCCGCACCCCTCCCCCACCCCCATCTTTCCTCCACCTCCACCTCCACACAGGGCCAAGGGCCCGAGTCCGCACCCGGGCCTCCATCGCCACGGGGACTGCACAACCTCTCGACCCAGGGACTCTAGCCCCACCGGGACCTCACCCCGCACCCAACCCACGGGGTCCCAACCTAGTGCAGATCCCTGCGCCCCCTCAGCCGGGATCCCTCGGGCCGCAAAGACTCGACCCGCACAGCGGAAGCTACGCGAGCGAGCGTGCGCGCTGACGCCTACGAGCGACACTGCGCACGCGCACTTCGCCGCACTCTAGACGCAAGCGCAGTGAAGACAAAGCCAGCTGGCTTTTTCCGGTCGACTTCCCGCGCCCGCGGTCTGCAACCCGGGACAGGGGCGCCGACTGAATTGTGTTTACCAGTCGACTGCAGTGCGCTTAACACCCCCAAGTAAAGATACTGATATTTATTTGAGAAAGAATGGGCGTGCCAGGGCCTCTAGCCTCTGCAAACGAACTCCAGACGCATGCGCCATCTGATGCATCTGGCTTACGTGTGTGTGTGGGGGGGGGAACGGCGGGGGGGGGTACTGGGGAATCGAACCGGGGTACTGGGGAATCGAACCTGGGTCCTTAGGCTACGCAGGCAACCGCCTTAAACCTCTAAGCCATCTCTCCAGCCCCATTTTTTTTTTTTCCTGTTTGTGTGTGTGTGTGTTTTTCCGTTTCTGGTTTTTCGAGGCAGGGTCTCACTCTAGCCCAGGATGACTTAGAATTCACCATGTAGTCTCAGGGTAGCCTCGAACTCACGGGGATCGTCCTACCTCTGCCTCACGAGTGCCGGGATTAAAGGCGTGCGCCACCACGCCCGGCTTCCATTGTTCTATTTTTTTCTATGTGTGTGACATGCTCATGTATACGTGTGTATGTATGTTCATGTGTGCGCATGGGTGTGGAAACCAGAGGCCAACCTCCGGGAGTCAGGGTCTTCCTTAGGATGCACTCTACATTCTTTGAATCAGGGTGTCTCACTGGCGTGGAACTCACCAGTTACTCTTAGACTGGCTAGCTTCCAAGCCCCAGGAGCCTCACTAGCACCGGGATTGCATGAGGACCAATACCCAGCATTTATACCTACTGGAAATCAAACTCGTGTTAGGACCAAAATGTCTCCATCTTTGGACTCTGCCATCTTATTGTAGCCCAAAGTGGCCCAAACACATTCCTGGAATGATCTGGACTGACCATCACCATTATAACTTTCCTGGGGAGATGGCTTAGCAGTTAAAGGCACTTGCTCTCAAAGCCTGCTGCCTATGTTCACTTTCCCAGTACCCATACAAAGCCACATGCAGAAAGTGGTGCATGCATCTGGGACAAAGCATCTGCCACTCGAGCCTGAGTACTCAAGTTCAATCCTTAAACTGCCCACAAAAAGCCAGAAGGGGCTGGAGAGATAGCTGAGAGGGTAAGGCACTTGCATGTGAAGCCTAAGGATCCAGGTTCGATTCTCCAGGTCCCACATAAACCAGATGCACATGGTGGCACATGTGTCTGGAGTTTGGTTAGAGTGGCTAGAGGTTCTGGCATGCCCATTCTCTCTCTCCCTCTGTCTAATGAATAAATTAATTAATAAAAATAAATATCTTAAATTTTATTATTTTAATAATTTTTTAAAATATTTATTTTGGGCTGGAGAAATGGCTTAGCGGTTAAGCGCTTGCCTGTGAAGCCTAAGTTCAAGGACTTCAAGGACCCCAGTTCAAGGCTTGATTCCCCAGTACCTACCTAAGCCAGATGCACAAGGGGGGCACATGCATCTGGAGTTCGTTTGCAGTGGCTGGAGGTCCTGGTGCGCCCAGTCTCTCTCTCTTTCTCTTTGCCTCTCTCTCTCTCTCTGTCACTCTCAAATAAAAATAAACAAAATTTTTTAAAAAATAAATATTTGCTTATTTTATTTATCAGACAGAGAGGCAGATAGAAAGAGAATGGGCACACCAGGGCCTTCAGCCACTGCAAAGAGACTCCAGAAGTATGCGCCACCTTGTGCATCTGGCTTACATGGGTCCTGGAGAATTGAACTTGGGTCCTTTGGCTTTGCCGGCAGGTAGACTCAGGGTGGCCTTGAACTCATGGCAATCCTCCTACCTCTGCCTCCCAGTGCTAGGATTAAAGGCATGTGCCACCACGCCCGGATTTAGATAAATAATTTTTTGTTCATTTTTATTTATTTATTTGAGAGCGATAGACAAAAAAAAAAAAGACAGAGAGAGAGAGAGGGAGAGAGAATGTGCGCGCCAGGGCCTCCAGCCACTACAAACGAACTCCAGATGCATGCGCCCCCCTTGTGCATCTGGCTAACATAGGTCCTGGGGAAATGGAGCCTCAAACGGGGATCCTTAGGCTTCACAGGCAAGTGCTTAACCACTAAGCCATCTCTCCAGCCCTTAAATAAATAATTTTTTTCAGCCAGAAGTCAGTAGAATGCCAGGACTCTGACAGATAAATAAGCTTAGCAAAGAACAGCCACAGCAGAGTGAGAATGAAGAGCAAGAAACAGGGTCTCAAATGAGGTGGAATGGCAAAGGCTGACCTGAACACTGTCCTCTGACCTCCACATGTGCAATGACACATGAATGCCCACACTCACACATACACAACCCCACAAACAGACCATGCTTACTTAAGTGCCACAATGTTTATGACCTTGAGTTTTACAGTATTAGTACTCTTCTCTTATTCCTAAATCTATACCATGTATGGCAGAAAGATGATACTGTCTAGGGCACTGAGTTCGTTTTTCCTCTGCCGATCAAAGGAAAAACCAAAAAAGAAAAGAAAAGAAAAAGCAGGAAAGTGTATAAAAGAATGAAATTTTGCTGGGTGTCGTGGTGCACACCTTTAATCCCAGCACTGAGGAGGCAGAGGTAGGAAGATAGTTGTGAGTTCAAGTCCACTCTGAAATTATATGGTGAATTCCAGGTCAGCCTGGGCTGGAATGGGATCCTACCTTGAAAAACCAAAAAAAAAAAAAAAAAAAAAAAGAATGACGTTTTAAAAAAATTTTTAATTTATTTATGAGACAGTGAGAGAGAGGAGTGAATGAGTGAAAGAGAATCAGCATGCCAGGGCCTTTGGCCACTGCAAACAAACACATAAGCCAGATGCATGCATGTGCCGCCTTGTGCGCATACATTACCTTGTGCGCATGTGTCATCATGTGTTGGGCCTTGAGAGGCCCGGACGCGAGGCCTAGTGGAACTTCCTGAGCCTAGCTAAAGTTTGGCAACCTGTCTCTGGCCAGCTAGGACTCAGCAAGACGCCTAATGGCTTCTTGCCTGCTACTTCTGCGTGGGAGTTGGAATTATCATTTCAATAGTCACAGTTTACTATTGGCCCTTACGTCTCCCCCCATCCCCGCCTTCATTCTCAACATTATATAGGCAACCGCATCTAACAATAAAGCGAGTTCCTGCTTCGACAAGACTCCCGACTCAGTGTGGTTTTTCTCCGGTGACTAGGAGAGGTTCTGAGTCGTCCGTCACTCATCCTCCTCCTTAACCCCTTGGGAGGAACCAGTGGGCCTGGTCCTTCCTCAGCACTACCTGTCGGGGGGAGCCTGGCATCTGGCGCCTAACGTGGGGCTCCGGGAACCCGGCAGAATAGTGCCCCGTGAGAGGCATTCGTTGAGGAGGTCAACTGGTGTACATGTGCGGGTGAGCGTACCCTCATAAGTTATGAGGCAGTCTTCATATTTAATGTGCTAAACTTTGCTTCCATAACCTGTACGTGTTTGTCAACATCTCTTCGTTCCCTTTCTCTTTCCTTTCACTTTCGATTTGCTGGCAAGCTGCATCTGCGACTTTTGTATTTCTGAAGGCTTGTGCTTCTCTCTCTCTCTGCTTGGGCCTGTGAAGGCAGGCCAACTTTTTCTGCCATTATAGAACTTCCCCTGGATCTGTAAGCTTCAATAAATATCCCTTCCTCCATAACTGTACTTGGTCTGGAAGTTCATCTCAGTGAACCCGAAGCTGTCTGCTAACTTGGTACCGAGGAGTAAACTGAGATGAACCTGACCATGTGGATGTTGATCTTTTGGAACTTTTGTTTTGGAGGAATAGGCATGGACTTGGTGCTTGCAACTGAAGGTGTCTTCTGGAGTGGTAAGCCAAGTTTTATGGACTATTCTGATGAGAGTCTGAGAATGCTAAGTGCAGATAGCATTGAACTTCGAGGCTTGGCTAATGAGCTTTCTAAGGGGAAGGAAAGACTGCAGGGGGCTTTGTTGGAACGGGGCTACTGGCATAAGGGCTGGCTGCATCCTGCTGCCCAGGCCCAAGGAGTTTAATCAAGGTTAAATTTGTAATGGACTGATATGCTTGGCTAGAGATATTGGACTGAAAGATTTGGGTTTTTTTGTTTTGGTTTTTTGAGGTAGGGTTTCACTCTAGCCCAGGCTGACCTGGAATTCCCTATAGAGTCTCAGGGTGGCCTAGAACTCATGGTAATCCTTCTACCTCTGCCTCCCGAGGAATTAAAGGTGTGCACCACTACACCCGGCTGAGATTTAAGATTTTAAGCTGGAAAACCTCAAGCAAGTTAAAATGCAGGCACAGAGACTGGCTTTAGATTAAAAGTGTTTAACTTGTTTGATTTTACAGGTCTTAATATCTTAAATTGGTCAAGACTGTGGGGACCTTTAAAAGTGAACTTAGTACAATTTATAATATGTAATGGTTATAAATCTATTGGGAGCCAGGGGCAAAATGTGGTAATTTAAATAGATGCCCCCCCTCCTGGCAGCTTGTGCCCGGCCCTCCACTACTGGGAGCTGGCGGGCAGTCCCCCTCTTGGGAGACTGCCAAGTGGCTCCCTTGGACTGACCCAGGTGGGGACAGGGGAAAAGTCCGCCCTCTCATGGTGACTGGGCTCACTGATATTTTTCTTTAAGTTGATACCTTTTCCCACGCCTGCTGGGCATCGGCACATGCCGGGGGGGGGGGGGGGGGGGGGGGGGGGGGGATCTAAACATGCCATTAGTCATATGCTTCAATGTTTTGCCACTAAACAGATAATGGCCCCTGCTTCCTAAGCAAGGCCTTTGTAGATTTTCTCCAGACCTGGAAAATCTCACATTCCACAGGCATCCCATACAACCCTGGAGGCCAAGCTATTGTTGACCAAACACTTAAATCACAATTACAAAAACAAAAGGGGGAATCACTACCCTCCCCCCCCCATGGTCAGCTAAAGAAAGCATTATTCACCTTAAATATTTTAAATTTTTCTAGAAATGGCCCATTGACTGGGGCCTGGAGAGGACCAGACCCACTCCTCACAGCAGGGAGATAAAAAAAGACCCATTTGGCTTTAGGCTTGTACTTTTAATGTCTAACTATCCTTCATACTCACACCTTTAAAGTAGCTCCTGAGAAAGTTCAAATTGTGCCTCCCTTTAAGATCTTGGGCTCAATCCTTACCCTAGATACAGTTTCACCTGTTAGACGCTCTGTATGATGTGGTTACATATTTGGGTGACTAGGGTTGAAAGTTAAAACTCGTTTGGAGTGTCATGTAGGTTTTCAATAGATTTGTGTTACTTCTAAAAATATAATAACAGTCAACAGCATTGGGAAAATACATTTAAGAGGTATTTGGCATAATGATAATATTTCCTTGGATCTGATTCAGTTACATTCAGAGATTTTGTCTTTGCAAAATAATCATCTTACTTTTGATGCAGCTAAAGCTGCTGATGACTTAATATCTGCTTTTAAGTCTGCCTTGCCTGGATGGAATTCTCTCACTTCTTTGATAGGAAGCTTTGCTGCTACAGGTGTTTGTCTTTTGCTCATTCTGTGTCTGCTGCCCATACTCGTTAAATGCCTTTTGAGATCCATTATGGATATCCATGCAGAAGTACATGGGATACAGCTACGGACCCGACCCCGGCTTCCTGAGACATTATCTTAAAGCCCCTGCAGAGGCTGGTAGTCAAAGACGGGTAAGATTCTCTCTAGTTAGGTCAACCTAAGACAGGGCATGAATGATGGAATTCATGTACCGATGACTAGTAAGGCCTAAATATCGTACAGGACAACCTAAGACAGACACAGTCTTTCTGCACCAAGGCCCAGAAGGGCCCGGTTAATAAAAAATAAAGGAGGAATTGTCGGGAGCCATTTGGCTGGCCTTGTATCCATAGCTCTGGCCCTTTGGCATCAAGACTTTTGCAAGACTATAGCACCTACATGTAAGCAAGATTATGTATATTCAGTGTTGGAAGCCATTTGGCTGGCCTTGATAGTCTTTTGTACTGAGAAGTGATTAAAGTGCAAAAACTCTGTAACAAAAAGGAGTTTTTTTGATAGAAACTTGTGTGAAGCTCATGGAATTTTTGTCCATGGAAAAACTTTGTTAAAAAAAAAAAAAAAAAAAAGACCCATTTGGGTACCAGCGATAGACCTAAAATATTTGTCCCAACAAGAGGACACTGACAATCACTTCTCCAGGGAGTGTCCCACCCCTGAGGACTGTTCCTAAAATGGTCTTCACCCTGCTAAACCAAACAATTCCCTCCCTTGTGGAGGATTGCTGGCTTTGCCTCCAATCTGGGCCTCCCTGGCTGCTTGCAGTACAGTTGCCCATACGACCTTAAAAAATTGCTCAGCCACCTTCCCATCCCCGTCCAGCTTTTCCCAATGTTTCCTCTAGAACTTACATTTGGGCCCCGCCTTCCCCTAATAATTCCAGTATAGATGTGGGATACATTCATCCTTCCTTCTGTACTTTTAAAACAACTGATCCCAGTGCTCAACACTGCCCATCTTCTGGAATGGTTTGTTTGTGGAGGCGGGATGGCCTATAACTTTCTGCCCACCAATTGGACTGGGCGGGCCTTTGTGCCTCAGCCACCTTAATCCCAGATGTAGATATCATCCTTGGAAATGAGGCCCTCCCTGTATCAGAGGGAGACCTATCTCCAACAACAGCTAGATTCCCTGGCTGAGGTAGTCGTCCTACAAAACAGGAGGGAACTAGACCTACTAATGGCCGAAAAGGGAGGCATATGCTTGTTTTTACAGGAAAAATGCCGCTTTTACACCAATAAATCGGAAATCATCCAAGACAAGATTAAGAGGCTCCAGGAAGACTTGGAGAGGAGGCGGCGGGACCTCCAGGACAACCCGCTGTGGACGGGCTTACATGACTTCTTACCCTACCTTCTCCCTCTACTTGGGCCCCTCCTTCTCCTTCTCCTCACTGTCAGGCCTTGTGTAATTAATAAGATTACACAATTTATTCACCAACGGCTAGAGACAATAAAACTCTATCAGGTCGAAATACATTATTATAGGCTCACTACTCAGGAGTCAAGCTCCTCATATGACTGGCTGTCCTCATATGAGCGTCCCTCCTCCGCCCTCCATCTGACCAATGACCGGTAAGATCTCAGGCAGGCTGGGACAACCTAAGACAGGTCATGGAGTGGATTCTCAACGAGCTGGATACATGGTACCCAGTGACGGGTAAGATCCCCAGAGGGGGACAACCTAAAACAGGGGCCATGTTTTCCACCGTCCTTACAAAAACAAAAGGGGGAGATGTTGGGCCTTAAGAGGCCTGGACACGAGGCCTAGTGGAACTTCCTGAGCCTAGCTAAAGTTTGGCAACCTGTCTCTGGCCAGCTAGGACTCAGCAAGACACCTAATGGCTTCTTGCCTGCTAATTCCACATGGGAGTTGGACTTATCATTTCAATAGTCACAGTTTACTATTGGCCCTTACGTCTCCCCCCATCCTAGAATCCCGCCTTCGTTCTCAACATTATATAGGCAACTGCATGTAACAATAAAGCGAGTTCCTGCTTCGACAAGACTCCCGACTCAGTGTGGTTTTTCTCCGGTGACTAGGAGAGGTTCTGAGTCGTCAGTCACTCATCTTCCTCCTTAACCCCTTGGGAGGAACCAGCGCGCCTGGTCCTTCCTCAGCACTACCTGTCGGGGGGAGCCCGGCAATCATGTACATCTGGCTTACTTGGGTTCTGGGGAGACAAACGGGTCCTTAGGCTTTGCAGACAAGCACCTTAACACCTAAGCTCTCTCTCCAGTCCAAGTGTATTTTATTTTATTTTATTTTATTTTGTTTTCTAGCCCAGGCTGACCTGGAATTCACTATGTAGTCTCAGGGTGGCTTGTAACTCACAGGGATCCTCCTACTTCTGCCTCCTGAGTGCTGGGATTAAAGGTGTGTGCCACCATGCCCCACTTTTTAATTTAATTTAATTTTTTGGTTCAAAAATTTTATTTTGTTTTTCAAGGTAGGGTATTACTCTAGCCCAGGCTGGCCTGAAATTCACTATATAGTCTCAGAGGGGCTCAAAGTCAGTGATACTCCTACCTCTGCCTCCAAAATGCTGGGATTAAAGGTATGTGCCACCACACCTGATCTTTTTTAATTTTTTTTTTTTTTTTTTTGAGACAGAGTCTCAACTCCATAGCCCAGACTGGCTTTGAACTCACAATGCTCCTCCTGCCTAAGCCTCCCAAATGCTGAGATTACAGCCATAAACCATCACATCTTGCTTTTCCTCATTTTTATCTGAATAAACTCGCTAACATTGCTTAGCTTTTCTGAGATTCTTTTCTGTGGTGGTGGTGGGCTGTATCTCTCCACCACTGCTGACAGCACCTTTTTCTTTTTCTTTTCCAGAGAGACAGACAAAGGGAGACATAGAGGGAGAAAGAGAAATTGGTGTGCCAGGGCCTCAGCCAATGCAATCAAACTCCAGACGCTTATGCCACCTAGTGGGCATGTGTGACCTTGCCCTTGCCTCACATTTATGCATCTGGCTTAGGTGAGATCTGGAGTTGTACATGAGTCCTTAGGCTCTGCAGGCAAGTGCCTTGACCTGCTAAACCATCTCTCTGGCCCCAATACCTTTTTTTGGAAAAAAAAAAAAAAAAAAAAAAAGGGCTGGAGAGATCACTTGGCGGTTAAAGCGTTTGCCTACAAAGCCAAAGGATCACGGTTTGATTCTCCAGGACCCACGTAAGCCAGATGCACAAGGGGACGCATGTATTTGGAGTTGGTTTGCTAGTGGCTGGAAGCCCTGGCGCACCCATTCTCTCTCTCTCTCTCTCCCCCTCTTTCTGTCTCTCAAGTAAACAAATAATTTTTTAAAATTTTAGAGAATGGGCATGCCAAGTTCTCCAGTTACTGCAAACAAACTCCAGACACATGTGCCACCATGTGCATCTGGCTTTATGTGGGTACTAGGGAATCAAACCTGGTTCCTTTGGCTTTGCACCTTAACCGCTAAGCCATCTCTCCAGCCTGACAAAATCTTTTCTTTCTTTCTCTTTTTTTTTGTTTGTTTCTTTTTTTTTGTTGTTGTTTTCTCGAGGTAGGGTCTCACGCTAGCTCAGGCTGACCTGGAATTCACGATGTAGTCTTAGGATGGCCTCGAACTCTCGGCGATTGTCCTACCTTAGTGCTGAGATTCTGAGCGTGAGCCGCCACCCGCGACCTTTTTTTTGCTTAGCTTTTCTGAGACCAATGCCTTTAGATGAGTCCAGCTCTGTGGTTCCTGCACCCACCTCTGCGCTCCGCCCACTTCCGGCGGAAGCCACACCCACCCCAGTCGCCGACCCGCCCACAACGCCCTCCAAGCTCCGCGCTATCGTCCTGCCCGCGCACACACCCGTTAGCCCCGCCCCCGCGTCCCATCGTGGCCCCGCCCACCCCCGCGTGTTACGCGTCATCATTCCGCGCCGCCGCCCCAGCTGTCTACGGCTAGCCCCGCCCCCCCGCCCCGTCGTCGCCCCGCCCTCGCGTCCGTCGCCCGGAGTCCATCAGTGCCCTCTGGCCGGGGCGCTCTGGGGTATGTGGGCTGCGGTCGTGGAGCTGTGGGGCCCCTTGGCTGGGCTGCGGGCTCTACGTGGCGGCCACACTGCGGCGCTCCTTCCTCCGGGCCATGCGCGGGCCCTGCACAGCTCCGCCGCCTTCTGCGGCAGCAAGAATTTACTCAAGAAATTCTCCTCAAAAACCAGGTATGGGGGCTGGAGAGATGGCTTAGCAGTTAAGGCGCTTGCTGGCAAGGCCAAAGGACCCAGGTTCGATCCCCCAGGACCTACGTAAGCCAGATGCACAAGTTGTCGCCTACGACTGAGGTCGTTTGCAGTGGCTGGAGGCCCTGGTGCGCCCATTCTCTTTTGCTTTCTCTCTCTCAAAATAAATAATGAGAAATATATGTATATAAAAAAAACAGGTGTGCACGGGTGGAGTCAACGGGTCAATGAGGGATAGACAGGTTCCTCGAGGGACAGGTGTCCGTGCGGGGGCGGGGGACGCTAATGTCATGTTGCATCAGAAGGTGATTATCGGCAGATCACCTTCCATCAACCCTCTGTTCCGTTCTTTTTATACAATTTTAGGTCTCCTGAAACTTCACAATACATAAACATTTGTCATAATGAAGTGTTTTAGTAGTTAAGTACAGTAGGACATTTTGACTTACCATCTTAAGGTCTAAGAGTATTATATAAATATATGCATGGTTTTGTACTATTATTATTATTTTTTTTTTTATTTATTTTTTTTTTTTTGGTTTTTCGAGGTAGGGTTTCACTCTAGCCCAGGCTGACCTGGAATTCACTATGGAGTCTCAGGGTGGCCTCGAACTCACGGCGATCCTCCTACCTCTGCCTCCCGAGTGCTGGGATTAAAGGCGTGCGCCACCACGCCCGGCTTATTTTTTTTTTTTGAGGTAGGGTTTTGCTGTAGCCCAGGCTGACCTGGAATTCACTATGTGGTCTCAGGGTAGCCTTGAACTCATGGCGATCCTTCTACGTCTGCCTCCTGAGTGCTGGGATTAAAGGTGTGCTCCACCACGCCCGGCCTACGTTTGTCTTTTTTTTTATTTTTTATTTTTTCCGAGGTAGGGTCTTGCTCTGGCTCAGGCTGACCTGGAAATCACTATGTAGTCTCAGGTTGGCCTGGAACTCAGGGCAGTCCTCCTACCTTTGCCTCCCAGGTGCTGGGATTAAAGGTGTGTGCCATCACACCCAGTTTATGTTTGTCTTTTATGTGTTTGCCTTGGCTCTAAGAACCAGTCATCCTTCCAGGGAGCCCCAAATACTGAAAAATTGTGTTGGAAACCATGGTCTATGAGCCACATGTATTCACTTTGACTGGCATGTTGGTCTTTGTCGGCTGACAAAGCAAAAAGTGTGTGTAGACAGCACCCCTATGTATTCACTTCACTTGTGTTTGGAGTATTCATCTAGTCCATTTGGCCTCTTTACCTTACCGTCCAGGAACTCCCCTTTCCAACAGTAAGTGAGGCACCCCTCTATTTCCTAACTTCAGTCATGGTGCCATAACCATCAACTTCCATCTCCACAGGAAACCACAGTCAACTAGGCATAATGTTTTCATGCCACTTGGGAGATCCCTTTAAATATCCTTCCTCTACAGTCCTTGCACTGTGGATAGACTCAAGTCAGAGTTATGGAATTGTGTTAAAACTGACTTCTAGCCAGGCATAGTGGCACACTCCTTTAATCCCAGCACTCAGGAGGCAGAGGTAGGAGGATTGCTGTGAGTTCTAGGCCAGTGTGGTAGTTTGAATAGATGGCTCCCAATATATTCAGTGTTTTATTACTTTGTAGTTTGGATCTGCAGCCACCTGCCTAGAGGAAGTGTAGTGGTGGGTTTGAAGTTCCAATCTAAAGATGTGTAAAGTGCCTAGTTCACCTGGAGTTCCCTGAAGTATGCTTTGTGGCTTTTGGCTTGTGGCTTCTTTCTCTTTCTTCTTGGACCTGTGAAAGCAGAGCCAGCTTCTTTTGCCATTATGGAACTTCCTCTGGATTTGTAAGCTTCAATAAATATCCCTTTCTCCATAACTGTGCCTGGTCTGAAAGTTCATCTCAGTGAACCTGAAGCTGTCTGCTACAGAAATTGGTACCAGAATGTGGGGTGAGATGAACCTGACCATGTGGATTTTGGCCTTTTGGAACTTTTGTTTTGGAGGAAGCAGCATGGACTTGGTACTTACAAACTGAAGATACCTTCTGGAGCAGTAAGGACTATTCTGATGAGAGTTTGAGAATCCTAAGTGCAGACAGGATTGAACTTCGAGGCTTGGCTTATATAAGAGCTCTCTAAAGGGGAAGGAAAGACTTCAGAGGACTTTGTTGGAACTGGGCTACTGGCATAAGGATTGGCTGTGTTCTGCTGCTCAGGCCCAGAGAGTCTGATGAAGGTTAAATTTGTTGTTGACTGATATGCTTGGCTAAAGATAATTGGACTGAGAGATTTAAAATTTTAAGTTGGAAAGCCTCATGTTAAAATAACAGGGACTGAGACTGGTTTTAGGTTAATGAAGCTGTTTGTCAACACATTAGCAATCTGAAGGAAGATGGCCCAACTGCTATACATTAAAACAATGGAGAGAGTGCCTGAGGACAGACTATGATAGAAATGCAAACTCTTTCGGGAAATAATTGACTGAAAATGGAACCTGCTTTTCAAGGTTATGATTTATTTCGTCCTGAATTATTAATACATCTATGTCCTGCACAACTGGTATTAGTTTTGGAAGCATGAAAAATACATGAAGAGGGTCAAGAAATGCACACATTGTTCCAGGAGCTGTTGCTGAGATGTGGCATGAGGCAGGGTATGATGACCCTGATAGGCTGAAGAGCCTTTGGAATGTGGACCGTGGTTTGCGTGGAGACCTGAAGACTTTTGGATATACCAGGACTGTGCAAGGGCTACCATGGAAGCTGTTAGGTAGGAATGGAAGTTTTCTCTGGCTAGTTAGCCCAGGTGGAGGGGCAGAATTGGAAAATCCAAAGACTGCCAGTCACTGGACTTGAGCTGCAGAAGTTTGATATTTGTTTGATGGTTGTTGAGTTTCATTGTTCTAGTCTCTCCTTGCTATACCTTATACCATTTGAAAATGTTTACTCTGTGCCTTTATATGGTGAAACTATATAACTTGTTTGATTTTACAGGACTTACAGCTAAGGGACAATCTTAAATCCCAGAGGAGACTTGGGACTTTGGAACTATCTTAAATTTGTCAAGACTATGGGGACCTTTGAAATTGGACTGAATACAGTTTACAATGTGTGATGGTTTTGAATCTATTGGGGGCCAGGGGCAAAATGTGCTAGTTTGAATAGGTGGTCCCCAGTATATTTGGTGGGTTCCCCGTTCCCCCCTCCCCCCGCCCCATGCTGAGGTCCAAACCCAGGGGCTTGTGCTTGCTAGGCAAGTGCTCATCCACTGTGCTAAGTCCCCAGCTCAGTGTTTTCTTTTTTTCTTCTTTTTTTTTTTTTTGGTTTTTCAAGGTAGGGTCTCACTCTGGCCCAGGCTGACCTGGAATTCACTCTGTAGTCTCAGGGAGGCCTTGAACTCATGGCGATCCTCCTACCTCTGCCTCCCGAGTGCTGGGATTAAAGGCGTGCGCCACCACGCCCGGCTAGCTCAGTGCTTTATTAGGTCGTAGTTTGGATCTGCGGACACCTGGCAGGAGGAGGTGTGGCAGTGGGTTTGAAATGCCAGTCTATGTGCTGTGTGGTCTTTGGCTTGTGGCCAGCCTCTCTCTCTCTCTCTCTCTCTCTCCTTGGACCTGTGAAGGCAGGCCAGCTTCTTCTGCCATTATGGAACATCCCCTGCATCTGTAAGCTTCCATAAATATCCCTTTCTCCATAACTGTGCCTGTTTGGAACTTCATCTCAGTGAACCTGAAGCTGTCTGCAACAGCCAGCCTGAAACTACATAGTGAATTCCAGGTCAACCTGAGCTAGAGTGGAACCTTACCTCAGAAAAAAAACAAAACAAACAAACAAACAAACAAACAAAAAAAACTGTCTTCTGTCTACCTCTATAGCCACGTTGTTTATAAAACTTTAAGGATTATCCCACCTAATTTTTGTTATTGTTGTTTTCAAGGTAGGGACTCATGTAGCCCAGGCTGACCTGCAACTCACTCTATAGTCCCAGGCTGACCTCAGATTCACAGTGATCCTTCTACCTCTGCCTCCCGAGTGCTAGGATTAAAGGTGTGCACCACCATGCTCAGCTCTCACCTATTTTTATTTTCTTATTTATTTATTTATTTTAATTTTTATTGACAATTTCCATAATTGTAGATAATAACCCATGGTAATTCCCTCCCTCTCCCCACTTGCCCCTTTGATACTCCACTCTCCATCATATCCCCTCCCCCTCTCAATCAGTCTCTCTTTAATTTTGATGTCATGATCTTTTCCTCCTATTATGATGGTCTTGTGTAGATAGTGTCAGGTACTGTGAGGTCATGGATATCCAGGCCATTTTGTGTCTGGAGGAGCATGTTGTAAGGAGTCCTACCCTTCCTTTGGCTCTTACATTCTTTCCGCCACCTCTTCTGCAATGGACCCTGAGCCTTGGAAGATGTGATAGAGAAATTGCAGTGCTGAGCCCTCCTCTGTCACTTCTCTCAGCACCATGTTGCCTTCTGAGTCATCCCAAAGTCATTGCCATCTGAAAAGAGAAGGTTCTCTAACCAAAAGTGAGAGTAGCAGCCGGGCATGGTAGCGCACGCCTTTAATCCCAGCACTCGGGAGGCAGAGGTAGGAGGATTGCTGTGAGTTCAAGGCCACCCTGAGAATGCAGAGTGAATTCCAGGTCAGCCTGAGCTAGAGTGAGACCCTACCTTGAAAAAACAAACAAACAAACAACAAAAAAAGTGAGAGTAGCATTATTATATGGGTATGAGCATTAGAAGAAGTGCTTACTGGGCAGTTTGGTGAGCATAGTATATACATTTAGCCATGCAGCTCATGACTATCCCTGTTGTAGGTTTTCCATATCAGGCATGTATTCTCTCCCATGGAGCAGGCCTCCAGTCCAATTATAAAGCATTTGGTTTCCCCCATAACAGACATACCACTATTGCACCCATTGGCTCATTTGGCTTAGCTGGGCAAATTTAAGGCTTGCAGTGTCCACTGTTGAGTATCTCCACTGGTGATTTCTCTCTCTCCCATTGAACTGTATGCAGCATAACTGTTTCCAGCTTTCTGTCAGCTGGTCTACACCGAGGAGGTTTTCAGCTCAGCTCCAGCAGTATTTCTCAGTGATCTTGCAACCCAAGTATGTGGAGTCTTCAGCAGTTGGGTCTTACCATCTGTAGCAGACAGCTTCAGGTTCACTGAGATGAAATTCCAGACCAGGCACAGTTATGGAGGAAGGGATTTATTGAGGCTTACAGATCCGGAGGAAGTTCCATAATGGCAGAAGAAACTGGCCTGCTTTCACAGGACCAAGCAGAGAGAGAGCAGTGCAAGCCTAAAGGTCAAAAGCCAGAGCACACTTCAGGAACTCCAGCTAGGCACACTTTGCATATCTTTAGATTGAAATCTCAAACCCACCACCACACCTTAAGATCCACACAATGGCATTGCCTCCAGCCAGATGGCTAGAGATGCAAACTACAAGCAAATAAACAACTGAATATATTGGGGGCCATCTATTCTATTCAAACCACCACACCATCTTTTCCTGGTGGGAAACCAAGGGCCTCGGCAATGGCCTATAATGTTTCGGGGGCATCAGTGGCCTCACTGGTCAGCAACTCACTGGAAGGCATCCCATCCCTGGCACTGAAAATCGCACCTAATTTTTGTTTTTTCCTCATAGAAAGAAGTTTTGGTATGAAAGCCCTTCTCTGGGGTCTCACTTGACTCATAAGCCATCCAAGTTTGAATTCCTCACAAAAAGCACCTCAAAGAAGATCAGGAAGGAAGATCATGTGCGTCTGAGGGCCTTGAATGGCCTCCTCTACAAAGCGCTGACAGATTTGCTGTGCACCCCTGAGGTGAGCCAGGAGGTCTACAACTTGAATGTGGAACTCTCCAAGGTAAGCACAGGGTGGGGTGAGGGCAAGCAGGCACGAGGTCAGGCAGTCTTACCTGACCTGCTCACACCCAAGGTCTTGGTTTGGGCTACAGAGATAGTTCACTCTGATCGTTTAAGCCTTAATACTCAGGCTGTGTTGCAGGGTATTGGTTTCCCTCTGTCTGGGTGGAGACCTGTAAGCACAGGTCACCAGCCAGTGTGAGGAGATGAAGCATTCGAAGTCTAAAGATGTGCTGAGGTGTCAATATTGGCTTCATCCCAGCTGAAAGACAAGGGGAGAGGGGTCCTCCAGCTCCCCTAGAAGGGGCTGGTCTACAGAGGGAGTAGGTGGCAATCGGGCATTTCCAGTGAGCATCTGGGCTGATGGCTGTGAAGCAAGTGCAGCAAGTTGCTGACCAGGTGGTTTGTGGTATTTGGAGAGAAGGGGAGGTGAGTCTGAGTTTCTGTGGCCCTCTTTCTCACCAATGAATGCTCTGCTACCATAGCACACTGTGGCCTCTGACTGGGCATCACCAAATGACTTTCTTCTTTTAATTTTTAAAACCTTATTTTATTTGTTTGAGAGACAGAGAGAAAGAGGCATATAGAGAATGGGCCTCCAGACACTGGAAATGAACCCTAGGTGCATGCTGCACCTTGTGCATCTGGCTTACGTGGGTACTGGGAAATCAAACTTGGGTCCTTAGGCTTCACAGGCAAGTACCTTAACCACTAAGCCATCTCTCTGGCCCTTTTAAAAATTTTTTAAATTTGTCACCGGGCATGGTGGCACACGCCTTTAATCCCAGCACTAGGGAGGCAGAGGGAGGAGGATCGCTGTGAGTACGAGGCCACCCCTGAGACTACATAGTGAATTCCAGGTCAGCCTGGGCTAGATTGAGAACCTACCTCGAAAAACCAAAAACCTAAAATAAATTTATTTTACTTTTTTATCACTAGGTAGTCTCAGGATGGCCTCGAACTCAGAGCGATCCTCCTACCTCTGCCTCCCAAGTGCTGAGATTAAAGGTGTGCGCCACCATGCCTGGCTCACCTCTGAGTGGGAGAAGCAAAGAAGGCTTAGTTTTCATATCAAGCATGATGCCTGTATGAAAACTCTATAAACCTTGTAAACTTATAGTGATGTGCAATTTTGGTTGGGTTCAGGTCTCTCTGACTTCAGACTTCTCAGCCTGCCGCGTGTACTGGAAGACCAGTCTCTCAGAGGACCAGAACAAGCACACGGAGGCCATCCTGCAGAAGAGCGCCCCCTCCATGAGGTGATGGTGTTTGCCTTCTACGAGTACGGCTTTCTGCCTGCACCCTAAGTTGCCTGGCTGTGTCTCCTGTAGATGCACTTGTTAAATTTCTCATTATGGATTTTTTGCTTGAAAGGAAAATCTTGGAAGTATTTTGTTGAATCTCACAGTGTAATTTGTATTTTCCTATAAAATCTAATCTCACTTTTCTTAAAGTTTTATAGGGCTCTAGAGCTCTTAGAGCTCATTTCATTTCAAGACTTTGTAAGAACAGAACCTTTTTTGTTTTTGTTTTTTGTTTGTTTTTCAAGTTAGGGTCTCATTCTAGCCCTGGAATTCACCATATAGTCTCAGGATGGCCTCAGACTCATAGTGATCCTCCTACCTGAACCTCCCAAGTGCTGGGATTAAAGGCATGTGCCACCACCATGTCTGGCTGAGAATAGAACTGTTTTTGCAGTTCTGTGCTAAGGCCAATGCCTTATTGCACACTTAATTATTACACACTTATTATGACACACAACACCACTCTCACCTAAAAGCATCCTGATTGAACAAGCAAAAAATATTATATGAAATATTTTTTCTTCTATTTTTTTACTGTATGTATATTTGTGCAGTGTGTATATGCATGCTTGTATGTGTGGGCACATGTGTGTGCATGCATGTAGAAGCCAGAGGTTGACATCAAGTGTCTTCCTCAATCTCTCTCCAACTTATCTTTTGAGGTAGGTCTGTCACTGAACTGGGAACTCACTGATTCAGCTAGACATGCTAGCCAGGGAGCCCTAGGGATCCTCCTAGCCCGCCTCAGTTCTGGGAGTGTAGGTGTGTGCTAGGGATCCCAACTTAGGTCCTCATGCTTGTGCAGTAAGCAGCTTGCCAACCAAGCCCCTTGAGTGCCTCCTGTGGTGGGTAGCACAAGCAGCTTGTTGCCATCTGCTGAAGCATGGTGCTCTGCCAGGGCACTCTTTTAAGTTGAGAGCTCCGGGCATGGCAGTGCACACATTTAATCCTAGGACTTGGGAGGCAGAGGTAGGACATTACAGTGAATTCAAGGCCAGAGTGGGAGTACATAGTAAATTTCCAGGTCAGCTTGGGCTAGAGTGAAACCCTACCTCGAAAAAACAAACGAAACCAAAAAAAGTTGAGAGAGGGCTGGAGGGGTGGCTCAGCAGTTAAGGCATTTGCCTGCAAAGCCAAAGGACCCAGGTTCAATTCCCCAGGACCCACGCTAGCCAAATGCACAAGGGGCGCACACATCTGGAGTTCGTTTGCAGTGGCTGGAGGCCCTGGCATGCCCATTCTCTCTGTCTCTCTCTGTGTTTCTCCCTCTTTCTCTGTTATATAAATAAATAAATAAAAGTTGAGAGAATGCTTATAGCTGTTCAGTTTGTCAAACAGTCTCTCAAAGATACACAAAGTGGGGCTGGAAAGATGGCTCAGAGGTTATGGATGGCACTTGCCTGCAAAGTCTAATGACTTGAGTTTGATTCCCTAGTACTCAGGTAAATCCAGATGCACAAAGTGGCACATGCATCTAGAGTTCATTTGCAGTGGCTAGAAGACCTGGTGTGCCATTCTCTCATCTCTCTGTACTTAAATAGATAAATAAATAAATAATTTTAGCCGGGCGTGGTGTCACATGCCTTTAACCCCAGCACTCAGGAGGTAGAGGTAGGATTGCCATGAGTTCGAGGCCATCCTGAAACTACATAGGGAATTCCAGGTCAGCCTGGACTAGAGTGAGACCCCACCTCGAAAAACAAAACAAACAAACAAAAAAGCACAAGGTGAACTTGCCACTAAAGAGCAGACAGCTGGTCATACTCACTGCCAATGATGAAATGTAGCTTTCCAGCAGGGCATGGTGGTGCGTGCCTTTACCTGGCGCTCCTGAGGCAGAGGTGGGAGGAGTGCTGGGAGTTTGAGGCCAGCCTGGAACTACAGAATGAGTTCCAAGTCAACCTGCACTAGAGAGAGACCCTACTTTGGGGGGGGGGGGGAATGTAACCTTCTAGAAATCAGAATTTTGGAAGCTGGTGTCCTTTGCTGTGAGTTTGATATTGTCTGAGAACTTGAAGCCGGTTCTGCTTCTGGCGGGATCAGTGACTTCACAAGTGCCGTGTGGTACTTACTGTGCAGGGTTTTGAGACCGAGACGCTGGCTGACTAGATGAGTGGCCGACAAGGTTGCAAAACCACACGTGGTAGAAAGGTCCATTAACCTGCTAGAGAAAGTGATGCATCTCAGTGCTCAGCATTTAATTCATCAGGTTTCATGGAGGGTGAAATAAGGTACACACTTTTTCTAAGGGCTGTTAATACATTTCCCCTTCTTAAGCTCTTATCAGTGTGAATTCATAATTTCATATATTTCAACAAAATGACACCCTGTCTCCCACCAAGTTGGGCCTCTGAATGTGGAAGGACACATACAAGACCACTGTTCTCAATATCTCTTGCTCTTTTTTTTTTTTTTTCTTTGAGGTAGGGTCTCACTGTAGCCTAGGATGACCTGGAAGTCACTCTGTAGTCCCAGGCTGGCTTCAAACTCACAGCGATCCTTCTACCTCTGCCTCCCCAAGTTCTGGGAATAAAGGTATGTGCCACCATGCCTGACTTTTTTTTTTTTTTTAATTTTCTCAAGTTAATTTTATTAACAAAAAGTGCAAGCTATTTTGAAAAAAAGTAAACTGAGTCACAGTATTCAGCAAGCCCAGGAAAAGTGGATAAGAACCAACAAGTAAAACAAGCCTATGAGATACCACTCACATTTACATCCAGTTAGTCATGCTTCTTCAGTAGTCTCTTGGCCAACTTTCAGTGTAATTTTCACACACGTATGGCAGCTTAAACACAAATGCAGGAGCACAATGGTCAGGTTTGGCAACTACCTGGGGTTGGGCTAACTGGAGGCATGAAAGCAAGCCTACACATCATTGCACTTTAGTGTGAGATGCTGTACAATGTGCATAAGTGTGTATGTGTGTATATAATATATGTGTGTGTGTGTGTACATATATATATATATATATATATATATATATTTTTTTTTAAGGCAGGGTCTCATTCTAGCTCAGGCTAACCTGGAACTCACTCTGTAGTGGTAGGCTGGCCTTGGACTCACAGCAATCCTCCTGCATCTGGAATTAAAGGCATGCCCTATCATGCCCAGTGCATAAATTTTTAAATGTACTGACAATGAAATAAGTGTCTACCTAATGAAAATGAAGAATTTTAGGTTTGTTGCATTATAGTTGTATTGTACAAGGTAAATAGATGCAAAACCTATATATGATCTTACATGTGTCCACATGACCAGGAACACAAGCAATCCACACTGACATAACTCATTCTAAATTACACTTGTAAAGGTTATAGAGCAAAATTATACTAGCACTTGAACAAGTAAGAAATAAACTTCAGCTTGTCACCAAAGATGACACTTAGCCTAATGTTACTTGAATTGTTCACAGAAAGTATCCATAGAACAGAATCTATTCCTAATTCTTTTTGTTGTTGTTGTTGTTTTTTCAAGGTAGGGTGTCACTCTAGCTCAGGCTGACCTGGAATTCACTGTGTAATCTCAGGGTGACCATGAACTCATAAGGATCCTCCTACCTCTGCCTCCCAAGTGCTGGGATTAAAGATGTGTGCCATGATGCCCATCCTCTAAGTAATTATTTTTTTGCTTTGTTTTTCAAGGTAGGGTCTTGCTCTAGCCCAAGCTGACCTGGAATTCACTGTGTAGTCTCAGGGTGGCCTCCAACTCTCAGCATTCCTTCTACCTCTGCCTCCCAAGTGCTGGGAATAAAGGTGTGTGCCACCATGCACTGGCCTCCTTAGTAATTTTTACATTTACTAATATTCAAGCCCTAATTAAATCATAAGCTAATTAAAACTCAAAACATCATTTAAACACAACCGTGTGTCTAGCCAAAGACAAAGAGCACTGCTGAGTGCATGCATTGCCTCTAGGTACGTTTTCAAGCACTTAATTGGCTTTCTGTTACATGAGACCAACTGTTTTTTTGTTCATGTACTAATTTGCTAAATTAATTGAACACTGCACCATTATCTCATGACATTCCTGACTTTTTTAAAAATTATTTTTTTGTATTTGAGAGAAAGAAAGGCAGAAGAGAATAAGCATGTCAAGGCCTCTAGTCACTGCATGCAAACTCCAGACACATGTGTCACCTTGTGCTTCTGGCTTTACATGGGTCCTGAGGAATTGAACCTGAGTCCTTTGGCTTTGCAGGCAAGTTCCTTAACCACTAAGCTACCTCTCCAGCTGAATATCTCTTTTTTAAAAAATGTATTTGTGTATGCCCATGTGTGTGTATGTGAGTGTGTCAATTTCTCTTGCCACTGCAAATGGACACCAGACACTTAGACCTTTTTTTCGTCCGGCTTTATGTGGGTAGCTGGGGAATTAAACCTGGGCTGGCAGGCTTTTCAAGCAAGTGTCTTTAACTACTGAGCCATCTCCCCAGTCCCTGTTCTCAATACTTTTTAAGAAATATAGTTTGTTTGTTTTTTTAATCATTAAAAGTGCTTATGTCGGCCTAGAGAGATGGCTTAGCTGTTAAGGCACCTGCCTGCGAAGCCCAAGAACTCATGTTCAAATCTCCAGGTCCAATTTAGCCAGACACAGTGACATAAGTGCGTAATGTCGCACATGTGCCACAAAGGGGTGCACGTGTTTGGAATTCTTTTGCAGCAAGCTGAAGGTCCTGGTATGCCCACTCTCTCTCTCTCTATCTGCCTCTTTCTTTCTCTGTCTCTCCCAAAAAGTGCTTACGTCAAAATTAATAGGCTTATTATTATTTTTTTTTTGTATTTTATAAATTTGCAAGGAGGGGCTGGGAGGCAGAGGTTAGGTATGCCAGGGCCTCTTCTTGCAAATGAACTCCAGATATGTGCACCACTTTGTGCATATGGCTTTGTGTGGGTACTGAGGAATTGAACTCAGGCTGTCAGGCTTTCAAGCAAGCACCTTTAACTGCTGAGCCATCTCTCTAGCCCTTATTATTGTTTTAAATGAATTTGTTTTGTTTTGTTTTTTTGGGGTAGAGTCTCTTGCCCAAGTTGGCCTGTATTTCACTATGTAATCTCAGGCTGGCCTCAAACTCATGGCGATCCTCCTACCTCTTCCTCCATGGGAATTAAGGTGTGCACCCCCACGCCCAGCCTCAGTGACTTCTTAAGAGTGTAAGAGTGCTGGAGAGATGGCATAGCAATTAAGGCACTTGATTGCCTGTGAAGCCTAAGGACCCATGCTGGATCTTTGTCCAGATCCCAAGTAAGCTAGAGGCACAAAGGTGAGGCAAGCGCAAGGTCGCACATACCCACTAGGTGGCGCAAGTGTCTGAAGTTCGATTTGCAGAGGCTGAGGCCCAGGCGTGCCAATTCCACCCTCCACCCCCCCCCCAAAAAAAAACTCATTCATTTATATGTATATATATGGCAAACATTTTGAAAATTTTGCCGAGCCAGTTGGTCATAAACAGATTACTCGGTTTTCTCCTCAATTTCAAAAACAAAAAGTGGACCCCAGCTGTTCAAGCAGCTGCGAGCTTGATGGCTCCTTCCTGCTCCTCCCTTCTTGGCCCTCCGTTCACATCTTACTACATCTCAGGATGGTGGTACTGAGGACCCAGAGCTTTATCCAGCATGGCTTCGTGTCTGCCCACGTGCTCTCTTGAGCTGTTTGCTTGGGCCACTGACAGCGAGCACTGAGCATGAAACAAAGAATGGGTCCATTGCGTCTTACACTGTTTAACAAAACCAAGAAAGGGCTGGAGAGATGGCTCAGCTGTTACAGCCGCTTGCCAAAGACTGACCATCAGGATTCAGTCCCCCAGTACCCACGTAAAGCCAGGTGCATAAAGTGGCATATGCATCTGGAGTTTGTTTGCAGGGGCTAGAGGTCCTGGTGTGCCCATACTCATTCTCTTTTTGTCTGCTTTCTTTCTGTCTCTCTCTCTCAAATAAGTAAGTAAAAATATTTTTAAAAACCAAGAAAGAGGACTGGAGAGATAGCTTAGCACTTAAGGCACTTGCCTGCAAAGCCAAAGGACCCAGGTTTGATTCCCCAAGACCCACATAAGCCAGATGCACAAGGTGGCACATGTATCTGGAGTTTGTTTACAGTGGCTGGAGGCCCTGATGTGCCCATTCTCTCTCTCTCTCTCTCTCTCTCTCTCTGCCTCTTTCTCTCTCTTTAAAAAAAAAAAAAAAAAAAAAAAAAACTTTTCCACAGGTGTATGTGAAACAACAGTGTTAGTTTTTACTTTTTTATTTTTATTTTTTTGTTTTTTTGAGGTAGGGTCTCACTCTAGCCCAGGCTGACGTGGAATTCACTCTGTTTTCTCAGGGTGGCCTCGAACTCACAGTGATCCTCCTACCTCTGCCTCCCGAGTGCTGGGATTAAAGGCGTGCGCCACCATGCCCGGTATTTTTTTAAAGCATTTTTGTTTATGAGCAGAGAGATATAGAAAGAAGAGAGTAAGGGAGGGAGAAAGAATGAGTGGGTGTACCAGAGCCTCAAGCCACTGCAAATGAACTCCAGGTGCACTGTGCATCTGGCTTTATGTGGATTCTGGGGTGTTTAACCTGTGTCCTTAGGCTTTGCAGGCAAGTGCCTTAACTGCTAAGCCATCTCTCCAGTCCCAGTGTTGCTTTTTGATTTGTAGCCAATCAGAAAATTTAAGCTGAGCTGAATGCCCTTCTCCCAACTCATGGGGTCATCCAGGGTTTGGTGTCAAAGTTTCAGGGGATGGTCAGTGCCTAGACCTCATTCAGCTGGTCTCTCACATGACTGGAAGCAGAACCTTGATCTCGAGCATGTGGGCATGAAGGGTGGAATCTGGCCAGGGAGTGTCTACTGAGCACAGGATGTGCTATTAAGCCACAGTCATAGGCAGGTTCCCCATGTTCAGACAGCTTGTTCATAGGGACCTCAGTTGCTTTGGAAGAATTAACAGCCACAGTTACAGTGCGTTTTACATCCTTTTGTGATTGGTAGTTTGAAAAAAGGCTTTGGCAAGGCTTCTGAGTGTTGTTTTCCTCTCTGTCCTTTCCCTTGGCCTCCCTTCCCTGTTCTTGTCTTCCTCTCCCCCCTTAATGAGCAAAGCTGTCTTCCAAACTGTTGAACACCCGGACTCCTCCCCACTAAATATGTGTTTTCTCCTCAGGCACCTTTTGATGTCTCAGCAGACCGTAAGGAATGTCCCACCCATAGTGTTCATTCAAGACAGAAAAAACGTAATTCTGGCTCAGGTGAGGCCTTCCCTACCCCCCATCCTCCAGTCAGGGTTTCACTTTAGCCCAGGCTGACCTGGAATGTGCTCTGTAGTCCTAGACTGGCCTCAAACTCATAGTGATCCCTCCTGCCTGTGCCTCCCGAGTGATGGGATTATAGTCATGTGGCACCACACCTGGCTTCTGAGGTGAGATTTTAATTTTTTTATTTTTAATTTATTTCATTTGCTAGAAGAGAGACAGAGAATGGGCACACCAGGGCCTCAAGACACTGCAAACGAACTCCAGATGCATGTGCCCCTTGTGCATCTGGCTAACATGGGTCCTGGTGAATAGAACCTGGGTCCTTTGGCTTTGCAGGCAAACACCTTAACCACTAAGCAATCTCTCCATCCCCCATTCTTTCTCTTTTAATATTCTTACTTACTTATTTTCAAGCAGAGAGAGAAAGAGATAGAGACAGAAAGAGAATGGGTACACCAGGGTCTCCAGACACTGCAAAGGAACTCCAGATGCATGCACCACTTTGTGCATCTGGCTTTACATGGGTACTGGGGAGTGGAACTTCAGTTGTTAGGCCCTTTTTTAAAACAACAGCAAAAAAAAAATTATTTATTTATTTGAGAAAAAGAGAGAGAGGAGCAGGCAGAGAGAGAGAGAAAATAAGCACACAAGGCCTCTAGCCCCTGCAAACAAACTCCAGATGCATGTGCCACCGTGTGCATCTGGCTTACATGGGTCCTGGGGAATTGAACCTGGGTCCTTAGGCTTCGCAAGCAAGTGCCTTAACTGTTAAGCCATTTCTCCAGCCCAAGCCCCTCCCCTTTTCTTTTTCTTTTTCATTTTTTTTCTTTTGAGGTAGAGTCTAGTCTCTAGCCCAGGCTGACCTGGAACTCACTCTGTAGTTCTAGGCTGGCCTCAAACTCACAGTAATCCTCCTAGTGCAGGAATTAAAGACATATATCTGAGGTGAGGTTTTTTTAATCATTTGCTCTTTAGGTTTTTTTTGGGGGGGGGTCCCCATATTGGCTTTTTTTTTTCTTTTCTTTCTTTTCCTTTTTTTTTTGAGGTAGGGTCTGGCTCTAACCCAGGCTGACCTGAAATTCACTATGTAGTCTCAGGGTGGCCTTGAACTCTCAGCAATCCTACCTCTGCCTCCTGCACCACCACACCCGGCTCATTTTACAAGGTTTAAAAGCCTCGTTGCCAGGGGAAGTGTAACAGGTCAAAGTAATAGCAAGCTCTGTGATGCGCAGCCGAGCAGGTCCCCACATGTTAGCTGACACTCAACAAAGAGACCTGGGCTGGGCCATGTCAGAGGCTGTGACCCTGAGCCCAAGGCTATTGCACAGCAGCAGCAGGTAGGGTGTGACCTGTTGCCCTCTGTACTTCCTTTTAAGGTGGATCGATTATTGGCAGTGGCTGACTTTGGACCCCCAGATGAACGGGATGACTCAGCTCAAGATGGTTTGAGGTGAGGATTGTGGACATGTTTCTGTTCCCGGGGTAGACATCTAGGCCACAGCAGCTTAACTGTACCCCCAAGAGCCTCCATTGTCCCCTTGGCACCTGCCCCTGGGTCCAGCACATGTCTTTATATAGTGCCCTGTGGCCATCAGGCCACAGATACATAGGCCCTGTGGTCCCTCCCTGTGATTGGAGCTCATGCTGTGCTGTGGAGGGGACAGGCAGCAAGGACCTCCCATGCATGCATTGTTGTCTGGAGCAAAGGGAATGAAGGCGGGATGGCTGGTGGAGCCTGTGAGCCTGGAGCACACGGTGTCTGGAGGGGACCTGGTTCCCGGCATGGGAAGAAATAGTGCCCATCTCTGGTGCCTGTCAAGACTTACAAGGCCCAACAGTAAGTCTGTGTTCACAGCCTGCAGATGCGAGGGCAAAGGCACCGTGCCTGGCTCGTCTCAGACCAACGGAGAGCCAGTGTGTTGGGAGTAGGGGACAACGCAGGGGGCAAGTCAGGGCATCATACTGGGGGCTCTGAGATCTGGAGTTGAGTGTTGGAAGGTCAGAGGGTGACCTGACTACCCTCCAGTGTAAGGTTTTGCTTCCCAAGTGTGTGGTGTGTTGATAAGCTGAGCACTGGGACTCACTCACCTGTGGTGCAGCCATGCGCAGACGAGGAAAGCCGGGGTGCCAGCAGTGGCCCTGCCGAGCAGCTGCTCAGACCCACGTTAGCCACTGGTTCTGATGCCCCAGAACCGAAACCAGAATACATCCCTGCCCTCGTCACCCTCAGACAAGTTCAGGAGTGTGCCCTACATAGGCATTTTGGGTAATGGCACCATGGTTAGGACCTTGACTTGTGCTCTGTGTGAAGGGTCCTCTTATCCCCTCAGGAACCCCGATGTCCAGTCACTGCGTGACTGCGCAGAACCCACCACACGCTTGAGTCTGTGTGGGATCGATCATGAGGCCCTCAATAAACAAATAATGGAGTATAAACGGAGGAAGGAGAAAGGACTCCTGGGAGTGAGCCTGGACCCACGTTCAGGGCAGAAGCAAGTGGCTGAGATGACACAGCTCTGTAGAAGAAAAAAGAAGGCTCTGTCACACCGGGACCAGGATGCCTCCCCCAGGAGCTTCCTGTTGGGTGAAGAGGATGAGGCCGAGGAGAGGAGGACGGCACCACAGAGCTTGAATTCCAGGCCCAAGAGGCAGAAGATGGGTCAGATACAGAGGCTGGAGGCAGCAGGGTGCAGGCGGCCCCTGTGACAACAGGCCGGGGGTAGGGGAGAGGCCTCAGCAGCCTGTACGTGCTGTTCCGTGCTGTTCCGTGGAGTGAGGAAGGACGTTTGCGGTCTACTGAGACAGCTGGTGAGGGTCAGGCTCTGGGTGGCGGAGGCTTCCCAGCTGTCCAGTGTTCTGTAGCTTTCCACATATCTGCAACTAACAAATAAATTTATTTTTTGTTTATTTGTTTATATATTTTTTAACATTTATTTATCTGAAAGAGAGAAAGAAAGGCACAGATATAGAGAGAGGATGGCACGTCAGGGCCTCCAGCCACTGCAAAGAAACTCAGATATGCACCACCTTGTGTATCTGGCTTGTGTGGCTACTGGGGAATCAAACCTGGGTCCTTCTTTCTTTTCTTTTCTTTTCTTTTCTTTTCTTTTCTTTTTTTGGTTTTCCTAGGTAGGGTCTCACTCTAGCTCATGCTGACCTGGATTTCACTATGTAGTCTCAGGGTGGCCTCGAACTCTCGGCAATCCTCCTACCTCTGCCTCCTGAGTACTGGGATTAAAGGCGTGTGCCACCATGCCTGGCAAACCCTGGTCCTTTGGCTTTGCAGGCAAGCACCTTAACCGCTAAGCCATCTCTCCAGCCCCTGTATTTTCTTTCTTTCCTTTTTTTTTTTTTTTTGTATTTTCTTTTTATTTAATTTATTTGAGAGAGAGAGAGAGAATAGGCGCACCTAGTCCACTGCATTTTATTTTATTTTTTAAATATTTGTTTATTTGAGAGAATGAGTGGGCCACTGCAAATGAAATCCAGACACCTGTGCCACTTTGTGCATTTATATAGGCACTGAGGAATCCATCACAGAAGGCAAGCAAGCGCCTTTGACTGCTGGGTCATCTCGACAGCCCTGAATGACATTTTATTTATTTTTATTCTACTTTTTTTTTTTTTTTTTTTTTTGAGGTAGGGTTTCGCTCCAGCCCAAGCTGACCTGGAATTCACTATGTAGTCTCAGGGTGGCCTCAAACTCACAGCGATCCTCCTACCTCTGCTTCCCTAATGCTGGGATTAAAGGTGTACGCCACCATGCCCGGCTTTATTTTATTTTATTTCTAGATAGGGTCTCACTATAGCCCAGGCTGACCTGGAACTCTGTAGCTCCAGGCTGGCCTCAAACTCACAGCAATTCTCTTACCTCTGCCTCCCAAGTGCTGGGATTAAAGGTGTGTGCCACCATACCCAACCTCCTAAATGACGTTTTATCACTAAGATCCTCACGAAATCAACAAATCTTATAGTCAGTTGTACAAGCAGCCCCACTACAGAGCCAGAGCCACCAGGTGGCAGAGGCAGTGGCAGCAGCGCTGAGCACAGAGCCCGCACACAGGCAGCCTCCGCAGACCTCCTCAGCCAGTGTTCAGTGCTTGTGTTTGGTCTCTGAATGGCTTTTTAAGCAGTTTTGTGCTGAGGCAGTGGCTGAGCTGGTTTAGAGGGGCTCCTGGGTGACCCTGGCTGTCACCCAGTTATCACTCCATAGTGACAAATTTTCTTTCCCTTGGTGCCTCTGTCTCCCTAGTGGTTTGTTTCTGTTTAAAAAAAAAAAAAAATACAGGGCTAGAGGGATTGCAAAGTTAAAGGACCCAGGTTCGATTCCTCAGGGTGCACAAAAGTCAGATGCCCAAGGTAGCGCATGCTTCTGGAGTTTGTTTGCAGAAGCTGAAGGCCCTGGTGTGCCCATTCTCTCTCTCTGTGTGTGTCTCTCTTTGCCTCTTTCTTTCTCTAGCTGCCTTTTTCTCTCTCAAATATAAATAAAATATTAAAATAATTTTAAAAATACAGCTGGGCATGATATTGCACACCTTTAATCCCAGCACTCAGGAGGTAGATGTGGGAGGATCACTGTGCATTCAAGGCCAGCCTGGGCTAGAGCGAGACCCTACCCCCCCCCAAAAAAAAAGGAAAAGAAAAAAGAAAGAAAGAAGGAAGGAAAAAGAAAATGTGTGTGTGTGTGTGTACATAACAGAATTTCTTGCTATCGCAAACAAATACTAGATGCTTGTGTCACTTGTTTTTTCAAAGTAGGGTCTCAACTCTACCCCAGGCTGACCTTGAACTCATGGCAGTCCTCCTGCTTCAGACTCCCAGAGTCCTGACATTAAAGGCATGTGCCACCATGCCCAACTCTTGTGTCACTTTTTGCGTCCATCCAGCTTTTTACACGGGTGGCTGGAGAATTGAGCTCAGGCTGGCAGGCTTTGCAGGCAAGCACCTTTAGCCACGACACCGTCTCCCCAGCCTCTGTGTATATGTTTGTATTTGCGCCTTTCTCATGGGGCAGCCCATTGTACTGAGCCTTGCCTCGTCCACTCAGCACTGCATCCCAGGCCCAGCACCTTCCTGGGGAACACCCTCCAGAGAGGGGGGGAGCCGGTGCAGTCATACTCCTGCCCTGTATATCTTCACTCTCACCCACGACCCTGCACTGTTCTTGCCAAGCAGGTCTGCTGACAACTTCACAATTTCGCAGCATGGTTGGCACATCTTCCTTCTGTCTACCACGGCATCCTTTATCCCTTTAAACATATTTATAATGGCTGTTTGTGTTGCGTCCCACTTTACAGTCAGTCTCGTCACAGGAAGTTGTTGCCTGCATTTGTCCGGTGTGTAGGTCGCACTTCCCTATTTACATATAATGCAGTTTGTTTTGCAATACTGGGTTTGACCATGTAGCATCTTTGTTTTGTTTTGTTTTGTTTTGTTTTGTTTTGTTTTGTTTTGTTTTGTTTTTCTGAGGACCTGGAATTCACTAAGTAGTCTCAGGGTGGCCTCGAACTCACGGCGATCCTCCTACCTCTGCCTCCCAAGTGCTGGGATTAAAGGCGTGCACCACCATGCCTTACTCTAAGATTTTTTCTTGTACGGATGTTTTTCAGACAAAAGCAAGGACATTGCCCAGGAATCTTTTCCTTCCCTTGGCCACAGTGGGCTCTTCCACTTCTGATGGGGCAGCGTCTGTGCAGGGAACACCGTGATCTGTGGCACACTCCCTGGAGATGGGTTCACTACAAGCCCAAACAGAGGTTCAGGACACAGTAACAGCAACGTGAAAGATTTCCTTCATTGCCAGACTGGCCCACAACCATGGTTGTTTCCCTTGGAAGACGTTATGTCATGTAGGACTTTATAGGACTTACAAGTTGTGTGAAATAATTTTGGCTTTAAAGTTTAGGAAACCCTACCAGATTTTACCAGATGACAGAGGATTTTACGGATAAGCCTGACTGGTCATCTACAATAGCAGCTCAGTGTACACAAAGGCACTGAACACATAATTGTGACTTCGCTAGGCTTTGTAGGAACAAAGATGAAATTATCATTTTCTGGGATATATTCACTACTTTGCTAAAGGGTTTGAGAAAAGAGGAAATTAATAGAAAACAACCATTTGAATTTCCCCATTTTTTATCCTGAGAGCTTCTTATATATTATAAAAATCCATAATAAAGTATATATATATATATATATAATATGTATTATATATATATATGTAACAGCTGGGCATGGTGGCACACACCTTTAATCCTAGCACTTGGGAGGCAGAGGTAAAAGGATTGCTATGAGTTCAAGGCCAGACTGAGAATACATGTCAGCTTGGGCTGGAGCAAGACTCTACCTCAACAAACAAACAAAAAAACTACACACATGCACACATATTCTAAAATAATTTTGGAGGGGGGTTACCAGGTAAAGTCTCACTCTAGTCCAGGCTGAGCTGGAATTCACTATGTAGTCTCAGGGTGACCTTGAACTCACGGTGATCCTCCTACCTCTGCCTCCCGGGTGCTGAGATTAAAGGTGTGCTCTACCATGGCCAGCTAAAATAATTTATTTTTAATACTTTATTTATATTTATTTTATGACAGACACAGAGAGAGAGTGGGCACACCAGGGCCTCCAGCCACTGCAAACAAACTCCAGAAACCTGCTGCACCTTGTGCATCTGCCTTACGTGGATTCTGGGGAATCAATCCTGGGTCCGTAGGCTTCACAAGCAAGTACCTTAATGGTTAAACCATCTCTCAAGCCCCAAATAACCTTATTTATTTAAGAGAAAGAGAGTGAAAGAGAGTATGGGCATGCCATGGCTTCCTACCATTGCAAACAGATTCCAGATGCATCTACCACTTTGTGCATCTGGCTTTACATAGGTCCTGGGGAATTGAACTCAGGCCATCAGACTTTGCAAATAGGTTCTTTTAACCATTGAGCCATCTCTCCAGCTGAAGATGTATATTTTATTTTCTTATAATAAAATGTAGCAAAATAACATGTAAACCTTTCCCATACTCCCCCACTATCAGCTCCTTGTATCAGTCCATGATTTCATTGTGTTAATTTGTGGAATAGCAAAACTTTTATTTAAAGTTTTAGAATACAGACTGGAGAGTTGGCTTAGTGGTTAAGGCACTTGCCTGCAAAACCAAAGGCCTCAGGTTTGATTCTTTAGTACCCATGCAAGCCAGATGCACAAAGTGGCACATGCATCTGGAGTTTGTTTGCAGTGACTACAGGCCCTGGAGTACCCATTCTCTTCCTCTCTCTCTCTCTCTCTCTCTCACACACACATAAGCAAATAAATAAATAAATATTTAGAAGTTCTAGAATACTATCAAGCACTATAAATACCAAGAAATAATATAGTTTACATAGATAGTAGTTACTAGAAGATCCAAATTAGATTCCGAGAAGGTAAATCACATTAAGTTTACCCACGCAGAATGTCTTGGTACATTAATGATTATTTCAGACACTCATAAGCCTCTGGTAAGGATGGCCCAGAAATCTGAGGATGACTAGCAAGTATGTCCCCTTCTGCTTGTCAGAGTTTTCCCTGGCTCAGAGCCATCAGAATACAAATGGATGAGACAAAACTCCTTCCTACTTCATTGAACCACCATATATATATATTTTTTTAAGTAGGGTCTTGCTGTAGCCCAGACTGACCTGGAATTCACTATGTAGTCTCAGGGTGGCCTCGAAATCACAGTGTTCCTCCTACCTCTGCCTTCCAGTGCTGGGATTAAAGGTGTATGCTACCATGCCTGGCCTTGTTAGAATGTCTTTGTTGCTCTTAAATGTTTTTCTCAGGAACAAGGAAAAAAGACCTACATACAGATGGCAATGAAAAACCACACTGCCTCACAGGTTTCTCTCTTGGGCTTCTAGAATAGTGCCCCCCTCCCAGAGAGACCCTAACTGCTGCCTCCTGTGACCTCATTCTGCAAAGTTAGAGTTTTTTTCTCCGGATGGGGGAACGAAGGAAAAATGGGAAAAAGCTAGCTTCTTTTAAACAGTTTCAGTTAGAAATTGAGGCCCAGAGAGAACCAGGAGATGCCACTCCACATGCCAAACCTCCTTGGCAGGAATGAAACTCATATCTTGTTGTGCCAAGACCCCTGACCAGGAGCCAAGACCCCCAGTCACCCAGGAGTCACCCAGAGAACCGCCACAGAAGCCGAGACACTCGAATGTAAAAGCAGCAGGTTTCTTTATTGCAAGCCTAGGCCTGGGCTCTGTCCACACAGTCCGGCACAGCAGTAGTGAGGGAGAGAGCCCCGACCCTCAGAGGGAAGGGGTTTACAAAGGAAAAAGACCGCCGAGGTTACATCATATTGCGACTTTTAAAATGATTGGTTGTAAGCCGGGCGTGGTGGCGCACGCCTTTAATCCCAGCACTTGGGAGGCAGAGGTAGAAGGATTGCTGTGAGTTTGAGGCCACCCTGAGACTCCATAGTGAATTCCAGGTCAGCCTGGGCTAGAGTGAGACCCTACCTTGAAAAACCAAAAAATAAATAAATAAATAAATAAATAAATAAATAAATAAAATGATTGGTGGTAAGAGGGCATGCGCAGGAACTCCAGCCTACTTATCTTAGGTCAGTAACTTGTTTGCAGAACCTATCTTTTGCAAGAGCTGTTTGCAGAACCTCTGTGGCTAGGTATCTCTGGAATGTCCTTGGGTGGAGGCTTCCCAGAAATCGGGGGGCGGGGAGGCTATAGCTAAGCAAGTATGGATACAGAAGCAAAAATAGCACATTAGTCAGCTAGTTCCTCATCTGAGCCTGGCCTGGGCTCTTTATTTACTCCAAATGGCTGTCTGATTTAAAATGGCAGCACCACTGTCCAGCCACTAAGTGAGGTCACAGAAGCCAGATGCAGCACATTACTTCTCCTTGGTCTCTCAATCTGATCAAGACTCAGCTACAGCACCCCCTGCTGTCCACAGTCTAGCATGCCACAGCCTTCACTACCCAGGTAGGCTGGTCCTGGAACCTGACCCTTCAAATCTACAAACCAATGGGGAATACATTTCAACCAACTATAAAGACTACTCCAGCTCCTCCTTTGTTCCCCCTGGATTCATCCTCTCTCTCTCTCTCTCTCTCTCTCTCTCTCTCTCTGCCTCTCCTTGCTCTGGGATACATGTGAGACTGGCCAGGCTGTGGGGGAAGCACAATACTGTTTCTTAGTATATATGCTGCCAAAGCGAGCACATAATACTGTTTCTTAGTCTGGGGTAGCTTTTCTGCTTGCCTCTGTTTTATAGTTTGGGTTAACTTCTCACTTTAATTACATGTATGGGGGCTAGAGAGATGGCTAAGCAGTTAAGGTGCTTGCCTGCAAAACCTAAGGACCCAGGTTCAATTCCCCAGTACCCACGTAAAGCCAGATGCACAGGAAGTCGCGTGCATCTGGAGTTCATCTGCAATGGCTGGAGGCCCTGGCACGCCCATTCTCTCCCTCCCTCCCTCCCTCTCTCTCTCTCTACCTCTTTCACTCTCTCTCTTAAATACATAAAATATTTTTCTCTGATTTTATTTTTATTTATTTATTTATTAGAGACAGAGAAGGACAGAAAGAGAGAGAGAGATTGAGAATGGGCGCACCAGGGCCTCCAGCCACTGCAAATGAACTCCAGACACATGCGCCACCATGTGCATCTGGCTTACGTGGGACCTGGAGAATTGAACCTGGATACTTAGGCTTTGCAGGCAAGCACCTTAACTGCTAAGCCATCTCTCCAGCCCAAATAAAATATTTTCAATATTTTATTTTTATTTATTTGACAGAGAGAGAATGGGCACACCAGGGCCTGAAGCCACTGCAAACAAACTCCATACACATGCACCCCTTTGTGCATCTGGCTAACATGGGTCCTGGGGAATCAAATATGGGTCCTTTGGCTTAGCAGGCAAATGCTTTAACTGCTAAGCCATCCTTTCAGCACCCAAATAAAATATTTTTAAAAAAACTGAGTTATTGGGCTGGAGAGATGGCTTATCGGTTAAGCGCTTGCCTGTGAAGCCTAAGGACCCTGGTTCAAGGCTCAGTTCCCCAGGACCCACGTTAGCCAGATGCACAAGGGGGCACACGCGTCTGGAGTTCATTTGCAGTGGCTGGAAGCCCTGGAGTGCCCATTCTCTGTCTCTGTCTATCTGCCTCTTTCTCTCTCTGTCACTCTCAAATAAATAAATAAAAATTAAAAAAAATATTTTTAAAAAACTGAGTTATTTAGTTGCATGTATGATTTTCCTCTGGTCTTTATGTTAGGACGGAATGGGCTCCCAAAATGGAATCATCAAGGACAGCAGTATGGTGACAAAGGCATAAGGAAGTGGATTATCCACATTCCTCAAGAAATTGCCCAGCTATTATTCCTTCCTTGCCTAACAATGTCCCCAGGTCATGGTTTCCTGCCCCTTTATCTCACAAGTCACCTGGTCACTATTCTTGTCTCACATCCTGGCTATCTTAGAGCTCCCCTAAAGAAACCTTTTTTTTTTCAAATTTTCCCTTCCTCACCTTCCCCCAACTGAAGAAGCCCTATAAAGCCCATTATCTGAAAACTCAGATTGGCTGTGCTCCGCTCTTGAGAGTCAGCCCTGGCAGCTCTGGCTTTTCCCTGAATAAAAGCTTTCTTCTTTGCCTCAGAGTGGTTTGTGTGGTCTTGGTCACTCCCGAACCTTACACTCTAAATCTACTACTTGTGTCATTCCCCTACACTCCAGAAAATACCATGTGGATGCTTTCACTAACTCTAGGCCTGTTACCTGTGTAACTTCTCTAAACTCAGGGTAGCCATGAATTCAACTCTTTACTACTAATTTCTCGTCTGAATTTCTTGGTCTCTGCTTTGATATTTTCCCTGTGTTATTGTTCCTTAAGTTCTCTCTGTTTGCTCTCTTAACTTCCTTCCATGGGGAAGCACAAGACAGATGCTATGTGTGTTCCTTCTAAAATCTCCCTACACAAGTTCCTAGGTTCTATCATCTAGGTACTTGTGGCTCCACTCCAGTCTTCCTTAAAAACCTCAATTTCTCTCAAATGAACCTTATGAACTATGCAGTGTTTTCCACATGAGTGTGTATTTTCTACTTCACCTTTAATCCCAGAATTCAGGAGGCTGAGGCATGAGGATCTCTGAGTTCAAGGCCAGCTTGAGGGACTGGAGGGATGACTTAGCAGTTAAGGCACTTGCCTGCAAAGCCAAAGGACTCAGGTTTGATTCTCCAGGAGCCACGTAAGCCCGATGCACAAGGTGGCACATGCATCTGGAGTTTGTTGTGGTGGCTGGAGGCCCTGGCACACCCATTCTATCTGTCTCTTTCCCTCTTTCTCTGTCTCTCTCCCTCTTTCTCTGTCTCTCTCCCCCCACCCCAAATAACTAAATAATAATTTAAAATAAAATAAAATAGGCTAGAGGGATGGCTTAGTGGTTAAGGTATTTGCCTGCAAAGCCAAAGGACCCAGGTTCGATTTCCCAGGACTCACATTAGCCAGATACATAAGGTGGTTCATTCATCTTGAGTTCGTTTGCAATAGCTGGAGGCCCTGGCGTGCCCATTCTCTCTCTCTCTCTCTCTCTCTCTGCCTCTCTCTCCAATAATTTTTTTTTCTTTTTGGTTTTTCAAGGTAGGGTTTCACTCTAGTCCAGGCTGACTTGGAATTCACTATGTAGTCTCAGGGTGGCCTCAAAGTCATGGTGATCCTCCTACCTCTGCCTCCCAAGTGCTGGGATTAAAGGCATACATCAGTCAGCACGTCCAGCTTTTCTCTCCAATAATTTTTGTTTTGTTTTGTTTTGTTTTTCATGGTAGGGTCTCACTCAAGCTCAAGCTGACCTGGAATTCACTATGTAGTCTCAGGGTGGCCTCAAACTCATGGCAATCCTCCTACCTCTGCCTCCCAAGTGCTGAAAGGCATGCACCACCATGCCTGGCTAAAATATTTTATTTTTATTTATTTATTTATTTTGGTTTTTCGAGGTAGGGTTTCACTCTAGCCCAGGCTTACCTGGTATTCACTATGGAGTCTCAGGATGGCCTCGAAATTTACGGCGATCCTCCTACTTCTGCCTCCCGAGTGCTGGGATTAAAGGCGTGCGCCACCACGCCCGGCTTGGCTAAAATATTTTAAAAAAATAAAAAAGATATAGAACTGAGAAATTTTGAGATTAAAAGTTGAAAAAATTCAAGCAAGTTTAAAATTAGGGCACTAAGACTGGTTGCTGAGGCTGCTGTTGTCAAATACATTATCATTTGGAAGGAAGACGGTCAATGCAAAGGGTGCCTGAGGTGGCCCCACCCCGGAAAGACTAACAGTAGAGATGCAAACTCTTTTGTAAGGAAGGAACCTGCTCTTCAGAGTCACTGATTTATTTTGTCCCTGAATTAAGAATATGGCTGTGGGGCTGGAAAGATGGCTTAGTGGTTAAGGCATTTACCTGCAAAGCCAAAGGACCCAGGTTTGATTCCCCAGGACCCACATAAGCCAGATGCACAAGGTGGCACTGGTATCTGGAGTTCATTTACAGTGTCTGAAGGCTGCGATGCGCCCATTCATTCATTCTCTCTCTCTCTCTCTCTCTCTCTCTCTCTCTCAAATAAATAAAATAATATATGTGTATATAAAAGAATATGGCTGTGTCTTGTGCACCTGATATTGATTTTGGAAGCATGAAAAATTCATGTGGTGGGTCATGAAGCACGCATGGTTCCAGGAGCCACTGCTGAGGTGCAGCATATAGATAAGGCGTGATGAGCCTGATGAAGAGCCTGGTGAAGCCATTGGAAGATGAACTGTGGTTTGCAGTAGAGACTGGAAGATGTTTTGAATATACCAAGACTGTGCAGGGGCTACCATGGAGCGTTGTTGGCTTGGGAGGGACATTTTCCCTGGCTGTTCAGACCAGCTGGAGGGGTATAATTACAGAATCTAGAGACTCAGTCACTGGTTATGATATCACACTTGAACTGCAGATGTTTGATGTTTGCTTGGTGGTTATTGAGTTTGCATTGGTCCAGTCTCTCCTTGTTATGCCCCATAGCAGTTGTAAATGTTTACTCTGTGCCATTATATCTTGGGATTATGTAGCTTGTTTGATTTTATAGGACTCTCAGCTAAAAAACAAATCTTTTTATGAGAGAGAGAGAGAGAAACCTGGTGTGCCAGAGCCTCCACCCATTGCAATTGAAGCTCAGACATGAGTACTACTTGCTGCATGCATCACTTTGCACATCTGGCTTATGTGGTATCTGGGGAGTCAAACATGGGTCCTTAGGCTTTTCAGGCAAGCATCTTAACCACTAAGCAATCTCTCTAGTCCTAAGAGACAATATTAAATCTCAGATGAGACTTGGGACTTTGGAACTATATTAAGTTAGTAAAGACTATGGGAACCTTTCTAGTTGTACTGAATACAATTTATAATGACAGATGGTTATAAATCCATTGGGGTCAGGGGTGGAATGTGGTAGTTTGGATGGATGACCCCCCATAGATTCAGTTTTATTAAAGCTTCTTGGGTCTCCAGCCTCCTGGATGGAGGTGGTATCAATGTGGGCAGATCTTGGGGTCCAGACCTAAGGTGTTTATTACTGAGGGTGGATCTGAATTCCACCCCAAGATGTGCAAAGTACCTGAGTTTTGCCTGGGGCTCCTGGAGTGTGCTTGCTTTTAGTGGTGGCTGTTTATCTCTCTGACCTGTGGAAGGTGGCCAACTTCTTCCCTCATGATGGAACTTCCCCTGGATCTGTAAGCTTCAAATAAATTCCCTTCCTCCCATAACTTGTGCCTGGTTTGGAAGTTCATCGAAGCAATCTGAAATTGGCTATGGCTATTTATTTATTTATGAGAGAGAGAGAGAGAGAGAGACAGAGAATGGGCATGCCAGGGCCTCTAGCAAACAAACTCCAGACACATGCACCATCATGGGCATCTGGCTTATATAGGTACTGGAGAATTGAATCTGGGCTTCTCAGGCAAGTGCTTTAACCACTAAGTGAACTCTCCATCTCTGCTGTCACATTTTTAATTTAAATCTATTTTGTGTGGTATTGATATAACTACCACTAGTTCTTTCAGCTACTATTTCATGAGATGATTTTTTTTTCCTTTTTTAAAAAGTTTATTTATTTATGAAAATGAGCAAGTGAATGGGCACACCAGGGCCTCTAGCCACTGCAGATCAACTCCAGATGCGTGCACCACCATGTACATCTGGCTTACAAGGGTACTGGGGAATTGAACCTGGGTCCTTAGGCTTTGCAGGCAAGTGCTTTAACCACTAAGCCATCGCTCCAGCCCTCTTTTTTAGTTTTTGTTTTTTTTTAATTTTGTTTATTTTTATTTATTTATTTGAGAGCAGCAGAGAGAGAGAGAGAGAGAGAGAATGAATGAGCGCGCCCGGGCTTCCAGCTACTGCAAACAAACTCCAGATGTGTGCGCCCCCTTGTGCATCTGGCTAATGTGGATCCTGGGGAATTGAGCTTCCAACCGGGGTCCTTAGGATTCACAGGCAAGCCATCTCTCCAGCCCTAGTTTTTGGTTTTTTAAGGGAGGGTCTCAGTCTAGCTGAGGCTGACCTGGAATTCGCTATGTAGTTTCAGGCTGGTGTCAAAATCACAGTGATCTTCCCACCTCTGCCTCTCAAGTGCTGGGATTAAAGGTATGTGCCCCCATGCTCAGCTTTGTTTGTTTTTTGTTTTGTTTTGTTTTTAATTTCTTTTTTGAGGTACGGTTTCACACTAGCTCAGGCGGACCTGGAATTCACTATGTAATCTCAGGGTGGCCTTGATTAATCCCAGCACTTGGGAGGCAGAGGTAAGAGTATTGCTGTGAGCTCAAGGCCACCCTGAGACTATACGGTGAATTTCAGGTCTGCCTGGGCTACAGTGAAACCCTACCTTGAAAAACAAAAAACAAAACAAAACAAAAATAAATAAATAAAAAAGTAACAACAACAACAACAACAAAATAAAGCTAAGCATGGTAGTGTACATCTTTTTTTTTTTTTTTTTTTTTTTTTTTTTTTGAGACATGGTCTCACTCTGTAGGCCTGGTTGGCCCAGTTGTTCTCTTTTTTTTTTTTTTTTTTTGGTTTTGGTTTTTCGAGGTAGGGTTTCACTGTAGCCCAGGCTGACCTGGAATTCACTATGGAGTCTCAGGGTGGCCTCGAACTCACGGCGATCCTCCTACCTCTGCCTCCCGAGTGCTGGGATTAAAGGCGTGCGCCACCACGCCCGGCGGTAGTGTACATGTTTAATCCCAGCATTTGGGAGGCTGAGGTGGGAGGATCACTGTGAGTTCAAGGCTAGCCTGCAACTAATTCCAGGTCAGCCTGGGTTAAAGCAAGACTCTACCTCAGAAAAAAAAAAAAAGAAAAAGAAGAAGAAGCAGCAGCAGGTTGAAGAGATGGCTTAGTGGTTAAGGCACTTGCCTGCGAAGCCTAAGAACCCAGGTTTGATCCTCCAGGTCCCATGTAAACCAGATGCGCAAGATGGCATATGGAGTTCATTTGCAGTGGCTAGAGGCCCTGGTGTGCCCATTCTCTCTCTGTGTCTCAAATAAATAAATAAAATTAATTAAATAAATAAAATAGAAGAAAGAAAAGATGGAAAGAATATAAACAGACATTTCTGTACAAAATAATATATGTAAGTGACCAGTAGTATATAAAAAGATGTCCAACGTTCCTAGTCATTAAAGAAATGCAAATAAGGCTGGGGAGATGGCTCAGCACTTAAGGCACTTGCCTGCAAAGCCTAATGACCCAGGTTTGATTCCCCAGTACCTACATAAAGCTGGATGCACATAGCAATGCATGCATCTGGAATTCATTTGCAGTGGCAGTATGCCTTGGTGCACCCATTGTCTGTCTGTCTGTCTGCCTGTCTCTGGATTTCTCTGCCTACAAATAAATAAATAAACATTTAAAAACAGAAATGCAAATCAGGGGCTATGTAGATGGCTAAACAATTAAAGGCATTAGGTTGTAAACCCTGCTGGTCTGGGTTTTGATTCCCCAATACTTATGTAAAGCCAGATGCACAAAGTGGTGCATGCATCTGGAGTTTGTTTGCAGTGTCAAGAAGCTCTGGTGTGTCCACTCTCCCCCTCCCCTTTTTCTCTGCTTGTAAATAAATAAGCAAAAGTATTTTTTAAAAAAGAAATGCAGGGCTGGAGAGATGGCTTAGCAGTTAGGCGCTTGCCTGTGAAGCCTAAGGACCCTGGTTCAAGGCTCGATTCCCCAGGACCCATGTTAGCCAGATGCACAAGGGGGCGCACACGTCTGGAGTTCATTTGCAGTGGCTGGAGGCCCTGGCGCGCCCATTCTCTCTCTATATCTGTCTCTTTCTCTCTGTGTGTCTGTCGCTCTCAAATAAATAAATAAACAAAATTTTAAAAAATAAAAATAAAATAAAATAAAAAGAAATGCAAATCTGCACTTGCTTGCAAAACCTGCTGGCCCAAATTCAATACACCAATGTTCCCGTAAAAGCTGAATGAGTATTCATTTGAAGCAGTAAGAGACCCTAGTGCACCCACGCTCACTCACTCTCTCTCTCTCTTTCTCAAACACAGGTATGTGCATGCACACACATGCACATGCACACACACACACACACAGAGGCATGCACACAAAGAAATAAATAACTTTTTTTAAAAAGAAATGCAAATCAAAGCACAGTGGGGTTTCACTTCACTGCCACTAGAATGATAATAATAAATGAAAAATCAGCAAGTGTTGTCTAGAATGTGGGAAAGCAGCAATGTATCATACATTAATGGTATAATGTAAAAAGAATCTAGTCATTGTGAAAAACACTCGGGCAGTTCCTCAAATAATGAAACACAGAAAATAGTATCAGTACCATTCCGACAAACACGCATACACAAATAGAGACAGACATGGAGACACACACACACACATTTACCCTAAAAATAACATGGGTTTAACAACATTCCTTCATCAATATGATTTTTTTTTAATTTGTCACAATTTGGAAAAAAAAAAAAAAAAAAACCTCACATAGCTTATAAATAACAAAACAGCCGGGCAAGGTGGCACACACCTTTAATCCCAGCACTTGAGAGGCAGAGGTAGGAGGATCACTGTGAGTTCTAAGCCATCCTGAGACTATATAGTAAATTCCAGGTCAGCGGTTAAGGCATTTGCTTGCAAAGCCAAAGGATCCTGGTTCAGTTCTCCAGGACCCACGTAAGCCAGATGCACAAGGTGGGCACATGCATCTGGAGTTCATTTGCAGTGGCTGGAAGCCCTGGTGTGCCCATTCTCTCACTCACTCTCTCTCTGTCTTTCTCTTTCTCTCTCTCAAATAAATAAATAAATAAGATGTATTTTTTTTTAAAAATCTAAAGTTAGGTATATCACAAATATATAAAATATATAAATAAGCCGGGCTTGGTGGCACATGCCTTGAAGCCCAGTACTGGGTAGACTGATGTAGGAGGATATCTGTGAATTCGAGGACAGCCTGAGAGTACAGAGTGAATTCCAGGTCAGCCTGGGCTACATACAGAGAGACCCTACCTCGAACCACCCCCCCCAAATGTAAATAAGTATATCACTTGTGTATATTGCAAAGTACACTCAAACCTATTATAAAAAGCTAAAAACTGGGCTGGGGAGATGGCTTAGCGGTTAAGGTGCTTGCCTGCATAGCCTCAGGATCCATGTTCTCTTTCCAGATCTCAGATGCACAAAGGTGAGGCAAGTGCAAGGCTGCACATGCACACTAGGTGGCACAAGCATGTGGAGTTAAATTTCAGTGGCTGAGGTCCTGGTGTGCCAATCCTCTCTCTTTCTGTCTCTCTAAAAAAAAAGCTATAATTTATCAAAACTTATACACTGGACATGGTGGTGCATGCCTTTAATCCCAGCACTCTGGAGGTAGAGGTAGGAGGATTGCCGTGAGTTCAAGGCCACCCTGAAACTACATAGTACATTCTAGGTCAGCTCCTACTTTGAAAAAAATAAAAGTTATGCACGTAGAGACTATACATAGTAGCATTCACAGACTAGAGAAATATGAACAAATATAAAAGTGTCATGTTAATCACCAGGGGATAAAAGTAACTGTAGTAAGCCGGGCATGGTGGCACACGCCTTTAAGGAGGATTGCTGTGAGTTCGAGGCCACCCTGAGACTACATAGTGAATTCCAGGTCAGGCTGTGTTAGAGAGAGACCATGCCTTGAAAAAAAACAAGAAAAACAAACAAAACAAAAAAGTAGTAACTCTGCTCTACTTGGACAATTATCTAGTTACCTCCTGTTGGTGAGCTGACATTTTACAAGCATGTCCCCATCGTCATGGTGAGAAACTTGTATTCTTAGACACTGCGCACCTGGAAAAAAAATCAGTCATTTTATATAACACATATAGGGTAAAAATATGTGCTGGCCATCTGTTTGTGATTTCCATAGGGTTCTGGTCAATAGTAGACGGTTAATAGTTAAGCCTGGGGAAGTTAAAAATTACACACAGAGGGCTGGAGGGATGGCTTAGCGGTTAAGGCGCTTCCCTGCAAAGCCAAAGGACCCAGGTTCAATTCCCCAGGACCCATGTAAGCCAAATACACAAGATGGAGCATGCTTCTGGAGTTCATTTGCAGTGGCTGAAGGCCCTGGCATGCCCATTCTCTCTTCTTTTATCTACCTCTTTCTCTCTCTATCTATCTCAAATAAATTCAATAAAATTTTAAAATATTTTTAAAAATTACACACAGAGAGCTGGAGAGATTGGTCAGTGGTTAAAGGTGCTTGCTTGCAAAGCCTGCTGGCCCAGATTTGATTCCCCAGTGCCCATGTAAAGCCAGATATGCAGAGTGTTGCCTGTGTGTGGACTTGATTTGCAGTAGCAAGAGGCTATGTCGCACCCATTTTCTCTCTCTCTGTCTCTCATAACTAACTAAATAAATTTTTAAAAATTTTAGATAGGGACTCACTCTGTAGTCCCAGGCCAGCCTTGAACTCACAGCTACCTCAGCCTCCCAGGGGCTGGGATTAGAGGCATGGGACACCACACCTAGCCAAAAATATTTCTTTCCCTAAAGAATACCTCTAGTGGGCTGGAGGGATGGCTTAATGGTTAAGGCATTTGCCTGCAAAGCCAAAGGACCCAGGTTCAATTCCCCAGGACCCACGTTAGCCAGATGCACAAGGGGCGATGCACAAGGAGGCACATGCATCTGAAGTCCATTTGCAGTGGCTAGAGGCCCTGGCACGCTTATTCATTCTCTCTCTATCCCTCTTTCTCTGTCAAATAAATGAATAAAATTTTTTTAAAATTTTTAAATTTTTTAAAATTAGCTGGGCATGGTAGTGCACGCCTTTAATCCCAGCACTCAGGAGGCAGAGGTAGGAGGATTGCCGTGAGTTCGAGGCCATCCTGAGACTCCTTAGTGAATTCCAGGTCAGCCTGGGCTAGAGTGAGACCCTACCTCGAAAAACCAAAAAAAAATTTTTTAATTAAAAAAGAATACCTCTAGCAGTAATAATTATATGTGTGTGTGTGTATATATATATATATATATATGTATATATATATATATATATCATATATTATATTATATATGTTAAAATATATATTATTTTTAAATTTATTTTCAATCAAAGAGAATGGACACACTAGGGCCTCTATCCATTGCAAAGGAATTCCAGACCTTTGTGCCACCTTATGCACCTGACTTTTTGTAGGTACTGGGGAATTGAACTTGGGTCCTTTGACTTTGTTGGCAAGTGTCTTAACAGCTAAGCCATCTCTCCAGCACCTGCATTTTTATTTATTTATTTATTTACTGTTTTTTTTTTTTTAAGGTAGGGTTTCACTTTAGCTCAGGCTGACTTGGAATTCAGTATGTAATCTCACGGTGGCCTTGAACTCACAGTGATCCTCCTACCTCTGCCTCCCCAGTGCTGGGATTAAAGGCATGTGGCATTATGCCTGGATTCCAAAAATATTTTTTAACAATTACACCCAGAGGCTGAAGAGATGACTTAGCAGTTAAGGCACTTGCCTGCGAAGCCTAAGGACCCAGGTCCGGTTCTCCAGGTCCCACGTAAGCCAGATGCACATGGTGGCACATGCATCTGGAGTTCATTTGCAGTGGCTAGAGGCCCTGGTGTGCTCATTCTCTCTCTCTCTCTCTCTGTCTCTAATAAATAAATAAAATATAAATAAATTTTTAAAAAAATTATACCCAGAGATTGATGTAGAGGAGAAGAGCAGACCCCAGAGAACTTTGAACAGCTGCCTCTGTATCTGGTCCTGTTACCAGTGATTTCTGGGCGTGTCCATGTTCTCTGTGTCAGAGCATTGAAGGAAAGAGCTCATAACTAGTTGAACAGGAAGAAACTTTACTAAGAGCAAAGTGATAGTAAATGTTGGAATACAGTGCCAAAGGGGAGAATGGGAAATGCACACAGGCACCAGAAAGTAGTCTTGAGCCTCTTTTTTTTTTTAGATTTTTTTAAAAACATTTTATTTATTTATTTATTTGAGATTGAGAGAGAGAGAAAGAGGCAGAGAGAGAGAGAATGGGCGCGCCAGGGCTTCCAGCCACTGCAAACGAACTCCAGACGCATGCGCCCCCTTGTGCATCTGGCTAACATGGGTCCTGAAGAATCGAGCCTCGAACCAGGGTCCTTAGGCTTCACAGGCAAGCGCTTAACCACTAAGTCATCTCTCCAGCCCTTTTTTAGATATTTTTAAAAAAATATTTTAGCTTTTATTTATTAGAGAGAGAGAAAGAGGGAAGGAGAGAGAACGGGCACACCAGGGCCTCCAGTCACTGCAAATGAGCTCCAGACACATGTGCCACCTTGTGCATCTGGCTTACATAGTTCCTGGAGAATTGAACTGGGATCCTTTGGCTTTGCAGGTAAGTGCTTTAACCGTTAAGCCATCTCTCCAGCCCTTGGGCCTCTCTTCATAGGAATTTTAGGGGAGGATGGACTGGTCACTAGGAGCTTAGTTTGGCTAATTCTCAGATTTGATTGACAGGTTTGGGTCGTTTTCTCTAGTGTACATGTTCCTTCCCAAGATACAGGTAATTTTATGTTTTTTAATAAATATATTTGTTCGTTTATTTATTTGGAAGAGAGAGAGAGAAAATGGGCGTGCCAGGGCCTCCAGCCACTGCAAACTCCAGAGCATGCGTCCCCCACCCTCCGTGCATCTGGCTAACGTGGGTCCTGGGGAATCCAGCCTCAAACTGGGGTCCTTAGGCTTCACAGGCAAGCACCTTAACCATGAAGCCATCTTTCCAACCCTAGTTCTTAGTTCTTTTTTTTTTTTCTTTTTTTTTTTTTTTTTTTTTTTTGGTTTTTCAAGGTAGGGTCTCACTCTAGCCCAGGCTGACCTGGAATTCACTATGTTGTCTCAGGGTGGCCTCCAACTCAAGGCAATCCTCCTACCTCTGCCTCCCAAGTACTGGGATTAAAGGCGTGCACCACCACACCTGGCTAGTTCATTGTTTATTATTAGTAGTATTTTCTTTTATTTTTTGATATTTTTATTTATTTATTTATTTATTTGAGAACAAGCAAGAGAGAAAGAGGCAGATAGAGAGAGAGACTGGGCACACCAGGGCCACTAGCCACTACAAACGAACTTCATACACATGTGCCCCCTTGTGCATCTGGCTTACATGGGTCCTGGGAATTGAACCCAGGTCCTTAGGCTTCACAGGCAAATGCCTTAACCGCTAAGCCATTTCCCTAGCCCTATTTTTTTTTTTTAAAGGAAAGACAAGAAAGGAGGAAGGAAGGGAGAGAAAGGAAGAGGGGTAGAATTGAAGGAGGATAGGAGAAAGCTAGCTTTAAAACATTTTTTTTCTTTGTTTATGTTTATTTATTTATTTGAGAGCGACAGACAGAGAGAAAGAGGCAGAGAGAGAGACAGAGACAGAAACAGACAGAGAGAATGGGAGCTCCAGGGCCTCCAGCCACTGCAAACAAACTCCAGATGCATGTGCCACCTTGTGCATCTGGTTTATGTGGGTCCTGGGGAAACAAGCCTTGAACCGGGGTCCTTAGGGTTCAAAGGCCAGCGCTTAACTGCTAAGCCATCTCTCCAGCCCTAGCTTTTTGTTGTTGTTGTTGTTGTTTTTGTTTTCTCGAGGTAGGGTCTCGCTCTAGTCCAGGCTGACCTGGAATTCACTATGTAATCTCAAGATGACCTCGAACTCACAGCGATCCACCTACCTCTGCCTCCCAAGTGCTGGGATTAAAGGCGTGCGCCACCACACCCAGATCTTAATTATTTTTAATATTTATTTTATTTATTTATTAGAGAGAGAGAGAAAGAGAGAGTGAGGATGGGTATGGCAGGGCTTCCAGCCACTGCAAACGAACTCCAGACACAGGCGCCACGATGTGCATCTGGCTTACGTGGGACCTGGAGAATCGAACCTGGATCCTTAGGCTTCACAGGCATGTGCCTTAACTGCTAAGCCACCTCTCCAGCCCTACTTCATTGTTTTGAGCAGGGTGTACAGTACACTTCAGCACAGGTGGGTTCCAGGTTCCTAATAGGTTGCTAGGTGCTGGGTGTGTTTACTGCTCAGGAGAAACAGCGTCCTGGGTGACTGAACTATTCCCTGTGCTTGACTGCCTCACACCTATCACCATGGCAGCTCAGTCACTCTTGACCCGATTACACCCCACAGCCCACTGCACCTCTATTAAACCCACCTATCCCCACTGCACCCCAAGCAGTCACCATCACACATACTCACACCACCACCGTCACCACCCCTTTCTCATCCATCACATGAAGACCCCCTCCACTTTCTCACATCCCTCCATCACCATCACACTTTGCATATGACTATTTCGTGTCCGAGGGTCACCATTACAGCCACTGTCACTGTACCCTCATTCACATTGAACCTCACATGTCACCAAGTCACCAATCACAACTTATCCGTCATCACTGCCCATTCTCACCACTTTGCACCTCAGCGGTCACCATCAGACTACACACAGCACCATCGCCATGGTGACCCCTGTCACCATCACACTCTCCCTGTGATCACCACACTCTACCAGGCACCGCCATCACATTCCTCTGCACCATCATCACGGCCCCTGCCACCCTCGCACTTCCTCCATCACCATCGAATGGCTGAGTAGTCATTCTTTTTTTTTTTTTTTAAGGTAGGGTCTCGCTCTAGCTCAGGCTGACCTGGAATTCACTATGGAGTCTCAGGGTGGCCTCGAACTCACGGCAATCCTCCTACCTCTGCCTCCCGAGTGCTGGGATTAAAGGCGTGCGCCACTATGCCCGGCTCTTCATTCTTTTTTTTATTTTGTTTTTTCTTCTTTTCTCAATTTCTATTAACATTTTCCATGATTATAAAAAAATATCCCATGGTACTACCCTCCCTCCCCCCACTTTCCCCTTTGAAATTCCATTCTCCATCATATCCCCTCCCCATCTCAATCAGTCTCTCTTTTATTTTGATGTCATGATCTTTCCCTCCTCTTATGATGGTCTTGTGTAGGTAGTGTCAGGCACTATGAGGTCGTGGATATCAAGGCCATTTTATGTCTGGAGGGAGGATGTTGTAAGGAGTCCTACCCTTCCTTTGGCTCTTACATTCTTTCCGCCACCTCTTCCATAATGGACCCTGAGCCTTGGAAGGTGTGATCGAGATGTTACTCAGTACTCCAGTCACTTCTTTCCAGCACTATGATACCTTCTGGGTCATCCCAAGGTCACTGCCATCTGAAAAGAGAAGATTCTCTACCCAAAGTGAGAGTAGCATTAATATAAGGGTATAAATATTAAGAAAAGTGCTTACTGGGCAGTTTGATAAGCATAGTATATACATTTTTCCAGACATCAGCAGATGTTACACCCCTAGGGCTCATGACTACCCCTGTTTTAAGTTTTCAGTATCAGGGATGTATTCCCTCCCATGGAGCGGGCCTCCAGTCCAATTGGAGGGCAGTTGGTTTCTACCATGACAGACGTGCCACTATTGCACCCATTGGCTCATTTGGCCTGGCTGGCCAATTATGAGGCTTGCAGTGTCCACTGTTGAGTATCTTCACTGGTGGTATCTCTTTCTCCCATTGAACTGCCTGCAGAATGGCTTCTTCCAGCTTTCTGTCAGCTGGTCTACATGGAGGAGGTTATCAGCTCAGTTCCAGCAGGATTTCTCAGTGGCCTTGCAGCCCAAGTATGTGGAGTCTTCAGCAATAGGGTCTTACCATCTATTCCTGATGGGAAATCAAGGGCCTTGGCAAAGGCTTGTAATGTTTTGGGGGCATCAGGGACCTCCCTGGCCAACAACTCACTGGAGGTATCCCATCCCTGGCACTGAAAATTTTTTAACAATGATCTGTGACTCCTGAGTGTTCCATTGTCCAAAACCGGAGGATTCCATATGATTTATTTGCATCCTCTTAGATTATGATTAGCCCTCCCTCCACCTTTCTTTACTCAATCTCTTCCCCTGACCTCCCTTTGGGCCTTTTCACCCCCGTTAATCTATTCTTCTACTTACATATATACAATATCAACCTATTAAGTACCCTCCTCCCTTCCTTTCTCTTCCCTTTATATCTCCTTTTTAACTTACTGGCCTCTGCTACTGAGTTTTTTCCTTCTCACACAGAAGTCCGGTCATCTGTAGCTAGGATCCACATATGAGGGAGAACATGCGGTGCTTGGCTTTCTGGGCCTGGGTTACCTCACTTAGTATAATCCTTTCCAGATCCATCCATTTTCCTGTAAATTTCATAACTTCATTTTTCTTTACTGCTGAGTAGAACTGCATTGTTTAAATGTGCCACATCTTCATTATCTACTCATCAGTTGAGGGATGTCTAGGCTGGTTCCATTTCCCAGCTATTATGAATTGAGCGGCAATAAACATGGTTGAGCATGTACTTCTAAGGAAATGGGATGAGTCCTTAGGATATATGCCTAGGATTGCTATAGCTGGGTCATATGGTAGATCAATTTTTAGCTGTCTTAGGAACCTCCACACTGATTTCCACAATGGCTTGGTTTTTTGAGGTAGGGTTTCACTCTAGCCCAGGCTGACCTGGAATTCACTCTGTATTCTCGGGTGGCCTTGAACTCACAGCGATCCTCCTACCTCTGCTTCCTGAGTGCTGGGATTGAAGGCGTGCGCCACCACGCCCAGCTTGAGTAGTCATTCTTACAACTTGCTTGTCACCATTAGGAGCATGGAAGCCAACATTTCACAACCCCCTGGTATCCGTGCTGCCCCATGCCTGGCCACACAAGAGGCAGTGGCGTAGGAGTGGTGGCCAGGCGGCCTTACGTTATCAAAACCTGATGTGGAGGCACAGTCATCGCAAGGAAGTGTGAGATGTGTGCATGCGTACGTACATGTGCAGAGGTCAAATGTCCTCTTCTGTTGCTTCCTGTCTTATTCCCTGAGACAGAATCTCCTCACCGAACATGGAGCTAGCTGTCCAGTTAGAATGGCTTACCAGAGAGCCAGAGTGATCTCTTGCCTCCAACCCCCTCAGCCCTGGGGTTATAGTCAATATGTGGCCATGCCCAAGTTTTCACATGGATTCTGGGGCTTGAACTCAGGTCCTCATGCTTGCACAGATAGCACTTGGGCCCTCTGAGCTATCTCCCTAACTCCTTGCCCAAGGTTTAATTTTAATTTAAAACAAAAATTTATAGCCAGGCGTGGTGGCGCACGTCTTTAATCCCAGCACTTGGGAGGCAGAGGTAAGCAGATTGCTGTGAGTTCGAGGCCAGCCTGGGACTACAGAATGAGTGCCAGGTCAGCCTGGGCTAGAGTGAGACCCTACTTCAAAAAAGCAACAACAACAAAAATTTATGGGTTGAAGAGATGGCTTAGCGGGTAAGGTGCTTGCCTGCAAAGCTAAAGGACCTCAGTTCGATTCCCCAGGACCCACGTAAGCCAGATGCACAGGGTGGCGCATGCGTCTGGAGTTTGTTTGCAGTGGCTGGAAGCCCTGGCGTGCCCATTCTCTCTCTCTCTCTCTCCCTCTCTCAAGTAAATAAATAACAATAAAATATTTTTTTAAATTTACAAGCTAGGGGTAGGCAAATGGCTAAGCAGTTTAGGCACTTGCCTGTGAAGCCTTAAGAATGCATGTTCGAAGCTCCAGGTCCCATGTAGCCAGATGTACAGTGATGCAAGCATGCAATGTTGCACATGCGCCACAAGGGGACACACACATCTGGAGTTCGTTCACAGCAGCTGAAAGGCCCTGGCACACCCATGTTCTCTCTCTTGCACCCTCTCTCTCTCCCTCTTTCTCTCTGTCTCTCTCAAAAATAAAACAATTATTAAAAAGTTATAAGCTAACCAGCCTGGTGGTGCCAACCTATAATTCTAGTTATTCTGGAGGTAGAGGCAGGAGTGTTCAAATTTAAGGCACACCTGAACTACAAAGTGAGATCCTGCTCAAAATAAAAAGTAAAAAAAAAAAAAAAAAAAAGTGAGAGAGGGCCTGAGGATGTGGCTCAATGATAGAGCACTTTCCTAGCATGCACAAGGTCTAGGTTCAACACCAGTAACATATACAAAATGATAACAATAATGCAAGAAATAATAGCTTACAGTTTGATCTTCCCAAAAATGACAACAAACTGCAAGCATCTCTTAATTTTTTTTGTGTTTTTTTTTTTTTTTTTTTTTGAGGTAGGATCTTTTTTTTGTTTGTTTGTTTTGTTTTGTTTTTTGAGGTAGGGTCTCACTCTGGCTCAGGCTGACCTGGAATTCACTATGTAGTCTCAGGGTGGCCATGAACTCACAGCGATCCTCCTACTTCTGCCTCCCGAGTGCTGGGATTAAAGGCGTGCGCCACCACACCCGGCTTTTTTTTTTTTAATTTTTAAATATATTTTATTTAGTTATTTGAGAGAGAGAAAGAAGCAGTGGGGGGGGGGGAGAATGGGCGTGCCAGGGCCTCCAGCCACTGCAAACGAACTCCAGATGCGTGTGCCCCCTTGTGCATCTGGCTTACGTGGGTCCTGGAGAATTGAACCAGGATCCATTGGCTTTGCAGGCAAACGCCTTAACGGCTAAGCCATCTCTGCAGCCCCTGAGGTGGCATCTTGCTCTAGCCCAGCCTAACCTGCAATTCGCTATGTAGTCACAGCAATCGTCCTATCTCTGCTTCCCAAGTGCTGGGAATAAAGGTAAGTTCCACCACGCCTGGCTTTATATATATATGTATATGTGTGGGTATATGTATATGTATATAAAAATGGAAAACAGGTATGGCTGTGGCTGGAACCAAGACTGTGACCAGTGCTGAAGAAACAAAATCACCCATTATATTTAAAAAATGTAAGCAAATGTAAATGCATTTCCTTAACTGGTGCTGAATTCTAACAGGTTAGATGATATTCACACACACATAAATGTGGCACCTGGGTGCTTGCAGCAAACCTTTCCAGCATCCTCCTCATTTCTTGTTTGCTAAGTCTTAACTACTACTTCAAGTTGTGCTTTCTGTTCTTGGATTTGTGTTGCCTCTTAGAATCTCTTTCCAACTGGGACTCAGTTTTATTTACGTCTGTGTTGGAGACTTCAGTGATAACTGATGAGCCCACTGTTCCTTTCATTACTTTGCTTCCACCACCAGTCATCGTACCAAACAGTTCTATCTGGCTTAACTTTTAAAAAAATATATTTTTAAATATTCATATTTATCTGAGAAAGAAAGAAGCAGAGAGAGAGAGAGAGAGAGAGAGAGAGAGAGAGAGAGAGGGAGGATGGGTGTGCCAGGGCCTCCAGCCACTGCAAATAAACCCCAGTTGCATGCATTACCTTGTGCTTACATGGGTTACATGGGTTCTGGGGAATCAAACCTGGGTCTTTTGGCTTTGTAGGCAAGCGCCTTAACCACTAAACAATCTCTCCAGCCCTTAAAAAAATATTTTTATTAAGCCAGGTGTGGTGGCATACACCTTTAATCCCAGCACTAGGAGGCAGAGGTAGGAAGATAGCCATGAGTTCAAGGCCACCCTGAGACTACAAAGTGAATTCCAGGTCAGCCTGGCCTAGAGTGAAACCCTACCTCGAAAAACTAAAGAAAAAAATTTAAATTTATTTTTATCTATTTATTTGAGACAGAAAGAGGGGGAGAAAGGGAGAGAGAAAGGATGGCATGCCAGGGCCTCTAGCCACTGCAAATAAAGTCCAGATGCATGAGCCACCTTGTGCATCTGGCTTACTTGGGTCCTGGGGAATCAAACCTGTGTCCTTATGCTTTGCAGGCAAGTGCCTTAACTGCTAAGCCAGGGCTGGATAGATAGTTTAGCAGTTAAGGCACTTGCCTGTGAAGCCTAAGGACCCATGTTCAACTCTCCAGATCCCACTTAAACCAGATGCACAAAGGTGAGGCAAGAGCAATGTCACACATGCCCAGTAGGTGCTAAAAGCATCTGGAGTTCAATTCCAGTGGCTGAGGCCCTGGCATGCCTATTATCTCTCTCTAAAAATAAAACAAAACAAAATAAATTTATTTATTTGTAAGCAGAGAGAGATAGAAGAGAAACAGATGGAATGGACACACCAGGGCCTGCAGGCATTTCACTTTTTTTTTTTTTGGTTTTTCGAGGTAGGGTCTCACTCTAGCTCAGGCTGACCTGGAGTTCACTATGGAGTCTCAGGGTGGCCTCGAACTCACGGCGATCCTCCTACCTCTGCCTCCCGAGTGCTGGGATTAAAGGAGTGCACCACCACACCCGGCTCTACCTGCAGGCATTTCAAACAAACTCTAGATGCATGCACTTCTTTGTGCATCTGGCTTAACTAGGGCACTGGGCAATTGAATCTGGGTTCTTAGGCTTTGCAGGCAAACATCTTAACCGCTGAGCCATCTCTCCAGCCTACAATCTGCTAAATTTTTTTCTTTGAGCTTTTTGGAGGTAGAGTCTCACTCTGGCCTAGACTGACCTGGAATTCACTATTTAGTCTCAGGGTGCCCTTGAACTCATAGCGACCCTCCTACCTCTGCCTCCCAAATGCTGGGATTAAAGGCATGTGCTGTCATACCTGGCCCCCTTGTTAATGTTTTTATTAACACACACACACACACACACACACACACACACACACACACATTGTTTTCATTGTTTTTTTGAGGTAGGGTCTCACTCTAGCCTCGGCTGATTTACAATTCACTATGTAGTCTCAGGCTGGCCTTGAACTCACAGCAATCCTCCTACCTCTGCCTTCCAAGTGCTGGGATTAAAGGTGTGCCCCACCATGCCTAGCTATTAGCATATATTCATTGTATAAAATAAGGGGTCTCATTGTGATATTTAATATACATCTATAAAGTACTATGATCATATTCATCCTACCATTCCATTTTGTCCCCCCACTTCTGGTCCTCTTCACTTTTCCTAATAGTCCTTCTATTCCCATGCCGTGCCTCCCACCCCCAGATTACGTATATGAGAGAAAACACCTGACAGTTTTTCCATCTTGTTTCACTTCACATGATAATCACTAGTTTCCTCCACTTTCCTGCAAATGGCATTGTTCCATTGTTGTTCATGGCTGACTAATACGTTAAGATATACACATCGCATTTCTTCATCATTCTTTCATTTTGCTGCAAACGAAATCCAGGTGCATGAGCCACTTTTCTTTCAATTTTTTTTTTTATTAACAACTTCCATGATTATAAAAATATCCCATGGTAATGCCCTCCCTACCCCCACTTTCCCCTTTGAAACTCCATTCTCCCCATCTCAATCAGTCTCTCTTTTATTTTGATCTCATGATCTTTTCCTCCTATTATAATGGTCTTGTGTAGGTAGTGTCAGGCACTGTGAGGTCATGAATATTCAGGCCATTGTGTGTCTGGAGGGAGCACTTTGTAAGGAGTCCTACCCTTCCTTTGGCTCTTACATTCTTTGTGCCACCTCCTCCGCAATAGACCCTGAGCCTTGGAAGGTGTGATAGACACATTGCAGTGCTGAGCACTCCTGTCACTTCTTTCCAGTACCATGATGCCTTCTGAGTCATCCCAAGGTCACTGCCATCTGAAAAGAGAAGATTCTCTACCAAAAGTGAGAGTAGCATTAATATAAGGGTATGAACATTAAGAGAAGTGCTTACTGGACAGTTTGATAAGCATAGTATATACATTTAGCCAGACAGCAGCAGACGTTACACCCCTAGGGCTCATGACTACCCTGTTGTAGGTTTTCAGTATCAGGGATGTATTCCCTCCCATGGAGCGGGCATATGCCACTTTTTGCATCTAGCTTTATGTGGACACTGGGGCATTGAACCTGGGCTGGCAAGCTGTGCAAGCATGCACCTTTAACTGCTGAGCCCTCTTCCCAGTCCTCAATGTAGTTTTATTTTATTTTTAAAATTTTATTTACAAGGAGAGAGAGAGAATGCAAGTGGTGTGCCAGGGCATGTAGTCACTGCAAAGAAATTCCAGATGCAAGCACCACTTTTAAAAATATATATTTTTATTTATTTATTTGAGAAAGTGAAAGAGGCAGAATGAGAGAGAGAGAGAAAGAGAGAGAGAGAGAGAGAAAGAAAGAGAGAGAGGGTGAGTGAGAGAATGGGCACACCAGGGCTTCCAGCCACTGCAAATGAACTCCAGATGCATGCGCCACCTTGTGCATCTGGCTTACGTGGGTCCTGGGGAATCAAACATGGTCCTTTGCCTTTGCAGGCAAGCGCCTTAACTGCTAAGCCATCCCTCCAGCCCCTCAGTGTAGTTTTGATTCACATTTCACTGATAGCGAAAGAAGGTCAACATTTTTCATATATTTATTGGCCATTTGTATTTTACAAGTCTTTATTTATTTATGTGGTGTGTGTGTGCACATGTGTGTTTGTGGGCTGCAAGTATGTGCCACTGTCTGCATTTCGGGGGTCACAGGGCAACTTTTGGATTGGTTCTTGCTTTCCACGTTGTTTGAGACAGAGCCCTTCATTTACTTCTCATTTCATGAGCTTCTGAGACACTCTGTGTCTTCCTCCCTTCTCATCATAGGCACACTGGGATTACAGAAGCCAGCCACAGCTTCTGGAGTTTACATGGGCCTGGGAATCTGAACTCAGGTACTCAGAGTTGTGAAGCAAGTGTTATATCCACGAAGTTATTTCCTCAGCTCCATATATATATTTTGGTTTTTCGAGATAGGGTCTCACTCTGGCCCAGGCTGACCTGGAATTCACTCTGTAGTCTCAGGGTGGCCTCAAACTCACGGCAATCCTCCTACCTCTGCCTCCGGAATGCTGGGATTAAAGGCATGCGCTACCACGCCTGGCTCCCACTTATACTTCTTTTGAGAATTATCTATAAGCTCAGTGCACAGCTATCAAAGGTTTTCTCTAGTTCTGTATCCTGTCTCTTAACTATGGTAATTGTTTTCTTTACTGTGCAGAAGTATTTTAGTTACATCTGCTCCTAATAGTCAGTTATTGCTATTATTTACTGCATTGTTGGGGTCCTTTCATAATGTTGTCGCATAGGCTAATACTTGAAGTGTGTTTGTTCCCTGTCTCTAGTAGTTTCAAAGGTTCTTACATTAAAGTGTCTCATCCGGGCTGGAGAGATGGCTTAGAGGTTAAGCGCTTGCCTGTAAAGCCTAAGGACCCCGGTTCGAGGCTCGATTCCCCAGGACCCATGTTAGCCAGATGCACAAGGGGCGCACCGTCTGGAGTTCGTTTGCAGTGGCTGGAGGCCCTGGCGCGCCCATTCTCTCTCTCTCTCTGTCTGTCACTCTCAAATAAATAAATAAAAATGAATAAAAAATATTAAAAATTAATAAATAAATAAAGTGTCTCATCCATTTTTAGTTGTGTTTTATGCAGGGTGAGAGGTGGGGGTTTAGTTTCAGTCTTTTCCATGTAGTTATCCAGTTTTCCCAGCACTCTTTGTTTAAGAGGGCTAGAATCTCAGACTGAATAAAAAGGAGAAAGTGGGCCTGAGAGATTTCTCGGTGGTTAAGACACTTGCCTGCAAAGCCTAATGACCCTGCACTTTGATTCTCCAGTATCTACATAAAAGCCAGATGCACAAGGTGGTGCATGCATCTAGAGTTCATTTACTGTGGTTGGAGGCCCTGGCACTCCCATTCTCACTCTCGGTCTCTCTTCTCTCTCTCTTTCTGCTTGCAAATAAAAAAAAAAAAAAAAAAAAAAAAAGGAGGGCTGAGGAGATTGCTTAGTAGCTAAGGCACTTGCCTACGAAGCCTAAGGAGCCAGGTTCGACTCGCCAGAACCCACATAAGCCAGATGCACAAGGTGATGCATGTGCACAGGTGGCGCATGCACAGAAGGTGGCACATGCTTCTGAGTTCTTTTTCAGTAGCTAAGGCCCTGGCACACCAGTTCTCTCTCTCTCTCTCTCTCTCTCTCTCTCTCTCTCTCTCTCTATTGTTCTCTCACTCTCTATCTCATAAAATAAAATAAAAAAAGGAGAAATTGCCAGGCATGGTAGTGCATGCTTTCATTATTATTATTTTTATTTTAGAGAGAGAGAGAGAGAGAGAGCGAGCGAGAGAGAGAGCGAGAGAGAGAGAGAGAGAGAGAGAAAGAGAGAGAATTGGTGTGTCATGGCCTTGGCCACTGTGCCACCTAGTGGGCATGTGTGACCTTATGTTTGCCTCACCTTTGTGCATTTGGCTTACATAGGATCTGGAGAGAGATTGAACATGGGTCCTTAGGCTTTGCAGGCAAATGCTTTAACCGCTAAGCCATCTCTCTAGCTCCAGTGCCTGCCTTTAATCTCAGCACTCAATATGCAGAGGTAGGAGGATTTCTGTGACTTCCTGGCCAGCCTGAGACTACATAATGAATTCCAGGTCAGCCTGGACTATAGCAAGACCCTACCTCACCAAAAAAGGGGGTGCTGGAGAGATAGCTTAGTTGTTAAGGAATTTGCCTGCAAAGCCAAAGGACCCAGGTTCAATTCCCCAGGCCCCAAGTAAGCCAGATGCACAAGGGGGTGCATGCATCTGGAGTTCATTTGCAGTGGCTGGAGGCCCCCAAGTGCCCATTCTCTATCTGCCTCTTTCTCTCTCCTCTCTCTCAAATAAATTAAAAAAAAAATTTAAAATCAACTGGGCATGGTGGTGCATGCCTTTAATCCCAGCACTAGGGAGGCATATTGCCATGAGTTCCAGGCCATACCTGAGACTACACAGTGAATTCTAGGTCAGCCTGAGCTAGAGTGAGGCTCTACCTAGAAAAACCAAAAAAAAAAAAAAAAAAAAAAAAGCCAGTCATGGTGGTACACACCAGCACTTCCAGGTAGAGGCAGGAGGATTGCCGTGAGTTCAAGGCCACCCTGAGACTACACAGTGAATTCCAGGTCAGCCTGGACTAAAGTGAAACCCTACCTCTAAAAACCAAATAATAATAATAATGAAAATAAAAATAAAAAACAATACTACTCATTCAATTATAACAGCAAGCTGACATAGCTTGTAAATTTATTATTATTTAATTAATTCTGATATTGTAGAAAAACAAGATTGTCCACCTATGTTTTTCTGCCATGTCGTACTTATGGTGTATTAGCTTTGGAACTTTTCTGCTTATACAGATTGAGCACAACTTTAGTAGGCTTCCACATCTGAGCACACCGTGGTTAATTATCAAACACCACAGGTCTACACAAGCTTTTCAGAAATGTTTAAAAGTATTATATACAGAATCCCTAAATTCCTGGCTTCTTACAGGCAGTGTTATGGTTTGAGTGTAAAATGTTCCCAGTAGGGAGTTGGAGAGATGGCTTAGTGGCTAAGGCTCTTGCCTGTGACACCTAAGGACCCAGGTTCCATTTCCCAGCACTCATGTAAGCCAGATGCACTAGGGGGTACATGCACCTGAAGTTCATTTGAAGTGGCTGGAGGCCTTGGCACGCCCACTTTCTTCCCCCCCCCCTCTCTCTTTCTCTCTCTCATAAATAAATAGATAAATATATAAGCTAGGTGTGGTGGCACAAACCTTTAACCCCAGCAAGGTAAATACATTTGATATTGCTGGTTTACCACTTTTATATGTTACTTTCTCATTGCTATAAATAATACCTGACCAGAAGCAACTGAATGCAGGAAAGCGTTTAATTCAGATTGCATTCCATTATGGTGGGAAAGGAATGGTGGCGGCAGCAGGGAGCCAGCTCATCACATTTTAGCCAGGAAGCAGGGACTGTGAAACCTCAAGGTTTGCCCGCAAGTGACACAATTCCTCCAGCAAGGCTCTACCTCCTAAAGGTTCCATAACCTTCTCAAATGCCATCACCAACTGGGGACCAGGTGTTCAAACACATGAGACTATGGGGAACAGTTGTCTTCCCCCCCCCAGCCCCCCAAGGTAAGGTCTCCCTCTAGCCCAGGCTGACCTGGAATTCACTATGTAGTCTCAGGGTGGCCTTGAACTCACGGCGATTCTCTTACCTCTGCCTCCCGAATGCTGGGATTAAAGTCATGCGCCACCATGCCCAGTGGCTTTTTTAAAAAATAAATATTATTTATTTGAGAGAGAGAGCAAGAGGCAGAGAGAGAGAGTGAATGGGCACACCAGGGCCTCCAGCCACTGCAAACAAACTCCAGATGCATGCGCCCCCTTGTGCATCTGGCTTATGTGGGTCCTGGAGAATAGAACCAGGATCCTCTGGCCTTGCAGGCAAACGCCTTAACTGCTAAGCCATCTCTCCAGCCCCCCCCCTTTTTTTAAGGTAAGGTCTCACACTAGCCCAGCCTGACCTGCCACTCACTATATAGTTCCAGGCTAGCCTACAATTCACAACAATCCTCCTACCTTTGCCGGCCCCCCCGCCCCGCCTCCGAGTGCTGGGATCAAAGGCGTGTGCCACCATGTCTGGCATGTAGTTCTTTAAAAAGTTCACACCGTGGATTTTTACTGCTTTCCATATTGCTAGAGGATTCTTTAGCAGTTTTAGGTGTGGTCCAATTGATGAGCCAGCCATTGTAGATATCACCATTAGAGAAACTCACCCTTACCATTCTATTTCTCTAGAGTCACTCCTGGTACCAAAATTTGTACATGGCAGGGTTCTTTGAGAAACAGAACTAAGGTGGCTCTGTGGCGAAATGGATAGCACATTGACCTTCTTGTTGATGAGGAACAGAACTAATAATATGTATGTATACATATCAAATAAAAGGGAAATTATAGACTGGGGAGATGGCTCAGCAGTTAAATTCACTTCTTTGCAAAGCCTAATGGCCTGGGTTCAATTCCCAGTACTTATGTAAAGCCACACACACAAAGTATTACATGTGTTTGGAGTAGGTTGCAGTGGCCAGGGTCCCTGGCTTCTCTCTATTACAAATAAATAAATAATTTTTTATTTATTTTATTTTTTGAGAGAGAGAGAGAGAGTTGGCATGCCAGGGCCTTTAGCCACTGCAAACAAACTCCAGATACATGCACCCCCTTGTGGTGAATGTGTGAGATTGTGTGCTTGCATCACTGCATCTGGCTATGTGGGACCCGGAGATTTGAACATGACCTGGAATTCACCATGTAGTCTCAGGGTGGCCTTGAACTCACAGTGATCCTCCTACTTCTGCCTCTGGAGTGCTGGGATTAAAGGTACATGCCACCATGCCCGACTGAGTTGTTTTTTTGTTTTTATTAATAAATTTTTTAAATTGACTTTAAAAAAATTACTTATTTATTTATTTGAGAGCAAGAGAAAGAGGCAGATAGAGAGAGAGAGGGAGAATGGGTGCACCAGGGCCTCCAGCCACTGCAAACTAACTCCAGACGCATGCGCCACCTTGTGCATCTGGCTTAGGTGGGTCCTGGAGAGTCGAACCGGGGTCCCTTGGCTTTGCAGGCAAGTACCTTAACCGCTAAGCCATCTCTCCAGCCCCTCGAACATGAGTGCTTAAGATTTACAGGCAAGTAAGTGCCTTAACCACTTAAGCCATTTCTCCAGCCCAAATAAATACTTTCTTAAAAGGGGGCTGGAGGGATGGCTTAGCGGTTAAGGCATTGCCCTGCAAAGCCTAAGAACCCAGGTTCGATTCCCCAGGACCCACGTTAGCCAGCTGCACAAGGGGGCGCACATGTCTGGAGTTCATTTGCAGTGGCTGGAGGCCCTGGCGCACCTATTCTCTCTCTCTCTCTCCCTCTTTCTCTGTCAATTAATAAAATATTTTTTAAAAAAATGTTAACAAGGGAAATTATTAGCTTGGCTTACATGATAGGAATTGTGTAGTCCAACAATTGCTGTAGAAGTAGAAAACCTGATAGGTAACTGCTTAGTCCAAGAAGCTCATTGTCTCAGCAGTGCCCAGGTGACACTAAAAGCTTAGAAGTTGCTGGGAGACTCTGGTATTGAGCTCATGCTGGAAGGCGGAAGAAGTTGGAGTTGGATGGTGGCAGCAGCAGCCACACTCACATGGGAAGAAGTGAAGGCAAGCTCACACACCTTGATTTTGTCTGGACTTCCTCTTGTCTAGGCCACCCATTAGAAAGTGCCACCCATTGAGGGTGGGTCTTGCTCCATCAGTTAATCTTCTCTGGAAATGCCTTTACAGACTTGCCCAGCAGTTAGGTGATTTTGTTTTTATTTATTTATTTGCAAGCAGAGAGAGGTCGGGGGAGAGGAGACAGAGAAAGACACTTTGCATCTGACTTTACATAGGTACTGGGGAATTGAACCCAGGCCTTCACCAGTGAGCCATCTCCCAAGCCCAGCGAGGTGATAGTAGGTTTATTTATTTGCAAGGAGAGAGACAGAGTGAAGAGAGACAGACAAGCTGGGTGTGGTGGCGCACACCTCTAATCCCAGCATTTGCGAGGCAGAGGTAGGAGGATCGCCGTGAGTTTGAGGCCACCCTGAGACTACGTAGTGAATTCCAGGTCAACCTGAGCTAGAGTGAGACACTACCTCAGCAACCTCTCCCCCGCCACACACACACACACACACACACAAAAAAAAAAAAAAAAAAAAGAAAGAAAGAAAGAAAGAAAGAAAGAGAGAATGGGTGCACCAGGAAACAAACTCCAGATGCATGCACCACTTTGTGCGTCTAGCTGGCTTTACATGGGTACTGGGAAATCAAACCCCAGATTGTTAGGCTTTGTAGGCAACACTTTAACCGCTAGGCCATCATCACTCCAGTCCCTCCCCCTCCCCCCGTAGGTGATTTTAAGTCTAGTCAAGCTGACAAGACAAACCATCATAATTATCTTGAGCTAAGCATGTCCAAGAATGTGTCTATTGTCGTTCCTTCTTAAATACGCCTTTCAATAGAGCATGCTCAGGAACGTGCCTGCCCTACCGCCCTTTTCTATGTGAATATGTACAGGCTTTCCAAATAAAATCCCCCATGCTTCTTTTGTCCAGGGAGGGCACTACTTTGGAAGTGATTTGCGTACTCTCATTATCTGCTGCGGGTCCTGTCTTTCTCCACTCTTTCATGTTTTCAGTCTTTATTTTTATTTATTTAAAATTTTTATGTGTATTTATTTGTGTGAGAGAGAGGGAAAAAAAATTGACGCTCCAGGGCCTCCATCCCCTGCAAATGAACTCTAGACACATGAGCCACCTTGTGCGTCTGGCTTATGTGGATCCTGGGGAATTGAACCTGGGTCCTTCAGCTTTGCAGGCAAGCACCTTAACTGTTAATCCATCTCTCCAACCCCTTTTTCATTTTATTATTTTAATTTTTTTCTGATGTAGGGTCTCACTTTAGCCCGGGCTGACCTGGAACTCACTGTGTAATACCAGGCTGACCTCGAATTTACAGCAGTCCTCCTACCTCTGCCTCCCAAGCGCTGGGATTAAATGTGTATGCCACCACGTCCAGCCACTCTTTTATGTCTTGATGTTGCTGTTTTTGGCTATACACTTACCAGATACAAACCATCTCATTTAGACACCAGATTGTCCTGTTTTGCTAAAGGAAATCATAAGTGTGCTCTAAGCAAAGAGGTGCCCACCCTTCTGTCTTACTCTTCTTTTAAAAAATGTTTTATTTATTTATTTATTGGAGAGAGATTGAGAGAGAAGGAGGAAGACAGGCAGATAAAGAATGGGCATGCCAGAGCCTCTAGCCATTGCAAGCGAACTCCAGATGCATGTGTCACCTTGTGCATCTGGCTTACGTGAGTACTGGGGAATTGAACCCTGGTTCTTAGGCTTCCCAGGGAAGTGCTTTAGCCATTAAGCCATCTCTCCAGCCCTTTTTTGTCAATACTCAAGGATGATTAGCATCACTGAAGGTGATGGTCAACCACATCAATTTCTGGTAGTCACAGCTCTCTTCCTCCATTAAACACTGTCACCTTGGCCAATTCTTTCCCCAGTGAACATGCCACATAGGTGATAAGTTATTGCAAGTAGCCCAAACACAGACATTTCCTATCCTGCAGTCTTTGGAACTGGAAATCTGCCCTGTGATCCTGGTATGTGTTGTCTCCTTGAATGAATTTGGATGAAACACACAGAGAATACAATGTGGAAGACAGAGTTCATTACATTACAGAACAATATGAGACATTCTCAAGAGTAAGATGTAGGTATAGGAGCTCAGCCCTGTGTGGACCTGGCAGCAGATGATGAACTGGTCCTATTGAGGAAAGATAGGATGATAGGAGAATTACAATGTAAAAGTATAAAATTATAAGAACATGGGAAGAAGTGCATTAGTTAGAGAGAAGGCTCTGTTTCCAGGATATGATCTTTATTTTATTTTATTTAATTTCAAGGTAGAGTCTCACTCTAGCTGACCTGGAACTCACTTTGTAGTCCCAGGCTGGTCTTGAACTCACAGTTATCCTCCAAGTGCTGGAATGAAAGGCATGCACCACCAAAAAAGATCCAACCTTTTTTACTCTTCGAAAAGGCAGGAAACTTTAGATCCACTAATAAGCCAAAGGCCATCCCAAATGTATGTTTCCTTAAGCTAAGTTGCCAAAAACAAGAATTAAAGTGTGATTACTGAGAGCCAAAATGACCTCTAGCCTTAAATTCCTAGCATTCCCCTCTGTGGTGTTTGAATTAGGTGCCCCCCCATAAACTCGGTGTTTATTTAAAATAATATTTCATTTACTTATTTGCAAGCAAGGGAGAGAGGGAGAGGGAAAGAGGGAGAGAGAAGAGAGAGAAAAATGAGAATGAGTGCACCAGGGCTTCCTGGCACTATAAACAAATTCCAGATTCATACATCACTTTGTGCCTCTGGCTTTACATGGGTGCTGGGGAATTGAACCCAGGACATCAGGCTTTGCAAGAAAGTACCTTCAAGGGTTGAGCCATCTCTCCAGCCCAACTCATGTGTTCTGAATGCTTGGTCCCCAGCTGATGGCAATTTAGGAGGCGGAGCCTTGCTAGAGGAGGTGTGTCACTGAAGGTGGACCTTGAGGTTTATTAGTCCCAGTTTGCCACTGGTAGTGAGCTCACTCTCCAGCTGCCATTGTCCACTTGTGTGACAGAGGTGATGTCCAGCCTCTGCTCATAGAATCTTTACCCTGCCATCATGGAGCTTCCCTTCGAGGCTGTAAGTCAAAATAAATACTTTCTTCTCATAAACTGCTTTTGGTTGGGTGTTTCCTCCCAGGAATAAGACAGCAACTGCAATACCCACTCTTGGATCTAAAAAACACCCCTAATAAATTCACCCTACAACTTTGCTCTTAACGTTTGTTATTTCTAAGATAGGGTCTCACTCTAGCCTAGGCTGACCTGGCATGCTCTCTGTAGTCCCAGGCTGGTTTTGAACTCAGCAATCCTTCTACCTCTGCCTCCTGAGTGCTGGGATTAAAGGTGTGCTTTTAGTCTTGTTACAAATTAAATTCTTTTTTTTTTAAGTTTATATTTATTTATTTATTTATTTATTTAAGAGCCACAGACAGAGAGAAAGAGGCAGAGAGAGAGAGAGAGAGAGAATGGGTGCGCCAGGGCTTCCAGCCACTGGAAACGAACTCCAGATGCGTGCACCCCCTTGTGCATCTGGCTAATGTGGGTCCTGGGGAATCGAGCCTTGAACCAGGGTCCTAAGGCTTCACAAGCAAGTGCTTAACCTCTAAGCCATCTCTCCAGCCCCAAATTATATTCTTTAGACTTTTTTTTTTTTTTTTTTTTTTTTTTTTAGGTAGGGTCTCACTCTGGCCCAGGCTGAACTGGAATTCACTCAGTAGTCTTAGGGTGGCCTCGAACTCACCATGATCCTCCTACCTCTGCCTCCCGAGGGCTGGGATTAAAGGCATACGCCACCACGCCTGGCTCGTTAGACATTTTGGGGGGAGGAGGTGTTTCTTATCAACTTTTAGAGAAGCAATTTAAAAAGACACAAGAATTTAATATATCCATCATAAAGAAAGAAAAATAAGCCTTTCTCTTCAGAAGCCCATGTCTGTTATACTATACTAGGTGCACATTTCTTCCCCTTGGAACAAACACCTTTCTTTCTTTTAATAAGTCCAACTTTGCTTCACATTTGTCTGGTCCTGAAATTGATTTCAGCACCAAAGTCACATACCTTGGTTTCACATGGGTGTTGGTGGGCTCTGCTTTCTAGAGGAACAGGACAGATAGCATGACTATGCATTGGATGGAAGCTGGATAGCAAGCACCAAGGCTGCATGCCTCAGCAGTCCCAATCCGGTGCTGAAAGCCTGGACGTACCTGGAGAGCTGCTGGTCTGCAGCCTGTGATGGAAGGCTGATGGAACTCAGCTCCAATGCCCACAAAGGAGAGCTGAAATTGGATAGCTGCACCCATGATGAGTAGCAAGGCCAGCCAGGTAGAAAGCAGTGAACAGGACAGGCAGCGGAGACCTTTATAAGTAGTCAGTCCACCACCAGAAGAGCTGCCCACCCAGAGAAAGGGCTTCCTCCCTCAGTTAGTCTTTCCTGGAAACAACCTCACAGAGCTGCCCTCCCAAGAGATGTGTTCCTTACTTGATCCCTAATCAGATTAGTCTCCACGAAGGGAACTCCTCAGGATACTTTGGGGAGGTGGGGGATGGAGTGGACCACTGTCTCCATCCCAACCACTGACAGCCAATTCCTGTGATCCTCTCCCTTCATACAATCTTTTTTTTTTTTTTTTTAGTTTTATATTTATTTATATATTTAGAGAGAGAGAGAGAGAGAGAGAGAGAGAGAGAGAGAATGGGCTCATGAGGACCTCTAGCCACTGCAAACAGACTCCAGATGCATTTGCCACTATGCACAACTGGCTTCTGTGGGTTCTGGGAAATTGAACCTGAGTCTTTAGGCTTCACAGGCAATCGCCTTAACCGCTAAAGCCATCTCTCCAGGCCTCCTCACACAATCTCTGCCAGCACCCCTAGTGTCCTTCATTGCTGCCCGTCAACAAAAGGAAGACTCCTGACTCCCACCTCCGTTAGTGAGCTTTCCGTGTCTTGCCTAGAGTTAGAATAACTGATTGAGGATGCGGAGGTCAGGTTACTTGTTGGTGATTCAGAGCTCAATTTGAACTCACAGGTCACCAGGTCAGATGTGCTGTGCCTCATTTACGCTCATTTATGCATCTCTGCTGAAGGTAAAATCTCCCACAAGACAGTACTCCTCAGAGCTGCTCCACGAGTCACAACAGAGCAAACAAGTTCACGTGACAGGCGGATACTCAGTGATATTGCCGGAGATATTTGGTCTCCGTCATTTCAGGTCACACCCGTCCTACAACCCTTGGAATCTCCAAAGTGCTAAATATCTTTTTGTTGTGCTAATGAGCAACTGAGGCTAGCAGCCCCCAGGTAGCTTCTGGGTGGGGACTCATCCCTGAAAGGGCAAACCAGCATTAGTCAGTGCCACTCACTGAAGTTGAGATGATCATTAATTAGTGCCAATAATTTTTTTGAAAAAAAATTAATTTATTTGCAAGCAGAGAGAGAGAGAGACAGACAGAATGGGTGCACCAGGGCCTCCAGCCACTGCAAATGGGCTCCAGGTTCATGGGCCTCTTTGTGCATCTGGTTTTATGTGGGTACTGGGGAATCGAACTCTGGTCATTAGGCTCTGCAGGCAAGCGCCTTAACTGATGAGCCATCTCTCCAGCCCCAGTGCCAATGACTTTTAAATATTTATTTATTTATTTATTTATTTATTTGCATGTGTGTGCCAGGGTCTCTTGCCCTATTCAGCTTTATGTGGGAATTGAACCCAGGCTGAGCCATCTCCCTAGTCCCCAGTGTCAATGATTTATTTAATCTATCACACATACACAGTGATGCCTCCATGAAAATGTAAAGCAGTGGTTCAGGGAGCTTCCTGATGGCTGAACAGGTAGAGGTTGCCGGAGGCTACGGTGCTCCTGCAGGAACGGCATTTTTCCTTTCCCACACGCCTCACCCAAGGCATCTCTTCTACCTAGTGTTCACCAGCATCCTCTGTAATATCCTTTGTAACAAACCACTAACCCTATTTCCCAGAGTTCCTAAAGCCACACTCTTCCAACCCAAGGAGAGGGATGCAGGAACTCTGATGGGTAGCTGGATAGTCAGAAGTGGAAGGGACATGAAGGCTGCAGTTGGAAGTAAGGGACCGTCTCACAGCCCTCAACCTCCATCTGCGGGATCAGCAGTCTCTGGATGGACAGCAGCAGAATTTGGCTTACAGGATGCTCAGTTGGAGTCCACTGTGGAACTAGTGGTTGTTGGTTGGGGAGAAGTTTCCCCACATTTTATGGTGTCCAGAGGTTAAGGACATCTGTATAGATTGTTGAATCAGAAAATAGATTAGAAAAAAAAAAGACAACCCCAACATTTTGATTCCCTGCACCCCTTATATTGTCAGGGCATGATTTTGGGACACACTGAACAGCAGATGGAATTTCTCACTTCTACTTTCTCCCTTCCCCAGTGGGCAAGTTGAGAAGCCTCAACTGCACTTGCAGTCATAAAGGTTGGAACCTGTGCAAGAAATAGGCTGAAAATAGAAGGAGGTGATCTACATGGGCACATGCAGACCAGTTTTACAAAGTTTGAAATCACAACTAAACTCCTGAAGAACAGATTCTCCCAGGGAGTCCCAGAGGTCAATGCAGGACAGCAAGCTTTAGCCCTGGTTTTGAGTAGGAAGAAGGCAGTTTGCCCATCTCCCAGTCAATCTCTGACACTTTCAAAAGGCTGCTTGGTGGCACCAGGTGGTGTCAGTGCCTATTATCTACATCACAATGAAACTGCTTCTAAAGACTGGCTATGGCTGGGGCAGGTGGTACATGGCTTTAATCCCAGCACTCTGGGGAGGCTGAGGATAGGCACCAAGAGTTCAAGGCCAGCCTGGACTAGAATGAGACTGGTCTCAAAAACAATCCATGGGCTGGAGAGATGGCTTAGCGGTTAAGCGCTTGCCTGTGAAGCCTAAGGACCCCGGTTCGAAGCTCAATTCCCCAGGACCCACGTTAGCCAGATGTACAAGGGGGTGCACATGTCTGGAGTTCGTTTGCAGTGGCTGGAAGCCCTGGTGCGCCCATTCTCTCTCTCTGCCTCTTTCTCTCTCTCTCTGTCGCTCTCAAATAAATAAATAAAATAAAAATAAAAATAAATCCAACAGCCCGGTGTAATCTTGAACTGACCTCAAACTCAGCGATCCTCCTACCTCTGCCTCCCAAGTGCTGGGACTAAGGGCGTGCTCCATCACGCCCGGCTTCCCCTTGTAGTCTTAATCTCAGAAGGTGAGCCCTGGCCTTATTTCCTACTGTCAGATGGTTCCTTCTATTTGTCCCCCTTCCTTGAAGCTGGGAGCCAGAAGTGCATGACATGATCCAGTGGATATTTTCTTTTTGATACAACATTAAAATGGCTGGCTAGAGGATGTAGCTGAGGGGACAAGCTAGTCAGGAGCACGTACGTGCTGGTGTTCAGTTTACCACACACCAGCAGGGGTGGGACTGCAGGAGAGGGAACAGAGGTGAGGAACATTTGGGACATGAACTTGTCAGACAGAGAAGCACACTGCTGCTGTGGGGGTCTTTGAGGAGAAGCCAGATGAGGGGCTTCTTTAGGACATTTTGAACCTAAGGTGCCTGTGGCCCCAAAGTGGAGCTGCCTGGTTATCATAGTAGCCTGAAAAATAGAGTGGAAATTTAGGGAAGATGTGATTTGTTTTGTTTTCAAGGTGATGGTGGGGGGTCTCACTTTTAGTCTAGGCTGACCTGGAACTCACTCTGTAGCTCCAGGCTGGCCTCGAATTTACAGCAATCCTCCTACCTCTGCCTCCCGAATGCTGGGATTAAAGGTGTGCACCACCATGCCTGGCCTTTTTAAATTTAATTTTATTATTTATTATTTTTTTTGAGGAAGGTCCTGACCTGGAATTAACTCTGTACTCTCAGGATGGCCTTGAACTCATGGCGATTCTCCTACCTCTGCCTCCCGAGTGCTGGTATTAAAGGCGTGCGCCACCACACCCGGCTCTTATATTTCTTTTTTTGAGACAAGATCTCATTATGTTACCTAGGTTGGCCATGAATTTACAATCCTCTACCTCTACCTCCTAAGTGCTAGGATTACAGACTGGCCCCATCGCATATGGCAAGATAATGGTTTGAAACTGAAATAATGAAGTTTGAATGTGTGGTTGAGATTAACAGGGGATAATATACAGAAAAGGAAAGAAAGGAATGGCTTTCCCAATACCCAGCATTGTGCCTGGCACAGGAAGTGGGTGGTGACCACGTATTGCATGATGACGGAAAGCGGGAAGAATCTACAAACACTGGCATCAGTGCTGAGTAAGGTGTGGGAACAGAGAGCTGGAGAAAACTGAAGGGCAAATATGGCGCATGGCCTGGGTTCTAGGAAAGAGAGGTCCAGAAAGACGAGGCTTAAAGTCTGTTGGATTCCACAACTAAGACATCAACAGTGAGCAAAGCATTTCTTCGGAGTGATGGTGTGCAGGAGGCAAATCGTGTGGCTGAGGAGCCAAGGAAAGTTGAAAAGAGGGACACAGAGACTGGAAAAACGGGAAAAAATAAGATGGGGTAGTTGAAAGCACCTCAATTTGGATGACGGGACATTGGAAGAAGGAAAGATTTAGTTAACCTTTCATCCCGTCCACCATTTTTCAAGGAAGATGTCTAACGACATCATGCCTACTTATTGCTGTAATTTCATAATCAAATTAAATTATAACCCAGGAGCAAATAGAAAAAGGCCAGCTCTCTTTCAATTATGACTTGGCTTCTTGTAGGAAATGAAATTGTGGTCCAGTAACATCAGACCAGCATTGGGCACACTATAAGAATTGATGTGGATATTTATCGAGTGCTTAGTGTTTCTGGTCACTGGGCTGAATTGAACAGAAAGCGGCAAGAAATGGATGTAATTGTCGGAGTGTGAAGGTTGCACAAGGAGGTTCCAAAAGGGGCAATGCAAACTCAATGCAAGCGTTCAGCCTGGGCAGAATCTAGACAAAAGGGATGGTTGTTGAGTAGACAGGTGTGTATATGGCGCTGGTCACCAAAGTCTTGGGTTGGTTTACTGAAACATATGGCCTTCTTTGAAAATGGAGGGTGGGTCAGGATTACTGATGTCAGACTGGGAAATCTCTGGATGAGAAGAGGCGGGGCTAAGACAGGTGTTTGTTAAAAGCATTTTAGCCGGGGCATGGGGTTGTGGTGGCATGGTGGCGCACGCCTTTAATCCCAGCAGAGGTAGGAGGATCACCTTGAGTTCCAGGCCACCCTGCGACTACATAGTGAATTCCAGGTCAGCCTGAGCTAGAGTGGAAAAAAAAGCATTTTAGGTGTAATGGTTTGAACTCTCCAAAGCTTCCTACTTGACCTCCTTTTGCCACTAAATGGAGAGGCTTTCTTCAGGAGAGTTGGTGTCTCAATAGATGTAGACCCAGAGACACTTGGGAAGTTCCTACTCATTGTACACTCAATTTAGGAAATATCCTATTATGCAAATACATGCAATTAACCTTCTTACACATCATGCTGTAGTTGTAACTTCAAAGGGAAAGTTCTTAAGGAAAGATATGACATAAATTTTTTTTTAAAACAAGAATGAGGAGGCAGGGGATCCTACCCCATTGGCTCACCAAGATATGTCAATCATGAACACATTGGTCCAAGTTGTTGGAGTTGAAGTCCTATCTTCCAATAGCAAGGCAGTATCATCAGAGCTGGCTTCCTATTGGCTCTTAGGTATGGGCGGAGCCACCCACTGGTCTACTAGCTCCGCCCCCCATCCCGTGCAAACGAAGTCAGAACTAAGCTGAACCCATGTGATTGGTCACGTGGTTGATGACGCACTCGCCCCACCCCTCCAATGACGTCATCAGCAAGTCAAACTCTCTCGAGAGTTTGTCCAGAGGTGGTGGGAAGCAGGCAGGACGTCCACTGGGCCACGAGTGGACCCAGTGGGGGAGGGGGCTGCTGCAGGCCCCACCCCCCCTTCCAGAGCTTCGAAGCCCGCGAGGTCCAGGGGCCCTAAGGGGCTCGTGGGAAGCGCCCAGGGGTCCCCAGACACACTCTGCTCCCATTGGCTGGCCGCGCCGGCATGCAAATGAGGCTGCGTCACTTCCTGAGGCAGCTGAGCGCCATCTTCTCTTTCTGGCGCGCGGGAGGAGGGACGGGCGCGGGGCGGGCACGGGCGGGCGCGGGCGGGGGGTCCCGCCGCGTGGGCGGAGGACGCGGCAGCGCTGCGACGGCGGCGGGACGCGGCGCTCCTCGCGCCCAGCGGTAGGTACGGCCCGGTCGGGCCCGCGCCGCTCCCCCTCCCTTCCCTGGACCGTCCTCCGCGGCCCTCTGATCCGCCGTCCCACTCCCTGGTCCGCCCCGACGTCCCCACGGCCGCCCGCGTCCCCACGGCCGTCCGCCGTCACTGTCACCCGCGGTGCCTCGGGAATCCGGGACGTTCGCAGTGCGTGGCTCGGGGGCTCCCGACGCGTCCTCCCGCGGGTCACGTGGGAGCGGGGCCGCCCCGGGGGAGGGGGAGGGGCGGGGACAGGAGACGGGGAGGACGTGGGTGAGGATTAGGCGGGGGGAAGAGAAAAAAAAAAAAGGAGAAAACGGGCCGGGCGGAGCAGGGAACCCCTCGGGAGGGAGGGACGGGGACCCTCGCGGTGGGGAGCGGGAATGCAAGGCGAGGGAACGGCGGGGCTCCGAACAGGGCGCCCCTCCACGGCGACCTCGGGAACCAGCCGAAGCCCTGCATCCGCCCGCCAGCGCGATCAGCTCTGGGGCGGCGCCGCCGCGCTGGGCGGGATGCTGGAGATGGAGATGCGGGCCAGGGTTGTGGTCCTCCCTGCAGCGCCCCGTTTCCCCGAAGGAAAGGCCTATGGAAAGGACAGCTGAGCGCGAACGCTGTCTTTTTTCTTTTTCACCCTTGGTTATTGATGTGAAATGCCTGTGACACGGAAGCATAGGCTGAATTTAAATTTTAACGTTGCATCTTGCCATTTGGAGTACCTTGAGCTAGTTTGCCTCCGGGCAAAAATTTCTACAGACGTTTAGCCCAAGAGCATTAAAAGGAAAAGGAGACTGAGTTCAAGTGTTGTATGGTTCTAGGGTAATACATAATTATTTTAAAAGTATGCTTGAATTTCAACCCAAGACTTACCTGAATGCTGTTAAAGTCCACAGGACTCAACAGGTGAGCACTCCCTGTGGTCTTGTTGAGCTGCATGAGGGATAGAAGCTGATACATGGGTAACATGCAATGCAGATTGGTATTGCTGGAGCCTTAGCCGAAGGCTGTTGGACGCACACATACATCAAGTCGGGACTTGGGGGAGAGAAGTGCATGTAAAATAGTGGTGGAAAGTGTGTGCTTGGTTGGAAGTCATGCACATACAAGTTGCTTAGAGACACTGTTGCAGAGAGTTGGTCACATGACCTGGATATTAGTGTTTCCGGTTAGGTAGGGACATAGCTAAGAAGACTGGACTGAGCCAATAGTCTTTAAGCATGGATGTGACAGATTAGTTTAAAAAGGATGGACAAAAAGTGAAGTCAAGGGCTGGAGAGATGGCTCAGCAGTTAAGGGCTTGCTTGTGAAGCCTAAGGACCCCCTGTTTGAGGCTCGATTCCCCAGTACCCACGTTAGCCAGATGCACAAGGATGCGCACACATCTGGAGTTCCTTTGCAGTGCCTGGAGGCCCTGGCACGCCCATTCTCTCGGCCTCTCTTTCTCTCTGTTGCTCTCAAATAAATAAAAATAGACAAATTCAAAAAAAAAAAATGAAGTCAAGTCACGGATCTAGTTGAGAGGAGAAAGGCCTTGGTGAGGACATGTTAGGACTTAATCATTGGTTTGAAGGATGACAACTAATTTTTTTAGCTGAAGATATCTTGGGATTTTGAGGAACACCTTTTAAATTTAAAGCCAAGTTTGCACTAGTCTGCTGGTGAAATTGTGATTGCACACACTCTGGGAGACAAATTTAGCTTTTTACCCTACTCCCAACCCTTTGGCTGTCACTGACCTGCTAGTTAGGTCAGTGTGACAATAGGAGAACATGGCTAGGAATAGTCACCCTCCCATTTGAATTCAGATCTGAATCTTGATGTATGGAAGTTGCTTTAAAACAAAAGGTCCTGTGGCCTAGTAGTTGGAACATTTCACTTGGGTTTTGAGTTAGAGACTAGTAAACTCAAGTGTTGGTGTGCAAAGCGCTTGACATGTATTGTCATTCGTCCTGACAGCTGCCCCTGAAGGAGACTGCTCTGTTGCACAGGTGGAGGTAACAGGCCCAGGGAGACTAGAACACATATTTAATTAGTGGTGGAGCTGATTTCACTCAGGCGGAAGCTCCAGAACCTGTGCTGGTGACCACTGTACTATGCTGCTTCTCGAGAGAAGTCCTTTTAAAACCTTGCATAGGAACAACGAGTAGGTTCCTGTCTTAGAAAGTGTTGTCACAAACGTACGTATTTTCCTCTAATGACCTATCTTTAAAAGGTCAGGACATCAAAAGCAACAAAAGTAAACCCTTGGGAAGTGTTGCTTTGTGCAAAAGTCGAGTTTTGTGGTGGTTCAAAGTCTGCCACAAACTGAGCTTAAGTTACTATGCACAGGCTCGTTCAGAACCCTAGCTGGTTGCACCAGCTGCTGTTTCCAGTAGCATAGAACAATACCTATAGATGGGAAAACAGCAGATCATTTCTGAGTATTCTGGATAGGCTCTTGTATCTTTGGGTGGATCAGAAATTGAGACTAGGAATCAGCTTACTCTCCCCAAAATGATCATCAGCCAAAGACCAGAGAGTTGGGAAGAGTTACTTGAGGGTATGCAGCCTTTGTAATCAACTCCTTTATTTATTTATTTATTTTTTTGAGGTAGGGTTTCACTCTAGCCCAGGCTGACCTGGAATTCACTATGGAGTCTCAGGGTGGCCTCGAACTCACGGCGATCCTCCTACCTCTGCCTCCCGAGTGCTGGGATTAAAGGCGTGCGCCACCACGCCCGGCTAATCAACTCCTTTATATTTTGTTATCCTGAGTTGGTTTCTCTAAAGCAGGTAGTTCACTCTTAGAAAAGGGAACTTTGGGGCTGGAGAGATGGCTTAGCTGTTAAGCGCTTGCCTGTGAAGCCTAAGGACCCTGGTTCGAGACTGGATTTCCCAGGACCCACGTTAGCCAGATACACAAGAGGGTCCATGCGTCTGGAGTTCATTTGCAGTGGCTGGAAGCCATGGCGCGCCCATTCTCTCTATCTGCCTCCCTTTCTCTGTTGCTCTCAAATAAATAAATAAAAATAAACAAAAAATTAAAAAAAGAAAAAGAAAAGGGAACTTTGGGCTGGAGAGATGGCTTAGCAGTTAAAGCACTTTCCTGAGAAGCCTAAGGACCCAGGTTTGGTTCTCCAGGTCCCACGTAAGCTAGATGCACAAGATGGCACATGCGTCTGGAACTCGTTTTCAGTGGCTAGTGGCCCTGGCACACCCATTCTTCCCCTCCCCTCAAATAAAAATAAAAAAGGGGGGGGGGCTGCAAAGCCATAGGACCCAGGTTCAATTCCCCAGGACCCACGTTAGCTGGATGCACAAGGGGGCGCATGCGTCTGGAGTTCGTTTGCAGTGTTGGAGGTCCTGGCGTGCCCATTCTCTCTCTCCCTCCCTACCTCCTTCTTTCTCTGTGAAATAAATGAAAATAAAATATTCTTTAAAAGTTCTTTGTTTGTTTTTTTTAAGGTAAACTTTGCTGGGGGTGTAGTAGCACATACCTTTGTTTTTGTTTTTGTAAATTTTTTCCCCCAGGTATAGTGAGACCCTTGCCTCGAAAAAAACAAAAAAACAAAAAAAAAAAAAAAGGAAAGAAAATAAAAGGAAAACTGTTCTTTTTTTTTTCATTATTTTTATTTATTTATGGGAAAGGGGGAGAGAGAATGGGTACATCAGGGCCTTCATCCACTGCAAATGAACTGTAGATGCATACACCACCTTGTAAATCTGGCTTATATGGGGCCTAGAGAATCAAACCTGGGTCTTTAGGCTTTGCAGGCAAGTGCTTTGATTGCGAATCCATCTCTCCAGCTCAACTTTATTCTTTTTTAAGAGATGTTTTTGCTGGGCATAGTGGCACACACCTTTAATCCCAGCACTTGGGAGGCAAAGGTAGGAGGATCTCTGTGAGTTCAAGGCCACCCTGAGACTACAGATTGAATTCCAGGTCAGCCTGGGCTAGAGCGAGACCCTACCTTTAAGAAAAAAAAGATATTTTTATTATATTTACTTGAGAGAAAAAGGGAATGAATACCATGCCAGGACCTCTAGTTGCTGCAAACTCCAGATGCATGTGCACTCTGTGAGTCTGGCTTTACATGGGTACTGGAGAATGCAAACCTAACCCAACAGACTTTGCAAGTGTTTTTAACCACTGAGCCATTTCCTTAGCCCACTTTTTTCTTTAAAATAAGGGATTTATTGGGTGTGGTGGTGCAAGCCTTTAATCCCAGCACTCAGGAGGCAGTTGTAGGAGGGTTGCTGTAAGTTTGAGGCCAGCCTGGGAATACAGAGTGAGTTCTAGGTCAGCTTGGGCTACAGTGAGACCCTACTTAAAAAAAAAAAAAAAGGCGGGGACCTGTTTGTTTAATTTTTGGAAGGTGAGATTAACAATGATTGGGGCACTTAACATTTGAGAACACCGAATCTTAACTACTAGGAAACCAGGGAATACCAAGGCATTTATTAATATTTGAGAATGAAAAGTTCTTCAAATTAAAGGAGAAAGACTGACACTTTGTGGCTCTGATGCCAAGCCAAGTGTCCATAGAACCTGCCTAAATCTTGTCAGGTCACTTCACAGCCTCCTTGCAGTATCCTCTGTGCTTAGGAGAATCATGCAGTCCCCAAACAGGCGTGCTTCTGAAAGTGCCCCAGTTCTTAGTCCCTGCTTCTCAGATCTAGCATTGGCAGCTCTTACCATATGACTTGAGACTCTTCTTGCAAATAGTTAATTTAGCTTCACTGTTGAGTTGCACGGATGAAGTGGAACAGCCAGCTTTTGAAGAAAGAACTAACCCCAGGGGATTAAAAGGAGTGGAACTTGAAGGGGGGAATAGAAACAAGTGAAAGTGAGCAGACTTACCATCATAAGGGATCACATTTTTATGGTACCTTGCTCTGGACTAGAAAGTGACTTTGTGTGGTGTTTTGAAATCCATCATTGAGGTTTGGACAGCTCTTCTGATAAGATAAAGTATGGCCTCTGAAGGCTAGAACTCAATTCAGTGTATTTTAAAGTTTTGTTTTTTGCTTCATTTTCTGCAGTGTGGTTCCTAAAGCTCGAAGATAGCTTTTCACCTAGGTCTGAAGAGAACTTACCCATTCTAATTGACCCTCAGAAACAGTAGTTTTTTGTTGCCTCCAGAAATTTCCCTCCTGTTAATCCTCTTTGCCTCATCCTTCCCCCGATCCCAGTCAGCCTTTTTGATTTTAAGTTGTTAAATACATTAAGATGGTCTCTCCTTTACTCCAATCATCTTGTAAAAATATTTGTATTTATTTATTTGCATGCATGTGTGTGCACTGTGGATACTCAAGGCTCTCTTGCTTTGCTGCAGACCAAAGCCACATGCTTATATGACTTTGCATCTGGCTTTATGTGGATGCTAGGAATCAAATCTCGGCTAGGCTGGGCACTTGGAAGGTAAAGGTAGGAGGATTGTCATGAGTTTGAGGCCACCCTGAGACTACATAATGAATTCCAGGTCAGCCCAGGTTAGAGTGAGACCCTACCTCTTAAAAAAAAAAAAAGAAAATACAAACAATCTGGGCAGGTAAGAGGGCCTTTAACCATTGAGCCATCTTTCAAGCTTTGTACTTCAATCATTCATTTCTTTTTTGTTTTCGAGGTAGTGTCTCTAGTCCAGGCTGATCTGGAATTCACTCTAGTCTCAGGCTGGCCTTGAACTCACAGCAATCCTACCTCTGCCTCCTAAATGCATGTGCCAGCATGTCTGGCTCATTTTTTAAAAATACTTTATTTTTATTTATTTATTTGAGAGCGGAAGGGAGGGGGGGAAAGAGAGAGAGAATGGGTGCACCAGGGCTTCCAGCCACTGCAAACAAACTCCAGATGCATGCACCACGTTGTGTAGCCGGTTTACGTGGGTCCTGGGGAATCAAACAAGGTTCTTTGGCTTTGCAGGCAAGCACCTTAACCACTAAACCATCTCTCCAGCTCAGTCATTCTTTTTGATGTGTTCTGTTTGCCTAGGATGTTTTGGGCCCCAATGTGTAGCCTCCCACAGCCACATGAGCCTATATACATAGCTCTGACTGTTTATTTCTTGGTCATAAAATAGCATTTGTGGTATATTATGACATGATTTATGCTCTGTGTAGCATTCTGTTAGGGAAACAGCTAAGTAGGTGATTGCAACACAGTCAGGGGAGCTAGTGAAGGTTGTATCTCTGTGGTGTTCTGCTTAGTCCTGGGAGCTCACAGCCTGTCCTCCATAGGGGCTAAAAGGATGTGGGGAGATTGCTGACCCAGAAACTGCCCTTGACATTTAGGAGATACTGCCAAATTGTCTCTAAACATACAAAATTTGACATTTTTCTGCTATTCTCACCACTGCCATTATCTTAAAATGATTAAAAAATTGACCTTTTGTATGGCATTGCTTTAATTATGAAGTTGAATAATCAGTATGTTTACTGATGTTGATAACATTATTTTTTGTTTTGCTTTGTTTTATTTATTTTTATAATTTATTTTTTGGCAGTAGGGTTTCACTGTAGTCCAGGCTGACTTGAACAGGGTGATGTTGAACTCCTGGTGCTCCTCCTGCCTCTGCCTCCCAAGTGCTGAGATTAACAGCATGCACCACCATGTCCGGTGACAACATACTTTTTAAAATTACACAATTAAAATATTTTTTGAAATAGTTTCAGATTTACAGGAAAGTTACAGTGCAAGAACATTTTTTCTCCCTGAATCACTTGAGTAAATTGCCAAGCAAGATACAACATCCACTGCAAATACTGTTTCCTACAAGCAGGGGCATCCTCCTCGATAACCACAGCTAAGTCATCAGCACCGAGGAAGTAGTATGCTCCACCACCAAATCTCAGACGCTTTGAAAAGTTGCCAGTCATTTCAGTGACATCATTTGTAGAAAAGGGGGCTTCCTATCTTTCCACTGATGTCACTTCTAGAAGCAGGATCCACTTTACAGTTGCACATTGGATTCTTTACCATTCAATCTGGAGTAGTTCCTTGTTTTCATATTGCTGTTAAGTATATAAGAGGTGTACAGTAATCACCACAGCCCAATATCAGGACATTTCCCAGAACCCCCTCTCCAAAACCTGTCCATTTAACTTCCCAGCTCCTCACTATCAACCACTAATCTGCTCTTATTCCAGGGGATTTGTCTTCTCTTTGTATATCACTTAAATGGATTCACACAGGTGAGGAGCTTTTGCACCTGGTTTCTTTCACTGTTGTGTTTTATTAGCACCTCCTTTTTTATTGCCAACAGTATTCCATGGTATAGACATACCACATTTGTTTATCCATGTATCATCTTGAAACTTACAGGAGAACTTATTTATTTATTAGAGACACACAGAGAGAAGAGAGATAGAGGGAGAATGGGGTGTCAAGGCCTCTAGCCACTGCAAACAAACTCCAGAGACATGCACCACCATGCTCATCTGGCTTACCTGGAACCTGGAGAATTGATCCTGGGTCCTTAGGCTTCACAGGCGTGTGCCTTAACCACTAAGTCATCTCTCCGGCCCCGGGAGAATGTCTTTTAAAAAGAAGGTTCCTTTAGGGCTGGAGAGAGAGCTTAGCAGTTAAAGCGCTTGTTTGCAAAGCCAAATGATGCAGGTTTGATTCCCTAGAACCTACATGAGCCAGATACACAAGGTGGCACATGTGTCGAGTTCATTTGCAGTGGCTGAAGGCCCTAGCACACCCATTTTCTCTTTATCTGTCCCCTCCCCCACTCTCAAGTAAAATAAAAAGCTTCCTTTAGAGACTGGAGGGATGGCTTAGCTGTTCAGGCATTTACCTGCAAAGCCAAAGGACCCAGGTTTGGCTTCCCAGAACCCACATAAGCCAGATGCACAAGGTGGTGCATAAGTCTACAGTTTGTTTACAGTGGTTGGAGGCCCTGGTGTGCCCATTCTCTCTCTCTCTCTTTCTCTCAAATACTACTACTACTACTAATAATAATAATAAAGGTTCCCTTAGAGCTGGAGAGATGGCTCAGCAGTTAAAGCACTTGCCTGCAAAGCCTAATGACCGGTGTTTGATTCTCAGAACCCACGTAAAGCCAGATGCACAAAGAGACACTTGTGACTGGAGTTGGTTTGCAGTGGTTTGGAGGCCCTGGTGTGCCCATTCTCTCTCTCTTCTGTCTCTGTCTCTGCTTGCAAATAAGTTTAAAAAAAATTTTTTTAAGGTTCCTTTAGAAATGGAGAAGGGAGTTGGGTGTGTCCTTTGCAATGTGGGAAGTCTGAGAGTGGTAACTAAGCAACTGGGGCTAGAATTTTCTAGAGGTTCCTTACTCTGTGCTGTGTGTGTGTGTGTGTGTTGGGTGTATATGTACAAACATGGCTGGATTCCACAAGTGTTGAGAGTGAAATGTATGTTTTTTTTTTTTGTTTTGTTTCTCTTTTTCTTCCCCCTTCTCCCCCCAGATAGGGTCTACCTCTAGCCAGACGAACCTGGATCTCACTCTATTTTCAGGCAGGCCTGGAACTCTTGCTGATCCACTCACCTGAGTGCTGGGATTTAAGGCATGTGCTGTCACATCTGGTCATTTATTTACAAAAGAAAACACCCAGCTAGTGACTTAGGCTCAACTCTGTCAACATACCAACAGCCATTAAACTTTTAAATTCTAGATATATAAATTCTATTTCTGAAATATAATTTGAAGACTCCCTCAATTTGGTGGAACTTTTGCTGTTTTTTTTTAACTTAAAAAAATTTGTTTATTATTTGAGAGCGACAGAGAGAGAGAGAGAGAGAGGAGAATGGGTATGCCAGGGCTTCCAGCCACTCCAAACGAACTCCAGGTGCGTGTGCCCCCTTGTGCATCTGGCTAACGTGGGTCCTGGGGAATTGAGCCTTGAACCGGGGTCCTTAGGCTTCACAGGCAAGCGCTTAACCGCTAAGCCATCTCTCCAGCCATGTTTGTTTGTTTTAATGAGAGAGGGAGGAAAGAATTGGCCCATCTCAGGCTAGTGCTTTAACCACTAAGTCATCTCTCCAGCCTGAACTTTTGCTTTTTCAATGTTTTTATTTGAGGGAAAGAAAGGGAAAGAACATGGGCACATCAGGGCCTGCTGTCACTGCAAACAAACTCCAGACACATGTCCCTGGCTTTACACGGGTATTGGCGTAATTGAACCCAGGCCAACAGGTACCTTTAGCTGCTAAGCCATCTCTCCACCCACCTTTTTGATTTTTTTCTCTCCCCCCCCCCCCCCAGGTAGGGTCTCATTCCAGCTCAGGCTGACCTGACACTCTGTAGTCCCAGGGTGGTCTTGAACTCATGTTGATCCTCCTATCTCTGCTGTCCCAAGTGCTGGGATTGAAGAGGTGCATCACAATGCCTGACTCTTGCTTTTTTGTTCTATTTTTCTTTTGGTTTTTCTTTTTCTTTTTATTTATTTTTTCTTTTGAGGGAGGGTCTTGCTCTAGCCCAGGCTGACCTGGAATTTACTATGTCATCTCAGGGTGGCCTCGAACCCTCGGCGATCCTCCTACCTCTGCCTCCCAAGTGCTGAGATTAAAAGGTGTGTGTCACCACGCCTGGCTACTTTTGCTTTTTGGATGGTGACATTGGAGACATTAAAGTTTTTAATTTTAATAAAGTCCACCTAACATTTTTTTTCTTTGTGAGTGCTTTTTAGTATCACATATAAGAAGCTATTCCCAAATCCAAAGCCATGAAGATTTATGCCTGTGTTTTCCTTTAAGAGTCTATAATAGCTTAACTCATGTTTACATGTAAGGTGTGTGATCCTCATTTCTTATGTAAGGAAGGAGTCTGTTATTCTGCATGTTGGTGGTCCTATTTCTCCAGCACCTCTTCTGGAAAAGGATATTCTAGTCCTGCTGTATTATTGGCCTTGATACAAAGTATATTTGCCTGTATACATGGTTATAGAGTTTTGTTTTGTTTTTCTTTTAAGGAAAATTTCAAAAATGTTTCAAATTCCTGTGGAGAATCTTGACAACATCAGAAAGGTGCGGAAAAGAGTGAAAGGCATTCTTGTAGATATTGGACTTGACAATTGCAAGGAGTTGTTGAAGGTAAGTTGATACAAATAATAGATAAAGATGGCAGCAATATTTACAATTCTCAGATTGGCCTTTGGAGGTGGGATAGAAGAATTTTTGAAGAATGGACTTGTGTCTTTCTAAGTGAGCTATATAGACTATAAATTTTCTTACTATGTACCCTAGGCTCACCTTTAATGCTCTAACCTTTCTATTTATTGATTTGAGAAATAGGCAGACCCAAAGATAGAGTATGGGTGTGCCAGGCCTGCCACTTCAGAAACTTGACACATGTGCCACTTTGTGCATCTGACTTTACATGGGTACTGAGGAATCAAATCTGGGCCATTAGGCTTTGCAAGCCAGTGCCTTTACTGCTGAGCCATCTCTCCAGCCCCTCTATCCACCTCTTGAATAATAAGTCATAAAAATGTTTTTGCTGGATGTGGTAGCACATGCCTTTACTCCCAGCACTTGGGAGGCTGAGGTAGGAGGATCGTAAGTTAAAGGCTAGCCTGAATTATATAGGTCAGCCTGGGCTAGAGTGGGAACCTACCTTGAAAAACCGAAAAGAAAAAGAAAAGTTTGGGCTGGGGAGATGGCTCAGTAGTTAAAGGTGCTTGTTTGCAAATCTTGACTGCCTGGGTTTGATTCCCCAATATCCATAGTAGGCTAGATGCACAAAGTGGTGCACATGTCTGGAGTTTGCAGTGGCAAGAAGCCCTGGTGCTTGCACGCAGTCTTGCTCCTCTCTCTCTCTCTCTTTCCTGTTCCATATAAATAAATAAAATATTTTTTAAAGGCTGGAGAGATGGCTTAGCAGTTAAGGCATTTGCCTGCAAAGCCAAAGGACCTCGTTTCGATTTTCCAGGACCCACGTAAGCCAGATGCACAAGGTGGCACATGCACCTGGAGTTCGTTTGCAGTGGCTGGAGGTCCTGGTGTGCCCATTCTCTCTCCACCCCCCCTTTCTCTTTGACTTTCTCAAATAAATAAATAAAAATATTTTTTGAGCCTGTCATAGTGGTATGTGCCTTTAATCCCATCACTTAGGAGGCAGAGATAGGAGGATCACTGTGAGTTTGAGGCCAGCCTGGGACTACAGAGAGACCCTGCTTCAAAAAAACCCTAAAATAGGGCTGGAGAGGTGGCTTAGCGCTTAAGCACTTGCCTGTGAAGCCTAAGGACCCCGGTTCGAGGCTTGATTCTCCAGGACCCACGTTAGCCAGATGCACAAGGGGGCGCACGCGTCTGGAGTTCGTTTGCAGTGGCTGGAAGCCCTGGCGCGCCCATTCTCTATCTTTCTCTGTATCTGCCTCTTCCTCTCTCTGTCACTCTCAAATAAATAAATAAAAATGAACAAAAAAATTTAAAAAAAAACCCTAAAATATTTTAAAAATTTTTGAAAGTGGGCTGGAGAGATGGCTTAGTGGTTAAGCGCTTGCCTGTGAAGCCTAAGGACCCCGGTTCGAGTCTTGATTCCCCAGGACCCACGTTAGCCAGATGCACAAGGGGGCGCATGCATCTGGAGTTCGTTTGCAGTGGCTGGAGGCCCTGTCACACTCATTCTCTCTCTGCTTCTTTCTCTCTCTGTCTGTCACTCTCAAATAAATAAATAAATAAATAAAAACAAAAAATTTTGGAAGTTACTGTTCATTTTTAGTCACTGGTAATTTTGTACAAGTTTTATTCCTGGCTGTAGAAATAGGCAGATTGGTCAGGCGTGGTGTCGCATGCCTTTAATCCCAGCACTCGATTACAAGTGCATTCCAGGTCAGCCTGGGCTACAATGAAACCCTACCTCGAAATATCAAAAATAAATAAATAGGAAGATTGCTTTGAAATTTTTTCTTTTTTCTTTTTTAATATTTATTTATTTGAGGGGGTGGAGAGACAAATAGACAAGCAGAGAGAGTGAGTATGGGTGCTCCAGGACCTCCTGCCACTGCATATGAGCTCCAGATGCATCTGCCATTTTGTGCATTTGCCACTGGGGTTATAGACATGAATGGCCAGTTTTTCACGTGGCTGCTGGGGATTGAACTCCGATCTTAATGCTTGCTGAGCAAGTACTCTTATTTACCCACTGAGCCATCTCTTTGGCCCTAGAAGATTTTTCTTTGTTTGTATGTGTGCTGGGTCTTCTTTGTTGCTGTTCCATCACAAAAGTAAATTGCTGGTTGGTCTGACGCTTAGACACTTAGGCGGTTTCTGGGTTTTGGCTATTGTGAATATGGTTCTTATTTCTTTTGGGAAGGGGTGGTTTTAGGGATTCAACCCTGAGGGTCTTGTGCATGTGAGCCAAGGGTTCTACAACTGAACTCCATCCAGCCCTATATATCCTCATAAAAGTCTCTTTATGGCTGGGCATGGTGGTGCATGCCTTTAATCCCAGCCCTCGGGAGGCAGAGGTAGGAGGGTCGCTGTGAGCTCAAAGCTACCCTGAGACTACATAGTGAATTCTAGGTCAGCCTGGGCTAGAGTGAGACCCTACCTCGAAAAAAACAAAAGAAAAGTCTATGCCTAATTTTTATTTCTTTTGGTAAACAACTGTGTAGAATGATAAAGTTGTATGGTTTCTGTTATACTGTTATAAGGAGTAGCTGAATGTCTGAAGCAGTGGAAGGGTTTTACATCAAACAGTACATTGATCTGCATTCTTACTCATGTTCAGTGTGGTTGGATTTTAATATTTTGCTGGTCCTCTCCCATGAATGTGTGCACATATATGTGCAGATGCATGTCTAACACTTCCCAGGATACTTTATTGTAGATTATATTTATTTCTTTCAATTTTTTAAAAAATTTACTTTTATTTATTTGAGAGAAAGAGGCAGAGAGTGAAAGAGAATAGGCATACCAGGGCCTCCAGCTAGTGCTAATGAACTCCAGATACATGAGCCACCTTGTGCATCTGGCTTATGTGGGTCCTGGGGAATTGAACCTGGGTCCTTTGGCTTTGCAGGCAAGTGCCTTAACTGCCAAACCATCTCTCCAGCCCTCTTTCAAAATTTTCTGTAAATGATGTTACGTCCATCATTCTGTGAATCTGGCTTTACCTGAGTCATTAGGCTTTGTAGGCAAGTGCTTTAACCACTGAGCCAATGTAGGTACTGGGGAATTGAACCTGGGACCTTTGCCTTTGCAGGCAAATGACTTAACAGCTAAGCCATCTTTCCAGCCCCTCTTTTTTTTTTTTTTTGCCAGCCCCTCTTTTTATAAAATGTTTTTATTTATTTATGTGTGAGAGAGAAAAAGAGGCAAACAGAAAGTGAGTATGGGCGTGCCAGGGCCTACTGCCTCTGCAAACCAACTCCATATGCATGTACTCCTATGTACATCTGGTTTTACATGGGTATTGGGGAATCAACCTCAGGCTGCCAGGCTTTGTAAGCCGGTGCCTTTAATTGCTGAGCCATCTCCAGCCCAGTCATTTCCTTTCTACTTTTCTTTTCACTGCCCCTTCCTCTTCCTTCTCTCTCTCTCTTTCCTCTCCCTTCTGTTCCCTCTCTGTCTGTTCCTGCTTCTGGTATTTTTTTCAACAGGGTCTGGATATGTAGCCTAAGATGGTCTCAAGCTTGTCTGCTTCAGCACCTGCTTTTTTTTTTTTTTTCTGAGTAGGGTCTCTAGTCCAGGCTGACCTTAAATTCACTATGGGATTAAAGGCATGTGCCACCACATCCAGCTTGCTTTAGCTTCTTAAGTGATGGGATTATATATGTGCCACCAGGATTTGACTATGGGTCTCTTAATTTAAGTATTAGACAGTGGGCAGATAATGGCCTGTGGGCCAAGTGTATCTAGCTCTGCCTGTTTTTTTTTTTTTTTTTTCTTACCTGGTTTTTGTAAGTGTTTCTTATTGAAATAATAGCCATTGGTCTGGTCCTGTCAGAATTTGACAACCTCAGTTATTGAATGTGATTATAGATGTGGTTGTATTTAAATCTCTCATCTTGAAATTTGACTTATCTATCTCACCTTTTAACTGTTTGACTCTGTGATAGTTTGAATGTGATAATGTAAATGTATGGCCTTATAGACTCAAATGTATTAAAATTGAGTTTGTGGAGGGCTGGGCGTGGTACACGCCTTTAATCCCAGCACTCGGGAGGCAGAGGTAGGAGGATTGCCGTGAGTTTGAAGCCACCCTGAGACTCCAAGTGAATTCCAGGTCAGCCTGGGTGAGAGTGAGACCCTACCTCGAAAAAAAAAAATTGAGTTTGTGGGACTAGAGAAATGGCTTAATGGTTAAAGTGCTTGCTGGCACCCAGGTTTGGTTCCCCAGTACCCACATAAAGCTGGAAGCACAAGGTGACTCATGAGGCTGGAGGCCCTGGTGTGCCCATTCTCTCTTTCTCTCTACCAAATAAATTTTTAAAAATTTAAAAAATTTTGAAAGAGGTTAAATATAACGTTAGATACTTATTTTTGTGCTCATATGTATGTATGTGTAGAGTATTATGGAATGTGATGTATGCTTATTTGTATATTTCCTTGAGGTGGGGTTCTTTACCTCAATCCAGAGCTGCTGTCTGTCAGCCAGCCCCAGTTATTTTCTGTTCTCTGCAGATTAAAGTTACAGACCTACATAGCCACATCCAGATTTTTTTTTTTTAAGAGAGAATTGGTGCACCAGGGCCTCAGCCACTGAAGTTGAATTCCAGATATGCCACCTAGTGGGCATGTGCCATTTTGTGCTTGCCTCACCTTTGTGCATCTGGCTTAAGTGGGATCTGGAGAGTTGAATATGGGTCCTTATGCTTCACAGCAAGCTTACTACTAAACCATTTCTCCAAGCTCCATATCTGGCTTTTATCTGAGTTCTGGGAGCTTGTATGGCCATGCCCACTTTTATATAAGTTCTGTAGAGTTGAACTTGGCAGTCTTACCAAGCACTCTGAACCACTGAGCCAATGCCCCAGCCTTGTTTCACTCTTTCTGCTTTCTCCCCCCTACTCCCCACTCCACCCTCAGAATTCACTGTGTAGTCTCAGTGTGGCCTGGAACTCATGGTGATCCTTCTACCTCTGCCTCTGAGTGCTGGGATTAAAAGTGTGCTCCACCATGCTCGGCTCTTTTTTTCTTCTTTTCTTTTCCTGCAATAGGTCAGGCTGGCCCCAAAGTCCATGCAGTTCTGCCTCAGCTTCCTGTGCTGGGATTAGAGGTGTGCACTACCATGCCCAACTGTTTGTTTGCTTGCTTGCTTGTTTAATTTCTTTTAAAATTTTTGTGTTTTTCAAGGCAGAGATTCAGTTTATCAAGGGCTGGCCAGGAACTCACTCTGGAGTTCCACGCTGGCCTCAAACTCCCAGTGATCCTCTTACCTCAGTATCCTGAGTACTAGGACTAAAAAGCAGGCACCACCACACCTGGCCAGACTTTTTTTTTGTTTTTTTGAGGTAGGGTCTCACACTAGCTCAGGTTGACCTGGAATTCACTATGTAGTCTCAGGCTGGCCTCAAACTCATAGCGATTCTCCAACTCTGCCTCCCAGGTGCTGGGATTAAAGGTGTGCACAGCCACACCTGGCTTCTTTTATTATTATTATTATTATTAAATGTTTTTATGTATTTGCAAGGAGAAAGAGAATGAATATGAATGGCTGCTTCAGGGCCTCCTGCCTCTGCAGGTAACCTCCAGATGTATATGCCACTTTGTGCATCTGGCTATACTTGGATACTTGGAAATCAAACCCCAGCTTGTAAGTAAGCCCCTTTAACTACTGACCTACTTTTCCAGCCCTGAATTTGGATTTTTTTTTTTTTTTTTTCTTGAGGTAAGTAAGGTCTTATTCTAGCCCAGACTGACCTGGAATTCACTGTGTAGTCTCAGGCTGGCCTCAGACGCATAGTGATCCTCCTGCTTCTGCCTCTCGAGTACTGGGATTAAAGACGTGCACCACCATGCTTGACTGGACTGTTTTTCATGACTGTTTTTACCTTCCTTATTGGCTCATCAGCTCTGCTTCATTCCTGTTCAGTCTGTATGATGCTTCACTTGGGCATGTCATCATACTTTCTACACTTTCCCTCCTGCCAGTGTACTTTGTAAAGCATTACATGTTACAAAGCTTACAATGCATTGTTACTTTATTTTCAGTATAAAGGCACAGTTTATGTTTTTCTCACTTGAAGTTTCTGAAACTCTTCATTCCTTTATGTGAACATGAATTTCCCTCTTGAATCATTTTCTTCTTCCTGAAGGACTTTCTCTGTGCTTTCTCTCTGAACAGTGTTTTATCTTTTGGTAGGTAGACACTTTTTTTTTTTTTCGAGGTAGGGTCTCACTTTAGCCCAAGCTGACCTGGAATTTACCATGTAGTCTTAGGGTGGCCTTGAACTCTTCGTGATTCTCCTACCTCTACATCTGCCTCCTGTGTACTGGGATTAAGTGCATGTACCGCCATGCCCAGCTAGATGACACTTTTGCTAGGTATAGAATTCTGATGATTTTTTTTTTTCTCATCAATAGTTGAAAGATTCTCTTCTGTATTTTCCTTTCTGTTATCTTCTCCCTGTTTACAGCATTGGGAATTCAGAGTACAGTGGTATGGCTTTGTCTTTGTCTAGATCTGCTGAACTTCTTAGAATTGAGAATTTATAGTTTCATTGAGTTTGGAGAATGTTGTGCCACCAGAAGTACAAGTTCCTAGGTTTCTCTTCTGTACTGTGAAATATATTGTTAATTCCATATTGTGCATTTTTCATTATAGATATAGTGTATTTTTCACTCATAGACATTGTTTGGCTCATTTTAAAAGATGATTTCTATTTCTTTTCTTATTCAGGTCTGTTTTTGTCTGTCCTATAGAGCTGATGTCAAACCCAGGCTTTCACACATGCTCACACACTGGTTTTGGTTTTATTATTCTGCTGCTTTGGGTAATTGGCAGTTTAAAAATTTATTTATTTATTTATTTATTGGAGAGAAAGAGAGAGAGAGAGAGAATGAATAAATGGGCGCACCAGGGCCTCCAGCCATTGCAAACAAACTCCGGACACATGCGCGCCCTTGTGCATCCTGGAGAATTGAACCGGGATCCTTTGGCTTTACAGGCAAATGCCTTAACCACTAAGCCATCTCTGCAGCCCCAGTTGGCAGTTTTTTTTTTTGGTTTTTCGAGGTAGGGTCTCACTCTAGCTCAGGCTGACCTGGAATTCACTCTGTAGTCTCAGGGTGGCCTCGAACTCTTGGCGATCCTCCTACCTCCGCCTCCCGAGTGCTGGGATTAAAGGCGTGCGCCACCACGCCTGGCGGCAGTTTTTGATTATATGTTAGGTGTTATAAATGCTATGATTGTGTGATTTTTATGGTTTTGACATGTTTAAAGCAGTGGGATCTTTTAAAACTCTTTGAAATCCTTCCTTCCCTTCTTCCCCTCTCTCCCTTACCCAGAGAGAGAGAGAAAATTGGCAGGCCAGGGCCTCAGCCACTGAAATCAAACTCCAGACGCTTGTGCCACCTAGTGAACTTGTGCAACTTTGTGCTTGCCTCACCTTTGTGTGTCTGGCTTACGTAGGATTTGGAGAATCGAACATGGGTCCTTAGGCTTCACAGACAAGCACCTTAACCACTAAGCCATCTCTCCAGCCTGAATTTTTTTTTCTTGTTGTGGTTTATATATAGTACATGCATCTGTGTGTGCCAGTGTGCTAGCGTGTATGCAAAGGCCAGAGGAGAATAATCAGGTGTCCTTCCTGACTGTTGGTCATCCACATATTTCCATGAGATAGTCTCTCTTTCTGAATGCAGAGCTGTGGTTTTCCTGAGCCTCAGCGATTCTCTGTTCCCCTCAGGACTGGAATTATAGGCGTGAAGCTTGTTCTTACTTGTTTATGGATGCAGCATAGCTTTGTCCACTGTGGTCAACTCTGCTTCTGTCTCAGTGCCCAGCATTGTGTACCTGTCCAGTGGACTCCAGTATCTCAGCAGTGGTGCTGTTTTTGAATTCTGCTGGCTCTGGGTCACTGTTTCCTTGTACTCATAGGAACATCAGAGCCTAACGGAGGAGTTTTGCAAGCTTATCACTCAGCTAGTATTGGTAAGTGGTGTGGTTTGAATATGAAATGCCCCATGGGCTAGTGTGTTTGAATTCCCAGTTCCCAGCTGATGGCACTGTTTGGGATGGTTGTGAACCCTTTAGGAAGTGTGCAGCCTTGCTGGATGAAGTGGGTCACTGGGACAGGCTTGAGGTTTCTAGCCTGACCCAGCATCCTATCCTGTTTCCTGACTGTGGATCCAGTGTGACCAGATGCCTCATGCCCCTGCTGTCATGCCATAATGGACTGTAAGCCAAAACAACCCTTCCTTCCTTAAGCTGCTTCTTGTCAGGTATTTGGCCACAATAACAAGAAAGTAACTAATACAAGTTTTACTTTTTAAAATTATAATTACTAACTCATTGATTGTGCAAATTCATGAACATCACTATCAGTTCCATATTGTGATTTGATTGACTCCACCTTGCCCAATGTCCTTTCTTGCTTTCCCCTCCCCCTTCCCCTTCCTTTCTCTAATTGTCTTTTACTTTTCATGTCTCTATGACCCTCAATTTTATATGTAAGGCATATGATACCTGTTTATCCAACTGTGGCTATTTTTACTTACAGTGTCTTCTAGTTCCATCTATTTTTTTAAAAATTTATTTGCAAGCAGAGAGAGACAAGAGAACAATGGGCACATCAGTTATCCATATACATAGTTACTTCATGCATCTGGCTTTATGTGGGTACTTGGGAATCAAACCTGCATCATTAGGCTTTGCAGGCAAGCACTTTAACTGCAGCACCATCTCTCCAGCCTATCTATTTTCTTGAAAATGTCATGCTTTCAGTCTTTAGGCTGAATAATATTTCTTTGTATATATATGTAATTTCTAGATCTATTTGTTGATAGCATCTAGGGTGATTCCTTATCTTGATAATTCTAAATATTATTGCAATAAACATGGATGTTCAAGTATTTTTTATTTTTTTATTTTTGAGAGAGAAAGAGAGAATGGCCATACCAGGGCCTTCTCAGCCTCTGTGAATGAACTCTAGACGTGTGCGCCTCCTTGTGCTCATGTGCAACATTGCATGCTTGCGTCACTTTGCATCTGGCTATGTGAGACCTGGATATTTGAACATGTGTTCTTAGGCTTTGCAGGCAAGTGCCTTAACCACTAAGCTATCTCTCCACCCCTATTTTTAAAAATATATTTTTAACTTATTTATTTGAGAGGGAGGGAGGGAGGGAGGGAGAAGGGCAGACAGAGATAGTATGTATGTGTCAGGGCCTTATGCCACTGCAGACAAATTCCAGACACCTGTGCCACTTTGTACATCTGGCCTTACATGGGTACTAGGGAATGGAACCTGGGCCGTCAGGCTTTGCAAACAAGGGCTTTTATAAAAACTGCTGAGCCATCTCTCCAGCCCACAGGTATCTTATATTCTGACTTTATTTCTTTTCAATAAATCCCCACGAGTGATATAGCTGTATCATGTGGTAGTTCATTGTTTAGTTTTTGAGGAATTTCCATGACTGTTTTCTATAATGGCTGGGTGAATTTACATTTCTGCTGCCACCCATATTGGCTTTTGTTGGTTTTTGTTTAGGAGTCCCTTTTTAAAATTTTTCCAAATCAGCTCCAGATGTATGTGTCACTTTGTGCATCCAGCTTTATGTGGGTACTGGGGAATTGATCCTTGGTTGTCAGGCTTTGCAGACATGTGCCTTAACCATTGAGCCATCTCCAGCCCAGAAAGGGTGGTTCTTTTTTGTTTGTTTGTTTGTTTTGAGGTAGGGTTTCACTCTAACCTAGGCTGACCTGTAATTCATATAGTCTCAAGGTGGCCTTGAACTCATAGCAATCTTCCTGCCTCTGTGTCCTGAGTGCTGGAATTAAAGGCGTGTGCCACCATGCCTGGCCTTTTTTTTTTTTTTTTTTTAAATTAAATGGTAGTTTTTAACTTGGATCATTTAGGTCTTTTCCTTGATTCTCATACTTTAGTGAGTACTGTGTCAAATTTTTGTTTGTTTTAATTTGCAAGCAGAGAGAGGGAGACCACTTCTCTTTGCTCATGTAGGGTTTCTTGGTTACCAGTGCTCATCATCTTTTACTAATTTTTACCTTACTTTATTTTACCTTTATTTTACTTTACTATTTTATTTTAGTAGCAAGGGATTCAACACAAGACCTCACACATACTAGGCAAGCACTGTAGCCCTGTACATATATTTGAGCCTTTGAAAATATTTTATTTGCAAACACACACAGTGAGAGAGAGAAAATACGAGAATGGGCCCGCCAAGGCCTCCAGCCACTGCAAACCAACTCCAGATACATGGGCCACTTTGTGTATCTGGCTTTATGTGGGTACTGGGGGATCAAACCTGGGTCAACAGGCTTTGCAGGCATGCACCTTAACTGCTGAGCCATCTTCCCAGCCCATGACCCTTTTAAATTCTGAAATGTGTTGTTAAGTTGCCCAAACTGACTTTAGATTTTAGGATCCTCTTGTTTTAGTCTCCTAGATAGTTGAGAGTTCAGGCATTTATCATCACTCTCAGGTATAAATATTTCTGTTAAATTTTGAATTCACATAATGGTCTTTTTTTCTTCATTTTTTTTTTTAAAGGACCTTAAAGGCTTTGATCCAGGAGAGAAGTATTTTTGTAACACATCATGGGGAGATGTTTCTCCCTGGGAACCTTCTGGAAAGAAAGTGGTATGTATTTTTATATTTGGTTTTCATTAGAAGCAAGTGAACTAAGTCTAAGGAACATTCATGGTTTTTGTGGCTCCTGGAAACAGCCACTCAGGGAGGTAGGAAGAAAGCAGAGCTCAGAGTTAGTCATTGTAGGACTGTTGGTGTTCACAGAGCTTTCTGCATGTAGTGTATTGATGCAGTGAAGTTTTGTCCTTGATTATAAGAAGTCACTGGTTAAAAAAGGACCATTGAAAGCTGGGCGTGGTGGCACATGCCTTTAATCCCAGCCCTTGGGAGGCAGAGGTAGGAGGATCCTCTAGAGTGAAACCCTACCTTGAAGAACAAAAAAAAAAAAAAAAAAAAAGGACCATTGATTTAATAATTTTTCAGAATAAAGTGCCATAATATAAGTGCTTAATCATGCTTTGTTAATGATACACAGTCAGTAGGAGACCACATGAACATGGGTGATTCTTTGGAGATTATAATGAAATTGTAAATGCCTGTTGTCTGGTGATGCTGTAGTCGTCAATAAGGCCTTACTTAGGGTGGTGTATTATTCACTTTTTTGTGGTAATGTTGGTATAAACAAATCTGTGCAGCCAGCCATGTAAGTACTACATACAATTACATATAGTAAACAGCAGTTGATGATAATGACTATTGCTGGTTTATGTAGTCCTGCATTATTGAATGATGGGGATGTGTTCTAAGAAATGTGTCCTCAGATAATTTCATTGTTATGAGAACTCTGCAGCAGTAAACATGTAAGCATGCTACTGAACACTGCTGGCAGCTCTAACACCATGTGGTAAGGTATTGGCATCTGAACATGTCTGTGCTTAGAGAAAATACAATGAAAATAATGTTTCAAAGATGCAAAACGCTACATTTGTGTAGGACCCTTGCCAGGCATGGAACTGGCAGGTCTGGAAGTTCCTGTGGATGAGGTAGTTTGGAGGCTTAGCGCACACTGTGGCCTCACCAGCTTTATGAACTTGACACACTTTGGCGACACTGCAGTTTTCTTTAGTAAATTACCTTTAGCAATGAGTCCCCTACTCGGGGGCTCTTTCCCACCCATTTTGGTGGGTGCTTTTCTGCTTTTAATAAAGTCTGCTATTTCTGATTCCTGTACAGTAAAGCCTGCTACATTCTTCTCTCAAAAAATAAAAGTAGGTGCTGGAGAGATGGCTTGTGGTTAGATGTTTGCCTGCAAAGCCAAAGGACCTCGGTTCAATTCTCCAGGATTCACAATTTTTTTCTTTTTGACTTTCCAAGTCCCATGTAAGCCAGACACACAGTGATGCAAGTGCACAATGTCTCACATGTGCCCAAGAGAACGCACGTGTCTAGAGTTCGATTGCAGTGGCTAGAGGCCCTGGCATACCTGTTGTCTCTCCCTCTCCTTCCCTTCCCCCTTAACAAAAGGGCCAGTCTGTTGGGCTTGCCTCAAAAAAAAAAAAAAAAAAATGACAGTTGACTGCCATCTTTAACCACAGCCTTGTTGAAAAATTTTTTTTTGTTTATTTATTTACTTATTTGAGAGAGAAAGAATAGGGGTGTTCCAGGGCCTCTAGCCACTGTAAATGAACTCCAGGTGCTTGTGTCACCTTGTGTATCTGGCTTTACTTGGGTACTGGGGAATCAAACCTGAGTCCTTTAGCTTTGCAGGCACAAGCGCCTTAAACACTAAGCCATCTCTCCAGCCCTTGAAGGTTTTATTTATTTTTTTTTAATTTAAAAATCTTTTAAAATAAATGCACTATTGTAACTTAAGTATGTCAAGTTCAGAAAGCTGACAGAGTCCACACTATGCTAAGCCTCCACACTGTCTCGTCCACAAAAACTTCCAGCTCTGCAAGCTCCATGCCTCACAAATCTAGCCCTTATTATCTTTTATACACTATTTTCATTATGCGTTTTTTCCAAGTGAATATGTATTCAGATGCAAGTACTTAGGATGGTGTTGCAGCTGCTAACATTGTTCTGTAGCATACTGTACATATCTGCAGTTAGGTATGTGGTAGGTTTGAGTAAGTATGCTCTGTGATGGTTGCACTTTCTACTTCCAGAAGCTAAAATGAAACTGTAGGCCACTGAATTAAGAGCAATATTTCTAGTAGTTTGAAACCATGTACTTTAAAGTTAAAGCATGTGGGTGCTATTAAATTATTTCTAAGCTGCTAGCTGGAAAATGTCACCAGTCACTGGTACCTTTGTCATGATCAAGTTCAACTGGTCCCAGATTTCACTTGGCTGTCCTTTCCAGAGCCCCGACTTCTAAGTCACATGGATTATGGGAATTTTGGCTTTAAGAAAATATTTGTATGATTATTCATTTCATTGTTGTTTTCTTTCTTCAATAATAAATTAGCCTTAGCTTATTCTAATATTTTCTTTCTTTATTTATTTGAAAGCAACAGACAGAGAGAGAAAGAGGCCGATAGATAGATAGAGAATGGGAGCGCCAGGGCCTCTAGCCACTGCAAAGGACCTCCAGACGTATGTGCCCCTTGTGCATCTGGCTAACGTGGGTCCTGGAAAATCGAGCCTCGAACCGGGGTCCTTAGACTTGACAGGCAAGCGCTTAATCACTAAGCCATCTCTCCAGCCCTTATTCTAATATTTTCACTGTAGTATAGTATTATAAGTTTTCTTCACAAATGTTTTTGTTGCCCATCTACACTAAATTTTACTTTTTAGTCTCTTACCTTCCTCTAAGGAATTTCTCTCTTTAGTTTGATCCCTTGAGACTGTTGTGATTTAATCATATTGCTTAGCTCAGCTTATAAATTTCTAATATGGCTTGTTTTGAATATCTGGAATTTATGAATCTCAGACTGTAGTGAATTTTTCCTTCTGTGTTGGTTTGGATGTAAAAAATGATTCACCGATAGCCTCATGTATTTGTGATTAAGCCACATACTTAGTACCCAGAATCTTTGGGAGGTGGAGCCTTGCATCATGGAGGAGGTATGTCTCTGGGGCAGACCTTGTGGTTCATTAGTCCAGCCCCATTGGCCCTACTGGGTGTTCAGGAGCTCACTCTCCTTCCTTCCTGCTGATGTGTAGAGATGTGAGCCAGCTGTCTGTTCCTGCTGTGTTTTCCCTACCATGATGAAACTTACCCTTAAAACTCTTAAGCTGAGTCAGGCATGGTAGCACATGCCTTTAATCCCAGCATTTCCAGGCAGAGGTAAGCCACCCTGAAACTACATAGTGAATTCCAGGTCAGCCTGAGCTAGAGTGAGACCCTACCTCAACAAACCAAAAAAAAAAAAAAAAAAAATCTTAAGCTGAAGAAAACCCTTTCTTTCCATAAGTTCCTTCTGGTTGGGTGCCTGTCCAGCAACGAGAAGGTAACTGCTATATAAACTTTGTACCAGGAGTGGGGTTGTTATACAATGAACCTGACCTTTTTAAAAATTTTATTATTTATTTTTTAATATTTTATTTATTTATTTATGAAAGAGAAAGAGAGAATGGGCATGCCAGGGCCGCTAGCCACTGCATATGAACTCCAGACACATGTGCCTCCCTTGTGCATCTGGTTTACATGGGTCCTGGAGAATCAAACCTGGGTCCTTAGGCTTCACAGGCAAATGCCGTAACTGCTAAGTCATTTCCCCGTCCCCTATTTATTTATTTATTTATTTGAGAGAGAGAGAGGGAGAGAATGGGTGCGCTAGAGCCTCCAACTTTTGCAAATGAACTCAAGATGCATGCGCTACCTTGTGCATCTGATTTATGTAGGTCCTGGGGAATTGAACCAAGGTCCTTTGACTTTGCAGGCAAACACCCTAACTGCTAAACCATCTCTCCAGCCCCCTGTTTTTTTTTGGTTTTTTTTGTTGTTGTTGTTGTTTGTTTGTTTTTGAAGTATCATCTAGCTCTAGCCCAGGGTGGCCTTGAACTCATGGCAATCCTCCTACCTCTGCCTTCTGAGTGCTGGGATTAAAGGTATGCGCCATCATGAAGGATAAAATGTAAGAAATTGTGGTTGCCTCTACCTCCCAAGTGCTGAGATTAAAAGTGTGTGCCGCTATGCCCACCTACTGTGGTGCCTTTTGAGTCTTCCCAGTAGTCACCGTCATCTGAAAAGAGAAACTTCTCTAACCAAAAGTGAGAGTAGCATTAATATATGGGAATGAACATAAGAAAAGTTCTTACAGGGTGGTTTGGTATGTATAACATATGCATGTAGCCAGACAACAGCAGGCATTATGTTATTTATTTGCAAGCAGAGAGTAGAGAGACAGAGTGAATAGGCATGCTAGGGCCTCCAGCTACTGCAAATGAACTCCAGATGCATGCGCCACTTTGTGCATCTGGCTTACATGAGTCCTGGGGAATTGAACCTGGGTCTTTTGACTTTGCAGGCAAGTGCCTTAACTGCTAAGCCATCTCTCCAGCCCATCTAGTCCAGTTTTTTTTAATGTTTGTGTGTGTGTGTGTTTATGTTTATGCCACAGTCTAGTGCTGTTGCAAATGAACACTAGATGCTTATACCACTTTCTGTGTCTGCCTTGGGATTGAACCCAGGCCACCAGGCTTGGTAAGTAAGAACCTTTAACTGCTGAGCTGTCTTTCAAGCTTGAGGCCCCACTGGGTGTTCAGGAGCTCATTTTTTTCCCTCTCTGCTGATACATGATGATGTGAGCCAGCTAGCTGTCTGCTCTTCTGTGCTTTCCCAGCCCTGATGAAACTTCCCCTTAAAAGTGTAAGCCAGGCCAGGTGTGGTGACACACCTTTAATCCCAGCACTTGGTAGACAGAGATAAAAGGATCTCTGTATGCTTGAGAGCAGCCTGGGACTACAGAGAGTTCCAGGTCATCCTGAGCTAGAGTGAGACCCTTCCTCCCTCGACCATAAAAAGAAAAAGAAAAGGGAAACATGAAACTGTAAGCCAAAATAAACCCTTTCCTTCCAAAAGCTACTTCTGGTCAGCTATCTTGTTGACCAGTTTTATTTTATATTTATTTATTTGAGAGAGAGACCGATAGGAAGAGGAAGAGGCTGTGGGGACAGTGCCCTGCTGAATGGTTTTGAGGGAGGGAGCTTACACTTAAGGGGACTTGAGGCTTGTGTGAGTTCAGTGTGGAGAAGGTGCCAGCTTGCAGCTTTTCTGACAGTTGTGACTGCTGTGGCCAGGTTGATGCGTTCTCTGTTCTGACATCTCATGTTGGCTTCTTGCCCACTGTCTGGTCTGTCACATGTAGGATTTATGGACATAGGCATTAATTTGCCTTGGGCTAGATTGCTAGGCTATGTAGCAAGTCCCCATTCCCCTGTCCAGCCCTGTGCAGGATGTTTTCCACAGTGGCCATCCATTGTGATCACGATACCATGACTTCAGAGAGGACTGGTGCTAGCCCTGGGTTGCTAACTGCCACAGCCTATATGAGCCTCTTGGAAAGCGTCCAGGTTCATTTGTGGAACAAGGGATGGTGTTGTGGTTACGTGCTCTGGATCATCATGAGACTGGAGACACACATGTGCTTTCCAGTCATCCTGAACTGCACGCAGGTCTCACTGCAGTAACTGTTATGAATGTTCTTGGGCCCTGATGGAGGGCCGTGCACATGCTAGGCAAATGCCCCACCACTGAGCTGCAGTTCTACCTTCGGAGGAGTTTTATTCAGTTGTCCAGGCTGGCCTTGAGCTTTCGATCCTCCTGCCTCAGACTCTTTGGAGCATCTGGGATTTATATACTTGCCTCCTAATGTATTTTATGTAGACTTCCATATAGTCAGTGCTGTGTTGTGGATCTGAACCTTGCCTTAAGCACAAGTTAAAGCAGCATTGCCCTCAGAGTTTACTGGGTCACTGTGCTGAGCACCATCTGTTTATCCTTAGGAATGGGGAAATAAAAAGACAGAAAAATGAGGTTTACAAGTTTAAAGCCAAGGAAGTTGTAAGTGAATTTCTTTTTTTTTTTTTTTTTTTTTTTTGGTTTTTTGAGGTAGGGTCTCACTCTAGCCCAGGCTGACCTGGAATTCACTATGGAGTCTCAGGGTGGCCTCGAACTCACGGCGATCCTCCTACCTCTGCCTCCCGAGTGCTGGGATTAAAGGCGTGCGCCACCACGCCCGGCTAGTGAATTTCAATAGTTTGAGAATTTGTACTGAAAATAACATGAACTAACTGAGAATGTAAGGGAAGGAAAATAACTTTCTTGCAGAAATAAGAGCATATTTCCATTGATGCAGTTAATTCAAAGTACAGTACAGTATGCAATTCTAAGATTTGTTTAGGGGTTAGCTTAGGGGCCCATAAGCCATGAATTTAGAGATAAATCCATTTTTTGCATAGTGCAGAAGCTAAGATTAGTTGTTAGATTTCCTTTTTTCCCCCTTTCTTTCTTTTTTTTCTTTCTTTCTTTCTTTCTTTTTTTTTTTTCTTGAGATAGGGTTTTGCTCTAGCCCAGGCTGACGTGGAATTTACTATGTAATCTCAGGGTGGCTTCAAACTCATGGTAATCCTTCTGCCTCCCAAGTGCTGGGGCTAAAGGCGTGCGCCACCACTCCTGGCGCTAGATGTTCAAATGTTAAGGAAAAAGGAACCAAAGGAATACTGTTTGAGACATGTGGCTATTACCAAACAGTTTTGTTGGGTTATAGCTGTGCCCAGGCACTTCTTGTTTCTCCTGGGGTCTTGTTCACACACCAGTGGTTCTCCCTATTGGGAGATGGCCCCTTTGTGGGCAGTCCCTGAAGGCCAGGTGGTGGTGCTGAGGCTAAGCCGTGGCTCCGTCCAGGGACTGTGTGCACAGTGGAGGGAGAGCACAGAAGAGAAGACTCTGGAATACTCTTTGCCTAAAACTTTTTTTCTTTTGACAGAGATACCGAACAAAGCCTTACTGTTGTAGCCTCTGCAAGTACTCGACAAAGGTGCTCACTTCACTCAAAAACCATTTGCATCGGAACCATGAGGACGAAGCTGACCAGGAGCTGCTGATATCTTGCCCCAATTGCCCATTTGCCTCGCAGCCCAGGGTGGTGGGCAAGCACTTCAGGATGTTCCATGCCCCTTCCCGGAAAGTCCAAAACTACACGGTGAATATTCTGGGTGAGGCCAAGACATCAAGGAGTGACGTAATAAGCTTCACGTGTTTAAAATGTAACTTTTCTAACACTTTATACTACAGCATGAAGAAGCATGTGCTGGTGGCCCATTTTCATTATTTAATTAACTCCTATTTTGGTCTGCGAACTGAAGAGACGGGGGAGCAACCAAAAGTGGGCGATACTCTTTCTATGGATAAGACTGCACCATCTGACAAATACTACTGTAAAAAATGCAGCGCCAATGCTAGCAGCCAGGATGCTCTGATGTATCACATTTTGACATCGGATGTACACAGGGACTTAGAGAACAAACTGAGGTCTGTGATTTCAGAACACATCAAGAGGGCCGGGCTTCTGAAGCAAATGCATATTGCTCCAAAACCAGCGGCCCGCATGGCCTTACCGCCAACTAGCAGTGCTCCGGGCATTGCAGCGCCACCACCTTGCTTTCATCTTACCTTGCCGCAGAACAGCCAAAGCCCAGCCGTGGGGCAGCCAGTGACTGTGGCCCAAGGCACTTCTGGGAGCCTTACTCATTCTCCACCTACCACAGCCCAGTCTCATGTAACTCTGGTCTCCAGCCCCCTGCCTGTGTGCCAGAGTAACCTCACTCTGCAGCCCTCAGCTCCCCCACCTGTCTTTCTCTCTCACAATGTTCCACTTAATCAGACTGTGAATACTCCTGTACTGCCCCTGACTCAGCCAGTTGGACCTGCCAGTAAGTCTGTTGGAACGAACATCCTTCCCATGAATCAAGCCATCCGCCCCATGAATCAAGCTGTTCGCCCTGGAGTTTTATCCCTCACACGGCCAACAGGGCCCATAAGTAGGCCCGTGGGGCCTGGTGTCCTGCCTGCGGGTCCCTCTGTTAACCCTGGGGTTTTGCAGACTGCCACTCCAGGAGTGATTTCTATGGGTAGGGCAGTCCCATCAGGCGTCCTTCCTGCAGGCCAGGTGACACCTGCTGGGGTGATCCCTGGGCAGACAGCAACGTCTGGGGTCCTGCCCACTGGCCAAGTAGTCCAATCAGCTGTTCTCCCTGTTGGCCAGACGGCCCCTTCACGGGTTCTCCCGCCTGGCCAAACAGTGCCCCTGAGGGTTCTCCCTGCAGGTCAAGTGGTACCACCTGGACTTCTTTCCCCCAACCAGCCAGTCCCGTCAGGTGTTGTGCCTGTGAACCAGGGTGTGGGTTCTGGCGTTCTTCAGCTCAGTCAGCCTGTCACATCAGGAGTCCTTCCTGTGGGACCACCAGTGAGGCCTGGTATGCTGCAGCTTAGTCAGTCTGTTGGCACCAGCATCCTGCCTGTGAACCAGCCGGTGAGACCTGGAACTTCTCAGAACACTACCTTTCTCACTTCAGGCTCTATTCTCAGACAGCTCATCCCCACAGGGAAACAGGTGAACGGAATCCCTACCTACACTCTGGCCCCCGTGTCTGTCACTCTGCCTGTGCCCTCTGGTGGAGGCCTTGCCACTGTTGCGCCACCCCAGGTCCCTGTTCAGTTCTTGCCCTCAGGCTCTAGCACTCAGATGACCAGCTCCCTACCCAGCCTGCCCTCCCCGCAGGTGCTAGTGAGCGCAGCCCCAAGTGTGTTTGTTCAGGCCACCTCTCCTGTGGGAGATGCAAACCAGGCACTCAAACAGGCCAAGCAGTGGAAAACCTGTCGGGTTTGCAATGAGCTGTTCCCTTCCAACGTCTACCAGGTTCACATGGAAGTAGCTCACAAGCAGAGTGAGTCTCAGCTCTGCCGAGTTTGCAATGAGCTGTTCCCTGCCAACGTCTACCAGGTTCACATGGAAGTAGCTCACAAGCAGAGTGAGTCCAAGCCTAGTGAGAAACATGAGCCTGAAAAGTTGGCGGCATGTGCCCCGTTTCTGAAGTGGATGAGGGAGAAGACTGTGCGCTGTCTGTCCTGCAAGTGCCTGGTCTCCCAGGAGGAGCTGATGCACCACTTGCTCATGCATGGCTTGGGGTGCCTGTTTTGTCCATGTACTTTCCATGATGTCCGGGGCCTCGTGGAGCACAGCAGGACTAAGCACCTGGGCAAGAAGAGGCTGTCTATGGATTATAGTAACAGAGGTTTCCAGCTGGACCTGGATGCTAACGGCAACCTACTCTTTCCCCATCTTGATTTCATCACCATACTGCCACGGGAGAAGCTCGGGGAGCGAGAGGTCTACCTGGCCATCCTTGCTGGAATACACTCCAAGTCACTGGTGCCAGTGTATGTGAAGGTGAGGCCCCAGCCTGAGGTTGTGCCCAAGATGCCCAGCAAACAGAAGCTGACCTGTCCCTTTTTGTTTCTTCACATTCATGATGGCTGATGCTTATGAGCTGCATCTGAAGGAGAGGCACCATGTCATGCCCACTGTCCACACGATGCTTAGGTCTCCAGCCTTCAAGTGCATCCACTGCTGTGGGGTCTACACTGGAAATATGACTCTGGCAGCCATTGCTGTTCATCTGTTGCGGTGTAGGAGTGCTCCCAAGGACAGCAGTTCAGACCTACAAGTCCAGCCAGGTTTTATCGAAAGCAGTGAATTGCTATTGGTCAATGGGGAGGTGATACCCGAGTCTAACTTTCCTGTAAAGAGAAAGCTGCCAGATGGTCATTTGGGGCCAGGAGAGCAGAAGGACGGGGAAGAGACTTCACTTGCCCTAAATGCTGATCCAGCACCGGGTCCAGATAAAGGGTCTAGTGCTGTGCCTTTGAAGAGACAGAGGAATGAAGGCAGGACAGAGGGACCAGGGGCCAATGATGACTCTCTCCAGGTGTTAGCATTAGATCCCAGTAAGTATGAAGGCCGTTCGTATGAAGAAAAAAAGCAGTTTCTTAGGGATTATTTCCATAAGAGACCATACCCTAGTAGAAAAGAAATGGAACTGTTGTCTTCACTGTTATGGGTATGGAAAATTGATGTGGCTTCATTTTTTGGAAAAAGAAGGTATATTTGCATGAAAGCAATAAAAACCCACAAGCCCTCTGTGCTTCTAGGCTTTGATATGTCTGAACTTAAAAATGTTAAACACAGATTAAATTTTGAGTATGAATCGCAAAGCCTGTGAAAAAGTCTAAACTAGGCAGTGTTTTCCAGCTGACAGACTTTGGGTACCCTCATCCCTTTGTCCTCAGTCTCTGAGGCCCTTCAGGGTGATCCAGGTGCTCAGAAAGACTCCAGTTAAGGAGACAGATAATTTCTCAGATGTACTGTTCCTTGCAGTTTGATTTGTAATGGTTACTGTCATTTTTTTTTTCCTGTCATGTAAATTAGATCTTTTGGTATTCTGTGCACGCCTTGTTTTCCTAGGAGTGTCAGTATCAAATGGTAAGAAACTGAAATCTTCAAATACTTATGTATTTTTTTAAAGGAAAATTTGCTTGTTTGAGAATACTTGATTATTAAAAGTTTAAAGCATTGCTTATCCCCCAACTTTGCAGACAGCAGCTAAGGACATTACATGTTTAGAGAAGTGAGTACTGTGATGTATATGGCTCCCTGAGAACACAGTTTTTAAGCATTAACTTCTGCTGAATCTATGAACGCTATTTGCTTATGAGATTATAATTTTGATTTACACTTTTTCAGGTTTCTCCTGGCACTGTTTTTTAAAAAATATAATTCATAGAAAACCAGATGTTTTTCATTTATTTAGCCTGAGGTCTGGTGTGCCACTGATAATCAAATGTTGCTCTCTAAATAAAGTCTCCAGGAGTGGAAGTGCTTTCCAGTGCAGACTTTCTTCTGATGTGGTGACAGCTCATTTCTCCATTCAAAGGTTCTTTAGTGCCTTTAGGATAAACTGAAAACATCAAGAACTCTTCCTTGCCCTTGCTGGAGCTGCTCATAAGCCAGCAAGAGGGAAGGACAGGACGCACAGGGAGCCCCTGCTGCCCCTGCATGTGAGCTCTGCTTGAGGTGGAGAGCAGGTTTCAGGCACAAGGTATAGGGCAGACCAGGAGCTCCGCTGGTTGGAATAGCTCAGGATATGTGTGTTAGAGTTGGAGATGTGGGTTCTCCTCCAGCCCAGGTATCCAGATCAACAGGATGAATCTCCACTGTCCTCTGGATGCCAAACCTTGTTTTTGTTTTTGTTTTTGTTTTTTTCTATCAATATAACTAACTTAAAGCGCCAAAACTGGCAACAAGGACCAGCTGAGATCCAAGTCATCCCTCCGCTAATGTGCAGCAGAGAGCCTGCCCACCTTTGGGTAGAGGATCTGGAGGGTGTGATGGCCTCTGGGAAATACGGCAGTGTTGTTACATGGGTTTTTTAACTATAACACTTGCATGTAATTGCTATAATGTGCACTTCAAGGCAGTTGTGAAACTGGTCTGTGACTATTGGTGTACTCTTGTAAATTCAGAGCTTGTTGGACTTTATTTTTTTTTATTGTTTTCAGAGTGTCTATTTTGAATTAAAATTTGTTACACCACTGCAAGTAGAACTGTTTAATTCTTCCAACAGTAAAACATTGCTATGAGGCATGTAGTGGATGCCTGTTACACCAAACTGCCCTGAAGTTGAGGCAGGGGAGTGTTTGCTTGAGCCCAGAAGTTCAAGGCCAACCTGAGTAACACAAAACATGTTTTTTTTAAAAAAAAAACAAAAAAAAAACAGGGCATTCAGAATGTAATTCAACAGAGAGAGTACTTACCTAGCATGCATGAAGCCCTAGGTTTGGTTCTTGGCACCACATAAACTCAAGAGCACTCAGTAGTTAGAAGCAGGAAGATCAGAAGTTCAAGGCCATCCTTGGAAACAGCAAATTTGAGGCCAGCCTGGGTACATGGGACGTTGTCATGAGAATCTAAACATAGATGTAGATGTTATGTTTAATTCCTGAGGACCATTTACTTGTTACTGAGTGAAGATACAGCATAACCCCAAAGGGCTAACCACCAATCAGAAGAGAGCAGTGATTTGTGTTAGTTGGTTTCTGTTGTGTTTTGTTACCATAACAAAACAGTTGAAAAGGAAGAATTATTTTGATTCATGGTTCTGGAGATCCAAGGGGCCTGCTGGGTGACCCTTTTTTGCTGGCAGAGTCCTGAGGCAGTTCAGGCCATCACACGACATGGAACAGGTGTGTCTTTGGATGTCTTTTGCAAAGCCGCTGGTTCATGAGTTCCACCTTATGACCTTAACTAACTTCAAGTCACCTCCCAAAGACCTTGTCTTTAAACACCGTGGTCAGATGCACTTCGTACCCTCGTGAAGCCTCACGGGGTTGAAGTTTCAATAAGGCGCCTTTCGGGGACAGGTCATGTAGAGACCGCTGTTTCTGTAACTGTAGCTAGAAAAGAAGTGTCAGTGTACATAATAGAATGCTCGTGTCATAAGCTTTGCATTGCCGTGGCCATTCTGTTAGTGCTGATGTAGCAGAGGCCATGTTTGTGGGTGTTGGTAAAGACAGTCTGCTGTCTGGCATGGCTTAATCCTTGCCTGTCTGCTGTCGGGCATGCCAGGGCATCTCAGCCACTGCATCTAAGGCCCTTGGCCAGGTGGTTGTTTGCCTTGGGGGGTGCACGACAGTCCTGTGCACTGTAGGGTTTTGAGAACATGCCTACTTTCCAACCACTGGAGGCCAGTGGCAAACTATGCCCCCACTCCACCCACAAGTTGACCCCCAAAATGTCACTGCCAAGTGGCCCCAAGTAGGCCAGAAAGCCTGAAGAACCATTTTGATGGAGGCATTCTGATCCTGGTATGTGTATTTTAATTAATCGTGGCACAACTTTGACGCCAGATCTTTGCTATGGTTGCTGGTTACGAAATAGTTTTTAGGTGTTTGGATCAAAATTTGACAAATGTTGAGCTTTAGAAAGCACTTAAGTGCAGCAGTCTTGCCAATTTTAGCAAATTGTTGAAAATAAATGGACGATTTTGAGATCTTACTGGTTAAACATCCATGGCTTCGTATTTGCTAGCTAGGACCTGAGCTGAGCACTAAGTTGTTCTTGGGACTTACGCTGCAAGTGTGATGGGGAAGCTCAAGGTCGGCTGCTGGTGTGTCTGCTCCAACCACAAAACTCTGGTTTATTTATTTATTTATTTATTTGAGAGAGGGAAAGAAGCAGAGCGAGAGAGAGAATGGGCACACCAGGGCTTCCAGCCACTGCAAAGGAACTCCAGATACATGCGCCACCTTGTGCATCTGGCTTACGTGGGTCCTAGGGAGTCGAAACCCAGGTCCTTTAGCTTTGCAGTCAAGTGTCTTAACTGCTAAGGCATCTATTTAGCCCAAACTCTGGTTTCTTGATGAAGGCCTGGTAGGCAGTCAGGTGAAAAGGAAGCTGAGGATTTTCATCATGTTAATTCTAAGGCCAGCCCTCTAGCTAAATCCATTTTGTCTGTTAGAAAAGAGCCTCGTCTGAACTCTGTGCCGCAGGTGCAGTTGGCACAGTCCACCTCAACTGCTGATGCTCTGGTTTTGTTCGTAGGCGTGGAGACCAGCTTTGTCTTAATAGGCTGCGCATTTATGTGTCTTTGGTTTTTCAAGGTAGAATCTCACTCTCACCCAGGCTAACCTGGAATTCACTATGTAATCCCAGGCTGGACTTGAACTCACCGATCCTCCTACCTTGGCCTCCTGAGTGCTAGGATTAAAGGTGTTTGCCACCACACCCGGTTTATGTGTTTATTATTTATTTATTAATTTGAGGTAAGGTCTTGCTCCAGCCCAGGTTGACCTGGAACTCACTATCTAGTCACAGGGTGGTCTCAAACTCACGGCGATCCTCCTACCTCTGCCTCCCGAGTACTGTGATTAAAGGTGTGCACCATCATACCTGGCTCCAAGTTGTTTATTTTTTTAAGTGAAAAAAAAAAAAAAAGATCAACTTGAGGTCCAATGAAACAAGAATTACTTCAACTGTTGGCTATAGTGAAGAAAAAGTAAGGAGTGTACCTCATTGTGCATTTATCCTATTAACCTGAATATTTGCTCATGACAGAAACCTTTCTATGCCTTGCCTCATTTCAGTGGTTTTAGCTTAACTGTGAGGCCCGTTTTGTTTACAAAGTACGAGTGATTGTAAACTGAAACCTGCAGAAGGGTACGGTTATAACAAGTTACCTTAGTACATTAGTAGGGCTGGAGAGATGGCTTAGCGGTTAAGGGGCTTGCCTTCAAAGCTAAAGGACCTTGGTTCGATTTCCCAGGACCCACATAAGCCAGACGCACAGGTGGCGCATGCATCTGGAGTTCCTTTGCAGTGGCTGGAAGCCCTGCGCCCATTCTCTCTCACTCTGCCTCCTTCCCTCTCTCAAATAAATAAAAATAAAATAAACAAGTTATGTTAGTAGATTGTGATCACTACATTTTTTTGTTGTTTGGTTTTTTTTAATTTTTTTTATTTAGTTACTTGAAAGTGACAGAGAAAGAAGCAGAGAGAGAATGGGCGCACCAGGGCCTCCAGCCACTGGAAACGAACTCCAGATGCATACGACCCCTTGTGCACCTGGCTAACGTAGGCCCTGGGGAATCGAGCCTTGAACCAGGGTCCTTAGGCTTCACAGACAAGCGCTTAACCACTAAGCCACCTCTCCAGCCCTGTTGTTTGGTTTTTTTGAGGTAGGGTCACACTCTAGCTCAGGCTGACCTGGAACTCAGTATGTAGTCTCAGGATGGCCTCTTACCTCTGCCTCCCAAGTGCTGGAATTAAAAACATGTATCACCACGTCCAGCTTTGGCTTTTTTCTTTTTCTTTTCTTCCTTTTTGTTTTGTGATTACTGCTTTTTAAAATTTTTTTTATTTCTTTATTTGACAGAGAAAGAGGGAGAGAGAATGGGTGCGTCAGGGCCTCCAGCCACTGCAGATGAACTCCAGATGCGTGCGCCCCCTTGTGCATCTGGCTTACGTGGGTCCTGAGGAATAGAACCTGGGTCCTTTGGCTTTGCAGGCAAACGCCTTAACTGCTAAGCCATCCCTCCAGCCCACTTTAAAAAAAAAAAAAAGCCGGGCGTGGTGGCGCACGCCTTTAATCCCAGCACTCGGGAGGCAGAGGTAGGAGGATCACCGTGAGTTCGAGGCCACCCTGAGACTCCATAGTGAATTCCAGGTCAGCCTGGGCTAGAGTGAAACCCTACCTCGAAAAACCAAAAAAAAAAATAAATAAATAAAATAAATAAATAAATTAAAAAAAAACTATTTATTTATTATTTATTTATTTGTTTGCAAACACAGAGAATGGGCACACCACGGCCTATAGCCACTGCAAATGAACTCCAGACATATGTGCCCCTCGTGCATCTGGCTTACGTGGGTCCTGGGGAATTGAATCTGGGTCCTTGGGCTTCACAGGCATACACCTTAACTGCTAAGCCATCTCTCCAGCCCCTGTGATCATTACTTTTTTAGGTAAAGCTTTCTAAAACTTGTCAGAACCAGTCCTTAATGTCATTCCAAAGGAGTGTGACTCTCCTTACTCTAGGCACTGGGCGTGTATATGACCATGTGTCACTGGGGTCCATGCTCGCCCTTTGTTCAGCCCACTGTGTCCCAGCATGAGGTAGCGCTCTGCTGCTAACTCAGGGCTTCAGGCCCTGTTCTCCACTGCTTCCTGTGTGCCCTGTGCCACACTGGAGACAAGTGGCCCAAAGATTTAAATTCTAATGGTTGGTTGCTAGGGAGTGGTAGACAGAAGTTTAACCTGAGATTAGAAGATCGTAATTGGGCAGCTTTTTAGATTCCTTCTAATAAATTTATGGGTGCCTAAATAATTTGAAAATCTGATTTGAAATCCAAATGTTTTGGTATAGTTAAAATTTCAGCAATATTTTAGATACAGACCAAGCTTAGCATTTCTCTGATACTCACAAACGCCAGTTACAGTGGGTAGGTCTAAAAGCTAGTTTAAGATTTACTTAACATTGCATATTTAAATTATGAGTACTCTTAATTAGTTTTTAACAATTCTGCAAGAATTTAAAAATTATTTATTTGCAAGCAGAGACAAACAGAATAGGCACACCAGGGCCTCTAGCTGCTATAAATAAACTCTAGATGCATGCACTACATTGTGCATCTGGCTTTACATGGATACTGGGGAATCATACCTGGATTGTTAGGCTTTACAGGCAAGTGCTTTAACTGCTGAACCATTTCTCCAGCCCAAGATTTTTTTTTCTTTTTGAGGTAGAGTCTCACTGGCTGACTTGGAATTCACTATGTATTCTTAGGGCGGCCTTGAACTCACAACAATCCACTTACCTCTGCTTCCCAAACGTTCAGATTAAAGGTGCGCACCACCATGCCCTGATAATTTTTATTTTTAAGTTCTTTTTTTGTTGTTTTTGTTTTTTTTGAGGTAGGGTCTCATACTAGACAAGGTTGACCTGGAATTCACTCTATTCTCAGGGTGGCCTTGAACTCATGGTGGTCCTCCTCCCTCAGCCTCCTGAGTGCTGGTATTAAAAGCAGGTGCCACCACGCCCGACTTCTTTAGTTTTTCAAAAAGTATTAGCCAGGCGTGGTGGCGCACGCCTTTAATCCTAGCAGTCTGGAGGCAGAGGTAGGATCACCATGAGTTTCCCATGTCAGCCTGGACTAGAGTGAAACCCTACCTTGAGAAAAAAAAAAAAAAGTATGTATTATTTATTTATTTATTTATTTATTGGAGAGAGAAGGCATACCAGGGCCTCATGCCACTACGAATGAACTCCAGACACATGGGTCACCTTGTGTGTCTGGTTTAAGTGAGTGCTGGGGAATTAAATCTGGGTCCTTAGGCTTCACAGGCAAGTACCCTGCTAAGCCATCTCTCCAGCCCTGTTTTTTTTTTTTTCTTTTAAATACTTTTATTTATTTGGAAGGAGAAAAAGAGAATTAGAATATATCTACCAAGGCCTCCTACCACTGCAAACTCCAGACACGTGCGCCAATTTGGGCGTCTGGCTTTACATGGGTTCTGGGGAATCAAACCCCACCTGACAGGCTTTGCAAGCAAGTGCCTTTAACCACTGAGCCATTTCTCCAACCCAGTAATAATGTTTTTAACTTGATAATTTGAAAAACCAAAACTAAATAGGTCTATGTAATCTAGTATCGTGACATTACATTCAAGTATATGGCCTTGCTCATTTTTTTTTTCCAGTTATATTAGCTGATCCTCTTGTCCTTGCCCTGCTCAGTGCTTGACTAATTTACATGGGTGCTTGTGGTAGTTTGATTCAGATGTCCCCATAAACTGAATGCTAGGTCCCCAGCTGGGGGCAGTTTGGGAAATTGGATTCTCCCGGAGGCAGTGTATTGTTGAGGGCAGGCTTATGGGTGTTACAGCCAGCTTCCCCTTGCCCAGTGTTTGGCACTATTCTGCTGATGTTGACCAGGAGGTGACGTCCACCCTCTGTTCATGCCGCCGTTTTCCCTGCCATCACCGAGCTTCCCCTTGAGTCTATAAGCCAAAGTAAACCCTCCCACAATCTGCTCTTGTTCAGGTTCTTCGTGCAGCAGTGCTGGAGATCAAGTCCCCCTGCTTGTGCAGCCAGCACTCTAGCCCGCTGAACAAGAGGTTCACCCTGGGGTGGGCTCCCGTCATTATGCGGATCCTCCGTCCGTGTGTGTAGTAGTCCTTGAAGCATGTAATACCGGCTTAATGTTCATGACTCTCTTATTTTATACTTTATCTTAGGCTGTCTATTTCTCCTTTGATTTTAGATGGTGGGTTTCCTAGATATAGCAATACTGGTTGGCAGTTATTTTCTTCTGGTCTTGAGATGCATTGGCTCATGCCTCCCTGGTGTTTATTCTGTTATTCTGATGGTTGTGCCTTTGCCGGTAACTTGGTGCTTCTCTTCTCCCCCCCCCCCACCCCTCTTGTCTCTCTCTGTCTTCTCTCTCTCTCTCTCATAGCTTTTAGTGTTCTTTCTTCAGTCTGCGGTCTTGCTGTTTGAATTATTACAACGCAGAAGGGGCCTGTCTTCTGCTCATGTGTATTTGGAGTTCTAAATGCTTCCTAAACCTCAATGTCCAAATCACCCCCTTGATTTAGGGGAATTTTCGCTTTCACTGAATAGGTTTGTTTTTTTTTTTTCTTTTTGCTCTTCTGTATGTTAGCATCCTTTCCCATACCCAAAATTATAAGTTTGTAAGCTACATTTTAGGCTATAATACACAAGTCTTGAAATCTGTAGTCATAATTCCTTTTTTATTTAAAAAATATTTATTATGTATTTATTTGCTGGGCAGAGAGATGCAGACAGAGAAAGGGGGAGGGAGGAAGGGCAAGTGGGTTGTTAGGCTTTGCAAGTGAGTGCCTTAACCACTGAACTGTCTCCCCAGCCCTATATTTTTTCCCTTTATTGCTATCTGAATAGAATCATTAAAAATGTTGTTAAACTTGTGGTAGTTTTTTTTCTGCTTGTCCTAGTATTTGCTTTGTTGAGCTTTTCACTTTGCAGATTTCAGCTTTTATGATCTGTGTTATTTTCACTAGTATTCTGTACTACTTTGTTCAGCTGCTTGTTCATACCCTCTTTGAAGTCACCTGGCATTTTCAAGATTAGCCTTTTTAATTCTTTAGCATTTCATCCACTTCCATATGTTTGGAATCAAGTGCTAAATAAATTTTCTAAGGATCATGTTTTCTTTTTTTGTTTGTTTTTTAAGGATTAAGCATATTTTACTATAAATATAACATGATTTTTTAAAATTTTTATTGACAATTTCCATGATTATAAACAATATCCCATGGTAATGCCCTCCCCCCACTTTCCCCTTTGAAACTCCATTCTCCACTGTATCCTTTCAACCTCTCAATCAGTCTCTCTTTTATTTTGAAGTCATGATCTTTTCCTCCTATTATGATGGTCTTGTGTAGGTAGTGTCAGGCACTGTTAGGTCATGGATATCCAGGCCGTTGTGTGTCTGGAGGGAGCATGTTGTAAGGAGTCCTTCCCTTCCCTTGGCTCTTACAGTCTTTCCGCCACCTCTTCGGCAATAGACCCTGAGCCTTGGAAGGTGTGATAGAGATATTGCAGTGCTGAGCATTCCTGTCACTTCTTCCCATCACCATGATGCCTTCTATGCATCTATGATCATGAGGAAGATTGGTCTGTAATTTTCTTTTTTTGTTCTGTCTTTGTCTGGTTTTCGTATCAGGATGATGCTGGCTTCGTAGAAGGAGTTTGGTAGGATTCCTTCTTTTTCTATTTTATGGGAAAGCTTAAGAAGCAGTAGTGTTTGTTATTCCCTGAAGGTCTAGTAAAATTCACCAGTGAATCCATCTGGGCATGGACTTTTTTTAGTTGGGAGATTTTTGATAACTGCTTAGATCTCCATACTTGTTACAGGTCTATTTAAGTGATGAATCTCATCTTGATTTCATTTAGGTAGGTCATATAAATCAAGGAAACCATCCATTTCTTTCAGATTTTCATACTTACTGGAGCATATGTTTTTATAGTATGTCCCTATGATTTTTTTAATTTCTCTGGTATCTGTTGTGATGTTGCCTTTTTCATCTCTAATTTTATTAATTTGTATCTCTTCTCTTTTTCTTTTGGTCAGATTTGCTAAGGGTTTATTAATCTTGTTTATCCTTTCAAAGAACCAACTCTTTGTTTCATTGATTCTTTTAATTGTTTTTTTTTTTTTTTTCTATTTCATTAATTTCTGCCCTAGTCTTTATTATTTCTTCCCATCTACTCTACTGATTTTTCAGTTTGCCTTGTTCTTCTTTTTCCAAGGCTTTAAGGTGAAGTATTGGGTCTTGAGACCTTTCTAATTTCTTAATATAAGCACTTAAAGCTATAAATTTCCCTCTTAGGACTGCCTTCATTGTGTCCCAAAGGTTTTGGTATGTTGTATTCTCATTATCATTTGACTCTATGAATTTTTTTATTTCCTTCTTGATTTCTTCATTGACCTTTTCATCATTAGTAGTGTATTGTTTAGTTTCCATGATTTTGTGTATACTCTATAGCTTTTCTTGGCATCGATTTGTAGTTTGATTCTATTGTGGTCAGATAGAATGCAAGGAATTATTTCAATTTTCATGTATTTGTTAAGATTTGCTTTGTGTCCTAATCTGTGGTCTATTTTAGAAAATGTTCCATGTGCTGCTGAAAAGAATGTATATTCTGCAGCATTTGTATGAAATGTCCTGTATATATCTGTTAGGTCCATTTGTTCTATGACCTCATTTAATCCAGATGCCTCTCTGTTTATTTTTTGCTGGGATGACCTGTCAATTGATGAGAGTGGGGTGTTGAAGTCACCCACTACCACTGTGTTTGGTGTTATCTGTGACCTTAGTTCTAATAGCGTTTGTTTGATGAAATTGGGAGCTGCCATGTTAGGTGCATATATGTTTAGGATTGTAATGTCCTCTTGTTGGAGTATGCCTTTAATCAACATAAAGTGACCTTCCTTATCTTTCCTAACTAATGTTGGACTGAAGTCTACCTTGTCAGATATTAGGATAGCAAGCCCTGCTTGTTTTCTAGGACCATTTGCTTGAAACACTGTTTTGCAACCTTTCACCCTAAGATAGTGTCCATCCTTTGTAGAAAGGTGAGTTTCTTGGAGGCAACAAATTGAAGGATCCTGCTTTTTAACCCAGTCTGCAAACCTATGTCTTTAGGTTGGGGCATTGAGGCCATTGATATTAAGAGATATTATTGAAAGGTGTGTATTTATTTTTGCCATTTTTTTTTTGTAGTTCTTCCCATTTTACCTTTGCTTTTCTGTATTAACTAGTATTTGAGTATGGCTTGCTTTTTCCAGGTTCCTTATATGTGTGCTTTTCTTTCTCTTCAGCATAGAGGATTCTTTCAAGTATTTTCTGTAGAGCTGGTTTTGTCTTCAAATATTCCTTTACCCTGCTTTTGTTGTGGAATGCCCTTATTTCTCCATCTATTTGAATGGATAGCTTTGCAGGATAAAGTAACCTTGGTTGACAGTTGTTATCTTTCAGAACTTGGAATAAATTACACCAAGCCCTTCTGGCTTTTAAAGTTTGTGTTGAGTAATCTGCTGTGATCCTGATGGGCTTGCCTTTGTAGGTAACTTGATTTTTTTTTTTGTTTATTCTTATTTATTTATTTGAGAGCGATAGACAGAGAGAGAAAGAGGCAGATAGAGAAAGACAGAGAATGGGCGCGCTAGGACCTCCAGCCACTGCAAACGAACTCCAGATGCGTGCGCCCCCTTGTGCATCTGGCTAATGTGGGTCCTGGGGAATCAAGCCTTGAACCAGGGTCGTTAGGCTTCACAGGCAAGCGCTTAACCGCTAAGCCATCTCTCCAGCCCGTAGGTAACTTGATTTTTCTCTCTAACTGCTTTCAATATTTTTTCTTTGGTTTGTGTGTTTGGTAGTTTGATTATAATATGGCAAGGAGGGGTTCCTTCCAGGTTTTGTCTGGCTGGTGTTCTAAATGCTTCCTGTATCTGCATTGGCACCACTTTCCCAATTTGGGGAAAGTTTTCTTCTATGATTTTGTTAAAGACACCTACTATGCCTTTGGGGTGAAATTCTTCTCCTTCTACTATGCCCTGAATTCTTATGTTTGATCTTTTCATAGTGTCCTGAATATCTTGAAATTCCCATTCATACTTTCCTATTAGTTTGTCTTTCTCTTTGTTGGACTGTATCTGCCACCTGGTCTTCTAGTTTAGATATTCTGTCCTCTCATTTATCCATTCTACTGGTGAGATTTTCTACAGACTTTTTTATTTCATTAATTATGTTCTTCATTGCTAGTAATTCTGACTGGTTTTTATTTATTATTTCTATTTCCTTATTTATGTCTAGTATTGATCTCTTTATTTTATTAAATTGGTTTCCTGTGTCTTCTTTGATTCCTTTGATTTCCTCTTTGACTTTGAGCATATTTATAATCATTCTTTTGAAATCTTTCTCAGGCATTTCCTCTAACTTATTCTCACTGGAGGTCATTTCTGATGCATTAATACTTTTTGGTGGATTTATATTGTCTTGATTTTTGGTGTTTCTTGTCTTATAATGTATATATTTTTGCATGTTGGATTAATTTAATGCTTGGGTTTTCTAGTTAGCTGCAGTATTATTAGATGTATCAATCAATCTGATGTTACATATCTTCAGGGTAGGAGCTTAAGGTGCTAGGTGTGGCTCTCAAGACTCTCAGAGTATCTACAAAAGTGACCCTAGGTGTTGGGTTTGCCTGCTATGAGAGCATTCAAGTAGGCTGAGTGGAACAAAATACAGGCAGATTCTAAAATGTAACTAAACAATGTACACTTTCAATATAAAACAGCACAGAGTATTTCTGCAAGAGTAGATATTATGACAACCAGATCCTCTAACAATATCACTGTCCCTTAGGGTGTGTGGTGCCCCACACCCTTAATCCTGTCAACAAGGAGGTTAAGATTTCTGGTCTGTAGAGGGTTCCAAGTCAGCTTGTGACCAAGTGAGACCCTTCCCTAATGTACAACAGAAGAGGAAACAAAGCCACTATAAATCAAGAAGAACAAACAACAAGCCCCAAATATAGATTATTTAAGAATGGCAAATCGGACCATCATTAGATTTAACATATGATTTATTTTGATATAGAAGGTGCAATTAGCACTTCTGGTTCAGGCCTATATACCAGGTTTATTAGGCAAATTAATCCCAGTTACCTTTTGGGATGATTTTGGTCTCAGTTTTGCTGCGCTCCTTCTTGGGTCTCTCTTTGGTGCACTGTGGGTTCAAGTAGGCTGGTTCGGTCGTTGGATCGCTGCTCTGGTCACAGGTGCTGGGTGCTGTGAGCTCCCTTCCGCTGGTCTCTGGTGCTTGCTGGCACTTGTGCTGGCAGTGGGGGAGGGGAGGCTGTGGATGGTGGCTCTAGTTCTCTTGCTGGTCCACGTGATCCTCTAACTCGTGATCTCCTCCTCTGTTGTTCCCTGCCGTTCTCCCTTCATGTTTCTTGAGTTTGCGGAGAGCTCCGGTGTGAGTGGAAAATCCCCTCACCTGCCTTTTCTTGTGGCTCAAGCCGAGCCTGGCAGCTGTGGCCCAGCGGACCTGGTGCCGCCACTGCTGGAGCCGCTTCTGCCTGCCTGTGTGGGCTCTGAATGCTCTGGATCTCTCCTACTTCTCTGCTGCCATTGGTAATTTCTTATACACCTTACTTTTTTGTAGAAGACTGTATTTTGCTGGTTTTGGGGGGGCTTTTTCTCCCCTAGGCTGCTTTGGCATGGTTCTTACACCGCCATCTTAACCAGAAGACCTCGTGTTTTTTTAGTGTTCATATTTTGCTTTCTTCTCTCCCTTCCTTTCTCTCATTTCTTTCTTGTCTCCCCTTCCCTTCTCTGTTTTGAAAACAAGAAGAGATTTAACCAGTGTACCACATTGGGAAAAACACATGAAGGGGTCCAGTGATCCCCAAGTCCATATTCAGGGTATTGATTTGAAGTTCTGGTTTACGTAGAGAGAATTCTGGGACCTGCATGCATAATGAAGCAGTCTCTGACCAAGGCGAGGCTTTGCTTGATCATTCCTCAGCTCCTGTTCGACACAGCGGTCCAGGACGTCTTTGTCTCTGGCATCACTTGAGTGAATCCATCTGTTTCATACAAGATGATTGCATCTGGGACTGGGGAGATGGCTCAATGGTTAAAGCATTTGCCTGCAAATCCTAATGACCCATGTTCAATTCCTCAACACTCACAATAAAGCCAGATACACAAAGTGTTGCATGTATCTGGAGTTCTTTTGCAGTGGCTGGAGGTCCTGGCGCACTCATTCTCTGTCTACTTGCAGATAAATAAAAAGATTTTGTTTTAGAAAAGATGATCACATCTGCTCCAGAATGCCACCTTGCCATCATGGGTAATCACCCTTACTGAGTGAGGGGTGATCTGTCCTCTGAAGCTTTGCTTTTCCTGGGCTCCCAGGTGGCTGAAGGTTTAGGACAATGGCACCTCTGTGCCTTTGGCCTTGTGCCACCCACATGGAGTCTGAGTTTTATAAAAGCAGTCTCTAGCCAGGTGTGGTGGCGCATGCCTTTAATCCCAGCATTCAGGAGGCAGAGCTAGGAGGATCACCGCTGAGTTCGAGGCCACTCTGAGACTATAGAGTGAATTCCAGATCAGCCTGGGCTAGAGTGAGACCCTACCTTGAAAAACCAGCAAAAAAAAAAAAGCAGTCTCTAAGTACCTATGTAGCCTTTAAATCCTTCATGCTTTGCTGGACATAAATGTCAACGGCACAGTCAGGAGGGGAAGGTCTCTGATAGAGGTCTTTTGGGTTGAAGTGTACAGGGTGCCTCTCCCTCAGGATTTGCTCCCCCTCTTCTCACCGAAAGCCATCCTGGCACCAGAGACCAGCAAAATTCCAAGCTGAGGAATCTCCTGAGTGTGTCAGAGAGGAGGAGGAGGCAACAGCACACTGATTTCTGCCCTGGATGGGGAGGGCTGAGAGACATGAGTAGTCTGTCTGGGTTTAAGTGCTATCAGGTCCTGTCTACTGCCGGGAGGGAGCTTTAGAAAGGGAGTGATCTGGTTTGGAGAAATGGCTTAATGGTTAAGGTGCTTGCCTGCGAAGCCTAAGGACCCATGTTTGACTTTCCACATCCCATGTAAGCCAGATGCACAGAGGTGACGCAGGCACAAGGTCGCACATGCCTCCTAGGTGGTGCAAGCGTCTGGGGTTTGATTGCAGTGGCTGAGGCCGTGGTGTGCCAATTCTCTCTCTCTCCTTGTCCCTCTCTGTTTCTCTCTTGCTCTCTCTAAAATTTAGAAAAAGGGCCGGGCGTGGTGGCACACGCCTTTAATCCCAGCACTCGGGAGGCAGAGGTAGGAGGATCGCCGTGAGTTCGAGGCCACCCTGAGACTACATAGTGAATTCCAGGTCAGCCAGAGCTAGAGTGAAACCCTACCTCGAAAAACCAAAAAATAAATAAATAAATAAATAAAATTTAGGAAAAAAAAAAAAGGAGGAGGGGGAGTGATCTGCTAACTTCAGGTGTAGCTCTCAGTCCCTGTAGTAACCCTAGGTGGTAGGGCTCTGCCAGCCACCACACCCTCCACAGCTTGAGCTCACTGCCTAAACTTCTCAGTAGGTCCATGTCTATGATTCCCACCCGGACACTATGGCAAGGTGTTACCAGCCCCCCTGACGCTTGTGATTGCTCGTTTACTGGTGCTCAGAGCAGCGGAGCCTCAAATAGGCCCCATCTCAAGAGAGCCCTTAGCTGTAGCACTCTGAGATGGGTTGTGTCCCCAGTACTGGTCTGTTCCACATTGCCCCACAAACCCCTGCGCTGGGTGTACAGCTGGCAAGGACTGTGGGCTTCCCAAGGCCAGGGCTGCCAATCTACCATTATCACTACCTACCTTGACTCCCTCCTGCTGGAGTGCTGTGGTTGGAGGTGTTCGTACATCCTTCCCTACTTTTCTCTGCCTCCCCTTTGTTTCCCTGTGCTTGTTAACTGTCCAGTCCCCTTGATGCCTGGAGCGCTGAGCTTGGAGCTGTTTCTCCTTTGTTAGAATCTAGGATGCTTATGCTTTAAACTGACAGATTACTAAACAGAGGACATTATTTCAAACCACATGTTTTCCATCAATGGCTCAGCGGCTAAGGTGCTTGCCTGTGAAGCCAAACAACCCAGGTTTGATTCCCCAGTGCCCAAGAAAGCCAGATGCACAAAGTGGCACATGTGTCTGTAGTTCATTTGCAGCAGCTAAAGGCCCTGGTGTGCCCATTCTATTTGCCTCTCTCTCAAGTAAATAAATAAATAAAATATTTTTAAAAAATCAATGCAGGGCTGGAGAAATGTCTTAGCAGTTAAGGTGCTTGCCTGCAAAGTCAAAGGACCACGGTTCAATTCCCCAGGACCCACATAAGCCAGATGTGCAAGGTGACACATGTATCTGGAGTGTGTTTGCAGTGGCTGGAGGCCCTGGTGTGCCCATTCTCTCATTCTTTCTATGTGTCCCTCTCTTTCTCTCAAATAAATAAATAAATAAATAATATTTTTAAAAAATCAATGCAATGTTTCTTCAGTAAGAAACTGGTAGCTGGGCGTGGTGGTGCACGTCTTCAGTACCAGCACTTGGGAGGCAGAGGTAGGAGGATCACTGTGAGTTCAAGGCCACCTTTAGACTACATGGTGAATTCCAAGTCAGCTTTGGACTAGAGTTGTAAAGTGAGCAAATGTTATATTTCCCTACATTTCTTTTTTTTTTTTTTTGGTTTTTTGAGGTAGGGTCTCACTCTAGCCCAGGCTGACCTGGAATTCACTATGGAGTCTCAGGGTGGCCTTGAACTCACGGCGATCCTCCTACCTCTGCCTCCCGAGTGCTGGGATTAAAGGCGTGCGCCACCACGCCCAGCTACTCTCTACATTTCTTTATACCTAGCTTAGAGAAAAATAGAAGTTACTTCCTTTAGGAGCTCATAAAAGAAGTTGTTTAAGCAGATGGGGATGGTAGATAAACAGGAGGCTCTGCTGATCTGAATAGCATTAACCGGGCCCTGCATTGTTGAGCAAACTCCTCAAGGGCAGATAAGCGGGAAACTCCTGGTCTATCTCACACCCCCAGGGGCTTCCTGTAACTGACCAACAGACCTGTTTACAAGTTCCTTTTTTTTTTTTTTTTTCTTTTTTCCCTATCATCTTCTAAGATGCCCTGAATTCCCCACTTTGTTTGAAATTACTTTTATGGCTGCAACTGTCACATGTGAATTGTGATTGATGGTTTAACTCCCATCCTGGTTTTTTTTTTTTTTTTTTTTTTTTCTGCAAACATCATGTAGTTATTTCCAATAAAAGCTGACACTCTGAACCCTTCGGGGCTGCACTGTGAGATTCCAACCTCTGGGGTGAAGACCTAGTATGCCAGACTTTCTTCTTTTTTTTTCTTTCTTTTTTTACTCAATAGAACTTTGCCTCACATTTCGTGAGTTGATAGTCTTACTTGTGTGACACCAGACACCATAACAAGTGAAACCCTACCTTGAAAAACAAAAAGAAACAAACAAACAAACAAAAAAAGACACTGGTAAACTGAATTATTTTTTTAAAAAATACTGTTTTAGAAGAGGTTTTTTTATTGCCACAAGAAAGTTCTTATATGAGAAAGTAAAGTTGTAACTAATCTATCTTACCTTTGACAGCTTCTAAAGCAACAGGAAAACCCACATCTGGAAGATTCACTATTGGGCTTTTCTTCTTTGATCACTTGATATTTTAAAGTTTTCCAAAATGAACATATGATGTTTTCACTGTAAGCAAAAAATGAAGGTTAACACACACCCCACATGCATGCACACACGCAAAGCCCTTGTTTGAGAAACTTTCAAACGTTCCAAACGGAGGCAAGCTTCCCGCCATGGTTTGGCTGTGGCGCGTCTCCATGGGCTCATGTGTGGTTTGGAGGCTTGGCCCCAGTTTGGTCCTGCGGAGAGGTGGTAGGTCCAGATCATCTCAAAGCAATTTGGTACTGGCTTTGTGATCCTAAAGGATGGCAAGACTGATTGGGAAGGTGTCCTTCGTGCTGGGGTGATTCAGGGAAGCTGCTTTGGAGACATGGTGGAGGCAAACCCTGCAGCTGAGTGGCAGGAGACGACTGAGGTGAGGATGCTGGAAGAGACCCCGTGTCACAGGAAAGCTGCCTTAGCATGGCAGGACACAGATGGGGAATCTTGCTGCCTGGTAGTGACCCAGTTCAGTTGTCCTTGCTGTAGAGCCTGTGAGCAGCACAGGGAAGGGGGTTTCAAAAGTGTACCTTGGGCCCACTCCCCTGGCCAATGGGCAGACTTGGAGATGTCATATAATCTACCTTTGGCAGGAAGATAGGGGAGGTATAATAGCTCCCCAAACCCAAGTGACACTAGCAGAGACGGGAGCCCCTCTTATGGATGCTGAAGGATCTGTCGTCCTGTCTGGTGGCTGTCCCCTGTCTTACCACTTGCTCAGCTCTTTGGAAATGCACTGCTGTATGAGTTGCCACTTGCATGCAGGAGGGGCTCTGGTGTGGAAGACTGAAGCAGAGAATTTCTCTAAAAGCATTCATCCACCTCTCTCTCTCTCTCTCTCTCTCTCTCTCTCTGTCTTTCTCTCTTTCTCTTTGAGGTAGGGTCTTACTCTAGCCCAGGGTGACCTGGAATTCACTAAGGTATGACCCATGGAAACAGACTGTATGCTCATACCTATCAAGTAAAACAACAGATGAATGTCAGAAAGAGCAGACCAGCCTCTGCATAAACAGCTCGTGCTGTAGAGGAAGAAAAACATGTGAAATCGAGGTGGCAGACAGGCAGTGACAGCTGCGTGGGGAAGCAGGTTTTGAATACTGACATCCTGATCCTTTTCTTTCTGTGACTGGGCCTCTTGGGTATTTTTTTCCTCTTTTTTTGTAATTAATATATTTTTTATTAACAACTTCCATGATTGTAAACAATATCCCATGGTAATGCCCTCCCTCCCCCCCCCTCACTTTCCCCTTTGAAACTCCACTCTCCATCCTATCTCCTCCTCCTCTCAATCAGTCTCTCTTTTATTTTGATGTCATCATCTTTTCCTCCTATTATGATGGTCCTGTGTATGTAGTGTCAGGCACTGTAAGGTCATGGATATCCAGGCCATTTTGTGTCTGGAGGAGCACATTGTAAGGAGTCCTACCCTTCCTTTGGCTCTTACATTCTTTCTGCCACCTCTTCCGCAATGGACCCTGAGCCTTGGAGGCTGTGTTGCTTCCTTGCTTCCTTGCTTCCCTGCTTCCTTCCTTCCTTCCTTCCTTTCTTCCTTCCTTCCTTCCTTCCTTCCTTCCTTCCTTCCTTCCTTTTTTATTTGCAAGGAGAGAGAGAGAAGGAGAGAGAGCATTCCAGGGCCTCTAGCCACTGTAAATGAATTCCAGCACATGTGCCACTTTGTGCGTCTGGCTTTAAGCAGGTAGTGGGGAATTGATTCCGGCTGTCAGGCTTTGCAGGCAAGCACCTTAACCTCTGAGCCATCTCCTCAGCCCCTCTTGGTTCTTGGTGTGTGCCAGGATTTGTGGGACTCTGATCCTCTCACTTCTGTCACTGGCAGTCTCTGAAGTCTGGGTGTCACAGGTAGATGGGGGATTCTGGGTGCTCTTCCTAGCAGGTACACCCATGCTAAGGGCATGTGTTCTCTCTGTGAGGCACCCACAGTTGGAGTGCTGAGGACAGCGCTGGGTCACTTTGTTTGTCCTTTATCATAGCATATCAAGTTTAGGCTTCTGGGGGGGGGGGAGGTGCTGGAGAGATGGCTCAGCAGTTAAGGTGCTTGCTTTCAAAGCCTGACGACCTGGGTTGAGTTCCCTAGTACTCAAAACCAGATGCACAAAGTGCCATATGAATTGAGGAATTGAGTTGGTTTGCAGAAGCAAGAGGCCCTGGTGTACCATTCTCTCTCTCCCTCCTCCCTCCCTTTCTCCTTGCAAATGTATATATAGGTTTTCAAGGTAGGGTCTCACTCAAGCCCAGGCTGACCTGGAATTCACTCTGTAGTCTCAAGGTGGCCTCGAACTCATGATGATTCTACTAATTCGGCTTCCCAAGTACTGGGAGTAAAGGCATGTGCTATCACGCTTAACCATATATATAATTTATTTTTAGTTTTTCAAGGTAAGGTCTCATTCTAGCTCAGGCTGACCTGTAATTCACTTTGTAGTCTCAAGGTGGCCTTGAACACATGGCAAGCCTCCTACCTCTGCCTCCTGAGTGCTAGGATTAAAGGCTTGCGCCACCATGCCCAGCTCAAAAATATTTTTTTAAAAAGTTTACATTTCTGGGGCTGGAGGGATGGATTAGCGGTTGAGGCATTTGTCTGCAAAGCCAAAGGACCCAGGTTCAATTCCCCAGGACTCACATTAGCCAGATGCACAAGGGGGTGCATGTGTCTGCAGTTCGTTTATAGTGGCTGGAAGCCCTGGCACACCCATTCTCTCTTTCTCTTTCCCCCTCCCTCTGTCTCTGTCAAATAAATAAATAAATAAATATAAAAAAATATTTTTAAAGTTTACATTTCTGGGCTGGGGAGATGGCACAGTGGTTAAAGGCACTTATTTGCAAAGCCTGTAAGCTCTGCTGTTCAAATCCCCAGCACCCACATCAAGCCAAATGCACAAAGCGGCACATGTGTTTGGAGTTCATTTGCACGGGCAAGAGACCCTGGTGTGCTCATACTCTCTCTCAATTTCCCTCTCTCTTTCTCCCCCCACCCACATACACACAAAAATATTTTTTTTTTCTTAAAAAAACTTTACATCACTTCCAGGTAAGATGGTGGCATAGGAGTCAAGCCAAACCAGCCTAGGGAGGGAGTTAAGCAAAACCATAACAAAATACACTCTTCTTCCAAAAAGTGAAGGTGTATAGGATATTATCAGCCACAGCAGAGAAGCAGGAGAGACCAAGATCTACTAGAAAGGAGGAAACCAGCCAGAATCCTGTGAGGTGCTTGCAGCTCTGATCCACACGGATCCATGTGCCCACCCAGCCTGGCGCTGAGCTGCAGGAGCAGAGACCAATTCCAACCTCACCAGCCTCCTTGCAAAGTCAAGAAACCTGAAAGGGAGACAGCAGAGACCAGCTGAGGAGCTACTGAACAGGATATAGGCGAATATCAGGATAACAGGATATATAGCTGAGCAGTTCCAGTACAACCCCAGGCTTCCTGCACTCTTCCATTCCCCAGCTGTCAGAACTGCGAACCTCCAGAGAACTTATTCATCCCCTGGCAGCAGGGCAGCCAGCACAGCTGATCAGAGCACCAGCTCCACAGCACAACAAGGAGGGATTGAGGCGGGCACTTAGGATTGGTGAGATTGGAAGCCATCCCAAAAGGTAACGAGGCCAGTTGACAAAAAAAGCAGGTACACAGGCCTGCACTGGAAGTGCTAATCTCTCTTTCCATGTCAGGGCAGGTTGGTTATAGGTTATATTTTCTTAGTTGGCTTTACCATTCTCAATTAAACTGTATTTGGGGGTTGACTGTTGTTGCCTTTGATGCTTTCAGATTCATAGGGCCTTTGTCTTTTGCTTCTGTCAATTCTGGGAGCAGGTCTGATTCAGACCCAGGCTGACCTGGAACCCATTGCAGAAGAGAAATCTCAACCTCCCAGCTGACAGAGTTAAGGGTGTAGAGCAACACACACCCTTGGCGGTTTTGGCTTTATAAGGTTATCTGTTTGTTTTAATTCCCACACTTGCATACTCTGGGTTGATTTTTATTGCATGTGTATATTGTTCAGTTGAGTTTTAGAATTTGCCAGTAAATTGCAGCACCCAGCCCACTAGAATACTTGAATAGCAAGCAAACTCAACACCTAGGACTACTTCTGTGGTTGGATTGGAGTACAAGAGCTACACTTGGCACCTTAAACTCCTACCCTGATGGTCTATAAAGTTAGATTTCTACATCTAAGAGCCCTGCAGATAATTAGAAAACCCAAGCATTAAATCAACTCAGGGTGCAAAAATTGTTACATTATAATACAAGAAACACAATGAATCAAGACAATACAATCCCACCAAAAATTATAAATCCATCAGAAATGACCCCCAATGAGACTGCTTTAGATGAAATGCCTCACAAAGATTTCAAAAAAAATTTTTTTAATCTGTACTCAAAGAAATCAAAGGAATCGAATAAGAAAATAAACTACTGACAGAGAACACTGGAAACCAGCCTAATGAAATAAGGAGGTTATTACAAGACACGAGTAAGGAAATAGAAATACTGAAGAAAAACCAGGCAGAAATACTAGCACTGAAAAACACAGTAAGTCAAATAAAAAAACTCTGTGGAAAGTCTCTCCAGTAAAATGGATGAAGGAGAGAATAGAATATCTAAACTAGAAGACCAGGTGGCAGATCTAATATAGATCAACAAAGAGAAGGACAAGCTAATAGGAAGGTATGAATGGGAATTTCATGATATTTAGGACACTATGAAAAGATAAAACATAAGAATTCAGGATATAGTAGTAGAAGAATTTCACTCCAAAGGCATAGTAGGCATTTTCAACAAAATCATAGAAGTAAATTTTCCCCAACTTGGAAAAGAGATGCCAGTGCAGATACAGGAAGTTTTTAGAACACCAAACAGACAAAACCTGGAAAGAATCTCTCCTCACCATGTTATAATTAAACTACTAAGCATGCAAACCAAAGAAAATATATTGAAAGCAGTCAGAAAAAGCAAGTCACCTATAAAGGCAAGCCCATCAGGATAACAGCAGATTACTCAATACAGACTTTCAAAGCAAGAAGGGCTTGGAATGATGTATTCCAAGTTCTGAAAGATAACAACTGTCAGCCAAGGTTACTTTATGCTGCAAAGCTATCTATGCAAATTGATCGAGAAATAAAGACATTCCACAACAAAAACAGGCTAAAGGAATTTATGACAACTAAGCCAGCACTACAGAAAATACTTGAAGGAATCCTTCACGCTGAAAAGAAAGCAAAGCACACACATGAGGAAACAGGAAAAATAAACCATACTCAAATAACAGTTAAAACAAAAGAGTAAAGGGAAAACCGGAAGCACTACAGAACAAGAGAAATGGTGAGAAAAAATATATATACTTTTCAATAATAACTCTTGATATCAATGGCCTCAATGCCCCAATCGAAAGACACAGGCTTGCAGAATGGATTAAAAGGCAGGATCCTGCTATTTATTGCCTCCAGGAAACTCATCTCAATAAAAGATGGATACTGTGTTAGGGTGAAAGGATGTAAAATGGTATTTCAAGCAAACAGGCCTAGGAAACAAGCAGGGGATGCTATCTGATTTTCCACAAAAACACCAAAAAAAAAAAAAAAAAAAAAATCATTGGAGAAAAGACAGCCTTTTCAACAAATGTATGTAGAAGGATGAAAATAGATCCTTGTCTCTCTCCATGCACAAGAATCAAGTCCAAATGGATCGGGGACCTTAATATCAAAGCAGAAACTCTGAAACTGATAGAGAAAAAAGTACGGGAAACCATTCAACATATGGGCATAGGCAATGACTTTCTGAATATAATTCTAGTTGTTTAGGAGATAAAACCACTCATCAATCACTGGGATCTCATGAAATTACAAAGCTTTTGTACAGCAAAGGATACTGTGAATAGAGCAAAGAGACAAGCTACGGAATGGGAGAAAATCTTTGCCAGCTATACATCCGGCAGGTTTAATATCCAGAATATACAAAGAACTCAAAAAAAAAAAAATAAACAAGAAATCAAACAACCTAATTAAAAATGGGCAAAGGAACTTAATAGAGAGTTCTCAAAAGAAGAATTACACATGGCATTTAAATATCTAGAAATGAAGGATGACGGCTACATCCTTAGCCATCAGGGAAATGCGAATTAAAACTACTTTGAGAGTCCATCTCAGTCCTGTCAGAATGGCTATCATCAAGAAAATAAATGACAATAAGTGTTGTCAAGGATGTGAAAAAAGGGAACCCTTGTACACTGTTGGTGGTAGTGTAGTCTGTTACAGCCATTGTGGAAATCAGTGTGGAGGTCCCTGAGACAGCTAAAAATAGATTTGCCATATGACCCAGCTATAGCACTCCTAGGCATATATCCTAATGACTCTTCTCACTACTTTAGAGATACTTGCACAACCATGTTTATTGTCACTCTATTCACAATAGCTAGGAAATGGAACCAGCCTAGATGTCTCTCAACAGATGAATGGATAATAAAGATGTGGTACATTTACACAATGGAGCTCTATTCAGCAGTAAGGAAAAACGAAATTATGAAATTTGCAGGGAAATGGATGGATCTGGAAAGGATTATACTAAGTGAGGTAACCCAGGCCCAGAAAGCCAAATGTCGCATGTTTTCTCTCATATGTGGATCCTAGTTACAAATGTTCCGACTTGTGTGTGAGTTGGAGTAAAAATTGGTAGCAGAGGCCAGTAAGCTAGAAAAGGGCTATAAGGGAGGGAGGAGAGGGGTGGACTTAAGGGGATGGTACTGTGTATATATAAATAGATGGACAAATTAACACAGGTGGAATGGCCTAAGAGAGGTCAGGGGAAGAGATTGAGTACAAGAAATGTGGGGGGAGGGTTAATAAAAATTCTGGATATTGTGACTAAGCCACATGATAACCTACTTTTTTGGATAATGGCATGCCCAGAAGCTATAGACTGTTACTAGAAAAATTTCAGTGCCCAGGGATGGGATAGTGAGTTGTTGGCCAGTGAGGTCCAGGATGTCCCCAAAACATTACAGGCTATTGCCAAGGCTCTTGGTTTTCCACCAGAAATAGATAATAAGACGCCACATGCATGGGCTGTGAGGTCACTGAGAAATCAAACTGGGGCTGAGGTGAAAACCTTCCCCTGGTAGACCAGCTGACAGAAAGCTGGAAAAAGCTGCACTGCATGCAGCCTTATGGGAGACAGAACCATCAGTGGTGAAAGCAGTGGACACTGCAAGTATCAAGTTTGGCCAGCCAAGCCAAATGAGCCAATGGGTGCAATAGTTGCATGTCTGTTATGGGGGAAACCAACTGCTCTCTAATTGGACTGGAGACCCGCTCTATGGGAGGGAATACATGCCTGGTACTGAAAACCAAATCAGAAGCCTGTGGTTGGGGAGGTCATGAGCATTAGGAATATAATCCTACTCTTGTTTGGCTAAATGCATATATTATGCTCAACCAAACTTCCCTGTAAGCACTTTACTTAAGATATATATTAATGCTACTCTAACTTTTGGTTAGAGAAGCTTCTCTTCAGATGGTAGTAACCACTGGGATGACCCAAAAGGCACCATAGTGCTGAGAAGACATGATGGAGGAATGTTCACCACTGAAACATCTCTATCACACTCTCCAAGGCTCAGGGTCCATTGCGGAAGAGGTGGCAGAAAGAATGTAAGAGCCGAAGGAAGAGCAGGACTGCTTACAATGCAATCGACCAGACAGAAATTGGCCTTGATATCCATGACCTCACAGTGCCTAGCAATACCTACAAAAGACCCTCATAATAGGAGGAAAGGATGATGACATCAAAACAAAAGACAGACTAATGGCCTAGAGAGGGAGGGGATATAATGGAGTGTAGATTTGTGAAGGGGAAAGTGGAGTTGGGGAGGGAATTATCATGGTTTATTCTAAGTATGGAAGCTGCCAATAAAAAAGAAATAAGTAAATAAAAAAAATTTACACCTCTCCCTAGAAATGTTTAAGCCTTGAAACATTCTCAGAACCTTAAAATTCTTCACTCTGTTTTTATGAGGACAACAGAGGATAAAACAATTAGGAAAAAGAGGGAGAAAGACTATACTAACTTGGGTTGCCTGGGGATAAGAACTCTGGGAAATGGACATTCGAGGCAGGAAGAGCAGGTGGAGGTGCGGACTCGGCGCGTGGGTGGTGTGGAAAGCAATGCAGAGGACCTTCATGCAGGTGCAGAAAAAGCTGCTGAGTCACAATCGGTGCCAACATCATGTAGGAAAGCCTGTGTCCTGTGGGCCGTTGGTCATCAAGCTCAGACTCACTTTTAGACATGGATTTCAGGGGCACTGGCTGGTGGTTTTTGAGTGGGATTCCCGTGCTGACGTCATCAGCATCAGCTGGGAACTTGTTGGAAAGGAAGATTCTCGAGCCTCACCCCAAAGGTGACTCAGAGCCCCAGGTTGTGCCGGGCACTGTTTAACAAGCCTCAGCCCGTCTTACTCCCAGTTGCCTGCTTGGAGGAGTTGAGGCTAGAAACAAGCTACATAGTCCATGCCCCGGGGAAGCAGTACACATTCCAAATTCTCACACGAAGGGTTCTGCCATACATCACCGGAGATTATCCTGCTGTGACAGGCTAATCTGTGGAAGCTTCGTGGTACTCCACTGCTGAGATGGAGGGGAGCTTTTCTCCAGAGAGCAGCCTGTCTGTCACCCGTTCCAGTGCCTGTTCTTTCTCATGCGAGGATTAAAGGTGTTTGTCTACCCACTGACTCACGCTTGAAATCCTTTCACTTGACAGGGGTGAGGGCTACTTATGTGGGGCTGTGCAACTTGCCACAAGATCCCACTCATGCCTGTGCTCATTTCTATTTTTTTGTTTTGTTTTGTTTTGTTTTCTGAGGTAGGGTCTCATTCTAGCCCAGGCTGACCTGGAATTCACTCTGTAGTCTCAGGGTGGCCTTGAACTCACGGCAGTCCTCCCACCTCTGCCTCCCAAGTGCTGGGATTAAAGGCGTGTGCCACCACGCCCAGCTTCTATTTTTTTTTTTTTTGTTGTTGTTTTGTTTTGTTTTTTCAAGGTAGTGTCTAGTGCTAGTCCAGAATGATCTGGAATTCACTATGTAGTCTCAGGCTGGCCTCGAACTCACAGCCATCCATCTATCTCTGTCTCCCAAGTACTGAGATTAGAGGCATGCACCACCACACCTGGCTTTTCTTTTGGGGGGGGGCGGTTTTGAGATAGGGTCTCACTCTAGCCCAGGCTCACCTGGAATTCACTATGTAGTCTTAGGGTGGCCTTGAACTCATGATGGTCCTCCTACCTCTGCCTCTCGAGTGCTGGGATTAAAGGCATGCACCACCGCTAAGCCATCCCTCCAGCCCGTCGGCAACTTTTTATAAGAGAAAATATACAATTTTGACAACAAGTGCACATAGTGGTATAGAATTTGCATATCACCAAAGGCCAGTCTAGAAGCCAATGGGGATGAACACTGTTTGTTAGTGCTTACGAGTTTCATTCATGTCAAAGATAGCTGTCTACTTTCTCTCTCTCTCTCTCTCTCTCTCTCTCTCTCTCTTCTCTCTCTCTCTCTTTGGTTTTTCGAGGTAGGGTCTCACTCTAGCCCAGGCTCACCTGGAATTCACTATGTAGTCTCAGGGTGGCCTCAAACTCATGGTGTCCTCCTACCTCTGCCTTCTGAGTGCTGGGATTAAAGGTGTGCACCACCACGCCCGGCTTTCTTTCTTCTTTTTTGTCTACTTATTTCAAATGAAATATTACACCTACTCAGTCAGATATATCTCTGCCTTTAACCACAAGACCCAAATCAAGTAAGAGGAATCTAACTCTATTAAGAACTGGATTTAACTGTATCTCTCTCTTTAAAAAAAAAAGTTATTTATTTCTGAGAGGGAACGAGAATAGGTGTGCCAAGGCCTCCTAGCCACTGCAAATGAACTCCAGGTGCATGTGCCACCTTGTGCATCTGGCCTTATGTGGGTACTGGGGAATTGAATCTGGGTCCTTTGGCTTTGCAGGCAAGCACCTTAACTGCTAAGCCATCTCTCCAGCCTCTTTAACTGTATTTCTAATGGGGCTAGGGAAATGGTTCAGTGGTTAAAGGTGCCTACCTGCAAAGCTTGCCAGCTAGGATTCAGTTTCCCCACTACCTATGTAAAGCCAGATGCACAATGTGGTGCATACATCTGGAGATTGCAGCAAGAGACCTTGACATGCCATTCTCTCAAACAAACAAATAAATAATTTAAAAAGCCCTTCTAATATCAAAGGACTTCACTAAATTAACAGAGGCAAAGTTTCTTTCTAGACAGCAACCTGGAAATTGAGCATGCCAGCATTCACTAGCTTACTTGAGCAACTAATTTTACTGTTACACACTAAAAGTTATACCTGGGAGTTGTTTGTATAAAGAAACACACTTTAATAATAATAATAGTAATAAATGTCATCTTTTAGGATGAGTCAAATCAGACCCTTTTCATGGAGGGCAGTAACTATTGTTTAGTTTCAATTGTTCAACTTTTTTTTTCGGGGGGGGGGGTTTAAGGTAGGGTCTTGCTCTCGGTCTTGCCCAGGCTGTCCTGGAATTCACTATGTAGTCTCAGGCTGGCCTTAAACTTATGGTGATCTTCCTACCTCTGCCTCCCGAGTGCTGGGATTAAAGGTGAGCACTACCACACCTGGCTTCAACTTTTAAAAAATCTTTATTTATTTATTTTATTATTTATTTATGTATTTGAGAGGAAAAGAGAGAGACCGAGAGGAAGGCAGATATATAGGGAGAATGGGTATAGGCACACCAGGGCATCCTGCTACTACAGTTGAACTCCAGATACATACTCCACTTTGCATGTCTGGCTTTCTATAGGTACTAGTGGATCCAACCCAGGCCGTCAGGCTTTGTAAACAAGTGCCTTTAACCTCTGAGCCATCTCTCAAGCCCAGCTGCTGAACTTCTAAGGGAAGATCTGCAAAGACAACACTAACGGGAGACCTAGTCCTTTGATGGAACTATTACACTCTTCAGACCTGTTAAAGCCAGTGTAAAACCGAGGGGGAGGTGAAGTGTTTTGTAAAGAAGTATTTTTAGATAAGCTGTTTCATTTCCCCCTCCTTTTTAGAACAGATACAGATCAAATGTTTTGTGTATGGATACACACTGACCTTCTGTTTCACTGTTTTCTAATTGCAATAATGTGGATTTAAACAGCATGCCTTTGTTTATATGTATTTTTATACATACTCATTTAAAGATATAAAAAGAAACACAACAACTATGAAAATTATTTATCAGATACTCTACTCTTTTTTAATATTTATTTTTATTTATTTATTTGAGAGACAGATACAGAAATAGGGAGAGAGAGAGGGAGAGAAAGAATGAGTGTGCCAGGGCCTCCAACCACTGCAAACGAACTCCAGATGTGTGCACCCTTTGTGCATCTGGCTTATGTGGGTCCTGGGGAGTCGAACCTGGGTCCTTTGGCTTTGCAGGCAGGTGCCATAACCGCTAAGCCATCTCTCCAGCCCCCAGATACTCTGCTCTTTAAAAAAAAAAATTATGTGAATGAGAGAGAGCAGGAAAGACACAGAGAGAATGGGCACACCAGGATCTCTAGCTGCTGTAAACAAACTTCAGACCCATGAGCCACTGTGTGCATCTGGCTTTACATGGGTACTGGGGACTTGAACCCAGGCTGTCAGGCTTTACATGCAGGCACCTTTCCCACTGAGCCATCTCTCCAGCCCAACTCTGCTCTTTTATAAGGCGTTTTTAAGAGTAACACAAGAACAAAATATACATTTATTTACATTATTGTGCTTAAGTTATACAGAAAAAAAAAGCAAGGCAGTTCTGCTCCATTTCTGAAAAGTTTCCAACTAAGAATGGTGACATCTTTGGCCTAAGACTGGCAAGAAAGAATGGGTGCTGTGCTATATACAATTCATCTCTAAGAATATGGCACCTGCCAGCACAGTCATTCCAATACTGAGCCCTCAGTGCTGGACAGACTTGGATCCCTGTCCTGAAGCTAGGAAATCAAGAGAAATAACCAGATTTAAAAAAAAATAAAAAGTGCCGGGCATAGTGGCACACACCTTTAATCTCTGCACTCAGAAGGCAGGCCACCCTGAGAATACATAGTGAATTCCAGGTCAGCCTGAGCTCAAAAAACCAAAACTAAATAAATAAGTAAAATAAAAAGTTTGCCGGGCATAGTGGTGTACGCCTTTAATCCCAGCACTCGGGAGGCAGAGGTAGGAGGATCACCGAGAGTTCGAGGTCACCCTAAGACTCCATAGTGAATTCCAGGTAAGTCTGAGCTAGAGTGAGACCTTACCTCAGAAATAAAATAAAATAAAAATAAATAAATAAAAAGTTCAATGCCACCCAGAGACTACAAAGTGAATTCCAGGTCAGCCTGGGCTATAGAGAGACACTACCTCAAGAAACAGGCCAATCTGGGGGCATGACCCATAAAATGCTTGCTGTGCAAATATTATGAAAACCTGAATTCAAGCCCCTAGATACCTATGAGGCTGGGTATTATAGTGCTAGCACCTATGATCCCAGCACACACTGAGGGCAAGAAGGGAAGTGGAGACGGGAGAATTGCTTGGAAGCTTGTGTACCAGCTAGTTTGGTGGACACAGCACAATGAACAATGAGAGACCCTGCCTCAAACCAAGTGAAAGGTGAGGATTGAGGCTTCAAGTTGGCCTCTGACCTTCACATGCACACGGTGGCGCATGCGTGTCTATACTTGTACACAGGAACACACACATAAACGCATCACACAAAAATCATACATGGGCCTGGAGAGATGGCTTAGTAGTTAAGGCGTTTGCCTGCAAAGCCAAAGGATATCGGTTTGACTCCCCAGGACCCATATAAGCCAGATGCACAAGGTGGCACATGGGTCTGGAGTTCGTTTGCAGTGGCTGGAGACCCTGGAACACCCATTCTCTCTCTCTAATAAATAAATCAATAAAATATTGAGAGGCATGGTAGTATACAACTAACTTGGGAGGCAGAGGTAGAACATCATTGTGAGTTCAAGACCAGCCTGAGACTACACAGTGAATTCCAGGTCAGCTTAGGCTGGAGCGAGACCCTACCTCAAAAAAAAAAAAAAAAACCAAACAACAACAACAACAACAACAAAAAACCACATGAATTCGCACATATACATACCACACCAACAAAAGCCTAGATGTCCATCTGAGGGTAAAGATATCCAATGAAGGTGTAAAGAAAAATGAAATTTATAGGAAAATGGATGAATCTCAAAAGTATTATATTAAGGGAGGTGACCCAGACTTAGAATGACAAAAAAAAAAAAAAAAAAAATCCCATGATCTTTATCATATGTAACCTAGTTTCAATGCTTCTATGTGTGTTTGTGTTTGTGAATGTGGGTATAGGCTATGAAACTAGAAAAGAGACCACAGGAGGGGAAAGAGGTGGTGAAGAAGGGGGACGTACTAGGATACCTATGACAGGGTGACTTTGGGGAGGATGGGGAAAGACATAAAGGGCCAAGAGAATTGGGGAGAAGACGGGTAGGGGGAAGAACATCAACACAAACAAACTTTAGAGCTGGAAGAGATGGCTCAGTTGGTTAAGGTGCTTGCCTTCAAAGCCTGAGGACCCAGGTTCAATTCCCCAGTGTCCATCTAAAGCCAGATATACGAGGTGGCACATGTGTCTGAAGTGTTGTTTGTAGTGGCTAGAGGCCTTTGGAACACCGATTCTCTATCTGCTTTTCTCTCAAAGAAATAAATAAAATATACATAAAAAACAAACTATTTGAAAATGCCATACTGAAACCCATTACTTTGCATGCTAATTAAAAATAAGGTTTAGGGGACGGAGAGATGGCTTAGCAGGTTAAGGTGTTTGCCTGCAAAGCCAGAGGATCCCAGTTCGACTCTCTAGGACCCACGTAAGCCAGATGCACAAGGGGGTGCATGTATCTGGAGTTCGTTTGCAGTGGCTGGAAGCCCTGGCATACCCATTCTCATTCTTTCTCTCTCTCCCTCCTTTCTCCCTCTCAAATAAATAAAAATATATTTTAAAAAAGAAAGAAACTAAACTGGGCATGGTGGCGCACGCCTTTAATCCCAGCACTCGGGAGGCAGAGGTAGGAGGATTGCTATAAGTTCAAGGCCACCCTGAGACTCCATAGTGAATTCCAGGTCAGCCTGGGCTAGAGTGAGACCCTACCTTGAAAAACCAAAAAAAAAAAAAAAAAATAAAGAAAGAAAGAAAGAAAGAAAGAAACTTTAAAAAAAATAATAAGGTTTAAACTGGGCATCATGGTGCACATCTTTAATCCCAGCACTCAGGAGGCAGAGGTAGGGGGATCGCCAAGAGTTCAAGGCCACCCTGAGACCACAGAGTGATTTCCAGGTCAGCCTGAGCCAGTGTGAGACCCTACCTCAAAAAACCAAATAATAATAATAATAATAATAATAATAATAATAATAATGTTTAAGCCAGGCATGATGGCACACACCGTTAATCCCAGCACTTGGGAGACAAAGGTAGGATTGCTGTGAGTTCGAGGCCACCTACATAGTGAATTCTAGGTACCTGGGCTAGAGTGAAGCCCTACCTTAAAACAAACAAACAAAAATTTAAAATTAAGTCTAAATAAGTTTGAAAAACCATGATCTTGATATATTCTCCGCTCAAACTTTATATAAAACAGGCCTTTCAGTTAAATAGCCTCGTTTTTTTCCCCTCACACAGCCCACTATGTAGCTGCAGATAGATTTTTCTGCCTCAAGATGCAAATACAAGAGAAAATTTACAGCATGTGCATAATATTCCCTCTACACACTGTGTTGGATGAAAGATACAAAAATTTAAAAGGCTGCATCTTAGATTTTCTCAGCCTCTTCTTCAGTTCATGAACCTGATTCTGGTTCCAAGAGGACAGTGTGTGGAAGTAGATTTTTGTTTTCAGTGAGGGGGATCTGGGAAAAGACGGGTTTCTTTTTTTCTTCCAGTTACCAGATGGTATGTACTCCTTAAAGCTCTCACCAGACCATGTTTCAGGATCATACAGCCTTTCATATAATATTGGCTGTGTTCAGTAGCAATCTCATAAATCCATCTGTTTTATTTTTTTTTTTTTATTTTTATTTTTGGTTTTTCAAGGCAGGGTCCCACTCTATCCCAGGCTGACCTGGAATTCACTATGTAGTCTCAGGGTAGCCTTGAACTTACTGCAATCATCCTACCTCTGCCTCCCGAGTACAGGGATTAAGGGTGTGAGCCACAATGCCCGGCTTTGACAACATTTTTATTTAGCTGGAGATATGGCTCGGTGGTTAAGGTGCTTGCCTGCAATGCCTAACACCCTGGGTTCAGTTCTCCAGTATCCATGTAAATAAAGCCGGATGTGCAAAGTGGTACATGCATTTGGAGTTTGATTGCAGTGGCTAGAGGCCCTGGTGTTTTCTTACTCTCTCCTTGCAAATAAATAAAATATTTTTATTTAGCAGGGTGTGGTGGCACACACCTTTAATCCCAGCATTTGGGAGGCCAAGGTAGGAGGATCACTGTGACTTCGAGGCCAGCCTGAGATTACATAATGAATTTCAGGTCAGCCTGGGCTAGAGAGATCTTAACCCCCCAAAAAAGTATTTTTTTTCAAGTTTATTTACTTGTGAGCAGAGAGAGAGAGAGAGAGAGAGTTAGTTTAACATGTCAGGGCCTCTTGCTACTGTAAACAAATTTCACATGCAACCACTTTGTGCATCTGTTTTTACATGGATACTAGGGAACTGAACCCTGGCATCAGGCTTTGTAAGCAAATGCCTTTAACCACCGAGCCATCTCCTCAGTCCAATCCATCTGTTTTCTTTTGCAGTTTTTGCAGCTCATGTCTCTCTCAAATAAATAAACAAAATATCTACACACACATACAAGCAAAAAAAAAAAAAAAAAAAAAAAGGAAATCTCCCACCTGTGCATGTGAATCAAGTGGGAATGAGTTCTGAGCAAGCAGTCATGACCATATCCCAGTTTGCACAAGAAAAGATGGATATCACCAACATGAGATGAGCAAGAGAGACTCTGAGTGCCCATTATGACAGCTACATTCAACCCGCCCCCCCCCCCCCCAGCAGTGGTCAGATCCATGCTGCCCGCAACTCTTCCTTCCTCTGTGTCAAGGCTCCTTGGGGTCACATCTCATACAAGAACAAGGATGCAAAATCCTTTACTGTAATCAAAACCTCTTCAGTGACTGAAGGGTTAGCTCCCAGGCAGCATCCATGCTCTTGCTTGATGACATGGATGCTCAGGCCAGGCCTGTGGCCTGTGTTCCCATTCGAGCACCTGTACCTCACTGAGCCAAGTACAGGGTCGAGAAGCAAGCTTGACAGCTTCAGAGAATGGACGCAGCACTGGAGCCCACCCAGCACTCCCCTTGCATCAGACTGCAAGGGTCGATGGTGCGGTTGCTTGGGTCCCAGCTCTAAAATGAAAAGGCTGTGGTCCAGGGTTGCCATTACGACGAATAAGGTGCTTGTTGTGGTGGCGCACGCCTTTAATCCCAGCACTTGAGAGGCAGAGGTAGGAGGACCACTGTAAGTTCAAGGCCATCCCGAGACTACATAGTGAATTCCAGGTCAGCCTGGGCTAGAGTGAGACCCTACCTCAAAAAAAAAAAAAAGAGATTAATAAAGTGAAAAACCTTTGTGACGCTCCCATCAGGGTCATGTGCTTGCTGTCAGCCCAGCATTTATAGTAATGTCAGGATGGCTGTGGTGGTTTCACTGAGATGTTCCCCAGAAACCCAAGTGTTCTGAATGCTTGGTCCCCAGCTGGTAGCAAGTTGGGAGGTGTTGTTGGCTTAGGGGTGTTACAGCCAGCTCCCTCTTGCCAAAGCTCAGCTCACTCTCCTGCTGCTGTTTTCCACCTGCTCGTGCCGAGCTGTCCCCTGCCATCATGGAGCCTCTCAAGACTATAAGCCAACAGAAACCCTTTCCTCCCATCAGCTGCTTTTGGTTGGATGTTCTGCCCCAGCAACTACGACAGTGACATCATGCAAATCGGTAAATTGTAGGGAGGGCTGTATAAGTATTCAGAAAAACTTTCTGAAGAGGACTTCAAAGGGGGATTCTTGACCATCATTCAGTGTGGGTCCTTCTTTTTTTCTTTTTTTTTTTTTGGTTTTTCAAGGTAGGGTCTCACTCTAGCCCAGGCTGACCTGGAATTCACTATGTAGTCTCAGGCTGGCCCTGAACTCATGGCGATCCACCTACCTCTGCCTCCCAAGTGCTGGGATTAAAGGCATGCGCCACCACGCCCGGCAGTGTGGGTCCAGTTTTGCACATGTAAAATGGTAAGAATAACACTTACAGAGAATGTGTGAGGCTGAAGTGAAAAAAAATACGGCACGTGACCAGACTTGGCAAATGCCAGTCGGTCCCTTCTGAGTTGGTCAGGTCATCTTTCCACTTGTACCAAACACACTCCCCTTATTCAGAACACAACCAAAAACACGTCAGTAATTTGTTAACTCAAAAGAAAAACAAAAAGTTTTTATTCTCTGATATATAAAACAGAAAAAGAAAAATGGCAGAAGGATAGATCTGGGTAGAAAAATACACTCCAAGCAGCTGCTCCAAGCAGCTTGTAATTCTGTCACAGGCAGAAGCCCACAAAGTTCTCAATAATCCCCACGCACATATTTTTCCTTTAAAAAATGGATTCACATTTGCTGAACAACTTAAAACATGGTAAGAAATATAACTTTTCTTCTTGGTAGCAGATCCAGTTACTCAATAGACAACACTCAGCAATAACTTATCAGTCATTTCTTTGTGCTAATCACTGAACCTCAGAGTTTTGGTTCTGTAGTGCTTGTTTTAGTAAAAATAAAAACACTTCCAACAACTGCAGCACAACATGAGATTCTCCGTAGGCTTCTCAGAACCCGTGGGTCTTGAGTCTGGACCCTCACTGAGACTTCTGGGGAGCATCTTGCCCCCCTCCCCTGCCTAGTGCTCAGGAACAAGTAGTCAACACAGGCCGAGGGAAACAATGACTCAGAAAAAGCTATTTAAGTCCAATAAATAGTTCTCCAAAGGAAAATAATTATCTTTTCACTTAATGAATTCTGGACAAATGACCTCTGTTGAGAAGCTCTGTTTTCCACTAAGACATTCACAAAATCAAGACAGTTCTGCCACTGACCAGCAGGTGGTGCTAGACCACAAGGGCAGCAGGTGGAGGCGGGGCTCACCACCTGGTAAGTTTGAAAAATACTTTTATCTGTATTTACACGAAGGATTCATTTGGTCAGTTTGTTCTTGTGTAAATGTAACATTTTCTCCCGGACACTGTACCCAAACAGAAAACACACTTCATATAAAATTTAATTGGGTCAAACAAGATTAAACCTCTAAGAAGATCAAAGGAAAGTGACAATTTGCTATTTGTCAGAAACTATTAGGTTCCACATGACTTATTGTAGTTAAAAGAATTCCTGAAACTATCCCACTACTCTAGGGATGGATGTACGCATGCTCTAATCTTGTCTTATCAAAAGAACCCGCTTTAAAAGCAAAGCTAACAACGTGCTTCCATCCAGCTGCTGAGGCACCTCTATTTTCACTGAAGACTTCTTTAAAACTGACCTAGAGTCAGGTGACCCAAGAGAAGACCGATGTGTCCCAAAGAAAACGCTGGCTTTAAACCCCACAAGGCATCACCGGAGCCTCACCTTCCAGCAGCACCACTGGCTTTCTACATTGCTTTTGGGCGGCCAGCAGTGCCTGCCTACTGCTGACGGCTGGGGCAGCACCGCGGACCCAGGGCATCTGTGCCCATTTGTTCTTGGGTAATGGCCACCAGACATTTTGAACTGGCTTCAAACACTGTGAAAACTGAATTTTTTTCCCCTGTGATGGCACCTGTCATAGACATGGGTGCACCTGCTGTCAGACAGCTCCTGCCTTCTTGTCTAGTCACGCTGTGGGTCAGCTGAGAACTCAGACATCACAGGGTGGGTTTTTTTTTTTGTTGTTTTTGCATGAGTTAAGTTAAAAACATAAATTTTTCCATTTAGAATTTTTTTTTTCTAAAAATGAAGTACTTTTAGTAAAAAAAAAAACAACTTTAAAATACTCTGCACTTAGACCTTTTCTGTCACTTTGAAAGGGTGCTGAGACCTGCGCTCAGGCCTGGCAGTGTGTGCGCATTTGTGTATATTTTAAGTTCAGTGGAGAAATCCTATTAAAAAAATAGCCAGTATTCCTGTCCAAACACTGAAATAAAGAATAGGGTTGGGGAAGTTAATGAGAAAAAAAAAAAGAGTGTGAGAGAGAGAGAGCATGAAGTACACAATGACCTTCCTTATTTTAAGACTGGAATAAAAAATTTAAAATATATCCCTTTGAAAACTTTCCTTCCGGAGTCACTACCCACGTACGAGTCCCCTCAAAGGTCCTGCTGAAGCAGTCTCGCTGAACCTCACTCGGCCTGAGCGAGTGAGAGAGCGGAGCCCTAGAGAGTGATGGCCGGCCCGTGCTCCTCCACCCCTCCCTGGGGGAGGACCAGGCTGTGGCGGGGGTCCGACTTGAGGGAGCTGAGAAGTTTGTGGATGCTGCCGTTGCTGTCCCGCCCGGAGCCGTGCAGGGCCAGGTCCCTGTGCAGCCTGTGGGCCAGGCTGGTGCCGTTGGCCCTTGAGAGACTCCCTGGCGGCACGCCCTGTGTCTTGGGAATGTGTTGAGGCTCCAGAGCCCCCTCGATGACAATGTCAGCTTCCTCATCGCTCTCCATCTCCTCGGAGTGGAAGTTCTGCAGGACGTGTGTGGCCGGCACGCTGTGGTGGCTGGCGGCGCTGTCTGTGGACTGGACAGAGCTGCCGGACGTGCGACTGCTGCGGACCACGTTGTTCCTCTGGTTGGCGGGCTTGACAGTGACAATGAGGTTGTGGCTGTTGGCGATCATCATGTCTGTGACCTGATCCAGTGTCTTTCCAGCCACTTCGATCCCGTTCACCTCCAGGACTTCGTCGTTCACAGCCAGCAACCCGGTGCTCTCGGCGAGGCCCCCAGGTACCATGCGGGAGATGAAGATGCCAGGTACCTTCTCCAGCCCGTGGGGGGTCACCCGCACGCTGGTGCCATCTCGGATGTAGAAGCCCAGTGGCTTTTCGCAGCCATGTCTGTACAGCCTCACTCGGCGGTGCGTCTCGGGGAGGATGTCCACGTCGATGATGGAGGACACCGGGCGGAAGTCGTGGGGCATGCTGATGTCAAGGTGGGCGCGCCGACGTAGACCCTCGTCCCTCAGTGTCACCAGCACCTTCTTCTTCCTTGACAGGGTGCCTGTCCCAAAGCTGTAATGGTCTGCCTCTTCTGAAACAGTCCAGAGAGGGGACAATGAGAAGTGCGTGTCACATACAGGGACGAGCGGAAGTAAACATCATACACTACATACCAGGAAGCCCGGAGCCACCATCCTGGTAGATATTAGCACTTAACCACTGCCTGCCTTCCAACTACCTTCCCCTGAGTTTGACTTCTGGCAGGTCTGCTGCGACTGACACTTGCTGTGCAGAAACACTGAAGTGACTTATCAATTGCTTCACTGTGCCCAGCGGCACCCAGGTAACTGAGTAGGCCCCATGTACAAACATGGTAACCTCCTTAAAATTAACTCTACAGCTGGGCATGGTAGCCTATGCTCTTTCTTTCTTTCTTTACTTATTTCTTCCTTTCTTCCTTTTACCTTTTTTTATTTTTCCTTTTGTTTTGGTTTTTCAAGGTAGGGTTTCACTCTAACTCAGGCTGACCTGGAATTCACTACATATTCTCAGGCTGGCCTCGAACTCATGGTGATCCTCCTACCTCTGCCTCCTGAGTGCTGGGATTAAAGGCGCACGCCACCACACCCGGCCTATGCTTTTAATACAAGCACTGGGGAGGTAGAGGTAGGAGGATCACTGTGAGTTCAAGGCCACTTCTGAGACTACATAGTGAATTTCAGCCTGGACTAGAGCGAAACACTACCTCAAATAAATAGACAAAAATAAAAAAAAAATTTAAAAACTAACTTCACAAAGACATCTCCAAACTGGCCCACAGGTAATCAAAGTGACTATTCAGAGAGTACGAGGCGGGAGGAAGAGTCTGCAACAAACAGAATTAACAGGTGGAAGACTTAAGTGTCTAGCAGGCGGGCATGAGCAGAAAACCTGGGTTAAACCCCAGTAAGGGAGCTCGCACAGAGACTGACTAGACAGCTTCTTAAACTTTACCCAACTATCAAATGAGCCAACGGGTGCAATATTGGCATGTCTATCATGGTGGAAACCAACTGCCCTCTAATTGGACTGGAGGCCGGTTCCATGGGAGGGAATACATCCCTGATACTGAAAACTTGAGACCTAGAGGTGTAATGTCTGCTGATGTCTGGATAAATGTATATACTATGCTTATCAAACTTCCCAGTAAGCACTTCTCTTAATATTCATACCTTATATTAATGCTACTCTCACTTTGGGTAGAGAATCTTCTCTTTTCAGATGGCAGTGACCTTGGGATGACTCAGAAGGTATCATGGTGCTGGAAAGAAGTGACTGGAGTACTGAGTAGTATCTCGGTCACACCTTCCAAAGCTCAGGGTCTAATGCGGAAGAGGTGGCGGAAAGAATGTAAGAGCCGAAGGAAGGGTAGGACTCCTTACAACGTGCTCCCTCCAGACATAAAATGGCCTGGATATCCATGACCTCACAGTGCCTGACACTACCTACACAAGACCATCGTAAGAGGAGGAAAAGATCATAACATCAAAATAAAAGAGAGACTGATTGAGATGGGGAGGGGATATGATGGAGAATGGAATTTCAAAGGGGAAAGTGGGGGAGAGGGAGGGTATTACCATGGGATATTTTTTATAATCATGAAAGATGTTAATAAAAATTGAGAAAAAAAAGAAATTGGAGAAATAATCATGTTCTTTCAAATTAAGAATCCTAATTGGTAATACTTGGCTTCTTTGCAATATCTATTTTAACCTACAATGTTTTATAAAAAGTCAAATTAGAAAAAAAAAAACTTTACCCAACTAGTCCCTAAATGACTCCTCATAGTCTTCCTTCTCTTCTGACTGTAGGGCAGAGGACTAGCTCTGTGTTAGGCTAATGCCCAGGAAGACACTCTGCTCGTGTGTGTGTGTGTGTGTGTGTGTGTGTGTGCTGTAACCAGCACTTTAAGGCTCGGTGTAATTGAAGGGGTTTCTTAGGGAATCACTTCTGCCTGTTTCTGGTCAGTGACTGATGAGATGGGGCCTTGTGCCGGGGCAGCTCTGACGCGTTACTGCAAGATAAAACAGGTTGGAGTCGTTAAACTAACCATCCAGGGCGCTGCTGAGGAGCTTGGTCTACAGTCAAACTTGTAAAAATGGAAACGCTGAAGAGAACATTTTCTCAGGTCAGAAAAACATCTTATGTTACATTTATTTTTATATGAAGCCTTTTATTTATGACACGAGGCTGTACAAGAAAGCACTTCTGGGCTCAGATCAAAGGACTCAATCCCCGTGGCCCTCCTCCCTGGACACACATGTGTCCGTGTTCTGAGCACTGGTCCCGTGGAGCCTGTGCCTCACGGTGGCTTGCTGTGCATGGACTGGTAGACTGGCACCTTCCTTTGCCAACAAAAGCCTGGCCAGGAAATCGTTTCTCCTCCAAACCCCTCCCTTCAAGGGCTGACCATTTTTCAGACCCATGTCCTCCCTCGGCAGGACGCTGAGAGGTGGCCAGCCCCCCCCCCCCCCGCCATCCCCAGCAGTCTTGGTGCCGACCCTGGTCTTCTTATGTGGCTGTAGAAGACAAATGAACGATGGAGTAAAAAGAAATAGACCACAGGCGGGGGAAGCTGGGTAACTGGGTAAGAGAAGAGGAGGAGAGCAAGTGGGAAATACTATGGAGGTCGGCAAGAGAATTTTCCTAAAAATTAGGACAATGGCTTGTCTCCCGTTTTGGAAGGGGGCTAGTAAGGAAAAGCCCAGAAGTCAGACCCTGAGGAGGAGAAGAAACCGGAATTTAAAAGGGCTGATGCCAGGGGCAGAGCCAAAGCGAGCAACCTCAAGGTTTCAGGGCCCAAAAAGGGGAAAATGCCCGTGAAGCCGAGACCCTGTCCTCCCGGAACCCTTCAAAAGGCCGTGTGCAAGAGCAAGCACTTGGCCACTCAGGGCTAGAAAGCAAAACGCTCTGCCATGGTCAGAAACCAGGCGTTGACAAGAACGGTAGCACCCGAGCGGTTGAGCCTGGAGAAATACCCGGTCATCGGCCTGCGGAAGATAATACGCCTTGGAGCCAGGAGCCCACCCAGCCCCGCAGACAGCACAAGCTTGGCTCCTATAGGGACACCCTAAATCTCTCGCGGAGCCAGAGGCTAGGGAGTAGGTTCTGGAAGAACCCCAAGCAACGGTTTTCTGCAAGCGACTGGAATTCCTCAGTTGAGCTTTGCATAGAACATAGTGGAAGTCTGCCACTGGCCCCTCCACGAACACGGGCATCTATGACATGAAGACACTACACTAAGGCTGTGCCAAGCAGCAACAGCTGCGGGGAAGCCCAGGTACCAGGAAAGCAAGACCTTGGACGTGGGGAAGGAGAGGTGTGAGCGCAGTGCCGGATGGGTGGAAGGCCGTGGACTTGCAAATGTGACTAAACTCTGGCTAGTCCTCACCCAGCCTTACCTAAGGCCACGTTTTGCTCTAAACATGAAATCATGCTCACAAATTGATACTAAATTTCAAGAATCTATAACTAATGGTTTTTAAAAAATATTTTAGCTGGGTGTGGTTGGGGCACACCTTTAATCTCAGCACTCTGGAGGCAGAGGTAGGTGGATCTCTGTGAGTTTGACGCCACCCTGAGCTACAATGAGACCCTACCTCGGGGGAAAAAAAAAAAAAAAAAACAACTTTTTTTTTTATTAGGCTGGAGAGATGGTTCAGCAGTTAAGATGCTTCCCTGCAAGGCCTAATGACCTGGGTTTGATTCCCTAGTACCCACATAAAGCCAGATGCACAAAGTGGTGTTCATCAGGAGTTTACCTGCAGTGGCTGTAGGCCCTGGCCTGCCCATTCTCATTCTCTTTGTTTCTCTCTGTTTGCAAATAAATAAATGAAAAATATTTTTAGGGGGATAGAGAGATGGGTTAGTGGTTAAGGCACTTGCCTGCAAAGCCTAAGGACCCAGGTTTAATTCCCCAGTACCCATGTAAGCCAGATACATAAGGTGGCAGGCACACGCATCTGGAGTTCATTTGCAGTGGCTAGAGGCCCTAGTGTGCCCATTCTCTCTCTCTCCCCCCTCTCTTAAATAAATAAATTATTTGCAGAGAGAAAGGGAGGGAGAGAATGAGAGCTCCAGGACGTCTTTTGTTAAGGGACTCTGCAATTGTAAACAATAAGACCTCAAAAAACAGGTCCCTTAACTTTTGGATTTTATCTTGCTAGAAGACCCTAATATCCTACCTACCCTGATCACTCTGGCCTTGACCTTGTGTTTCCAGCTCCCATGTTTTTTCTTTAATATTTTATTTATTTGCAAAGAGAGAGAGAGAATGGGTGCCCTAGGGCCTCTTGCCACTGCAAACACCAGATGCATGTGCCACTTTGTGCACCTGGCTTTATGTGGGTACTGGGGGATGGAACCCAGGCCGTCAGGCTTTACAAACAAGTACCTTTAACTGCTTAGCCATGTCTCCAGCTACTGTGTTTATTTCAGAAGTTTTAGTAAGCTGGGCATGGTGGCTCATGCCTTTAATCCCAGCACTCAGGAGGCAGAGGTAGGAGGATCATTTGAGACTACATCGTGAATTCCAGGTCAGCCTTGGCTAGAGCAAGACCCTACCTCAAAAAAAAAAAAAAAGGCTGGTCTTAGCAGTTGAGGCTCTTATCTACTATGCCTAACCTAACAATTGGAGTTTGATTCCCCAGTACCCCACGTAAAGCTAGATGCTTGCAAATAAATAAATAAATAAATAAATAAAGCTTAAAAATATTTTTAAAAATGCTGGGCATGGTGGTGTGCATGCCTTTAAACCAGGCACTCAGGAGGCAGAGGTAAGAGGACTGTCGTATCGTCGTGAGTTCAAGGCCACCCTGACACTACATAGTGAATTCCAGGTCAGCCTGGGCTAGTGTGAAACCCTACCTCGAAAAAAAAAATTTTTTTTTTAAGTTTTAATAAGTCTAAAGGCACTGACTTTTGGGCTTCATATATTGAGCAACGGGAAAATTCTTGAGGTTCAGCATAAGACAGTGGCCCACAGAAACAATGAAAATGAATGAGCTTAAGGGGGAACTCAGGGGTTCATACCCCCACTAAAGGTCCTCTAGTGCAGTTCTCAAGCATGGGGTTATGTGTAACGTATGTAGGATGCCCATGAGGGCTGGGGACAAGACATCGCTGCACACAGCCGCTGACAAGATCGGGTGCATTCACAGTGGTGTAGAGTGTGCGTGACATCTTAGGACAACAAGCCTGGGGCTGGTGCTCCTGGCAACGTGCACTGGGCGAGCAGATCCTGTGTGGAGCCCCCAGGAAGGTCAAAAGTTGGCTGGGCAACAGGACACTTTACTGCTTCCACGGATAACTAGGGGCCCTGGGAGGAGAATTTCCTAAGGGTAGGGCAAAAGCCACTGGGACACCCTGACCTCCCCTCCTCAAGCCAGCCCTGAGAACATGTCTTCTGTAGGTGGTGGCTTGTCCCAGATGCTCTGATGCTGCTCTTTGTGGGGACATGGAGTGAGAGGCTGGACTGGAGGGGATGTGACCCAGGGGGACAGTGGTCGGGAGGGGGGGGGGTACTCACGGAGCAGACTCCGCCTTGTCATTGTGCAGTGCTTCTCGGTGGCCAGGCTTACAGACCAGCCCAGCAGGTTTCTGAGCCCCCAGCCCAGGTAAAGCACCAATGCTCTGAAGAGTGGCTGTGCTCAGGTTTATGGCCCCATCCCGAGTAACAAGGGTTTGGAAGCCAAGATAGTCACTATGTCTACGACTGGTAAACGGCGAGGATGTGGTGGCCTCTAGCTGTTGGGCAGGAGGTAAAGAGTAGAGTGTCACACTCTTGGAGAAGTGGGCCAAGTGCCGGCTTTGCCAGGACCTTCTTTCCTAGCACCCAAGGGCTGTGCTATGGGTGGACCCAACCACCCTGTCTCCCGGTGAGCTAGCAGCGGAGAGAACACGTCATTCCTGTTTGTTGTTTTGTTTTGTTTTTCAAGGTAGGGTCTCGCTCTAGCCCAGGCTGACCTGGCATTCACTATGTTGTCTCAGGGTGGCCTCGAACTCACAGCGATCCTCCTACCTCTGCCTCCTGAGTGCTGGCGTCAAAGGCATGTGCCACTACACCCGACCAATTCCTGCTTGCAGCATGAGAGCAAGGTGTGCTGGGGCTCAAAACTGCCATGCCGGAACATCTCTTTTTAAACGAAAACCATCACACATGGGCTTTATTAGTAAAAAAATTCCAAACTAGTTTAAAAATAATTTTTTTTTCCCTAAAGAATGCCCCAATTCTAAAATTCCAACCTTGGTTTCTAAAATAAATGTCTTTTTAAAAAAGAACAAAAATGTCACAGCTTTTTCACCACGTAGTATGTTAAACCTTCTATTTACCACCAAGTAAACAATTATAAGAATTTTATTTTTTTAGGTGAATATCTCCAATATCCTGTTTTGCTTCATATTTTCTATTTTTTTTTTACTTTTTAAAAAAAATTTTGCTTTATTTTTAATTATTTATTTGAGAGTGGCAGAGAGAGAAAGAGGCAGAGAAAGAGAAAGAGAGAGAGAGAGAAAATGGGTGCACCAGGGTCCTCCAGCCACTGCAAACAAACTCCAGATGCATGTGCCACCTTGTGCATCTGGCTTACGTGGGTACTGGGGAATCAAGCCTCAAACTGGGGTCCTTAGGCTTCACAAGCAAGTGCTTAACCACTAAGCCATATCTCCAGCCCCCCCCCTTTTTTTACTTTTGTTTTAAGATGTCCTCAATAAGAGAAAAACAGAAGTTTGGCCCTATAAAGTTAGCTCTAGTGGCAAAGCAGATATTAAAATATTTTCTTTTTAATCATCTTAAAAATTTATTTATTTGAGAGAGAAAGGGGCAGACAGACCCACAGAGAGAGAGAGAGCAAGCATGCACCAGGGCCTCTAGCCACTGCAAACGAACTCCAGACGCATGAGCCACCTTGTACATTTGGCTTTACACGGGTAATGGGGAACTGAACCCGGATCTTTTGACTTTGCCAGCAAACGCCTTAACCACTAAGCCATCTCTCCAGCTCCCATTCAATATTTTTTTTTTTTGAAGCAGGGTGTCACTCTAGCCCAGGGTGACCTAGAACTCTAGTCTCAGGGTGGCCTCGAACTCACAGTGATCCTCCTACCTCTGCCTCCCAAGTGCATATCATGCATGTGTTTGATGAGGTTTTAAACTGTCCCTGAGCTTGACAAAGGCCTTCTCCCAATGAGGAAGAACCTTCAGGACTTTGGGGCCATCCTCCTAGACTGAACCTGTTTGCATGGACTCTGGCAAAGGGCAAGAAGAGGAAGGTGGAGCCGGGCGTGGTGGCACACGCCTTTAATCCCAGCCCTCGGGAGGCAGAGGTAGGAGGATCGCTGTGAGTTCGAGGCCACCCTGAGACTACATAGTGAATTCCAGGTCAGCCTGAGCTAGAACGAAACCCTACCTCAAAAAAACAAAAACAAACAACAACAACAACAACAAAAAAAAGTGCAGTTGGGCATGGTGGTGCATGCCTTTAATCCCAGCCCTCGAGAGGCAGAGGCAGGAGAATCACCATGAGTTCGAGGCCACCCTGAGACTACACAGTGAGTTCCAGGTCAGCCTGGGCTAGAGTGAAACCTACCTGGTAAACAAAACAATTTTTTTTAAGTTTTAGTAAGTCTAAAGGTACTGACTTTTGGGCTTCACGTGTTGAGCAATGGGACAATTTTTGAGGTTCAATATAAGACAGTGGCCCACAGAAACAGTGAGAATGAATGAGCTTAAGGGGGGGCCTCTAGAGAGACAGGCACTTGGATCCTGGAACTTGTGAGTTGGTTAGCGTTAGACAGGGCCTGGTGGAAGTCTGGGCGTCAAGGCCTTTTTTGCTTCCCACCAGACATTAGAGTGTGAGTCAAGCAAGGTCCACTTCTAGTTACTTCTAGCATATCACGGCCACAGATGGGAAACCCGGAGAGGCTGGCTCGCTGATGCCACGTACACGGATAGATGGCAGTGAAGTTCCAGCTCTGGCAGTGAGCCACCCAGGGCCCGTGCCATGAAACCTAGCTAGCCAACCTCCGGTAGCTTGGTAGCCAGGTAGCATCCTTCTGGGGTGCTCAGCTGCTGAGAAGTGTGCTGGCACACGGGCCCTTTGACCAAGCCTCACCTGATCACCTTCGCCTCCACTGCCCCAGATGTCTGGAGCCATCACTCATCACCCCATCCTGGACTCGGGAGCACCCGCATGTTTGGACAGGCTGTTTGTAAGCAACTGGGGAGGTTCCCGGCCAGGACACAGGCTCTGCAACTGCTGCCCTGGCCCCCACCACAGGTGAGGCGGGACCATCTGCCCCACGCCCTTCCTTTTGCTTCCCGGCAGAGCTCACTGCCCACAGGATCATGAGATCCTGGGATGCTTTCCAGTACTTTCCTGCTGTGGAGGAGGATTGTAGCCCCGGTGTCTCCATCTCCAGGGAAAACGGAAACAAAACAAGACACAGCTTTTCATCGTCCGTCAGGAGCAGTGGCCGGGCCAGGCAGGTACAGTGTACCCTCCACCCCCATTCTGGGGACCTTCAGCCAGAACAGCGGATGACATCAGTTCTGTCCTTTGTTCATTCTGCATAAACAAGTCTCCCAGAGAGCTGCAGCCTGAGCATGTGTTTGCAGGTCTCCTGCGCTGGGGGACACGAAGAATCCACATGGATTAATGAGTGAGGAAGGGGCTTTGGTGTCCACTGCTCTGAACTTTGAACCCAGATACTCATTCAAGATGACAGTGGCTGAGGCAGAGCCCAGGCCACAAGGAGGCCTAGCCTCTACATGGTGTGTGCTTTGGGAAGGCTCCTAGTCCTACATCAACTTTGATGGGACTCTGCTACATGCTCGTACTGAGCATGTGTGCTCACCGTCAGCTCACTCATGAAGCCCTGAGAAGCAGGTGTGGGGACATCCTGGGACAGGGAAGGAGAGTGAGGCCGGATGGAGGTGGAGCTCATATCTGGTCTGCCCCATGCTCTTGGCCATGTCACTGAGCTCATGACCTATCTTCCCTACAATTGCTTGTCTTAGCTATGGTTGTTTCAAATAACACAATTTTTCATATTTTTGTTCATTTATTTGTGTGTGTGTGTGTGTGTGAGAGAGAGAGAGAGAGAGAGAGACAGACAGACAGACAGACAGAGAGTATGTACATTCTAAGACCCTCCTGACTCTGCAAACAAACTTCAGATACATGTGCCCCTATGTATGCCTGGCTTTACGTGGGTCCTGGGGATTGAACCAGTCCATCAGACTTGGCAAGTAAGAGCCTTGTAACCACTGAGCAATCTCTCCAGCCTCCGGCCCTAACACATTTTGTTTATTTTTTGTTTGTTTTTCTAAGTAGGGCCTCACTTTAGCTCAGGCTGACTTGGAATTCACTATGTCATCTCAGGATGACCTTGAACTCATGAGGATCCTCCTACCTCCGCCTCCTGAGTGCTGACACTAAAAGCGTGCACCACCATGCCCAGCCCTAACACATTTTAAAATATTATTTTTATTTACTCATTTGATAGAGAAAGATGGGGAGAGAGAAAATGGGCGCGCCAGGACCTCCAGCCACTGCAAACAAACTCCAGATGCATGCGCCCTCTTGTGCATCTGGCTAACATAGGTCCTGTGAAACTGAACCTGAGTCCTTTGGCTTTACAGGCAAACATCTGTAAACTGCTAAGCCATCCCTCCAGCCCCACACATTTTAAACACATTTATTGGAGAGAAACAGAGAGAAAGAGAAAGAGGAAAATAGAGAATTGGGTGTGCCAGGGCCTCCAACCACTGCAAACAAACTCCAGATGCATGCACCACGTTGTAAATCTGGCTTACATGGGTACTGGGGAATCAAACCTGGGTCCTTAGGCTTTGCAGGCAAGTGCCTTAACCACTAAGCCATCTCTCCAGCCCTTTAACACAATTCTTTAAAGAACTATTTATTTATTCATTTATTTATTTTGGATTTTCGAGGTAGGGTTTCACTCTAGCTCAGGCTGACCTGGAATTCATTATGAACTCTTAGAGTGGTCCCGAACTCATAGTTATCCTCCTACCTCTGAATCCCAAGTGTTGGAATCAAAGACGTGCACCACCATGCCCAGCCCTTATTTTATTTTAGTTTATGTTTGAGAGAGAGAGAGAGAGAGACGGGGGCGGGGGGGGGGAAGAGGCAGACAGAGAGAATGGGCACTCCAGGGCCTTCAGTAGCTACAGTTGAACTCCAGACACGTGCACCCTCTTGTGCATCTGGTTCACATGGGTCCTAGGCAATCGAACCTGGGTCCTTTGGCTTTGAAGGCAAGTGACCTAACTGCTAAGCCATCTCTCCAGCCCCATTTTCTGAATTTCTTTAACCCACCCTAATGTTAGACATTTAGTTCAATTTCAGTTTTGATCTCAATGTGATGACGAGGCAGCCACCTTGCACTGTTTATCTCTCTGATTATTTTCTTAAGGTGAATCCCTGTGATAAGGACCCTCCAAGTAAATTGTAAGATAATCCGTTGTAAAATGTTTGAAAGTGGGCTGGAGAGATGGCTTAGGGGTTAAGGTGCTTGCCTGAGAAGCCTAAGGACATAGATTTGACTCCCCAGAACCCATGTAAAGCCAGATGCACATGGTGACACATACATCTGGAGTTTGTTTGCAGTGGCTAGAGGCCCTAGTGCACCTATTCTCTCTCTCTCTCTAATAAATAAATAAAAATAAGATTTTAAAAAGAGGTTTGAGGGCTGGAGAGATAGCTTAGTGATTAAGACACTTGCCAGCAAAGCCAAAGGACCCAGATTTGATTCCCCAGTACCCATGTAAGCCAGATGCATAAGGTGGCACATGCGTCTGGAGTTCGTTTGCAGTGGCTAGAAGCCCTGGTGCGTCCATTCTCTATGTCTGCCTCTTCCCCCCCCCTTAAGTAAATAAATAATAAATTAATTAATAGATAAAATATCTTTAAAAAATAAAAATAAAAAAGATGTTTGAAAGTACGCCAGTCCCTATCTCCGGATTTGACCCCGACAACAAACATCAGCTTTCCTGAGTCACCTGATGGGTGTTTGTAGCACAGCAAGTGGCCCAAACACAGCAGGAGCAGTGGCCGTCCTGGCTCATGAGCAGAAGGCTCACTAGCGTAAAAGGGAACATGTTTGTGAAAAGTGTGAGGAAAGAAAGGAAGAAGAGAGAGCCCTCTTCATTAGACGTCAGAACGATGGGCCACGAGGAAGACCCGAGTTGCTTGGCCACCATGCCTGTGCGCGTGCGTCCCCCAGCCCCGGCTGGTCTGCAGGCAGCGCGGAGCAGCCGGCCTCCCTCCCCGCGGCAACTCAGATGCACGCACACAGGAAGCAGTCTGCACGGACTGCACTGCCGCGCCAAACACAAGCTGGTACAAGACTTCATGCCTAACGGCAACCGAAATGTCAGTATTTTTGAAGCCTGTCACAGAGTTGACAAACCAAGAATGTGCTGTGCGTTAAGAAGGAATCCCTCGGGTGAGGTGGTACACGCCTTTAATCCCAGCTCTTGGGATGTCGAGGTAGGAGGATCGCTATGAGTTCAAGGCTAACCCTGAGACTGCATAAGTGAATTCCAGGTCAGCCTGGGCTAGAGCAAAACTCTACTTCGAAAACACACACACACACACACACACACACACACACACACGGAATCCTTAGATTCCCCACAGTTGTTATTATTTATTTGACAGAGAAAGAGGCAGAGAGAGAAAGAATGGGTGTGCCAGGACCTCTAGCCACTGCCAATGAACTCCAGACGCATGCGCCCCCCTTATGCATCAGGCTAACGTGGGTCCTGGGGAATCGAACCTGGGTCCTTTGGCTTTGCAGGCAAACGCCTTAACCACTAAGCCATCCCTCCAGCCCTTTCCCCAGCAGTTTTTATCTCCATCTCAAATGAGTCTTGAAACATAAGATTTGTTTCCTTCCTCTACTTTCCCCTCTGTCCCCAGCCTACAGAGCCTTGGTGTGCCCTCTCTCTCTCTCTCTACTTGAAAAAAAAAAAAAAAAAAACAACAACCCAGGGAGGAGAAATTGCTCAGTGGTTAAAGGCTCTTGGTTGCAAAGCCTGCTGACCCAGGTATGAGTCCCCAGTACCCACAGAAAGCCAGATGCACAACATGGTACATGTGTCTGGAGTTTGTCTGCAGCAACAGATGGCCCTGGTGTGCTCAATCTCTTGCTCCCCTCTCCCTCTCCCTCTCTCTCTAAGTAAATATTAAAAATAAATAAATAAATCCAGGCTGGAGAGATGGCTTAGGGGTGAAGGCGTTTGCCTGCGAAGCCAAAGGATCCAGGTTTAATCCTCCAGGATCCACGCAAGGCAGATGCACAAAGGGCACGTGCATCTGGAGTTCGTTTGCAGTGGCTAGAGGCCCTGGCATACGCATTCTCTCTGTGTCTGCCTCTCTTCTATCTCTCTCTTTCTGCTTACAAATAAATAAATATTTTTTTAAAAATCCCATGTTTAAAGGGCTGGGGATGTAGTAGAAGGTTACTTGCCTAGCATGCTGAAGGCTCTGCTCCCAGCGCTGGGCAAAGAAGAGAGCCAGATCATCTGTATTCACTACAGAAAAAGAGGTGGTTGCAAAATAGCAGTAACAACACCCCAGCCACTGTCCCCGTACTCCTAGGACAACCTGATGGCACTTTAGTGCACCTCTTCTGACAAGCTGGAGACTCCTCCTCCAATATGTCCACGTAGTATCCATTTTGGCTTCTGGAGAGGCCAGTTTGGTGGACACATCTTTACTCTTTCCAGAAAGTCTCCGTGACTAAAACCAACAGCGACAGAAAGGGCATCCATGCAGGCCGGCCCAGCGATGGGACGGGCCCCACCCACAGCCTCATCATAGCTCATGCTTTTGCTCCTTGTGCATTTGGTTTAAACTTTTTTGAGTAAAACCACATAAAACCATTTTCAGAGTATACAATTATGTGGTTTTAGTATGCTGTAGAACCATCGCCACTATCTAATTACAATATTTTGCTCATCCTACAAGGAGCCTGTTCCTCCCAAGGCTCCAGGTCCTCTTGTTCCTGATCTCTCATTGATCTAGGGATTTAAATGCCAGGTGTGGTGGTGCACGCCTTTAATCACAGCACTTGGGAGGCAGAGCTAGGAGGAACACCATGAGTTCGAGGCCAGCCTGGAGCCACAGAGTGAGTTCCAGGTCAGCCTGGGCTACGGTTAGACCCTACCTCAAAAAAAAAAAAAAAATCTATCTAGTCTAAGGATTTTCCTGCCCTGGACAGTTTATGTGACCAAAATCAGGCAATGCAGTTCTGTGTCTGGCTTCTTTTGTACCACGTAATGTTTCCTACTGCCCAGTGTTTCCACAAGATTCATCAATGTAAAAGTTCTACATTTCCTTTTAGGGATGAATTCTATTCCCTTCTACAGGTGCATGACATTTGGTTATTTTTCACTTTTTCGAATTTTATTTACGGGGCTAGAGAGATGGCTCAGTGGTTAAAGGCACTTGCTTGCAAAGCCTGATGACCTGGGTCTGATTCCCCAGCACCCATGTAAAGCCAGATGCACAAAGTAGAGCTTGTGTCTGGCGTTCCTATGTGGTGGCAGGAGGCTCTGGTGTGCCCACACCCACTTTCTCTGTCTGCCTCTGTCTTTCTGTCTCAAATAAATTAAAGAAATTATTTTTGTATGTGGATATGTATAGTGGGCGTAGTTTGTTGCATGTGTGTGGTGTATGCACACGTGTGTGCAGGTGCGGTAGGTACCCCATTGGGTCCATGAAGAGGCCAGAATAGAATCTTGGGTGTCCCCCTCCACTGCTCACTCACTTCTTTCCTTGAGATGAAGTCTCTCTTTTTTTTAATTTAAAAGATTTTTATTTTTATTATTTTATTTTATTTTTTGGTTTTTCGAGGCAGGGTTTCACTGTAGCTCAGGCTGACCTGGAATTCACTATGTATTCTCAGAGTGGCCTCGAATTCATGGTGATCTTCCTACCTCTGCCTCCTGAGTGCAGGGACTAAAGGCGATGAAAGGCTCTTATTTATTTATTTATTTTAGTTAGCAGGAACATTTAATTCTCCATCCATTTCCTTGTTTACCAACAAAGATCTGAAAGCTACGAGGGACAACAAAGTCTGAGCATTAGACATCTACACACAGATTTTCTATTTGTTTATTTATGCAAGAGACAGACAGAGAGAGAGGATGGCTGCACAGGGCCTCCAGCCACTGCAAATGAACTCCAGACACATGCGTCACCTTGTGCATCTGGATTACATGTGTACTGGAGAATCAAACTTGGCTTTGCAGGCAAGTGCCTTAACCATTAAGCCATCACTCCAGCCCATTAAAAGATTTTATTATTTATTTGAAAGAGAAAGAGGCAGACAGACAGATAGAGAGAAAGACAGAGAGAGAGAGAGAATAGGCACACCAGAGCCTCCAGCCACTGCAAACAAACTCCAGACGCATGAGCCACCTTGGCTTACGGTGGGTCCTGGGGAATCAAACCTGAATCCTTTGGCTTTGCAGGCAAGTGCCTTAACCGCTAAGCCATCTCTCCAGCCCATGAAGTCTCTTGCACTGATTCTGGAACTGACATTTTTGTGAGCCCCAGCCTGGTGTGTATGGAGAGAGCACAGGAGAACACAAAGTGTCTCCCTTGCTTTCTTGCTCACTCACTCGTTTCCTGGAGACGAAGTCTCTTTCACTGATTCCAGAGCTGCTATATTCACAAGCCCCGGTGATTCTCCAGGACGTGCGTGGACAAGCCCAGCTATTTACGTGGGTGCTGGGGAACCAGACTCAGCAGTCACAAGCCCCCTCAGGCCCTTATGCCTGCCCAGGAAGTGCTCTTCACTACTCCAGCCCTAGTTATTTTCACTCTTGCCTATTGTGAATTGAACAGTGCTGCTACGAACCCATGTATGTACAAGTTCTATGGTCACTGCTAACTTTGTTAAGCGTGAGCAGGTGTGTGCGGTGCTTGGGAACAAACCCAGGGTCTTGCACATTAAGCCATGCACTCTACCACGGAGCTATGCCCACGAACAATGCTTTAAGCACCTGCTAGACTGTTTTCCACAGGGGCTACAGTATTTTATATTCCACCATCAGCATGGTGAGATGTGAGGCTGTTTGCTTCTCCACATTCTTGATAATACTAGTTTTTCTCTGTCTTTGATGACCGACGTCCTAGTGGGTGCGGAGTGTTTTGATCTGCATTTCCTTCATGACCACTGATGCTGATCATCTTTTCATAAGCTTGTCGGCCATCTGTATTTTTTTTTTTTTTTTGAGGCAGGGTCTCACTGTAGCCCAGGTTGACCTGGAATTCAGTAGGTAATCTCAGAGTAGCCTTGAACTCACAGCGATCTTCCTATCTCTGCCTCCCAAGTGCTGGGATGAAAGGCGTGTACCACCACGCCTGGCTCCCTATCTGTCTATCTTATTCAGACCAATGTCTATTCAGAGCTTTTACCCAGTTTCCATTGTAGTTTTTGTCTTTTTATCACTGACACGAATATTCTTTTTTTAAATTTTTTTGCTTATTTTTATTTATTTATTTGAGAGTGACAGACAGAGAGAGAACGAGGCAGACACAGAGAGAGAGAGAATGGGCATGCCAGGGCCTCCAGCCACTGAAAATGAACTCCAGATGCATGCACTACCTCGTGCATCTGGCTTATGTGGGTCCTGGGGAATCGAGCCTTGGGGGTCCTTAGGCTTCACAGGCAAGCGCTTAACCACTAAGCCATCTCTCCAGCCCATGAATATTCTTTACATAGCCTAGATCCAAGTCCCTTAGAAGTACAGGATTGCAAATATTTTCTATTCTACAGGATGCCTTTTTGTTTTTTTCTTTTTAAAAAAATATTTTATTTTTATTTATTTATTTATTTGACAGAGAAAGAGGGAGAGAGAAAGAAAGAGAGAATGGGCATGCCAGGGCCTCCAGCCACTGCAAATGAACTTCATACATACGCATGCGCCCCCTTGTGCATCTGGCTATGGTGAGTACTGGGGAATTGAACCTGGGTCCTTTGGGTTCGCAGGCATGTGCCTTAACCGCTAAGCCATCCCTCCAGCCCAAGTCTGTTTTTTTAACATTTAAAAAATACTTTTATTTATTATTTTATTTGAGAGACAGATATACAGAAATAGGCAGGGAGAGAGACAAAGAGAGAATGGGTGTGCTAGGGCCTCCAGCCACTGCAAATGAACTCCAGATGCGTGCGCCCTCTTGTGCATCTGGCTTATGTGGGTCCTGGTGAATCAAACCTGGGTCCTTTGGCTTCGCAGGCTTAATCACTAAGCCATCCCTCCAGCCCCTATTTTTAAAGAAACCTATTCAGGGCTGGAGGGATGGCTTAGCGGTTAAGGCATTTGTCTGCAAAGCTAAAGGACCTGGGTTCGATTCCCCAGGACCCACATAAACCAGATGTCCAAGGGGGCGCATGCGTCTGGAGTTTGTTTGCAGTGGCTGGAGGCCTTGGCGCTCCCATTCTCTCTCTCTCTCCTCTCTGCCTCTTTCTCCCTATCTCAAATAAATAAATAAAAACAAAATACTAAAAAAAAAATTAGCTCTCTCTTGAAATCTGAAAAGTGAAATAAAGCTGATGCAGATAAGTCCCCTGTAAAACGGGAAGCCGTGCGTGAGAGGTGGGGACGGGGCTCTGGCTGCAGAGCCCGGCCCACAGCACACACGCCACTGTGCTGTCACACACACGTCATACACACCGCCCAGACCCTCTGTGGAGCCCAGCACAATGCTGCATGTTCTCAGCCCCCAGGCCCCAGGCTGTAGGAACGGTCCTTTGGCTTGGTCAAGTCCAGAGCTCCTCTCCACTGTGCTGAAGCCCACGGAAGGCCTTGGGGAGCTGCTCACCGTTCCTGAGTCCAGTTACAACATCCGTAACTTGGGGCTGCCTACTGGGCTTCGGGGAAAAAAACTCCAAATCTGCCCCCTGACATCCTTGCCTCTCCCGCTTCAGCACGTTCACGGCCAGACCCCTTCATGGCAGAGTTACCAGATCCCTGGGAGAGGTGCCCACCCATTCCCTTGGTTGCTGTTTTTACAAAGGGAAAACTGAGGCTGGAGACTGCAATGCGACTGCAGGGCCCAGCTGCTCTGACTCCTGATAGGGTGATACAAATGGCAATTGGACTGGATTAACTAAACAAAACAGGAAAAGGTCCCATAATCTTATCCCTTACTGATAATCTAGCATTTTCCCAGATATCTGAGCAACTAAAGCACCCTATATATATAGTTAGTAAATAAGAAAACGCACGCTTTGCATCAGCACTTCGCCCCTGCACCCTCAGTTAGCCTTTAGGTCTTCTGAATACCTCCGGAGGGTGGCGCGTCAGCATACGGGAGGCGCTTCAGCCTTTCTGTACCACGGGCACTTAAATGGCTCTTTCCCACCCAGTGTTTTACTTGTTCTCCCTATCAGGATGGAATCTGCTCTCCACTGCTTCAGTAACGCACTTCTACCGACGTCCTTAGGTTCTGTGTGTGGGCACTGGGTTCTAACAAACATCCTTCCCACACTGGCTGTGGAGAACGTGTGTAATTATCCACCTTGTGTCTCTGGGTGAGCTCTTCCTGGAAGCAAGATGGCTACATGTGTGATCACAGATGTGTGCTGCGGGTCTCCCCTGTTTCAGTGAGAGACCCTGTGGCTGTCAGGTTCGCATTGCTAGTAGAAATCACCCTACCAAGAGCAGCTTGTGGGAAAAAAGGTTTATTTTGGTTTACAGGCTCGAGGGGAAGCTCTATGATGGCAGGAGAAAACAATGGCATGAGCAGAGGGTGGACATCACCCCCTGGCCAACATAAGGTGGACAATAGCAACAGGAGAGTGTGCCAAACACTGGCAAGGGGAAGCTGGCTGTAATACCCATAAGCCTGCCTCCAACAATACACTGCCTCCAGGAGGTGTTAATTCTCAAATCTCTATCAGCTGGGAGCCTAGCATTCAGAACACCTAAGTTTATGGGGGACACCTGAATCAAACCACCACAGATCCCCCCCACCCCCACAGACAGCATCTCCAAATCCAACAATCCCAAATCATATACCATCAAGACTGGAGTGTGCACCTTGCTCCCATCTGGTCAGAAAATGGCAGATCCAGGGACTGGAGAAGATGGCTTAGCAGTTAAGGCATTTGCCTGCAAAGCCAAAGGACCCCGGTTCCATCCCCAGTACCCACGCAAGCCAGATGCACAAGGGGGCGCACACCATCTGGAGTTCGTTTTCAGTGGCTGGAGGCCCTGGCGCGCCCATTCTCTCTCTCTACCTCTTTCTTTCTCTCAAATAAATTAATTAATAAACAAAATAAAATGGCAGATCCAGAAGCATTCTGGGAGGAGGCACTTTCAGAGGAGAGGAGAAACTCACTGGTGTTACACCGAGGGTCTGTGGTGAGAGACTACCCATGAGGAAGAAGAGGAAAGACCTTTAAGGACCATGATGAGGAGAGAAAGTTGGGTGGTGTGGATAGGTGGGGATTCACAGACTGGGAGTCAGTCACAGAGAGGCAACAAAAAAAAAAAAAAAAAAAAAAAAAAAGAGGAACAACTAAAGTGATGGGAACCTGCAACCAGGTAGGTACCTGCCCTGTTTGTACAAACGTGCTTCTTACTCAGGCTTTCCCTGACTCCCACCTGGAAGACTCCAGCATTGAGAAGACCTGTAGAACCGCCCATGTCTGGTTTAAATTTAGAACACACATTCTTTGCTGTCTCAGCTAGACTTAATACCCAAGTGAGTGAGAACCTAAAATGTGCACTTTCTACCCCTTTCAAAATTAAGAAAAGACAGCCAGGCATGGTGGCGCGTGCCTTTAATCCCAGCACTCGGGAGGCAGAGGTAGGAGGATCGCTGTGAGTTAGAGGCCAGCCTGGGACTACATAGTGAATTCCAGGACACCCTGGGCTAGAGTGAGACCTTACCTCGAAAAACAAAACCAAAAAAAAAAAAAAAAAAAAAAAAAGAAAGAAAGAAAGAAAGGAAAAAATTAAGAAAGGTTCCAAATGCCCAGACAAGTGCATTTGAATCTCATCTCCCACCTGAACTTGGCTTGAAGAGCAAACACATGCAGCAGTTAACATGGCCTGTGGTGGGTAGAATGGCTTTCCCTATGGGGCTGGAAAGAATAAAACAAGCCAGCCCCACACGTGCCTCTGCCACCACCTTCCTAGTGCCCTGTACTCATGTAGTTGTACACATGACTGCTGGAGAAGGCCGTGCCTTACCGGGGACCAGCAGCTGCCCTGGGGAGACACTCGGGGTGAACTTCACACTGGATCATGAACACTGACCAGTGCAAACACAGGTCCTGGGCAAAACACTGTTCATGTATATGGTTCTTCATAATCCTTGAGAAATAGCACGTGTAGGGGCGCATGTGTCTGGTGTTCATTTGCAGTGGCTGAAAAGGCCCTGGTGCACCCATTCTCTCTTTCTCTCTATTTGCCTCTCTCTCAAATAAATAAATAAATAAAAATATAAGAAATGGCATGTGTGCGCGTGCACACACACACACACTCACACTCACACACACGTACACACTGGCTATGGATGGGGAACAGTTACTTACTTTTGCGGGTTCAGTTTGACCAGACAGTTGTCGGCCTGTTCCTAAATATCAGCCAATGCAATGCAGGGCTGGGAGGGTGGAACCTCCCAGAAATGAAAGATGTCCCCTTCAGCACAGTGCTTGGAAAACCAAAGGGCATCTTCCCAAGTGACATACGCACAGAATGTAGCCATGAGCAGAGCTGGGTGGGAGGCACTTCTGAGAGGTGGGTGCCGGGTGAATGTGGACTAGTGAAGAGAATGAAGTGGTTTGGGGGCAGCTTAGGACTCTTTAGGTGTTTCTTCTCCTTTCTCTGCCCCTGTCTTTCCCTCTCTTCCTGAGATCATCCCAATCATCTGGAAGGGTTCATTCACTGTCTCCTCTTCTCAGGAGGGAGGAGTGAGTAGAATGGTAGACTAGGCAACGGTGTGAAGCCAGTGTAAGAAGAACACGCCAAGGCCTAGGGAATGAGGACCAACCACCAACGGTGAGGGGACAGCTGGTCACAAGTACCAATGGGAGTTCAATGATCCTTTCCAAGCCTGTTGTCAGTGAATGCTCAGGGCCTACTATGTGCCACAACCAGGCCCAGGTGGCATGGCCCATGGCACTTTTCCTTTCTGCCTTCCTCTCCCCCCCCTCCTCCACCTTTCCTCTTTTCTTTTTAAAATGTTTAATACATTTATTTATTTGATAGAGAGGGAACACCAGGGCCTATAGCCACTGCAGACGAATTCCATACACACGTGCCACCTTGTGCATCTGGCTTACGTGGGTACTGGGGAATGGAACTTGGGTCCTTAGGCTTCACAAGCACGTGCATTAACCACTAGGCAATCTCTCCAGCCCCCCTTCTTTTCTTTTATTTCCTTTTAATGTTTTGAGATAGGAACTCGCTCTGTAGCCCATGCTGGCCTCGACCTTACATCAACCTCCTAGCCTTAGCCTCCCAAGTGCTGGGATTATAGGCATGAGCCACAGTACCTGAGGGCCCACAACAGTCTTAAAGGAAAGGCCCGAAGGTGGCTGGAGCCCCATTTCTTTTTCTTTCTTTTAATGAGGGGAATGTTTTCACTTCAGTAATCTAGCAGCTGAGGTCACCAGGCAAGCCTCGGCTCAGTAAGGTCAGCGAGCGGTGAGACCGCCCAGTGGTAGCAACACGCCCTCTCGCCCACATGCATTACCTTGCCAGGGTGTGCCTTGCCTTCAGGGGCCACTGCCCCAGACCACTGCAGGGGGGCTGAGAAGGACCTAGAACATGCCTGAGACCACACTCCTGCCTCTGGGCTCGAGGAGTCAGCGGCCTGTGAAGGTCGGCTGGGCATGGATTTCACCTTGGCTGCGTCATCGCCGCCTCACGGGCTATTACGGTACAGTAATGTCCATTTCTCCGTTTAAGGAAGGCCTGGGGCCGTTATCAGCGCACAGAGCAACCCAACTGAAACACCTGCCAAAAAGCTGTAAGGCTGTCTAAAACAAAAAAAAAATATGGTTTGGGTAAGGCAAAAATCCAAAATGGCCCGGCGTGGTGACACACGTCTTTGATCCCAGCACTCGGGAGGCAGAGGTAGGAGGACCGGAAAAAAAAAAAAAATCCAAAAGGATCCTCAGTTTTACCTTTTCTGGCTTGGAATGCAGTGGTCCAAGGCCCACCGGAGCTGCCCGCTGGCCACAGAGGATGCAAGGCTCCCAGAGGCTGCCCGCCTAGGTGGCGGCACAGGTGACTGAGCCAGTGGTGAGTACACACACCCACGCTCCCACCCCAAGGTGCTGCCCCGAGGCTCCCGTAGGGTGCGTGTGATTACTGCTGGCAGGCAGGAACCTGAGGGGAGAAGGGCAACTGGCATCACTTTCCTGGGGTGGAATCCTGGCTTCCCAAGTATCCTAGAACGGGACGATGATGCACGGTTATATCCCCAGAACTGTGGGGGGCGCCTCTCCGGACTTAATCAGACCCAACTCATGGTCCTTACCCGGCCTGTGGCCTTGGGTGTATGCCGTGGGTCAGTCTTGTTTTCCAATGCAGCCCTCTCCACACATGACGGGGCTGCTCATCGTCACAGAGACCCTTCATCTCTGTAGGAGGCAGGCTGACCACAGGACCTGCCAGGGACCTCAGGAGCGGCTGCTTTAGTTCTTGACATAGCTGGCGATTCGGGGGAGGGGATGGTGGCCATTCCTAGGATGGAGGTGATCCAGTGACAGCTGCCCTGGTGCAGCCCCAGCCCCTTCCCCACCAACACACAGAACCTGTCCAGCAAGGAGCAGCCTCCGCTCACTTCCTTCAAACCTGGAGGATCCTGTCCCCAGGGGACAGGGTTACCGGAACCCACCTGGTGGAGGCTGGGAGTGCAGATAAAGCACTGCTGTGCACAGGAGGCCTGACAACAAAGAATTGTGCAGCCAAAATGGCAATAGTGCCCCAAGGAAGACTCCTGCTTCACACATACCCTTCCAGCACAGGGAGGTTCTTCAAAGGCCCGCCTAAAGTCTTTTTGTTTGTTTGTTTGTTTGTTTTCTTTCTCAAGGTAGGGTCTCGCTCTAGCCCAGGCTGAACCTGGAATTCATTCTGTAGTCTCAGGGTGGCCTCGAACTCATGGCAATCCTCCTGCCTCGGCCTCCCGAGTGCTGGGATTAAAGGCGTGAGCCGCCACACCCAGCCTGCCAGAAATCTTCCAAGCAGCCTCTGTGAGGACATACATGGGCAGGAGGGTGAGGCACATGCTGGGGACACTGTTCACATGGGGCTCCATCAGAACTAACTTCCATACCTGTGTTCCTTTTTTGTAAAATATATATATATATATATATATATATATATATATATATATATATAAAATTTATTTATTTATTTGAGAGAGACAAAGAGGGAGAGAGAGAAAGAGAGAGAGAGAGAATGGGCACGCCAGGGTCTCCAGCCACTGCAAACGAACTCTGGATGCATGCGCCCCTTATGCTTCTGGCTTACATGGGTCCTGGAGCACTGAACTGGGATCCTTTGGCTTTGCAGGCAAATGCCTTAACCGCTAAGCTATCTCGCCAGACCCCCTATGTTCCTTTATTTAAAAATATCCTGTTTTTTTTTTTTTTTCACTGAGTGAGAGAAACAAAAAAAAGAAAGAGAGAGACAGAGAGAGAATGAGAATGGACATGCCAGGGCCTCCTGCCACTGAAAATGAACTCTGCTGCATGTGCCACCTTTGTGCATCTCACTGTACATGGGTACTGGGGACTCAAACCAGGGCTGTCAGACTTTGTAAGCAAGTGCCTTTAACCAGTGAGTCATCTCTCCAGCCCCTTACCTGTGTTCTTGACTGGTCAGCCTCCCCCATCCTGACACAGGCTGCTGCAGGGGGGCCCTTGGGCATAGAGAGGGGCCTGCTTGTGTCCCTGTCTGTTTCCACAGACGGGAAAAGTGTGCAGGAACTACACTGCGTGAGGTGCATGTGGGCTGTAGGCTGGAGTTGCCCCACAGGCCTGCGTTACCAGCAGGCCCACAGCACATGTGGCTGCTGGAGCTCTTGCGGCAGACCTGTCAGCTCCTGGCTAGGAAGGAAACCGAGGCTACAGCACCAGCTTTGAGGGCTGAGAGGGCCAAGCAGGTCCTGGCTCCTCGTTGCTCCCAGTCCCTCCTGCTGCATAACCTCGGAATGTCTTTGGCCCCATGTCCCCACCAATTGCCTCTGCTGGGCGCCTGATCCTCCTAATGGTTCTCAATCACTCCCTTCCTGTTCACTGACAGTCACCCAACCCACCAAGAGAAAGACGGATACCTCACAGGACAGACAGGCAAGGGTGGCCCCTGAATCCTGACAACACACCAGGTCAACGAAAGCACTCTTGCGTGCAAAAGTAAACACTCCTGGGGCTGGAGAGATGGCTTAGCAGTTAAGGGGCTTGCTGGCAAAGTCAAAGGACCTGGGTTTGATTCCCCAGGACCCACCTAAGGCAAAGTCAAAGGACCTGGGTTTGATTCCTCAAGACCCACATAAAGCCTGATACGCATGTGTGTGGCCCTGGTGTGCCCATTCTCTCTATATATATATCTGCGTCTTTCACTCTCTAATAAATAAATAAAATAAAATATTAAGAAAAAAGATTTTTTAAAAAAAGTAAAGACACCCGTTTGTCACTGCTCATTAATGGCTCATGAGCCAACCTTCCCATGTACTGATGCCTGATCTCTGAAGAGTTATTTCCAATGATATCTGAAAATGCACAATAAATTCACGGCAAGGTAGTACTTTGGCCAGTGTGTTTTGAAAACAAACACAAAACTTCATAAAAATAGATTTCAGAAAGAGAGATCGTTCAACACTTTGTGTGGGGCGAAGTATGTGATGTGTGGCACATGCATGTGTATGTGCAGATGCACGCATCACGTGTGCCCATGCACGCATCACGTGTGCCCATGCACGCATCACGTGTGCCCATGCAGGTGCCAGAGGAGAACTTCAGGTGTCCCTCTCTGTCACGGAGCTGTGCATTTCCTTAAGATACGGGTCTCTCTCTTCCTCTCTTCCCCACCTCCCCCGCTCCAGCCCCCACCCCCACCCCCCGGCTGCTGTTTTCACTCAGTGAGCGCCAGTGATCCTCTGCCCTCTACCGACTGGGCTTACACATGTGTATGGCCACGCCCTGCTGCTGTTTGTGAGTTCTGGAGAATGGACTCCAGCAGTCTCAGACCCTCCCGAGTTAAGTGGTAATAGCTCTTAACCACTGAGCTATCTCTCCAGCCCTAATTCAACATTTTCAATTATCTGGAGGTCATCTGGGAGGCAAGAACAGCCTTAAATACAAGTCTGCCTCGACTCAGTTCTCACAAGACACACTCACAGGGCTTATCAGATATTCCATCTGATTCTTTTTTTTAAAAAAATCATTTATTTATTTATTTGAGAGAGGGAGGCAGATAGAAAGAGGGAGCGAGTAGGCATGCCAGGGCCTCTAACCACTACAAATGAAATCCAGACACATGCACCATCTTGTGCATCTGGCTTTACATGGGTACTGGGGAATTGAACATGGGTCCTTTGGCTTTTGCAGGCAAGCACCTTAACCACTAAGCCATCTCTCCAGTCCCCATCTGATTCTTCCTTCCTTCCTTCCTTTCTTTTTTTTCTTTTCCTTTTATTTCTTTCTTTTTCTTTTTTCATTTTTTTTCCAAAGTAGGGTCTCACTTAAACTCAGGCTAACCTGGAATTCATGTAGTCTCAGGGTGGCCTCGAACTCATGGCAGTCTTCCTACCTCTGCCTCCCGAGTGCTGGGACTAAAGGCATGCCCCACCACACCTGGCTTGACTCTTTTGTTTTTTTAAAGTTTTATTTATTTTATTTATTTAAGGGAGCGAGAAGTAGATAGAGAGAGAATGGGCACGCCAGGGCCTTCAGCCCTGCAAATGAACTCCAGATGCATGCACTACCTTATGCATCTGGCTTAAGTGGGTCCTGGGGAATTGAACCTGGGTCCTTTGTCTTCATAGGCAAGCACTTTAACTGCAAAGCAATCTCTCCAGCCCCCCCCCCCCTGATTTTTTTAAAAAATTACCACCTATTATTTGCATTGACTGTTTCTGGAGGCCTTTTTAATTGATGGCTTTATTTTTCAGTTCTGGGCACAGGGCTGGATGTCTGGCTGAAGTTGTGTGTATGTGTGAAAAAGATGCAAGCAGCAGCTCAGCTGGCCAGAAATCCCTCCTCTAGCCTTCTTTCTCCCTCCTGTGGCTCTCAGGGAAGGAGACGGCTAGCAGTCAACGGCATGTCCATGCGAGGTGGCAGAGACATGAAACAGAAGGGTGTGAGCCAAGAACCAGCTTCCTTCTCAATCAGGCATCTACAGGGACATCAAGGAGGAAGGGGCGAACCTGGCAGCGTGAGAGACGGTGGGCCACAAGGCCGGGAAAAGATGGCTGCCAATAAGCAGCAAGTGAGAGTAGGGAAGGAAACACTACTCACGGATAGGATAGGATAGGATCTCCCCAATGGCTCTGACACTACGCAGCAGTCCCCTGCAGACGGACAATTCCCACTGGCAGGGCCAATTTCCTGAGGGCACATGCCAGAGGGCAGCGCACAGAAGGAAGCGTACCCAAACACCGGCTCAGTACAGACCATGGCAGCTTTCAACCCACATGTCAGCAGAACGGGGATCGCTTTGCCCAGTTCTCCGCACGGGAGAAACCTTACTTGTATCTGCAGAGACATTCCTTTGGCTCCAACGCTCACCACCCCCCAGACCACGAAGGCTTAAATTCAGCAAAACCAGTCACAATGATCCCTTTGTCTCAAAGTGGCTGTAAAGGTTTCTGTAAACTTAGCTAGAAGAGAAGGGAAAATACAGTAAGTGAAACCTACAAGTAAAGCATAATTCCTTTAGTCGAGGGGCCGCTGTGGATTCCCATTCTGGGAAGACAGCAGAGCGCACAGGGCGAAGCCACGTGTATAGAAATTACCACTCCAGTGTCGTGTGTGGAGGAGAAGGGCGCTGCCCAAAGTGCCTAACTCATGTTTCCTGAACTTTATTTATAAATATGTTTAGTGGTCATGTGACTCCATTTTTCTTGGTCCTTATTTTCCAAACAAGATGAAGTGAATCCACCAGACAATTTCTTCCTGATAGGGCCACTCAGAAAACCCCACTGCTAATGCCTCTTAGTGTGAGTGACGGATGCACCCCCGTGGCATACGGAGGTCAGGAGCAGGACATGAGTGTTTATTCTCACCTTCCTAGCCTGGCCAATTAAGCAAGAAAAAAAAAAAAAATAAAATGTGGGGCTGGAGAGATGGCTCAGTGGTTAAAGACACTTGCCTGCAAAGCCTGACAGCCTGGGCCTGGGATCAACTCCCCGGTATCCACATAAAGCCAGATGCAAAAAGTGGTGTAAGCATCTGCTATTCTCTCCCTCTCTCCTTGTAAATAAATACTTTTATTTATTTATTTGCAAGCAGAGAGAGATGTATAGAGATGGGGGGCGGGCAGAGGTGGGCATGCCAGGGCTTCCAGCCACTGCAAATGAACTCCAGACGCATGCGCCATTTTGTGCATCTGGCTTTATGTGGGTACCAGGGAATCGAACCAGGGTTGTTAGGTTTTGCAGGCAAGTGCCTTAACTATGACACCATCTCTCCAGCCCAATAAAAATATTTTTTAAGAGCTGGAGAGATGGCTTAACAGTTAAGGTGCTTGCCTGTGAAGCCTAGGGACCCAGGTTTGATTCTCCAGATCCCACGTAAGCCAGATGCACAAGGTGGCTCATGCGTCTCGAGTTTGTTTGCAGTGGCTAGAGGCCCTGGTGCACACATTCTCTCTATATATATAGCTGTCTCTAATAAATAAATATAAATAAAAACTTTAAAAAAATATTTAAAAAAGAGAAATAAAATGGATCTAGAAACTGGGTATGGTGGTGCATACCTTTAATCCCAGCACTCGAGAGGCAGAGCTAGGAGGACCACTGTGATCCTAACTTGAAAAACAAACAATGGATCTAAAATCAAGCTCTCTCTAGGAGTGGAATTGATGGGTTACGCCATGGCTCAGATTATATAACCAAGCTTAACTGAATACACACAGCCACATGGACACTTGTCATGAATGTTCACCACATCATTACAAGAGCTAAAAGAGACCACACACAGCCCAGACCACATGAAAAGAGCAGACAATGCTTCACCTATACAATGGACATTATTCCATCGCAAGGACAGAAAGCACTCATACACACGGCAACATGGACTAATCTTGAAAACCAGACCCTGGCCTTATACGTGCCCAAGCCCTGCAGCAATGATGATAGGGAATGCCATCTCAGAATAATGTTTTGAAAAAAAACAAATATATAGAAGGGTCAGGCTGGAGAGATGGCTTAGGGGTTAAGACACTTGCCTATGAAGCCTAAGGATCTATGTTCTACTCTCCAGATCCCGTGTTAGCCAGATGCACAAAGGTGAGGCAAGTGCAAGATCGAACATGCCACTAGGTGGCGCAAGCATCTGGGGTTCAACTGCAGTAGCTGAGGCCCTGGCACACCAATTCTCTCTCTCCCTCTCTCTCTCTCTTGTTCTCTCTAAAATATTTTTTTTTTAATTTTTAAGAGGCAAAGGTAGGAGGATCACTGAGTTCGAGGCCACCTTGACACTACATAGTGAACTCCAGGTCAGCCTGGGCTAGAGCAAGACCTTACCTCAAACAAAGAAAGAAAGAAACAAACCCCCACAAACAAACAAAAAGAGTCTATACAACACACAGCACCCCACATACAGCCCCCTCACTTCATGAAGGAGATGGCCTTGAGACTGCCCCAAAGCTGCTTGGTCCTCAACTGGCATCATGCCAACATCTAGATGCCAACCTTCCTGCTGAAGCAGTATGAAGGATCAAGCCACTGGTGGAAACATCAATGCCTGGAAAGTTAAACCCGAATGGCTGCCAGGTATGGCCCCTGGGCCACCCTCTCAGGTTGTCTATACTCTTTCAGACACTGGTGGCAAGAGACTTCTAGTGGAAGCTAGACACACACCAAGGATGGACACGGGTCAGCTCAGCCTTGCTCAGATGGATGAGTGTGAAACAACACACCCGTCTTCCAGCCTCCTGCTCCAGCTGCACTGTCCAGATCTATTCTCTCTGCCGCACTATGAACGTGGAGTCCACAAGTTCACCAAAACACTTTGCAGGCTCTAGATTCAAGGCCCGGGCATTTTCCAGTCAAACACTTACTGTCACATCCCTGACTAATGAGAATGCTGTGAGGGTCATGCGTGGGGAACCCTGTGAGTGCAAAGCTGTGGCCTGGCTCTTATAGCTTCACTCTGAACAGCAACTGGACCCTCAGAAGGTAACAGATTTTCTTTCCTTTTTATTTATTTGTTTGTTTTTTGAGGCAAGCCCAACAGACTGGCCTTTTTTTTCTCCTTCTTCTTTTTTTTTTTTTAAATGAGAAAGCAAGAGAGAGAGAGAGAGAGAGAGAGAGAAGAGAGAGAACTGGCATGCTAGGGCCTCCAGCCACTGTAATCAAATTCCGCACACATATGGCCATGTGTCACCTTGTGCATGTGTCACCTTGTGAGTCTGGCTTATGTGGGATCTGGCAAGTCGAACATGGGTCCTTAGGCTTCACAGGCAAGTGCCTTAACCGCTAAGCCATCTCTCCAGCCCGGTAACAGATTTTCATGTACTGTGAAGCAATTTTAAAATTAATATTTTTTGAGGTAAGGTCTTGCTCTAGCCCAGGCTGACCTGTTATTCACTCTGTAGTCTCAGGGTGGCCTCAAACTCAAGGCAATCCTCCTACCTCTGCCTGCCGAGTGCTGGGATTAAAGGTGTGTGCCACCACAAACAAATCAACTTTTTTTTCATTATCTTTCCTATGAAGTCAGTTACACGAATATCACACCACCAAGGTATAGTTTATTCTTTATTCTAAGCACATAACCAAAGATCCTGGGGTACCTTAGGACAAGCACATGTACACATACCCTCATGGTTACATACACTCACACATGACTGCATGCTACATGCAGGCACACTATTCCACGTGTGCAACACAAATACACATAATAGGCATGCACACCAAGTCCTTCCCTGTTCACACAGTGTATGCACACTGTGTGTACTGATACCCTTGCATACTCACATTCAGTGTGCACACATGCCCATTACCTTTTGCTGCTGTTCTCAGTCCTGTGTCCAATCAAGTGATGAGAGACATTCCGTATATAGCTGCTATTCCACTGTTTAAAAATAACCAGCATGCCGCACATGGTGACACACACCTTTAATCCCAGCACTTGGGAGGCAGAAGTAGGAGGATCGCTGTGAGTTTGAGGCCACCCTGAGACTACAGAGTGAATTACAGGTCAGCCTGGGCTAGAGAGAGACCCTACCTTGAAACAAACAAACAAACAATGTAACCAGGAGTCATGACACACAACTGTAATCCTACCACTTTGGAGATGGAGGCAGGAGGACTGTGAGTTAGAGGTTAGCCTGGCTACACAGGGAGACCCTGCCTCAAAGCAACAACAAAATAACACATAGCATTTTAATCTTGATCCCCAAACCTTCTTGACCAATATCTTACCTTTCCTGGTATGAGATGTAGCTTAAGAAATCAAGAAGGCAGGGGCTGGGGAGATGGCTCAGCGGTTAAAGGTGCTTGCTTGCAAAGCCTGCTGGCTTGGTTTCAATTCCATAGTAACCGTGTAAAGCCAAATGTACAATGTGGTGCATGTAAAGCCTAATGTACAATGTGGTGCATGTGTCTGGAATTCATTTGCAGCAGCAAGAGGCCCTGGAATGCCCATTGTCTCCATTCCCCCACCCACCCGCCCCATAAAAACTTTTTAACAAGAAACCAAGAAGGCTTTTATGCAGAATTCCTCCACTGTCTCCGGGGCCAGCAGGCTTCTTCCTAAGAACATGAGATGGCTCACTCTAAGCTGCGTGTGGCCCTGTGAGGTCCATGCCCGCTCCTGTTCTGGGGAGGTGACGGCAGCACCACCGGTCTCTGCACAACAGGCTTCTATCTATCCCACGAGGACAACGCTGGGAGACACGAGGCTTTAATGGTGTCTAGATCTTGCTTCAGAGTGGATGGAACTTGCACTCCTGTGACAGGTGGCCTGAAAGCACTGTGCACTGAACCCACAGCCGGCTTCCGTGAGCGAGACACGCAGCACCCTTAGGGCAGCCTCAATACAGCCCTCTCCACTTTGGGCGGGTTTACCGCTCACTCTGGGGTTGTGGGAGCAGTGGAAGGCAACAGAGGGTACCCTAGCCCTTCTCAGCTTGGTGCCTTGCATAAGGACCAGACAGACATCCCCATACCCAGCTTCTCTGTCCCTGGAAGGGGTCTGGCTTGCCTTCCTGTACCCGCACCTCTTGTAGTGTAAACACAGCCCCTCTTCCTGTATTTGGCTCTTACCCGAGACTAGGGTAAAAGCAGGTGAAACTCATAAGACTCATCCTTTTCTTTTCTTTTTAAGATTTTGTTTGTTCATTTATTTGAGAGCGACAGAGAGAAAATGGGTGTGCCTCCAGCCACTGTAAATGAACTCCAGATGCACACGCCACCTTGTGCATCTGGCTTACGTGGGTCCTGGGGAATTGAGCCTCGAACCGGGGTCCTTAGGCTTCACAGGCGAGCGCTTAACCGCTAAGCCATCTCTCCAGCCCCGAGACTCATCCTTCATAGTCCAGTATGTAACCAATGAGGAAACTGAGGCACAAGGGAGAAGACAAAACTTGCCCGAGGTCTCCTGGCTTTTGAGTTACGAAATGGGATTTATAGCCGTTCGTTGGGTTTTGTGCTTGTTACGTCTGAAGCCAGGCCAACCCTGTGAACAGGACCTTTGTGGTTCCTGATGGTTCGAGTCTGCGGAAACTCAAGTTCTGGTGCTACTCTCAGGTAAAATGCTTACCTAAAAATGTCTGACAATAGGGTTCCTTCCCACATCACAGTGTCCCCATCCCGCCCCAGTCTCTGCTGCAGTTTAATTAGATGCTATTTGACCTCAGGAGTTCATGACACTGGGAGGGTAAGTCATACACTCCGGTGCCCCTACACTGTCCCAGGCCCCACACTGCTGGCCCTACTACCTAGACACCTTGAGGACCGCTCCAAATTGACTTCACTATGTCGAGGACTCGGGTTTGCATACTGTATCCATGTGCGTATCTGGGGAATAGGTATTCTCTCTCTTCTCTCTCTCTCTCTCAGTTCAGAACTGAGGAGCTCAAGTGGCAGCAGTTCTGAAACCCGGATACCTGCTCATGCCAACCCTCTTCCCAAACTTCCTCTCCTAGGTCCCAAACATCACCTGGGTTTGAGCTCTACCAGCTTATGCCCTGACATGCCTTCCCCAAGCATACAGCACCAGAGAGATCCCCCAGCCTCTTCTGACTCCCACTCTGCCAAAGAATGGTCGTCTCCTACCTGCTCTCCCTTCCTTGAATGGTTTACCTCACAGGAGAAATAAAGGAAACCAGGCTCCTGATTTCCTTCAGAGACACAAGGCAGAGGTGGTGATGGGCTCAGAGCAAAATGTACCCCATGTGGCCTCCTGGGGTCCAAGGGTGGTGAAACCACCATGCACTCCTCCCCCCCCCCGCCCCCGACACACACACAGAGGAATTTCAGATGAGAGTGGAGGATGTGGAAAGAATGACATCCCGGCCATCACGGCCTCTGGGGACCTCCTGGCCCAACCCTGTTCAATGGGCTGCCTGACCTGACCTTCTCAGGCTGCGGGCAGAGGATTGTCTCCAGGCCATCCACGTGTTGTTCCCACCCCAGAGCTGGCTCTGTGGCCCAGCTGTGATTCAGCCTGTATTTATGAGATGCTGCGGTGGTTACCAGAGAGCACAACCATAATCGAAAAGACTGAAAATAACTGTTGGCAGAAAAGCCCGTATTTAGGGCAGATCTCTTCCAGTGAATTCCCAGGGCTTGCGAAGCCACTAGTCCGGACAGAAATCGCAGAAGCCCCACAGAGGGATGGAGGGTACCCAGAAGGTCGTCATGGGACAGGCCGCTGGGCTCTGCCGCATTCTTAGCAATGGGCCTGGATCGAGTGGATCCAAGACAAACACGACAGCAGGCTCCGCTGCAGAGAAGACACTGGCAGCGCGTCTCTAGTGTTTCACAAGTCTGACAAGACACATTAGCGGGTGTGTGTGTGTGTGTGTGTGTGTGTACTCTTTTCCCCTAAGCCTACCAAGACTGCTAACTTCAGAGGTCTTCAATGACCCCACCAATACAACATTAGAAGCCCATGGGGCATTGCAGGTTACTCTCGACCCTGTAGCCCTCTGTGTGGACCCCCCTGCTGGCTCACAGACCCCTTAGAGAGATGACACCCATGGGGTTCCCTGGAAGCCCCTTCAGTCCTGGGCTCTCCCCTCATCTCCCCGTCACACCAGACTTCTAAGATGGAATGGGGCACAGGATACCTCAGTGGCACAGAAGCTCTGAACTGCTGACAGAAGCATTTGTCAATGGCTGGATTCTGATACCATGTCGAGCATGATTTCTCTACCAGAGCTCACTTGCCTGAAGCGCACAGTTCAGCGGCTCTCATCACACTCACAGCTGCGCAGGCTACCACCGCAGTCTAATTCCAGAGTGTTTTCATCACCCCGCAGAGAAGCCCAGACCTCCGGGCGCCCCTCCCTGTCCTCAGCTTGCCACACCAGGCTGGGCCTTTTCCCCGGTTTGTGCATGGCTCTCGAGTCTACTTTGGCAAATACGAGCCCATGTGGGTGTGGAACAAGCTCCCCTCCTTTCGCGCCTTGTGTTTTCCATGTAAGATTGTGAAGACCCTGGGTTTTAAGAAGGGATTAAGTCATCTTCCTGCTGTTCAAAGGACCCTCCAGGGCATGGCAACCACCCAGATCCAGGCGCATGAATTCACGGGCACGGGGAGGATCCTAAACAGCAGCCTCCAGGAACGGGCATGCTCCAGCAGGGCTGGGCATGACCGTAAGTCTGTCTCTTGTCTAGATTGTCATCATAGGACATTACGGTTACACAGCCAATGGACACTTAGCCTGGTGAAATTCTAGCCAGCAGGCCTGATTTGCACGCGTCTAGAATTGTACGGTTTGTGAGCACAGCATGGAGAGAAACACGGAGGGAAGGAAGACTCTGGAGGCAGGCTTGGGCACCACCCTGGGCTGTCACCTGACCTGTGGCTCTGAAAGGTCTCACGTCCTGTCTGGAGCAGTTTGTTTTCTCTAAAAGGGGCAACACCCTTTCTTAGAGTGGCCGCAAGCGGAGAGACCTGAGATCAAGGCAGATGTAGGTGGGGGTGGGCAGTGCCAAGAAGGTGCGTGAAACCTTCAGGAAGCCCTTGGGACTTTGTCCCAGGTCCCAGTAATTTGACACGACCACCCATCCATATGAGGGAGACAGAACTCATAACCCCAGTCCACCCCTTGACTAAAACAACAGACTCTGGATGCCTGCTCATTAAGATAGGACTTCTTCAGGACCTCCACCTCTGGGTCTCCTGTGTGTCCTGGAGGCTTCAGCCCCTCCTGTCCTATGCAGAATATGAGAATTAAATGGCTCTGAAATATCAGCTGGATGGAGACTGAACAATTAGCAAAGGGTAAATACTATGTAGTTTTAATGTCAGAATTGCCTAGCCACAGGCAAAAAGGTCCATGAAGCCTTGTTCCAAGGACTTATTGGGCAAATCTAGAGGGTCTAGAATAGTAATCAAATCTATTAACTCCTGGGCTGGAGAGACGGCTTAGCGGTCAAGGCACTTGCCTAAGGAACCCAAGGACCCAGGTTCGATTCCCCAGTACCCACGTAAGCCAGATGCACAAGGGGGCACATATATCTGGAGTTCATTTGCAAGGAGGGCTAGAGGCCCTGGTATGCCCATTCTTTCTCTCTCTCTCAAATAAATAAAATAAAATACTAAAAAATACATATATATATTAACTCCTCATGTCAAACAGGCCACTTCCTTAAGATCTGCAGTACTCCTAAACATTTGGGCCTGGCTGGGGTCTGTTGGAGTTATGGGAGGTTATGCCTCTAGACCATTCTGGAGAACTGGTACCTATACCCATGGCCACATCTACTTATGACAAGCACAAGTTAAAAACTTCTTCTTCAGGGGCTGGAGAGATGGCTTAACTGGTTAAAGTGCATGCCTGTGAAGCCCAAGGACCCTGGTTCGATTTTCCAGGTCCCACGTAAGTCAGATGCACATGGTGGCACATTGTGTCTGGAGTTCATTTGCAGTGGCTAGAGGCACTGGCACGCCCATTCTCCCTTTCCCTCTCTGTGTCTCTAATAAATAAATAAATAAATAAAAATTTATAAAACACACACACACACACAAACCCTTCTTCAAAGCCATTGGACCTGCATGATAGAACTGCCTGGTCCTGCACATACTGTGAGTGGGCCATGTACTTCAAGGCCTCCTCCATACTATGCCTCTTTTCTTGCCTTAGCCCAGCCCAAGAGAAACACTGCACACTTGAGCACACTTTCCACCATGGTGCCTGTCTGACCCCTCCTCCCACACTTCTCTACATGGTTCTTCCTTCCTTTCATTTTTGTTTTTTTTGAGGTAGGGTCACTCTAGCCCAGGGTAGCCTGTAATTCATTATGTAGTCTCAGGCTAGCCTCAAACTCACGGTGATCCTCCTACTTCTGCTGGGATTAAGGGCATGAGCCACCATGCCCAGCCTTCCACTTTACATACTTCTTTGCACTTCACTAACCTAAAGGAAGACCTTGTCAAACCAGGAGAAGAAAGGGAAGAAACTATCACTTAAAACACCCAAGTTGGGATGACTCAGAAGGCACCGTGGTGCTGAGAAGAAGTGACAGAGGAGTGCTCAGCACCGCAATATCCCTATCACACCTTTCAAGGCTCAGGGTCCATTGCAGAAGAGGTGGCAGAAAGAATGTAAGAGCCAAAGGAAGGGTAGGACTCCTTACAATGTGTCCCTCCAGACAGACACAAAATGGCCTGGATATCCATGACCTCACAGTGCCTGACACTACCTACACAAGACCATCATAATAGGAGGAAAAGATGATGACATCAAAATAAAAGAGAGACTGATTGAGAGGGAGGACGGGATATGATGGAGAAAGGGGAAAGTGGGGGTGGAGGGAGAGAATTACCATGGGCTATTGTTTACAATTACGGAAGTTGTCAATAAAAGATAAAATAAAATAAAAAACACCCAAGTCCCAGACCACCACTCATGGCCAGCAGCTTCCATGTGAGTTCCTACGGTGCCTGAGCAGACACAAACTTCTGCCATAGGATGACAAGGCAGGGAGCTCAGACACAAGAACCCTACTGGTTCTCTGATCTATGCTCAAGTAATTAGCTTTGTAGATACATACATAAACCACTTGGTTTTCTCGCAAGCCTATTAACGACAGTGGACAGTACAGTAACATTTGCCAGAGGCTGGGAAGGTTGTGCACAGACTGGCTAGGTCTCAGCTCCCTTCCATAAACATGAGAACTGGATTAGATGACCTTTAACCTCCTGGCAATCTCACACTTCTATGTTTTTTTTTTTTTTTTTTTTTGTTTTTCAAGGTAGGGTTTCACTCTAGCTCAGGCTGACGTGGAATTAACTACGTAGTCTCAGGGTGGCCTCGAACTCACGGCGATCCTCCTACCTCTGCCTCCCGAGTGCTGGGATTAAAGGCGTGCGCCACCACGCCCAGGCTACTTCTATGATTCTGACAGCAGTAGATTAAAATGCTTATTAACTACGTGTGCTTAGGCATGCATACCTCACAACAAGATGGAAGGAACTGTTTGCTGGTGAAGTGTTACATCAGGAACACTAGCTCCCAGTTTCAAGTTTGTTTCCCAGCCTCTTAAGTCTCCTCCAAAATGTGTCACCTGTGTCTAACTGTACCACAGTGATGATCTTGAACAACAAAACATACATCTTCATCCCTCTAAATATGCAAGGTTAGTGTAACCACATGAAGAGTTCCTATTCAATCACTAAGGAAAATCATTGAAAGTTCAGGAAGGTGGGTTGGGGAGATGGCTTAGCTGTAAAAGACCCTTGTTTGCAAAGCCTGTAGCCCAGGTTCAATTCACCAGCACCCATATAAAGCTGAATACAAGGAGGAACATGTATCTGTGATCCCCACAGCAACCCCCCCCCGCCGCCCCACCAACACACACAAATACAAAACAATTCTGGAAGGTGCTGAAGTTACAAGGCTGACACAGTCCATCCTCCAGGAGACCCTAACCAGCCCTTTGCTCATTCCCATTTCTTTTGTTGACCTCTGAACTTTCCCTTTCCACTGAAACCATCTGATGGGGTCCCAGCTTAGGCCTCCCAACTCTACACGGCCCTGCCCTGGTCTTCCCTTCGCTCCTGTCTGGGAGGGAGGGAGGGCAGCAGTGTGGAGAGACCAGTTCGGCAGCTCTTTCTGTAGCAGGAAGGACGAGAGCTCTCAGTTCTGGACCGGCTCTCAGCCGGTGTGGAGCGTTGGCATTTTAAGAACTCACTTCCTAGACAGGATTTTTTTTTCAGGTTTGGAAAAGCCCAGACAAGTGGTGGGCAGGTGGCTGGCATTCCTGCATGTCCTGACAGAAAAAGCTGGGAAGAACTCTCCTAGCGTCGTGTGTGCACCGTGAGCCCTAGTAAAATCAGAGATGCTTGTGCCACACGTCCGTCCCATGCCTCCCCTATCCTGCCTATCTGTGCTTAGGAATTAGGGATGAGATGCGACGCTGTGTTTGGGGGGCACGGGGAAGGGAGGGTTACATGGTCACCATTAGCAGGAAAAAGCCTATGGTCTTGAGGGGCTCCGTGACTCCCCGGCACAAGACAATGATTTCTCAAGTGATCTGCTTTTTGAAATTCCTCACCTTTGATTTAGAACGTCTGATAAGGCCAAAGGCATCAATTATAAAAATGCCACACAGGGACTGTGGAGATGGCTCCAGCAGTTCAAGGTGCTTGCCACTAAAGCCTGCCATCCCAGGTTCAACTCCCCAGTGCCCGTGTAAAGCCAGATGCACAAAGTGGTGCATGTGTCTGGAGTTTGTCTGCATCAGCAAGAGCCCTGTGCCCATATGTTCTTTCTCTTTCTCTACTTGCAAACAAATAAATAAAATATTTTTAAAATGTCACACTGATGATTTTAAAATACTTTATAAGAGAGAGAGAGAGGAAGAGGCAGAGAGAGAGAGAGAGAGAGAGAGAGAGAATGGGTGCGCCAGGGCCTTAGCCTCTGCGAACAAACTCCAGATGTGTGCACCCTCTTGTGCGCATGTGCAACATTGTGCACTTGTGTCACTGTGCATCTGGCTATATGGGATCTGGAGATTCGAACGTGAGTTCTTAGGTTTAAGTTCTGGAGGCAGATATGGTGATGTGAATATGCTTAATATCTTGAAATATTTATCTACAAATAGCTATGGTGGTAAATTTTATGTTATGTTTTATTTTTAAAATATTTTATATATAAAACGAATAATAAATAAAAAATAATATTAAATAATAAAACAATACATATGTACTGGTGTTAACACTTTCCCTTATAGTTTGATCAAACCCATGCCTTCAGCCCCCACTGACTTTAACCTGTGCAATTTCATGTGGGAATGCTGAATCACTGTCCCACACGCACAGGAGTAAACAGTTCCAAGTCCAACTTGTGTGTGTGTGTGTGTGTGTGTGTGTGTTGAAGTGTAACAACACAACACAACTGGGGAAAGAGCACCGGGTACAGGTGGTGACCCCCATGGTGAACCATTTTTCCACAGGGGAGGTGGGAAGTACAGAGATGAGGGCAAAACAGGAAAAGAAACTGCTGCCTAAGAGGAAATTCAACTCATGCTTATGTCTCTGGAAAAAAGTTCATGGTGGAAATTTTTATATCTCTGGACTCCAAACCAAGAGAGGTAAATCATTTCTGCAGTGAACGTCTTTACCGTCATACACACACACACACACACACACACAAAAAAAAAAAAAAAAAAAAAAACAACAAGGATTCTCTTGGCCTGGAAAAACAATGTGGTCTTAATACAATTCAGTCCACAGGGGCCACTCCAGCTCTTACATGGCCTGTTTGGTGCTAGCTGAGAAGGGAGGGTCAGTCTTTAAGAGTGAACCAGTGGGAGGCCTGACTCCCCTCTGAGGACTGCAAAAGCCCAGTAAGCAATCAATCTGTTTTGTTTTGTTTTGTTTTCGAGGTAGGGTCTCACTCTAGCTCCTGCTGACCTGGAATTCACTATGTAGTCTCAGGCCTCAAACTCACAGTGATCCTCCTACCTCAGCCTCCCAAATGCTGGGTTTAAAGGCATGCCTGCCTAATTCATCTGTTTTTTTTGGGGGGGGGGCGGGGCGGTGGGGGGCAACTTTTCAAGGTTCGGTTTCACTCTAGCCCGGCCTGACCTGGAATTCACTTTGTAGTCCCAGACTGGCCTGGAACTCACAGTGATCCTCCTACCTCTGCCTCCCAAGTGTTGGGATTAAAGGCATGCACCACCACCAAGTGATCACATATACAAACTGCTTCACTTTTTTTTTTTTTTTTTTGGTTTTTTGGTTTTTCGAGGTAGGGTCTCACTCTAGTCCAGGCTGACCTGGAATTCACTATGGAGTCTCAGGGTGGCCTTGAACCCACGGCGATCCTCCTACCTCTGCCTACCGAGTGCTGGGATTAAAGGCGTGCGCCACCACGCCCGGCTTCACTTTCTTTTTTAAATCGATTTATGTGTGCGTGTGGGTAGGGGGATGCATGCACTCCAGGGTCTCTTGCCACTACAAACAAAATCCAAATGCTTGTATCACTTTTTGCATCCAGCTTTTTGTGAGTGACTGGAGAACTGAACCAGGGCCTGCATGCTTCGTAAGCAAGTATCTTTAACATGGAGCAGTCTCTCCCGGCCCCAATGCCTGAGTTCCTTGACACTTGGGTTTCAAGAAAGGAGGAGAGGCTAGAGAGACGGCTTAGTGGTTAAGGTGCTTGCCTGCGAAGCCTAAGGACCCAGGTTCAATTCCCCAGGTCCCACATAAGCCAGATGCGCATGGTGGCAGCACATGTGTCTGGAGTTCGTTTGCAGTGGCTAAAGGCCCTGGCGCACCCATTCTCTCTCCTAAATAAATAAATAAAAATAAATCTAAAAAAAAAAAAAAAAAAGAAAGGAGAAGAATCATAGAATTCAGCTAGTTGTGAATATCACCTAACTTGGAAAAAAAAAAAATCCCTAGCCAATAGCAAACAGTTAAATACCATTCCCATGTGCTCTCATGCTATACTTAAGAACCCTCAATGGCTGGACATGGCGCACTACGCCTTTAATCCCAGCATTCAGGAGGCAGAGGTAGGAGGATTTCTGTGAGTTCAAGGCCAGCCCGGGATAGAGTGAGACCCTTTAACATGCTGCCTTATGTAGAAATTAAGCCAGACTCTTTGCCCCAATGAATCCAAGCCCAATGGCTGGGATGAGCTCAAACTGCACACAGTTCATAGTTACCTAAGACTGGGGCTGGAGTCACCAGGATGTTTTGTGCATAGGGAATGAGGTCTAAAGGCTCTTGAAGTCACAGTGGTCATGGAGGTGACAGCTGCTCTGAGAATGAGTGGGATGGGACAGGGAAACTGAGGCGAAGGCCTCAAGTTAGTTCTGAGGTCCCTACGGAGGCTGCAAGTGGCACTGTAATTGGGGTGGATCAGTGGGTTCTCCTGGGGTGGACTAAGAGGCCTGTGACATTGCTGTTAGGAGAGATGCGAGGCAGCAGAAGGAGCAGGGGCAAGGAGACCAGTTAAGTTCAGCTACTGTCTCTGGAGCCTCTATAATGCAAAGGAAGGTGTGACGCAGGCAGAACGTGGACCGTGCCCATGACTAGAAGTCAGGCAGGAGCCTGGGAATTACAGAAGGAAAAGTGGAGAGAAAGAAGCAAGCGAACCTAATGGAGAGACAAGCCCAACTTCAGAAGGTGTGGACGTGATTCCAAGCACGGTTCTGGAAACCCTGGCCTGAGGCAGTGTTTCCATGCTACCAGTTGCTTGTTATAGATGATCACCTTCCTCCTGGGTGACCCCGGCCCAGGTCAGCCCGCAGGGTAGAATACACATGAGTTTGGCTAGACCTCCACAGACTTACAGCCCTGAAATTGTCATCTACCCCAAGGGACTCATCCTCGGGCATTACAAGCACTTTGAACAGAGCTGGATACAACACAGAGACAATGTCCATCTCTTCCCCCAGGAGCTGTCTGTGAAGCAAGCACACACCCAGTTCCTCCCCAGTACAATCACACCATTGGATTCAGAATTAGGACCAGCAACTTAAGAGTGTAAACGGCTCCTGAGTTTGGTAGCCTAACAGCCACACTTGGGTCCCAGACTAAACGGCAGCATCTGTCAGAGAGGGAGAACTGTGCCTCAAATGCAAATTTTTTTGGGTAGGGTCTCACTCTAGCCCAGGCTGACCTGGAATTCACTATGTCATCTCAGGGTGGCCTCGAACATATATCAGCCCTTCTGTTTCTGCTTACGATTAATGTAGGGCGATGTTAAAAAAAAAATGATGAAGGTCCGCCAACAATTCCTTCCTTTCACAAACCATGCTAGCAGCCATTTAGTTTATGAACATGCCACCAATGTCCCAAGCTAAGGAAATTCAGATGCAAATGTCCCTGGAGGCTTAGTGACCTGTTCTGCGAGGGACTCACATTTACCCTCTTCTCCGAAACCTCAGGGAGGCGCTTCATCTTGTTAACCCGATGGGATTTGGAATCACCATGGAAACCAGTCTCTGGGCCTGTTGGGGAGGGATGTTTCTAGATTAGGTTATTTGAGGTGGGAAGACCCAACAGGAATACTATTCCATGGGCCGAGCAGCCTGGGCTGTATACGAAGGAGAGAACTAGCTCGGCACGAGCGTTCATCACTCTGCTTCCTGACTGCGGTGCGACCAGCGGCTTCCTGCTCCTGCCACCGAGCCTTCTCCACCATGGTGGACTGTCCGCCTGAACTGTAAGCTGAAACAAACCTTTCCTTCCTTCAGTTGCTTTTGGTCAGGTATTTGGTCTTAGCGATGAAGATGTAACTAAGACAAGCTTCCACCCAAGGAACTCCCTAATTCCCGCACCAGCTCCTTAGTGAGCAACAACTGCTTCCAGGCTATCTCAGAGCTTGCCACCTCCTGCCACCCCGACCACCCTTCCCCAGCGCGCATTTCCACTGGCACCTTTAAGCTGAGCCTCACCTTACTGGCCTCCGTGACACTGCCGTATGACTTTATATCTGTCCCAGAAGCCCTTGTCCCCCACTCCACTCTAGTGTCAACACAACACTGGCACTGCCTCCTCACGAAGCCCTCCGGGCTGGTCTATCACTGTTGCCTTCTCCAAAGCCACTCTGAGCACAGCACCTGCCACCCAGGGACACTGTTTTCACAGGAAACACACTTCTAAGGTTGCAGGTCCTTCAAGCACAGAAGCCTTGACCTGGCCTAAATGTTCCCAGAATGCAGCTGAGTGCGGAGCACACAGTGCCTAATAAGTAAAGCTTCACAGAAGCTTGCTTCACAGAAAGCCCCTGTGAGTGAGTGTCCAACTGGACTGCTTCTCAGAAGTGGGGGTTAGAGCACACCACGAACCCCTCAGACGGCTGACGGGATAAAACACATCATCAAGTGGTAGCTCTGTTGTGGTGGTGATGACAGCCTGCGCGCTGGACTTTTTGTGGAGGGCTCTATATTTTGTGGTGCTAAGTCTGGGCTGTCTGACCCAGAAGCAGACATCTAGGTCAAAGGGGATAAAATAAGACTCTGACTACGGGAGATCACCTCTCCAAAACCTCTGTGCTGAAGCAAATGACCCCAGCTGACATGACACTTGCGGCCACTGACCCAGGAAAGACCTAGAAACCTCAGTCGCCCTCTCTGAGCAAAGGCCGGGCAGTGGTGAGGGGGGACATGCTGAAGTTTCACTTAATCCTATCAGTACAAGAAGTCTTCCCCAAATCTCGTCAACTGCAGCTCAGGCTTTTAGATGTGAAGGAGACACAGAGTTCTGCCTCTCAGAGTGGGGTCCAGGGCAGACACACGTGGGGGACTCCTGCATCGTCAGACCCTGTGGTCAGGCCTGGAGCCTCCACTGCGCAGCCTGCATGCCCTCATAGGCAAGCCGGAACACATGCCTGCTCCTTCCCACTGCCTTGGCTGGACACCGTGCCTGGTCAGCACCTGCTGGTCTCTCAAGAGGCCTGTTCAGGGGCTGGAGAGATGGCTTAGCGGTTAAGCGCTTGCCTGGGAAGCCTAAGGACCCCGGTTCGAGGCTTGATTGCCCAGGACCCACGTTAGCCAGATACACAAGGGGGCACACGTGTCTGGAGTTCGTTTGCAGTGGCTGGAGGCCCTGGTGCGCCCATTCTCTCTCTCTCTCTCTCTGTTGCTCTCAAATAAATAAATAAAATTAAAAAATATTTAAGAGGCCTGTTCAAGCACCCATTCTGCAAGTGGCCCCCAAAGACTGCATCACAGCACATTTTGTTGTTGTTGTTGTTTTTCTCCTGAACTTCTGCCCTTGCTGAAATCATGCTGTTCATTGCTCGTTTACTTAGCAGATGGGCCCCGGGAACCTGTACTGACAGAGCAAGAGCCACACTTGATCTGCTTGCCACAGCACCTAGGAGAGGCCAGTAAGCTTTAGGGGAATCAGGGACAAACATCCAATTTGCACACATCTGAGACAGTCCACCAACAGACGAGACCCCAACATGACCACGTGGCCCAAGGCTCACTGCGCCATAGGTGTGTCACAGTGGGCTGAACAACCTGTGGGTGCTGCTAAGTAGGGTGCGGGTTTACATGGCTGAAGAATCCCTCACATCTAAAAACAGTCAAGTGGTGGAAAGAATGTAAGAGCCAAAGGAGAGGGAGGAGTGCCTACAACTCTGTCTTCCAGACACAAAGTGGCTTTAATATTCATAATGTCACAGTAGCTGATGCTAACTACCAACACAAGACCTACATAATAGGAAGGGAAAGAATGATCACATCAAAATAGAAGAGAGACCAGTTGGAAAGAAGAAAGGAAGGATTCAGTGGAGGCGGGATTCAGGAAGGGAAAAAAGGAGAGGATTATGACCATGTTATATGGTCTATATACATGGAAGCTGTCAAAAAGTTTTAAAAAGGGGGCTGGCTCGATTCCCCAAGACCCACGTTAGCCAGATGCACAAGGGGGTGCATGCATCTGGAGTTCGTTTGCAGTGGCTGGAAGCCTGGTGCGCCCATTCTTTCTCTATCTCCCTTCTTTCTCTCTCTGTCTGTTGCTCTCAAATAAATAAGAATATTTTTTTAAAAAGTTTTAAAAAGGGCTGGAGAGATGGCTTAACAGTTAAGATGCTTGCCTGCGAAACCTAAGGACTTAGGTTCAATTCCCCAGGACCCACATAAGCCAGATGTATAAGGTGGCGCATGCGTCTAGAGTCCATCTGCAGTGACTGGAGGCCCTGGTGCACCCATTCTCTCTCTCTCCAATAAATCAATAAAAATTTTTTTTGTATTTTATTAATTATTTATTTATTTGTATGAGAGAGACAGACAGAGAGAGAAAGAGGCAGATAGAGAGAGAATGGGCACGCCAGGGCCTCCAGCCACTGCAAATGAACTCCAGACGCATGTGCCCCTTTGTGCATCTGGCTAACGTGGGTCCTGGGGAATTGAGCCTTGAACCGGGGTCCTTAGGCTTCCCAGGCAAGCGCTTAACCACTAAGCCATCTCTCCAGCCCCAATAAAAATATTTTTTAAAAAGTTAAAAAATATAAAAAGAGATGGTAGTACACATAGCTCTAACCTACCATGGAAACAGAAAAGTGCATCCCCTGGCATATCATTTTTATTTTTAAAAAATTTGTCTTTTTAGATTCCTTAGCTGAGGTTGTATTATGGAATAGACGGGGGGTTGGACTTATTATTCCTCCAGCAAGGGGGACTATGTGTGACCTTAAGGGAAGAATGTTGTTTTTATATCAACCATTCAGGTATAATTAGACTCAGTGGCGAAGGTACCAGAGAATTTGGAAAAATGAAAGAAAGAAAGAGAAGCTGATAGAGGATGGTTTGAGTCATGGTTCAGTCATTCCCCATGGTTAACAACTCTGCTGTCTGCTTTAGCAGGGCCATTACTTTTATTTTTGTTGCTAATCACAATAGGACCTTGCATTATTAATAGATAGTTGCTTTTGTTAGGGAACACATTAATACAGTACAGCTTATGGTTTTAACATCACAGTATAATTCAATTGGGAGCCAAGATTGGCTCCTCATGGTACAAAGAGAGGGGGGAATGAAGGACTCAGGAACCAGATGGACGCCATGACAGGCTTCAGAGTCCTCAGTAGGCCTAAGTTTGTTTCCCGGCAAGATCTAAGTTTTTTATCTTCTGGTAAGGGTGGGTTTAACAGTTACTGGAAACATTATAAGTTCAATTCTCCTAGCTCCAGCCCGCCGACCTTGCCGTAAGGGTAGGTTTAACAGTTAAACTGATACATTCCTGAAGTCAAGAAACATTCCTGTAGTCATAGATAAGCTCAATTCCCCTAGCCTCACTCAGCCCGCCAACTTTGCCCGCCAAAATCCTAAACCAACCAGAAGAGTACACTGTTTAAATCAACCAATCATGTACCGATCCCCTTCTTCTATGTTCAAATCCCTATAAAAACCCTACCCTCCCACTACATGGGGCTCTTGTACAGATCCACTGCGTTGGTGAAGTCAAGAGACCGAGCTTAAGCCTGAAATAAAGCTCCTTGCCCTTGCATTAAAAAAAAAACAAACAATTGTCTCCACCTTTAATCCCAGCACTCAGGAGACAGAGGCAGGAGAATCGCTTTGAGTTCAAGGCCAGCCTGAGACTACATAGTGAATTCCAAGTCAGCCTGGGCTACAGTAAGACGCCACCTTGATAAACCAAAAAAAAAAAAAAAAAAAAAAAATTTGTCTCAAAGATAAAGATAAATCCTACTAACACATCAGCCTGCAAAACAATCACTTTGGCTCCAGGTTATTATCAACTTCACCATGGAAGGAATGCCCCAAACTGGGTGTATACAAATATGCTCACTGCCACCTAATGAGCCACTTTGATGCTACAGAAAAGAAACAAGATGACAGTTTTCAGCCTTTCAATGTGTTGGCCAAGTTGAAAACAAATGACTCCATTGTGATCTGCTCACATGCAGGGTATCCACCTTGTCACACACCATCTGACAGGGGATCAGATCCTGTAAACCCAGCAAGACAAACCTAAAAGGGACATCATCACTAGGTGCATGTTTGCAAAACCTGCTAACCCTGGTTCAATTCCCCAGTACCTATGCAAAGCCAAACACAAAAAAGTGGAGCATGCATCTGACATTCGTTTGCAGTGAGGCCCTGTTGTGCACCCACCAATTTGTGCAAATAAATAAATATTTTTTTAAAAACCTTGGGCTGCTGAGACTACACAGTGTCTCAATTCCAGGTCAGCCTGAGCTAGTGTGGGACCCTACCTCGAAAACAAACAAACAAACAAAAATACTATTTTATGTAAGAACTGACAGAAATTTGCTTGGTGTAATGCAAGCTGGCTTTAAGAAAGCATTATAGCAAATTTACTACAAGTCCAGAATTATACAGATCTGTTAATAGATATGTGTGCAACTAAATATGGACAATTGTGTTTTTTAAAAATAAATATTTTTAACAAAAAAAATCTTGGGCTGGCAAGATGGCTCAGCAGTTAAAGGCACTTGCTTATTACAAAAACAAAGAAACAGGGCTGGAGAGATGGCTTAGCAGTTAAGGCATTTGCCTGCAAAGCCAAAGGACCTCAGTTCGATTCCCCAGGACCCACATAAGCCAGATGCACAAGGGGGCGCATGCATCTGGAGTTTGTTTTCAGTGGCTGGAGGCCCTGGCACACCTATTCTCCTTCTCTCTCTCTCCCCTCTCTCTCTCTCTCAAATAAATAAAAATAAAGTTTTAAAAAACAACAACAAAAAAAAACCCAAAAATTTTTTAAGCCAGGCATGGGCTGGAGAGATAGATGGCTTAGCGGTTAATCGCTTGCCTGTGAAGCCTAAGGCCCCCTGTTCAAGGCTCAATTCCCCAGGACCCACATAAGCCAGATGCACAAGTTGGTGCAAGCATCTGGAGTTCGTTTGCAGTGGCTGGAGGCCCTGGTGGGCCCATTCTCTTTCTCTCTGCCTCTTTCTCTCTCAGTCTGTCACTCTCAAATAAATAAATAAATAAATAAATAAAAAAAAAAAGCCAGGCGTGGTGGCACACGCCTTTAATCCCAGCAGAGGTAGGAGGATCGCCGTGAGTTCAGAGCCACCCTGAGACTCCATAGTGAATTCCAGGTCAGCCTGGGCTAGAGTGAGACCCTACCTTGAAAAACCAAAACGAAAAAGAAAAAGAAAAAAAAAAAAAAAGAATCAGCTCTGGAGGCTGGAGAAATGGCCCAGAGATTAAGGCACTTGCCTGAAAAAGAATCAAGAACGCTTACCATTTTCATACCAGTGCCCTGCTGGGAAAACTAGGGGATGTAACATTCACATCATTCCTTCATGTTTGCCCCAGGCCATGGGCTCAGCCAGAAGAAAAGGATGTAGCCAGCACTAGACTGGGTGTGGTGGCGCACGCCTTTAATCCCAGCACTTGTGAGGCAGAGGTAGGAGGATTGTGAGTTCGAGGCCAGCCTGAATCTACATAGTGAATTCCAGGTCAGCTTGGGCTAGAGTGAGACCCTACCTCAAAAACAAAAACCAAGGATGTAGCCAGCACCAGACCAAGGCTACTGGGGCCGCTGCGTTCCTTTGGGTGGGGGGTGCCTCTGGTGTGTGGCTTCTCGGAAGCTGCCTCAGCACATTCTCCCCACTCCTACTCCAAAACAGCACTGCAGGCCTTCTGTTTCCTCCATGTTCCCACGGTGGTGCAGCGGGAGTTTTTGTTTGTTTGTTTAATTTGTCTGTGTGGTGGTTTGATTCAGGTGCCCCCATAAACTTAGGTGTTCTGAATGCTAGGTTCCCAGCTGATGGAGATTTGGGAATTAACACCTTCTGGAGGCAGTGTATTGTTGGGGGAGGGTTTATGGGTGTTATAGCCAGTTTCCTCTTGCCAGTGTTCGGCACACTCTCCTATTGACCACCTTATGTTGGCCAGGGAGTGATGTCCACCTTCTGCTCATGTCATCGTTCTCCCTGCCATCATGGAGCTTCCCCCTTGAGCCTGTAAGCCAAAAAACAAACCTCTTTTTTCCCCACAAGCTGCTCTTGGTCAGGTGATTTCTACCAGCAATGTGAACCTGACTGCAACAGTAAAGTGGGATTGCTGCTAGACACCTGACTGTGTGGCGTTGGCCTTTTGGAGCTGATTTTCAAGAGGAATGTAGAAGGATTTGAAAGTTTGGCCCAAGAGATGCCTTGCAGTGCTGTAAGTACAGCTTGATGGACTATTCTGGTCAGAATTGGAAGACCTGAATGCAGTAAGAACAATGGATTGTGAGGTTTGGCTTATGAGGGTGAGAAAGAGCTTTGCTTGGACTAAGATAGAAGCAGTTTGAGAGGTTTGCTATTATGCTCGTGTCCTGAGAAGTTGTGCAGGGTTGCATTGTATAGAAACGGACTGGTGTCAACAGACGAATATGGCACAGAAAAAATGAAATCTTTGGGCCTAAACTGCCCATTCACCTGCAAATTGTTTGAGAGATTACAACCTTTGAGATTGGGCCAGCTGACCTGTACTGGGACAACAGGAAGAATGTAGATTCTTTTGAAGGGGCCTGAGCATTCAAGAGTGTCCTGTTCTTCAAAGTCTGCTTTATTCCCCCCTGGATTAACAAACTGGCACCCTACCTGGTATTGTGGTATATAAGAAATGCAGGAAAGAGAGGGTCATTGAGTTTGCAACATGGTCTTGTGTTCTGGAAATGTCCACGGGCAGTGTGAAGCAGGTTTGCTGGATGCCTGCATGGAGACCCCATGGAGCCATGAGGATGAACCGTGGGTTGCAGTGGAGACCCAGTGGAGATGCTAGGACCACGAGATGGCTGCCAAGGAAAGCTGCCGGCCCTGATGAAGTTTTCCAGAACTGGACTGTGAGTAGCCTAGCTGGAGGGGCAGAAGTGAAACGCCAGGAACTTGTTGCTGGTTAGAATTGCCGAACTTGGAGATTTATCACTGGCTAGAGTTGTTGGACTTGAAGCTACAGAGTTTGATGTTTGCCCTGGTTATTTTAAATCTTGTATTGGCTGAATATTTCTTTGCTATACCCAGTGCCATCTTTTGCAGTATGAATGTTTATTCTGTGCCATTATGGGTTTGGGGGGGGATTTTTTGGTATTATGGCTCAGTTAAAAGATCTTGGATTATGGGGATGTTTGAATATCATTAGAATTGATAAAAACTATGGGGACTTTTAAAGTTGGATGAATGCACTGCATTTTACATCATGTATAGTTATCAGTTTATGGGGGCCAGGGGCGGAATGTGGTGGTTTGATTCAGGTGTTCCCCATAAACTTAGGTGTTCTGAATGCTAGGTTCCCAGCTGATGATTTGGGAATTAATGCTTTCTGGAAGCAGTGTATTGTTGGGGGCAGGCTTATGGGTATTATAGCCAGTTTCCCCATGCCAGTGTTTGGCACACTCTCCTGTTGCTATGGTTTACCTTATGTTGGCCAGGGGGTGATGTCCACCCTCTGCTCATGCCATCATTTTCCCTGCCATCATGGAGCTTCCCCTCGAGCCTATAAGCCAAAATAAACCTCTTTTTCCCACAAGCTGCTCTTAGTTGGGTGATTTCTACCAGCAATGCGAACCTGACTGCAACAGACTGTTTTGTTATTTGTTTGTTTTTTAACTTTAAAAACAAAAAACAAAAACAGAAGAGCCAGGTGTGGTGGTGCACGCCTTTAATTCTAGCACTTGGAAGGCAGAGGTAGGAGGATCGCCATGAATTCAAGGCCAGTCTGAGACAACATAGGGAATTCCAGGTCAGTCTGGGCTAGAGTTGAGACCCTACCTTGAAAAAACAAACACACAAAACAGAAGAAAAGAAAATCTTCCAAGCTTCCAGGAGTCTTGTGGTAGTACAGCTCACACGTCTCATGGAAGGGCCCCTGCACCCGAGAGGTTAGAGCTAGTTCCATGTCGGTCCAGGGACGCAACAAGGCCAGTGCAGCAAAATGAACCCTAAAGCAATAGGCAGGCTGGGTGTGTGGTGCATGCCTTTAATCCAATCCCAGCACTCTGAAGGCTGAAGGTAGGATGAGGGATGCGAGTTTATGGATGGCTGGGCTACAAAGTGAGTTACAGGTCAGCCTGGGCTACAGTGAGATCCTTCTTCAAGTCCCCACCCCAAAGCCTCCCCCAAAAAGCAAGCTGGGCATGGTGGTGCAAACCTTTAATCTCAGCACTTGGGAGACAGAGGTAGGAGGATCACTGTGAGTTCAAGGTCACTCTGAGACTACAGAGTGAATTCCAGGTCAGCCTGGGCTAGAGAGAGACTCTACCTCAAAAAAATAAAATAATAAAAAAAAAAACAAGCAAAAAGCAAGCAAGCAAACAAACCCACTAGGGAGCCTCTGAGGAAAGAGTGAAATGGAGGCATTTTGATAGCTCACTAATACTTCCCACTAAGGAGTAACTCTCCAACCCAAACCAGCACCTAAGACCCCAATAAAAATATTGTGAGCAGAAGTCTTCTGTCTGATACTTTAAAACTCTGCCAGCGGGGCTGGAGAGATGGCTTAGCGGTTAAGCGCTTGTCTGTGAAGCCTAAGGACCCCTGGTTCAAGGCTCGATACCCCAGGACCCACGTTAGCCAGATGCACAAGGAGGCGCATGCGTCTGGAGTTCGTTTGCAGTGGCTGGAGGCCCTGGCGCGCCCATTCTTTCTCTCTGTCTGTCACTCTCAAATAAGTAAAAATAAACAAAAAAAAATTAAAAAAAAAACTGCCAGTGTCTGTAAGCAGTCTCAATCATCCTGCTTCCCTCTGAAGAGAGTATGTTTTACTTTTCCTAGCAACTCACTTAAGTGAATTACAATCAAATGCAACTTTGCACAACTTCTGACAAGCCTCACCATTTCTAAGTGTCTTTTCCTTCTCTTATGAACCCAAAAGAATGTCCCAAATGCCCCAAACAGCTAATATCCACACACACACACAGGTGCGACACGTATGTTTCCTTCAGGTGCCTCCTAGCACACCCTGCCTCGGACAGGACCTGAAGGTAAGCCAGACTGGGGTTTGCTGCTGTTTGAAGGAGGATTTGTTGGATGGATTAGTTGGTGAAGTGTTATAGTGTTTGCACTTCCTGTTTATTCTGCTAAAAATAGGAGACACACTATGAGAATTTTTTTTTACTCTGTCCTGGGTCACTAGCTAGGGTCAGCTTTCCAAATATTTCTGCATCACACTGGGGAGGGAAGGAGGGACAGGGGAACAGAAAAATGGGTCCCTAACACCATGGCCACAGTCCAGATGTGCAAACACAAGTCCAGACTCTCTCATTCTGAGCATTTCGTTTTGGGCCTGCTATTCTTCTCAGTTACACGGACATTAAACACGCATGTGATGGCAGAACGAAGCTACTTACCTGAGGGAAAGGCCCAGAACTCTCAAGAGTTGCCCCGTAAAGGTAATGGCAGAAGCAGAATGTAGACGAAAGAAGCCAGTGTCGTGAAGCCAAACGCTGGTCTCTCCCCCCAGCAAAGCATCCACGGGCAGAAAGGCCATGTAACCCTTAAGAAACCGTCCTCGGACCAGGCCTCAGGAGGACCAAAGCCAGGTCATGCCTGGCCTGTTGTCTGGGCCCCAAATGCGGCCTTCTCTGCGAGTGGAGACCCTGGCCTTCTACGTGCCCCAAGGGAGCCCTGCAACAATAATGCTTGGGAATGCCACCTCAGTATGATGTTTTGAAAGAACCAAATAAAATAGAAGGGTCTACAGAGGAAAAAAACATATTTGAAGACAATAATCAGAACAATAAAAGTGTGACACAATACTATCTGTGCTTTTTTTTTTTTTTTTTGGTTTTTCAAGGTAGGGTCTCACTCTAGCCCAGGCTGACCTGGAATTCACTATGGAGTCTCAGGGTGGCCTCAAACTCACGGCAATCCTCCTACCTCTGCCTCCCAAGTGCTGGGATTAAAGGCGTGTGCCACCACGCCCGGCTTAATCTGTGCTTTCTTAAATAATATGCACCATTTTTTTCCTTCCTTCAAAGTAGGGTCTTGCTCTAGCCCAGGCTGACTTGGAATTCACTATGTAGTCTCAGGGTGGCCTTGAACTCAAGGCAATCTTCCCACCTCTGCCTCCTGATGGGACTAAATGTATACACCTGTCTAGTGTACTATGTTTTGTTTCTCAAGGTAAGGTCTCACTCTAGCTCAGGCTGACCTAGAATTTACTTTGTAGTCTCAGGGTGGCCTTGAACTCATGGCGATCCTCCTACCTCTGCCTCCCAAGTGCTGGGATTAAGGGCATGCGCCACCACGCCCGGCCTCGTTTTAAAAATAATAGTTTGTAAGATTTTAAATCTCTGGACAAAAACATCAAGTAATATAAAAATACTTGTGACTTCAGCCAGGCATGGTGACACACGCCTTTAATCCCAGCACTTGGGAGGCAGAGGTAGGAGGATCACCATGAATCCAAGGCCACCCTGAGACTATATAGTGAATGTGGTGGTTTGATTCAGGTGTCCCCCCCATAAACCTAGGTGTTCTGAATGCTAGGTTCCCAGCTGATGGAGATTGGGAATTAACACCTCCAGGAGGCAGTATATTGTTGCATGTGGGTTTATTGGTATTATAGCCAGTTTCCCCTTGCCACTGTTTGGCACACTCCCCTGTTGCTATTGTCCACCTGATGTTGGCCAAGTGGTGATGTCCACCCTCTGCTCATGCCATCATTTTCCCTGCCATCATGGAGCCTGTAAGCCAAAATTAACCTCTTTTTTTCCCCACAAGTTGCTCTTGGTTGGGTGATTTCTACCAGCAATGGGAACCTAACTGCAACAGTGAATTCAGGTCAGCTTGAGATAGAGTGAAACCCTACCTCGAAAAACCAAAAAAAAAAAAAAAAAATCTGTGATTTCTACTGATGACAAAGTGGCAGATTCAGAAAAATCTCACTGTACTGTGCCAGCTATATTCCTATTGAAGACAGAAATCAGTCTTACCTGGACACAGCTCATACCTGGGGCCAGAAAGTTTCCTACAACCAGGGGAAGAGATGATCTTCAGAACACTGCAAACTGCTAAGTGCAGTGACACACGCCTTTAATCCCAGCACTCGGGAGGCAGAGGTAGGAGGATGTTAGCCTCAGACTAGAGCCTGGGCTAGAGTGAGACCCTACCTTGAACACCCATTCCACCCCCCACCAAAAGAAAATGGTCCAAGTATTTACACATGCTAAAGATGGCTGAATTCTGGAAATAAAGGCTAAAGACAAGCCTGTTAAAGGTTAGTTCTTGGATCAGAATGGTTTGAACCTGCCATTAGTAGTTAGCCTGGGTACCCTGCTTCACCGAGATACAATTTTTTTTTTTTTTTTATAGAGAGAGTGAGAGAGAATTGCCACACCAGGGCCTCAGCCACTGCAATTGAACTCCACATGCTTGCGCCACCTAGTGGGCATGTGTGACCTTGCGCTTGCCTCACCATTGTGCGTCTGGCTAACGTGGGATCTGGAGAGTAGAACATGGGTCCTTAGGCTTCACAGGCAAGCGCCTTAATTGCTGAGCCATCTCTCCAGCCCCTAAGATACAATTTTCATGAAGTTTGCCTATTAAAGTGCACAGTTTCATATTTACAGAAATATCTAATCCCATAACATTTTTACAACCCCCAGAAGAAATCCTGTTCCTCCAAGCCCTCTTTTCCCTCACCTGACATCAGTGAATCAACTTTTTGTCCTATGAATTTGCTCATCCTGAACTTTTTTTTGTTTTTTGGTTTTATGAGGTAGCGTCTCACTCTAGTGCAGGCTGACCTGGAATTAACTATGTAGTCTCAGGGTGGCTTTGAACTCATGGCAATCCTCCTGCCTCTGCCTCCTGAGTGCTGGGATTAAAGGTGTGCACCACCATGCCTGGCCTCATCCTGAACTTTTCACACACAGCTGACTCTCATCATTTGGGTTGTTATATTCTGTAAAGTCAGTGGAAACACTGAATTAGTGAAAACACTGAATTAGTGAATACAGAATGAGCATAGGGCTGGAGAGATGGTTTAGAGGTTAAGGTGCTTGCCTGTGTAGCTGAAGGATCCAGGTTCAATGTCCCAGTACCCACATAAGCCAGATGCACAAGGTGGCACATGCGTCTGGGAGTTCCTTTGCAGCAGCTACAGGTCCTGGCACATCCATTCTCTCTGTCTGCCCCTCTCTCTCTCTCTCTCTCAAATAAATAAATAAAATATATTAAAAAAAAAAACAAAAACAAGAATGAGTATCACTGGAAATGGCCTGTGTTCTGGCTTAGTTCACTCAGCACACTGTTTTTTTTTTTTTTAATCAAGGTTTCTATGATTACATTTCTTTTTCTTTTTAAAAAATTTTACTTATTTATTTGAGGGGAGAGAAAGAGTCTAAGAGAGAGAGAAAGTGAATATGCCTCCAGCCACTGCAAACGAACTCCAGACGCATGCGCCACCTTGTGCATCTGGCTTACGTGGGTCCTGGGGAATCGAACCTGGGTCCTTTGGCTTTGCAGGCAAGCGCCTTAACCTCTAAGCCTTTATCTCCAGCCCCAGCATACTGTTTTTGAGCTTATGTCTGTTGCCTGCTGCCTCTTGGGCTATGACTTTGTCCTTTCTTTTTGTTACCGTTGTGTGTGTGCGTGCGCGCTTGTGGTGGGGGAGGCAGGCCACGGCCCACATGTGGAGATGAAAGGGCCACTTTGAGTGTCAGGTCTCGCCTTCCATCTTGTTTGAGGCAGGGTCTCTTTGTTAGTCACTGCTGCATACCCCAGCCTAGCAGGCCTGCAAACTTCCTGGATGCTCCTGTTTCCACCTTCCATCTCGTCATAGTCTGGCTGAGATTACAGACGCTTGCCACTGCATCTGACAGGTTCTGGGATCCAAACTCACATTGACCTACTGCCCGATGGGCCATCTCCCCAGCCCGGTGTAACTGCTTCTCGTGACAGGTTAGCATCTGTTCCAATGGATCCGTGCACTCTGTCGTCATCCACCGCGGGCGGGGGGGGGGGGGGACCGCTTAGGTTGTGTCAACCCTGGGACTGTTGTGAATGCTCCTGCTGTGCACACTTGAGCGTGTGGGTCTTTGTGTGTGACCTCACAGTCACTCAGCGGGCAGCACCACTAATACTGCCACCCTGCAGTCGGGGACAGCACTCAGGTGCAGGACACAGAGCGAGAATCTGGCCTACACATGTGAACCCCACTGCCAGCTCCCACAACCTTAGCTCTGCTGCCCTTCCACCCAGCACGCCACTACAGCTTGCTCTGGTCTTTGCTTGGGTTCAAGTTTTCCCCCACAATGCCGTTCCCAAGCCCCCACAAGACACCATAATGAAGCTCCTAGCAGCAGACATGGTGCGATGTAGCACTCTTTTTTTAAATTTATTTTTGTTTGTTTATTTGAGAGCGACAGAGAGAAGGAGGGAGGGAGGAGAGGGAGAGAGAGAGAGAGAGTGAATGGGCGCGCCAGAGCTTCCAGCCTCTGTAAACGAACTCCAGATGCATGCGCCCCCTTGTGCATCTGTCTAACATGGGTCCTGGGGAATCGAGCCTCGAACTGGGGTCCTTAGGCTTCACAAGCAAGCGCTTAACCGCTAAGCCATCTCTCTAGCCCGTGATGTAGCACTCTTTGCAAGGGTCCCCCACTGGCTACTCAACTCTGAGGCTACCAGTGCACTCTGTATGCAGTGGGTCCACTCTAGGAAGGAGACAACCCTCTTCTCACAGTGCATACAGTAGGTCTGCCCCAGGAAGGAGGGGTCATCATCAACACATCAATTATTAAAATGCCCTTTTTGGGCTGGAGAGATGGCTTAGCAGTTGAGGCGAAGCCTAAGGACCCATGTCCAAATCTCCAGATCCCACGTAAGCCAGACACACAAGGTGACACATGCATAAGGCTGCACTTGCATACAAGGTGGCGCATGCATCTGGAGTTCAATTATAGTGGCTGGAGGCCCTGCTGCACCAATTCTCTCTCTAATTAAAAAAAAAAAAGTCCTGTTTTAAGCTGGGCGTGGAGGCTCACACCTTCAATCCCAGCACTGGGGAGGCTGAGATAGGAGGATCACCAGGAGAGGAGTTTGAAGCCAGCCTGGGCTGGAGTTGACATCTTGCCTCAAAAAAAAAAAAAAAAAAAATCCAAAATAAAAATAAATAAATATGTCCTTTTTTGTACTTCCAATTCTCACCTGCAGCTAGCTCTTTTCCTTCAGTGTTTTATTTAGAAACAAAGTTTTTCCAAAATTAGATGAAAGAAAAAAAATTCGGAAATGTACTTTTGGGAAGTGAGCAGCATAAGATCCCACATTGAGCCCACGGCTGGGGTCCTGCCCCCCCCCCTTCAACCACCAACCTATGTTAGTAATTCATTTTAGCACAAGATGATCTTGTGTTTACTTACAGTAAAGCCAGGACTTCAAAGGTAAAAGTTAACCAGCTATCATTGAAAGCTAACATTTCCCCTTAACCCCACAAAGAGATGGAAAATACATACTAGGACCCTCACATTTCATCTTTAGGCTACTGACGAAAGTCTCTTTGTTACTGAACTCACTTGCTTCCAACCGTAACAGTAAAAGTATCAGTACTATTTTTTCTTCTGTATTTAAAAGGCAAGAGCCAGTATTATTTATAGAGAAAAATGCAGTTTAACTAGTGTTAAACCTTTGCTTTTACTGTATTGTTTTATTTTTATTTTTTTGTTTTTTTCGAGGTAGGGTCTCACTCTAGCCCAGACTGACCTGGAGTTCACTATGTAGTCTCAGGGTGGTCTCAAACTCACGGTGATCCTCCTACCTCTGCCTCCCAAGCGTGCACCACCACGCCTGGCCCTTTATTTTTAAGAGATATATAGAGAGAATTGGTGCACCAGGGTCTCCAGCCACTGCAATTGAACTTCAGATGCATGTGTCACCTTGTGCGTTTGGCTTACATGAGTTCTGGGGAGTTGAACATGGGTACTTTGGCTTTGCCGGCGTGTCTTAACTGCTAAGCCATCTTTCCACCCCCATTTAAAAATTGTATTTATTTATTTGTGTGTGTTTAAGAGTCTCTTGCTGCTGAAAACACTCATCCAGCTTTACCAGGGAGGCAGGGGAATTGAACCCAGACTAGTAGGTCTTATACCAAGCCATCTCCCCAGCCTGTTTAACCTTTTAAATAAATGAATGTTGACCTCAAAATTAAAGTTTAAAATCCACTGCTACAAGACAGCAAACTAAATCTCATGAATGTTGACCTCAAAATTAAAGTTTAAAATCCACTGCTACAAGACAGCAAACTGAATCTCATGGTCCCAAGCTGACACAAATTTTTGTTTTTTAAAAAAAAAATCTATTTCTTTATTAAATGACTGCCGAGTGAGCAGAGCAGCTCAGCCTCGCCATACCTCGCTTCTGGATGAAGACTCTGAGAAGGGGATTCGCGCTCGAGACTGCCTTGCAGAAGTTGTCATCATTGTTGATGGGCAGGAGGTCCCCATGCACGTCGGCATAGCCAATGGTCACTTCGGTGTTGGAGATGTGGTGGGTGTGCACGACCAGCTGGTAGAAATCTTCAAACTTCCCAGGCTTATGGCGGTCCAAGGAGAACCTTCGGAATTCAGCCCCAAACTACAATGCAAGAGACGGAGTAAGTAAGCACTGGGAAGTCATCCAGGAGAAGGTGCAGTTTGGTCATTGAGCCCCCCATGAGCCTGCGAGCGGCACTCGGGTTTTGTTCTCAACTGCTGCTGAGTACGCAAGACATGACTGGGAAGGGAAAAGGACATTCAAGAAGAAATACAAACAGAGCAGTAGCTTCCCTGCCCACGTGGGACGATGTCCTGAGCTCAGGACTGGACAGATCATTGCGCTCTGCTGTTGGGAAATCAACATCACTATTCCTCATAAATCTACATGCTCCATGCTCACAAAAGGCTTCCTGGGCACTCGGGAATCGAACGTGGACCGTCAGGCTTTGCAAGCAAGTGCCTTTTATTGCCGAGCCATCTCTCCAACCCAGACCTTTTTAAAAAAATATGTATTTGGGGCTAGAGAGATGGCTTAGCAGGTTAAGTGCTTACCTGTGAAGCCTAAGAACCCTGGTTGGAGGCTCGATTCCCCAGGACCTACGTAAGCCAGACACACAAGGGGGCGCATGCATCTGGAGTTCATTAGCAGTGGCTGGAGGCCCTGGTGTGCCCATTCTCTCTCTTTCTCTCTGTCGCTCTCAAATAAATAAATAAAAATAAACAAAAAAATGTTTAAATATATATATTTGGCAAGAGTGAGAGAATGAACGGGAGCACCAGGGCCTCTTGCTGCCGCAAACAAACTCCAAACACATGTACCACTTTGTGCATCTGGTACTGGGGAATCAAACCCAAGCAAGTGCCTTTAGCATCTGAGTCATCTCTGCAGCCCCAGACCTTTTTGTTTTGTGTTTGTTTTGTTTTGTCGTTTTGAGGTAGGGTCTCACTCTAGCCCAGGCTGACCTGAAATTCACTATGTGGTCTCAGGCTTGCTTGGGCATTCTCCTACCTCTGTCTTCCAAGTGCTGAGACTAAAGGCATGTGCCACCACATCTGGTGGTTTTTTTTTTTTTTTCCTTTCTTTCTTTTCTATTTTTGAGGTAGGGTCTCACTCTAGCCCAGGCTGACCTGGAATTCACTATGTAGTCTCAGGGTGGCCTTGAACTCACGGTGATCCTCCTACCTCTGCCTCCCAAGTGCTGGGATTAAAGGCATGCGCCACCATGCCTGGCTCTGCATGCTTTTAGTTAAATTTTTTTTGTATTTAGTTATATGTGTGTGTATATACACAAGGGCCTCTTGCTGCTAACAAACACTGGATATTTGAGCCACTTTTTGTATCCAGCTTATGTGGTGGCTTGGGAATTGAACCTGGAACATCTTTGCAAACAAGTGCCTTAAACTGCTGAGTCAGCTCACAATCCCTTGATAAGTATTTTTAAAAAATATTTTTATTTTAAACTAGAAAAGAAATATAAAGGGAAGAGAAAGGAAGGGAGGGGAGCACTTAATAGGATGGTACTGTATATATATGAGTAGAAGAATAGATTAATGGGGGTGAAAAGGCCCAAAGTGAGGTCAGGAGAAGAGACTGAGTAAAGGAAAGGTGGAGGGAGGGTTAATCAAAATCTAAGAGGATACAAAGTAAATCATATAGAATGCTACTTTTTTTGGACAATGAAACACTCAGGAGCCATAGATTGTTGCTAGAAAATTTTTCAGTGCCAGAGATGGGATACCTTCCAGTGAATTGTTGGCCAGGGAGGTCACTGATGCCCCCAAAACATTGCAGGCCATTGCTGAGGCCCTTGGTTTCCCACCAGGAATAGATGGTAAGACCCTATTGCTGAAGACTTCACATACTTGGGCTGCAAGACCACTGAAATCCTGCTGGAACTGAGCTGATAACCTCCTCCATGTAGACCAGCTGACAGAAAGCTGGAAGAAGCCATTCTGCATGCAGTTCAATGGGAGAAAGAGAAATCACCAGTGAAGATACTCAACAGTGGATGCTGCAAGCTTTATATTTGGACAGCCAGGCCAAATGAGCCAATGGGTGCAATAGTGGCACGTCTGTCATGGTGGAAATCAACTGCTCTCTAATTGTACTGAAGGCCCACTCCATGGGAGGGAATACATCCCTGACACTGAAAACTTAAAACAGGGGTAGTCATGAGCCCTAGGGGTGTAACGTCTGCTGCTGTCTGGCTAAACGTATATACTATGCTTATCAAACTGCCCAGTAAGCACTTCTCTTAATGTTCATACCCTTATATTAATGCTACTCTCACTTTTGGTAGAGAATCTCTTTTCAGATGGCAGTGACCTTGGGATGACTCAGAAGGCATCATGGTGCTGGAAAGAAGTAACCAGAGTGCTCAGTACTGCAATATCTCTCTCACACCTTCCAAGGCTCAGAGTCTAATGTGGAAGAGGTGGCAGAAAGAATGTAAGAGCCAAAGGAAGGGTAGGACTCCTTACAATGTGCTCCCCCCAGACACAAAATGGCCTGGATATCCATGACCTCACAGTGCCTGACACTATCTACACAAGACCATCATAAGAGGAGGAAAAGATCATAACATCAAAATAAAAGAGAGATTGATTGAGATGGGGAGGGGATATGATGGAGAATGGAGTTTCAAAGGGGAAAGTGGGGGGAGGGAGGGTATTACCATGGGATATTTTTTATAATCATGGAAGTAGTTAATAAAAATTTGAAAAAAAATATTTTTATTTGAGGGCGGGGCATACTAGGTAAGAAACCTGGTGGGTCAAGATGTCCTATTTTTTGCTTTCAACAAAATAAAAGTTTGGGTTGGAGAGATGGCTTAGCCTGAGAACCCAGGTTCTATTCCCCAGGACCCACATAAACCAGATGCACAAGGTAGCACATGTATCTGGAGTTTATTTGCAGTGGCTGAAGGCCTTGGTGTGCCCATTCTCTCTCTCTATGTATGTATATATATACATACATACATACATATACCTCTTTCTCTCTCTCAAATAAATTAAAAAAATTAAAAGTCATTCTAATTCAACTGTCAGCCAATAGATTATCCAAATGCTTCTAATGATAGACAATTCATGGCCATTTATTCCTGGCATTTGTCTGGGGAAGAATTCAAAGAACCCTCCTCCTACCTGCCTACACAGGAGCCTAAACTTTCTCCTGCTTCACTTTCACTTATGAAACATTACTTTAATATCTTTATTTATTGTTGCAGTCAGGTTCGCATTGCTGGCAGAAATCACCCGACCAAGAGCAGCTTGTGGGAAAAAAGGTGGGGAAAAAAATAATTTGGCTTATAGACTCGAGGGGAAGCTCCATAATGGCAGGAGAAAATGATGGCATGAGTAGAGGGTGGACATCACCCCCTGGCCAACATAAGGTGGACAATAGCAACAGAAGAGTGTGACAAACAGTGGCAAGGGGAAAATGGCTACCATATCCATAAGCCTGTCCCCAACAATACTTTGCCTTCAGGAGGCCTTAATTTCCAATTGTCATCAGATGGGGAGACTAGCATTCACAATACCTAAGTTTATGGGGCACCTGAATCAAACCACCACATGTTTTTATTTATTTATTTATTTATTTATTTATTTATTTATTTATTACTTTGCAAGAGAGAGGTGGGAGTGAAAGGCAGAGAGAAGGCCTCTTGCCACTGTATATGAAATCCATACACATGCACTACTTTGTACACAAAGCTCTGAGTTCAATCCCCAGCACCCATAATAGGGTGTGGTGGCACATGCTTAAAATCCTAGCACTCAGAAGGTGGGAGAAAGGAGGATCAAAAGTTGAAGGTTGCGAGGTCAGCCTGAGACTACATAGTAAATTCCAGGTCAGCCTGGGATTGAGGGAAACCCTACCTCAAAAAAACAAACAAACAAACAAACAAAAAAACTTGAAGGTTGGAGCCGGGCATGATGGTGCACGACTTTAATCCCAGCACTCAGGAGGCAGAGGTAGGAGGACTGCTGTGAGTTTGAGGCCACCTTGAGACTATATAGTGAATTCCAGGTCAGCCTGGGCTTGAGTGAAACCCTACCTTCAAAAAAAAAAAAAAAAAAAAAAAAAAAACCGAAACAACAACAACAACAAAAAAAAAAGGTTGAAGGTTGGGCTGGAGGGATGGGTCAGTGGTTAAGGCACTTGCCTGCAAAGCCAAAGGACCCAGGTTCAATTCCCCAGTACCCACGTAAGCCAGATGCACAATGTGGTGCATGCGTCTGGAGTTTGTTTGCAGAGGCTGAAGACCTTGGTGTGCCCATTCTCTCCATCTCTCTCTCTTTCTCTCTCCCCATCTCCCAAATAAATAAATAAGAATAATTAAAAAGTTGAAGGTTATTATTAACTATGGCTATATAGTGAAGTTGAGGCTAGCCTGGGATACTATCTCTATTTTTTAAAAAAGGCTAATGTTAAAGTTTTAGTTTGAAGTGAAATACTTAGATCATGTTAGAAATGATATCATTTGTAAGTATATTAAAAAAACATTTAGAACCGGGCGTGGTGACGCACGCCTTTAATCCCAGCACTCGGAGGCAGTGGTAGGAGGATTGCCGTGAGTTCAAGGCCACCCTGAAACTCCATAGTGAATTCCAGGTCAGCCTGGGCTAGAGTGGAGACCCTACCTTGAACCCCCCCCCAAAAAAATTTAGACCCCAACTTAGCAAATTACCCTTTCATAGTGTTTTACAGTTTGGTTTTCACGGTTTTGGTGTTTGGGAAGGAGCTCTGGGCCTTGTGCACACTAGGTATGCAGTCTACCAGTGAGCTACACTCCCAATACAGTAGCAACTTTTCAAAATTAATCCAGGGAATACTTGACATTGAAGCCCACTGGCCACTCTGAAAGGTCCAGACACCATGCAAGGCTGGTCGCCAAACACCCTCCCCTCCACCCTCACGAGTATGTGGGTGCTTGTCAACCCAGCAGGGCTTGGGATAGGATCCCCTCCTCAGTCTCGTCTGTGTTTCCTCATCCTCTCATATCCCACACACAAAATGCTCCAAGGGACTGTCCTGTCCTGCCCTAGAAAAGTTACCTTTTTAAATTTTTATATTATTATTAACAACTTCCATAATGATAGACAATAAAACATGATAATTCCCATCCTCTGCCACTTTCCCCTTCGCAACTCCACTCTCCATCATATCCCCTCCCCCTCTCAATCTGTCTCTCCTTTATTTTGATGTCATCATCTTTTCCTCTTACTATACTGGTCTTGTGTAGGAAATGCCAGGCACTGCAAGGATCTTTTTTTTTTTTTTTTTTTTTTTTTCCCAATGAGGTAGGGTCTCCCTCTAGCACAAGCTGACCATGAACTTACCCTGCAGTCCCAAGCTAGCACTGAACTCACAGCAATTCTCCTACCTCTGTCTCACAAGTGCTGGGATTAAAGGTGTGTGCCACCACCCCTGGCTTCTGGAATCCGGTTATCTTATACTGAACTACAACCAGAGATCAGTACCCACTAAGAAAAGCTGTAAGAAGGTGGCATATAAACATCTAAAAAAATGTTCTATATCCCTAGCCATCAGGGAAATGCAGATTAATACTACGTTGAGATTCCATCTCACTCCTGTCAGATTGGCTACCATCATGAAAAGAAATGACCATAAAGCTGGAGAGGATGCAGAAAAAGAGGAACCCTTCCACACTGTTGGTGGGAATGCAATCTGGTCCAGCCATTGTGGAAATCAGTGTGGAGGTTCCTGAGACAGCTAAAAATAGATCTACCATATGACCCAGCTATAGCACTCCTAGGCATATATCCTAAGGATTCATCTCATTACCTTAGAGATACTTGCTCAACCATGTTTATTGCCACTCTATTCACAACAGCTAGGAAATAGAACCAGCCTAGATGTCCCTCAACTGATGAGTGGATAATGAAGACGTGGCACCATTTACACAAGAGTTCTACTCAGCGGTAAAGAAAAATGAAATTTGTAGGAAAATACATGGATCTGGAAAAGATTATACTTAGTGAGGTAACCCAGGCCCAGAAAGCCAAATGTCACATGTTCTCTCTCATATGTGGATCCTAGCTACAAATTACTGGACTTCTATGTGACTAGGAATAAAAACCAGTAGCAGAGACCAGTAACCTAGAAAGGGGATATGAAGGGAATAGAAAGGGAGGGAGGGGGGACTTAATAGGATGGAATTGTATACACGTACCTAGAAGAACATATTAATGGGGCTGAAAAGGACTAAGTGAGGTCAGGGGAAGAGACTGAGTAAAGGAAAGGTGGCGGGAAACCTAATCAAAATCTAAGAGGACATAAATAAGTCATATATATGGAAACCTACTTTTTTTTGTTTATTTGTTTTTTTTTTTTTTTTTCCAAGGTAGGGTCTCACTCTAGCCCAGGTTGACCTGGAATTCACTCTGTATTCTCAGGGTGGTCTCAAACAGCGATCCTCCTACCTCTGCCTCTGGCATGCTGGGATTAAAGGCGTGCACCACCATGCCCCCAGCATGGAAACCTACTTTTTTTGAAAAATAGAACACTCAGAAGCCATAGATAGTTACAGAAAATTTTCAGTGCCAGGGATGGAATACCTTCCAGTGAATTGTTGGCTAGGAAGGTCACTGATGCCCCCAAAACATTATAGGCCATTGCCAAGGCCCTTGGTTTCCCACCAGGAATAGATGGTAAGACCCTATTGCTGAAGACTCCACATACTTAGGCTGCAAGGCCACTGAGAAATCCTGTTGGAACTGAGCTGATAACCTCCTCCATGTAGACCAGCTGACAGAAAGCTGGAAGAAGCCATTCTGCATGCAGTTCAATGGGAGAGAGAGAAATCACCAGTGAAGATACTCAACAGTGGACACTGCAAGCCTCATATTTGGCCAGCCAGGCCAAATGAGCCAACGGGTACAACAGTGGCACGTCTGTCATGGTGGAAACCAACTGTCCTCTAATTGGACTGGAGGCCTGTTCCATGCAAAGAAATACATGCCTGATATTGAAAACCTACAAAAGGGGTAGTCATGAGCCCTTGGGGTGTAAGTCTGCTGGTGTTTGGCTAAATGTATATACTATGTTCACCAAACTGCCCAGTAAGCACTTCTCTTAGTATTCATATCTATATATTAATGCTACTGTCACTTTGGGTTAGAGAACCTTCTCTTTTCATATGGCAGTGACCTTCACATGACTCAGAAGGCACCATGGTGCTGAGAAGAAGTGACAGAGAGCTCAGCACTGAAACATCTCTATCACACCTTCCAAGGCTCAGGGTCCATTGTGAAAGAGGTGGCAGAAAGAACTTAAGAGCCAAAGGAAGGGTAGGACCTTAATGTGCTCCTCCAGACACAAAATGGCCTTGATATCCATGACCTCGCAGTGCCTGACACTACCTACACAAGACCATCATAATAGGAGGAAAAGATGACATTAAAATAAAAGAAAGACTGATTGATAGGGGAAGGGGATATGATGGAGAGTGGAGTTTCAAAGGGGAAAGTGGGAGGAGGGAGGGAATTACCATGGGTTATTATCTACAACTATGGAAGTTGTCAATAAAAAAATTAATTAAAAAATTATTTGTTACCCTTTGGAGGACACTAGGCAACCAAACTATTATGAAAACTGATAAATAAAGGAAAGAATCAAGATTTTTTCTTTAAATGAGAGCAGAGAGCAAGAAAGAGAGAGAGAGAGAATTGGTGCACCAGGGCCTCCAGCCACTGCAATCAAACTCCAAATGCATGTGCCACCTCATACACATGCATCACCTTGTGCGTCTGGCTTACATGGGATCTGAGGAGTTGAACATGAGTCCTTAGGCTTTGCAGGTAAGCTCCTTAACCATTAAGCCATCTCTCCAGCCCAAGAACTTTAAAAAATATTTTTATTTTATTTATTTGCAAGGAGAGTGGGAGGGGTAGAGAGTATGAGCATGCCAGGGCCTCTTGCCACTGCAAACAAACTCCAGACACATGCACCACTTTGTGCATCTGGCTTTACATGGATACTAGGGAACTGGACCCAGACTGTCAGGCTTTGCAAGCAAGAGCCTTAACTGCTGAACCATCTTTCCAGCCTCCCAAGACTTTTTCTAAAGTAGGAGTACTTGTTACTACAAAGTTAACAGTTATATAACTCCTTAGTTTCCATAGTTTCCAGTTCAATAAATCATCATGTGATAATGCTTTAGAATTTTACAGGTGACCCCTCAACTTTTATTCCTAGATGGTAAACACTGTGGGAAGGAAATCTTCACCTTTTAAAACTCTTAAAAATTAATGTAAATACAAAATTCTAAGACCAATAAGCAAAACTGTATTTGCCTCAGCTGGGCATGGTGGTTCATGCCAGTGATCCTAACACTCAGGATGCTGAGGTAGGAGGATTTCCATGGATTCAAGGCCAGCTTGGGCTATACTATGAGTTCTAGACCAGTCCTGGCTAGAGTGTGACTTTGGAGCTGGAGAAATGCTTAGTGGTTAAAGCACTTGCCTGCAAAGCCAAAGCACCCAGGTTTGATTACCTGGGACCCATGTAAGGCAGATGCACACAGTGGCGCATGTATCTGGAGTTCGTTTACAGTGGCTAAAGGCCTTGGCATGCCCACTCTCATTCTCTACCTCTTTCTAATAAATAAATAAAAATGAATTTTTTTAAAAAAGTGTGATTCTGTCTCAGAAAAAGAATATTTCTGGGTGTGGTGGCTCATGCCTTTAATCCCAGCACTCGGGAGGTAGAGGTAGGAGGATGGCCGTGAGTTTGAGGCCACCCTGAGACTCCATAGTGAATTCCAGATGAGTCTGAGCTACAGTGACCCCCCTACTTCAAAGGAAAAAAAAAGTCGCACCGATTAAAAGGACAAACAATCCATCAAGTGGTACCCTATGTAGGTGTAACGTCTGCTGCTGTCTGGCTAAATGTAAAAACTATGCTCATCAAACTGCCCAGTAAGCACTTCTCTTAATGTTCATACCCATATATTAATGCTACTCTCATTTTTGGTAGAGAAGCTTCTCTTTTCACATGACAGTGACCTTGGGATGACTCAGAAGGCATCATGGTACTGGAAAGAAGTGACAGAGGAGTGCTCAGCACTGCAATATGTCTATCACACCTTCCAAGGCTCAGGGTCCATTGCGGAAGAGGTGGCGGAAAGAATGTAAGAGCCAAAGGAAGGGTAGAACTCCCTACAACATGGTCCTCCAGACACAAAATGGCCTGGGTATCCATGACCTCACAGTGCCTGACTCTACCTACATAAGACCATCATAATAGGAGGAAGAGATCATGACATCAAAATAAAAGAGAGACTGATTGCGAGGGGGAGGGGATATGATGGAAACTGTAGGTTCAAAGGGGAAAGTGGGGGGAGGGAGGGAATTACCATGGTATATTGTTTACAATCATGGAAGTTGTCAATAAAAAATAAATCTAAAAAAAAGAGGTACCCTATGTAGGTAAATAATGCTGCCTCCAGAAGCCACAGGTTATTAAATGAAAATGCAAGTGCAAAGGGTGGGCCCCCTCCCTGGGAGCTGTTGGTCAGAGAGGCCCCCAAAACAATATATGCAATTGCCATTGCCATTGCTTACCAACTAGAGCTAGAAGGTAAGACCCTACTGTTGAAGGTGCCACATATCTTTGGTCACAGGATATAGAGAAATCAAGCTGGAACAGGGCTGGAAGTGTCCTCTGTGCTGGCTAGCCTATGCAAGGTGCTGGGGGAGAATATTAAGTCATACTTGGCTTTGGATGCTGTGTCCAACACTTCCGATGAGCCAGGTAAGATGTGTCCCCTGCTGCAATAGTGGCAAGTCTGTTATGGGGGTAACCCAACCACTTTCTGGTTGGATTTGAGGCCTGCTCCACAAAAGGGAATTCATGCCTTGTGCTATAAACCAGATCGAAAATCTGTGGCTGAGGCGGTCATAGATCCTAGTGAGGAAGCTCTTAGTCTGTTTTTTTTTTTTTTAAATATTTTTTACTTTTATTTATTTATTTGACAGAGGAAGAGAGAGCAATGGATGTTCCAGGGCCTCCAGCCACTGCAAACGAACTCCAGACACATGTGCCCCCTTGTGCATGTGGCTTATGTGGGTCCTGGGGAATTGAACCTGGTTCCTTTGGCTTTGTAGGCAAACACCTTAACCGCTAAGCCATCTCTCCAGCCCTCTTGTTGTTTTGCTACGTGGACAAGCTGTGCCTTCCAACTGCCTTCTGAGTAACTCTGTTTATGCCCTACAGAGTAGGGCAGCAGTCAGCTCTTTTAGCAGTGGGCAACAGCAACTGCAGAGACTCACAATTGGTCAAAGTGCAGAGAGTAAGTGATCAGTAAGCGAGTGCTCAGTCATAAATGGGAAAACTGCATCGCCCCCTCCAAGACTCAGGGAACATCACGGCAGAAGGGGCAGAAAGGATATATAAGAACCAGAGGAAGTGGGGGAATAAATAGTGTGGGACTCTGACTTCTGGGTATGACATGGCCATTGTACTCTCCAACTCACAGCAGCTGTGACAGCATGCACAAGATTGGACCTGTCAACCAACTAGACCTGCCATGGAGGGGAGAGGCGATCGCCAGGCCACACCTGAGGTTTTCTAGCTGGTTAATGGTTGATGGGGGAGGGAGAGAGATTTCCTTCAGTGGTATAGCTACTGGGAAGGTGTCCGTGCACCTGTAAACAATCCCTCACGCATGGTCCTGTTAGCAACCCTAGTAAACCTCATTGGATCATCAAAAAGGAAGAGGAAGGGCTGGAGACATGGCTTAGCTGTTAAGGCACTTAACCTGTGAAGCCTAAGGACCCAGGTTCGATTCTCCAGGACCCACGTTAGCCAGCTGCACATTGTGGCACATGCATCTGGAGTTCTGTCAGCAGAAACTAAAAAGAGAAGTGCAAACCTAACCCAAGCTATCAGAAAGTTGGGAGTAAAATATATTAAAGAAGAGCTAAACAGATTAGATAACTAGAAACGACAGAGAAAATGACAGAACCAAAAGTTGGGTCTTTGAAAAGATCAATGAAATTGGCAACTCTTTCCATAGACTGACCAAGAAAACATTCAAATTACTAAAATCAGGAATGAAAGTAAGGATCTGTAAGAAGGATGGATTACAAGCATTCTTCATCCAAGGATCCAGGGTTCCTGGGAGAAAGATCTGATTCTAGACTATGATACAAGAAATGTGAGAGATGAGGATGGCCATTTTATAAGAGCACAGAGTGAAGAAACACTAAAAGCAAAACAAAACACACACACACACACACACACACACACACACACACGTGATGAAGGAGACAGGAGCCACCTGGGTCAGTTGCCAGAGGCCACAGCTGGAATAATCTGAGCAACAAATCCCATGTCCATGAGTCCACACTTACATAAATAAATGTCTGAATAAATAAATGGGGCAGACAGATCTCCTATGCAGAAATACCAAATGATTTATATAGACACCAACTGATGAATGAGGAATGCAAGATGCATTATATGCATATACCAGATGTGATTCAGCCATAGGAAGGGCTTTAGGTGCAGTGGTCCATGCCACAACAAAGAGCTTTGAAAAATTCATCCTAAGTGAAGTAAGACAAAAAGCTATTCAGGGCTGGAGAGACTGCTTAGCGGTTAAGGCACTTGCCTGCGAAGCCTAAGGACCCAGGTTCAATTCCCCAGTACCCATGTAAGCCAGATGTACAAGGTGGCACATGCATCTGGCGTTTGTCTGCCCTGGTTGGAGGCCCTGGCACACCCACTCTCTGCCTCTCTCTCTCTCAAATAAATAAATAAAATAATTTTTTAAAAAGCTATTCATTACTGATTCCATGCATAAGAAATGTGCAGAATAGGTAAATCAACAGAGACAGAAGTTGTCATTGTGTTGCCATAAAATGGAGGGAAGAAGAAATTAAAAGTATTAGCCAGGGCTGGAGAGATGGTTTAGCGGTTAAGGCACTTGCCTGTGAAGCCTAAGGATCCAGGTTCAACTCCCCAGAACCCACATAAGCCAGATGCACATGGTGGCACATGCGTCTGGAGTTCCTTTGCAATGGCTGAAGGCCCTGGGGCATTCATTCCCCCCCCCCTTCTCTCCTCTCTCTCACAAATAAATAAATAAAAACAAAAGTGTTAGGGCTGGAGGGATTGCTTAGCGATTCAGGCGTTTGCCTACAAAGCCATAAGACCCAGGTTGGATTCCCCGGACCGACGTTAGCCAGATGCACAAGGGGGCACATGTATCTGGAGTTCGTTTGTAGTGGCTGGAGGCCTTGGCATGCCCATTCTCGCACTCTCTCTCCCTCTTTCTCTGTCAAATGAATAAATAAATAAAAATAAAATATTTTTTTAAAAATAAAAGTGTGAGCCAGGCAAGATGGTTCACATCTTTAATTCCATGAGGCTGACACAGGAGTAATGACAGTGAGTTTGAGGCCAGCCTGAGCTACAGAGTTTCAGGTCATCCTGGGCTAGAGTGGGACTCTTAGAAAAAAAAAAAAAAGAGTGCGTGTATATATGAGAGAGAGAGAGAAAAAGAGGGAGGGAGGGAAGGAGGGGAGAAAAGTGTTGCTAGTGGGTATGGTCACAGGAGTCTACGTTTGGGTGAAGAAAATGTTCTAAAATTAGACAGTGGTAATGACTGCGCAACTCTGTGACTATACTAAAACCCACCAAATTTTACATTTTATAGGTGTGAATTTTATTTCATGTTAATTACAGCTTATAGAGCTGTTACTTTAAAAAAAATAAAGACCTCACCCTAAAGATTACCTTTTCTTCTTATTTATTTACTTTTTTTTTTTTTTTTTTTTGGTTTTTCGAGGTAGGGTCTCACTCTGGCCCAGGCTGACCTAGAATTCGCTATGTAGTCTCAGGGTGGCCTTGAATTTATGGCAATCCTCCTACCTCTGCCTCCCGAGTGCTGGGATTAAAGGCATGTGTCACCACGCACAGCATTTTTTTTTTTCTTTTTTAAATAGCTAATTGGGGCTGGGGAAATGGCTTAGTGTTTAAGGCATTTGCCTGCAAAGTCTAAGGATCCTGGTTCGATTCCCCAGCACCCACGTAAGCCAGGTGCACAAGGGGGCGCATGCGTCTGCAGTTCATTTGCAGTGGGTGGAGGCCCTGGTGCACCCATTCTCTCTTTCTCTCTGTCTCTTCCTCTCTCTTTTCTCTCAAATAAATAAATAACAATTAAAAAGATTAAATAGCCAATTGAAGGTTGATTTTAAGCTATGTCCAGGAGCATGGAAATCTAGAGGAAGCAGCTAGACATGTGCTACATGGAGGTTGTGATTTTGCTCCAGGTAAATAGGAGACCTCACAGCACTGAGGCTGGGGTGGGGGGACGCCCAGCACCTGCTGTCAGCATACGAATTGACAGAACGTGAACAATTAAGAGCTCAGGGAACACCAGGCTCAGTAATTGCCGGGCCTGTGGAAGGAGGTGTGGGCTGTGTGTGAGGCTGCAGGCTGCGTGCAGCCCAGCTGGCAGGGCCAGCTTTTCCAGTTTGAATGGGTCCCAGGGTGATGAGTGGCCAGGAAGACCAAGGGCAGGCACTCCAAACAGGGTGCAACTTGCCTTCCCTCGCACACCTGTCTCCACCTGACCCCTAACTGTGAAAGTTCCTCTGGTCTCCTCCAATTCAGAAATGAAAGCTTTTATGAATGGTGGTGTTTCTTGACTCTTGGGGCTCTCTGGCTGTGCCTATCATTCAGTGTCTATTCCCAAGGATATTTTTTATCACCATTGCTATGGTCATTCCTCACTCTATAAGTTAAAAATTGGGGGGCTGGAGAGATGGCTTAGCGGTTAAGGCGCTTGCCTGCAAAGCCAAAGGACCCAGGTTCGATTCCCCAGGACCTACGTAAGCCAGATGCACAAGTGGGCACATGCGTCTAGAGTTCGTTTGCAGTGGCTGGAGGCCCTGGTGCACCCATTCTCTGTCTCTCTTCTCTTTATATCTCTATCTCTTCTTGCAAATAAATAAATGAAATGAAATAATTTTTAAGATACATTTAAAAAAAAGATACATTTTATTTATTTAAGAGAGATGAGGGGAGAATGGGTGTACCAGGGCCTACAGCCACTGTAAACGAACTCCAGATGCATGCACCACCTTGTGCATCTGGCTTACGTTGGGTCCTGGGGAATTGAACCTAGATCCCTTGGCTTTGCAGGCAAGCGCCTTAACCGCTACGCCATCTCTCCAGCCCCTAAAATAATTATGAAAAAAATCTTTAAAATGTAATTTTCTTTATCTCGATACCTAATGGGGTTTAAACTTATCCCACACTTAAATTCATTCTGTATAGAAACATGTTTAATTCAGAATATTATGACTCTGAAAGAATAAAACCCTTTGTGTAGGGACTGGGAAGATGGCTCAGTGGTTCAAGGTACTTGCTTGCAAAGCCTGCCAACCTGGGGTTCAATCCCTCAGCTATCCATGTAAAGGCAGACAGACATTCATTTGCAGCAGCAAGAAACCCTGGTAAGCACACATGTGTATACACACACACACACATAAAGAAATAATTTTTTTAAATAGTTATTTAAAGGCTGGGTGTGGTGGTGCATGCCTTTAATCCCAGCATTTGGGAGGCAAAGGTAGAAGGATCACCATGAGTTTGAGGCCACCCTGAGACTCCATAGTGAATTCCAGGTCAGCCTGGACTAGAGTGAGACCCTACCTCAAAAAACCAAAAAAAAAAAAAAAAAAAAAAAAAAAGTTATTTGATTTGATGGGCAGGGAGGGAGGGAGGGAGTATTATGGGACTTTTGCCCCTGCAACCAAACTTCAGATGCAACTTGCCATTTTGTGCACTGACTTACTGTGGGGAATCAAACCCAGGCCATTAGGCCTTTCAAGAAAACACCTTTAACTGCTAAGCCATCTCTCTAGCCGTGTGTGTGTGTGTGTGTGTGTGTGTGTGTGTGTGTGTGTGTGTGTGTGTGTGTGTGTGTGTGTATCCTTTGTGTAAAAGCAATAGAAATTAAAGTCCTTTTGGCCTGAGTCCTGACTCAATCCTGGCAAGCCCCCTCTATGTCTGAGGGTCTTACAGCTGGACCCACTGTGGTATGCACTTCAAGTTTGGACAGCTGTCTTCTTCATGCCCTCAATTAAATTGTAAGCATCTCAGTTCTCAGATGGCAGGTCCCTTCTAAGCTCCCCAATGCTAAAGGCTCAGAGAGGGTGGAGACTTGCCCTAGGCCAAAACGTGTCTTGATTCCAGGATGGAAACAAGACCTTTATTTCCTGACTCTTGCTGTTCTATCTGAAGCACAAACTCTGGCCATTAGAAGCCAACAATGTCTGCATTCTTCTTACTACTGAAAATACACTGGTATGAATCTAAAAATGTCTCCTGGGCTGGAGAGATGGCCCAGCAATTAACTGAGCTTCCTGTGCAAGCATCAGGACCTGAAGGGGCCAGAGACCACCAGAATTTGAACATCTCAGAACCCGCATAAATAGCTGGGCATGGTGGCCACTCATGCCTGTAACCCTAGTCCCACTAGAAAACAGTGACCCGAGAATCATTAGAGCCCGTGAAAAAATAGCAAGCAATAGAATTGGTAAGAGATTCTGCTTCAAAACTAGACTGTGCAGGAGCAGGAAAACCCATGTTCTACTCCATCCACTGTAGGCCAGTGCACTCCGGTGCAAGCAAGCCTATGGGGTCCCATAAGGGTACATTCAGTGCATACACCACACCATATCACACCACACCACATTAACACACACACACACACACACACACACGCCAACAAACAACTTTTCCTAAGGTTATGTTTTCAAGACTTGGTTGCCAACGGATAGGATTTTGAGGGATAATTAGACCATGAGGACTCTGACATAACCAGTGGTGGGACCTGCTTGGGGAAGTAGGTCACTAGGAGGTGTGCATTTGTGGGGTTTACCTTGACCCTTCCTCCCCACCCCTTCTCTGCTTCCTGGCTCCCATAAGTTGAGCAAATTTTCACGCCCTTCTGTCATGACGTTCGACCTCACGACAGGCCCAGAAACAGTGCAGCCAGTCAAGGATGGACTAAATCCTCTGAAATCGTGAGTCAAAATAAAATCCTTCTGGGCTGGAGAGATGGCTTAGTGGTTAATGCGCTTGCCTGCAAAGCCTAAGGATCCATGTTCAACTCTCCAGATCCCACGTAAGCCAGACACGCAAAGGCGAGGCAACTGCAAGGTCGCGCATGCCCACTAAGTGTGGCACAAGCGTCTGGAGTTTGGAGTGGCTGAGGCCCTGGTGTGCCAACTCTCTCTAAAATAAAAACGTAAAAAACAAAAAATAAATAAATAAATTCTTTCTTCTTTCTTACTTATTTGTTTGCAAGCAGACGGAGATACAGAGAAGAGAGACATACAGAGAGAGAGAATGGGTGTGCCAAGGCCTCCAGCCACTGCAAATGAACTCCAGATGCATGAGCCACTTTGAGCATCTGGCTTTATGTGTGTACTGGGGAATCGAACCCAGGTCTTCAAGTTGGTCTCTCAAGTATTATACCATTATGGTGAAAAGGGATTGACACATGGTCCTTGGGCTTCATCTAACTCGTTCAGCAGTGATTTACTTAAAAACTCCTTCCTGGGATGGGGAGATAGCTCTGTGGATAAGGCACCACTCACTGCTCAAGACTAACGGAGTTCTATTCCCAGGACCCCACATAAAAAGCTGGAAGCTACAGCGGACTTCTGTAATCCCAGCACAGTGACAGGAAAAAAATCTCTCAGATTAAGTGAAGCACAACAAAGAACAACAGCAGAACAAAACGCAAGAGAGAGGAGCTGGAAAGATGGCTGAGCAGTTAAGGCGATTGCCTGCAAAGCCTAACAACCCCGGTTCAATTCCCCAGCACCCACATAAAGCTAGATGCACAAAATCACGCATGTATCTGGAGTTTGTTTAGTGACTAGAGGCTCTAGTGTGCCTATTTTCTCTCTTCCTCTTTCTTGTCTCTCTGTCTCTTTGCCTCACATGAGGTAGAAAGGTGAGGATGACCCAAATATTCTCTTCTGACCTCCACACAAGTTCTGTGGCATACATGCGTCTACACTCACAGACACAAAATAAATTAAAAAAATTTTTTTAACTTCTTGCTGGGAGATGGGGAGATAACTCACTTGGCGAAGTGCTGGCTATGCAAATAATAAGATCAAAATTCACTTCCCAGAACCTGTGTTAAAAAAAAAAAAAAGCCAGCATGGTGACGCACACTGGCCAGCCAGTCTAGTCTTCTTAGCAAGCTACAGACCAATGAGAGACCCTATCTCAAAAAAATAAGGTGGACACCATCTGAGGAATGACACGTGATGTCATCTTCTGGCCTCCACACGCACACATATACATGCACATGCAACTGAACACATGTGTGTACAAACCAAAAAAACTGTATTGGGGTTGGGGAGATGGGTCAGCAGTTAAAAGCACTCGACTGCAAAGTCTACCAGTCAGGGTTCAATTCCCCCAGTATCCATGTAAAGCCAGATGCACAAAGTGGCACATGCATCTGGAATTTACTTACTCCCTGGCAAACCCATCTCTCTCTAAAATAAAAAAAATAAAAAAAATAAAAAAAATAAAAAAAGATTTAACTTCTTGCTGAGCCAAGGTGCACCTCTGGCAGCCAGTGAGCTGCAGGTGGCCTGTTTTTTCTTTTTCTTTGTCCTTCAGTTTTTCGAGGCAGGGTCTCACTCTAGCCCAGGCTGACCTGGAATTCACTATGTAATCTCAGGCTGGTCTCAAACTCACAGCAATCCTCTTACCTCTGCCTCCTGAGTGCTGGGATTAAAGGTGTGGGCCACCACACCTGACCTGATTCTTAGTCTGTTAAAGTGGCTTTAAAAATATATATATTATCAGCCAGGCATGATGGCACACACCTTTAATCCCAGCACTTGGGAGGCAGAGGTAGGAAGATCGCCATGAGTTCAAGGCCACCCTGAGACTACATAGTGAATTCCAGGTCAGCCTGGACTGGAGCGAGACCCTACCTCAAAAACAAACAAACAAACAAACAAACAAACAAACAAACAACACTATTATTTAGTGGTGGGGGGAGGGAGGTGCACACTATGGCATGCATGTGGAGGTCAGAGGACGTCAAGGTGTCTGTGCTCCACCTTGGAGACAAGAGCCTTTTCCCTCTGCAAACAAAGGTCAGACTAGCTGACCCTTGAGTTTTGGATTTTCCTGGCCCCATCGCTCATTGTGGTAGGCATGTTGGGATCACAGATGCATGCACTGCTTTGCATCTGCTTTACATGAGTGCTAGGGATTTAAACCAGGATAGCACATTTTGCAAGCACCTCTAACCACGGAGCCATCTTCCCATACCCTAAAGTGGCCTTTTTGTGTGAATCTGAGGTACAGTGATCACCAGCCTCACGCTGAGCCACATCTGTGCCTCCCTTTGTCAAAGCTCAGAGGAGCATGAGCAACCGGGAGCCACTACCCACACAGGCTGCTGCCTCCCTCCTCAGGGAGGACACTGGGCCAGGGCCCCTCCGAATTCTTTCATGACCCAGAAAGGAGGCCTCCCACTGACTCCATCATTCAGCCAGGGCCCATGCCTTGTCCTGTGCCTAATAGCTATTTGGGTGGATGAAATGCAAACACACCACCTCTGATCTCCAGGCTACTTGGAAGAGATGTGCTATCCTCTCTACAGAGGTAGGCAACAAAATCCCAGATGAAAGGGGCTCACCCTTGGCGCCTCGGCTCACGCTCTGCCAGGGTCTGAGTTGCTCCCTAGCTCACCTCCCTGTTCAGTTGGTTTTCACACAAAAAAAGGAGGAAACATCTAGAGGCGTAAGTTTTTCTTTTATACACACACACACACACACACACACACACACACATTTATTTTGGTTTTGAGGTAGTGTCTCACTCTAGCTCAGGCTGACCTGGAATTCACTATGTAGTCTCAGGGTAGCCTCGAACTCACAGTGATCCTCCTACTCTCTGCCTCCTGAGTGCTGGGATTAAAGGTGTGCGCCACCACGCCCAGCATGTTTCTAATTATTTTTGTTTTTGTTTTTTGAGGTATGGTTTCACACTAGCCCAGGATGACCTGGAACTCACTTTGTCTTCCCAGGATGGTCTCGAACTCACAGCAATCCTCCTACCTCTGCCTCATTACTGCTGGGATTAAAGGCAAGTGCCACTACGTCCAGCTGAGTTTGCATTTTAAAAAAATTTTGTTTACTTATTTATTTATTAGCAAGCAAGGTGAGAGAGAATGAGTAATAGAGAAAGAGTGTGAATGGGCACGCCAGGGTCTCCTGCCACTGCAAATGAACTTCTGATGCATGCTCCACTTTGTGCATCTGGCTTCATATGGGTACTGGGGAATTGAACCCAGGCTGTCAGGCTTTGCAAGCAGGCACCTCTAACCACTAAGCCATCTCTCCAGCCTACGAGGCATGAGTTTCTGACTCTGACTTTCTGTCATCCTTTGTCATTTACTCAAAATACTCTGTTTTGTGTTGCTTTCCTTTTTTTTCCTAAACTGTGCTTTCAGCCAGGCATGGTGGTGCACACCTTTAATCCTAGCACTCGGGAGGCAGAGGTAGGAGGATCGCCGTGAGTTCAAGGCCACCCTGAGACTACGTAGTGAATTCCAGGTCAGCTTGGGCCAGAGTGAGTCCCTACCTCAGAAAACAAACAACAACAACAACAAAAAAGGTGACCTTTCCTCTTCTGCACCCATGAGCGGTAGTGCTCACCTCTAACGTGATCAGAGAAGTTGACACCCAAGTGCTGGTAAACACAGTCCTTCTCAGTAAACCCCCAGAAATCATGTTACTCGATACCTCCAAGGGAAGGATAGCTGAGGTCTGGTGCCACGCCCGGGTATACGCTGGAAACCAGATGATGCATTCATGCCCTGCTGGGGCTGGCTCCCAAGGGTCCCACACAGACGTCTGACTGGGGGAGACAACACTTACCACACAGGAACGCCAGGGGATACAGTTAACGATGCCCTGCTCTGTATGTTAGCCTAACATGCACACTTCCTTAAAATGAAGATATATAGCCACATAACCACATACTTCCAAGCTTAAAAAGTACTCAAGGGCTGGTGAAATGGCTTAGTGGTTAAGGCACTTGCCTGTGAAGGCTAAGGACCCCGGTTTGATTCCCCAGGACCCATATAAGCCAGCTACACAAGGGGGCGCATGCGTCTGGAGTTCGTTTGCAACGGCTGGAGGCCCTGGTGCACCCATTCTCTCCTTCTATCTGCCTCTCTCTCTCTCTCTCAAATAAATAAAGTACTCAAGAAAGCTGGGTGTGGTAGTGCACGCCTTTCATCCCAGCACTCAGGAGGCAGAGGTAGGAGTTCAAGGCCATGCTAAGACTACATAGTGAATTCCAGGTCAACCTGGGCTACAGCCTACCTTGAAAAATAAACAAACCAAAGTATTCAAGATCCTCTCTGAGTCACACAAGCCCTCTGTGGTACCCTGAATGTGAGATGTTCCCCCCAGCCTCACACTTAGTTCCCAGCTGGTGGAGCCTTGCTGGTGGAGGTAGGTCATGGGGGGGGGGCTTGTAGGAGAGGGGAGGCTTGAAGCCCTATTAGGTGATCACTAAGAGAGCTCAGTAGGACTACTTCCTCCCAGCTGATGTGACAAGATGTGACACCCTGCTGTCCTGCTTGTGCCATGCTTTCCCTGCCATGATGAAGTTTCCATGGCAACTGTAAATTAAATAAACTCTTTTCTCCCATAAGCTGCTTCTGCTTGGGTGTTTTGCCCCCAAAATAAGGATGTAACTACTGCACCCTCCTTCCCTGGCAATCAATGATTCCAACTTAAAAATATTTTATTTATTTGTTTGCAAGCAGAAGAGAGAGAAAGTATGGAAATGACAGAGCCTCTTGCTGCTGCAAATAAACTCCAGATGCATGTGCCACTTTGTGCATTTGGGGAATCGAACCCCTGGCCAATTTAAACTAGCAGGCTTTGCAAGCAAGTGCCTTTAACTGTTGAGCCATCTCCCCAGCCCCTTCAAAACAATTTTTGTTGTTGTTTATTTATTAATTTTTTGTTTGTTTGTTTTTGAGGTAGGGACTTGCTCTAGCCCAGGCTGGCAGGGAATTCACTATGTAGTCAGGCTGGCCTCAAATTCACAGCAATCCTTCTACCTCTGCCTCCCAAGTGCTGGGATTAAAGGCATGCACCACCACCCCCAGATTTCTTAGGATTTTTTGTGGGGAGCAAAAGATTTTTTAAAATATTTTATTTTTATTTATTTGAAAGAGATATACTGAAACAGGTAGATAGAGAGACAGAGAGAGAGAGAGGGAAAGAGAGGGAGAGAATGGGCACACCAGGGCCTCTAGCCATTATAAACAAACTCCAGATGCATGTACCACTTTGCACATCTGGCTTTCCATGGGTACTGGGGAATCGAACTCAGGTCATTAGGTTTCGCAGGCAAGCACCTTAACGGCTGAGCCATCTCTCCAGCCCCCCTTCAAAAGATTTTATGCGCAGCAAGACAAATACATGTAAATTGTATATCTTCCCTCTTTTCCCTTTCTTCTCCTCTCCCATTCTCCTCCTTTCTGTGCCCTCTGACACAGTCATGCTATGCAGGCTAGGCTGGCCTTGAACTTGTGATCTTCCTGTCTCTACCTCCCAAATCATGTGACTTACAGGCAGGTGCTACCTCACCCAGCCTTCCTTCTTTTTTTCTCAACAACAGCAGCCAACCGTCCAAAGGGTATACCCCACTCTCTCCTCACTGAATTTGCATGTTGCAAAAATGTTCATTTGTTGCACATCACAGGCTATGGAGGAGACATCTTAACTTGTAGGAGCCCTTGAACTTGAGAAGGGTTTCATTACTTGGCTGCTGGCTGCTAAGGTGCCCACAAGGCTAGGCCACTCTCTATGTCACACTGGCTGGTGAAGGCTGAGGAATCTGGCATCACTGAACAGTTTCTTACCAACCACAGCTGGCTCAGGGACAGAGTCACCTTCCAAACCCAACCAATCACAGACCTTGAATCTTTTTTTTATTTTTAGAGAGAGCAAGACAGCGAGAGACAGAGAGAGAGAATTGGCACACCAGGGCCTCGGCCACTGCAATCAAACTCCAGGCACTTGCGCCACCTAGTGGGCACGTGCAGCCTTGTTTGCCTTACTTTTGTACATCTGGCTTACGTGGGACCTGGAGAGTAAAACATGTGTCCTTAGGCTTCACAGACAAGCTCCTTAACCACTAAGACATCTCTCCAACCTGAATTTTTAATTTATATTACAACTGGCAAGGGATTGCCCTAACTCACCACTGACTAGAAGCATATAACAAGTGCTCAAACCTTCTGAACTAATGAACATAAAACAGGACAGAATGAGAAAGTTGTGCAATGGGTCCCGTCCTTCATGGGCAGTAAATCCCACTAGCCCTGCCCCAGCATGATTTTTTGCCATTTCTTCCACTTCTGGAATTACACACCAGCCCACATACTGGCAAGAACAAAGAAGCAATGTTTCAAAGAATAGTTGCAAATACGAAAATAAGAAACAAGGCCAAGTGTCCACAGTTATATTTCCCGCAGCTGCCTGAAGGTACTAGGTGCTTACCTGACAAAAGGCTTTGTTTTCAGATGACCTGAGAAGGAAGTACAGCGAGTGAATCACTGTGGCCAACTCATCTTCTTTTGGCTGACCTGTGTGGGGGCGCCCCGGGCCACAAACCTTGAACTGTGGCCTACACCACATGTGTGCTGCAGGCAAGGTCCTATCCTGAGAACTCTGAGTCGTCCACCACACCTCACCCTTCCAGACACTAGGAGAAGAATGTCTGGAACCTCCAAGGTGTCAGGGTTGAGGAAGGATAAGGAAGCTTTTACAGAGCGTCCTTCTAAAAGCTATGCCTTTAATTTTTAAAATTATTATTATTATTATTATTAATTTATTTATTTTTGGTTTTTTTTTTTTTTTCGGTTTTTCGAGGTAGGGTCTCACTCTAGCCCAGGCTGACCTGGAATTCACTTTGCATTCTCAGGGTGGCCTCGAACTCACGGCGATCCTCCTACCTCTGCCTCCTGAGTGCTGGGATTAAAGACATGGGCCACCACGCCCAGCATGTTTTTTTTTTTTTTTTTTTTTTTTTTTTTTGGTTTTTCAAGGTAGGGTTTCCCTCTAGCCCAGGCTGACCTGGAATTCACTAGGTAGTCTCAGGATAGCCTTGAACTCATGGCGATCCTCCTACCTCTGCTTCCCAAGTGCCGGGATTAAAGGTGTGTGCAACCACACCTGGGCAATTTTTTTATTTTATTATTTATTTGTATGTGTGCATGTTTGCGTCTCCGCCTCCCACCCTGCCTTTGCAGTCAGCACTAGCAGGCTAGGATCACAGAAGCCCACTATGGCTTCCAGCTTTTTGACTGGGATCTGATGATCAAACTCCAGTACTGAGCCCATCTCCCCAGCCCCACTGCCTCTCTTGATTTGAACTCACTCCTTCAAAGCACAAGTAGGAGCTTACTCGCTGAACCAATACCTTGCTATGTTAAGTCTTTAGAATTCTCAAAGAAAACTGTGCTCTCCCTGCTAACCTCCACAGGAGTTAGTCCATAACAGGACGCAAACACATTGACTGAATGAGCAAAGGAATGAATGATGCCCCACATGGCTCTACTTTCTTTCATTCAATGGATACGCTGCCCTTCACACTCAAGAGCCAAGAAGCCCAGCAGAGAAATATTTGCTCTCAGTGAGACCCTACCTCAAAAACAAACAAACCAAAAGAATTCAAGATGACATCAAACTGCCTGCCACACTGTCTATAAAAACTCTGAGCCATCAGAGCTCGGTACTCAGGAAGTGATTCCCCTAAGTCCATGTGTCAGCGTGAATACATTTTCTGATTCTCTATCTCTGGTGTCATCTCTGTGGAACTCAGTTTCCCGTAACATAGCAGCCGTGGCTCCAGCCTCCACAGACTGTGCACTCGTGGACTGGTCTAGGTTCTTTCTCCCACTGTGGGCAGGGGCATTGTTCACAGTATCCTGTCTGCCCAGGACACATGAGGTGTGGTTCTGCTTGAAGATGCCCTTCCCTGGGGTGTTGCTTTGCCTACTCCCCCGGGAATAGGACCTAGCTCTTGGGAATGCTAGACAAGACTATCGCTGACATGGGAGTCAGTCCTTTCTTGTTACTCCCCATCACAGCATGCTACGCTCGGCCTCCAGCGCTCCTACTCCAACCCTACAAGTCCTGGCTCGACAGAGACCCACCCTGTAAGGCCCAGCCCTACACAGGCCCACCGTATAAGGCCCTCAGTCCTCTTGGGGAAAGGTCCATCTGACAGGGCCCCTCCCTCCACTATAAGGCCTGTAGTTGACGGGTGTCACCAGAAACCTCCATGGAAATTCCCACAACAAATATATACACTGGTGAAAGATGGAACCAGTAAGTGAACATCAAATACACAAAAGACCAAAATATGATGTTCACAGAAATAGGAAGAAGCCAACAGAAACATTTTTATTATATATTATAATTAAAAAAATTTTTTTTTTTGGTTTTTCGAGGTAGGGTCTCGCTCTAGCCCAGGCTGACCTGGAATTCATTCTGTAGTCTCTGGGTGGCCTCGAACTCAAGGCAATCCTCCTACCTCTGCCTCCTGAGTACTGGGATTAAGAGCATGCGCTGCCGCGCCCGGCTAACATCTTTAAGTTTATTTATTAGAGAGAAAGAGAGAGGATGGGCACACCAGGACCTCCAGTCACTGCAACTGAACTCCAGATGCATGCGCCACCTTGTGCATCTGGCTTATGTGGGTACCGGGGAATCGAACTTAGGTCCTTAGGCTTCCACGAGCAAGTGCCTTGACCACTAAGCCATCTCTTCAGCCCAAATAAACAAACCTATTAAAAAGAGAACTCATGGAAGTACCAATATATGAGTAAGGAAAACAGAATTCAATGCTGAATTTGCTCTATGATTCTGACTAGATGAAAAATTACTTTGTAACATGCCAAGCATGGTGGCACACACCTTTACTCCCAGAACTCCAGAGACAGAGGTAGGAGAACAGCCGTGAGTTCGAGGCCAGCCTGAGACTACATAGTGAATTCCAGGTCAGCCTGGGCTAGAGCAAGACCCTACCTCGAAAAACCGAAACACAAAACAAAACAAAATACTTTAAAACAACACAAAGCAACAAGGCATGGGCCTAGAGTACTATTGCTTGATAGTACCCAGGAGGCCAAAGAATTGAGGGCCTCTGGGCCCAGGCAGGGTTTTAGGGTGCACTAGCTCCTGATCACTACTGAACCAGAAATATCAGTAGGCAGGAAGTCAGTGCCTGGAGATCCAGGACCTTAGCCCCAGGCATAAGGAATCAATCTGCAGTCTCTCCAGAACCAGGAGTCAACTTTGCTTTGTTTTAAAAAACAAAAAAATAATATATTTATTTTATTTGAGTGAGAGAAAAAAAGAGGTAGATAGAGAACGGGCATCCCAGGGCCTTCAGACGTATGTACCACCTTGTGCATCTGGCTTATGTGGGTCCTGGGGAACTGAACCTGGGTCCTTTGGCTTTGCAGGCAAGCGCCTTAGCCACTAAGCCATCTCTCCAGCCCTTTAAAAAAAATTATTTATTTATTTTATTTGTTGAGAGAGAGAGAGCGAGAGAGAGAAGCAGATAGAGAAAGAGAGAGAGGATGGGCTTTTTATGTTTTTCAGACAGGGCTTTATGTAGCCCAGGCTGGCCTCAAACTTGCTCTGAAGGGGAGGGTGCTTTGAATATCTAATCCTCCTCCTCTTCCTCCTCAGTGGTGGGGTTACAGGCATATACTATCACACCTGGTTTATATGGTGTGGGGATGGAAGCCAGGGCTTCGTGCATGCTAGGCAAGCACTCGAGAGAGTAGACTTCAAGTGTACTTCCCAGACTGAAAACTAGGGTCATCAAGAGCCCAGTGAGAATGGCTGTTTCCCAGCATTTGTTCACTCAACACAATTTCTCCAAATGCCTTGTAGGCCAGGCCATGACCTGGGATGTGGACGTGGTGCTGGACACCAGCTTGCCTTCACGGGGCTGAAGGTCTGTGGGTCAGCAGGAAGCGGAGCAGCGGTCGCAGACACAGTGTGCAATTAGAACAGAGACACGCCAGGGAACCCAGAACCCAGGCCCTAATTTAAACCGCGTGCATAAGGAGAGGAAATAATCAGGTGAGGAAGTTGGGGAGTAAGCATTTCACCCATGGTACAAGTTGAAGGAGCCTGAGGAGTCCCTGGTTGAGGGCAGCGCAAGCCAGACACATGGGACCCTCTGCTGATCCGTTAGGTGCTGAAGGGAAGATTAACAAGGCAGGCACCAGTACCAAGCTGAGACCTTCCGCTGCCCCCAGTATTCCTGCTATTCAGAGACGTGGGTAGGGGCCTTGCCACAACTAAATCCAGAGGATAGAGGTCCTTGTGTCTCACTACCAGGCAAAGTCACTAACAGGCTCTACACACGCACTGGTAGGGAGGGAACGTGTGTCACACCATTGGAGATGTGGACCACAGCAGGGTCTGCTTAGGAAGGGAACGGAACCTATATCACAGCCAACAATTACTCCAGCCTGAAGGAGAGTGGAGGGAGATGGGCAGGCAGATAATAAATAGATGATAGATCGATAGGTAAACAATAGATAGATGGTATGCAGGTGTACCATGGGATGGCTTTCTATCAGATACTTTGGGACACAGTTTAAAATCAGGCCACGAGCCTGTGAGTCAGGCAGGGTGGTGCCTGGCCCCTTCCTGTGCTCTGTCCACCCACTGCAATCCAGGGTGATGATGGTACAGTTGTCACACCTGCATTACTGCCTGGACCAGCACCACAGGGTGCACAAGACTGCCCAGGGTGACTGCTGGGCCAAGAACTCTCACTGGACTGGCCCCCTTCCCGGGGAAGGCTGTGCATCTCTGTAGGCAAGCCCGCACCCTGGCGCATGCAGGGGACCTGCCTGAGGACCCAGTGTAACACTGGGAGCAAAGGCCAGAGTCAGAAGAGCACGGAAGTCGGGCATGGTGGTGCAGGCCTTTAGTCCCAGCATTTGGAAAGTTGAGGAAAGAGGATAATTGTGAGTGTGAGGCCAGCCTGGGGCTATAGAATGATAAACAGATCTGCCTGGGCAGGAGTGAGACCTTGCCTTGGAAAAAAAAAAAAAAAAAGCATGAGCCAGCTGTGGTGGCACACACCTTTGACCCCAGCACCTGGGAGGCAGAGGTAGGAGGATCACTGTGGTTTCAAGGCTAGCCTGAGATTACAGAGTGAGTACCAGGTCAGCCTGGGCTACAGTGAGACACTAGCTCAGAAAATAATAATAAAGCCGGGCATGGTGGCTCATGCCTTTAATCCCAGCACTCGGGAGGCAGAGGTAGGAAGATCGCCATGAGTTTGAGGCCACCCTGAGACTACATAGTGAATTCCAGGTCTGCCTGGGCTAGAGCGAGACCCTACCTCAAAAAAACCAAACAAAATAATAATAATTAATGAAAGAGCATAGTAGAAGTGATTAGATTACTGCCAGGAGACCTTATGAGTACTCTTCAATCCTCAGAGCAAGCCTACACAAAGGGGTGTCACCACCCCATTTTATAGACCAGGAGAGCAAGAACCAGACAGATCCAATGACCTGCTCAGTCACAAGACCAGAAATGGCAAAGCTGAGGCCAAATCTCAGGAGAGATTGAGACAATTCTAATGGGACAGTCAAGAGCAAGGACTACCTCAGGTGGGAGAAGAGAGCTGATGCAAACAGTTGGCACGGCAAGAGGAGTCGTGGGTGAGGGAGTACAGACCAGGTTGCCTGGGAGCTGGGCACCAGAGAGACCCTGGGGTTGGGGGCTGGTCTGGGAAGATCCCTCCACAGGGCCTTCCTGAATCACAAACCCACGGGTAGAGGAAACAAGGTCGCATTCTGACCTGTGCTCATGATACAGAGGCTGAAGGGGATGTGGGCTGAACTGCGTGACTCACGACGAGAGATTCAGCCAGGTCGGAAAGCACCGGGCTCCCAAGTTCATGCGCCGGGTGGCATGCTGACTACGGAGCGGGCCCGTAGCACCTCACAGGGCTGTCGCCGAACCCCCCTGGACCTCCAGCCTTGTCAACCTCTGTAAGCATTTATGACAGTTAGGCCACTTGAGCCGGGCACTGTCCTTCATCAGCTACGCTGCATTACTGTCTAACTTCCAAGGAACAGCTTATGAGGCCTGTCCCTTTCATTGCTGGAAAATGGTGCTTTTTTTTCTTCTTTTTTTTTCAAAACAAAACCACCACTTTATAATTCCATGAGACACCAGAGCCTGCAGCACTGGGTGGGAGCTGCCCTCTCCTCCCAGCCGTGCAATTCAGCAGGCCTCTGCTGGGAAGGCCCAGCTGTACTTCACCGCCCAGGAGCGCTCACGGAGGGACTGCCCAAGGAAGTGGGTGACGTGCCAAGCCCGGGGCTCCCGATATGTGTGATCCCTCCATCCGCCAGACGCACGGCTCTTGGGGCTGAAGCACCCGTGCTGTGATCTCAGGTGGGATCAAAGGCTCCGGCTGCCGAGGAGAGGAGACCTCACAGGATGCAGGAGGCCATTTAGGAAGCAGCCCAGCCCTGAATGCATGTCCGGGACACAGTGGGGAGGAAGGTGGGGAGACGCTGACCTCGGCAGGCAGGTGTTGTCCGTGGACCAGAAGCTGGAAGCAGGGGTCATGGAACTGGATGGTCCAGGATGATACTGTAACTCAAATTCTGGACTTGAACGTACATAACTTAATGGCTCTGCCACAAGTTCATGGCCTCACGTGACCTCAGGGTCGTCATCTCCACGGTGGAGAAACTACTGTGTAAGGTGTCATGAACATCAACAGAACTCTATGTGCCAAACACCGAGCATGAGGCCTGGTGCACGTGCTGCCCAAAGCTATAACCACCAGGCTTTATTCAAGCCGATGAGAAGACACCACCACACCTGGGCTATCCTCCACATGATGTATATGTGTGTGTGTGTGAGAGAGAGAGAGAGAGAGAGAGCACTTCTCCCATAGGCTTGACTGGGATCCTGGGGTTGAGAGGCACCCCTCAGAAACCAACAGGCTCCAGAAAGATCTCAGAACACTCTACACCCACTAAGAACCAGGGACTCATCCTGAGCCAGGCTGTGACCACCTCCCGAGCTGACAGAGGCACCTTTATGCTCGGTCCAATCTCATCCCTCCACAGTCAATGGGGGGGGGGGGTCACATCCTAGGGAAACGGTGGCAGGTCAGGCAACTGGGAGCTCATGATGCGAGCCCCCTAAGAGACAGACCTCACATGAGCACCCCAGGGCAGCTCTTCTCCTGAAAAATGGGATAAGGCTTCCTCAACATACCGCTTGTGACAGCAATGTCTTGACCTCTGTGGCCACTGCCTTCTCAGACTCATGGGGTCCCCTTCTAGCAAATACTCCTACCTCTAACAAAAGGAGCATGTGTGTGGGCAATTTCCAGACCAAATCCAGCACAGGAAGATCCAACCTTCAGCACCAACCTTTCAGGCCCAGCAGAGACTGAAGAGACTGTAGTGGGTCTTTCCCTTTCTCATCCTTCTCCCAGTAGTGCTGCTTATGGGCCTGGGGTCCACGCAGCCCTCAGGGGCAGGTGCACTTCCTACACCTCACAAGGGACCATCTTGCAGGCAGAGAAGTTTGTTTAGTCCCATAGCAACACTCTGCTATTTCAGAGCAAGAGTGAGGCCAGGCTAGCAGGGGGTGGGGGCAGCCAGTGCCTCAGGCCCTTGAGCCATGGAAAACAGGACACTATCACTTTCATTTCCAGATTCGTCTACAACAGCTGACCACCTAAAAACAACAGCGCACATGGCCCCCAAATTTCTGTCTTTCATAACCCCTCGGAGGGGCCTTTCCATAATAGCACATGCTCCTCCGAAAAAGCCACCTGAGGGGAAGCTCTCTGGGCTGGGGCACTGTTAACCCATTCATCCTGTCTCAGAGGCAGAGACACAGAGAGACACAAAGGGAAAGCTGTCACCACAGACTGACTGACTTGTGATCTGTATTTGACAAGCATGCTAATATAATAAAATGGAAAACATCTATTTGCTCTGTAGGTGGGACTCTGAGGAGGAACAGAGAAATTCCCACGGTGCTCCTATGTGCTCACAAGACATGGAGCCTCAACACCTTCAAGTGTGTGTTGGTGAGGAGCTGACCGTGGCAGCTCAGGCTCGCCCTTGTAGGGAAGATGGAGCAGAAACTCTCGGCTCTACAGGCTTCCAGAGTCCGCCACGCATGAGGCTACCACGGGATTTCATTCCACACGTGCAACCTGGCTGCTTTTCAAAGGAAGATGATCCAACCTCCCTCAAAACAAAGACCCATAGGCTGAGGAGATGGCTCAGTGGTTAAAGGTGCTTGCTTGCAAAGCCTGAAGACCTGGGTTCAATTCCCCAGTACCCATGTAAAGCCAGAAGCACAAAGTGGCGCATGCATCTGGAGTTCGTCTGCAGTGGTAAGAGGCCTTTGTGTGCCCATTCGCTCTCACTCTCTTTATATATATATATACATATATATATATATATAATATTATATATATATATATATATATATATAAATGTTTTTTGAGGTAGGTTGTTGCCCAGGTTGACCTGGAATTAGTCTCAGGCTGTCCTTGAACTCACAGCAATATTCCTACATCAGACTCCTGACTGTTGGGATTAAAGGCGTGTGCTACCACACCTGGCTAAAAATATTAAAAAAAAAAAAAAAGGACCTAGCACCACAGAGATGGCCTGTGATCTGCCGCATGATGCCAGGCTCATCCTCATTAATAATATCATGTACCTACTTCTCCAACAATGCCCAGCTCACCACAGGGGCCTCTAGAATGACCTGTGTGGTGGACCAATGGAAAGCCAAGAAACGCAACTGTAAAAACAACCATTCAGCCACAGGATCAAGTAAGTCCTCCAGAACTTCCGAGTCCCCAGACCTGTCGGAGCTCACTCTATCAAAATCCAAGCAGGGCAGGGTCTATTGCAGAAGAGGTGGCAGAAAGAATGTAAGAGCCAAAGGAAGGGTAGGACTCCTTATAACATGCTCCTCCAGACACAAAATGGCCTGGATAGCCATGACCTCACAGTGCCTGACACTACCTACACAAGACCATCATAATAGGAGGAAAAGATCATGACATCAAAATAAAAGAGAGACTGATTGAGATGGGGAGGGGATATGATAGAGAATGGAGTTTCAAAGGGGAAAGTGGGGGGAGGAAGGGTATTACTATGGGATATTTTTTATAATCATGAAAGTTGTTAATAAAAACAAAATTTTAGGGCTGGAGAGATGGCTTAGTGGTTAAGCGCTTGCCTGTAAAGCCTAAGGACCCCGGTTCGAGGCTCGATTTCCCAGGACCCACGTTAGCCAGATGCACAAGGGGGCGCACGCATCTGGAGTTCGTTTGCAGTGGCTGGAAGCCCTGGCGCGCCCATTCTCTCTCTCTCTGCCTCTCTCTCTCTCTCACTTTCAAATAAATAAATAAAAATGAACCAAAAAAATATAAAAAAATAAAAACAAAATTTGAAAGAAAAAAAAAATCCAAGCAGGGGCCCCTGTGTGTAAACACCAAACCGAGGATGAGTTGCAGATGTAGATGAGACTGACGAGGAAGATTCCCCCATGGACAAGACCAAAGCCATTCACACCAGAGAACAGCAGTGTGGGCAGGACACAGGCCGTGACCATGGGGTTCCATGTGACTAGTCAGGACTGAAGCGCACTGAGAAGAAACATGTATGTGACCCTCCAGGGGCATGGGTTGGGACATTCATGGCAACTTTGGTCATCAAGGTCAAGTGCTGCAAACACCACAGACCTGCTCAGAGGAGGATGAAAACACAAGTTGTGGTATGTCACACAAAGGCCTGAAAAGAAAGAAAATCTGGGGCTGCAGAGATGGCTTAGTGGTTAAGCGCTTGCCTGTGAAGTCTAAGGACCCCGGTTCAAGGCTTGATTCTCCAGGACCCACGTAAGCCAGACGCACAAGGTGGCACACACATCTGGAGTTTGTTTGCAGTGGCTGGAGGCCCTGGCGTGACCATTCCCTCCCTCTCTCTCTCTTTCTCCCTCTTTCTGTCCTTTGCTCTCAAATAAATAAATATAAAAAAATAAACAAAAATTTAAAATAAAACCCACTAAAACACACAGCACCATCATTTCAAATGTCAGGGGCAACAGAAAACCCATACCACAGATCGACACTGTCAAAGCTTGCTGGGAGGTCACCCAGCAGGCTAGGATAGGAGACAAGCTACAAATCCAATGTGGGTAAGGTCTCAAGAGAAGACCTGTGCCCAGGACGAGATATCCTGTATTGTGGGGGGGGGTTCAAATGTTACAGGAACAGAAAGCTTTCTCCTCCCCCCCCCCGCCCCGCCCAAGTAAAATGCTATCCCTCACAACAGTGCTGATGTGCTAGGGCTGGGGAGGGAGGTGGATCTCACCCAGGCCCTCATCTAGGAGGGAGGTGCAGTGATGGGCAAGGGGAGGGGTGTTGAGGGAAGGTGGGACAGGCAGAGGTGAGGGGTGTTGTGGGAGCCTGGGAGGAAGTACACCTGTCCCAGTAGGAAGAGGCCCAGCTCCTCTCATGGGGGCGAGGTTGGACTTGGGGCATCAGGGAGCTTGGCTAAAGGAAGTAGAAGTGGGTCAGGCTAAGCACAAACGGAGCACCGAGAAGATGAGGAGATGCCAACAGCAGCAGAACCAGCAAAATGGGTTTTTAATTTCCTAAGTTCCTCTGTTTTGTCTAGCTCCTCTTCTCCCCGTGCCCTGAGGCAGGAGCACGGTTACCTTCCCAGGCACGGAAAGAATGGCCTTTGCAGTAAACCTGCTGTGAAACAAGCCATTTATTGCCTTCTCCAAACGGCGGGTATCTTCCTTTTTAGAATTAGTTTCTAAAATTTGTATTTGTTTATTTTGCACGTGTGTGTGTGTGTGTGTGTGTCTGTGTGCACATGTGCATGCACACCAGGGTCTATTACCACTGCGAAGGAATGCCAGACAGGTGTGCCACTTTTTGTGCCAGGGTGCTGGAGTTGAACCAGGCTGGCAGGCTTTGCAAGCAAGCACTTTTAACTATTGAGCCATCTCCCCAACCCCCAAAAGTATTTTCCTTTTTTAAAAAAAATTATTCAGGGGCTGGAGAGATGGTTTAGTGGTTAAGGCATTTGCCTGCAAAGCCAAAAGACCTCGGTTCAATTCCCCAGGACCCACATAAGGCAGATGCACAAGGTGGTGCATGCATCTGGAATTCGTTTGCAGTGGCTAGAGGCCCTGGCGTGCCCATTCTCTCTCTCTCTCTCTCTCTGCATCTGCCTCTTTCCTTCTCTCGCTCTCTCAAAGAAACAAATAAATAAAATTTTTAAAAATTTTTTATTTGTTTGCAAGGAGAGAGAGAGAGAGAGAGAGAGAGGGAATGGGTGGAGCAGGGCCTGCAAACAAACGCCAGATGCATTTACCACTTTGCGAATCTGGCCCAAAAGTATTTTCTTTTCTTTTCTTTCTTTCTTTCTTTTTTTTTTTTTTTTTTTTTACTGTGAGGAAGAGAAAGAATTGGCACACCAGGACCTCCAGCCACAGTAATCAAACTCCAGACGTGTGTGCCACCTTGTGCACACATGCAATCTTGTGTGCTTGTGTTACCTTGTGCATCTAGCTTACGTAGGATCTGGAGAATCGAACATGAGTCCTTAGGCTTCACAGGCAAGATCCTTAACCACAAGTCGAACATGGGTCCTCAGGCTTCACAGCAAGGCACTTTAGCAGCTAAGCCATCTCTCCAGCCCAAAAGTATTTTCTAAAGTATCCCAATATACCATTTCTGAAATAGTAGCTATAAGGAAAATCCATATTCTTCTCATCTGACTTCAGCTCAATGAACATGGGTTAGGACAGCACTCCTCTTCACCTGTGAAATGCTAAATTTTTCCTCAAGCATCTGACTGAGAAATTCATTAACTTTCTGGGCCAGTCTTCCAGCATGCTCAACTTGACATGCATATGATGGGAGTTGGGGAAATCCACATGAGCAAAAGCATGGATGCTTTTAGAAGATCTAACCTAGCTAGGGCTGGAGAGATGGCTTAGCGGTTAAAGCACTTGCCCGCAACGCCAAAGGACTCAGGTTCAATTCCCCAGTACCTATGTAAAGCCAGATGCACAAGGTGGCACATGTGTTGAGTTCGTTTGCAGTGGTTAGAGGCCCTGGCATGCCTATTTTCTCTATCTGCCTCTCTCACTCTCAAATAAATGAATATTTTTTTTAAATAAAGAAGATCTTGGGCTGGACAGAGAGCTTAGCGGTTAAGGTGCTCACCTATGAAACCTAAGGACCCATGTTCGACTCTCCAGATCCCACATAAGCACAAAGGTAAGGTTGCACATGCCCACTAGGTAGCACAAGCATGTGGAGTTCTATTGCAATAGCTAAGGCCCTGGTACACCAATTCTCTCTCTCTTCTCTCTCTCTCTCACTCTAAAAATAAAGAGAAAAAGGGTCTGGACAGATGGATTAGCAGATGGTTAAGGTACTTGCCTGCAAAGCCAAAGGATCCCAGTTCGAGTCTTCAGGACCCATGTAAGCCAGATGCACAAGGTGGCACATGCGTCTAGAGTTTGTTTGCAGTGGCTGGATGCCCTGGCACTTCCATTCTCTCTCTCTCTCTCCCCCCCTTTCTCTCTCTCAAGTAAATAAATAAATTATATATATATATATATATATATATATATATTAAAGAGCAAAAAAGAAGATCTAACTTAAGACCTGGTGTAGAGATCCCCCCACAGATGCAAAGACCAGAGGAAAGCATTCCAGAAAGCCAGGCATGGTGACCAACCCCACTGAATGGTGTGAGAGCTGGGCTGCCTGACCTCTGGCTTCACACAGATGTGAAAGTGCACTGATGCGGGAGACTGGCAATGCTTCAGATATCAGGATAAAGGATCCCCCCACCCACACACACACCTCATCCAAATCTCTCTTCAGCTGATGAAGATGGCCAAGGTACCTGCCTTCTTGCCCTCGAACCCCAACACAACTTAACACACAGCAGTAGTTCAGTAACAGAGCAAGCAAGCAAACAAAAACCAACTACAACAAAACGAATGAGTGGATGGAGGGTAGGATCAGAACTTTATAATTAACTACTGAATATACTGAATACTGAACTTCTCTTGAGGCCTGTGTTAAGATCCTTCTACCATGATGCAGGAAGTAAAGAACTTCTTCCTCTAAAAGTATAAGACTCGGGCTGGAGAGGTGGTTCAGTGGTGAAGGCACTTGTCTGCAAAGCCTAATGACCGGGGTTCGATTCCCCAATACCCATATACAGCCAGATGCACAAAGTGGCACATGCATCTGGAGTTTGTTTGCAGTGGCTAGAGGTCCTGGTGTACCCAATTATATATAGTTTTCTGTCTCTCTGTGTACAAATAAATAATTTTTTAAAAAAGTACAAGACTCCCCCTCCTAGCTATTTCCATCTATACCCAGAGAGCCAGGGGCTTCTCATCCCACCGGTGGAACTGGGACACCATGTCTATATCTAGAGAGTGAGCGTTTCTTACATTACAAAGTGGGGGTTGGGACACTATGTCAATGTCTATTTCCTGATCTGGACTTCGTGTCTTGACAGTGCCTAAGAAGAGCCATGAGCCCTTCCCACCAGTGGCCACAGATATAGCACTGTGACCATGAACTTGAGGTAGACTTTCAGGTTTCAGATCCTCCGTAAGACCCTGGACAGGGGAAAGCTCCCTGGGATTCGATGTCACCTTGTGCATAAGAGAGGCAATAGGGATAATCACCCCACAGGTCATGATGGGGACTGATGAGCTGTTATGTACAACTTCATTGTATTTGGAACTGTGGCTGGCATCTAACACACACACACACACACACACACACACACACACACACACCATGGGATATCAGATAAATGTTAAGAAATGCTTCAGAATGTAACCTCTGCACAGCAGGTGGTGTCCAGCCTGGACCATGTCTACACACCCAGTGTGTCCAAGAACAACAGTCTCAAAGCAGGACTCTGGAGAGAAGAGAGAAGGGTGTGTTCCGAGTGAGCTCAGCACCTCCTTGAAGTCATACACTCATAGCCAACAGGAAGTAAGGAGCCAGTCAGCATGTAGATTTGACAGGTATAGCCAGGTGCTATCAGTCATGGTCCCTTCTCGCTGCTCATAAAGGTCCATGAGACTCCTTCATAGAAAGTTAGGATGCCTCTCCCCTCAGTGAAAATTCTAGACATGATCCAAAGATGTCAGAGGGTCTGAGACCTTTCCCATCTCCCAGGCCCTGTCACCCTTCCCCATCTCTAAAGTTGGGAAAACTTCAGCCCCCATATCTGGAGTGCCTTGGGTCCTAAGGAAGGGCTTGACTCCTTAGTTAGCTTTGGTGTCCCTCCCTCAGGCCACATACCCACAAGAGGAGAGAAGCCTTCTTGGGGTGGTGACGCCATCCATGCCTCTCAGGGTGACAATCTACCTGCTTCCTGACCAGAGCCTCCACTGGAGGCAACTTCTCAAGTCGAGTCCCGGAACCTGTTTAAACACATACGTGCACAAATACAACAAACCAGAATCTCGAAAGGGTGTAACTAACACACAGGTGAGTCAAACCATGTCCAGGCAGTTCTCAACTGGCCCACAGGAGGCAAGTCCCCAGTCATCCAACAGGGAGGCCTGGCCCAGGCTCCATCCCACCTGTGGTCTCATGCCAGATGGAAGGGCGGTTCCCTGCAGCACCACGGCAGCCAACAAGCTCAGCTAGTGATAAGATCTTGGGGAACCAGAGGAGACATGCTGACAGAAAACACTGTGCACCCAGCTGTCCACAGCAGAACCTCGCCAGCCAGCACATGACCAGCCAGGCCATTAAGGTGCTCCTCATACACACACCCTCCAGCAGGGCCTTGGGTTAAGGCCTGAGCAAGGCCACTATAGGGGAAAGGACAACAGCTCCACTTGGCAAAATCAGTCCTGCTCAGCGCCACCCGCACTGGTGAGAACATCTCTGGATAAGCAACTCCCAGACCCCCAGAGAAAGTGAACTATCAGGAAAGGGAATAGGACAAAACCAGGCAGCTAAAAAGAGATGTACAGTGAGCCAGCACACCTAAGAATTCCCAGTTCATTAATAACTCAAGAAATACAATGAAAACAATGGGATGCCACCCCACTTATATAATCAGGAAGGAATGAAAAAAATGCTCAGTGCTGGAAGGTGGGAGGAAGAGAGGGATGGACAGATGAAGAGGTAAATGTCAAACAGTTAATATAATATAAATAGATTTTTTAAAGAATATATTTAAGGGGCTGGAGAGATGGCTTAGCGGTTAAGCGCTTGCCTGTGTAGCCTAAGGACCCCGGTTCCAGGCTCGATTCCCCAGGACCCACGTTAGCCAGATGCACAAGGGGGTGCTCGCGTCTGGAGTTCGTTTTCAGTGGCTGGAGGCCCTGGCACGCCCATTCTCTCTCTCTCTCTCTGCCTCTTTCTCTCTCTGTCTGTTGCTCTCAAATAAATAAATAAAAATAAAGTTAAAAAAAAGAATATATTTAAGATTTTTATTTATTTATTAGAGACAGAGAGAGGGAGAGAGAGAGAGAGGCGGGGGGAGAGGGAGAATGGGCGCGTTAGGGTCTCTAGCCACTGCAGAAGAACGCCAGACACATGCGCCAACCATGTGCATCTGGCTTACGTGGGACCTGGAGAATTGAACCTGGGTCCGTAGGCTTCACAAGCATGCACCTTAATACTAAGCAGCCCTCCAGCCCAGTTAATATAATATAAAGCAACAGAAGAGATCTCCCAGAAGAACATTTAGCAATGTGCATTCCAAGTTATGACATCGTGCACCCCCTTTCTCCCCAGTAAACTTAATTCTAGGAATTTGTCCTAAGCAAACAGTAAGGATTCTATGCTGATTTAATAGAAACAATAGCTTTCATATACCTTATATCATACCTTCTTCATAATCTCTTTGTAAAGACTTAAATGTTATTCACAGCATTGTTTATGATGGGAAAAAAAATTGGTTGAAATCCAAACAAGATATTGGCTAAATTAGTTATGGTCTAGACATGAGATGGAATACTACACAATCATTTAAAAATGTCTTCTAAAAGTACCAATGGCATGACGATGAGCAGATGATGGTGTAGCTGACGACAGTCATGGGGCAAAAGGCCTTACAGAGCTGACATGATGGCAGACGCCTTTAATCTTTGCAAGTGAAAACTCTGTCTTCTGTGGCCCCTCCCCACCTCGGCAATGGCCTTCTTGCTATCCTTCAAGGAATCCTAGGGATTTGTCCTTCTTCCTTCAGCCTGACCATCCTTCCCTACACCTTGCAGTCCCTTCCTCCTGGATGTGGGTCTCTTGAGAGGACAGGCAAGGAAAGGTAAGAGGCAAGAGCAACCACCAGCAGGAAATCAGAAGATGCGCATGGGCAATTTGGAGAAGAAGCAATGACTCCTTGGAACTAGAGAGGTTTGGAAGACATTAGGGGTGATATAATAGGAGACAGCCACCAGGCCAGGGTCCTGTGCGTATGCTCTCTCTCTCTCTCTCTCTCTCTCTCTGTCTGTCTCTCTCTCTCTTTTTTTTTTTTTTGGTTTTTCGAGGTAGGGTCTCACTCTAGCCCAGGCTGACCTGGAATTCACTATGGAGTCTCAGGGTGGCCTCGAACTCACGGCGATCCTCCTACCTCTGCCTCCCGAGTGCTGGGATTAAAGGTGTGCGCCACCACGCCCGGCTTCTCTCTCTCTTTGTTTCGTTTTTCAAGATAGGCTCTCATTCTAGCCTAAGCTGACCGGGAACTCACTTTGTAGTCCCAGGCTGGTCTCAAACAGGGATCCTCCTACCTCTACCTCCCCAAGTGCTGGGATTAAAGGTGTGCGCCACCACGCCCGGCTTGGTTAATCCCAATTCTGAGAGGACCCCAGACTGTTCCTCTGATCTGTAACACTGGACTCTTAGAACTGTGAGTGGTTTTCGGTTTCCAATGTGGCTTTACCTTCACTGCCTCATTTCACCTCAGGAGGTGAGCAGATCATAATGCCCATTTTACAGATGAGACGGTTCTGGCTTGGAAAACTTAAAATACTTTCCTGAAAGCCTCAAAGGCAATAGGTGGCAGAACCTGGGTGAACTCAGTTCCCTGATGCCAGTCCTTCTCCCCCCCCCAAAAAAAAAAATTTTCGGTGCTGTGGTACTGAATTCAGTTGGCATGAAGTTCTGCCTATCATAAAGTTATTCCTCACGCCTAAGACAAAAACCTTTTCCTGCAGATATGGACTCCATGGCAACATATATTAATTACAAAGAGGTAGGATGAGGAACTAGAAAGATGGTTTAACGGTTAAGGCACTTGCCTGCAAAGCGAAACACCCAGGTTCAATTCCCCGGAACCTATGTAAGTCAGATGCACACATGTCTGGAGTTCGTTTGCAGTAGCTGGAGGCCTTGGCATGCATGCCCATTCTCTCTTTACCTGCTTCTCTCTCTCTCTTTCTCTCTCAAATAAAAAAAATATATTTTATTTTATTATTTATTTATTTATTGTTTTCTTTATTTTATTTTATTTTATTTTTTCTCAAATTTTTAAAAACATTTTCCATGATTATAAAAAATATATCCTGGTAATACCCTCCTAAAAAAAAATTTTTTAATGGGGAGGTGTGTGCAGGAGGAAGACCCATGTTGACACTCTGCACAAGCAGTAGTGTGTGTAAGGTGTGTGTGTATGGGGGGGGGGTTGGTCAGCTCAGATCCATGTAGGCCTTCCAAGCTCAACCCAAACTCCATCTCTGCCAATCCCCTCCAGGGGAGCATGCATCACTGCATCTCAGCTTGAAGCCATGGGGACATGGGGCAGCACTTCTCGATTGGGCAGAGCTGGAGGAGGCAGGTGGGTGAACATCCCAGGAAACAAAACGAAAGCAGGTGCCTGCTCTCTGGCCCAGCTTCCTGCAGGGCCACAGCCCAGAGCTGCAGGATAAGGCCCAGTGAGGGCACTTCCTCTAAATCTGCTTGGTAAGGCAGAGCACACACATGGCTACTGAGCACCAGAATCCACTGTTGAGTATCAACTAATCCACACTTGAAGTAGCCACTGTCAGTGATCAGGTGGGATCCTTCAGGTACACAGTGCGTCCACACTACATGCACACACCATGAGTACAAGGCACCCTACTGAGATCCCTAGTCGGTGTCCCACTCTAGGGACTCGACGCAAGTCACACAAGATGTCAACATCACCGGGGGGGCTGGGCAAAGTGTCCTCTCACAACCGCTTGTGAATCTATAGTCATTTCATAAAGGAAATTAAATAACACCTGTACTTAGTGACTTCTCTCTGGAGTGGAAGAAATGGCCAATGACTTCAACCTCCCACTGCACACGAGGGGGCCTTATACAAAGCCTCACAGATGGTATACTTGATTTGGGGGGTTCTCCAGGGCTCCAGAGGGAATGGGTGTGGGGCAAGGGTGAGGGAATTAGAAATGAGGGATTCTGAAGACTGTGTCCTCCCAAGATGACAAGGAAACCCTGCAACTCGCTGCAGTGGACCCTCTGAGATGAGTGAGGCCCTGTTGTTACTAGGGACCCCTCCCCTCAATCCTCTACGGGCACTCTGAAAATTCGACACCCAAGGACCTTTTTGGGTTAGTCAGTACTATAGGTAGGGCATTGCTTCCCCAGAGACCTGCGGGCCTTGGGCCTGCAGGGAGCACTAGGGTAGAGCCCACCCTTGGTGGGCTGACCCCCCCCCCTTCACCATTCTGGGAGCTCCTCCTCCTCCCAGAGCACCACACAGAGGGTCACTCATCTCCCTGACAGTAAGGCTCTCGGGACTTCTCTCACCCTAATGAGAGCAACAGTATAGCTCCTCAGCCCGCGGGGTCCCCAAGCAGACCCTCCCAGACAAAAGCGTCTACGGGGCGAAGAAGCCGCCCCCGCAAAGGAGAGAAGCGCCAGATCCTATCAGGCAATTACCCAGACACGCAAGGCGACCCGCAAGTTCGGGCAAGCTCCAACTAGGCACCGGCAGCGGGAGGGGCCCGGGCGCGCCCAGGGGGGTCTGGCTGGGTCCGTGCCGGAGGGGGCGCGTCGGGTAGCGGATCCAGGTCTGGGCTGGGGGGGTTCGCCTGGAGGGGAGAGTGTCTGTACCCGGGCATGCCCGGGGGCCTGGAGGGGGGTCCAGGCTGGGGGCGCGCCTGGGAAAGATGTCTGGGTAGAAGCTAGGGGCGAGGAGGTGCGGACGCCTGGACCTGGGCCAGGGGCACGCCTGGGGGCCTGGGGTCTGGCACCCAGAGCCAGGTTGGGGGCTGGGGCCGGGGCCCGGCTCTGGGAACCGGCGACCAGTCTGCTCCTTACGGGTAACAAGGATTGCTTCGCAGACAAGGAGGCGGCGCAGCCAAGGGCCCTTCCCAGGCTCCGGCCCCAAAAAGATTCCTCCACGACCCCGAATCCCAGCAGCCCCCAGCCCCTAGATCTCCCCGGAAACGCCGCTAACCCCCCCCGCCTTCCACTCCAACGTGTGGCGCGCCCGGGTCGCCTCTAGCTCTTGGAACAAAAGAGCAGCTCTGGTGGAGTGGGTCTCGAGTCCACAACGACTGTCCCCCGGCCCTCGGCCCCCCGCCATCGAGACCCTCCCAAGGACGGCCGGGCTTTGTGTTCGTGCGCGGAGCGGGAAGGACCGCGGGGGTCCCGGCGAACATCCCACCGACCCGGCGCAGCGGCGCGCGCAGCGCCCCCGGGCTCTAAAGTTGTCTCCGGCGCCAGTCGCCTCCCGCACTGCTCCGGGCTGCGCTTCGCGGGGTGCTCCATTCATTTGCCAGGGGAGTGGGTGCACATCGCGGCGGTGGGCCTCGGGGACTTACCTTGCTCTTGACTTCCACCGCGCTGCAGTCGTAAAGCGCAGGGTCTGAGACTTGTGGAAACTCCGGTTCATGGTTTCGGCCCCAAATCAGCTTCGCCTTCGCCCTAGCCGCTCGCGGGGTGGGGTGGGGTGGACGGGGGCGGGGGGATCACCGAGAGATTCTGGGCTGAGACCACCACCAACCACCAACCACCACCACCACCCCCCCGGGCGTCTGCTCGGGCCCGGCCCCGAGCCCGCGCTCGCTCGGGCGCGGGGCTGCTCCGTGAGCCGTGGGCCGGAGCTGGGCTGGCCGCGCGCCTCGGGGACTCCAGGGGCCGCGCGCAGGAGGAGCGCGGGGACTCAGGCACGCGCCTCCTCCCCGCGCGCCCCGCCTCCGGCACAGCACCCCGCCCCGGGCCCGACACCCCGCCCTCGGGTCCCGCCTCCCGCGCCCCGCCTCCACGTTCCACACCCCCACCAGGCTGCCCCTCGCGGTAGACACGCGCTCCGTTCTCTCTGTGGTCCTGGGAAAGGAAGCATCTCCGCCCTGCCCTGGGCGCATGATTTTTGTCTTCTCCGCGGTGGCCCTGGGAACGAGGCTCTCGGTTAATTACTTAGAAGTATGCTAATGAGGAGCACCGCTCCAGTTCCGATTCCAGTGGGTACCACCTGCTTGCACAGGTTGGTGGACCTGGAAGGTGGGGCGCGGGGGCGGGTACTTCTAAGACTTGGTCCCGCACAGCCCCAAAGAAAAGTCATCAGGCACTTCTAGGCCTGTCTGCGGAGCAAAGAGATTCCGCCGCCAGACAGCCCCCCACCTCCCCAAGCAAGGCAGCTAGTAGAAGGAAAAAAAAAAAAGTAGGTTCTGAGAAAGATGGAACTGATTTACAAGGGACAGCCAGAGGGGCTGGTTAGTCAAGAAGCCTCAGAAAGAGGGGGAAAGAAACCCAAGACACAACCCGGCTCTTCAAGTTTGTAAGGAAGTTAGGACAACACACAGTTTTAAAAACCGTCACACTGTCCTATGCATTTGGTAATTTACAAGAATTAAAATTTGACCATACACCACAACTAATAAAATAAAATAAAAATTTGACCATACAGTCATTGCGAAGGAAATACGGGGAATACAAGTGAGAGAAATAATCTCTAATCATACTACACAGCACTGAACTCTACCAACCTTTGGGGGCATTTTATTTCCCTTTATCTTTTGCATATCTATTTATATATTTTATAAAGCTGTGGTGAATTTTTTTTTGCTTGTACTTGTGTATAAATATGCACATGTATGTGGCCTTGCCTGGTGGGAGGGGGGGCTCGGCTGCAGTTGCCAGAACATAGAGTGCTCCACTGGTTTCTTTTCTGCCTAGTCTTTTTAAATATTTATTTAGTTACTTAGTTATTTAGTTATATTTAGTTATTTGCAAGCAGAGAGAAACAGGTGCACCAGGGCCTCCTGCCACTGCAACCAAACTCCAGATGCATGCGCCACTCTGTATCTGGCTTTATTTGGGTACTGGGAAATTAAACCGGGGGGGGGGTCAGGCCTTGCAAGCAAGTGCCTCTGAACTATCTCTCCAGCCCCTGCCTGGTCTTATTTTGAGCCAGAATCTCATTTTACTGTTTCCAGAACTTTCAGAGCTCCGTTGATTCGTGGGTCTCTGTTTCCCTGCTGGACTGGGGTCACTGGCCCACGTGGCCACACCCAGTTGTTTTATGTGGGATCTAGGGGTTTGAACTCGGGCAGTCTGGGGCCTCCTGGGGCCTTCATGCTGGAGCTGGAAGCCCTCCTAACCGCTGAGCCATCTCTCCAGCGGCAGTGATGTTGTTTTTTTGGTCCAGCTTTGCAACATGTTTGTGTCACAACCTGTTTGATAGTGGACGTTTTCATCAAGTGCCCTTAGAAAACATTTTGTGTGTGTGTGTGCATGTTCACGTGTGTGCAATTGTGCATGTGCATGCAGGTGCACATGGCCTATGTGTGTGTGCCTGTGAAGCTCAGGAGGATAACCTTGGGTGCCGTCCGCAGGAACACAGTCGACCCTTTCTGGTCCAGGGTCTCAGTGCGGCCTGGAACTCAACTAACGAGGCCAGGCTGAGCTTCAGCTCTCTGCCTGCCTCCATCCACCTCACCAGCGCTGGGATTACACCTCACCATGTCTGCTTTATGTTAAATGGTTTCTGGGAGTGGAACTCAAGTCCTCATGCTTACGTAGCAAGCATTTTACTAAGTGAGCTATCTCCCTAACCTAGGAAATGACTTTTTTTTTTTTTTTTTTTTTTTGAGGTAGGGTCTCACTCTAGCCCAGGCTGACCTGGAAGTCACTATGGAGTCTCAGGGTGGCCTCGAACTCACGGCGATCCTCCTACCTCTGCCTCCCGAGTGCTGGGATTAAAGGCGTGTGCCACCACGCCCGGCAGGAAATGACTTTTTTAAAGCTGCACATATGAATATAATTTATAGCCATTCTATTTTATTGGCTATATTTGTATTTTGCACAGTACTGTAAATATTAATTTTGTAAATACTAAATTCACAGTTTCTGTTTCTAAAGATTAACTCTTTTTTAAAAATATATTTCATTTATTTATTTGAGGGGGGAAAGAGAGAGAGAGAGAGAGAGAGAGGATGGGCATGTCAGGGCCTCCAGCCACTGCAAACGAACTCCAGACGCATGTGGCCCTTGTGCATCTGGCTTACGTGGGTCCTGGGGAATCGAACCTGGGTCCTTAGGCTTCGCAGGCAAATGGCCTTAACCACTAAACCATCCCTCCAGCCCTAAAGATTAACACTTAAACCAGGTGTGGTGGCACATGCCTTCAATCCCAGCACATGAGAGGCAGAGGTAGGAGGATCACTGTGAGTTCAAGGACAGCCTAAAACTACATAGTGAATTCCAGGTCAGCCTGAGCTAGAGCAAGACCCTAGTTCAAAAAAGGGGAGCTGGAGAGATGGCTTAGCAGTTAAAGCTATTGCCTGCAAAGCCAAAAGACCCAGGTTAATTTCCCCAGTACCCACGTAAGCCAGATGCACAAGGTGGCACATGCATCTGGAGATCATTTGCAGAGGCGAGAGGCCCTGGCACACCCATTCTGTCTTTCTCTATCTGCTTCTTTCCCTCTCTAAAATAAATAATTTTTTTTAAAAAATGTTTTTTAAATTGGAAGCCAGGTGTGGTGACATACACCTTTAATCCCAGCACTCTGGAGGCAGAGGTAGGAGGATCGCCATAAGTTCAAGGCCACCCTGAGACTACATAGTGAATTCCAGGTCAGCCTGGACTAGGGCAAAACCCTATAGCAAAAATAAAATGGGGAGGGGCTGGAGAGATGGCTTAGTGTTTAAGCTACTTGCCTGCAAAGCCAAAGACCCAGTTTCAGTTCCCCAATACCCAAATAAGCCAGATGCACAAGGTGGCACATGAGTCTGGAGATTGTTTTGCAGTGGCTAGAGGCCCTGGCATGCTCATTCTATCTGTCTGTCTGTCTGTCTGTCTGTCTGTCTATCTGTCTATCTATCTCTATCTCCATCTATCTCTCTCTCTCAAATAAATAAATAAAATATTTGAAAAAAATTCACTCTTAAAATGGAATTGTTAAGCCATAAAGTCCATATCTCTCTAAAACCTTTAATATAGACTGCCAAATTGCATTCCTCCCAAATTTAATTTTCATTTAATTTTTCTATGTGTTTACTCTGTTATAGGCTTGTTTGGCTTAGTGCCAAAGACCATGTCCATAAAGTCTCAGGGCTACAATTCCTCCCTGAAAGAGAAACTCCAGAGTGTTCAGGAGACCAGACACGTAGGCAGAATCCCAAACAGGCACATGTGAAATGAATAGGCTTCCTTCTTTTTGTTTCTTTCTTTTTTTCTCCCCTCTCCTCCTTCCCTGTCTTCTTCCCTCTATCCCTCCCCTCCTCTTTCTCTCTCTCTCTCTCTCTCTTTCTCTTAGTGTCTAATGTATCCCAGGATGGCCTTGAACTTGACTTGCTATGTAGCTGAGGATAACCTTAAACTTCTTATAGTCCTGTCGCCACCTCCTGAATGCTAGGCTTACAGGCATGAGCCATCAGCCTCCATACTGACATGGGCCGGGGAGGGGGGGGTCCCCACAGCCCCACCAGGGGATCAAACCCTGGACTTCTTATTGATTTTCTTTTTCTTTAAAGGGAAGTTTCCTAAACTTAGTGTAGCCCTTTGGACTTGAGAGTCACAGGTCTGCTGCTAACTGCACCCTGCCCATTCTAAGAGAACTGTTTTGTGGATGAGAGAGGCTCGGGAACATTGTGAGGGCCAAGCTTCAAGCCAGACATTTGAAAAATGGAGTGAGCATCATATTGGAGAGGGTGTCCCTAGGGGTCAAACAGCAGATCCAGGATTCTGGAGTGGGAAGCAAACTCTCTGGGAAGGTGGGGAGGCATCGTTTCAAGTAGCTCCAGGCTGGCATCTGAGCAGCCAGTTAGATGGGAGTGAGACAATCTCTCCAATCTTGTGGCTTACAGTGAGGCCTGAGGCCAACATGCTCTACCTTATCAGCCAAAACCTGCTCAGGCTCACTGAATCAGAACTGCAATTGAACGAGGCTCCCAGGAAGCTGGCGAGCATAGCAACACTGCAGTGTCCTGGATCTTTATTTTTTCTTCAAGATAGGGTCTTACTCTAGCCCAGGTTGATCTGGAACTCACTTTGTAGTCCCAGGCTGGCCTTGAACTCATACAGATCCTCCTACCTCTGCTTCCAGAGAGCTGGGATTAAAGGTATGTGCCACCATGCCTGGCAAAGACCTTGACATTTAAAAAAAAAAAATCTTCTTTTTAAAATTTTATTTATTTATTTGAGGGAGGAAGGGGCAGATAGAAAATGGGTGCATCAGGGCTTCCAGCTACTGCAAACAAACTCCAGACACATGTACCACCTTGTGCATCTGGCTTATGTGGGTCCTGGGAATCGAACCTGGATCCTTAGGCTTTTTAGGTAAGCACCTTAACCACTAAGCCATCTCTCCAGACCAAAGACCTTGACTTTAATCGCCCACAGATAATGCTTGGCACAAGGAGAAAGCGACACTAGGAGGAAGCCATTGGTACCTAAGCGTGTCTCCTGTGTGCACCCAAGGCTTGCCTACAAGAGGCTTTTCTGTGGTCCAGCCACGGGATTTTTTTTTTTTTTTTTTTTTGTCCTAGAATTCACTTTGTAGTCTCAGACTGGCCTTAAACTCACAGCTATCCTCCAACCTCTGCCTCATGAGTGTTGGGATTAAAGTTGTATGCTACCACACCTGGCATTTTTTGTTTTCGAGGTAGAGTCACTCTCTCTAGCCCAGGCTGAGTGGGATTTCACTCTAGTTCCAGGCTGGCTTACCTCTGCTTGGAAGCTACTCTCCATAAACCCTGCCTGACAGGCCTGTCTTTCCACATAGCCATGGGGCCAGGGGAGCCTCAGAGACCTTGCTGGTGAGCTATTTTCAGATGAAGACTGAGAAAGAAAGTGGCCAGGTGGGGCTGAAAGGTGGCTTAGCAGTTAAGGCACTTGCTTGCAAAGTCTAAGGACGCAGGTTCAATTCTCCAAATCCCATGTAAGCCAGATGCACATGGTAGGCACATGCAGTTGGAGTTCATTTGCAGTGGCTAGAGGCCCTGACATGCCCATTCTCTCTGTCTCTCTCTCTCTCTCTCTCTAATAAAATAAATAAAAATAAAATATTTTTTAAAAGAAAGGAAAAAAGCCAGGCATGGTGACGCATGTCTTTAATCCCAGCACTTGTGAGGCAGAGATAGGAGGATCGGTGCAAGATTGAGGACCACCCTAAGACTACATAGTGAATTCCAGGTCAGCCTGGGCTAGAGTGAGACCCTACCTTGAGCCCCCCCAGAAAAAAAGTAAGAAGGAAGAAAGAAAGAGAGAGAGAGAGAGAGAGAGAAAGAGCTGGGCGTGGTGGTACATGCCTTTAATCCCAGCACTCGGTAGGCAGAGGTAGGAGGATCACTGTGAGTTCGAGACCACCCTGAGACTACATAGTGAATTCCAGGAGAGCCTGAGCTAGAGTGAAACTCTACCTCGAAAAACCAAAAAAATGGGGTGGGTGATGGGTTGGGTGTAATATTCCTCAAGGCACAGCTTCAAAGATCTGGTAACCCTTTCTGGGAAGGCAGCTCAGTGGGTAAAGTGATTGTGTTACAAACATGAGAATGTAAATTCAATCTCCAGTACCCACATACAAAAGCCGGGCAAGGCAGTGGCGAGGTGTGGTGATGTGGTCCTAGAACTCAGGAGACTGAGGTGGCAGAATGCCATGAGCTCAAGTTCAAGGCCAGCCTGGGCTACACAGTGAATTCCAGGTCAGCTTGAACTACAGTGAGATTGTACCTCAGAAAGGAAAAAAGAAGAAGAAGAAGAAGGAGGAGGAGGAGGAGGAGAAGGAGAAGGAGGAGAAGGAGGAGGAGGAGGAGGAGGAGGAGGAGGAGGAGGAGGAGGAGAAGAAGAAGAAGAAGAAGAAGAAGCAGCAGCAGCAGCAGCAGCAGCAGCAGCACATGAAAAGCCAGGCATCCAGATGTGGTGGCACACGCCTTTAGTCACAGCACTTGGGAGGCAGAGGTAGGAGGATCGCTGTGAGTTCAAGGCCAGCCTGAGAGTACATAGTGAATTCCAGAATTCCAGGTCAGCCTGTGTTAGAGGGAGACCCTACCTTGAAAAAAAAGGCCAGGCGTGTTAGTGCATTGGTACATACTCATAATCCCAGCACTGGTGAGATGAAGACGGGAGGAGCTCTGGGGCTTTCTGGGTAGCCTAATTGGTGAGCCCCAGGCCAATAAGAGACCCTGTCTGAAAAGGAGATGGACAACATTCCTGACAGTGACACCTGAAGCTGTCTTTTGGCCTCCACATGCACACAGGTACACACACATGTGTATAAATAAAACAAAAAAAAAATTAAGAACCCAGTTGGCACATGCCTTTAATCCCAGTACCTCAGGAGGCAGAGGTAGGAGGGTTGCTATGAGTTCAAAGCCACCCTGAGACTACATAGTGAATTCCAGGCCAGCCTGGCCTAGAGCAGGACCCTACCTCGAAAAAACCAAAAGAAAAGAAAAACAAAAAAACTAGGAACCCTAGCTGTCGGTGGTAGCACATGCCTTTAGTCCCTAGCTATTGAGAGCCAAGGCAGAAAGACTGAGTTCAAGGCCAGCTCTGACTGACCAACTAACCAACCAACCAGCCACCCAAGCCCTGGTAAATGAGTGTAGACCCTGGCAAATGAGATAGACCCTGGGTTGTCAATCTCTGAAATAAAAATATCACAGGTCTTCAAAATCTCAAATCTCTAGGTATGTGGTGATTCAGAACATTTTCTTTCTTTCTTTTTTTAAAGATATTTTTATTTGTATATATTTATTTGAGAGAGCTAGAGAGAGAGATAGAGAGAGGGAGAGAGAATGGGCATGCCAGGGCCTCCAGCCCCTGAAAACGAACTCCAGATGCATGTGCCACCTCGTGCATCTGGCTTACGTGGGTCCTGGGGAATTGGACCTGGGTCCTTTGGCTTTGTAGGCAAACGCCTTAACCACTCAGCAATCCCTCCAGCCCCAGAACATTTTCTCTCTAAAAAAAAAAAAAAAGGCCGGGCGTGGTAGCACATGCCTTTAATCCCAGCACTGAAAGGCAGAGGTAGGAGGATTGCCTCGAGTTTGAGGCCACCCTGAGACTCCATAGTGAATTCTAGGTCAGCCTGAACTAGAGTGAGACCCTACCTCAAAAACCAAACAAACAAAAAAATAGCTTTTGCTCTTGTTTCAATTTTTATTTATTTGCATGTGTGTGTATGCACATGCACAGCAGCGCCTTTTGCTACCACAAATACCAGACACATGCACCACTTTCTTTTCTTTGTGGGGGTGAGTCTGGCTTTACGTGGATGGCTGAGGAATTGCATCAGGGATGGCAGGTTCTGCAGGCAAGTGCCTTTAACCACTGAGCCATCTCCCAGCCCCAGATTCAGAACATTGTCATCATAAAGACAACTAGATTTTTTTTGTTTTTGAGGTAAGCCCAATGGACTGCTTTTTTATGCTAGAGTGTAAGGGGGAGAGAATTGGCACACCAGGGCCTCTAGTCACTGCAATCAAACTCCAGACACGTGTGTCCCCTTTTTTATGCTAGAGTGTAAGGGGGAGAGAATTGGCACACCAGGGCCTCTAGTCACTGCAATCAAACTCCAGACACGTGTGTCCCCTTGTGTGCATGTGTGACCTTGCACACTTGCGTCACTGTGCTTATGTGGGGCCTGGAGAGTGCAACATGAGTCCTTAGGCTTTGCAGGCGAGCAGCACCTTAACCACTATGCCGTCTCTCCAGCCCAACAACTAGATTTTTTTTTTAATCTTTTCAAATAAAACACACTAAGATAATTTTTTTGTTTCTTTTTTTTTTTTTTTTTTTAAGATCACTGATAATAGAGGAGAAAAGTGGCCTTGAGAATCGTTAGATCCTCGAGTCAGTTGGAGTTGGTGGGGCTGCCTGCGTTGGAGAAATCGGTGCCAGCCAGGGAAGCCTGGGTTAGAGGTGAGCCCTGCAGATACAGACTCATGGGTCAATGGAACTGGGGTCCCAGAAATGACCCTGCCTGGGTATGCACCATGGTTCTTTTTTTTTGGGGGGGGGGGTTCAAGGTAGGGTCTCCCTCTAACCAAGGCTGACCTGGAATTCACTGTGTTGTCTCAGGGTGGCCTCGAACTCATGGCGATCCTCCTACCTCTGCCTCAAGTGCTGGGATTAAAGGTGTGTGCCACCACGCCCGGCTACAGCATGGTTCTTAAGTAAAACAATCTTGCCCTCCCTTCCCCAGAAGACACCTGACAATGTCTGGAAGCATCCATTGTCAGGAAGGCAGGGTGTGCTACTGACGGGTGGGGGTCAGTGACACTGCTGCGTGAGGCACCATGACCAGGACAGCTCAGCCCCCGTTAGACGTAGAGACCCACCAGGACGGTACTGTTTCCCTCCTTCGCCCCCTCCCATTTATTAGTCACCCTAACTTTAGGTCCCTGTAGGAACCTGCGTTTGCAGGACACTGGACATTCTGAAGTGCGCAGCCCTGTGCGTGCCCTTGCTCCCCGTCCCTGCGCCCAAGATAAAAGCCATGAAATCCAGCCTGCTGTGAAACCAACGAAAATAAACAGCAGGCTCTGCTCAGCACCGGGCTCCTCCGCACTTCAAAGAAAAGCAAATTATGCAAGACACATCTGTGTACATAAGATGAAACTGTGTTGGAAATCTCATTATTGAGCTTTTTCTTTGCAAAAGCATACTTTGGTATAAAGTTTCTAAGAAAATGCATTTAAGGCAACAACAACAACAAAAAAAAAGAGGTGAAAATATGAACACAAAACGTCCATTGAATGGGTAGAGTTCCTTTTTCTCTTGCTTAAGGCAAAGGGCCCAGAGTGCTCTACTCAGATTCCCACTACATTTTGACAGACATCGGAGTGTGTGTGGAGGGCCCTGGGGGTCACAGCTCAAAGGACACTGGATATCCTTGGTGCTCTGGGTTCTGGACAAAGGATGCTAGTGGGAGTTTGGGGGTGGCAAGTGAAAGGAGACCAAGTGTGCCCTGCACACAGTTTCACCCAGAGCCAGTCCCAGTGCTCCAGGGAGACGACGATGCGGGAGTGGCCCGGGTGGCCCCGGGTGCCCCGGAGTCTCCCATTGTGTCTCATCATCCGGCGAGTGTCCCTCCTCTCTGAGCTCATCTCCTGCCTGGAGTGTTTCCTGCCTCCTACCCCAGTCGGGGTTGTCTACTTTCTATCTCACTCTACGTCTGTACATCTCTATTTTCTTTCATTTTTCTCTAGGCTAAAGATTTCAAAGAGATAATTGTTGATTTCTAATTTTTTTTTAATATTTGAGAGAAAAAGACGAACAGAGAGGCAGAAAGAGGGAAAGAAAGAGAGAGAGAGAGAGAGAGAAAGAGAATGAGTGCACCAGGACCTTTAGCTGCTGCAAACAAATTCCAAAAGCATGTGCCACCTTGTGCATCTGGCTTACGTGGGTCCTGGAGAATGGAACCTGAGTCCTTTGGCTTTGCAGGCAAGCACCTTAACCACTAAGCCATCCCTCCATCCCTCTAAATTCTTTTTAAAAAGAAAACACAAAGAATAGCCTTTTGAGCGCTCCCCCCCCCCCCACACACATCTATTCTCCTTTTGGCTTAGCTATTCCCCCTAGCATTTCTCTGGCACCCTCAATGTCATTACATTTGTCACACTGTTCACTTCTTGTCTGTCTATTGTATGTCACACTGAACTAACAGCCCCGTTGCTTCCCAGGGGGCTGGTGAGTAGCAAAATGGGTTCTGGGTTTTGTGAAAGGCAGGCTCAGGTTTTGTGACATCTAGATCTCCCACCACTCGGGAGGCAGAAGTAGGAGGATCACCATGAGTTCGAGGCCACCCTGGTCAGCCTGGGCTAGGGTGAGACCCTACCTCGAAAAAGAAATGGGGGGGTTTATGCTGAGGTTGCTGAGGTATATTCCCTAGGCAAACATTCTCTAGTGCATGGTTTTTGTTTTTCAAGAAATATTTTGGGGAATGGAGAGATAGTTTAGAGGTTAAGGCACTTGTCTGTGAAGCCTAAGAACTCATGTTCGAATCTCCAGGTCCCATGTAAGCCAGTCACACAGTGATGCAAAGCATGTAATGTCGCACTTGAGCACAAGGGGGCGCACACATCTGGAGTTCGTTTGCAGTGGCTGAAGGCCCTAGTGTGCCCATTCTCTCTCTCTTTACCTCCTTCTTCTCTCTCTCTCTCTCACACACACAAATAAATTTTTAAAAATATTTGGGCCAGGCATGGTGGCCCACGTCTTTAATCCCAACCCTTGTGAGGCAGAGGTAGGAGGATTGCCATGAGTTCAAGGCCACCCTCAGACTACAGAGTGAATTCCAGGTCAGCCTAGGCCAGAGTGAGACCCTACCTGTAAAAAAGAAAATGGGGGTCTGGAGAAATTGCTTAGCAGTTAAGGTGCTTGCCTTTGAAGCCTAAAGACCCAGGTTTTCACTCCCTAGATCCCATGTAAGCCAGATGCACAAGGTGGCACATGCGTCTGGAGTTTGTTTGGAGTGTCTAGAGGACCTGGTGTGCCCATTCTCACACTCTCTAATAAATTTAAAAAAAAACATTTAAAAAATTTTAGCTAGGTGTGGCAGCGCATACCTTTAATCCTAGCACTCAAGAGGCAGAGGTAGGATTGCCAAGAGTTCAAGGCCACCCTGAGAGTACATAGTGAATTCCAGATCAGCCTAAGCTAAAGCAAGACCCTACCTCAAAAAACTACAACAAAAAACAACCCTAGAACTCGGAAGCTGAGGTAGGAGATTGCTGTGAGTTCGAGGCCAGCCTGAAACTACAGAGGGAGTTCCAGGTCACCCTGGGCTACAGTGAGATCCTACCTCAGAACCCCCGCCCCCCAATTCATTTATTTAATTTCGTGTGGGAAGAAAGAGAGAATAAGAATGAGCACACCAGGGCCTCGTGCCACTGCAAAGGAACTCCCAATGCTTGTATCACTTTGTGCATCTGGTTTTATGTAGATACTGGGGAAATCGAACCCAGGTCAGTTGACTTTGCAAGGAAGCACCTTTAACCACTGGGCTATCTCTCTAGACCCTAATGCGTGGCTTTTTATCTAATTGGAAAGTTTTTACATGATATTTGAATCATAGCTACTGCTAATTCACTTGCAGGATGTTCTGGCACATTTCCTAGATGGGGAGAGAAAAGCAATTATATCCTTTCAGTTGAAATAAGCAAATGGCACAATGAAGTTTCGTTATTATTGGATCCTCTGCTAAAGGTGCATTTCTTCTCCCCCTCCCCCTCCACCCCGTCTTCACCTGCTCAGAGAGGACCTTTCTGCCTTTGTGGTGAAGAAGCTTGGAGCTTAGCAAAGACCCAGCGGCAACTCCTCGCACACTGTCAGCCACAACAGAATACATTCCCTGCATTCCAGAGCCATGTGGAAATTGTTGTTCGCATCTGTTCACATGCTACAAAGGGCTCTGCTGGAAGCCCCTGGACCAGCGTGGGCTCCATGCTTGCTTGCTTGCTGGTCCGTGTGAGCTGTGTGCCTGTGTTCAAGGGGAAGGCTGAAAGGCAGCAGGCATCACCTTGCTGTCTCTGATTTTGTATTGAAACCTGGAGCAAGTATTCAAAATGAAAACAAAAGCACCTTGGACAAGAAATGCCGTCCTGGTACCGAGTCTACTAAGCATGCATTCAAGTCTCAGGATCCTTTTTTATTTTTAGTTGGTTCAGCAAGCTTTATTCTGTGGAGTTGGTGAATACTTCTAGGTGTGACTTTCTAGAACAGTGTGGCTGGCATGGTGGTGAAACTTCCCTTGTTGGCATGATCATCTGTTGGCACTTCTACCAGACAATTTGAAAGTTGTTTTTTTTTTTTTTTGAGGCAGGGTCTCACTCTAGTTCAGACTAACCTCAAACTCATGGTGACCCTCCTATCTCAGCCTCCTAAATGCCTGGACTAAAGGCATACACTACCACACCTCACTTAGAAGTTAGAAATTCTGCAGCTGGAGAGATTACTCAGTGGTTAAGGTGCTTGCCTACAAAACCTAAGGACCCAGGTTTGATTCCCCAGGACCTGAGTAAACCAGATGCCAAAGGTGGTGCATGTGTCTGGAGTTTGTTTGTAGTGGCTAGAGGCCTTGATGTGCCCATGTTCTCTTTCTCTCCCTCTCTCTCTCTCTCTCTCTCTCTCTTTCTGCCTCTCTCTTTCAAATCAATCAATAAAAAAGAGGTTAGAGGCTGGAGAGATGGCTCAGCGGTTAAGGCATTTGCCTGCAAAGCCAAAGGATCCCGGTTTGACTCTCCAGGACCCACGTAAGCCAGATGCACAAGGGGCACATGCATCTGGAGTTCATTTGCAGAGGCTGGAGGCCCTGGCATTCCCATGCCCCTCCCCCCACTGCCTCTTTCCCTCTCTCAAATAAATAAATAAATAATATATATACATAAAAAAAAAAAAGAAGTTAGAGCTCTTTTTGGCTGCTCACCTCTCCTGAACTTCCAGATCTCTACTCTGGTAAGCACCTCTCATATGGGCCCTGCTAAGCTTGAGGTGGGGGGAGGGGACCCTGACTCCTCCCTCATGGGCTCTGTGTTCCCTTTTGCCTTCTGTGTGGCAGGAGCATTCTGTATCTTCTCCTCTTTCCTTCTCTTAACCTAATAAGGTCTTTAAATTTAAAAAAAAAAAAGTTAGAAGTTCTTCCAGGCCTTGTAGAAGAAGCTAGGATACTTTTCCTCTGGTCCACTTTAATGTAGCTTCTGGATGGGTCAGTTTATGATAGTCTCCAAGAATTTTTGTTTGTTTGTTTGTTTTGCTTTTTTGTTTTTCGTTTTGTCTTTTCAAGGTCAGGTCTCACACTAGCCCAGTCTGACCTGGAGCTCACTCTATAGCCCTAGGCCTTGAACTCACAGTGATCGCCCTCCTTCGGTTGGAACTAAAGGCATGTGCTACCATGCCCAGCTCCAAGATGTTTTATTTATCCAGGTTTTGCCACTGTGCTGGGAACTAAGTATTCAAAACACATGAGCCTATGGGGGAGATTTCATTCAAACCACCATATGCTGCTCCTGACCCCCATAGATTCACGACCATCTCATGATGCAAAACGTATCTAGCCCAACTTTACCAGCCTCAGCACTGTTCAAAATCCCAAAGTCCAAAGTCTCACCTGAGACTCAAGACAAGCCCTTAACTGTAATTCCTATAAAATCAAAGCACATGTTACATACTTCCAGAACATAATGGCCTGAGTATACAGTCCCATTTCAAAAAGTAGGACTTGGGTAGAGAAAGGAAAGACTGGACCATGCAGAATAGAAAGCAAGCAGGGCAAACACCAAATCGTGCAGTTTTATGTCCGACAACTGGAACTTGTGATGAAATTCCGTGGACTTCTAAAGGCCCAGCTGGGCTGTTACAGCCTGAGGAAAGTCCATCCTGAGCCAGCAGCTTTCCTTGGCAGTCATCCTATAGTCCTTGCATCTCCAAAATCTTGGGGTCTCCATTGCAACCCATGGTTCATCTTCACAGCTTCAGTTGTTGACCAGGGAGGTCCCTGATGCCCCCAAAACATTATAGGCCATTGCCAAGGCCCTTGGTTTCCCACCAGGAATAGATGGCAAGACCCTATTGCTGAAGACTCCACATACTTGGGCTGCATAGTCACTGAGATATCCTGCTGGAGCTGAGCTGAAAACCTCCTCCATGTAGACCAGCTGACAAAAAGCTGGAAAAAGCCATGCTGCATGCAGTTCAATGGGAGAGAGAGAAATCTCCAGTGAAGATACTCAACAGTGGACACTGCAAGCCTTATGTTGCAGTCTGGTTCACATCACCCAATCAAGAGCAGCTTGTGGGAAAAATAGGTTTATTTTGGCTTACAGGCTCAAGAGGAAGCTCCATGATGGTACAGGAAACCAATGGCATGAGCAGAGTGTGGACATCACCCCCTGGCCCACATAAAGTGGACAACAGGAACAGGAGAGTATGCCAAACACTGGCAAGGGGGCACTGGCTATAATACCCATAAGCCTGCCCCCAACAATACACTGCCTCCAGGAAGCATTAATTCCCAAATCTCCATCAGCTGGGAGCCTGGCATTCAGAACACCTAAGTTTATGGGGGACACCTGAATCAAACCATCACACCTTATATTTGGCCAGCCAGGTCAAATGAGCCAAAGGGTGCAATAATGGCACGTCTGTTATGGGGGAAACCAACTGCCCTCTAATTGGACTTGAGGCCCACTCCATGGGAGGCAATACATCCCTGATACTGAAAACCTACAACAGGGGTAGTCATGAGCCTTAGGGGTGTAACATCTGCTGATGTTCTGCTAATGTATATACTATACTCACCAAACTGCCCAGTAAGCACTTCTCAATGTTTATACCCATATATTAATGCTACTCTCACTTTTGGTTAGAGAAGCTTCTCTTTTCAGATGGTAGTGACCTTGGGATGACTTGGGATGGGCGCTGAGAAGTGACACAGGAGTACTCAGCACTGAAGTGTCTCTATCACACCTTCCAAGGCTCAGAGTCTGTTATAGAAGAGGTGGTGAAAAGAATGTAAGAGCCAAAGGAAGGGTAGGACTCCTTACAACATGCTCCTCCAGACACAAAATGGCCTGTATATCCATGACCTCACAAGGCCTGACACTACCTACACAAGACCATCACAACAGGAGGAAAAGATCATGACATCAAAATAAAAGAGAGACTGATTGAGAGGGGGAGGAGGAGATATGATGGAGAGTGGAGATTCAAAGGGGAAAGTGGGGGGAGGAAGAGAATTACCATGGGATATTGCTTACAATTATGGAAGTTGTCAAAAAAAAATGCTGGGCGTGGTAGAGCCCCCCTTTAGTCCCAGCACTTGGGAGGCAGAAGTAGGAGGATCACCATGAGTTTGAGGCCACCCTGAGACTACATAGTGAATCCCAGGTCAGCCCAGGGTAGAGTGAAATCCTACCTCGAAAAACCAAAAAAAAGAAAAAAGAAAGAAAGAAAGAACAAAAGAAAGAAAGAAAGAAAGAAAGAAAGAAAGAAAGAAAGAAAGAAAGAAAACACCACATGGTACATAGGTCAAGTTTATTGCAGTAAGAACTTCATTTCTCAGGACCAATTTTTTTCTTTTTTCTTTTTGTTTTTGTTTTTCTCTGGACCAATTTTCTGTCTCCCAAGTGCTGGGAGTAAAGGCATGCACCACCATGCCTGGCTCTGGACCAGTTTTCTATAGCAGTTACTTTCTCATTGCTGGGACAAAACACCTGACCAGAAGCATCTCATGGGAGGAGAGGATTTATTTCCCAATTAACAGTCTCAGGGGGAAGGTTCATCATGGTGGCGAAAGCATGACAACCAGCATACGTCTTCGTATGTCCCAGTGAGAGCAGCCAGAGTGTGTTAGCTAGTGAACACCCAACAGGGTTTGACTAATAAATAATAATAAAACTCAAAGCCCACCCCCAGCGACACCACCTCCCCTAGCAAGGCTCCACCTCCCCAAGGCTCCACAGCTTTTCCAAATTGCCACTAACTGATGATCAAGTATTGAAAACACATGAGCCCGTGAGGAGACATTTCATTCAAAGCGTCACTGGCAGTGAGCTCTTGGCCAAAGCAGTAACCCCCATGTCAAGCATGGAGAGTTCATTCACTCTGGACCAACATGTCAACCCACTGCATTCAGAACGGAGGAAATATCCTGGAAGCTGCTGTCCTACAGCCTCGCCCAGAAGATGTAAACAAGCCAGTTCCTGCGGCCATCAATAGCGCAAGGGGAGACGGGCTTTGGATTCAGGCCATAAACCAGCTTGGGCCTCAGTCCTAAGCCAGAAGGCCCTTCTGTTTTCGATATATATGTGCTTTTGGTTGTTCTCGTGCATCCCATCAGGAACCCTGATGGTTCTTCCCAGCCCCGGGACAAACCAGGAAAGCCTCTGGGCTCTGACTCATTGTCCCCATATGATCTCTGTCTTCAGTGACCTTTCCAGTCTTCACTCTATATCCCTTTCTGGTGTCATCTTTTCCTTGATTAGGATCCCCTGATTTTTAAAAATACATTTTATTTATTTATTCGAGAGAAAGAGAAAGAGAGAGAGAGAGAGGGGGAGGGAGAGAGGGCGTACCAGGGCCTTTAGCCACTGCAAATGAACTCCAGACACATGTGTCATCTTGTGCATCTGGCTTTACATGGGTACTGGGGAATTGAACCTGTGTCCTTAGGCTTCACAGGCAAGCACTTTAACCTCTAAGCTCTCTCTCTAGCCCCAGGATCCCCTGATTTCAACTGAGGAGAGTTAACTGCAAAATCATAGTAGTCCATGACCTCAAAGCAAGCCTCAAAATCCCAGGCCCTCTTCTCTCTTTTCTGCTCACGTATATACATCACAGATCTAAGTCAGGTTCTCACCCAGTCTTTCTGGATTCATCACTTGAAGCTGGAAGTGGATGACGCTGGGGTCATTGTTGCTGTCCTTCTTGCTCTTTCCCAGGCAGGGCATAAAGACCTGCCCGTAAGCAGTTCATCCTGTCCCCTACTTCCGCTCCGGCCAGCCCAGGGTTACTTGCCCTGGGTGGATACTGTTTCCCCAGGCATGCATCAGAGCCAGGGCTTTTCATTGGCCTGCAAATCCTAACACTGGCCTGTTGTCTCAGTGCCCAGTGATCTTGTCTGTGGTTGGTGGTCTCAAGGCAGCCCCTGGTTCCCTTCCCTGCCTGTTTCACCCCTCCTCTTCAGGCCCACTTTGCTCTCCACCTGGCCTCTTCATCTCGTCCCCACTCTAGGGAAGGGATGAGGCTTGCTTTCTGTCTCTTCCTCCAGATGTTAACTTGAGGACTGAGTACTGCATTAATCTTGATCTTCTCATCCAGTCCCTGTGACCAGTGTTCTTGAGTCCTATCTGGAGGGAGGAAAGTCATGAACTTTAGTGCCTACCCTGGGCTGTGTAAAAAGTGAAGAGACAAGAGTTCTAAACAAAACAACAACAACCAACTAGGAGTGGTGGCACATGCCTTTAATCCCAGCACTTGGGAGGCAGAGATAGGAGGATCACTGTGAATTCGAGGCCACCCTGAGACTACATAGTGAATTCCAGGTCAGCCTGGGCTAGAGTGAGACCCGACCTAGAAAAACAAAAACAAAACAAAACAAAACAAAACAAAAAGACATGATGAACTATGATATGTCAATATTGTGTAAATAAAATTTAATAGTGAAACAGGGATCTGAAATCCCTGGGAACTTTTAAAAATTATTTTGTTTATTTGAGAGACAGACAGAGAGAGAGGGGGGCAGATAAAGAGAATGGGCATACCAGGGCCTCCTGCCACTGCAAACAAACTCTAGACTCCTTGTGCCACCTTGTGGATCTGGCTCTATATGGGTACTGGGGAAAACCAACCTGGGTTTTTTGGCTTTTCAGGCAAGCACCTTAACCACTAAACAATCTCTCCAGCCCAACTTTTTTTTTTTTTGTTGTTGTTGTTAGTTTTTCAAGGTAGGGTCTCACTCTAGCCCAGGCTGACCTGAAATTCACTATGTAGTCTCAGGATGGCCTCGAACTCACGGTGATCCTCCTACCTCTGCCTCCCGAGTGCTGGGATTAAAGGCATGTGTCACCACGCCCAGCTCCTCAGGTACATTTGCCCTACACGTTTAGGAGGATGTCACATGGATTAAGGTAAAGGCAACAAAATCTCATTTGTTCAGATAATCATTTGGATATTTTAAATTTTTATTTATTTGCAAGCAGAGAGAAGGGAGACAGATAGAGAGAGAATGGGCACACCAGGGTCTCCAACCACTGCAAACGAACTCCAGACGCATGTGCCCCTTGTTAATCTGGCTTATGTGGGTCCTGGGGAATCAGACCTGGGTCCTTTGGCCTTGCAGGCAAGCGCCTTAATCACTAAGGCATCTCTCCAGCCCTCATTTGGATTTTTTATATACATTTTTTTCTTTATTTGTTCATAACTAATTTACATTTCCTCATATTAACATATGCTACTACTTATGTAATTAAAGTATGCCAGTGAGAAAAGTTCTCATAGTGCTTTCCCTGAGTTGCTGTTTCTAAGAAAACACTGGGGCTGGAGGATTTAGCTCAGTGGCCTAGCAAACACAGGGACCTAGGTTCGGACATCAGCAAAGAGGGGTTGGGGAGAAAACACTGAACAGGAACATGAACATGTGCGAAAGAGGCATGAGAATAAAATATCATGCTCATTTTTTTTATCATGCTCATTTTTATAAACAAGCACCTCTAACCACTGAGAAATCTCCCCAGCTGTTCATTTTTAATATCTTACCATTTGATCTTTACATTTTTTTTTTTGTCTGAAGAAAAATAGGAACAAATCCATGCTTAATGATGCTAAGACAATGGTTCAGATGACTCAGAGAAGAAGTGCAAGGAAGCAGTGAAACTGAATTGCATCCTCAGGTTCCATGGGTACTGGGAGGATTTCCTCTGCATTAAGCATTTTATTGTATTCTTAAAAACGCAGGGTGGCCTGGAGGGATGGCTTAGCGGTTAAGGCATTTGCCTGCAAAGCCAAAAGACCCAGGTTCTATTCCCCAGGATGCCGGGCTCCGCCGGCGGGGCAGGTAGTGCCGAGGGAAGGACCAGGCCCGCTGGTTCCTCCTGAGGGGCTGAGGAGGAGATGAGCGTCCGACGACTCAGACCTCTCCTGGCCACCGGAGAAAACCACACTGAGTCGGGAGTCTTGTGAAGCAGGAACTCGATTTATTGCATGAACAGTTGCCTATATATGTTGGGGTGAAGGCGGGGATTGTAGGATGGTGGGAACGTAAGGGCCATAGTAAACTGTACTATTGAAATGATATTCTAATCCCATGTGGAGGTAGCAGGTAAGAAGCCATTAGCGTCTTGCTGAGTCACGTCTGGCAGAGGCAGATCACCAAACTTAGCTAGGCTCAGGAAGTTCCACTAGGCCTCACACTTGGGCCTTAGAGGCCAACACCAGGACCCATGTTAGCCAGATGCACAAGGAGGTGCACACGTCTGGAGTTTGTTTGCAGTGGCTGAAGACCCTGGCACGCCCATTCTCTCTCTCTCTCTCTCTCTCTCTGTTTCTTTCTCTGCCTCCCTCTTTCTCTGTCAAATAAATAAATAAATAAAAATATTTTTAAAAAGCACAGGGCAAGCCTTGTCACAAGCCTCCACCCTCCACAAGTGTAGCAATGGACTCAGGACAACACAACACACACGCATCACTGGTGAGAGGACTACAGAACAACCAGCTCGGTTTTGTTTCTTCTTGCTCTGGATAATTTAGGATTTTGCAATGTGCACGGCATAACTATTGCTGTGGTTTGATGTAAACCTTAAATGCTCCTTTTACGGCAACAAAAACAAGTCCAGGGCTGGGGAGATGGCTCAGCGTTTAAGGTTTGTGCCTGCAAAGCCCAACAGCCTGGATTGGACTTCCCAGTACCCACGTAAAGCCAGATGCACAAAGTGGTGTATGTTTCTGAGTTCATTTTCAGTGGCAGGAGGCCCTGGCATGCACATTCTCTCTGTATGTCTTTCAAATAAATAAATATAAAATATATGTGTATACACACACACACACACACACACACATTAATACATGGGCTAGAGTGAGACCCTACCTGAAAAAACTAAAGACATTTTTTTTTTTTTTAGGGCCAGAGTGATGACTCAGAGGCTAAAGGCTCTTTGCCAAACTTGACAACCTGGGTTTGATATCCCAGTTCCCATATTAAGCCAGACACACAAAGTGGCCTATGTGTCTGGAGTTCATTTGCAGTGGCAGGAGGCCCTAGGGCACCCATGTACTCTCTCTCTCTCTTAAATAAATAAGTAAATATTTTTCAAAAAATACTTTAAAATGCTTATGTTATTTATTTAAGAGAGAGGGAGGGAGGCAAATAGAAAATTAACTGGGGCTGGAGAGATGGCTTAGCAGGTTAAGCACTTGCCTGTGAAGCCTAAGGACCCCGGTTCGAGGCTCGATTCCCCAGGACTCACGTTAGCCAGATGCACAAGGGGGCGCACGCGTCTGGAGTTTGTTTGCAGTGGCTGGAGGCCCTGGTGCGTCCATTCTCTCTCTCTCTCTACCTGCCTCTTTCTCTCTCTGTCTGTTGCTCTCAAATAAATAAAATGAACAAAAACTAAAAAAAAAAAAAGAAAATTAACTGCATGAGCAAAACCAAAGGACCCAGGTTAGATTCCCCAGTACCCACATAGAACCAGATGCACAAGGTGGCACATGTGTCTGGCGTTCATTGGCAGTGGCTAGAGGCCCTAGCATGCCCATTCTCTCTCTGTCACCCATTCTCTCTTTCTCTCCTTGCAAATGAATAAATAAAATATTTTTAAATACTTTTTTTAGGCTGGGCATGGTGGCGCATGCCTTTAATCCCAGCACCTGGGAGGCAGAGGTAGTTGTGAGTTTGAAGCCACCCTGAGACTACATAGAGAATTCTAGGTCAGCCTGGGCTAGACTGAGACCCTACTTCGAAAAACCAAAAACAAAAAAACAAAAAAAAACCCCTTTTTTTAAAAAAAGCAATTCCAGGGCTGGAGAGATGGCTTAGCAGTTAAAGTGCATGCCTGTGAAGCCTAAGGACCCATGTTCTACTCTCCAGATCCCACGTAAGACAGATACACAAAGGTGAGACAAGAGCAAGGTTGCACATGCCTACTAGGTGGTGTAAGCATCTGGAGCTTGATTGCAGTGGCTGAGGCTGAGTGGAGCATCAATTCTCTCTCTCTCTCTCTCTGTCTCAAAATAAAAATAAAACAATTCCACCCAATATAGTCCTTTGTAAATTAGAGTTAACACTACCGAACATAAACTTACCAATTATTGTTGCAATAGTAGGAAAGACAAGAGCTCCAGACAAAATCCAGGAATCAGACATGATCTGCTACAGGATTAGCTTCAACTGGAATATAAGGAGTAGGACCACCAATCCTTGGAAATACACTGTTCCAAATTTGTAGTTTGAGTATTTGTACCCTGGTCTAAGCACATAGTCCTCCCAGTGAATCATCTTGCTTAATATCATCATGGCAGTAATCGAAGGAAGTTTCATTAAGAGAAATAAGCTAGGGCTGGAGAGATGGCTTAGCGGTTAAGCACTTGCCTGTGAAGCCTAAGGACCCCGGTTCGAGGCTTGATTCCCCAGGACCCACGTTAGCCAGATGCACAAGGGGGCACACTCATCTGGAGTTCGTTTGCAGTGGCTGGAGGCCCTGGCGTGCCCGTTGTCTCTCTCTCTCTCTGCCTCCTCCTCTCTGTCACTCTCAAATAAATAAATAAAATAAAAAAATTAAAAAGAGAAATAAGCTCTCCATAACACCCAGCCCTTTTTTGTTTCTGAGGTAGGGTCTCACTCTAACCCAGGCTGACCTAGAACTCACTGTAATCCTCCTACCTCTGCCTCCCAAGTGCTTGGATTAAAGGCGTGCGCCACCACGCCGAGCTCATCCAGCCCTTCTTTATGGCCTACAGCCTGCATAAATGTCAGTGCTCCATTTGCCACCACTGCCTGGTAGGTCCAATCTTTATTATGGCTGCGGAAAACAAACAAGCTTTATTTCATTTTGTTTTTTCAACATAGGGTCTTACTCTAGCCCACGTTAACCTGGAACTCACTCTATAGTCCCAGGCTGGCATCAAACTCATGGTGATCCTCCTACTTCTCTCTCCCAAGTACTGGGATTAAAAGAGTGAGCCAGCACACCAGGCCTTTATTTTATTTTTATTTATTTACTAGCAAGGGGCGGGGGAGGCTGGAGGGAGAGATGGCTTAGCAGTTAAAGTGTACAAAGTGACACAAGTGTGCAAGTTTGCCCATGCACACAAGGGGATGCACAAGTCTGGAGTTTGATTTTAGTGGCTGGTGGCCCTGGTGTGCCAATTTCTCTCTCTCTCTTGCTCTCTCACATTAAAAAAAAAAAAAAAAAAAAAAAAAAAAAAAAAAAAAAAAAAAAAAAACATAGAGAGCCAGGCATGGTGGCTCATGCCTTTAATCCCAACACTCTGGAGGCTGAGGTAGGAGGATTGCTGTGAATTGGAGGCCAGCCTGAGACGACATAGTGAATTTTAGGTCAACCTGGGCTAGAATGAGACCTTACAAAAAAAGTTTTAAAAAAAGAGGGAAAGAGAGACAGAATGGGCATGATAGGGTCTTTTGCCACCTCAAACAAACCCCATACACATGCACCACTTTGTGTACCTGGCTTCATGTGGGTATTGGGGAATTGAACCTGGGTTATCAGGTTTTGCAAGCAACTGTTTTTAATTACAGAGCGATCTCCCCAGCCCTAAACAAGCTTTTTGAAATCAGTCTGTCTGCCAGATCCAACACATAAGTGACTGGATCCAGCTTTGGAAAACTGTTAAGTATTCAGCATTGCACTGAGGACATGACACTCTGGCTGCACTGTTTCCTCTTTGTTTTTCACCCACCGGGCACTGCAGACAAGCCTGGGAACCCATTTGGCAGATGCTCTGCACCTGCATGGTCTCACCCATTCAGCTGTTGTATCGTTTTCATCACCGACAGAACCCAGCAACCTCTACTAATGCCAGTACTCGGAAGGTGAAGGGGGGAGGATCCCGAGTTCAAGGCCAGCGTGAGCTACACTCCGCCTGTCTTCTCGGCGGTTGACAGTTCATTCCTTTCTCTTCAATATTGCTGAACACGTCCTGTTGCTTGGATGTCCTGAGTTTGTTTACGGATTTGTCTACTAATTACTTCACATGTCGACCAGTACACACATGGCTGCTATACGTATTGATATGTATCTTGTTTGGATGTAATTTTTCAAAGCCATTTTCTAAATGTAGGGTCCCATTATACCACAAACTCAGACTTATTTGCTCGGGAACAAATTGTCACAATGTCTCACAGAGTGGCCATGCTGTTGTGTGTTACACAACTATGAAGGGGCATGCCTGAATACCCCTCCAGCTGCAGCAACTGGCATCCCCATTTATATATGTTAGTAGTTCTGGTATCTCTTTTTGATGTTATCTCATTGCTGTTTAAGTCTGCAATTCTCCACACTGGGAAGATGGCCCAGCAGTTAAAGGCATTTTCTTGCAAAGCCTGCCAGAATGAGTCCAATTCCCCAGGTGTCCACATAAAGCCAGACAAGGCATTTGTTTGTGCACACATGCAAATAAATAAAATCAATTTGCAACTCCCTGCTGGTAAACAACACAGAGCATGTTCTTGAATGATTGCTTGCTGTCTTTATATGTTCTTGGGTCAGATAGCTGCTCAGATAGTTTCCATTTTTACTTGAGTTTAGGGGTTGTGTATTTTAAATACAAATTATTTTTCAGACATGTGTTCTGTAAATAATTTATTCCAGGAAGGGGATTGTTTCTTTGCAATCTAAATATAATAGGTAGAAAAAAAATTTTTGTTTTTCCAAGGTAGGGTTTCGCTCTAGCCCAGGCTGACCTGGAATTCACTATGTAGTCTCAGGCTGGCCTCGAATGCACATCAATCCCCCTACCTCTGCCGCCCGAGTGCTGTGATTAAAGGAGTGCACCACTGTGCCCACTTTATTTTGCGACTTTTTGATAAGCTTCAAATTTTGTATTTGCAGTAACTTCTTCTGCATTTTTTCTAAATACTTGTTCTATCAACAGTTTTTTGGGGAAGAACATGGCTACTTAACTGTATTTCACTTTGAATTTACAAAGTTGTGGCACTGTGTAATCTGATTATAGTACAGATTTCAAACAAGCGCCTTTGACTACTACTGATGCATGTTGCCAGAGCTATGGTACCTATTTCAATCATTTTGTAGAAACGCCTGGAGGGGGCGCGCATGCACCGCGGAAATGCCAGTGTCCTGAGCTGAGTCCCAGCGGCCACACGAGGGCGCGCGCACCCATCTTTCCTGACAGCACCTGGGCTAGGATGCCTGCGGAGTCTCCAGACATCCATCAAGAACACACAAGGGCACTTGCCTGATGTAGCGAATGAAAAGCCTCCTGTCCATTCTCCTGAATGCAAGGGAGGAAATCCTCAGGAAACTCAGTAGGAGAAAGAGAAATACAAAGTGGCCCCTGTTTCCACTAAACACTTTCCTCTAATTTCAAGCTTACCAGAAACCTGCGGAAACACCAAACTATTTTACACGTGTGTTTATATTGTCATAGCAATACTTAAAGATTCTGTTTTATTACTTATCATTCTTAACTTTTTTTTTGAGGTAGGGTTTCACTCTAGCCCAGGCTGACCTGGAATTCACTATGTAGTTTCAGGGTGGCCTCGAACTCACGGTGATCCTCCTACCTCTGCTTCCCAAGTGCTGGGATTAAAGGTATGTGCCACCACACCCAGCTTTAAGTTTTTTCTTTTAAAAAAATTTTTACTTGGCACACCAACAATAAATTCATTAATAAAACAGATAACAGGTGTTGCCCAGTTGAAGTATGGCCTAAAAGATCTAGAGGAGGTTGTCGGATTGCTGAAGAAACTTGGCATACAGTTACAGATCTCCATCTACTTGGGCTTGGTGTACAAGGTGCAGCAGCACACGGGCACCATCTTCCAGGTCATAGCACTCAGCCGATGCAGGCAGAGGCTTGTGCCCGAGAGCCTGGCAGCTGGAGGCAGATACGACTTGCTGATTCCCAAGCTTAGAGGTCCACAGGCTCTGGGGCCAGTTCCCACTGCTGTCGGTGTCAGCACAGCCATAGACAAGATATTTGCTGCTGCCCTCAACATGGAAGAACCTGTTACAATAAGCTCCTGTGACCTCCTGGTTGTCAGTGTTGGCCAGATGTCCATGTCCAGGGCCATTCACCTGACCCAGAAACTCTGGACAGCAGGGATCGCAGCCTGCAAAACCTAAGGACCCAATAATGTATGTTTGATTCCCCAGGACCCATGTTAGCCAGATGCACAAGGTGATGCATATATGTGGAATTTGTTTACAGTGGCTAGAAGCCATGTCAAGGTGAAATCTTCTGAGAAGGAAAGGCAAACAGAGAAGTGGGTACTGGAATCAGATCTTGTGGAGCATGTTATGCAGAAACTGAAGACTAAAGTCAGAGATGAAAGGAACGCCGGAGAAGCCTCTGATGATCTTCCTGTACAAAATCTGAAGGGGTCGCTTTCTAATGCTTCAGGTTTGTCTGAAATCCATGGAGCAACTGTAGTTCCCATTGTAGGTGTGATAGCCCCAGAAAAGCTGTCAGCCAGCACAAGGAGGTGGTACGAGGCTCAGGTGCAAATCCGACTTCAGACTGCCCTTGCCAATTTACATCAGAGAAGCAGTGAAATTGAAATCTACCAAAAGAAACAATCTTACAGTTTTTATCATTAGAGTGGGATGCCAATGAGCAGGCATTCAACACAAGCGTGAACCAGCTGCTGCCACGCCTGCCAAAGCAAAGGTACCTCAGACTAGTCTGTGATGAAATTTATAATATCAAAAAAAAAAAAAAAAAAAAGGTGTCAGTGCTCTTCTTGTATAGCTACAGAGATGACTACTATAGGATCTTATTTTAACCCTAAACAACTGTCATTACATTGTTCAAATGGATAGGAGCTTACACTAGAATCACAGAGTGTTGTACATTCAATGTCATTTTAAATTAACTTTAAATTCTAAGAAGCTGCCCTACAAAGTAGAGCTTTGTCGGTTTTTCATATATAATGTAGTATCTTTTTATTATAATAAATGCTTTCCTATTAAAAAAATATTTTACTTGTGCTGGAGAGATGGCTTAGCGGTTAAGGCTTTTGCCTGAGAAGCCCAAGAATGTATGTTTGAATCTCCAGGTCCCACGTAGCCAGATGCAAACTGATGCAAGCATGCAATGCTGCACATGTGCACGGGGGGGGGGGGAAGGGCACACGCATCTGGAGTATGTTCACAGCGGCTGAAAGGCTCTGATGCATCCATTCTCTTTCTCTCTGCCTCTAAAAAATAAAATAAAAAACATTTTATTTATTTATTTGAGAGAAAAAGAGGCAGAGAGAGAGAATAGACACTCCATGGCCTCTAGCCACTGTAAACAAATTCCAGATATATGCATCACCTTGTGCATCTGGCTAACATGGGTCCTGGGGAATCAAACATACATTATTGGGTCCTTAGGTTTTGCAGGCAAGTGCCTTAACTGCTTAGCCATCCCTCCAGCACTATTCTTAAGTTTTTTTTTTTTTTTTGACATAGCTATCCTAGTAGGAATCTGATTTTTAGCTTCAGGGCTGAAAGGAATAGATAATTAGTGCTATTCTCCTTCTTTATCCTCTCCATCAGAAGCCAAGTCAAATATATGATTAGGTAACTGTTCATGAATTAGCATACAAAATAAGTTTTGGGCTGGGGAAAGAGCCCAGTGGTAGAGCGGCTGCTGAGCTTGTGCAAAGGCCCTCACTTCAATCCCAGCACCACAAAAATGTTCTGCTAAAGATTCTGTTAATGTCTATTTAAAGAGGCCAAAACAGTGTAAATAATTTTAATCTCAAAAGTATTGCTGAGGGATGAAGAGATGGCTTAGTGGTTAAGGCGCTTGCCTGCAAAGCCTAAGAATGCGTGTTTGAATCTCCAGGTCCCACATAAGCCAGACACAAGCATGCAATGCCTCACAAGTGCCTTGAGGGGGTGCACACATCTGGAGTTCATTCACAGTGGCTGAAAGGTCCTAGAGTGCCCATTCTCACTCTCTCTCTCAAACAATAAAATAAAAATAAAATAAAATAAAATAAAATAAAATAAAATAAAAGGCCAGGCATGGTGGCGCATGCCTTTAATCCCAGTACACAGGAGCACGGGAGGCAGAGTTGGGATTAGGAGGATTGCCGTGAGTTCGAGGCCACCCTAAAAAAGAAAGAAAAAAGTATCGTTGAGGGTTAGAGAGATGGCTTAGGGGTATTATGTTTGCCTAAAAAGCCAAAGGACCCAGGTTCAGTTCCCCAGGATTCACATAAGCCAGATGCACAAGGTGGCATATACATCTGGAATTTGTTTGCAGTGGGTAGAGGCCCAGGCACACCAATTCTCTCTCCCGCTCTCACTCTCTCACATTAAGAAAGGCAACCCAGGTGTGGTGTTGCATACCTTTAATCCCAGTACTTGGGAGGCAGAGGTAGGTGGATCACTGTGAGTTCAAGGCCACCCTGAGACTCCATAGTGCATTCCAGGGCAACCTGGGCTAGAGACCCTACCTCGAAAAACAACAAGAAGAAAGCCAGTCTGCAGTGACCTTAGGATGACTCAGAAGGCATCATGGTGCTGAGAAGAAGTGACAGAGGAGTGCTCAGCACTGCAATATATCACACCTTCCAAGGCTCAGGGTCCATTGCGGAAGAGGTGGTAGAAAGAATGTAAGATCTTGCCAAAGGAAGGGTAGGACTCCATACAACGTGCTCCTCCAGACACAAAATGGCCTGCTATCCATGACCTCACAGTGCCTGACACTACCTACACAAGACCATCATAATAGAAGGAAAAGATGATGACATCAAAATAAAAGAGAGACTGATTGAGAGGGGGAGGGGATATAATGGAGAGTGGAGGTTCAAAAGGGAAAGTGGATGGAGGGAGAGAATTACCATGGGATATTATTTACAATCATGGAAGTTGTGGTACTTTGTGAATCTGTTCACATAAACAAAGCCATAAAATTTAATCAAAGTCATATGTTTTTTAAAATTTTTTTTGTTGTTTATTTATTTGAGAACGACAAGACAGAAACAGAAAGAGGCAGATAAAGAGAGAAAGAGAATGGGCACACCAGGGCCTCCAGCCACTGCAAACGAACTCCAGACGCGTGTGCCCCCTTGTGCATCTGGCTAACGTGGGTCCTGGGGAATCAAGCCTCAAACCGGGGTCCTCAGGCTTCATAGGCAAGCTCTTAACCGCTAAGCCATCTCTCCAGCCCCAAAGTCATATATTAAGTCTTGCATCAATAACAGATAAATTAGAGTTTGTATGCAAATATTTCAAATCAATAAACATGCCATTTTTACAGAAGTTAGATCACTACGAAATGCTTTTTACCCACAGAATGTGGCCTGTAGTCTGCTATAAATTGTTAACTCCTTTAAAACTGTCTTCTATTAATTTTTCTTAATACAATCACAAAACTTGTTTTTCTATTCCTATAGTTTAACATTACAATAGTTACACATGTTAATGTAAATGAATAGCAAAATTTGTATGTGTGCTGTAGAACTAAAGGGGTGATACATGGAAAGGGGTATATGACAAAGTAATTTAAAATCCAGAAACCTGAGATGCATTATTTTGCCTCTAAAACTCTCATCATTTTAGTACTAAATTCAAAAAAGGTCTGATGACTTAAAATATCACATACTGGGGGCTAGAGAGATGGCCCAGCGATTAAGGCACTTACCTAGCAAAGCCTAAGGACCCAGGCTCAATTCCCTAGTCCCACATGGAGCCAGATGCACAAAGTGATGCATGCATCTGGGGTTCATTTTCAGCAGCAAGGAGGCCCTGGTACAACCATTTTGTCATTCTTCTTGCAAATAATTTTTTTAAAAATCTTCAAAAACATGAAAAATAATAATAAAAAATCTTAAGCTGGTTATGGTGGCACATGCCTTCAATCCCAGCACTTGGGAGGCAGATATAAGAGGACTGCCCTTTCACATCAATACTCAGGAGGCTGTAAGACTGAGTACAGACTGGGCTACAGAATGAGTTCCAGGTCATTCAGGGCTAGAGGGAGACCTTCTTTCAAAGTCCTTTCCCTCAAATATAAAACATAATAAGCAAAAATATCTTCCAAACTACTTCAAGTGTAATGACACTGCAAAAAAGGATTACCAGTTATTGAGCATTCCCCAGTTAAGATGTTATTTACATCCTTGAAGAAGGTGGTGAATGTCTGTGACAGTCAATACACACCAGTAACAGCACATTCAGAACCATTCAATTTTATTACCTAAAACAAAATTCAAACAAAATGTACAGAGTATTTTAAAATCCATTCTATGGTCTCTTGAGGAAATAGTATAAAAATTTTCAGAAAGCATGGTAGTTCTTCAGATAGAATGGCCTGGGAGCTGTACTTTGTGCAGTTTTTAAGAGGCAATTTAGTAACATTTGGATTTACAACAAATTTAAATCTGCTGAGAGATGAGTCATCCAATGACTAACATCAGTGTTCTACTTCTTTCAACCACATCAACTAATGATGTAAAACTATAAGCAGAAGGGCTGGGGAGACTGCTCAGTGGTTAAGGCACTTGACTGCAGAGCTTAATGACCCAAATTCAATTCCCCAGTACCCATGATGCACAAAGTGGTGCACACATTTTGGTTGGTTTGCAGTGGCTGGAGGCTTGGGCATGCCCATTGTCTCTTTCTGTTTTTGTCTCTCTGCTAGCAAATAAGTATTTTAAAAAATCGATAACAAGTTTAAGGTTTTGCCACATTCCACATATTATGCAATTCCATTCCTATATGAATCCTTTTATATTAAGATTTGATACATGAATAAAAGCTTCACTATCTTCTCTACATTTGTATAAGGCTTTTAAGTATGGCCATCTAGCTGTCTTGGGGGCCACATGATTACATCTGAAGGTTTCTCTCTACTATGGGTTGTTAGATGTCCAATAAGTGCTTTACACATGTTCAAGGTCTTGCAACAATCTGTACACCTGTAATTTCCCTCCTGTATGAGTCTAGTGGTATCAAATCAAGGCTGTAGTGTTGTTAAAGGCCTTGCCACACTCTTGACATTTACAGGGATTTTCTCTTGTATACTTGATGTTAAGGGTTGAACTACTACTGAAGGCTTTGATTTTCTTTACACTGGTAGGATTTCACTCGAGTATGAATTTCCTGGTGACATTTAAGCCTTGGGGAAGTGACAAAACCTTTGCCACATTCTTTACATACATATGGTCTCTCTCCAGTATGAACTTTCTGGTGTCGATTAAGCTGTGAAGAGCAGTAATAGGCTTGGCCACATTCCTTACAACTATAGGGTTTCTCTCCGGTATGAATTCTCTGGTGTACACAAAACGTTGAGCGGTTATTAAAGGCTTTGCCACATTCTTGACAATGGTAGGGTCTCTCTCCAGTATGAATTATCTGATGTCGTTTAAGCTGTGAAGAACAGCTATAGGCTTTTCCACATTCCTTACATCTATAGGGTTTCTCTCCAGTATGAATTCTCTGATGCTTAATAAGATCTGAAGAACGGATAAAGTCTTTGCCACATTCTTGACATATATAGGGTCTCTCTCCGGTATGAATTCTCTGATGATCAATGAGATGTGAGGAACATTTAAAGCGTTTATCACATTCTTTGCATCTGTAGGGCAGCCCTTCCCAGTGAATTTTCCTATGTTGGATCAAGTACGCAGCACATTTAAATGTTTTGTCACATTCTTTATATTTGTAGGGCTTCTCTTCTGTGTGGATTATCTGATGTTGATTAAGTGTTAAACGACGATTGAAGGTTTTCCCACATTCATCGCATTTGTAGGGTCTCTCCCCAGTATGAATTATATGGTGCTGAAAAAGGCTAGAGTGATACTTAAAGGCTTTGCCACATTCATCACATGTGTAGGGTCTCTCTCCAGTATGAATTATTTGGTGCTGAGTGAGGATTGAGTGTGTCGTAAAAGCTTTGCCACATTCATGACATTTGTATGGTTTCTCTCCCGTGTGAATCAGGTGATGTCGAGTGAGGTTTGCTTTACTATTGAAGGCTTTGCCACATTTTTCACAGGGGTAGGGTTTGGCACCACTGTGAACTATTTGGTGTCGAGTAAGGATTGACGGATACTTAAACACTTGGCCACATTCTTTACATTGGGGTTTTTCTCCAGTATGGATCATCTGGTGCTGAGTAAGGTTTGTACTTTTATTGAAGGTTCTGCCACATTCATCACATTTGTATGGCTTCTGTCTCTTATGAGTTACCTGGTGCCGAGCAAAGTTTGTACTTTTGTTGAAGGCTTTGTCACACAGTTGACATTTGTATGGTTTCTGTCTCTTATGAGTTACCTGGTGTCGAGTGAGGTTTGTGCTTCTATTGAAAGCTTTGCCACATTCCTTACATGTGTACGGTTTTGCTCCAGTGTGTATTAGTTGGTGCTTGGTTAGGGCAGAATGATATTTAAAGGTGCTTCCACACTGTTTACATAAATAAGGTTTACCTGTTTTATGAGTCCTCTGACAATGATTAGAAGTTGAGCCACTGATGGAAGCTTTGCTACAGTCTTTATAGTTGTAAGGCTTCTCCTGACTATGGATGCCATAATGGATGGGTGCTCTTGAGAACGGAGTAATGTCTTTTGCAGATGTGCTAGCTTTGCAAAGATTCTCTGGAAAAAGAGAGCACACTGAGGTTTACAATTTGAAGCTTGTTGAAACTGTGATTTCATTACATTCACAAAGTTTTATCTCCAATTTAAGTATCATTACAATCACTTAGGATCAAGCTCATCAATATTTTTAGTTTCATTATATATGCATTGGATTTTATAAATGTTTGAATCTGGATTATGGCTAAGAAAATTCTGATTGGCTACCTGAGTTTTGCAGGTCACTCCTGAAATCCTAGCACTTGGGAGGCTGAGGCAGGAGGATTATGATGACTGCAAGGCTAGACTGAGATACAGTATTTAAAAAAAAGTTTCTGAGCCGGGCATGGTGGCACACACCTTTAGTCCCAGCAGTTGGAGGCAGAGGTAAGAGGATCGCTGTGAGTTCAAGGACATCCTGAGACTACAGAGTGAATTCCAGGTCATCCTGGGCTAGAGCGAGACCCTACCTTGAAAAACCAAAAAAAAAAAAAAAAGTTTCTGCACCTGGGTGTGGTGGCACACACCTTTAATCCCAGCACTTGGAGGCAGAGATAGAAGGATCGCTATGAGTTCGAGGCCACCCTGAGACTACATAGTGAATTCCAGGTCAGCATGGGCTAGAGTGAGACCCTACCTCAAAAAACCAAAAAAAAAAAAAAAAGGTTTCTGCGTTTACTAAAGCTGTATATTTTGGGGCAGGGAAAATTCATTTGCTGATGGCAGAATAATCAATCTGTCAAAAAGAAATTCAAATCAATCACATTTAGAAATGTGCTTTCATTTTTTAATCTTTTGTTTTTGGGGGAGTTCAAGGTAGGGTCTCACTCTAGCCCAGGCTGACCTGGAATTCACTATATAGTCTCAGGGTGGTCTCGACCTCATGACAATCCCCCTACCTCTGCCTCCTGAGTGCTGGGATTAAAGACATACATCACCATACCTGACACCACCTTTTTTTTTTTTTTTTTTTTTTTGAGGTAGGGTCTCATTGTAGCCCAGGCTGACCTGGAATTCTGTATGTATTCTCACAATGGTCCATCTACCTCTGCCTCCTAAGTGCTGGGATGAAACTAATGCACCACCATGCCCAGTTTTAATCTCTTTTTAAAAGAAATGTTTGATTTAAATTTAGTCAGATACATTTTAAATTGTTTAAGATCTTTTTTCTTCTTCTTTTAAAATGTGGGCTGGAGAGATGGCTTAGTGATTAAGGTACTTGCTGGAAAAGCCAAAGGACACAGGTTCGATTCCCCAGTACCCACATAAAGCCATATACACAAGGTGGCACATGTGTCTAAAGTCTGTTTTCAAAGCTGGGCGTGGTGGCATATGCCTTTAATCCCAACACTCGGGAGGCAGAGGTAGGTGGATTGCCGTGAGTTCGAGGCCACCCTGAGACTGCATAGTGAATTTCAGGTCAGCCTGGACTAGAATGAGACCCTACCTCGAAAAACCGAAAAAAAAAAAAAAAAAAAAAAAGTAAAATAAAGTCTGTTTTCAGTGGCTAGAGGCCATGGCATCTCCATTATCTCTCTCTCTCTGCCTCTTTTTCCCTTTCTTAAATAAATAAATAAATAAATAAAATATTAAAATCTTCTGGGTGTGGTGGCGTATGCCTCAGCACTTGGGAGACAGAGATAGGAGGATCACTGTGAGTTCAAGGTCATCCTGAAACTAATTCCAGGTCAGCCTGGGCTACAGCGAGACCCTACCTCAAGAAACCAAAAAATTAAATAAAATGTATTTATTTATTTGCCTGTGGCTGTGTATATATACTGAAGGGGAATAGCTTTCCCTGAAAACTAGAGGGAACTAAAGAGTTAGTAACTATCCCTAAAACTAGCAGGCAATACAGAAGTCACGGACATGTGCCTTGACAGGCTACTCCAGATTGCTAAAATTCCCTTAGCTCAGAAAACCTGGAGGGAACACAAACCATCTGGTGGGATATCCTCCCTAGACAATTTGGCTAAAAAACCTTATTCTGAGCAAGGACACAAATAACTGTAGCTTCTTATCTACTTTCCTTGGACCTGCAGCTGGTCCAGTCTCTTTTTCTTAGGATCCTCCATATAAGCTTGCACCCCAGCCTGGCCCAGTGCTTCAACCTTCATCCCACGGGAAGGTTGCTGCCCTTCACTGTTTCTCTCAATAATCAATCTGTCTGTGGAGATCAAGTCTGGTGTTCTCTTTTGCTTCTCTCTTACACTTTCCTTACATGTATAATGTGTGGACGTGTCATAAGAGAGAACATGGAATCTTGAGAAACATGGGTAATCTTTTCAAACAAGGGAAAAATACAAGTCTACGGAAAACATACACGGAAAACAAATTTGGGAGATATTAATGAACTCCAGCACAGTTGACTTACGCCAGTATCACTTGAAAGGTCCCTCAAAAATCTAGAGAAATAGGGCTGGAGAGAGATGGCTTAGTGGTTAAGGCATTTGCCTGTGAAGTCTAAGAACTGAGGTTCAATTTCCTAGTACCCATGCAAGCCTGATGCACAAGGCGGCACATGCATCTGGAATTCATCTGCAGTGGCTAGAGGCCCTGGAGCGCCCATTCTCTGTATCTGCCTCTTACTCTCTCTAAAATAAATAAATAAAATAAAATAATCTAGAGAAATATGGACAGCCGGGTGTGGTGGTGCACGCCTTCAATCCCAGTACTTGGGAGGCAGAGGTAGCAGGATCACCATGAGTTCGAGGCCACCTTGAGACTCCATAGTGAATTCCAGGTCAGCCTGGGCTAGAGTGAAACCCTACCTTGCAGGAAAAGGAAAGCAAGCAAGAAAGACAGACAAATGGTAGGGTTTATTAATAGCTTTCATTTTTATTATTTATTTAAAGTAGATGTACTTACCATATACATCATAAGGCTTTGGAGTATTTTTATAAGGAGGGGCTACCAAACCTAGCTAACTAATCAATGAGGCATTTCACATTACCACATCTGTGTTAGATATACTTTGTGTACATTCTACTAGCATTTAACGAGATATGTTAACTGTACTCACTATGGTGCATATAGATCTATAGAATTTGTTATGCCCAAAGAACATCTTGTAGCCAGTGACCAATATTACCAAAGACTTCTCTTGAAACTAACAGCTCTTGGTAAATACCATTTACTCTCTCTATATATGAGATCAATGTTTTATAGTACAAACATTAATGACATCATAATTGTCTATGATTTATTTCAGTTATATAAAGCCCTGTATATTTTGCCATGTTGTACCAATGGAAATATTTTCACTTTTTTTCCCTCAAACAGCTATATCCTCAGACAAATCATAAGAAAACAGAATATTTATAAGTAAACAAAACACAGTTTTATTAGCAGAAGTATAAATCATAGATGTTTTAATTTCACCTTACATAGCGTTAAGTATACATCACTAAAAATTGACAACAAAATATAACACACAACCAGCATTAAAAATAAATAAAAAATAGAGAGAAAGAAAGAAAGAAAAAAGGGGGGAGCTGGAGGGATGGCTTAGCAGCTAAGGTACTTGCCTGCAATGCCAAAGGGCCCAGGTTTGATTACCCAGTACCCATGTAAGCCAGGTGCACAAGGTGGTGCATGTGTCTGGAGTTTGTTTGTAGTGGCTTGAGCCCCTGGCATGCCCATTCTCTCTCTCTCTCTCTGCTTCTTTCTCTTAATTAAATAGTAATAAAACTTAAAAAAATGAATAAATAAGGGGCTGGAGAGATGGCTTAGCAGTTAAGCACTTACCTGTGACACCTAAGGACCCCAGTTCGAGGCTCGATTCCCAGGACCCACGTTAGCCAGATGCACAAGGGGGCGCATGCGTTTGGAGTTTGTTTGCAGTGGTTGGAGGCCCTGGCGGGCCTATTCTCTCTCTCTCTCTCTGCTTCTTTCTCTCAATTAAATAGTAATAAAATTTAAAAAAATAAATAAATAAGGGGCTGGAGAGATGGCTTAGCAGTTAAGCGCTTACCTGTGAAGCCTAAGGACCCCAGTTCGAGGCTCAATTCCCCAGGACCCATGTTAGCCAGATGCACAAGGGGGCGCATGCGTTTGGAGTTAGTCTGCAGTGGCTGGAGGCCTTGGCGGGCCTATTCTCTCTCTCTCTCTGTTGCTCTCAAATAATTAAATAAATGAACAAGAAATATCTTTAAAAATAAGTAAATAAATAAAGCCAGCACTAAGAAGGCTAAGGTATGAGGATCACCATGAGGGGCTACAGAGGGAGTTCCAGGTCAGCCTGGACCAGAGTGAGACCCTGCCTCAAAACAAAACAAAACAAAACAAAAAAAAAAAAGGAAAGAAAGGGGGGGATGAGGAAGCGGGAAAGGGGAATAGAAAGGGGCAGGAAGGAAAAGGAAGGGAGGAAGGATGAACTGTGGTGAGATCACTGTAGTGATATATAACTGATATTACAGAAACTTGTTCTAGATGTTATATTACAATTACAATTAAAATCACACAAAGCCTTTAGATTTGTGGACAAATTTTCTGACACAAACACAGCAAAGAAAAACCTGCGAATTGTGCTAATTATCACAGAAAGGGCTTTGGTTGTCAGCATCAATGATCTGGGACATCACTGAGAGAAGCAGGAGGCTTAAATGAGTTATACTGTAATTTCCTCCTAATTGAAACATTTCATCTTGAAGAGAAGTTCTGAACTCAGGAGGCTCTTTAAAGCACAAGAAGTTCCCAAGCTCATTAAGGGTCAGGGGGCAAACTATTCTGGCAAAGCTGAAACTTATAAAAGTGGTAAGACACCTTCTTCCCAAAGGTTAGAGAAGCATTAAACAATTAATTGCCTGGGGGAGATTCGCTCCAAGTCCGGAATGAGCTCCATGAGGTAGCCATTCAAGATAGGGGCAGAAGGGCTAGAAAGATGTCGTAGTGGTTAAGGCGCTTGTCTGCAAAGCCTAAGGTTCATTCCCCAGATAATACAATACCCACGTAAGCCAGATGCACAAGGTGGTACACGTGTCTAAAGTTTGTTTTCAGTGGCTAGCGGTCCTGGTGTGCCCCTTCTTTCTCTCTCTCTCACTACATGTATATATCTGCATCTCTGTCTCAAATACACAAGATAGGTGCTGCAGTGATGGCTTAGCGGTTAAGGCATTCGCCTGTAAACCTTAAGGACCTAGGTTCAATTCCCCAGTACCCACTTAAGCCAGATGCACAAGGTGGCACATATGTCTGAATTTCATTTGCAGTGGCTGGAGGCCATTCTCTCTCATTCTCCCTCCCTC